>CM042479.1:2497500-4897500 GCA_023621385.1 Quercus gilva | reverse complement strand
ATCCTACATACTCATTCTTTTGGTAATTCCAATGAACAAGCAAGGCCAATCTTGAAAACTGAAAGTAAGCACCTGTGCTTATTACTATTAGTCTCGGATCCCGCGCATTATGCGTAATAATATTTTTAAAGTGGTTTCATTAATATTTTTTTTTCTTCAATTTGGACTAAATTAATAAATAGTAATGTAATTCATAATAATATTTTCATTTATTATAAGGACAATCACAAATGTAGCATATTAATTTTTGTCATTCCAAAATCAAACCAATACAATTTTTCTTGAGAATTCAAAAGATAAGCAAGTGAAAATATTAAATTTTTAATAAAAGTTATTTATAATATTGTGTATCATTAAAAAGTATGTAAAATTTGTTATTCTTTTAGTTCTAAGCAAACTTTCACAAACCCAATTTTTTTCTACCATACAATCAAAAACACCGAGAAATGTATCTAAAAAATTAATAAAACTAAAAAAAAAAAAATACAATTTAAAATATTAAAAAAGAAATTGAAAATAAAAAAGGGTAACTCTTTTTCCTTAAAAAAAAAAAAAAAAAAAACCGAGAGTACAATTCCAAATGGAACAAAGTAGATATATATATATATATATTATTTTGGCTGATTGGCTGTTAGTCATAATAACATACAAGAAAAAATAAAAACATAGAGGGCAAGAAAATAACACAAAGCAACCGTTCTTGCGAGTCTTTTAGGTAAATATTGCTAAAATCAAAACATATTTGCGTTATAGGTACTGTTTGAAGTTAATTGTGAAAATGAGGAGAGAGATTAAATTTCGGCAACACCGTTGCCGAAATTCAACAAAAAATAGGAGAGAGAATGAGCAAAAGGAGGAAAGAGAAAAGCAAATGTCAGTAACAGTAAAATGTTGAATTTCGGCAACACCGTTGCCGAAATTCATCTGCCCAAATTTTCTGTACTGCCCGGATGTGTGAGAAGTGCAATAATGCGTGAGCGCCCAAACTTAAATAAAAAAAAAAGTAATTGTGACAATGGTATTGCCGAAAATAGTAGGAAAAAAAAAGTGAATGCGGAAGAATTAAAGAAAAATATAATGTACTACGTACACAATATTTTTACAATATTTTCACAATAAATCACAAGTAACTAGTTATTATTAGTTCAAATTTAAATTTGACATTGACATTACTATTTTAATTTAACAATAACAACAAGTAACAACCTGATACTTAGCATTTGTTGTAAAAATATTGTAAAAATTGTATGCACTTATTATTTCTTAAAAAAAAAAAAAAAAAAATTCCCAATTGTGGCAATGCCATTGCCGAAATAGTGGGGAAAAATTTTTCCCCACTATTTCGGCAGTGGCATTGCCACAATTGGGGAAATTTTTTTTTTCCCTAATTGTGGCAATGCCATTTGGGAAAAAAATAAAAAAACTTTTTTCTCAATGTGGCAATGGGAAGTTGTGGGAAAAATTTTTTTCCCCAATTTCTGCCACAATTAGAAAAAAAATAAAAGTCATTGCCGTAATTAGAAAAAAAATAAAAATAAAATATTTTTTTCCCCACTATTTCGGCAATGGCATTGCCACAATTGGGATTTTTTTTTTTTTTTAAGAAATAATAAGTGCATACAATTTTTACAATATTTTTACAACAAATGCTAAGTGTCAGGTTGTTACTTGTTGTTATTGTTAAACTAAAATAGTAATGTCAATGTCAAATTTAAATTTGAACTAATAATAACTAGTTACTTGTGATTTATTGTGAAAATATTGTAAAAATATTGTGTACGTAGTACATTATATTTTTCTTTAATTCTTCCGCATTCACTTTTTTTTTCCTACTATTTTCGGCAATACCATTGCCACAATTACTTTTTTTTTTTTTTAAGTTTGGGTGACTCACGCATTATTGCACTTCTCACACATCTGGGCAGCACAGGAAATTTGGGCAGATGAATTTCGGCAACGGTGTTGCTCATTCTCTCTTCTATTTTTTGTTGAATTTCGGCAACAGTGTTGCCGAAATTCAATCTCTCTCCTCATTTTCACAATTAACTTCAAACAGTACCTATAACACAAATATGTTTTGATTTTAGCAATATTTACCTAAAAGACTCCGTTCTTGCTCTTGCTAAATGCTAATCTTTTGGAAGAAAGTACAAAAACTAAAAGCGACTGAAGTTACTAATGTAGCATAATAATACGTGGAAATAGATGAGGAAGAAATCATATGGACTTGCTTTTCAGGTCATTGCACTACTACGGAAGACGCTGGATAAAGTTGTTTGGTGAAGGTGGATAAAGTGGCTTCGTAGAATTCACAAACTGAAGTGAACGGATTGCTTTTGTTTTATTAAAGTAAATTCAAGATTAATCATGGAAGAGAATCTTTATCAAACTAACTGAACATGATTACATGGTATAATTGAAATAATATTAGATTTTTTTTTTAAGGCAAAAATGCAAAACTGACCCTCTAACTTTTATCTTTTTTCATTTCAGTTTTCTAATTTTTAGTTTTGTCAATTCAGTCCTCTAACTTTCAATTTTTGCTAATGTAAGGCTCCGTTACATTTTTGTTAGTGGCTACCTTTAGACCCACTGAAACGACACCGTTTTGCATTTAATTTTTTTTTAATTCAAAAAAAAAAAAAATTGTTCCCCTTCCTTATCAAAACAAAACAAACAAGACCCAAATCCCTAACCCATAACTGATTTAGAATCCTACACCTATTGCTGCTACCACTCCTCCACACAATCCCAATCCTCTCCTCCTTGCCTCAACCGCTCAATCTCTCAAACGCGGCCTCATCGAAATCCTCCAGCAATGCGGCCTCATCAAATCCCTAACCGCTCAATCTCTCAAACGCGGCCTTATCGAAATCCTCCTTTACTGCGATTTTGACCTTACTGCTCAATCTCTCCACCTCGGCAACCTCCTCGGCCTCATCGTCCTCTCCTGGGTCCATCACTTCGGCCACCAGCCCGTGAAACTCATCAGCGGTGCCATCGCTTGCGTTGGCGACCCCTTCGACAAGTCCCTCGAGCGTCCTGACCTCGACCTCGACTCTCTCCGCCGCAACCCCCTCAACATTCAGTCCACCATTGCCAGAATCCTCTCTGAGAACTCCGTCATCCTCAACAACTACGATTGGTTTTTTTCTCTCCAAATTTTTTCTTTTTTTCTTTTTATTCCAAATTAAAAAATAAAAGAATAAAATGCAAAACAGCGTCGTTTCAGTGGGTTTAACGGCAGCCACTAACAGAAATGTAACGAAGCCCTACATTGACAAAAATTGAAAGTTAAAGGACTGAATTGACAAAACTGAAAGTTAGAGGACTGAAATGAAAAAATGTGAAAGTTAGAGGGTTAGTTTTGCATTGCCTATTTTTAATTTTTAATTTTTTATTCCTAACTTTCTTTCATTCCCTATTCCAATCAATTTCACTGCTTCACATGAGTTTCTTTCCTCAAAACTTCATTGATGTTTGGCTTTTCCATGTAGCATAAGTGAAGAAGATGAGGAAGGAATCATGTGGACTTTCTTTTCAGGTCAATTTGCTGAAGGACAACAAGGGGACATCAATGGAGTCACCTCTCCTTTAGCGGAAGATGCTGAGAAATTATCATAGTGAGTAAAAGTTGTTTGGTAAATGCAGATAAAGTGGTTTTATAGAGGTCACAAAGTGATTAATGGATTGCTTTTGTTTTATGAAAGTAACTAATCAAGATTAATCATGCAAAGGAATCTTGTATCCAACTATCTAAACAATATTACATGGTATAATTGAAATAACATTAGATTTATTTATTTATTTTTTATTCCTAACTTTCTTTCATTCCCTATTACAATCAGTTTCACTGCCTCACATGAGTTTCTTTCCTCAAAACTTCATTGATGTTTGGCTTTTCCATGTAGCATAAGTGAAGAAGATGAGGAAGGAATCATGTGGACTTTCTTTTCAGGTCAATTTGTTGAAGGACAAGAAGGGGACATCAATGGAGTCACCTCTCCTTTAGTGGAAGATGCTGAAAAATTATCATAGTGAGTAAAAGTTGTTTGGTAAATGCAGATAAAGTGGCTTTGTAGAGGTCACAAAGTGAATAATGGATTGCTTTTGTTTTATTAAAGTAGCTAATCAAAATTAATCATGCAAGAGAATCTTTTATCCAACTATCTGAACAATATTACATGGTATAATTGAAATAACATTAGATTTTATTTAATTTTTTATTCCTAACTTTCTTTCATTCCCTATTAAAATCAGTTTCACTGCCTCGCATGAGTTTCTTTCCTCAAAACTTCATTGATGTTTGGCTTTTCCATGTTACTCATGACTCAAATCATGGTCTTCCTTGGCCTTGTATTAGCCTCATCTTCAATTTCTTTTGTGAATAGTAACCTGTCTTTTTTTCTTCTTCTAGCACCGCAGACTACACTAGTGATAAATCCAAAATAAATAATCAATCAATCAATCAATTTATCTCTCTCTCTCTCTCTCTCTCATTTTTTTAACTCTTTTACTTCTTATTAATTACCAAATTATTGTTACACTCTTTCTAACATTTCTCCTCCCTTTTACATTTTCATATCCTCACTACTATCTATTTTAATATCATTCTTTCCTAACATTTTATCTTCCTTTATTTTTGTTCTTCTTATTCTCTCATTTTACTATAAATTTGCAATTCTCTCACATTCTATGCATAGCTTTCCCAATTCCTACATAAAAAGGTTATCCATCTCTCTCTCATTTTTTTTTTTTTTCATTTTTGGTAGATTTTTTTTTAAATCTTGCATCTCTATTTTAGGTTGATTATAAACTTTTGTGTTCTTTAGAACTCTGCGTTGGGTTTATGTGATTTAATTTTGTGTTTTTAAGTTGTTATCTTTTTTTTTCCTTAATTTTATTTAATTTCATAAATGTTATGCAATTGCATTATAAATATAGTATATACAAATATATTTTTATTAGCATGACTATGATAATTTGATGTTCATTAATTATTACTATATCTTTTAACTCTTTTTCTTCTCATCTAATTTTTTTATAAATTTGTTATTATCTCTCGCATTCTCTCTTAAAAAAATGATCTCTCTCTCTCTCTCTCTCATAGACGTGGATAATTATTTTCCAATTTTCTACCTTAGAGCACAGTTTGACCCCTCTCCATTACCTATACCAAACAATTATTAAAACCCAGCAGTCATTTGATTGGATTTGGATGGGTGCCACATTTTTTGTGAGTTATCCCATCAAATGTATTATATGTGATTCACATTACTAGATTACCAAATTAACCTATAAATGTAAATGTTGTGAATAATTTTGTCACCCCATGTTGTTTCTTAAGGAATTATTTGCAAGATCACTAACCTCAATTTGGAAATCTACAAAAACTATACTGCCAAAGTTGGTCAAGATAATTGAATTTTCATTTCCTTTGTTATGAATTTTTTTTGGATGAACTCCTTTATTATGAATTATGATACGCCACATGACATGAACACATTGTAATTTCCAAAGCATATAGTAAGCATGGTAGTAGGCATGATCTAAATTTTATTATTTAAAAAGATCAACTATAATAGATGGTTAAAGTAACATAAAACTTTTTTCTCAAAAAAAAAAGTAACATAAAACTTATTTACATTTATAAATGGTTTGTAATATCTATATAAAAAATAATAATAAACGGTTGGTAATAGAATTTTAATATATGTAATAGTTTTAGAATTCTTAAAACTTTGGTAGTAAAATTAGGCTTAGACCAAATTGTCTTAATAATTTTAATATGTTCGTAATATCCCAAATGGCATAAGAAGATTCGGAAATCATATAAGAGCATTCACATTGGTGGAGCTATTTTTTTAGCTATTTGGCACTACAAAAAGCTACTTTATCTATTTTACTTACTCACTTTACAAAACATTCAGCATCAATGGATCTATTTTAGCTTACAACACAATAAAATAATATAAACATCATAATAGCAGTGTGAACGCACAAACAATACATAGCAGTGTGAACGTTATATAAAAGAAGAAAAAAAATGAGTAAAAGAAGTGTGAACCACAAACAATAGCAGTGTGAAAGCAGAAAAAGAGAAATAAGAATAAAAGAAAGAATAAAAATGAGTAAAATAATCAAAAGCAGTGTGAATGCACAAATTAAAAAAAAAAAAATTCTTTTTACCTTTTAGCTACAGTGCACAGCAGCTTTGGCTTCACCATTGTAGGGCACATTTTGGTATTTGGTGGTATCTAGTTTTAACTTTTATTGTAAAGTTGGATAAAAAAAAAAGTTTTATTATAAATTATATAAAACAATTTGGAGTATGTATCGTCCGTTTACTTGGAATAGGGAACTAAGAAATGTTGTTAGTGCTCTAGGGAAAAGATTTATTTAACCTGTGTAATCTCTATGCTTAACAGATTTCCAAAATAAATCGAACAATACACTGAATGAAGTTGAACTATCTATATCTATATATTATATATATCTATATATATAATAATAGGTGAAGCAGAGAGAGTGTCAAATTCAATTCCAAATTAGAACTCTAATTGTGTGCCACGTGTACACACCAATTTCAATATTCAAATCTGAAATTGGAGTCCAATTTTGCTCAATCTCTTATGAAACACTATTCTCCTCTTCTTTTTTCTTGAATAAAACGCTAGGTTCACCTCCTCTTTTAAAAATATGTGTTTTACATTAAATGTTGTGCTATTTTTTTTTTTTGGCTAAATAAAACCTTTTGATATCAGACACGCCTGGTTCACCTCCCCTTCTATGTATCGGGTCAAGCTTTTTTTCTCTTGATTTTGCTGTCAAACGTGAAAACAAAGAGCGTATTTTTATACTCGATGAAATCACTTATTTCACAAGAGACAGGGGGAGGGACAGAGTCATAAGACACTGTGAAGGAGAGATTGAGTACCACCACCATGTCAGACCATCTCCCACCTTTCGTCTCACTGTCAATGGATCCGTCAATTTGCAGGTGGGTTTGAATCAGTCCTCCGTTTGGTTTCCCAGAAAAAATGACGGAAAATATTGTTTTTAAACGAGATTTGTATTTTTTTTTTCCTTATTTCTTAGCAACCAAACAGAGCTATTTCTCTTTTCGTTTCTCTATCATAGTAAAATCTCAACTGAAATGCTTTTGTTTGTTTGAAGATTCGTGGAGGATCGGCTGGAATTATTGAGTCCTTATATGGTGTTGTCAAGCCTATCTCCATTTTGTAAGTTCAATCTTTGAGAAGCCCTAATTTTGCAAAGTTCATATTTTGAAAGTATAACTCAATTATACCTTTTAGTTTATGTGAATTCTGGTTCCTATATAATGTGTAATTGCGGTTTCTGTGTTTGTTTTTGGTCTAAGTTTGTTGTCTTTGTGATGATTTGTGATGTAATAAACTATTAATATTAATAGCTATTCCATTGAGCTACTTAGTTGATTGTTTCTTTCATGATAGTTAACTTTTATGTTTGCCTCATATGGAGATTTGTACAGGTAATTTGTTTTCTCTTACTTCGAAACAGAAACAAGAGTACAGAGGTTAGACCTTTCGGGAAGATTGGTTCGGGTACAACAGAGGTACTACATCTCCGGAGAACTATTTTTTTTTTTTTACAATTCTTTACTTTGAAATTGATAAATTACCAATTGTCACAAAAGTTTAAATGGTTAGGAAATGGAAAATTTAATTACTTGACCATTATTTTCACTCTCTCTTACATGTGAACCATATTCTCTCTTGATAATTGGGGTCCAACTAGAGATTTTTTAAAATTTTTAATAATTGGGGTCCAACTAGAGATTTTTTAAAATTTTTAAATGAGTGGTAGAGTGGAGACAGGGTTCGAAATTAAGACCATGATGAATTATTGATTATCCCCAAAACTTAAGTTATTAGGACAGAAATGATTTAGTCATCTGATTAATATTCTACCAGACACAATATTATGATTTCAAAAATGGTGCAGGAGCAGGCACTACTGATGAAAGAGTTTAACTTTAAGGTCTTCTATAATTGGCCTTTTCTATAGTTTATCTCTAGAAATGTGCAATGTTGTATCCTTGGGTATTGGGACTCAAGTATTAGTTATAAGTCTCCTAGGTTTTGCTATGGAAGCTCTCTCCTCCTCATGTGTGGTGCGAACTTCCCTTTTTACTCCCACCATGAATTTTGAATGCTTCTGTATAATTCTAAAATTTACTTAGGTAACATATTTTCTAGCTTAAATGTTCTGTCAGCCTCTCATAAAAAAAAATAATAATTAAAGGGTTGAGTTACTTTTCTTCCCCTGTCTGGTTTATGTCTTTAGTAGCCTTATCTTTTCCACTCTCTTTCAAAGTCATGCTACATGCATTTTGGTTTTGATCTTTGGTTTAGTTTGTTATTTGTTACAGATTTGTGAAATGCAAATTCATGTTGTATCCTCTGTAATTTATAATTGTTCATGTATTGTGGCAGATACCATTTTCCATGTCTTTGAGACTGCTAGGAAAAGACAACCTAGAAAGATTTTATGAGACCTTCCATGGAGCCAATATCAGTGCTCAGGTGAGTGTTTTTGTCTTGATAGATCTCTGCAGGTTCACCTTTATGTTGAAAGTACCATTTGTGTTTGTCTCTCTTTTTCCTCCCTTATTTATGCATTGTTTTTTTTTTATATTTTTAATAATAAAATGCAATATTCTCTTCTTCTTTTTTTCATTGTAGCATCACTTAAATAATAAAATGCAATATTCGCTTTTTTTTATTCACTGTTTTATCTAATGCTATCCTCCGTATGATAAACCAAAAAAAAAAAAAAAAAAAAAAACTCAATAAGCATGAATAAACTTATGATTAATAATATATCCATTCCCGTGCAGTAGCACGGGTTCTATATATATAATAATAGGTGAAGCAGAGAGAGTGTGAAATTGAATTCCAAATTAGAACTCTAATTGTGTGCCACATGTACACACCAAATTAGAATTCCTAATTAGAGTTCTAATTTTGTGCCATGTGTCTATTGAAGTTGAATTTTGCATCATGTGGCTAAATGTATGTAGACTCATTTTCATTAAAACCACTTCAATGTATCGAGTCAAGTGAGTTACTGTGCTAATTAAGTTTTCTCTTGATTTTGCAGTCAAACGTGAAAACCAAAGAGATTAATATCGGTGATAAGAACTTGGTTTGGGTACAATGCATAATTTCCAAAAAGATAAATGTATGTGGGCTCATTCTCATTAAAACCACTTCTATGTATCGGGTCAAGTGAGTTACTGTGCTTATTAAGTGTTTTCTTGATTTTGCAGTCAAACGTGAAAACCAAAGAGATTAACATTGGCGATAAGAACTTGGTTTGGGTACATTGCATAATTTTCAAAAAGATAGCAAAGCCAGAGTTTGCATCTTTGTTATAAATTGCTTACAAAGTTTGCATTTTTACATTTGCACTAAGTTTCGGATTAAAGTGCTTTCTTCTTGATTCTGACACTGAGTTTTGTTTACTATTCACTTACAAAGTTTGCATCTTTACATTCGTTATAAATTGCTAATATGTGATTGGATGCACATTATGCCTAAAATTCACTATCCTTATATTTGGCTTTTTGTTCAATTTTGACACCTATAACAATGAAGAAAACTGCTGTGGATCGATGGATGATACTTTTTGCAGGCTGCAAAGGAACTTAGTGATCAATGGAATCTCACGTGAATTGGAGAGGACCCGGCTGTAGATGTTTGGATGGCAGATGTGAGTCACTATGTTTTTAAAATTTTCAGTGAAGGTAAAGGTTATGAACAATGTAAATTTTCCGAAGAGAGATTTATAATTCTATATTTACGCAAGTTTGGTCGCCTTCTTGGAGTGGATCACTCCACCCTGTCTTTCTACTGGAATTTTTTTATTCAGATTGTTACAATTTAATCCGAAATTTTGTTTGAATTTTCCTATTGTTGTTACTGTCATATATTATCATTCCAATTGTTCAATTAGAATCTGAAATTGGAGTCCAATTTTACTATACACGTATACAATCTAATTATTTTTAATTTTGCTGTCATGTGTAGAAGCCAATGAGATGAAATTAATAACACATTAAACACTCATGCTTTGAGAATCGGTAGTACCAATCTAAATCTATTGGACCTGCTTCGTGATAATACAACTATGAAGGATGTATAAAAACACGCATAAACCCATCTCTCTATAAAAAGAGATTGGAGAGAATTTCTTTTATCAGCCATGGAACTTCAGAGGTTTTTTCTTCACACAAATGCCCATCATGTTACAAAATGATTCATCGTAAAACTACAAAATGAGTACAACTCTGAGGGTTTTTTTTTTTTTTTTTTTTTTTTTTTTTTTTTTTTATAAATTTTTTAAGCTATGAAAATTTCAATCACTAATAGAGATTGAAGATTCAAAAGCGTGAATGGATCTTTTGGATAAACATTGTCACCAAGGTTCATCTTTCTGTGTAAAATATATGTACTGCTAAGTTTTGTTAATGAAATTTTTTGATTAATAATATGAATTTAGACTTAACTGAACCTTTTAAACATGAATAAACTCATGATTAATAATATATCCATTCCCGTGCGGTAGCACGGGGCTACATACTAGTATACTATAAAACCAAAGACGATTGACTATTTGTTGACCTTCTAATATTTTGCCACATAAGCTTTAGCAACCTCACAATTTTACACATTATTTTTTGATGAAACTACACTATTAGTCCCTAAAGTTTACCCTGTGAACACAATTGGTCCCTTAAGTTTCAAATGAGCGCCATTGGTACTTTGAGTTTTTAAAATGAGCTGTATTAGTCCTTTTATTAACTACTGTTAGTAGTACTGCTTACGTGACTAACGAAATAATGATTTGGAAATTTTTTAAATGTTATGGCATATTTTAATGAAAAATTTCAAAAAATATTTTGCACGTTAAAACCCTTAATCCCAAAATACTTGACCTGGCCATTCTCCCATCTGATACTGAAAGTCTGAAATGCATGAGAAAGCAAGGTTGCTTGGAGAGGATATCATTGTTTGTCCATGGCTGTCTCAAGTGTCGCACCAATTCACCATATGGCACCATCTGCAATGATGTTGCAATCAATCCATGGGTTTAAAATTGTGGACAAAACCGTATGAGTATTGAGATTCAATTGTGGCAAACATATATGGTACATCGTGGACCAAAGAGGGGATTGCAATAGTTGTTTGCATAGCTTGCATTTGTTTTGGGTTATATAGATACACATCAGAGTTGGAGGATGTGTGGGTTTTTTTGGATCTAAAACAAAACCAGTGTTAAGCGTAGAAATCATTGATCCTTATGTATTGCAGTGGTTTAATGATTGAGTATATCTCATTTGTGAACCTTTGCATTAGTATTTTTCATCCATTTGAGTTTAAAACTTAATGATTGATTAAATTATGGATCATTAGCAAAGGGTCTTGCACAGTTTCAAATAAAAGAAGGTTATGGTGGGAATACAATTCTGGATCCATGGATTGATTGCAATTTCATTGCGGATGGTGCCATTCCGGTGGATCGGTGCGACTCTTGAGACAGCCATGGAAACCAACAATAGTCTCACAGGCAGCTTTTCTCTCTTGTGCGTTTCAGAAACTGATAAGGAAAGTTCAGATGACTTAGATCTAAGTATTTTGATATTGGTTTTTTAAATTTATTCATTCGAAAATTTCACATCATTAAACAAAATATGGCAGGTCATTATTTCGTTAGTCACATAAACAATAACACTAATTTTAGTTAATAAAGGACTAATATTGCTCATTTTTAAAATTAAGGGATTAATAGCGCTCACTTGTAACTTGAGGGACTAATAGTGCTCATAGGGTAAACTTTAAGGACTAATAATGTAGTTTTGCCTTCTTTTTTTAGTTTTTATTTATTTAATTTTTTAACTAATTACTACAGGACTCAGAAACCCTAAAACCCCACACGTAGAACCAAACTGTGATAGAGTCACTCTCAAAATCTTCAACACGTCCACTTCCAGCATCCTTGAATTTAAACCCACCACATTGAAAGAGATTGTGCCAGGCGTCAATGTTACGCTTTTATATAGAGGAGGCCACCAACTTTCAAATTGCTTCAACAATTGCTTTCTATGGCTTCCACCATTGGTCTTCTTTGTTTATCGTGTGGTGGTTTTGGTACTGTTTTTTGAGGCATGCTTGCTTTTTCTCTTTCTCTCTCTCTCTCTTTCCCCTTCTTCTTCACCCTTCTCAATGTATTTCTCTCTAATTCTAATCAACGTTCAATCTCTTTTTCGCAGCTGTTTTTCTTGACCTCTATCTAACCCAATCAAAGAAAAATTAGGTCACCTTGATTTCACCTTTTAATTCAGTGCTTGACTTTTTTTTTTTTTTTTTTTTGAAAATTTGATTTGTTTGTCTCTCTTTGTCAATCACCCCTCTAAAAAAAATTCTTTGTTATTTTGGTATGGACTTAATTAATGAGACTTTATGTTGCATGCATTAAAATTGGTTGACAAAATATCTTATTGTTTTGTTCCTATTCCATAATTTGGAATTTGTACCATGTCCATTTTTTCAAGTCTCATTAGCTTGAATTCAAGTTTGACTAACATTACTAATCAATTATAGAATACATGACAGAGCATGCTGTGAGAGACCGCGCCCCCGGCCCCCTTTTTTATAGGAATGTTGGGCCAAACCCATGTGAATGGGTGGAGTCGTGCTATTGCCTCTCAAAATGGAGGTTCGACTAGTTATATGTTCCCCTTTAGATTAAGGGTTTTACAATGGAGTCGCCACTTATTTAATTATTGGAAAAATAAGAAAACCATAATTGAAAAATTCCTCATTTTATTAATTTGCAATTGAATTTACATTGATCATAGGAAAATTACATGGCTTTGGTCCTAGATACAATCTAAAATAAAGTACATGGCTTTGTTTCCTAGTTACAATCTAAAAATAGAAAATTACATGGATAAGCACTTGACCTACTAACCCTTGATCTAAGTTCGGAGGCTATGTTACAAAGTGGGAAGGTGTTAGGCACCCACCTTGCCCGGTGAAACCGGTCTTCTAGACTATGGTGGCCAACATTCATATCATATCATCCAATATGTCAATCAATTTGCATGTTGAATTTGATGTGTGTGCATGTGATAAACCCTAATTCAATTTATTGAGCATTACATTTGGATTGAAAAATAAATTCTAGTGAATGTGTGTGTATGGTGATATCATAGATTCAAGAATTTGAATGAATTATTAGACAAACATGTTTTTCATATTTTTGATGTGGATTTAAGATTAAATCTAGTGATATGCATGAACATGTGATGAACAACCAAGAACATGTGAAGAACATATAAGAACAATTAAGAACATTCAAACATATTCAAGGGAATTTAAGTGATTACTATCATGCTTTAATCTTAAACTCTCATCATGGAAATACAAAAAACAAATAGGAAAAGGGATTATACCTTCATGCAAGATCCATATGGTGGAGGAGGAGACTTTTAAGGGAGATCCTAAAGGTGAAGGAAAAGAAGAGTTAGGAGAGGAAGAGTGAGTCTCACTCAATACCTTGAGTCTCAGGAAGACCAAGATATGACAAGACTACTCTACTTCACTAGAACTTAAGAGAGGAGAAGAGATGGGGTTTTTTTGGTCTTGGAATGAAGGAGAGGGGGGTTTATATAGTAGTGGTGGAGGAAATATGAATGGAATGCCATTTAATGAGGGTTGACAAAGAATCATGAACCTAGACCTCATTTTAGCCTTGGGAAAAATCTGGTGCATTAAATGGAAAGATTGATAGAAGTGGGGAACAAGCCAAAATTCGGTTTTCCCGTAGTTGCTATAATAGCTTGTAGAGCTAATTTCAAAAAATCATATCTGACTCAATTCTGATCAGAATTGCCTCATTCTTGTGCTCAAATTGAAGCCCCGAATGTCTAGTTTCTGGGAAAATTAACCTCATTCACAAATTCAAAATATTCTGAGAGATATTGATGAAATGGTGAGCAGAGGTCATTCGTTAGAAAATGGTTTCAGCACAATTAACATTAATAAGTCCCAAATTAGCTCCCAATTAACATTAAATGGCTCCAATCACCCCCATTTCAGACTTAATTGATTCCAAATTTACTCTAATTAAAAGATAATTGCACAAATTACTCATTGAATAATTAATGTTTAACTATCTAATTAATTAGGTGTATGCAACCTCACCATAAAATGTAGTCCTAACCAATTAAATTATGACACATCATTGATCTCCAATTGATTACACTTATAACCAATTAAAATCAAATGTTCATAATCACATATAGTCGGACTCAATTTGCGATAGTGCATCTTAGCCATTAAAACTTGACTTGATGATAATTTTCAATCTAGTAGTCCGATTAGGGCTTATGACCAGTTGATTTGATCGTTACAACATCAAGATCATTTTGGTGAAATGAGATTAAGGATCTAATGGCCAGAATCAAGATGCATATTTATGAGGTGAAAGAACCCCTTTTACCCTTCATGTGAGGTTAAATGCGGGTTGCAAAATGGGGTGTCAACAGAATGCCCCTCATTGGCAGAGGTTAAAAGCGAATGTCAATGTATGAAAGAGACACCTAACTTTGCAATCAGTATTTAACCGTGGTGAATGTATGATGCATGTAGATGAAAATGCAGAAAGTCATGTTATGGATCAAAATGTGGACTGAATCTCGAGGGAGATTGCCTACGTACCTCTTGGTTGGAGGATCAGGTCCAAATGTAGTTCATACATGCTGCTTTTTTTTCTTTTTTTTTTTTTTGGAAAAGAAATGAGTACAAGACATACTTACCAGTGGTCACGACAAAATGAGGATTTCAATCGTGATCTTGGATTTTGGACATGCTTCCCAGAGGTCCGATGGATTTGAGGTTTTGGACGTGCTTTCCAGAGGTCCGATGGTTTGAATTTTGGACGTGCTTCCCAGAGGTCCGATGGTTTGAAGTTTGGACTTGCTTCCCAGAGGTTCGATGGATTGAAGTTTGGACGTGCTTCCCAGAGGTCCGATGGATTGGAATTTGGACATGCTTTCCAGAGGTCCGATGGATTGAATTTTGGACGTGCTTCCCAGAGGTCCAATGGATTTGAATTTGGACGTGCTTCCCAGAGGTCCGATGGAATTGGAGCTTGGACGTGCTTCCCAGAGGTCCAAGGATTTGGAAGGCATTATTCATACCGATGTGTGTGGGCCTTTTACCCTAGTACCTGCAAAATAACTATTTTCAATTAATAACGAAGTTATTCATTGAAAAGACTTTGACATACCTGGCGAATGCCCCTAGTTTGGGACATATTCGATGTTTCAATGAATGCTGAGAGTGACAATTGACTTGATGTTGCACCATTGGAGAATTTGGAAGAAGATCGCAATCTGCCATTTGTTTTGGAAATCTTTCATTTGAAGCTATGCTCAAGAGATTTATCCTTTGAAGCTTTGACTCTGGAGATTTTTCCATTGAAGTTTTCAAAATTTTTAATGAAGATTTGTTCATTGGAGATTTTTCCTATGAAGATTTATTCATTGGAGATTTTTCCTTGAAAAATTGAGATTTTTTTTTTTTTTTTTCTGAAGAGTTATCTTGAAGATTTATCCTTTAAACATTTGAAAATTAAAAAAAAAAAGATTTATTCATGGAGATTTTTCCTTTGAAATATGGGGATTTTTCCTTGAAGATTCATTTTGGAGATTTTTCCATTGTAATTTTGAAAAACTCTAATGAAGATTTGTTCGTAGGAGATTTTTCCTTGAAAAATAGTTTTGGAGATTTTTTCTTTTGATTATTTGAAAACTTTTAACGAAGATTTATTCATTGGAGATTTTTCCTTTTGAAGATTTGTTCTTGGAGATTTTTCCTTGAAGATTTATTCTGGAGATTTTTCCATTGGATTTTTGAAAATTTTTTAAGAAGATTTGTTCATGGAGATTTTCCCTTTGGAATATGGTTTTGGAGATTTTTCCTTTGAAAAATGGAGATTTTTCCTTTTTGAAAATGGAGATTTGTTTATGATCAAAAAGTGAAGAAGATGAAGATGGACTAGAAATGATGAAGATTTATTCATGATGATTTTTTTTTTTTTTTTTTGAAAAACCTATTCTTTGAATGAGACCAACTTTGGTTGGAAGTTGATCTGGATTGCTGGATAAGTCCTTGCTTAATTCCTGCAAAAAGATAATTTCAATTAGCAATAGATTTATTCATTGAAATGAATTGGAAGTACTTACCCAATGCCCCTAGTTTAGGGCATATTTCATGCTTAGATTGAAGCTGAATCCATTTGATGTTGTGACCATTGGGGAACATGAAAAAAGATCATGGTTCGCCATCCTTGGTTCCTACAACAAGACTTTCTTTCTCTAGCTTGTTAGAAACCAATTATCATGAAAACTTGCACACAATATAAATAGGCCAATGCTCCAAGTTTAAACATGCTCAATGCAAACAAATGGGCTTAACCTAACATGCACCCAAACAATTGTTTTGACTTTGTTCTCCAAGGTTGTTTGGGTGAATGGGACCGGGCCTCTGCAAGGCTGCCTACGTACCTCTCTCGTAGAGGATCAGGTCAAGACGTAGTTCAAGAGAACTGGATTTTGAAAAAGAATGATTTTTTTTTTTTTTTTTTTTTTTATTATGAACAAGAGGTGGTTCTTTGAACAACCATTTTAGCAAATCAAAGTATTTAAGAATCAAACAAATCTCTTTGATTGGAAAGGATCAAGATCATTAAACTCATATAATCAAATTTGCTTCATCCTTTTGAACATCATCAGATTAAGTCTCCAAAGGCAATCAAGAAATGAAATGAATCACATTGTTGGGTGCAAACAAGGAGAATGCTTCAGGTTTGGAAGTTCTTTTGAGTGATTTTGAGGATTTGAGAATTTGAGAAATTTTGTCCTCGGACATATCATCATGTGGGGTTTGACAATTTTAAGCACTTTTCCTTTTTAATTCAAGAGAAAAATATTGTTAGAGTTTAAGATACGCCTACAATTAGCAAGACTTCAAGGAGGTCTTATTCATGGGTTGTAATGTAGGCCAGGTTTAGGTTATGAAATGAATGATATAAAAAGGCTCAAAATTCCCTATGATGTTCCCCCAAGTATGCATTACTCAAAAATCAAGTATTTGAGGAGTTTTCCCATTCTTCTTTGCTATCTTCTCACTAGTCTCCATTGATCACCTGTATCAACGTTTGTTTTTATACTCGTTCCTTTGAATCATACCTCTAGACTTTCATCTTGTAAAATCCTTTTCTTTTTAGGTTACATCTTCAAGTTTCCAACTTGGTAGGATCTTCCAATTTTTTTTCCTCTTCTTCTTCATTTCTTTGGCCCTAACTTTTGCCTAGACCGCCCTTTTGGGTTTTTAGCCTAGCGGGCTTCTTTTTTTTTTTTTTTTTTTTTTTTTTTTTTTTTTTTTTTTTGTCTCTTGATTGAATGAACTTTTTGGGGACCTTGCGCCTTCCTTATTTTTCTCAACTTAAGTCATGTTGATGTGCTCTCTAGACTTCTTTCTTGCCTCGATGTGCTTGCACATTTCTATGCTTGATGAACCTTTTCCTTTTTTGGTGAACTCTCTTTTAGATGAACCTTCTACACTTCTTGGCATGATGAATTTTAGGTTCTTCAAACTTGATGCACATTTTTGTTTCTCTCACATTGATGGAATTTCATTTCTCTTTCCTTAATTGAGTGAAAGCTCATTTTTCTTTGATGATCTCTTATCGTTAGTTTAATGAATTCTCTACTTGTCTTTCATGTCCTCTAGGAGAGCTTTATCAATTAGCTTCAAAGCTCAAGGTCAACTCCTCCTTAACATGAGATTTAAGCATGCATACTTTGAATTTTCCCACCCTAGGTTTAGATTTTGGTGGGTTCATGCGAAAAAGAGGCTAAGTGTTTAAAGGCTCAAATGAGCTAGCAATGGATAATAATTATTCTAGGTATTAAGGTATAATCTTGTTTTACCAAAGACAGCCTCCTATCCCTAGCAATGCTTGCTTGTAGGCACAGTGACTTGAGCTCTTTTAATAAATTCCTCTTAAAAGAAAAAGTATGAATGCTCTATTGGAGACACAAAAGTTTTCAGAAATTTGGAATGAATGCATAAGCCTTTTGAATTTTCTGATGGATAGATTTTCTTTGATTGCCTTGTAAGACTATTTCTTCTTTTATTCAAAGTAATTTAGCAAAAGTGTTTACACAGATCAAATGAAATCAATCCCTTCTCAGTACAAGTTGATTGTTCAAGCCTTTAAACATCTTAATTTAGAAAAAGTTTTGTCCAAGGGATCCTCATGTATCATTTTGAAAAGAAGACTTTAAAGAATCTTAAAATCTTTGAAAGAAAAAAAAAATGGATCTTTTTGAAAAAAACCACTAGGGAATCCAATGCCCCTAGTTCAAAGAATTTTTTTCATTTGAAAATTTTTCTCTTTTTTTTGGGAAAGATTTGGAAATCTTGAAAGAAATTTATTTTTTATTTTTTTTATTTTTATTTTTATATATATACACAAACAAAGCTCATTAAATGCTACATGAAATTTTTGAATTCAAAAAGACATAAAAACATGGAATAAACAAACAATCTTTAAGCTTAACCATGATGTTGCAAACCAAATGTGGAGTGAGACAAAGTTGGGCCACTGGCTTCTTCTTGGTCCATTTAGGATGCTTGAGGCTTGATATGCTTGAACCTTGATTATGATGAAATGGCTTGGGCTTGCATTTGGAAGACTTAAACCTTGATTATGATCTTTTGGTATTTGCTTGAAATGGCTTGGGCTTGCACTTGAAAGGCATGCATCTTGTGAGTTTTTGGCCTTTGATGTTGATCATGGTATACACCTTCGATGGGCTTAAGTGTTGGGCTTAGACTCATTCAAGAAACAATTTTGGGCTTCCATACCAAGTAGAGTTCAATCATAGGCTTTGAGCTTAAGTTCATTCATAGCATACAAGGATCAAACAATTATGATGGGCTCAAGCGTTGGGCTTGGGCTCATCATGATTCAAACAACGGCCAAACACATGCATAATGCAATGCAATTTATATGGACCGACCTAAAGGAAGGTTCTATGGGTCATTACAACATGGGTAGAAGGTAGGTTAAAGGTCCCCACAAGCTAGGACGTCGTACCTCCCAACTTGTGACGCCAAGAGCGCCGCGTTGGTCCGAACGGTACAGTTTGTCCCTATGAACCACCATGGCATAACCATGGTGATCCTTGTCGCGGTGGGTGGTAGGTTCACCACTGGGTATGTGAGTCTCAGGAAGACCACAATCCACGGTTAATACTACCGGGCTTCCGGGCTAGCACACAAACAAAATAAATTTCATTCAAGCAAATGATGCATGACATGCAAATATAATGACATATTAGACATATTATATATAAAAAAGCAATAAACAAACAATGACATGGTTGGCCACCATAACCTAATTGAAGCTTAGCCCTCAATATCCCCAGTGGAGTCGCCACTGTGAGAGACCGCGCCCCCGGCCCCCTTTTTTATAGGAATGTTGGGCCAAACCCATGTGAATGGGTGAAGTCGTGCTATTGCCTCTCAAAATGGAGGTTCGACTAGTTATATGTTCCCCTTTAGATTAAGGGTTTTACAATGGAGTCGCCACTTATTTAATTGTTGGAATAAATAAGAAAACCATAATTGAAAAATTCCTCATTTTATTAATTTGAAATTGAATTTACATTGATCATACGAAATTACATGGCTTTGGTCCTAAATACAATCTAAGATAAAGTACATGGCTTTGTTTCCTAGTTACGATCTAAAAATCAAAAATTACATGGATAAGCATTTGATCTACTAACCCTTGATCTAAGTTCGGAGGCTATGTTACAAGGTGGGAAGGTGTTAGGCACCCATCTTGCCCGGTGAAACCGGTCTTCTAGACTATGGTGGCCAACATTCATATCATATCATCCAATATGTCAATTAATTTACATGTTGAATTCAATGTGTGTGCATGTGATAAACCCTAATTCAATTTATTAATCATTTCATTTGGATTGAAAAATAAATTCTAGTGAATGTGTGTGTATGGTGATATCCTAGATTCAAGAATTTGAAAGAATTATTAGACAAACATGTTTTTCATATTTTTGATGTGGATTTAAGATTAAATCTAGTGATATGCATGAACATGTGATGAACAACCAAGAACATGTGAAGAACATATAAGAACAATTAAGAACATTCAAACATATTCAAGGGAATTTAAGTGATTACTATCATGCTTTAATCTTAAACTCTCATCATGGAAATACAAAAAACAAATAGGAAAAGGGATTATACCTTCATGCAAGATCCATATGGTGGAGGAGGAGACTTTTAAGGGAGATCCTAAAGGTGAAGGAAAAGAAGAGTTAGGAGAGGAAGAGTGAGTCTCACTCAATACCTTGAGTCTCAGGAAGACCAAGATATGACAAGACTACTCTACTTCACTAGAACTCAAGAGAGGAGAAGAGATGGAGTTTTTTTGGTCTTGGAATGAAGGAGAGGGGGGTTTATATAGTAGTGGTGGAGGAAATATGAATGGAATGCCATTTAATGAGGGTTGACAAAGAATCATGAACCTAGACCTCATTTTAGCCTTGGGAAAAATCTGGTGCATTAAATGGAAAGATTGATAGAAGTGGGGAACAAGCCAAAATTCGGTTTTCCCGTAGTTGCTATAATAGCTTGTAGAGCTAATTTCAAAAAATCATATCTGACTCAATTCTGATCAGAATTGCCTCATTCTTGTGCTCAAATTGAAGCCCCGGATGTCTAGTTTCTGGGAAAATTAACCTCATTCATAAATTCAAAATATTCTGAGAGATATTGATGAAATGGTGAGCAGAGGTCATTCTTTAGAAAATGGTTTCAGCACAATTAACATTAATAAGTCCCAAATTAGCTCCCAATTAACATTAAATGGCTCCAATCACCCCCATTTCAGACTTAATTGATTCCAAATTTACTCTAATTAAAAGATAATTGCACAAATTACTCATTGAATAATTAATGTTTAACTATCTAATTAATTAGGTGTATGCAACTTCACTATAAAATGTAGTCCTAACCAATTAAATTATGACACATCATTGATCTCCAATTGATTACACTTATAACCAATTAAAATCAAATGTTCATAATCACATATAGTCGGGCTCAATTTGCGATAGTGCATCTTAGCCATTAAAACTTGACTTGATGATAATTTTCAATCTAGTGGTCCGATTAGGGCTTATGACCAGTTGATTTGATCGTTACAACATCAAGATCATTTTGGTGAAATGAGATTAAGGATCTAATGGCCAGAATCAAGATGCATATTTATGAGGTGAAAGAACCCCTTTTACCCTTCATGTGAGGTTAAATGCGGGTTGCAAAATGGGGTGTCAACACATGCTCAATGTCTAACAAGCACACACGTCAATACATTCTCCATGTCTTACAGATAATCAATATGTAAACCATAAACCCAACTATGTTACCAGTCATATTTGGTGAAAGCTATGTTATTCTGTAGAGATTAAGTTCTTGGTCTCAGGTTCTTAAAAGCTTTATTTGAATTGTCTATATAAAATGTTTTTTATTTTGCTTTCTCTTTATCTTTTTGGTGAAAATGTTTTCTTGATCCAATCATTTAGTTTAGCTCTATATACAAAAATCTACTATAGTCATTTAGCCTCTATTATAGGCAATAAGAAGGAATAATCTTTATGCCTTTGTGGTTATTGCTGATAAGGAAAATTTTGGACCAACCCTATGAGGGACGATTAGTCCCTACAATGGACGACTAGTCCTTGAAGGGATGATCGGTCCTTGAAAGGGACGACTAGCCCTCGTGAGGGACGATCCTCCGGGGGCTGACGGATTAGACAACTCCTGATCCAAACAACCCATCCCTAGGGTTTCCCCACAGCTTACGTGGGGCCTATTCATGCATCCTTACATAGAAATTACTTGCACATCACGGCCAAAGGCCTTGCCATGCAATCAGATCTCTTATATATGGAAAGGCAATCCTGAATATCTCAGGGCCCTTCTCTCTACAAGGAAACTCCCTCGTATCAAGTGATTCAAGTTAGCTCTCTACCACTATATAAACCACCAACCTAACCTTTCTTGAGGTATGTAAATCCTCCTTAGCTCTTGCACTCTTGAGTTCTTGGAAAGTCTTCTATTACTGACTTAACTTTCAGAGGGTTTTTGATCGATACCCCACCAGTGCCCTTTGATTTTTTCTTTAAGTACATCCATTGGCACGTGTGTGGATGATAAACTCACTGACGATTTTTGTGCATCATCAATTGCTATCCACTAATAGGATTCATCATTCCAAATTTTAAGTTCAGTTATTTTAAGGTTTTTTTGTTGGATATTATAGAAGAGATTGTCTATTTGTTAAACAATTAGAAAATATTGAATATGAAGCAAATTTTGTTAAATAATTAGAAGATATTCAGTATGAAGCAAATTTTGTTAAATGGGTATAGAATTTGATATTTTTTATTCTTTTTTTTATTGTTTGTTTTTATTTATTTATTTAAATTGAAAATCTATGAGTTATGGGTTATGAATTATGGATTTTAACAAATTTCTCAAATCAATGACAGTGGAGGATTAAGGGGTTTGTGGTTTTATTGACAAGTATTGCAATAGATTACTATGGTAGACACTCATTAAACAATAAATTTAGGGATATAAAACTTTTTTAATGTGTTAAATTCCTAATTTGTAGATTTTATTTTATCAAGATTCAAGAGCTGCACTTATTAATTTCAGGTGTGTTAACAAATTCTGTTATGACAGGGCAAAAATATATTGACCCCTTGCAAATTAATTAATTACCCAAGTTAATTAATTAGGTTTAATTACATGCAGTAGCGTGGTAGCATAAACAAATCACCAATTATATTAAATACAGTGAAAAATAAATTTGACACGGGTGATTTGTTTACGAATGGGGAAAACCATCGAGGCAAAACTCCACTAGGTGATATTAAGGTCACTACTCCCAAGAATCCACTATTATCAATCACAAATGGTTACAAATATAAGGAATCTTACCAAATCCTTTGGCCTATCTCGAAATACCAACCTATAGTTGAACCCTTACCCCAATACCTAATTGGACTTGTATTGTAGCAGCAATCTTTCTGTTCAATGCACAAATCCCAGTACATGACTAACTCCTTTGCACAAATCCCAATACGTGACTAACTCCATAGTTCATCCAGGTCTTCAAGAAAGTATGCTCCTAGGCTAGCCACTGAGGTGATGCGATACGACCCTTCCTAGTTGGGTCCTAGCCTTCCCCATGCTGGGTTCTTTGCGGTACCCAAAACTTTTCTCAACACCAAATCGCTAGGTACTAATAGTCTCAGCTTCACATTGGCATCATAACTTTGCTCAAGTTTGTGTTGGTAGTATGCCAACTGAACCATTGCATGCTCCCTTCTTTCCTCAATGGGGTCTAAGCCCTTTTCTAATAGATCATTGTTTCTGCATGGGTTAAATGAGCTGGTCCTTAACGTTGGGAAGCCGGTCTCCAAAGGAATGACAGCTTCGGCCCCGTAGGTCATTGAAAAGGAGGTTTCCTCGGTGGATCTGCGAGGCGTGGTTCGGTACATCCAGAGGACATGTGGCAGCTCTTCCACCCATTTTCCCTTCGCATCATCCAACCTCTTCTTGAGTCCATTCACTATGACTTTGTTAACAGCCTCGGTTTGCCCATTCCCTTGGGGATAAGCAGGGGTAGAATATCTGTTCTTAATTCCTAACTCACAGCAGTATCTCCTAAAAGATTTGCTATCAAACTAAAGGCTGTTTTCCGAGATGAGGATATGAGGGACTCCGAATCAGGTGACAATGTTTTTTCAAACAAACTTCTTGGCGACCGCGTCCCTAATGTTTGCCAAGGGCTCGGCTTTAACCTATTTAGTGAAGTAGTCTATGTCAACTAGCAGGTATCTCTTGTTTCCTGTTGCTTTAGGGAAATGGCCTATAATGTCTAAGCCTCATTGTGCGAACGGCTAAGGGCTGGATAGAGGGTTAAGGACTCTTTTCGGTTGTTGTATGTTTGGCGCTAACCTTTGACATTGGTCACATTTCCTTACATATTCCTATGCTTCCTTTTGCATTTTAGGCCATCAATAGCCTTGAGTGATGGCCCTGTGTGCTAAAGATCTATCTCCGGTGTGGCTCCCGCAGATCCCCTCGTGTAGCTCCCATAGATCCCCTCATGTAGCTCCTCAAGGAGTAATTCTGTTGCCTCGGGGTGTATGCATAGCAAGTATGGCCCGGAAAAGGAGCGTTTATATAACTTTTGGTCATTGGACAGCCAGAATCGAGAAGCCTTTCTACGTATCTTGTCTACTTCTAGTTTCTCCTCGGGCAAGATGTCGGCCTTCAAGAATAGTACCACGGGGTCCATCTAACTAGGCCCTACCCTGACTTGGTGCACGTGGCCACCTCTCTCTTCACCCAAGCGAGTTTGTACAAATCCTTAACAAGGATGACCCGGGGTAGACCTTGTGTCGAGGAGGTTGTAAGAGTGGCCAGGGAATCAGCATGTGTGTTTCCGCTCCTAGGGATGTGTAACAGATTGAAAGATTCGAACCCTGATTGTAGGTGTCTCTCTTGACTCAAGTACTCTTGCATTCTTTCCTCCCTTGCCTTAAATTCTCCTTTTACTTGGTCAATGATTAATCTTGAGTCCGAGAACATCTCTACTGCCTTCCCGCCCATTTTTTGAACCATGGTCATTTCCATCAGCAGGGCTTCATATTCAGCCTCGTTATTTGTGGCTGAGAAGTCCAGTCTCAGTGACTTTTCAATAGTGATTTTTTCGGGGGATATTAGTACAAGCCCTACTCCAGAACCCTTGTGATTTGCCACACCATTAACGTATACTTTCCAGGGTAGGGGACCTTGTTAGGAGATCATGCCAACCGATTTTCCATCCATGTGCTACGCTTCTGTCACTTCTTTTAATAGGGATTCAGCGAACTCGGATACTAAGTCCATGAGGACCTAGCCCTTGATAGAGGTACGAGACATGTACTTGATATCAAAAGCCCCTAGGATCGTGCCCCATTTAGCAATCCTTCTCGTGTAATCAGCACTTCGAAGTATAGCTTTGAGTGGAAGCTGAGTTAGAATGACAACCGTATGTGCTTAGAAGTAATGGGGAAGCTTTCGCGTACCAAGCACCACCGCCAAGATGGCATTTTCCAGTGGCAGATAACAAATCTTGGCTTCGTGTAGTGATTTGCTTACATAGTAAAATGGTCGTTGTATGCCACTGTCAACCTAGCAACACCAAACTTACCACATGAGGCGCCACAGTGATATAAGCAAATAGGAACTCATCCACCTCAGGACTAGACATGATAGGTGGCCGTGATAGATATTCTTTAAGCTACTGGAAAGCCAAGGCGCACTCCTCGGTCCACTCAAATCCCTTCCACTTTTTCATTAAGAGGAAGAAGGGTCTGCATCTATCTGCTGACCAAGAAATAAAACGGTTCAAGGCGGCAGTCATTTCGGTATGCTTCTAAACTTCTTTGGGATTTTGAGGTGGTTGTAAATTGTTAATGGCTTTAATTTGATTGGGGTTGACCTCGATTCCCCGGTGAGTCACCATGTATCCCAAGAACTTGCCTGACCCTACCCCGAATGAACATTTAGAAGCGTTTAAGCGCAACCTATGCTTCCTCAGGATTTCAAAGATGTTTCCGAGGTCTCCTACGTGCTCAGACACCATCTTGCTCTTCACCACCATGTCGTCTATATAGACTTCAATGCTTTTGCCCAACTGTGGTTCGAACATTCTTGTCATCATCATTTGATAGGTAGACTCTGCATTTTTTAAACCAAAGGGCATCACCTTATAATGGTAGTTGCCGGTGGGAGTGACAAAAGCTGTCTTTTCTTGATCGTCTAGGGCAAGTGGTATTTGATGATACCATTGAAAGGCGTCTAAGAAACTCATCCGAGAATGGCCCACCGTTGCATCCACCAACTAGCACCAACTAGTCTATTCGAGGCATAGGGAAGGGGTCTTTTGGGCAGGCCTTATTCAGATTCGTGAAGTTCACGGACACTCGCCACTTCCCACTCTTCTTTTTTACTACTACAGTATTGGCCAACCATTTGGGGTAGAAAACCTCATTGATAGCCCTTACCTGTTTAAGCTGCATCACCTCTTCCCTGACAGCATCTGCATGCTCTTTAGATAGGCGCCAAGGCGGTTGCTTCTTGGGGGTGATGGATGGGTTAACATTTAGATGGTGGCAGATGAAGTTCAGATCAACCCCAGGGGCCTCGTAGGCGTCCCACGCAAATACGTCCACATTTTCTCTGAGGAACCCAATTAGCTCTTCTCTCTCTTAAGGAGGTAACTTCGAGCCGACTTGAAAGAACTTTTTTGAATCACTGCCAACAGTAACCTTTTCTAGATCCTCACACTTTGCTTCATGGGTTGATTCATTATCGGGCAATGCCGGAATTTTTGATTGCTATAAGCCCCTTTCAACAGAGGTCGAGGACTCAACATTAGGTCGGTGTAAGATGGAAGCCACCATGCATTGCTTGGCCATGGACTGATTCCCCACAATCTCTTTAGCTTGGCCTTCTGACGGATATTTCACCTTCTGGTGCAGTGTAGAGGAGACAGCTTCTAAGGCATGAAGCCAAGGTCTAGCCACAATAGCTGTGTAGGGTGAATAAGCGTCCACCACAATGAAATCTACTTCCACCACGTCCAAACTGGTTTGTATGGACAGTCTAATCTGGCCCCTTGGAGTAACAGTCTTCCCCTCGAAACTTACTAGAGGGGAATTGTACGCCGTTAGGTCCTCAAGTTTTAAATTCAGCCCCTTGTATAGGTCGGGGTACATTATCTCCACAGCACTGCCCTGATCTGCCAGTATTCTCTTCACATCATATCCCCCTACCTTGAGTGTGACCACTAGAGCATCGTCATGGGGTTGGATGGTTCCAATCTTATCTTCGTCTGAGAAGCCTAGCACTAGTGGGGCTTCTTTCTTGGCTCTTTTTGACTCCAAAATGTCATCCTTGGTGGATAGTCGAGCCACATACATCACTCTGGAAGGGCAAGAACCGATCCTTCCCGAAGCAGCATGGATGACATTTATCCTGCCTATAGGAGGTCTCAAGGAGATGTCTCTTCGAGGCTCCGGATTCACCTGTTCTTCTCGGACCAGCTGATCCAAGTGATTCCATAAGTTCCTGCAGTCCTCGGTGGTGTGCCCCGGTTCCTGGTGGTATTGGTAATAAAGGTTCTGGTTGCATCTCAAGGGGTTTCCAGCCATCTTGTTCGGCCATTTGAAAAATGGTTTGTTATTAATCTTCTCCAGAACCTGGTGCACCAGTTCTTGGAACACTGTATTGACCGCTTGAGCATTGGTAGATCCTGACTGACCAACAAAATCTCTTCGCGGCCGGTTGTTATTGTATCGATCCGACCTGAAATCTCTTATCTCCTGAGGGATAACCTTATCATTTCCTTTTCCTTGTTGCTGGTCCTCTTCGACCCTCTTATACTTGTAAATCCTATCCATGAGCTAGTGCACACTGGTGACAGGTTTCCCTGTTAAAGACTTCGTTAAGTCGTGCTTGGTCGAGAGGCTGAACTTGAATGTACTGATGGCTACGTCTTCAAAGTTACCGTCTATTTCACTGTACACTTCCCAGTATCTATCCGAGTACACTTTTAGGGTCTCTCCCTCTCGCATACTTAAGGATAGTTGGGAAGATAGGGGCCAAGGAACTTTGCTACAAGTGACGAATCGGGAACCAAACGCCTGGGTGAGCTCCTTAAAGGAGCTTATGAAATCTACCCTCAGGCTGTCAAACCATCTCATTGCTATGGGTCCCAGGCTGGATGGGAAAACCTTGCATATTAGGGCTTTGTCTTTGGAATGGACAGTCATTCTCTGATTGAAGTGACTCACATGCTCAACGGGGTCTGTCTTGCCATTATACATGGTAAAAGTGGGCTGAATGAACCGCCGAGGGAGTTCTGCCCCCTCAATTCTGTGCGTGAAAGGCAACTTGGAGATTTGATCCAACGCTTTGCCCATAGCGTCGTTTCCCACACCTCTACGAGGTGGGCTCTTATGCCTACGTTTGTGGTGGTGCTCCTCTTCATAGGAGAAAGACTCACTGGGGGGGGTTTTTGACCTTCGTCTATAGCTAGCATCCTCTTCACCATCAGGGGAGGCGTCCGGGTTGGGGAAGGCTCACCTTCGCTGTGCATGGTGCAGCTTTCTCTTCAGTTGGTTGACTTCCCGTTGCAGTGCTCTGGTATTCTCCTCCTGAGAGAGGTGACCTTTTCCCTGGGACTGACTTTTACTAGTCCGAACACTATTCACACTTCCCTCCCGATCTCTTCTCCGCTAGAAGCTGACAAAAGGATTTTGACGTTGGGATCCTATGGACTCTGCCTATCATGGATTTAAGCCCACCATGGTTGAACGTTGCGCTCACTATCACCCAAGTATTCTTTCCACAAACGGCGCCAATTGTAAGGACCTGGTTTGGACTTCTAGCCCAACGGAAGTATGGACCTAAGCCCAAAAAGCCAAAAACAATAAATTTGTAGAGAATGGGTTGGAAAATTTGGTTTTAGTGAATTAAGTAACAGAAAATAGATTTTAATGACAAAGAGAGAGAGAGAAATAACAGAAGTTTACTAAGGAAAAATATCATTGGATTAGTCCGAGGAGACTGATTCTTGAATATTTCTCTTTAAGCTTTTTACAGGTTTGGTTCCATGTTGCTACGGTGTTTCTTTCTCTAGTTTTTCCCCCCTTTCTCATGAAGGGCCTCTCCCATTATATAGTCCCCTTTGAGCCATCTTGATCACACATTTGTTGATCATCTGAGCCCTTACTTGAGTACCTATCCTATCAGACACCTTTTTTGGCTTTCTGTGAGTTGCGGTTGCCTAGGCAGCACTGTTCAGGGGTCTTCTCCACTTAAATGCGGCAAAAAAAAGTAGCTGTAGTGCATTTAATACGGTGGTAGCAACTTTCCCTTAGATATTTTTGAGTTCCCTTCCTTCTTGTACGTTCATGAGGCGCGTCCCTATCACTGGAGCTTCTTGGAGGGTCGCTTTAATTGCTGGAATGCATACTTGAGCTGCATTCATCATATCCGAGAAGGAGTTCCTCCTTGGATCACCCTCTATTGGTACCCTACTTATGAGACCTTAACTGGGGACCACTAGTAGCTATTTGTTCCTCCTCGGACCTATCAATACCCTCGGACAAAATCCAAGGCCCAATATATGATCTCGGACCCTTATCCCTACAGTTTCAATTGTTGCAAAAATAACTAAATTTGAGTAAAAATGCCATATTTCAAATCAATTTTTTCTCACATAAAAAAAAAAAAAAAAACTATTATTTCTCATATAAATCTTAGAAAAATGATTTTAAAATTTCATTATGCTAAAAATAATTAATATAACAAAATAAAAATATTTATTATATTAGTAATTTTTCTAATTACATAGAATACATACTACCATGTTAGTTCTACACAAATACGTGTGTGCGCACACACACAAAAGAGTTAAGAAACTTAAAGGATTAAGATTAATTTTAGTGAATTCACAAATATTTAATTTTTTTATAACTTTTGTGACAATTGTTGTCAAAACAATTAAATATAAGTAAGAATGTTATATTCTAAATTTATTATTATTATTTCAACTAAAAATTATTTTCTATATAAAGTTTATAAAAATAATTAAAAAAAATATTTATATATAAATAATTAATACACAACAATATATAATTAATATATGCATTTACTCTATTAGCTAATTCAATGAACTAATACTTTAATATAAATGTAAATTTTGTTGATTTAGAAAACTAAATAAAGAGAATTTCATAGAACATGGCACAATCTCATACTCTCTAACATAAGGTTTCTGTTTTTATATATATATATATATATTGATTTATTTATATGGGTTGTTGTATCCAGTTATTCTGCAGGTTCTACCATCAAGACGGTATATAATCTTTTCTAATTTGTCGTGTTTGAAGTTGTATGGTGGCTACAGTTCTAGAGATGATTTGCTTGCGGTTTGGAAATTCCTTGCAATGATTCCAAAATTAGAGTTACTATGCTTTGAGTTGACAAACAGGTCAAGCTATTATGAAATAGGTGATGGTTTTTTAGATAATCCATTCTGTTCCTCAATGGAAGTTGTCCAGTCTTATTACCTCCTGTTGCAAAGGGTTCATGGGACTCAGATGAAATGGAACAAACTTCCCAGATACTGATGGCCGCTACCGATTTGAAGATACTGAAAGTAAAGATTGAAATTCGTCTACCAGCAAAAAAGAAGGCACAAATTCAACAAAATATAAGGCAGATGCAAAGGATCTCCGAAAATTGTCAAATATTTTTTAAGGAAGAGCGATTCGATGACTTGGATTTTTTGGAATCCATAGAGTTTTTCGAAGACAACGAATTTTGACGATTACATTTTTCTGCAACTATTAATACGGTTTCTTTAGTAGTGTTGATGTAACAAACTGTACTACATTTATTTATTTATTTATTTTTTTTTTTCGAAGAAGTAGGTTAGTGGAAGAGTGTTCCTATTTTGTAGGCAATATTTTACGACAAGTTAGACATGTATTTTTACTGGACTATCTTTTAGTTTTGTTTCTACTTAAACCTAAGGGTGTAGGGGTATTTTGGAACAAAAAAAAAATCCGGTCTAAACCAGAAAAGCCTCTTAAATAGTAGTACAAATAAATTTGAGGCATAAAACGCATTTTAGTCCCTACATTTTCAGGCTATTCCCATTTTAGTCCCTATATTTTATTTTTACCGCTTTTAGTCCATATCCTGAAAAACGCTTCCCATTTTGGTCCATGCCGTTACATTAGAAACGGAGAAAACTGACGTAGCAAACGACAGAAATAAATAATACTAAATTAATGTCTACATGGCCTAAATTAATAATAAAAAAAATTTTTTTGGCATTAAAAAATGTCACATCAGCATCTAAATTAAAAAAAAATTAATTTATTAATTTTAACTAATTAAAAAAAATTAAAAACAGAATTAAAAACTAAAAATAAAATGAATTGAAATCTAAGTATGTCTTGAATAAGAACAGGAAGAACACAAACCTAAAAATTAAAAAAAAAAAAAAAAAAATTCTTTTTTGTCAACAAGAACACTAACTTGGCAAATCATTACCAACATCAGGATCCATTTGAGTTTCCTCTTTTCTTTTTTCTTTTTTTTTCTTTTCTCAACATTGGCGTTTCCGTTCCTCCTCTTCTTGTTGCTGCTTTAAAATCTGCTCATCAAGATCTTGTTCAGTGAAGCTTCCAGGATTCTTAAGAACTTCAAATCGCTGTTTGACCTAGTCAACAGATGCCCGTTCTACCTGCATAGACATACCCAACGCCCTTTGATGTTTCTTTCCATTGATATGATCCAAGTAATTTGCAGGATCCTTCATTACACACACACACACAAACTAAACAGTAATGTCCAGGTGCCACTACTGAAGTAACAACAAGCTGAGTTTTTCCCAACCGAGACTCAAGGTCCATTCTATAATTCCTATCTTTCAAAGGCTTCCTCCTATGCACTGGACATTTGGATTTAGACCGTGACTCTTCCTCCCATCTTTCATGCTCTTAAGCTCGCTCCTGTTTTTCCTTTTTACTTTTGGATTGACAAATTGTTTTTTGAAATTGAAACATTCATTCATTCAATTAAAAAAAGTTAGTGTTCTTGTTGACAAAAAAGATTTTTTTTTTTTTTTTAAAATTTCTGGGTTTGTGTTCTTGGATCTGGTTTGTGTTCTTGTTGTTCTTGTTCAAGACACACTTAGATCTCAATTCATACGATTTTTAGTTTTTAATTATGTTTTTAATTTTTTTTAATTAGTTAAAATCAATAAATTAATTTTGTTAATTTAGATGCTGACGTGGTATTTTTTAATGCCAAAAAATATTTTTTTTTTTATTAATTTAGGTCACATGAACATTAATTTAGTATTATTTATTCTTACCGTTTGCCACGTTAGCTTTCTCCATTTCTGATGTAACGGCAAGGACCAAAACGAGAAACATTTTTCAGGATAGAGACTAAAAGTGGTAAAAATAAAATGTAGAGACTAAAATAAGAATAGCCTGAAAATGTAGGGACTAAAATGTGCTTTTCACCTAAATTTGATGAATGTTTTTTCTTGGGATCTTTTATTGCAAAATAATGGGCTTGCTAGATTGGTTTTATCTCAATGTTTTTATACTTGTAAATTTACCTCTTGGGCTTGCTGGATTGGGCCATATTTTGGGTTAACTTATTTTAATTTAGGCTTTCAAGCCAAGCCCTTCACTGGATTAGGCCATTTTTTGGGTTAACTTATTTTAACTTAAGCTTTCAAGCCAAGCCCGTACGCTACTTTTATATATCTCTTGGGCATTTAGGTCAGACCAATCTAGGTTTTTTTTTTTTTTTTTTTGAGAAACCATCTAGTTTTATTCTTTCCCATATATTAAAAACAAAAAATAAATACACATAAGGCTGGGCTAGAAAAGCAAAATACGTACCACCTGTCCATTTATAAAACACAAACGTCCATAAATTAAAAAAAAAATGGTAAAATACTATTTTGGTCCTTAAACTTTACTAAAAATTTGTTTTTCATCCCTAAACTTTAGGAAGTTCATTTTCGTTCTTAAACTATTGAAAAGTTCACATTTCATCCCTAAAATATTAACAATATTTTATTTATGTTCTTAAATTTTACTAAAAGTTTGTTTTTCATCCCTAAACTATTGAAGAAAGTTTTTTTTTCATCCCTATTGTTGTCTCTAAACTTTTGAAAAAACTCTTTACAAAGTTTAGGGATGAAAAAAGAATTTTTTAAGGTTCTGGGACCAAAAACAAACTTTTGTTAAAGTTTAGGGACCAAAATAGTATTTTACCCCCAAAAAAACTATAGCTTGGGCAATAAGTTAGTAACCTTGAAACACAATAAAAAAAATTTTCTTAGCACTTCTTAAACCTGCCAAATTAATATCTCAAAAACACAGCGAGTTCTCCTTCGCTTAGGCTGTAGAATTGGATTGTTCCTTCTTGTAAGGCTTGTAGTCCCTCAGGTAATACTGTTACTTGTAGGTTTGTGGTTCCTTTCTTTGTGGGGGTTTGGGAAATATTGTAAGTCATTTTAGCCTTACTCTATTTCATGGAGGACTTAGAAAAAGGATGGGTTAAGATGTCCCTGAACGATAGAGAAGGGGGGCGAGCTTGTTTGAAGAAAGAACTCATCATAGATGAATACATTATTGCGGCAAAATTCCAGACAAAGAGGGCACTGAATATCGAGGCCATTATCCGAACCTTTAGTCCTCTCTGGCGATCTAGGAATGGCTTTAAAGTCAGGAGTGCAGGTGATTATATAATTCTGTTTGTGTTTAAATGAAGAAGAGGTGGAAAAATTTTTACAAGACGAGCCGTGGAGTTTTGACAGACACCTTGTAATTCTTCAAAGATATGAAATTGATACTCTCATTACTAATTTGTCGTTTGACAAGGTATCTCTATGGGTGCAAGTACACGATATTCTGGTTCGCCATTTGAATCAGGACGTAGCAAAGAAGTTGTATGAATTCGTTAACGAGGTTGATTGAACTCCAGAAATTTTAGAAGTGGAAGGTGGTAGCTTTATACGAGTTTGAGTAAGGGTGGATGTTAATCTACCTCTTTATCAAGGTTGTATATTCTCCATTGAAGATAGTAGAGAAGGTTGGGTCTCCTTTAAGTCCGAACGCCTATGGTCCATGGATTCATGCCCCGTTTTGCTCCATTACATAAGAAGCCAATGGTGGTTGTCCTGGTTTTTTATGCAGCAGAGAAAAAGGCTAGTTAGAATGATACTAGGGGAGGGGCGAGGAAGTCAGGTCCAGTGACCATGGCAACCATAGAAGTTGAACCCATGGTGGGGCAAGCTACTGATAAGGAATGTGCTAAGTCAGAGGCAGATATCAAGGAGAATTTAATGTCCCAGGTGTAGACACCGCGTTTTGTATCCCTTACGACTTAGGCCCTCGTTCCTTAATGATGTTGGAATTTTAAAGCCCATGGTTGGTTTAGGGCCTAATCCGATTGAAATTGACTTAAGGAAAGTATTTTTTGGAAAATATAACTCTTTTATGAATTAAATAAGCTATTTTTGGAAAATAAAGGCCATAGAAACCCAGGGCATGCATATGCATACACGCGTACGCGCACTCATGTTCAAGCTCTACGAACGCATGCTTCATGCATACGTACACATACACGGGCATGTGTACACATGCTAAGGTTCCAGAAACTATGAAAGACAAGTTTTATACATTAAAGTTTGGTTTTGGAACGAATCCCACATCGTTTGAAGCCGTTTTAAACCCCCATTTTCAAACTATAAAATGCCATACATGGTAGCCTTTCAAAAGATACAGAAAATCCTAAGGGAAAACACAAGATTCACTAGAAATGGTGAATCAAAGAAGGAGTTTTTCACAAAACATCCTCAAGTTAATATTTTTCTGATTAAGGCCTTTTCAGGCTTTGATATTCGAGTTTCAAGTTTACTAATCACTTCTTTGTTTGATTGTGAATATATTCACTGAGGGGAAAGGTCAAAATCAAGCTAAAGAGCTTTGTGTTTTGTTGTATAATATTTGAGCCCCTTTTCTTTTGTTTCCTTGTTTTGATCTTCATTTACTTTGTTTTCTTTCTTTGTTTGCGTTATAACATGTTTGTTTAGCTTAGTTTTACATTCCTTTTACGTTTTTAAGCATGCTAGGTAGATAGATTTAAGGTTTTCATTCTGTTGTGTTCTTCTATTTCTGGGTTAGAGTTTTAGGGCGTGTATGTGTACATAGGAATGGCAACGGGTCGGGTTCGGGCCGGGTTTTTCCATACCCGAACCCGACCCGCGGGGCAAGGCCTGTAACCCGAACCCGGCCCGTTTAGGGTACCAGTTTTTTTTCCGGGCCCCGCGAGTCCCGTTTAAGATTGGGCCCAATTCGTGGCCCAACCTCAAAAAAAAAAAAAAATATTAAGCCCAGATTTTTTTTCCCTAAACTAAGCCTGCATTCAGTCCAATTCATTAAGCCTATAATTTATTAGCCAAATCACTGAAATCAGTCCAAATTTATTGTACTCCACAACTCATCAACCCCATTTGCAATGGAAATGATTACAATGGAAATGATCAGATTCAAAATCAACTTTGTTACAAAGCAAGCCCAATATTCATAAAATCAAAATGGCCCTAGATTACACATTTACACCCAAAAAATCATAAATCATAAATCAAAAACCAACACCATCTCTCATTCTATCTGTCTCTGAAATCCGAGAAACCCAACACCATCAATAAAGGTATCTTCTCAAGTAAATACCTGAAGAAAATCTGATCCTCTCCGATTTGGCTGAAGGCTGAAGCTGAATAATTGATGCTCTCCGATTTGGTCAAGCCTGAAGAAAAAACGCGACAGCTCGACGGGAAGAGTCAACGGCGTGTCTGAGTTTGGTCAAGCCCGAAGAAAAGCGACGACAGCTCCGATTTGGTGAAGAAAAGCGATGACAGCTCCGATTTGGTGAAGAAAAACGGCGACAGCTCGAGGGTGGGGTTTGTGACGATGGTGGTGAGGCGGTGGTGTTGTGATTTGGTGGTTGGGTATCTCGCCGTTTGGGTTTTTGGTGGTTTTCACGGTGTAGGACTGTGTCAGATTGAGAGGGAGGGAGTGTAGGGAGGCTGCTGAGTGAGTGAGTGCAGAAGAAATGGGAATTAGGTTAGAACATTTTAGGTATATATATATTAGGGTATTTTAGTAATTTCAATGAACCGGGTTTTTACCGGGCCGGGTTTCGGGTCGGATCTCGGGTTTTTTTAATAAAACCTAGACCCGACCCGGACCCGCTTCGGGTTTTTTTTTTTTTTAAAACCCATACCCGACCCTATTTCTAATCGGACCGGGTAAAACCCGGCCCATTAGGGTCGGGCCGGGCTGGATACCCGCGGGCCGGGTAAAAATTGCCTTCCCTATGCGTACACATGCTTACTGCATGTGCACGCATATACGCATACAACTGGGCTGCGTATAGGCCCTATGTATGGACATGAATACTCATGCCCAGAAACTCTAATCTGAACCTTGTGCTTCTGTTTCTTTATTTCTTTTATGTAATATGCCTCTACCTGGTTTGGTTTCATGTTTTTAAGTCTATGCTTCCATGTTTGTCTGTTGTTTATCCTTCACATGTTAGATTAGGATTTCTTTTCTTCTCTTTATTTGATATACCATGAACATGCATATGATATGACCATGCATTGATGCATAGGTGCTATGGTGCAGTGAGGTAAGTCATGCATTCATATGAACATGTATTTGCTTTTGTTGATGAGTATGAACATGCTTGGTTGAATGATGTGTTTTTGATGTTTAGATGCCTATAACATGTTTCATTGCTGCCATGTCTATGTTTCTGTCTTGAATATGATATGATGCCATGTGTGATAGATGTATGCTAGGGTTTGAGATGCATGATAGATGTATGTTAGGGTTTTAGGTTGAAAATGCCATGTTGTATGCTTAGATGTATACTGGTATGTATGTGTGTCTAGAATACAAGTTTTGGATATGTCTTTAGTGAGATTTAGACATAAGACACAATGAGTAGAAGCCGACCTACGAATCGGGTGGGGTTAGGTGTCTAACACCTTCCTATCCTCATACCTAAACTCCAGACACATGCTCTGGTAGTAGATCAGTCATTCCATAAAGAGCGCTATATTTATGGTTCCTAAACCTAATCTAGGTGGCGACTCTATTTTTTTTTCTCCATCCCTATACACTCGGCCAAGGCGTACTCCCCTCGACCTACTGCGCCCACAGTGGCGACTCCATTGGTGATAGAGAGTGTGATTCCAATGTGTCTTATTTCTTAATCTTGATAAAGGATCATTCAATATTTATTTGCACACACTTCACTTGGTTCTTTTTTGTCCCTTTCACCTCGATTGGTGATGAGTGGGAAGATGAGTATGCTTCATTTAGGCCAAAGTCTTTCGAAGTTCATCCCACCAACTCACAATCCGTGCCATTGCCTATAAGAAGAAGATGTAATTCAATTGTGGATTTGTCAAAATTTACCTCCAATAAAAAGATATTGAGTAAGATTGTCCTATAAATAAAATTTCTAATGATAGGTAAAATTATAACATGAAGGACGCTTTAAATCTACCCGTCAACTTTGCTTGCATAATGAATCCTACGGCCTAAGCTGACGGGGTAATTTGTGGCAGAAGCTGAAGACCTTAAGGCTAACGGACAGCAATAAGGTCGTAAGAAGGGAATCCATGAGGCAAACCAAAGGGATGACACCATCAAAAGGTTGACGCCGATATGGCTGAAGGGAATAAGGCAAGCTAACGGTCCGAAAGGTGACGACTTTATGAAACCTTTGCTTGGCCGCCACGCATGAGTATATAAAGAAATAACTTGTATACCACGCTGAGCGGTAGTCTCCTACAAGGAAAGGATTCTGCAATCTACGCATATAAAACTCCTATAAGGGAAATACTTCTGGTCCAAGGAAGAGAGGTTAACCCTCTACTATTATAAAAACCCCAATACCCTCACAAATCAAGGTACGCATAATCAACCCCTCTCTAGCACTCTAGAGTTGAAAGATGTTCTAACTTGACCTTCGGAGGGTATTTGGCCGGCACCACACCGGTGCTCTCTGCTAGGTCCTCTCCTTTTTGTTATGCAGGTGCTGTTTAGAGTAAGTGGGTACCGTGTAGCTCACTGGTGATTTTTCTGGTATCATCAGTTGGCGCCGTCTGTGGGAAACGTTTTGTTGCGATTCACAAGCCATACTGTAGTTTCATGGACAAGAGAGTTGCATGGTGCTGACTAGCTTGATGGCAACAACAAACAACGTTCAGGGAGATGAAACTCGTGCGGCGACCCTCGAGAGACAGGTTCAAACCTTAGCCGTCATCGTAGAGCGTCTTACCAAGCAGAACCACAATCTGGAGGAATAGTTACGCCAGAAGAATGCAGGTCACGGCACTCAAAAGCAAGACCAAGAAGGCACCAGTGCCGATAGAAGAGAACGAGAAGGGCCAGAGGGCAGTAACACTTCGAGTAGACCAGAACGACAAAATTTGAGTATGTCGTCCCTCACGGATGCAACTCAACCACACATTGCCTCAGAGATACAGGCAATAAAAGAACAGATGGAGGTCATGATGAACGCCCTCAAAGGGCGGGTATCTAGCGACCTTGATGACCCGGTTCATCGGACCGACTCGTCATTCACGGCATCCGTCAACTCCTTCCCCCTACCGCATAAGTTTCGCATGCCGTAGATAGAGAGTTACGATGGAATTAAGGACCCTCTGGATCACTTAGAAACCTTCAAGACCTTGGTGCACCTTCAAGGAATAGCAGATGAAATCATGTGTAAGGCTTTCCCTACGACACTGAAGGGCCCCGCAAGGGTATGGTTCAGCTGACTGACGCTGAACTCCATCAGTACTTTCAAGGAGCTAAGCGCTCAGTTCACTTCACACTTTATTGGGGGACACAGGTATAAGAAGTCCAGGCGTGCTTGATGAGCATCAGGCAACGAGAGAACGAGACGTTGAGATCCTATATAATGTGCTTCAATAAAGAAGCACTCTCGATCGATGAAGTCAACGACAAAATACTTGTAGCAGCCTTCACCAATGGATTACGAAAGTGTAAGTTTTTATTCTCTCTATAAAAAATGACTCGAAGACCATGTTAGAAGTACTATATAAGGCCACCAAGTACATGAATGCTGAAGACGCGCTACTAGCATGAGAGGAAAACCAAGGAAAAGGGAGCGACAAGAAGAGGTCTGACGGGACCAAGGATCGAAAAGGCCAAGAACGGGAGATTGAAGGGATGGGAAACGCTCTAAATCACTAGGAGGAAGGTTTACGAGCTTCACCCCATTAACTGCCCCAATAGACCAAGTTCTAATGCAAATAAAGGACGAAGGGGCTCTGACCTATCCCGGAAAGCTGAAGGGAGATCCTAACAAACGTTCCAAAGATAAATATTGCTGGTTCCACCATGACCATGGCCATGACACAGCCAATTGTTACGACTTGAAGCAGCAGATTGAGGCCCTCATCCGGCAAGGGAAGTTGTAAAAGTTCGTCAGCAAGGAAAGAATGGATCCACCGCCGTAAGAGCAACCCCCTCGGCAGGACAATGAACGTTCGAGACCCCCCATTGGCGACATAAGGATGATTGTAGGAGGATCAGCGGGCACGGGGTCGTCCAAAAAAGCGCGAAAAACATACCTTAGGATGGTCCAGAACGTTTAGCTCACGGGATCAGTCCCAAAAATAGCTTGAAAGAGTGGCCCTGTCATCGAGTTCTCGGAGGAAGATGTGCAACGTCTTCACCACCCGCACAACGACGCGCTTATTGTCAGCTTACAAGTAGGGGATTGCAACATGCACCGAGTGTTGGTCGACAACGGAAGCTCAGCGGATATCCTATATTATCCAACGTTCCAGCAAATGAGAATTGGTAAAGAACAATTGGTTCCGACTAACGCCGAAGGGAGGAAGATCACCTGAAGGACCTCGAGGAAACATTCGACACTCTTCGCTCTTACAACATGAAACTTAATCCAGGGAAGTGTGCCTTCGGGGTGACGGCAGGAAAATTGCTAGGATTTATGGTGTCACAGAGGGGCATTGAGGCCAACCCGAACAAGATCCGAGCTATAATGGAGATGTTACCACCAAAAAATGTGAAGGAAGTACAAAGCCTCAATGGCAAGATAGTAGTGCTAAATAGGTTTGTATCAAGGGCAACGGACAAGTGTTTACCCTTTTTTCGCACACTGAAGAGATCTTTCGAGTGGACTGCCGAGTGCTAGCAAGCATTCGAGGAGTTGAAAACTTATCTCTCCTCCCCACCACTACTGAGTCCCTCACAGCCAGGTGAAGAACTTTTTCTCTATCTTGCTGTCTCCCCAGCCGCCGTTAGCGCTGCCTTGATCAGAGAAGAAGAAAGAGTGTAAAAGCTCGTATACTACATCAGCTGGGCACTTCATGGAGCCGAGGAAAGATATCCTCCCATGGAAAAGCTCGCCTTTGTGCTAGTTACGGCAGCACGCAAACTCAAACCATACTTTCAAGCCCATACGGTAATTGTCTTAACCGACAAGCCTTTGCGACGGGCAATGAGCAACCCTGAAGTTGCTAGACGATTGGCACTATAGACTATAGAATTGAGTGAGTTTGACATCCAGTATCGCCCGCAAATCGCCATTAAAGGGCAGGTCATTGCAGATTTCATAGCTGAGTTCACAAATGGCGAGGACAGAGGGTCAGGGGAATCTCCTCAATGGAGCGTACATGTAGATGGATCCTCCAACAGGCAAGCTAGGGGAGCCGGCGTCGTGCTACAGTCACCCGAAGGAGACACAGTTAAGTGTATGGTCCGCCTCGAATTCCCTACCACCAACAACGAGGCAGAGTACGAAGCTCTGGTAGCGGGGCTTGACCTCGCCAGAGCTACAGGAGTCGAAAAAATGATCGTTTACTGTGACTCTCAAGTCGTGGCCAACCAAATAAATGGGGATTACGAGTGTAGAGGCGAACGAATGAAGAAGTATCTGGACCAAGCAAGAAGAAGGATAGAGGAGCTGAGGGCCAAAATTATACAGATCCCCAGGGGGGAAAACGAGCAAGCCGACCGCCTAGCCAAGGCTGCTTCAACCGAACATATGGCCACCCTTGATACTATACTCTCCTTTATTCAACTCTCTTCACTTATAGATTCTGTTGATGTACAGGAGCTTGGTTCCCAAAGCAATTGGACTACGCCGTTAGTTTCTTACTTAAAAAATGGCGTATGACCAGACGAAAAGGAGGCCGCAAGAAAGCTGAAGGACCAAGCAGCGAGATTCGTCTTAATAAGAGACATCCTGTACAAGAGAGGTTTCTCCCGCCCATACCTAAGATGTTTAGGTCCTAAAGAAGCAAACTACATCATAAGGGAGGTACACAAGGGAATCTGCGAAAATCATTCAGGGTCAAGATCATTAGTACACAAGCTAGTGCGAGCGGGGTACTTTTGGCCCACCATGTAGAAGGATGCCGAGGCTTATGTCAAGACCTGCGACAAGTGCCAGAGGTTTAGCAATATCATTAGACAGCCAATCAAAGAATTAACCCCAATGACGGCCCCATGGCCGTTTGCTCAGTGGGGACTAGACATCATGGGACCATTCCCTACGGCTGTACGACAACTGAAGTTCCTAGTAGTAGGCATCGACTACTTTACAAAATGGGTGGAAGTTGAAGCTTTGGCCACCATTACGAAAAAGAACGTACGGAGTTTCGTTTGGAGATGCATCATATGTAGGCTTGGCATACCTAGAGTCCTGGTCCTAGACAACGGAAAGCAATTTGACAACGACTCCTTCTGAGACTTTTGCTCGCAACTAGGGATAAAAAACCACTACTCCTCCCCTGCCCACCCTCAAGCTAACGGACAAGTCGAAGTCACAAACCGATCCTTACTGAAGATTATCAAGACTTGACTCGAGGGGGCAAAGGGTATATGGGCAGAAGAGTTGCCGAGCATACTTTGAGCCTACAGGACAACGATAAGGACACCAACAAGAGAGATACCATTCCGACTAACATACGGGAGTGAAACAGTCATCCCAGCCGAGGTCGGACTCACAAGTTACAAGGTGCACAACCATGACGAAAGCAAGAACGATGAGGCCTTACGCCTACAGCTCGATTTGGTAGACGAAGTTAGGGCAGCAGCAGAACAATGGCTCGCACAGTACTAGGACAGCATGGCAAAACACTACAATTCCTAGGTCAGACACAGAGACTTCCAAGTTGGAGATCTCGTTCTAAGAAAAGTCATGGGCGCTGCAAGAGACCTGACATAAGGGAAACTCGGCCCAAATTGGGAAGGACCTTACCGAATCACGGCATGGCATGGAAGGGCATTTACCACCTGGAAACGTTAGATGGACGGAAGCTGCCACACCCTTGGAACTCCGAGCACCTACGGAGGTACTACTAGTGAAGATAACAACACGGAAGACAACGCCCCCCTTTTAGTTACAAGTTTAGTTATACTCCTCAAGTTTATCATTTACTTTAGTTTTTGCTACAATAAGCCCAAAGGGCAGGTTTTTTAATTTGGTTTTTGCTACAATAAGCCCAAAGGGCGGATTTTCTTTTGGGAACTACTTTTTATATAAATACATGGCAATAAGAGGAGTTTATTCAGAACTACTAAAGTTTCTACTTACAAGTTCAAATTCAAAAAAAAAATGGACGACCTTAAATCCACAAGAAAAGTGGACAACCTCGAAATTCATAAAAAGTGATGAGCGATTCTAAGTCCACAAAATGAACGAAGCTATATAGCTGACGGTCTAATAAAAGACTGACGAATTGGCCAAGTCCACAAGATGGACGAAACTATATAGCTGACGGTCTAATAAAAGACTAACGAATTGGCCAAGTCCACAAGATGGACGAAACTATATAGCTGACGGTCTAATAAAAGATTGGCAAATTAGTCAAGTCCATAATATGGACGAAGCTATAAAGTTGACGGTCCCACATGAGTGACCTCATCTCAAAAAGTAATAAATTATCAAAACCTGGTAAGTCCATAAGGTGGACGACCTTGTCCTAGGATAATAGAATGTTAAAACTCCTAGAAGCAACAAATTAAAAGTCTATGAAAAAAAGGCAAGTCTATTGGTCCATAAAGTAGACAAATTCCACACTTAATAAAATAGATGAAGTCATTAGAAGCGACGGGCTCAAGAAAATGACCGACTACTCGTAAAATTGTCAAAACTGACGGCCTCATTAAGATAACGACTCCACTAGAATAATCAACATAAAAAGTCAAAGCTGACGGTTTCATTAAGTTAACGGGGTCATTGACATAGACGGGTCCGTAATCGTGATTTAGTACCTTTAACTACCTGCAACTAGGCTGACAAGCCCAACCTATGACTGGGAAATAGCCTTGGAATCTACAAAGCAAGAAAAAGAAGCACACGAGCAAGTAGCCATACATACATGTTCAAAAGTGATGGGTGTTAAGTATCATAAGCAAAAGTAAATTAATTACCAATAGAAGCCCCAAAAACCAAGGGGGCACCTAAAAACATTGTTTGCAAATGGAAAATACAACAGTTACAAAAAAACAAAACTATGGCTGGGCAGAAGGGGCGTCGCTTGAAGTCTTTTTAATTTTTTGAACTGGAGGATCTTCCATGTCAAGGACCTCCACAGAAGGATTGGAAGTAGTAGTTCGAGGGTTCGCGGCAGGCTGGGCCAGAACAACCCCACTATCATTATGTGGAGGTGCATCCTCAGAATCATCACCTTCAACAACGGCAACATCATTAGCAGGCGTCATTGGCGGGGCATCATCCAAGGTAATCCCAGATAAGTCCAGCTTAGGAAAGGCTAATGCCACTTGCTTAAGGCAGTCATCAAATCCAGTGCCATAGTACCAACCACAGGAATCAAAGAATTGACGTCTTGAATTTTTGGACTGCGTCAGCCCCATCCGTCTCCACCTGCTCATGAAGGGTTGTCAGTTCTTGTTCTAACTCCTCCTTCTGACGACCTACCTCCTCCAACTTTTGCTTCATCTCCTTCAACTGGACATTCAAAAGACAGATGGCTTCCTTGTACTGCGCCTGCTGATTCAACATATTAGCATTATGTTTATGGACACGAGTGACGACACCCTCCTTGGCCACACACCGGTCCTGGAGCGCTTTTACACGAACCAAGGCCTAAGAAGGACACAACCGTCAGTCAGTAAACAAGTAAAAGATAAGGAAAAAAACTAGTTAAGGTATACAGCTTACCCGTGTCAGGTCAAACAAAGCTGACGCCCCCAATTCTTCCGTCCCCAACAAAGTACAAGGATCCATGTCCGTCGGCTTTATGAGTGATTCTATCTCTTCAACGGCATAATCCTTGTGCGTCAATAGGCAACGGGGCCCCTCCAGAACAGGACCGGAAGAAGTCATCACTCCCTTTCCTGCTCCGTGGCCTGATGTAGGGGTTGACTTCTCTAGGGGCTCATTTCCAGAAGTGACGACCACCTTTTTCAGGGGACAGTTATCCTTCCCGTCGATTTTCTTCTTTGGTGTACTTTTACTGATGGTTTTGGGAACCGACGGAGATGCCAACTCTCCCTTAGCCCTCTTCTCCTCCTTTTGACGGGCGGCAGTAGCCCTTATCCGTTGCTTGGCTGACTCCATCTCTGCAAAGATACCAGATACATATAAAAATTTTGACAACAAAAACTAAATTCATGAGACCATATGGTCAAGCTACTTACGACGACGAGAAAATTCTTCTAACTCGCGAGCTTCAGGCGTTGGTACAGGATCCCCGCAATATGCGTGAAGAGTGTCAAAAGTAATTAGGTCTCGACATAATCGCTCCTTTAAGGGAATCTCTAGAACCCGACGGATAAAATCCCTTTGTTCTTCGGTTATCAGATGGCGAGTATTGGCTGAAAAAAGAAAAGCAAGTTGACAACGTTAGAACGCTTCAAAAGATAGATAAGTGAATACACGTAAAAGCTGACGAGGCTAAAAGCTGTCGGCCAAAACCTGAATCCTTGACAAAAGCCTAAGTATTATCAAAATAACCACGGGGCATTGTCTCCCATTCTTCCTGACGGCACACCCAATCCGTCCCCTTAACAAAAAAGTATCTACTCTTCCAATTTCTATTTGAATCTGGTATCTCAGACACTAATCTTAAATCCCTCTCCCTGACGGCAAAATGGTACATCCCCTTAGAAAAAGAAAGGTGCTGGGGTCTATAACAATAAAAGAATTCATCTAAAGAAATCTGACGGTGTCCTCCATTGAGATGACCCCATAAGACCTCAGCACTTATAAAAATCCTCCATGAATTTGGAGCAATCTGGCTAATGGACAACCCAAGAAAATCAGCTAGTTGATGGTGTAAGGCCGTCAGGGGCAGTCTAAGCCCTGTAGCGAACATGGCATTGTACATACCTACATCTACAATTCTCCTCGTATAGCACTTTTCATACCTACATCCAAGAATTTTACTAATGAATTTTTTAAAAGCTTTTCTTTACTTGCTTGATTTAGGGGAACTTCCATCTCCTCCGTTAATTAAGGTGTTCCCTTACTCTTTCACAAAACCTAGCATACTTGGAAGATTCTGGGATGCAAGGGTCTTAAAGTAATGTATATTCAATTACAAGTGCTGAAAGTGGGCTATGTGTAATTGATTTACTTGTTTTCTATAAGTTTATGTTTTTCCAGAACTTTAACCTAGGTTGTGAGACTCTGAAGTGAATTGTGAATTACATCCCCTTTGAGGAAATCTACCTTTCAAATGATCCTTTCTGATGAAAGGAATACTGCTTTTCTTTTTCTCAACAACACCCCCCCCCCCCCCTTCACTCTCTCTCTCCCTAATTCCTTCTCCTTTACAATCAATGATGAAAAGCTGTTGCCTAAGGGATATGAAATAAGATCATGTCACTTTCAGGATTTTGATTTATGTATTTGGTAATAAATATTTTCCTTAGGAAAAGTGCGAAGAGTGCATTTGGTTTTTAAATAAAGATTTTAGTTTTACTCTTTTTTTTCTTTTCTTTTTCTTTTTTTTTTTTTTTTTGCCAGGGATTCTCATTTTGGAATTTTGAAAGCCTTGGAGCATAAGAGGGGATTTTTTGTTGTTGTTGTTGCTCATTTGATAAATTTTTTAGCATGTATAACTCTTTTTGGCTTCTCCTCGTCTCAGCCTCTCGTTGGTGCTGATCGTACTTCTCAATTAGGCAAATGGGAAGAGAAGGAAGTCAAAGTGTCCGGAATGAGTTGGAATGTGAATAGCATTGATATTGCAGTGGCTGGTTTAGGTTGGTTTGCTTTAGGTCTCAAAGGTGAAGCAACCTTGGCATTGTGGACATATGATGGCATTGAAATAGCTTTAAGAGAACCTTTGGTTCTTGACCGAGCACCGTTCCTTGAGAGACCTGGGTTTTGGCAACCAAAGACCATATCTGATGCTAGTGACACCCAAACTAAACTTAAAAAAAGGAAAAAGCTTCAACAGGCCAGTAGAGATTTCCTTTCAGATGTGTCTGTTTGAAAAGAAAAAAGAATCCCAACTGATAGATTAATTTCATTCAGCAATGTGATTGGGCTTGAGAGGCTGTAAGAAGCCAGCTTAAGTATAGAATAGAAAATAGGTTTCATAGGCTTTTAATCTTCAGGTTATAGAGAACATCCAGATTTTTTCAGAGTATTTCAATTATGGATGTGTTTACCATAATAAGATTAGCCATTCAAATGCCAAGAGCCTTGTAGCTTGGTAACATTGCTTGGTCTTCTTTACCAAGAGAATTAAGGTTCAAATCCCTCTTCCTCCATTTGTTGTAAAAATTGAATTATCATGGTTATTTATTTTATTGAATACTCTCCAATAAGAACAACTGGAAAATTTTACCTTCAAAAACTATGCTTTAAATGGATCACAAATAAAATCCTTTATATATATATATATATATATTATAATTTTTTAATAATAAACATGTATTTATAAAATAATATAATCCAAAATATGCATATTATACAAGTGTGTAGATGTACAACTTTTTTGGCTTTCCCAAAAATACACAGTAAAAAATCATGGGCAAGTCCAAACTCCAATATAATTGAAAAGATCAGCAGATTTATTTGTTTCATGATAAATGTGTTGAATTGAAACCTGTTAATGTTGGATATTCACACATACACATATATTTCTAGTAGTCTAGCAAATTGTATCTTCATTTGTAAGCTTAAATTTCGATAACTTAGTATTTGACCAATTTAAAAAAAAAAAAAAAAAAAAAAAAAAAAAAAAACTTAAGAGAAAAAAAAAAAGCTTGTAGGTGTGATCACTGTCTACGACTTTTTTATACCTGACTCAAGCATGACGTGTGAGCACTCGTGCAATAGTGGAGTTTGCCACTACTTGAATCCAAAATTTTTAAAATCGCAATTGTGATGAGTCACTATAACTTCCTATTAATAAGCCAACTTCGACTTGAAAATCGAAGTTCTAGAAGTTTATTTTTATTCAATCATCTTATCAAATCATTCATGTGATTTAAGTAGATCATCTATGACGATCATTATGTTCTTTATAAAATTGAACTAAATAAAACTTAACAAATTTTTTTAAAAAATTCACTGAAAGTTAGCATTTTCGGTGTGTTATTAGCAGGCTCTTTTAATTATGCAGATTATTATTTGTTTAATTATTTCAATTTAAGCAGGCCCAAAAAAGCCCACTAAAAAAAAAGAAAAAAAAAAAAAAAAAAAAAAAAAAAAGAGTTTTCACTGCCAGGATTTGAACCTGGATTCTATAATCATCATCAAGAATTGCCAATGTGCTACAACGGATTACTTGTCATATTTGTCATCGTTTTTTATTTTATTTAATGCTCTCCAACTAGCAGAAAAGAACAATAGGAAAATTTTACCTTTAAACATATGCTTTAAATTGATCACAAATAAAATCCTTATATATAAATTTTGTAATAATAAGCATATATTTATAAAATAATATAATCCAAAATATGCATATTATACAAGTGTAGATGTACAACTTTTTTTTATTTCCCAAAATTACACACAAAGTAAGAAATCATGGACCAATAAGTCCAAACTCCAATATAATTGAAAAGATTAGCACATTTATTTGTTTCATAGTAAATGTGTGTTGAATTGAAACTTGTTAGGGTTGGATATTCACTTACTCACACACACATTTATTTCTAGTAGTCTAGCAAATGTGTTGACATTTTCTTTTTTTAACTCGAGAAAAATGGGCTTGTAGGTGTAATCACTGCCCATGGCCCTTTTATCCCCGACTCAAGAATGACATGAGACCACTAGTGCAATATTGGAGCTTGCCACTACTTAAACTCAAAACTCCTAAACTTGCAAGTGTGATGAGTCACAATAACTTCCTTTTAATAAGCCAATTTTGACTTGAAAATCGAAGTCCTAGAAATTTATTTTTATGCAATCATCTTATCAAATTATTCATATGATTTAAGGAGATAATCTATGACCGACCACTATATTCTTATAAAATTGAACTAAATATAATTAAAAAATTGTTTAAAGCATGTGATTAAATTTCATCACTATCTACTTTAATTAATTAATTTATATATATATATATATATATATATATATATTACATCACTATTCAAACCACATAACTTGTGTGTTTGTAAGAATATCCTCTTTAGAGGCTGACAGGTTTTAATTTAACATATTTACCATAAAACAAATTAATGTGTTAATGCTCTAGCTATTTTGGGAACAACTATTACTCAACCCTTACACATATTAGACTTGTCCCTCATCTTTGCAATTTGTGTATTTTTGGGAAGTCCAAAAAAAAATTGTACTTCTAGACCTGTATAATATGCATATTTTGGATTATATTCTTTTTTTTATTAGGAAAAAAAAATAGGGTTTAATTTGTAATCCATTTAAAGTGAAAATTTCCTGATTGTTTTTCAACTTGTTGGAAAAGCATTAAATAAAAGAAAAATCAATGAGAAATATATATGAAATCCGCTGTAGCACATTGGCAATTCTTGATACTTATAGAATTTAGGTTCAAATCCCCGCAGCGAAAACTCTTTTGCAATTCTTGTAGTACTATGATGTTGTATAAGATAAATTGTTGATCAGTTTTTACACCTCTTGAATACTTAGCAAGTCTGTCTAGCTGCAATTCAATTTTAAAATGGTTTTTGACTAGTTTGGGAAAATTAATAGACAAGCTTAAGCCTAACAAGTCCAAATTAAAATCATAATCATATCAATATATATATATATATATATATTAATAGAAAAAACTCAGAGAAAGTTTTATTAGAATTCAAATTATAGTTTAATTTTGTTCAAAAAAAAAAATTATAGTTTAATTTTGTGTTATGTGTCTACATTTATGTGGAGACCAAACCATAAAATCCTTTCTTAAGTTTTTTGCCAAATGAATTATATATATATATATATATATATAGAGATGGGTTCAAGTTACACTTTGTGTAACTCTTATAAAGTTACACATTTTGTACACCGTAAATTTCTAAAAAATCTAATGGTTGAAAAAATATCATTAAATGCTATTACTTTCCATCTGATAACCTAATTAATACCACAATATTTCTCTCTCTCTCTCCTTATTTATTGCTTTCCACTTATTAAAAGGCACACCACACACCACCATTTTCAAGAACCTACAAAACACAATCTCATCTACAGAAGAGCACCTTGCCATTGCACGGTACGCTAGAAATTTTTTAGGTTGGCACTGTTTATAAATCAAGCATTTAACCTGTGTCTTATCTAAAATTTTAAATTTTAAATTGGATAGGTAATTTTGCATCATGTGTCTTATCTAAAATTTTAAATTTTTTTACATGCATTAGCACCTAACACGGAAGTTAAGAAAATCACAATAATCAGTTCATTCACCTAAGCAAGAACATTTAACCTGCACACTACAAAATCCCTACCATCCCATTCATTTTTCTTATAAACGTAAAACATACAACCTTTCAGAAACATTCAGTCACATTTTCCCAAAAAAAAAAAAAAAACATTCATACACCTCCACCACTTAAAAGTTAAAACTCACACAAAATTTCACTATCGCATAGATCTTCACATTCAGCTTTCATCTATCTCTCAAATGCATAATATTTGCTCTGAGTTTTTAAAGGCATTGAAGGTAGTTTCTCTCTATCTCTCTTGCTTTCATATTCTTTTTTTTGTTCCCCTCAATTTGGGTTGCAATCTGTGAAATCGGTTTTTTTTAGTGGAATGATGAAGATCGAAAAAGCACTCTCGATTAACAAAACAAAGCACATACTCCTAAGAAAAGGTGAGTACAAGTTTTCCTTTCTCTTTGTGAAAATTTTGTTCTTGAATTATATATTTATATTTTAATTTTTCTATGATTAATGTTGCAGGTATTGCTGGTCATATTCATAGGGCTTGAGCTTTGGACAATTAGCATAGAAAATTTGTGTTACTATCGGTAAATTTGTCCAGCACCACAAATTAATCCCCCACCCCCTCTTTTTTCAATTCCTTTATGTTAACGTTTGTTGGTCATATGATTTTCTTCTTTCGTTCATGCCAAGCCCACATGAAGAAACCAAGTTTGAATGGGACATATATACCTTTTGAACTTTCCCCGCCAATCTTGTTTTGAATCCTGTTATATCATTATCATGTAAAATATGAGTGGGTTGGGGGATTACTTTGTGGTGCTTCTTCCTTTTTGATTGCTTACTATAAGTCTATTATTTTTTAGCATGTTTGAGTCTAGAAAAACCTTTGTTATGTGTTTTCGGGCTAAGCATTATTTGCTCCATTTGAATTTTTTGTTAGTTGTGTATGCTATGCAAGTTATTTTTATTCCTTTGATTGACTTGGTTCTATGTGTTAGAATTCACACCCACCTAATTAACCAATATTATTGTCAATCCAACATTCTCTAGCTGCCCGCCGGGGGGGGGGGGTGTGGGAATTTTATAGGGGGAATTTTGTAGTGGCTACTTCTTCTGCTTTACCTACAATCTACATATGTTCTTGCGCGTGTGTGTATATATATATATATATATATTCAAACCCAACTACTAGATTGATATATGGCTCACGTCCAGTACAGTGTTTTAGAAGTGTTAAATATTATCATTGATACACCATGTTAAATATGTTAGTATAGATGCAGAAGCGAAAGCATAAAGTATAGAACACAATAACACACGAGAATTACGTAGTTCAGCCTAACGGCCTACATCCACAGAGGAAACCCTAAAGGGATACATCAATAATATATTAGAGTGTAGTACAAATCTTGTGTTATAATAAATCATAACATGTGTATATATAATAGACTAAACCCTAGACTAATAGACTTCTAGTACAAGTAGGAGACTTGACTTGCACACAAAGTAGAATTAAGCTTAGGCCTATGCTAATGGGCTAATATATCTCTAACACCCCCTCTCAAATTCAAGATGAAAGCTTGATGAAATCTTGAGATTTGATAAAGTTGAGAAGATCCCTTGAATGAAGTTTGGCTTTGTGACGGTAGTTTAAGGAAGGCAATAGTCTTGCAGTGTTGATGCGACTTCTAAAGGTGGCATGAGTATACCAGAGAGTTTTGACGGAAGTAGTAAGAAGCCAAAGAAGATGAACACAATGAAAAAACACCGAGGAAGACAAAGATTGCTCTTAAATATACCGCAAGGATAGAAAACCACAGCCACAAGAAGGTGGCTCTTATACCATGTTAAATGTTATTATTGATACACTATGTTGAATATGCTAGTATGGATGTGGAAGCAAAAGCATAAAGTATAGAACACAATAACACACGAGGATTACGTAGTTCAGCCTAACGGCCTATATCCACGGAAGAAACCCTAAAGGGCTACATCAATAATATATTAGAGTGTAGTACAAATCATGTGTTACAATAAATCATAACATGTTTATATATAGCAGACTAAACCCTAGACTAATAGACTTCTAGTACAAGTAGGAGATTTGACTTGTACACAAAGTAAAATTAGGCTTAGGCCTATGCTAATGTGCTAATATATCTCTAACAGGAAGGTTTATCTTTATTTTTTATGGAAAAAAAAAGTGTTATTCAAAATTTGAATGTTTTTTTTTTAATAGATTTTTTTTCAGAATTTCTTATTAAAATTATGAAGTTTCAAAATTAAAAGCAGACAATTATTAATTAGAAAAAAAGTTTAAATTGCACAAAAGATATTTATAAAATATTGTACTAACTTATAGCTTACATATTCATTTTAAATATTGATTTCAATTTTTTTTTTAAATTCAAATTAATAAAACAATTTTGTTACGTTGTTATGAAGTTTTCCTATAAATAAAAAAGAAAAAAAAAACATTATGAAGCAGGCAATTATCACTTAGAAAATAAGCAAGCAAATACATTTAAATTGCTCAAAAGATGTATACAATATTACTCATTTATTTTAAATTTTTATTTTTTTAAATCCCAATCAATGAACAAACATTTTTATTATGTCAATTTCTCTTCAAAATGACCATTGTTAACAATAGAGTTTCATAGTATAATATTATCAATAGTAATCAATATTTTTAACAGATTAAAAAAAAAAAAAAAAAAGAACATGTGAATCTTAAATTTTCATAATATATTAATTTAAATCTATGTGAATCTTAAATTTTATTATAACATATTTTGCAGATTTTCTATATATCATAGAAATATGGTATAAAATATTCATGCATCCAAAATTCATAGAGTGCACTAATTGAAGCATCCATCAAATGTCTCAGCAATGTCCTTTCTGATAGGCCACAAACTAAATGACCCCTTGTGATTAAACCAATTAATTAATTAGTCAAGTTATTAATTAATCAATTTATCATGCAATTGCGTGGCAGCACAAAAAAATCACCAATAAACTAATTATGCAGCGGAAATTAAATAACACGGTAATTTGTTCACGAATGGGGAAAATCCTAACGGCAAAAACCCCACTGGGTGATTTTCAGGTCACCACTCCCAAAACTCCACTATTATCAAATCAAGCGGTTACAAGTAAAGGAATCCAAGTACCTTACCAACCTACAGTTGAACCCTTACTCCAATACCCAATTGGACTTGATCTGTAATGACAGTTCCCACCTTTGATGCACGGCTCCCAAGTACGTGACTAACTAATGCGCGGATCCCAGTATGCGACTTCAAACACCAACTTAGAAGGAGAGGTTGGTTGCAAAGTTCTTCAGTTCATTCTACACGATGAAGATCAGGAAGATGCTTGGTCACAAAACCCTTTGGTGCAAATACACAGCAACTTCTTCAAAGAAGATGAACTAGGTCAAGAACTTCGTCTTTTGATCACAATTTTCTTGAACAAGGATTGCTCAATGCTTTTGCAACTTGTGTATATTATGACAGCTCTTAAACCAATCCTTTTATATGTTTAGAGTTAGAAGAAAAGAAGACCCAAAAACATATTCACGGATCCCAAGAAATCAGATCAAAAAATCTGACTTTTTAAATCTCGACAGATAGCAGGTGTCGAGGAGCTATCGAGCAGGTGTTGAGCTTTAATGATTTTGCACTTCAGCTTGTTTTTCTTGGACAGACTTGATGACTTCAACACTTGATTTTGAAACCTTGTTTCTTGAAGTATTAAAAACACCTAGAACTATCCAATTACAAGTAGAGTGCGTTTTGTCAAAAGATTAGCCAATTTACATAAATAAGTATGACATGTGTTCTTAACATGTGAACTACATATGTCCTAACACTTTCTATGAATAACACCAAAGCATCCATCAAAACTCATCTTTCATTTCATTATGTTTTGTATGTTTTAAAATGTCTATTTATTATGCTAAAGTTATTGGAAATATTTTAGTGAATAAACAAGTTTTGATACATAAATAATATCTCAAATAATTAGCAAGAATGTCAATAAGCAATAATAAAATAAATTTAAGTAAATTTAGAAACAATCTCACAGTGCTATAGAATCATGCTGCAAAAGCGTTGTCCTTAAAGGTTGATTCGTGCCACCCAAAGTAAAACTTGGTGCGATTGGTTCTCTTGGCCAAACAACCCCCCAGGATTAGACTATAGCGTCGACCTTTGTGATGTACGCACTTCCACTCACAAAAGGTTTAAGAACAACCCTCTATTCCCTTTCCTTAGAACAAATATTCTTGTAGAAAAATATGTGGGAGAGAAAGATAGTAGAGTTGTGTATATCTAAAATATATAGTAAAAAAAGACCCTCTAGAAAATATGTTATGATGAGTATTATATAGACTACTTATGAAGATAATAATCTATAGTTATTAGTTACTAATAACTCTTAAAAGTCCAACAGCTATATTATCAATTATTGCGTAACGACTATTTTTCTCATAATTGCCCAACGGCTATATTTCTTATAATTGTCCAACGGCTATTTTACTCATAAATTTCCAACAGCTAGAAAGTAAATAAGAATAAAAGTGTTTGAAACACACACCCACACCAACAATCCCCCACATGTTACAAACACAAAATAGGAAAAGCACACAACTAAAGAAAGCATGCATCAATATGGTACCAGAAGGTTTTAACCATAAATGGGATAAATAAATAGGAACTAAAAGAAAATGGTGGAGTTAAAACTCTTTTAACCAAGCTATTAGTAAGCCAAACTTACCACCCACATAACTTTCTTTATCAAGGTTGTTCTTAAGCGGGTTGGCGCCTTATCCAGGCCATGCGCCACTGGGTTTCATGAGAGCTCTAGAGACCTACCCAAAAAGTCTTATAGGAAGCGGCACAACTTCCACTCACACATAGGTGGCATCCATCAAGAGTGTGTGCAGATACACCCTATCCCAACAGGTAGGGATATAGATCCATTAAGAGCCTAAAGCTCAACCTCACCAAATTCTGCAACTTAGCACTGTCTCACACCATAGGGATGGACTTATCACTAATCTCCTAATCGAGATAGTGGAAAACACATAACAAATGACAGTGCCCATGGACCACTAATGACCTCTACCCATTTAACCTCTTGCATGGAATCACCCATCATAGAAGGGTTGGGCATTAGCCACAGTGTCGCAACTTGGGTATCAGTCCAATCCCTAACAGATGTCTCACTCACCAGCCTCATTGCTAGTGGTTTGGTCAAAGGATCGGCCAAGTTCCTTTCAGACCTCACAAAGTCCAATGACATAACATCATTATCAATAAGCTGCCTTAGCCTCAATTGGATATGTAAACTTTTCCCATTATAAACTTTGCTCTTAACACGTGTTATGGCAGCCTGGCAATCACAAGTAAAGCAAACAGAGACAACAGAGTTAGTAAATGGAGGCATATCAATTAATAAACTCCTAAGCCATACAGCTTTGGACCTAGCCTTCCCTAAGGCCATTAACTCTGTTTCTATATTAGATCTCACTATGCAAGTCTTCTTGGATGACTTCCAAGAGACCCTTCAAGCTAGTGTGAACACATATCCACTAGTGGGCTTCAAATAATCTATATCAGAGATCCAGTTAGCATCACAATATCCTTCTAAAACAACAAGATAACCAAAATATGACAAAAAATAAAAATAAAAAGTCCCCTTTGAATATATCAATAATATAGATATTGTATCCCAATGCTTAACACTAGGACTATAAGTGTATCTACTCAATCTACCAACATCATATGCAAAATCAGAACGAGTACAATTTGTCAAAAACATTAAACTACCAATAATTTGTGCATATTTATCTTGTGAAACACTGTCATCATGATTTTTAACCAAGTGCACCTTTAAGTCATACATAATAGACATAGGTCACATATCAAAGTATTTAATTTATTTATTTTCACATAATGAGATTATGACAGTACATTGCAGTCAATATCCTTAAGGATCTTGACACCTAAAATAACATTTGCCTCAACCAAAATTTTCATATCAAATTTAGAGGCAAGAAAACATTAATATCATGCACAACATTATGGCTAGTTTCAAATATAAGTAAGTCATCAACATATAAACAAATAATGACACCTTCATTATTATTTAACTTATAATATGACCATAAGTCACAAATCCATGTGTAAGCATCATATATCAAAATTTTCATGTCATTGTATAGGTGCTTGTTTTAATCCATACAAGGATTTAACCAATTAACAAACTTTACGTTATTGTCTAAGGACAACACAACCTTTGGGTTGCTCCATATAATATATATATATATATATTTATATATTTCCTAATTCACTTATTAGAAAACAGTTTTAACAATCATATGATATATAATAGGTTTGTAAATAGATACAATGACAAACAACATTCTTATAGATGCACTTCTAATAATCGAAGAATAAGTATAAAATAATCAACATGATATTTTTGCTTATAGCCTTTAGCTACTGAGCATGCCTTATATTTATCTATGATCACATTCAGTTATAAGTTTCTTTTGAAAACCCGCTTGCAACCATACAAATTTTGTTTTCAACACCCACTTGCAACCAATAGGCTTAACCTTAGGTGGAAGCAATGTGATTAGACATAATCTAATAATTAGTTAAAAGCTTCCAACAATAATGGTGCATCAACAAATTTAATTGCGTAATAACTTACATGGTCATCTTCAACAATATTGGTAAGAAATTGTTACCGTAACTCTTTTTCTCCCTAGTTCGCTTACTTCTTCTCAATTCTTGCACATCACAATAAGATCATCAGAAGTATCAATAGGTTCATGAAACATATTTTCCTTATTTTTCAAAGGAAACTCATACTTAAAGAAAGTATTTTTAAGATTTAACAATAGTATTAAATTCTAAATACACCACTAATGATGAAGATAATTCTATATCATGAACTATAACAAACATAACCAATAAACACACAATCACATATTTAAGAATCAAGTTTCCTCTTTTTAGGTTCATGTAGCATGACCTTAGGCAAATACCCCCACACTTTGAGGTATTCTCCTTTTAGATTTGGGTAACATCTTAGCCAACCACCCCCACAATTCTAGGTATACCAAGTTAGGCTTATGCCATTCTCAACTTCATTTTTTATATTTTATAAAAATTTCCAATACCTCATCTTCGGTTCCTAATACACAAAGTTAAATGAATATAGAATGGTCATCAACAAAGATTACATAAAATCTTTTACCATCTCTAGTCATTGTGTGTTTTAAATCATTCAAATTATTATGTTCCAAACTAAAGAGTTTGGTTCCTCTTGTTTTGGGTTTGCAAGGTCTTTTTGTTTCAAGTTCATAAAACCTATCCACCATCTCAAAACAACACATATAGCCAATAAAAAATATATGTGTGTGTGTGTGTGTGTGTGTGTGTGTGTATTAATATCACTCTTGCACTTGGTGGATAAAAGGAATATTTATTCCCACTAAATATTATCCACTAGCCCAAAATACTAGTAGAATCAATTTTTTTAATATATATATATATATATATATAAAGAAAATTTTAATTATTTTCCATAATTTCTCATTTCATATATTTGTGTCAAGAGATGTAAAAATAATAGTTTTTGTACATAGAGCCAATAGCCTCTAGCTACTAGAAACCACTCCTAGGAATGTCCAAAATTTTACAATTGTAACGTTTGACATCATTATTCCACAATTTTATAATACAAACGTTTAATCATCCACAATTTCTTTTTCACATGACCATAAATGATTACTTGAATACTTTAGCAAGGAAAATAAAATTTAATTAAATTATAGTATCATTGTATCTTCATTATACAAAAGGAGTACCAAGTTGATACGACACTATTGATTCCACTTAACAATAGAAATGCCTTCATCATAAGTCTACTCCATTTTTTTTTTCTCTTCAAAATTCTACCAAAAAATAAAATTTTACCTCATTTCTCAAAAAAATTATTGCTAACATTTTTTTTTTTTTGAATTCCAAAAAACATTTCTCAAAACACATATGTTTTCTTCAACCTCATGTTCCTCGAATTTCAATAGACATAAAAAAATTTCACAAAATATAATACACATATAGTATCACATAATCGCAAATGTAATAAGTTGATATCCACATATCAAGACAACGTTACATAATATTATTCACATATTAATTTAGATTAGAGAATCAAAATCACATTTGGATGGACGTCATTTGTTTTTTCTTCTAAAATATTAGTCCACCAAATTGTTTAGATAAACCAGATAGCAAAATAAACTCCATAAAAGATATAAGTAATTATATCTAAGAATATAACCACTAGCATTTTTTCTTTATAAACACAATATCATATCACAATATAAAATTTCATGATCAATAACTTGTTTATCCATTTTGAAGCAAGAAATCAACTTTTAAGATTGTTGGAAATATTTTAGTGAATAAGCAAGTTCTGATACATAAATAATATCTCAAATAATTAGCAAGAATGTCAATAATCAATAATAAAATAAATTTAAGTAAATTTAGAAACAATCTCATAGTGCTATAGAATCACGATGCAAAAGCGTTGTCCTTAAAGGTTGATTCGTGCCACCTAAAGTAAAACTTAGTGCGATTAGTTCTCTTGGCCAAACAACCCCCAGGATTAAACTATAGCATCAACCTTTGTGATGTACGCACTTCCACTCACAAAAGGTTTAAGAACAACCCTCTATTCCCTTTCCTTAGAACAAATATTCTTGTAGAAAAATATGTGGGAGAGAAAGATAGTAGAGTTGTGTATATCTAAAATATAGAGTAGTAAAAAAAGACCCTCTAGAAAATATGTTATGATGAGTATTATATAGGCTACTTATGAATACAATAATCTATAGTTATTGGTTACTAATAACTCTTAAAAGCCCAACGGCTATATTATCAATTATTGCCTAACGACTATTTTTCTCATAATTGTCCAACGGCTATATTTCTCATAATTGCTCAACGGCTATTTTACTCATAAATTTACAACGGCTAGAAAGTAAATAAGAATAAAAGGGTTTGGAACACACACCCACACCAACAAATGTAACACATTTTGTATTTCTGCTCATAGGTTCATGGCAAATGCTACTGGAAAGCAATTACAATGGGGAGCATAAAACATTGCTCCATCAACTTCTCCACAATAGCATGCATAATTTTAATAAGATGACATATTCCATGTTTCTAATGTAGTGAATTATTTTACAATTTTACTAGATGTAAATATTTCATGTTTCTACATTCATCCATTGGTTTCTTCATAATAGCTTCTGTCAATATTTTCACATGCAATTTTTAAATAGTTTTATAGTTACAATTTCTATACATTTTCACTATATGTAAATATATAAGATTTTCTCAGAGAATCTTTTTATTTCCTTTAGAGGTTAATACTGAATTATAGCATCATCTTTCAATCATTGAATCATTGATTATGACATTAACAGAATTGCCAAAACAGAAGATAATTATGGATTACTAACCTCTGAGTACACACGTGTGTGCTCAAAGGCTCTTCAATTTATTTATTTTTTTGTTGTAAAGGTAAATAATTTTCATTCATCATAATTTGGGATCACGATATTTTCCAATCATGAAAATATCTAAGGGTGTGACAAGTATTTATACAAAAAATATTTCACCCACAAATGCATAACACTTATCACACCCTAGTATGTTTTGGTTAGTTTTATTTTTCTTAATAGATGATTTTTTTTTTCTTCTTCCTTATATATTATCTCTATATATTAAGAGGATTCATAAAATTAGTTATAATTTCATAAAATGTCAAAAATACCCCTAATCTAATTAGAAAACCCTTATTCTTAAAAACAAAAAATAGGGTTAAAATTGTAATTTAACAAAATTGAACAACAAAAAACTACTAGAGAAACTTTTTCCCTAAAAATTAGCACACTATCTATTTAATTATATCTACACATGTTTGATACTTTTTTTTTTCCTAAAAACTAGCACATACTAAATCTAGCAATTTATTCATTTTCAAAATCCTAAATTTTAGTTTCTTAAAAATCCTTTTGTGTGTAACCTCACTAATAATAGACAAATTCAAATTGAAAAATTACATTAAATTCAAAATATATAAAAACATCATCACACGTGTGAAGCGCATGTGACAAGACTAGTCTGTATATATATAATAATAGTTGAAGCTGAGAGAAACTCAAATTAACATTCCAAATTAGAGTTCCAATTTTGCGCCATGTGTCCTAAATTATTTATTCTTAAAGAGTTTTATTTCTTAATTTTAAAATCAAATATGGGACCACATCATAAATATTCATCTAAGTGTGTTATTAAGTATAAAAACCAAAGAGTCTAGAATAATTGAATCGTAAAAAAAGAAAAAAAAAAAAAAAAAAAAGGTGCTTCACAATAATTATAAAAAAATAAAAATAAAAAAAATAAAAAAAACATGGACTGTAAGGGCAGGTTTTTGTTCCTAAGCCCAAAAGATGAATGGATTCAGACCCAAAGAGCCCAATATAATGAATTTGTAGAGAGTGGACTTAAAAGCTAAGCTTCAATGGATCGAACAACACACACAGTGAATCAAAGATAATAAGAATGTAAAGAAAAACAAGCTTTGTGCAAAGAAAACCTTCCTCGACAATATCCAAGGAGAGTGGTCCTTAAGTATATTTCTTTTAAACTTGGATAAAATTTCAGTCCTTCTTGCTATAGTGTTTTCTCTACAAATTTTTCGATCCCTTCTCCCTAGGGGGTCTCTTATCTTATATAGCTCCCTTTAAATGATCTTGGCCATCCATTTGTTAATCGTTCAGACCACTACTGGAGTGCTAATCCCATCAGACACCTTCCCAAACCCTTTGTGAGTTGCGGCAGCCAAGACAGCACTGTTCAAAGGTCTTCTCCACATAAATGTAGCCAAGAGGTTTGGTGGGATGCATTAAATGTAGTGGCATCCACCATCACTTTAGTCATGTCAGGGCTAACCCCTTCTCCGAAGCTCTTTCTCTACAGTATGACTTCCTCTGGTAACGTGCCATTGACGTGGCCTTATTGTCCAAGGGTGTGACCTCCTCAGCACGATAATGGCCCTCTCAGCCATGGGAATGACATGTGGTGCGATTACCTTTTTTTAAATTCCTGTACCCCACATGAACAATTTATATTTTATACCTAATAATATCCTTACAAAATTTTTTAAAGAGTTAACAAAATATAAAAATGACTGTCAATAGTATTTAAATTATATATATGTATATATATATAAATTATATTATGCATCTTATTGTATATCTTTAAGTGTATTCATGCATATGCATGGGGTTACAAGCTAGTATATATTAATAGTTAAAACTCAGAGAAAATCCAATTAGATTTTAATTGAATTTTCAATTTTGCACCATGTGTCCTATTTAATTTTTAATTTTGTGCCAAGTAAATTATTGAGTGTAAAATTCGAAGAGTCCAAATCCAATTAGATTCTAAATAGAAGTCCAATTTTTCACCACGTGTCCATTTAATTTTTCAATTTTGTGACAAATGAATTATTGGGTGCAAAAAACAAAGAGTCTAAACCAATTAAATTCTCTCTCTCTCTCTCTCTCTCTCTCTCTCTCATAATGAAAAACCATTACATATTTTAAAAATGTATAGTTTAATATCATGTATAATTTGAATATCTTCTATAAAAATAAAAAATAAAAAAAAAGGTATAATTTGAATTGTATATAATTGTAATTATTATTGTTTTTAGGGGGAAAACTGAAATTTTATTAATGAACACCTATCAAATTGGCTTGTAAAACAAAAAATAATTGTGGTGGGACATCTTCCATCCACACTACAAGATCCGAAATGCTTTTTGCATATTTGGCCAGACCATGCACTACTTGATTACCTTCTCTCTTAGTGTGAGAGTATGATAATTCATCAAAATTGTTGGCTAAAGACTTGACATCATCTAACAACAAACCAGTAGAGGATAAACTGCTAGCATCCTCCCTTAAAGCTTTTATCACTGCTAACGAATCACCCTCAAGGATAGCTCATTTTATGCCGATTTCTGAAGTGAAAAAGAGGGCAGCAGCTGCTGCCATAGTTTCAATCTCACATCTGCTGTATGCCACTGGAATTTTCTTTGCACAGGACACCATAACCAACCCTTCATCGTTCCTTATAACCACGCCAATCCTAGACTTATTTTCAGTTGCAAACACCGCACCGTCAAACTTGTTAATTTTTACTAACTCCACAGAGGGCGGCCTCCAACGTTTTTCTTTAGCTCTACTACTTCATCTCACGATTTCACCAGTATCCACCTGTTATGCCCTGAGGTCTTGCCACCAAGCTTTAGAGACCGAAGCTACCTGATGAAGTGCTGTTACAAGTTGGTTTAGTCGCGCCTTGTTCTGTTGGTTCCAAACAGTTCAAGCTGTGACAGCAAACAAATCCATATTCTTGTCTTCTGCTATGATCCACGACAATAGCTCCTTGAAGTCCATGAACCCGACTGAATTTCTGAAATTCCATAGCTCCACATCATTCCAAACCACGTCCAGCTCTGAGCAAGCCCACAAAGCATGAAATGGGTCTTCATGGGCAACATGGTAGCGATCACACAGTGGAATGACATTGATGGTTCGTCTTAGTATAGCTGTTTTAGTGGGCATGGCATTACGGCAAGCTCTTCACATGAGGTTCTTCACTTTTGGTGGCACCTTCATCGACCAAATTCTTTTCCAAAGTTGCTTGTCACTATCTGGTAAGGCTTGTGGAATGGCTGAAAGTTCAGCTTCTTCTTTAAGATATCTATACTCCGATTTGCAGGTATAATCTTCATTACTAGTGTAAGGCCAGTAGAGCTTGTCTTCTGAAGCAACACGGCTCAAAAGAATTCTTTTTATACTCTCTGCAACCTTTGGTACAAACAGCCCATCCACCAGCTTTGTTATCCACTCTCTTTTAATGGGGTCTATTAGGGAATCTACACTTGAATTTGCAAAATCTTCTATAGGACATTCCAGTAATGGTGCTGTATACTTCTTGGGTAGCCACTTACTCTGCCAGATCTTTATCTTCTGCCCATTACCAACTCTCCACCTAGCTCCACTTAGAAAGACATCCCTTCCTCTCAGAATACTCTTCCAAGCATATGAACCTAATCTTGAGTCGGGTGCTTCCAAAATAGAAGTATTTGGGAAATATCTAGCTTTGAAGACCTTATAAAAGAGAGGTGTTTCATTTTGCAATAGTCGCCATGCTTGCTTATCTAATAGAGAGTCATTGTACAAAACAAGATCTTTAAAGCCCATTCCCCTTGCTGTTTTAGGCTTCATCGTCTCTTCCCATCTCATCCAATGGATTTTCCTCCGATCACCCCTTTGTCCCCACCAAAATATCTTCATTAGACTTTCAATTTCATTGCACAAACCAAGAGGAATTTTAAAACATCCCATTGTGTACGTGGGAATGGCTTGGATAATAGATTTAAGCAACACTTCTCTACCCAATTGAGATATTAATTTACCTTCCTAACCTTATAATTTCCTCCATATTATCTCCTTGATGTAGTTGAAGCTAGCTTTTTTTCCCTTTCCAACAAAGGAAGAGAGACCCAAATATTTCTCGCATTGCATGATTTCCAGAACACCCAATGCTACTTTGATGTCATGTTTTACATCAATTGAGGTATGCTTGCTGAAAAACAGTGTTGTTTTGCTTCTATTCACTTTTTGTCCCGAGGCTCCTTCATACATCTCTAGAATCTCCAACACTTTTCCACACTCCTCCATTGTGGCCTTGCAAAAAAGAAGACTGTTGTCTGCAAAGAGCAGATGTGTTAGTTTAGGACCCCTTCTGCAAAGAGAGTACCCATGTATTTCACCACTTCTTTCTGCTTTTTTTATCATACCATTTAAGCCATCGGTACAAAGAAGGAAAAGAAAGGGGGAAAGGGGGTCACCCTATCTAATCCCTCTTATTGGCTGAATAATACCACATGGCTCCCCATTCACCAAGACCGACTATGTGACTGTCTTCACACACACCATGACAAGGTTTATCCAATTTTCATTAAAACCCATTTTCCTCATAATTTCCTCAAGTTTCATTCTACTCGATCATAAACTTTACTCATATCCAATTTTAGTGCCATGAACCCATGTGAGTCAAATTTATATTTTTGTAAACTGTGTAAAGTCTCAAAAGCCACAAGAATGTTATCAAAAATTAATCTATCTTTGGTAAAGGCCAATTGGTGTCTGTAATGATGGATGGGAGTAATTTTTTTAATTGGTTGGCTACAACGTTCGAAAAGATTTTATATAGCACATTACAAAGACTAATTGGGTGGTATTTGTGAGCATGTTTAGGTAAGTTTGTTTTAGGAATGAGAGCTATAAAGGTATGATTTAAGGGTGAAGGCAAGGTACCTGAATTTAGCCAAGCTAGAATAGATGAGGTGACATCTTGTTTCACCGTACCCCAAAAGAGCTGATAAAAAAGAGGGGGCATTTCATCTGGACTTGGTGCTTTGAGGGGTGCCATTTGTCGCAATGTAGTAGCAACTTCACTCTCTTCAATTTCTCTGCTTAAGGAGTTCATCTCCTCAGTGATGACACTTGGGACACAATCTAGAACAACTTGGGAGCCGGTCAGATTTGTGGAAGAAAATAGGACCTTATAATAATTTATCATCACCATTTTAATGTCCTCAGGAAGCTCTCTCCATACCCCATCCTCATCTCTAACTCTTTCAATCAAATTTTTCGATGTCTCTTTGTAGCACAGCTATGAAAGTACTTTGTATTCCTGTCCCCATTCCTCGCCCAAAGCAGTCTAGACCTTTGAACCCACATGATTTCTTCTCTCCCCAACAACTCCTCAATATCCTTCTTAATTTTCTAACCTGATCATTATTCCTGCTAGCCATTGCTGCAATCTCGGCTTTAAGGAGTATTTTCCTCAACCGTTCTAATTCCATTCGAACATTCCCAAACACATTTTTATTCCACCAGCTTAGATCTTTTCCATACTTTTCTATTTTTGCTAGGACATTTCTTCCAATTCCGATTTCATCCATATTCCTCCAAATTGCCTGTACTATTTCCCCACAACCCGGATTTGACAACCACATCTCCTCGAAACGAAATATTTTCTTTCAGGGAGGTGATTCCAAACCCGAGAGCACAATCAACAATGGACAATGATCTGATGAATTGCACCTCAAATGATGAACTTTCGAACCTAGGAATTTCAAGAACCAAGTATTGGTGACCAAACCTTGATCAAGTCTTTCCCAAATTGAACTTCCATTCTCATAGTGCCTACTCCACGTGAATTTAGGACCCACAAACCCCAAATCCATAAATCCACACTCGTCTATAACATCCCTATATAGTTGCATTTGATTATGAGACCGAACTGCTCCTCCCACCTTTTCATCCTGTTTGATTATTTCATTGAAATCCCCACAACACAACCACGAGGAGTCAAAACTTGATTTTAAATTCCGTAGTGTATCCCAAGCTTCTGACCTTCTTGCTGTCTGGGGTTCACCGTAGAAACTTGTCAATCTCCATTCTGATTCCGTATTTTTATCGATAATGGCATCGATATAATTTTTGCTACTGCCCTTTACCTTCAGATTGATTGAAGACTTCCAAAAGAGTACCAAACCTCCACTTCTGCCCACCTTTGGAACCACCCATCAATGGTCAAAATCAATACTTCTCTGAATAACCTCTAGCCTTGCTTCATCTGTGAGTGTCTCGGCTAAGAACACCACAGAAGGATCTTTTGCCTGTACTATTTCAACAAGCTCTCTCTCTCTGTACGCAGGTTCCCAAGCCCACGATAATTTCATGCTAAACAACTCAATGTTGCTAGCGGGGCTGAATATTAGCTTCCACCAATCTAAAAGGTCTTGTATTATCATTTTGAGAAGCCCGCTTTGGCTTTGAAGCCAACCCTGAATGATCCTCAGATTCTGCTATGTCTCTCTTTTTCCCTGTAATTTTCTCAGTTTGCACCAACACTCTTCCATGGTTACTCCTACTGATACGTGTCCATTGAGAGAGGATACGTTTGTTTTTTGTTGGGTTAGAAACCCTAGCAAATTGTTGTTTTTGCTGCTCACGTGCCAGGTAAGTGTGTTGCAAGTCTACTTCCTTAAAGATTCTCACGTGCCTCTGTGGTAGTATTGTCCAGGTCAGCCAAACCAAACTTCCCAAATCTGATTAACTCCTCATCAACCTCTACTGTTTCTGACCCGTTAGGAGTCTTTAATCCCTCTTCAATTTCGGTATTGATTGGAGATATTACTCCCTCATTATTTGCGGAAACAGCCGGATTAAGGGATAGAATCCGTTGCAGATAAGGAAATATCTCCCTGCATTGATGACGATTTAACCAAACCATCGTAACGTTCACCGTCTTCTTCATGCCTTTGCTCCGTCTCGGTTGAAGTCCCTGCCTCCTGAGTTTTTTCCTGATCACCGTCGGCCTGGAATTCGTTAGTTCTACTCGGATTGGAACCTGTCTTCTTTCTCGTGACATAAAAACCAGGGACCTTGATTACAGCTTTCCTTGAAGTTACAAATGGAGGTGATCGAATATTTGGACCAAATTCTCTCCATGCACTCTCAATGTCCCTTCACTTTCTATCCATAATTTACAATCCCTATCGTCATGTGTAAGACAGCCACACCAGTAACAAATGTTTGGTAATCTTTCATATTTGAAAGATACCCATACCTCTTTATTTCCATTCAGTGAGATAAGGCAACCTCTGCACAAAGGTAGACTTAAATCAATGGACACTTGGACCCTCATAAAGCTCCCTCCATCATACACCTTGTTTCCTGAAGGCCGCAACACCTCTCCCACAACCCCACAGATTTTCCCAGCTGCTTCAAGGCTCATGAAACGGGCTGGAAGTCCATGTACCTGCACCCAAAGAGTAGTCTTATTGAAACTGAGATCTTATAACGGAAAATCATTCTCATAGCATTGCATGACTACAAGATGTTTGTTGAAACTCCATGGTTCACTACTTAGAATTCTGTCAACATCCTCCTTATTCTCAAAGGTGAAAAGAATTTTATGGTCACATGGTTACACACTAGTTAAGTTAAAATACTAAAGCTCACAATAACATTGGTACTTTATAATGCACAAATAACCATTAACTGCACTAGACCAAAACAATGATACCTGCACTGCTTCAATTATTTCAATATCAAATTTAACATATTCCCTTGTCTAGTGTCTCAACCTGAGATTCAGTCACATTGATAAGAAACTATGATATCATCCTTTAATATTTTTTTTCTTTTTTTTTTCTTTTTACATGAGTAATCTTTCCTATGAGCTACCGAGCCAATGCCATGCTTTATTTATTTGATAAGTAATAGATTTTATTTTGGTAACAGTTAAAGTATGATGTTAATTGCAAGAGAATTAGAATATTTTGCTATTACTGCTTATCTAGTTTGGAAGCAACGAAATTGCCTTGTCTTTGAAGGATCCAAAAATAAAATAAAAATCAGGGTTTAATTTGTGAACCGTTTAAAGTATAGTGTTCAAATCCTGGCAGTGGAAAACTTCTTTTTTGTTGTATTTTTAGTGGGCCTGACGAGATTAGATCTTGTCCTTGGGCCCACTCTTCTTAGAAACTCAATATTGGCCCACTTAATTTAAAAAAAAAAAAAAAAAAACATAATAATATATAAAAATATATTGCATAAAGAAAAGAACCTATGCTAATCAAACACACCCAAAATGATCACCTTCAGAGTTTTTTTTTTTATTTATTTAATTTTTTATTCGCTTTCATTGCTTTTAGATTTAAAAAAGATATTATTAATTTATTTATAGTGTGAGTACAACTGTGGATTACAATTTTCTTTTCATTGTAACGCAAAAAAATTTCTAGTTTTTAGGAGTTTTTATTTTTATTTTTTTAGAAGATACTTGAGTGACTACTCAAATAGGTATAATATTAGCTGAGACAGAATTGGAAGATTTAAAATTTGAGTGCAAGTGGTGTGGTTGGAAGGATTGCAGCTTGGTTGGGGTTGAATTTGAGATTCATTGTATAATCGGTGGCTTTAAAGAGGGTTGAAGTCTTGAAGATCATGAAGAACTTGACTAAAGTTGAAATAAAAAAGGTTATGCTTATACAATTTCTTTTCTAATAAGGCAACAACAACTTGCCACTAATGAAGTCGAGAATTTCATTTCTAATAAGGCAACAACAACTTGCCATTGATGAAGTCGAGAATTTCACCAGTGAGCCACACAATACCTACGCGCTCGAATATAAACCTACACAACAAAGAGAAGAGAAAACCTTGCGAAGAGCACCGGTGTGGTGCCGGCCGAATACCCTTCGAAGGTTAAGTCAGAAATATTCTCACAACTCTAGAGTGCTAGAGAGGGTAAATTATGCGTACCTTGATTAGTGAGGGTATTGGAATTTTTATAGTTGTAGTAAGTAGACCTCTTTAACTTGGAGTCGAAGTCTTTCCTTGTAGAAATTCTCCTAAAGAGTCCCAAACGTAATGGACAAGTATCTTTTCCTTATTGAGAAGATCCTTCATTAACAAACGCGGTCAACTAAATCCTATTTGCACTAGGATGCCATTATGTGGTGTGGGCCGCAAGTATTCCCATTTAGGGTTTATTGGAGATAAGGAAACATCAAGATCATATCTCCCTTGGACCTTGCACCCCTCCTCATTGAGTCCGTTCAGTGATGGTTCATAGGTCCGTTTCGTAGATGCAGGGGAGCAGTCTGTTCATATGAGAGCTATCAAATTATTCCTCTTCAGTTGCCCCCTCACGCCATGGGTCCGTTTAGTATAAGCAAATGGATCCATGGGGTGACGGTTCAAAAATTCTGAAGAAAAGCATCCGTACTTGCGACCTGCGACGCATGTCACTTCGTACCCTGACAGGATATCAGAACTCATTTATGGCCAGCAACGCGTGTCACCCCTTTAATGGCTGTTGCCTCAGAACGAGGTGTCGCCTCGTCTTCCATGCACTTTTTCTATAAATATCGTCCCCCCCCTATCATTTTTACTCTTTCTGCCAAAATACATTGTAAGAGCACTTCCGTCAATCCTGTCAGAGATCCAACCGTCCAGATCTTGCTCCCGTCGTTATCATCATCGTTTATTCTTTCAATATCTTGGTAAGCAATTTTCCATCCGTTCTCTTATTTATCTTCAGGTCTCTTTATTCTGTATTTTCATGCCCCCGTCGCCCTTTCCAAACCCGTCAGAGTCTTAGGTTTTATCATTATATGTAGGCCATGTCTAGTGCGTCAAGTAACCAGTCGGTCGTCCATGACGGGGCGGACTATGAAGAGGTATACCCGTCAGGTCATAAAGACCAAGACGATCTAAGCGAGAGGAGTTCATTTTCAACTTCCCCGTCCTCAACAAATAAGGATATGGAAGTGGTCGAAATAGAAGAGGGCTCCAATGACGATGAAGAACAAGCAATTAGATCCGTCGTGGGAGCTGATGGACTTAGGGAGTTCATCATGCTTCTAGAATGGACGGTGAATGCCTTCACATCCACCATCAAGGAACCACATTTTAACACACTTAGGGCCAATTATCAAATCCCAGATTACATCCCCATCCGTCTACCCTACAAGTCAGAAAAATGTTATTATGAAAGAGTAGACGATGTAGGAGTGTACGAGCAGATGCTCAAGGCAGGCCTCAGGTTTCCTTTGAGTTCCCTGCACCGCGAACTCCTTAAATACCTGGGTTTATTCGTCAGCCAGATATCCCCAAATGCATAGAGGGTCTTCATAGCAATGGAGGTCATGTACGGAGCCATGTCTGACGGTAGCAGAAGGTTGACGATAAGGGAATTCCTCCACTGCTATCGTCCAGACGAGATAGATAAATCGAGGGGGATGTATAGTTTTGTCCCTAGGAGTTCCATCTTGAAAGTGATTTATGAAACACCGGACTTAAATAGAGACTGGAAGAGCCGATAGTTTTTCCTTGAGGGTGACGGTTGGATGTGTAATCCAGGGGAAACGGATTACATGCCCGTCGACAAGGTTTGGGGCGTATTAAATCAGTCCGGTATGAATCCGTCACACAATAATCAATTATTCAAGGTCCATCTAATAACCATTGTTTTAATGTCCGTCTACTCTTTTGTATAGTCTGTCGGCGCCCACAAGTCACTCTCGAGGAGTTCGGCTTCCTAGAAAATTTTTTTTCCAAGACCACACCAGAGGAACGGACCTGGGCCAAACTCGTCAACCTCAACACCATTCATTGGTATTGTGACGGACCCGAACCAACTCCGGCAGCAATTAAGTACGAAGGACGCACCTGTCAACGTAAGTCCGTCGTTTTCATTTTTCAAATTCCTTTTATCTCTTACATTTGACATTTCGTCTGCCTCTTCAGGATGGACGACGCCAAAAGGAGAGCGGCCATTAGATTACAAGCTACCAAAAACAAGGAAGCTAGTACGGACCCTATGGGGGCGGGCTCCAGTAAGCAAGCAAAAAGAAAGCTACCGTCTAAGGGTGATCGTGCCCTGAAAAAGCCAAAAGTTCCCCTAGAGCCTGTCATAGGCTTGCTGGCCGAGGGGACCAAGACGGTCACTCTTGTGAAGCATGGGGCCGATAAAGGCTTGATGACCGGACCCTCTAGAAGCCAAAAGAAGCCTCTCGTTCTTCTCCGTGAAGATTCCAAATACGCCCTTGAGAGGCTCTCGTCTATCATAACTACTGAGGATTATGAGGACTTGTGTAATCATTCGACGGAGGCAATGGGGGAGACGGCCCTTTTCAGCATTGCTCAGGTAACATATCCGTCATCTTGGGGTCCGTCCCCTTACTCACTTTCTCCCTTTTTAACTTGTGTTTTCTTCCAGGCTATGATTATGGTGAAGGGAATAATGGGACGGTGCCTTAATCACGAGATGACTCTAGATCGTGTTCGTGATAAGGCTAAGGTGACGGAGGACGAGCTGCTTGAATTGAAGTCCTGGAAGGTAGCCCAAAAGAAAAAGCTTAAGACGGTTGAAAAGGCTAGGGACGAATACATCAAGCTGTCAGAGGACCTGAAGAAAGCTTTGGAGAAAAAGGATGAGGAGGTCTGTCAGGCGAAAGAGGTCGTGATAAGGGAGTATCGCGACTCCGAGGCCCTTATAGCAGAGCTTAGCCTTTCGTATAACGACGGTTTTGATGATGCCATCCGTCAAGTGAAGGCCTTGAATCCAGAGCTGGACTTGTCAGCCGTCAACATTGATGCCCCCGAGCAAACATCCGCCCAGCTTGCCCAATCAGATGATACAGACGATCTGTTTAGCGAGAACCCTCCTAACCTTGAAACTCCCAAGGATCCTAAGGATGGCCAGACGGTGGTGACCCAGACGGTGGATGCAAATGAACCTGAGGATGATCAGGTTCTTCCTACCGAGAAGAAAGACCCCCCTGTAGCAGACTGATAATTTGTAATAGTTTAGCTCTGTATGCAACATTATGTGAACTTTATGATTTCCCCGTCCTATTTTTTTTCTTTTTTGTGGCAACATTAAAACATTTCTTTTGAGGACTCCGTTGTGCTTTTTATGGAATGTATCCGTTCATTAATGCTTATGTTTATCTTGCACTTTTTTATCCGTTCACTCTGTGGAATTAGTTTATATCAATCTTGAGGACTTGGAATTTTTCATCCTTTAGGATGATTCGTCCATCTGGTGGGCTTTACTTTGTATCAGTCCGCTTTGTAGATTTTATAATAAAGCATTATTTAATTTTGTATGCTTGATCCGTCTACTTTGGATTTTAACCCTAGTGGGGTTATCCGTCCACCTTGTGGGCTTAAGTTTTTAGCGGGGATGACCCGTCCTCTAAGACCCGTCTATTATGTGGACTAGTTTTTTTTTTTTTATCCGTCCTCCGTGTGACTCTGGATGTTCGTCTTCTATAGGAATTTAGATTTTCATCCTCTTGGGATGATCCGTCCATCATGTGGACCGCATTTTTATCCGTCCTCCATAGGACTTAAGATTTTCATCCTCTTGGGATGATCCGTCCATCATGTGGACCGTATTTTATCCGTCCTCCATAAAACTTGAGATTTTCATCCTCTTAGGATGATTCGTCCATCATGTGGACCGTATTTTATCCGTCCTCCATAGGACTTGAGATTTTCATCCTCTTGGGATGATCCGTCCATCATGTGGACCGTATTTTTAACTAAGTAGATTAAGCAGGAAAAATTCAGTAGAGTCTGAAAGAAATCTTTATAGGAAAGAAGGTGCTTGCCCCTTTGGGCTTAAAAAGGCACTTGTAGAAAGATTTGTTCAAAGTAAAGCAAAATAATGGAAATAGCTGTTTGAAGTAAAACTACTGAAAACTTAGAAATAAACTGGAAAGTTGGGGGGGGGGGGGGTGTTAATGCCCTTTATGTCGTCCCTATTGGTAGTATCTCCGTAGGTGCTATGTGTTCCACGGGTGTTGCAACTTCTGTCCATCCATGGTTTCAAGGTGGTAGGTCCCTTTCCTTTGCCGAGATGAGATTCTGTATGGTCCCTCCCAGTTGGGGCCGAGCTTTCCATGAGAGGGATCTTTAGCGGCTCCCATTACTTTTCGTAGCACAAGATCCCCGATCCTAAAATCTCTATGTCTGACATTGGAGTTGTAATATTTTGCCATTAGGTTCTGGTATCGCACCAACTTGTGCTCTACTGTAGCCCGGACTTCGTCCACCAAGTCTAGTTGGAGCCGCATAGCTTCTTCGTTCTTATCCTCGCTATAGTTCTCCACGCGATAACTCATAAGCCCTACCTCCGCTGGGATGACTGCATCAGTCCCGTATGCCAGCCGAAACGGCGTTTCTCCAGTAGGTACTCTTACCGTTGTACGATACGCCCACAAGACACTTGGTAGTTCGTCAGGCCAGATGCCCTTTGCCCCCTCGAGCCGGGCTTTAATTATCTTGAGCAAGGTTCGGTTTGTAACCTCGACTTGTCCGTTGGCCTGCAGGTGTGCGAGCGAGGAATAATGATTCTTGATACCCAGCTCCGAACAGAAGTTCCTAAATGCGCTGTTGTCGAACTGCTTTCCATTGTCGGAGACAAGCACTCTTGGTATCTCATACCTGTAGATAATATTTCTCCAAACGAAGTTTCGAATGTTTTTCTCCGTGATAGTGGCTAGGGCCTCTGCTTCCACCCATTTGGTGAAGTAGTCAATACCAACCACTAGAAATTTTAGTTGCCTTACCGCGGTCGGGAAGGGACCCATGATGTCTAGTCCCCATTGGGCGAACGGCCAAGAGGCCGTCATGGGTGTCAGCTCCTCGGTTGGTTGCTTGATTAAATTACTGAATCTCTGGCATTTGTCACACGTCTTGACATAGCCTTGCACGTCCTTTTGCATTGTAGGCCAGTAGTACCCTGCTCGAATCAATTTGTGCACTAAGGATCGTGCACCCGAATGGTTTCTACAGATACCTTCATGAACTTCTCTCATTACGTAGTCTGCCTCGTCGTGATTCAAACACCTCAGATATGGACGTGAGAATCCCCTTTTGTATAAAAGGTTCTTGATTAGCACAAATCGTGAGGCTTGGACTTTTAGTTTTCTGGTTGCCTCTTTTCCGTCTGGTAGTGTGCCCGTCCTCAGGTAGGCTAATAGTGGCGCGGTCCAATCGTTCTTCGAATCCACCTCATGCACTTCTGCTCCGTCATCAATAATCGAGGAAGTTTGGACAAACGGCAATACTTGATCAGGGACTAGCATCGATTCTGCTGAGGCTGCTTTTGCCAGGCGGTCGGCATGTTCATTCTCCTCCCTTGGGATTTGAATGAATCGCACTTAGAGGCCATGGATCCGACTCTTGACTCTCCCTAGGTATTTCTTCATTCTTTCATTTTTGCACTCGTAGATGCCGTTAATTTGACTTGTTATTACCTGGGAGTCGTAATGTACAACCATGATTTCAGCTCCTGCCGTTACTGCGAAATCCAATCCTGCGACCAATGCTTCATACTCGGCCTCGTTATTTGTCGTTGGGTAATCCAATCGAATCATGCACTCAATTTTATCCCCGTCTGGGGTTTGGATTACAACTCCAGCTCCTCCAGCCTGCTTGTTTGAAGATCCGTCCGTGTAGATGCTCCATTCTCTGAGGGTGTCTGCCCCCTTACCTTCTAATGGCGTATACTCAGCGATGAAGTTTGCCACGGCTTGTTCCTTTATTGCAGTTCACGAGCGATACTGTATATCAAACTCGTTTAGTTCTATTGGCCATAAAGCCATTCGTCCGACCGCTTCAGGGCTGCTCATGGCTCTCTTTAGAGGTTGATCCGTCAAGAATATGATGGCGTGGGCCTGGAAGTATGGCTTGAGCTTTCTGACTGCAGTTACCAGTGCAAAGGCCAACTTCTCCATCTGGAGGTATCTTTCTTCTACCCCCTGGAAACCCCTACTTATGAAATAGACGGGTAGTTGAGTTCCTTGTTCTTCTCTTATTAAGGCCGCGCTGACCGCTGCTTGTGAAACCGCTAAGTATAGGTAGAGTTCTTCCCCTGGTTCGGCCGGGCTGAGAAGCGATGGAGAGGCAAGGTATTTCTTTAGGTCCTCAAATGCCTTTTGACACTCATCCATCCATTCGAAAGATTTTCTCAAGGTGCAGAAGAACGGTAGACATTTGTCCATTGCTTTAGAAATGAATCTGTTTAAGGCCGCAATTTTTCCGTTCAAACTCTGCATCTCTTTCACTGTTTTCGGAGGTTTTAACTCCATGATGGCCCGTACTTTCTCCGGGTTGACCTCAATTCCTCTTTGGGATACCATGAATCCCAAGAAATTCCCCGCCGTTACTTCAAATACACACTTGTTCGGATTCAACTTCATATTATACGACCTGAGAGTGTCGAAGGTCTCTTGTAGGTCTCTTAGATGGTCCTGTTCCAGAAGGCTTTTTACAAGCATATCGTTGACGTACACCTGTACATTCCTCCCAATCTGGTGCACGAACATTTTGTTCATTAGTCTTTGATACGTTGCTCCTGCATTCTTGAGCCCAAACGGCATTACTTTGTAACAAAAAAGCCCTTGGCTCGTGACAAAAGAAGTCTTCTCCTGATCGGCTTCGTTCATCTTGATCTGATTGTAGCCGGAGAAAGCATCCATGATACTCAAGAGTTGATGTCTCGCCGTTGAGTCTACCAGTGTATCTATCCGAGGTAACGGATAGCTGTCTTTTGGGCATGCTCTATTGAGGTCCATGAAGTCGACGTACATTCGCCACTTCCCGTTAGCTTTTTTGACCATCACCACGTTTGCTAACCAGTCGGGGTAATATACTTCCCGGATGAAGTCTGCCTCGAGTAGCTTTTTTACTTCCTCTGTTATTGCCTTGTCCTGTTCTTGAGCGAATACTTGCTTTTTCTGTCTTATAGGTGAAAACTTAGGGTTCCATTTAGCTTGTGTACCATGACTGAGCGACTAATTCCGGGCATGTCTTCGTGGCTCTAAGCAAATACATCCTGATTTATCCTGAGGAACGCTCTGAGGGCCTGCCGTATGGGTTGGCTAGCCGATGTTCCTATCCTAGTCGTTCGTTCAGGCTTTGATTCGTCTAGAGCTATTTCTTCCAGTTCCTCGACGGGTTCAGCAGTGACTCGCTGTTCTTCTATGCACATTGTCTGCCGGTGATCCTCCATCTCTAACATGGCTAAGTAGCACTCACGGGCAGCCACCTAATTCCCCCGTAACTCCCCGACCCCATACTCCGTGGGGAACTTAATCATCAGGTGGTATGTTAAGGTTGCTGCCTTCCATGCGTTAAGAGTTAGTCGTCCAAGGATAGCGTTGTATGCAGACGAGCAGTCAACTACGAGGAATGTCACGTCTCGAGTGATCTGCTGAGGGTAATCTCCTACCGTCACTGAAAGCGTGATTGCACCCAACGGGAATACTCTCGTTCCTCCAAACCCCACCAACGGGGCGTTTGTTGGTATTAGTCGTTCCTTATTGATCATCATTTGCTGGAATGCGGGATAGTATAGGATATCCATTGAGCTGCCATTGTCGACCAACACTCGGTGCATGTTGTACTCCTCGACTCGTAGGGTAACGACCAGTGCATCGTCATGCTGATGATGAAGTCGTCGTGCATCTTCTTCCGAGAACCCAATTATTGGGCTATCCCTTCGGGCTATCTTTGGAACCGAGCTCGTCAGCTGGACGTTCTGAACCATTCGGAGTTAAGTTTTTCGGGCCTTCTTGGATGAGCCTGCTGTCGCGGTTCCTCCCACAATCATCCTTATGTCTCCGATTGGGGGTCTAGGACGCTCATTCTCCCTTCAGGGTTGCTGCTCTTGAGGTGGAGGATCCGTCCTCTCTTTCCTGATAAACTTTTGCAATTTTCCTTATCTGATAAGGACCTCAATCTGTTGCTTCAAGTCGTAGCAATCAGACGTATCATGACCATGGTCGTGGTGGAAACGGCAGTACCTGTCTTTGGACCGCTTGCTCGGATCGCTCTTGAGTTTTCCTGGGAAGGTTAGAGCCTCTTCGTCCTTAATTTGCATTAGGACTTGGTCTATTGGGGTATTCAACGGGGTGAAGCTTGTAAACCTTCTTCCTGGGGGTTTAGGCCACTGGTCGTCCTTTCGGTCTCCAGTTTTGAGTCTTTTTCGTTCTTGGTCCTGCCGAGTGTCTTCTTGTCGCTCTCTCTTCCTTGGCTTGTCGTCCTGGGCCAGCAATGCGTCTTTCGCATTCATGTACTTGGTAGCCCTGTAAAGGACCTCCGTCATGGTTTTCGAGTCATTTTTGTATATAGAGAACAAAAATTTACCCTTTCGCAACCCATTTGTGAAGGCTGCTACTAGTATCTTATCATCGGCCTCATCGATTGAAAGTGCTTCCTTATTGAAGCGGGTTATGTAGGATCTTAGCGTCTCGTCCTCTCGCCGTCTGATGCTCATTAGGCACGCCGTTGACTTCTTGTACCTATGTCTCCCGATAAAGTGAAACGTGAACTGGGCGCTTAATTCCTTGAAAGTGCTGATGGAGCTTGGTGTCAATCGGCTGAACCAAATCCTTGCGGCTCCCTTTAGCGTGGTGGGAAAAGCCCTGCACATTATCTCATCTACGACCCCTTGAAGGTGCATCAAGGTTTTGAACGTCTCTAGGTGATCTAGAGGGTCTTTTATTCCGTCATAACTGTAGATTTGTGGCATTCGAAACTTGTGTGGTAGGGGGAAGGACTTCACGACTGCAGTGAAAGGCGAATCAGTGCGGTTGACTAGATCGTCAAGGTCACTGGAAACTCGCCCCTTGAGTGCATTCATCGTAACCTCCATCTATACTCTCATAGCTTGCATCTCTGCGACAATGTGTGGTGGAGTCACATCCGTGAGGGATGGCATGCTCAAGTTCTGCCTCTCTGGTCTGCTTAGGGCATGGCTGCCTTCAGGTTTCTCTTGGTTTTTCCTTGCAGCGCTGGTCCCTTCTTGGTCTTCTTGTTGGTCGTTCGGTGCTGCATTTCTCTGGTGCAACTGTTCTTCAAAGTCGAGGTTTTGTTTAGTGAGGCGTTCCACGGCGACCGCAAGAGTTCGAACTTGTCTCTCGAGGGCAGTCGTGGGTGGTTCGTCTCCTTGAACGTCGTTAGTGGTTGCCATCGAGCGAGTAAGTACCATGCAACCCTTTTAGTCCGGGAAACAATAGTATGGCTTATGAATCTCAACTAGACGTTTCCCACAGACGACGCCAACTGATGAAGTCGAGAATTTCACCAGTGAGCCACACAATACTTACGTGCTCGAATATAAACCTACACAACAAAGAGAAAAGAAAACCTTGCGAAAAGCACCGGTGTGGTACCGGCCGAATACCCTCCGAATGTTAAGTCAGAAATATTCTCACAACTCTAGAGTGCTAGAGAGGGTAAATTATGCGTACCTTGATTAGTAAGGGTGTTTGAGCTTTTATAGTTGTAGTAAGTAGACCTCTTTAACTTGGAGTCGAAGTCTTTCCTTGTAGAAATTCTCCTAAAGAGTCCCAAACATAATGGACAAGTATCTTTTCCTTATTGAGAAGATCCTTCATTAACAAACGCGGTCAACTAAATCCTATTTGCACTAGGATGCCATTATGTGGTGTGGGCCGCAAGTATTCCCATTTAGGGTTTATTGGAGATAAGGAAATATCAAGATCAGATCTCCCTTGGACCTTGCACCCTTCCTCATTGAGTCCGTTCAGTGATGGTTCATAGGTTCGTCTGGTAGATGCAGGGGAGCAGTCCGTTCATACGAGAGCTATCAAATTATTCCTCTTCAGCCACCAAAAGTGTTGTTATTGCCTTATTGGTTGTAATTCAAATTCAAGTAATTTATCGTAGAAGTGTTGCGAAAATGTTGTAAATGTAGCAATTTTCATACTTTAAATGGATTAAAAATTAAACAATGATTTTTTTCCTAATAAAAATTGATTTGTAAAATAATATAATCCAAAATATGAATATAATCTAAAAAGAGTGAGCCCGCTCACTAAAAATACAACAAAAATGGTTTCTTTGTAAAATAATATAATCCAAAATATGCATATCAGAGTGAGCTTAACAAAAATTATTTCCGCTGCCAGGATTTGAACCTGAATTCTATAATCATCATAACAAGAATTGCCAATGTGCTACAGCGGATTTCATGTACTATTTTTCATCATTATTTCTTTTATTTAGTACTTTTCAACAAGCTACGTTTTAAATGGGACACAAATTAAACCCTGCTTTTATTTTATTTATTTTTGGATATTTCCTTCAAAGACAAGACAATTTCGTTGCTTCCAAACCAGATAAGCAGTAGCAGCAAAATCTTCTAATTCTCTTGCAGTTACCAACATTCTTTAACTGTTACTAAAATAAAATCTATTACTTATCAAAATAAATAAACAAATAAAGCATGGCCTTGGCTCGGTAGCGCATGGGAAAAATTACTCAGGTAAAAAAAAAAAATTAAGGATGGTATCATAGTTTCTTGTCAATGTGACTGAATCTCGGGTTGAGAAACTAGACAAGTGAATGTGTTACATTTGACATTGAAATAACTGAAGCAGTTCAGGATCATTGTTTTGGTCTAGTGCAGTTAATGGTTAGTAACTTAGTATGTGTAGATAAAGCACCAGATGTTAATGTGAGCTTAGAATTTTAACTTAATGTGATTATGATATTAATTTGGACTTGTTAGGCTTAGGCTTTTCTATTAATTTTCCCAAACTAATCAAAATCCTTTTTTAAAACTGGATTGCAGCTAGAACAGACTTGCTAAGTATTCAAGGGGTGTAAAAACTGATCGACAATTTATCATATACAACATATCATAGTAATCATAGAAGTACTACAAGCCAGTACAGCCTCAAGAAAATAAAATCGTAGCACTACTGCAAGCTAGTACATGCAAATGAAAATAAACTAATAAAATACAAGTCTCTAGTACTTCTTGAAGCTTCCAAATCAGTTGTCAACCGCTTGTTCTCCAAGCCTCTACTATGTCTTCGTAGTTTGTAAAATGAAATTATTATGTTACCTGTTTCTTGCCCACTATTGTTGTGCTTTGCCCTCCTATATATCATTTCATTCATTTGTTTAAAGATGATTTGCAATTTCTTGATCTGAGCATAAATTTTGGGGCTTAATCTTCCTTAAGGTTTGGAAATTATTTCTTCTAGTTCAGTTTTTCGACCATTAGCCCTCACCAAAAGTTCAGTTGGCTGCATGTCAGTTTTGATTCACAGACAGATCATTTTGATATGACATTGTTTAACCTTTGCAGTGAACATAAGTCTGGATTCTTGTGGCTCAGGTGAAGTCATATAATTTTTTAATATGACTGAAACTAATTCTTGGTTGACACAATGGAAACATTATATTGATAATGCCATATAAGAAGGATTGGTACCTCCCACGCACATGAGTGCTTGGGGTACAAGGAGGGGAGGGTAGGGTAATAGCATTAGGATTTCGAACCAATATAAAAAACAAATAAATTTTTTTTTTAAATGCCATAGAAGAAGGAAAACATCTTTTAACGCAACTTTGGTTGCATTTCCTTCCTTTTTTTTTTTTTTTTTTTTTTTTTTGACTAATTTAAATTTCTATGCATTTCAGCTCAGAGGATGCTTTTCGCTTTTTTGTTTCCTTACTTTTTGGTCTTGGGCCATTTCTCGTTGGAATTGTTCTCGTTGCATTTGCCCTTGCTTTCCATCTTCAGCGTGCTTTTCTAATGGGTGTAGCTTTTGGCATTGCCTTTGTCCTTAGTACTTGGCGACCATCACAGCTACTTTTCTCTTCAAAATGGGATTTATGCCTCTTGCATTACTGCTTGCAATGGGAGCTGCATTCGTCCAAGCTACAGGTTCTAGTGTCTTGAAGCTTGCAGGTCGCAAAAGAGCTTCAGTGAATAACTTGTCTACAGTAACTACTTTCCCGGTGAATGTTCACACATTTCAGTCACTCATGTCATGTGCGGCAGTTGCCTTTCATGCTTTGGCTGAGGGGCTTCCAAGTGGCAGCATCAAAAGCTCACATGGTCCTTGTCTCTCTACACGGGTTCCCTTCTGTTGCAGCTGTGGCCAGCTGCATATATGGGGCTACTGACCGCTTGGCGCTAGCACAGGCCCCTTGCAGCTGCTGCTCTAATTGGGTTTACAGGTCCTTTATCCGCAATTGGATCATTACTCACGGGAATTGACTACATAGGTCTAGACCATGTGATGGTGTTTGCTAATGGGGGATTACTCCCAAGCTTTGGAAGAATTTTCAAGAGAGCAGTAAGGTTGGAGACATGAAAAGGCAGTTATGGGGTTGCAGTGGGAGTGGTGTTTGCTGCTATCTGTTTAACATTCACTAAGTTGGTTTGCTTGCACACACCTTACTGCAACTCTACACCAGAGGCTGACAGATGAGTTGATAATGTTGCAGTTCATGCTTATGTGTAATTATTAGGTGCCCATGTTTGTGGTTAGCATGGTCATCTTTCAACATTTGAGCTTAACACCTGTGCTAGGAACCCCTAAAAAATTGCAGAACAGATTCAGTGCAAAAGGGCTGTTATAAAGGAAATGTTCCTCAAAAGTATGCCAGGAGATGAGAGGTTTCCTATAGTGCTCATAGATAATGTCATTATTTTCCCCCTCTTTTATAGAAAGAACAAACAAAATAAGATTTGAAGTTTTCCTTTGATTGTCCGTTTACTTGGCATCGTTATGATTCAAACATATTTCACATTTAGAGAGGAAAAAAAAAATTAAAATGGATTTCAATAAACAACTTTTTTCTCCTATTAGCTGCCAATCTTATTGAGCAGGTATGAATCGAAATGTTTCTCCTGGAAAATTAAGTACCCCATTGATGCTACCATATGATGAATGTAAGGCTATGGACATTGTTGATTTGTTATACTTTAATTTCTCATAATGACTTTCTATGATTGTCAAACAACTCTCTGTGGTGATGATTGTGTCTGGTTCCATGCTAATCCTCAGCACATTTTTTTATTTTATTTTTTAAATTAAGATGAATTTCATTGAAACACAATAGAACCACTATAAACCGAGTCTATGTTTGCCTGAGGCAGGGGGTAATACTATATAGCATATGAGCTATGACAAATTGATACAACCCCAAATCCACCTAGCTTTTAACCATAGGAGAATTCCAATTGGTAGTTAAGACAAAAGACTTTGTTGAGGAGGGATCCTTAAATTTTCTTGCTAACCTCCATTTTGCCTCTTAACATCTCTGCATATGTTTTTGTTTACTTCCTCCTCTGTTTTGACAACACACCACCATAAATTCTATTCTCTATGATATATTTTGCACGGGAAGCATTGTGCATATTTCTGCAGTAGAATTATTAACCCAATGACAACCCTTTGATATATTTCTTACAGTAAGTATCCTAATTCTATTGATAACGAGTGGGATTAAATAATTCAATCAGGGAAATTGCTGAATTATCACACAGTTCTAGTAACAACTAAAGCGACAAACAGAAAAAATAAAAATAAAAACTGAAGCAATACTTCTGGAAATGATGGTTTTAATATGTCATACTGACTCATACACAATCATAAAATTGGTTGGCCCTGTCAGATTGCATTATGAAACTAATTGTCCCTGCCAGATTCCATTTACCATTGGATTCTCAAATTTGTTGGCGTCCTATTGAGATCACAACATATAGGTTGTTGGAGAATGACCAAAACCCCAAGTCTTTGGTAACGGTTTTTCTTTTGAAACACACTTATGTTTGGTTGAACGTCTAGAAAGAGAGAGCAATACAGATTGTAGGAAATTATATATATTAATAATTTACAAGTTCATGCACTATACTGTTTTCTAATCATCATCAACATCGACAAATATTTGGCCTGAAAATTTTGGGTTGACTTCTACGCGTCAAAAAAATAACTCACCATTTTTAAGATATCATACACAAATCCCAAAAATAACAAGAAGTCTCAAACAGAAAACATTTTGATTCGATTAGAGCCAAGCAAAACACATTGAGTTGGGGATACCAAGTATCATCTCCATGAAAACACTTAGAAGTAAGTAGTTTTACGACTTTCATATGAGCTAAACTTTGAACGTGATCATGATCCAAACATATAAGAAAATTGCAAAAGCATCACTAACAAAAAGAGCTAAAAACATGAAAGATGGAAACTCCAAACTAAACTAACATTTTCACTTGTAAGTCGACTGATTGCTCTTCAAATCCTCACCCCCATCAATCAACTTCTCCTTCTCTGCAACCAAACCCACCTCCACTGCAACAGGTTTAGCTTCCTCAACGCTCTGAGACCCTGTCAACCTAGCCAATATCACAAAGGACATCCCACCAAGAACATTGTTCAAGCATCTCAGAACCACCACTGAGGACTTAAACGCCAATGGAGGTAACCCTTTAGCCAACAAGAACTCGATCCCATTCAAAGTCTGGTACCTGAAATTACTACTAATCCCCATGTGAAGAGCCCAAGTGAGTGAATTCAACAGAGTTGGAGGTGCCTTATTGGGGGTCTCAAAATTGGGATCCATTTTCTTCCTCATACTGATCAACCCATTTGAAAGTACAGTCCCTACAAGCCCAGCAGCAAACCCAACAGCTGCAAAGACAGCTCCTTTGTACACAAAAGTCCCACATCGATTGAGAAGTGAATAAGCACCAGGCTCAAACATATGGCTGGGGGGACAGCTAGCAAAAATAGCAGGCAAAGAAGGCGATGAAGAAGACAAAGTTGGTGCCAATAGATACATAAGAGTAAAGTTAAGTATGGATCCAACGACTAGAGTTGAGAACACGAAATCGAGCTCGTTGAGACCAAAGTTGGGTCGAGAAGCCATGTCTCCGAGAACACAAGCAGTGACACCCACCAACTCTTCCATTAGAACTTTGAAAGGAAATTGTGGATCTGCTGCAACTCTCGATCTCCACCCATTCAAAAACAAGCCCAATATCCCAAATCCCCCAGAAGACTTAAACGATGAAGAATCATCACCAGAACCGTTCCCATCTCCTCCTCCTCCTCCTCCTCCATTGCCGCCGCCACGTCCGATTCCAGCGCCGCCGTCGCTGCCTCCGCCGGCAAAAGGCAATAACTTGTTGGGTATTAGATTTAGAGAACGCTTTTGATTATTAAAATTGAGAGATGCTGATGATGACGAAGAATGTGGAAACGAAATTGAAGCAGGTGGGGCAGCATTGAATCGATTATCGCTAACGTTGTTGTTGTTGTTGTTGTTGCAGCGATATTGTCTGGGATTATTAGAGTAACGAATCTGAAGCTGAGCCGCCATGCTTGCCATCTTTTGTTTATTCCTATAAACTAGTAAAACTAAAACCAAAGGGGTTTTAAGGAAGGAAAAAGTTTCTTTGCAGCCTGGGCTGGAGGATGTCTCTCCAACCGGTGACGTGTCCCTCTCTAATAATAACACATGTTCCACTCACTAAGATCCAAATTCAACATTTAACTACTGTTTACTCATATATTAGAGCATTCTCATTAAATATGGTGTATGCTAAAAGATGCTATTTTTTAGCATTTCTGACCCAAAAACATGCTCCATCAAAGATTATATATGCCAAAAGTTTTACAATACTGCTATAGTGCGGTCTCAAAAATAAGATCGCACTGTAGCACTATGCTATAATTTTTTATTAATCTCTTTCTCTCTCTCTTCCGTGTTGTCTCAAGTCTCTTCTCTCTCCTCTCTCACTTCTCCTTTGTCACTCTCTCTCGTGCTCTTCGTCCCTCTCTCCTGCTAGTGTCTCTCTCTCAGGCAAGCCCTCCATAGCTCGCCAAACCGCCGTTATTCTCCAAGCCCACATGCTCTCTCCTTGTCATCATCATCGCCGTTATCTCCATCCCTACTGTCCGATTTGATTACCCTCCGATCTTTGCACTATCTCCATACCCAAATGCTGCCGCTGATCTTGTGCTCTCCGTCCACTCTTTCTTACTCTTTCTTTCATTTTCACTCTGCCTCTCTGTTTCCCTTTCTCTCTGCATCTTGAGTTTGTGGGTCTTAGGTGTGGCTGGGTGTGGTTGGGCTGCGGTGGTTTTTCGTGGATCGTGGGTCTCTACGGTGGTTCGTGGTGGGTCTCTGCGGTGGTTTAGTGAGTGGATTTTGCAATTTGATATTGGTGAGTTTTAATTTCAGTAGTTTTGATTGACTTTGGTGGGTTCTTGATTTCGGTGGCTGGGTTTGTGGGTTGATTGGGGTGGTTTTGGGTGCTGGGTATGGGTTGATCGGGGTGGTTCAAAGATGGGTGTGGGTTGATCAGGGTGGTTTTAGGTCTTTGTTGTGATGTTGTGATTCTTTGATTTGGATGATTTTTTTATTTTGTGGCTTTGGATGTGGAGTTTTTTTTTTTTTTTTTTTTTTTTTTGGTGCTGTTGTTTGTGGTTGCGGCGATGGTGGGTAGATATGGTGGTTGTGAAATGGGTGGGTGGATATGGTGGCCAGCGGCGCTGGGTGTGAAAGAGAGACAGAGGAGAGAGTCTCAAAGAAAGAGACTGGAAAAATAAAAAAGAATAAAAAATTTATAAAGAAAGAATATTTAAATGAATTGTTAAAAAAATAGAAGTTTTGATGGAAAGGATGTTGTAAAGTGGAGTGTTATATGTTATAAAATTGAGATTTGAGAGGGTAAATGCTAAATTTTTTGCAATCCTTGATAAGGATGCTCTAGCCACTTTTTCAGCATCTTTGGTGGCTTTTTTTCTTTTCTTTATTTCTTTTTTCTTTGTCCATGCCTTTTTAGTCTCCTTCTTTTATTTGAAAAATTCTCACCACCATCACCTATATCTCTTCATGGCAAACTTCAAGCAGGGACAAGTAGCCACTAGAGATATGGTTTTGAATCTCACCACCATCACCTAAACGATCAGTCCTTTCTCCCTCTCCTTCAATGCAAATCGGTTCTCCATCTCTTTGTTTTGTTCCAGGCTCTTTCTTCCTTTATTCAATCGTTTTCAACCCTAACCAATGCTACCTTCGCCGGTCCCCCCGATTTGTCTCTTGTCTCTGACGATCCCACCCATCCACCACTCTCCATCATTCCACCCATCAAATCCCTCATTCTGCCGTTCCCATCCCCCACCCACACTGTCGCCGTTGAGAACCGCCCCTCTAAACCCTTCTTTTTGTGGCAATCCCTGTGTAATGAAGATGATTATTTTCGCGGTTATATTAGTAACGAAGACAAAGGTGATTTTTTTCGCAGTTATCTCTATGACAAAGACAGATGATTTCGTTTGCGGTAATCTCTATGACGAAGAGAAAGATGACTGCTTAACCTTTTTCGAGGTTTGTTTTCCCTTAACAGATTTGAGATTTTTATGTGTGGTTTTGTTATTTGTATTTTTGTTCATTGTTTGTGATTGATTTTCGAAGTTTGAATATTGGAGTTTTCCTGATTTTAGTTGAGTTTTGTAGCCCCTAGTACGGGTGGAATTGTGTCTAAAACTGATGTTGTACTATCTATTTAATTTTCCTATCAGTTTTTGTTGGTAGTGATTATCATTGGTAGTTGGGTTTGTTGTGGCTAAACTTTGATTACCGGTGGCAATTGGGTAGGGATACTAGAAGTTGTGAAGGAGGGTGGCAGGATTCTTGGAGAAGGATTTGATGGTGGAGTTTGGGTTGTTAGCCAACTGTTGTACAAGGGAGTTTCTTGCTTACTGGGTGGGGTTTTAGGAAGGATTACAAAGAACATTATGAGAATGAAAATAAAAAAATTGACAGGCCATTACAGACTTGTGTTAATGAGAATGAAAATAAAAAGTTGACAGGCCATTACAATTAGCCAATACTCCTTGTTACTGCATAATTTAGAGCAAACTTAGGGGAATGGTTTCAAAATTCAAACTCATGCTTAAGTAACATGTGGATTTTCATAGTTTATGGGTAGGCATTAAAATTGTGATGTGTTAATTAGTAGTTTGATAATATATATATATATATATATATATATATATATATATATATATATATATATATATATATATATATATATATATATATACTTCTATATCTATACTACTATTTAAGGGGTTGCACCTGTTTGACCGGATTTTTTTTTGTTCCAAAATACCCCTACTCCCAAAGTTTAAGTAGAGATAAAACTTGAGGATAACATAGTAAAAATACATTTTTAACTCCCACCTATAACCTTGCCTACAAAATAGGCAATGTTTAACTCCCACGTCTAAGTGCAGTTGATTTTTTTTTTTTTTTAAATATAGTTGATTTTCAAACTAAGCATTACTCCATATTTTCACTTTTTTTTTTCTTTTTCCTTTTTTCCTTTATCAAGACTTAACCTTTTTCTTTTTCTTTTTGCATTAAAAAAAAAAGACTTTTAACTTTTTTTTTTTTTTAATACTCGGTTTCCCCTGACAAAAAAAAAAAAAAAAAAAATTTTTATAGAAAGAAAAGTGAAAACGTTATATACCCACGTAGACACATACAGTAGTACAAGAATCAAATTAATATAAAAAAAAAAAAAAACTGCCCGTATTCAATCTTTCAAACCCACCTTCACTGCCAATACCATTAACCCACCCAACTGCACTTGAATTCAAAATGGGGATTACCCACGTACAAGTTGGATTCAAATTTGAAATGAGGACTAGCCATCTATAGTTATAATTACCATTTCCTTATCCCATCAAGCACTACATATCAATTTATCTTGAATATGCATTACAAATCAATACATCCGAAATCTTTCACTCTAACTACATCAACAAATTCAGATTTGTTTAGGTCTCTCTCTCAATTATTTAAATTCAAAACTAATTGGTTCTTAATGGTTTCAGCATTGCAACACTACAGTCAAGCAAGTTATGTGAAAACTCAGTTAAAATGGACTCTCCGACAAAGAAGCCCTTGGGAGTGAGTCACTGGAGAATATTGCGATAATACCACCAAAGGTAGAGATTGAGGGATTCTTTACAGTAATAGAACAATGTTGTTGGGTCAAAATAGTTCGTGGTTTTTTACTTATGGTCTGAAATGAGTGTATTTTTTTTTTTTTTTCAGTATTTGGTTTATATTTGATTTCCTTACTTTGTTATCATTATCCTTTGCATATCATAATCTTATTTTTTATTTTCTTTTTTAATCATTTCTTTTCTATTTTTTGGTTAGTTTGATGAGTGTTTAATATTTTCTCTAATTAATGAGTCTTTTTTAAAGAGTGGGAATGATATAATATTTGTCTTTTTGTGGTTATTGGGTTTGATTAATTATTTTAGTATATGTGATCTAAGTGGTGCTCTCTCTTCCTCCCATTATTTTTTTCTGTTGTTTTTCTTACATTTAAGCCTTACTCTCTATTTTTTTTGTTTTTCTTTAGGGTGATATATCAAAAATTTTGTTAGATTGCATAGCAAGTACATTGGATGAATTTATATTTGAGAAATAGTGAAACATCCTCGCTTAGATTATGGCCACAATTCATGATATATATATATATATATACTAGCCTCTGAGCATGCGCTCACGCGCGTGCTCAAAGGCTTTTCTATTTTTTGAGTAAGGATTAATTTAGAGCATTTATTATACTTTGAGATTACTACATTTTTCAATCACAAAAAAAACACCTAGGGGTGTGAAGAGTATTATGCGTGGTGAAATAATTTTTCATCACACCCTTAGGTTTTTTTTGTGATTGGAAAATGTAGTGATCCCAAAGTATAATAAATGTTCTAAATTAACGCTTACTCAAAATATAAAAGAGCCTCTGAGCACGTGCTCACGAGCGTGCTCAGAGGCTAGTATATATATATATATATATTTGTATTATATGTAAATGCATTATGCAGTTCTATGCAATGATTGAATGGGGAACCAAAATGCAATAGGCTGTTATGTTTGGATGGCTTAGTTGAACCAAAATGTTAAGTCATGTTATTTTGTCTAATCTATTGTCGTAATTGAGATTTTGAAAATTGTTGATGCTAGATGTCTATAAAGGCTTGAAGGTGGTATAAAGTTCAAACTTTCTTTTTTGCTTCGTAAATGTTAAAATTAGTTTCTTTGAATAGATTAAAGTCTAAATCAAACCAGAGAAAAACACTAATCAAGAACCATAATGTATAAAATGGCATTGCTGGATTTTCCTTCGTGAAATTTTGCACTAAACTTTGTAATGGACTTCGCAATGTTACAAATTTGAGTGCTACTAGTTCATTTATATATAATTCCCATTATCCAAAAAAAAAAAAAAAAAACCATGGGCTATTTGACATGTACATGTGGTTTGAGTACTGTATTTTTGTAGAAAAGGATTAGCTAATACAAGCTTCTATAGCTTTTATCCCTCAATAAGTTATGTTTGAAAAATGTATTCACCATTGGCCTTATTATATTTGTTCTTTTTTAGCATATATGTCATATCATGTACTGTTTGCATCTATAAGATGTTTAATTTTTTTTTTTTTATCATGATTATTTCAACATATAGGGAATGGGAGGACAGATGTAAGTAAGGGTAAGCAGGAAAATGAAAAGAAAACCAAGAACTGAAAATGAAGGAAAAGACAAAAATTATTTCAACTTTGCTGTGTGGAGTATATGGAAGAGCAGAAATTCATACGTCTTCAACAGGAAAAATCCAAATCCAAATCTGCCTATGGAGATCTACAACCAAACATTGGAGTTTATGGGAGAAACCTCCATCAGGGTGGAAGAAGTTAAGCACTGATGGATCGTCTATAGGCTGTATGGAGTGGGCTGGATGTGGAGGTGTAATTAGGGATGAGCATGGAAATTGGGTTGCGGGATTCACAAGACACGTTGCAGCAACTAACAGCTTTGCTGCTGAACTTTGGGGGCTTATGGATGGTCTTATGTTGTGTTGTAGCTTTAATATACCCTACCTTATTGTTGAGTTAGAATAGGCGCTGATCTGAAGGTTAGAATAGGTGTTAACCAAGAACTAGATTTTACTTTGTTTACAAGTCCACCCGTGGACTTAGCTAAGGCTTTGGAGGATGATTGTAATGGTTTTCTATTTTTGGTGATTTTACTTGTACTAAGGGATGTTTGCATGCAGCTTTGTTCATCAAATAGTTTGACATTAGTGTAACACTGTTTTAGGTGCAAGTTGGTTGTATCTGAAATTGTGATGGTATAATAATTTGTGCCTGGATAGCTGAATGAATTGATTGATAAGTTATAAAATCTAGTTAATGAATCTACTTTTTCCAAATATATATTGTTTGGGGTTGTTTCAGAAAGATTTTGAAATCTTGGAATATTAGTTTAAGGATCTAGGGGCATATGGTTGAAACATTTGGCGTCTTTCTGTTTGCTTGGTGTTGTTTGACAACTATTGCAGCAGTGCTTCCTTCATTGCTAAGCATGTTTTTTTTTTTTTTTTTTTTTTTTTTTTTGAGCTATGATTGTAAGTGAAATATGTTGTTGCAGAATATATGTTGGAATTATACACAACCCATTTACAGAGCAGCTATCTATACAAAATTTCCTGTATAAAAAAAAAAAAAAAAAAAAAAAAAAAAAACCATACAAAATTTTGTCCATATAAATAGTTATCATCTTTCTATTTTTTAATTAAGTTTGTTGGATTGCTATAATTGACAACATAAAATCTCTTTGTTATCAAATTTTTTTTGCATATTACTAACAGTGATATTGTCTCAACTTCATTACATAATATGCAGTTATGCACATATGGATCTTAACATATAGAAATGTACATTTCCATTGCATTTAAAAATATTTGTCATTTTACATATATCATTAGTGCTTAACTAGAAGCTACTCAAATCATAATCATACATACAATTGCCCAAATCAGTTGCAAATTGCTTTGATGAATGAAATACATGACTTAGTTTCTTAGCAGCATTTTGATAAATATGCCATACACATAAACGATAATTTGATTCAACAAATACCTCTGCTATTGCCTTAGCCATTGCAACAGATTGATCTGTAAGTATAATTTTTGGCTGCTTCCCTGACGTTGCACTTAAAAAAGTTTTAAACAACCACTTAAATAACTCTATGGTTTCATCATAAAGTAAAGCTGCACTAAAGATGGTTGTTTGTTTGTGATGATTAACCCCGATGAATGGAGCAAAGGGTCGATCATATTGATTTGTCCTATAAGTTGTATCAAAAGACAAAACATCTCCAAAGTGGCCATAATCAACTATTGATCTAGCATCAGCCCAAAATATGTTCAATATTAGACCATCATCATCAACTTGTACTGAATAAAAGTAAGATGGATCTTCTAATTGCATATTATGAAAGTATTCCATCACAGCACGAGGATCACTTTTCTTCAAAGCCTTTCTCCTCTCATGATGTACACGATTTTTACAGTCATAATCCAAAAAACCAAGATTTTCATGACCACCAACTTGCATGCTCAATAAATTTATAGTTTGTTTTATTGATATTTCATACTTCTCTGCATCATTTGCAATAGCTTTTTGAGCAGGTGCAATTTTTCTTTTTGATCTTAACATATGTTTCATTGGTGAAGGAGCAAACTCATGATTATGTTGTTCATGAAAAGAAACAACTTCTAACATAGCATCTTTTTGAAGTTGACATATCATTTGTGCTAAACAACCTACTCATGAGATTGGGCGATGAAAATGTACCTGTTCTTAGCGTTTGTCAACACCTCATTCACCCTCTTTTGAGCAACAAAATGTTTTCCTTATGACTTGTCCCATATTTCCTCTCTTTATAAATTGTTTCCGTAAACTGAAGCCAATTCGGTGGGCATAATCTTTGTAAAACTCATATGCACTATCATCACAATCAAATTTCATGCCAATTTTTGGAGCGTCTATTGCAGTGCTTGATTTTTTTGGGCTTCCATGAGTAGGTACTACTTGAGCCTCCTTTTGAATAATAATAAATAAATAAATAAGTAAGCAGATTAGGAAAATAAATTTGCATATGAAAAAAAAAAAAAAAAAAAAAAAAAACATGTAAATGAACTGATGTACATGTAAATAAAAACATGTAAACAAATTTGATATGGTTTTCTTTTCTATCAACCCCATATAAATTTTACTCAAAATTTGACAATGATTTTTTGTTTTTGTTTTTGAGAAACAAAATTTGACAATGATGGTTGCGAAGAAATTATCATGTCCCACCTAAAAAAGTTTAATTTCCGTAGCAGATTAAGTAAAGGAAACAAATATTTCAACAAAGATACAAAACTAAAATTTTCATATAGTTAACATAACTCCAAATAACAAAGAAGGCCTCAAATCTAAGCTGAAATCAGTATCTGTTTTAGTAAGTATATACTTTTGTTTTCTAGATACCCAATTACAAAAAAGAACAAAACTTAGATACACTTGGTTCAATGTTGTACCTTGTGTTCTCCAATTAAATTTAACTATGTATTTGCCCCTAAATAGTTGAATTAATTTAATGAATTGTCAAAAGTGCAAGCAAAATCTACAGCAGAGTTGCATACCCCAAGCCACAGAGGTAGCAAGTGGTGCAGCAGCTGCTGATGAGAGATGCACTAGCCAAGCCATAAGAGTAGCAGGCAATGCAGCTGTTGCTAATGCAAAATGCACTGGTCAAGCCACAAGAGTAGCAAGCAATGCAGCATTTGCTGATGAGGAGTGCATTGCTCAAACCACAAAGCTTGCATCAGATGCCTTGATTAGCACAGAAGTCTTGGAACTGATTGAGGCAGTGCCACATCATGAATTCTTCATCCAAGAGCATTGAAGGAGTTATTTCCGTGAATCAAGGAGGTTGTTACTCAAAGACTGACACGAGTATAGTTTCTAGAAGTTTCAAATAACTTTTTTTTTTTTTTTTTTTGGGCACCTTTAGGGAGTTAGTTATATTTTTTTGTGTATATAAAACAGAGTACCTTATGTATTGATTTCATTCATTCTTTTCCCAATTCTTGTAATTCTCTCTCAATCAATGAAATTCTCTAAATTCTATTTAGATTTCTCAGTTTTTACATGAACCTAAAGTAAAACTGTAGCTAAGTTTTTTCAACCAAAAAAAACAAAGGCTCAATTTTCTTTCCATGGTTACAAAGATTTCGAATCCAAACAAACAAAACCTCAAAAAAATTTCCCATTTAAACATTTTCCTCCATAAAATTCTTTTAAAAGAAAATCCACAAGAATCAAGAAAAAACCCAAGAGCAAACTTTGAAAATCCACCAAAATTCGAAGCTACAAAACTCAACTAAGATCAGGCAAGCTCCAATATTCAAACTTTAAAAATCAATCACAAACAATGAACAACAATAGAAATAACAAACCGATGCATAAAAATCTCAAATCTGCTAATGGAAAACAAACCTTGAAAAAGGTTGAGCAGTCGTCTCTGTTTTCGTCATAGAGATTATTGCGAAAGGAATCGTCTTTGTGTTTGTCACAGAGATTACCACCAAAAGAATCATCTTTGTCTTCATCACAGAGATAACCGCGAAAATAATCGTCTTCATCACTGAGATTGCCGCTAAAAGAAGGGTGTGGAGAGGTGGTTCTCAGCGGCGACAAGTTGGGTGGGGGATGGGGAAGGCAAAGAGAGAGCAGGGGGAAGGGAGTGGGAACAGCAGAATGATAGAGGTTTGGAAGGAGTGGCACCAACTGAGAGGGAAGGGATTAGGTAGGTGGAATGGCGAAGAGTGGTGGATGGGTGGGACTATCGGAATTAGAAACAATGGAAAGATTGGAGGGGACAGGCAAAGGGAGCATTGGTTGAGTGTGGCTGAGATTAATTGAAGAGAGAAAGGGAAAAGAACGAATGAGAGAGATGGAGAAGGAATTTGAGCTGTATAAGGCTGAAGGAAGGAGACAGAGAGAGTGTGAGTGACTGGTGTGGTTTAGGGACAAAGCTTCACATTTTGGTTATGGTGGGAAATAATTGCTCTTTTGATATTAAAAAAAAAAAGAGGGAAATATAGCGCAGTCCATTAACGGAGAGCGGCTAACGGGAGTTAAGGGAGTCATCTGTTGAATTTGGGTCTTAGTGAGTGGAACAGGTGTTATTATTAGAGAGGGACACGTCACAGGTTGGAGAGACGTCCTCCAACCCAGATTGCAGAGAAACTTTTTCCTTCTTTTATTTACTATATTATTCATACGAAATTAATAATTAGTTAGCTAAAATAGGGTAAAGGTTAAATATAAGGCAAAAATATTATTTTAGTATTTATATTTTGAGGTTACAGTCAATTTGATCCTTGTTATTTTCAACTTGCAATCAATTTGGTCTCTACTGTTAACTCACTAATGGAAAATACTTACATGGCAAACGGTGGACACTGTTAGCACATTCGATGCTGACATGGCAAATAAGATAATAAAATAATATTTAATAAATATTTTTAAATGCCGAGTTGGCTTCCCAACTAAAATAAAAATAATTTTAATTTGAATTTCAAAATTTTAAAGGTGGAAATTAAAATTAGGAATCTGATTTTCTTTGATTTTCTTCAATTTTCATGGCAACCAAACACAAAATCACCTTGTTCAATTTTATTTTTTTTTTTAATCCTTGAATTCATAAATATATTCAACAACATGTCACCTCTATACAATTGAGAAACATCTTGATCAGTAAAAACCAATAAGAAATTGAAATTTTAGAATACAAAAAATTCAAGAAATTTTCCCCAGCAAACTTTCTCGCTAACCAAACAAAAACAAAGAAAAAGAAAAGAACAATAGTAATCCCAGATGGAGACCCCTTTCATTTCAGGTTGGTATCTTTATGTTGAGTCCATTCCAGTGGCTTTGATGGGGACAAATCTAACTAAATATGTTTACACAAAACCCAGATAATATGGTGGCCAAATTTCTCTTGGAAACTTCAAAAAATTAAATCAAAACACCAAACCCATGGATCTAAAATCAACCTCAAAACCGAATTTTCCAAACCCTAACAACCAAAAGAAAATCCATTACTAAGGAAACAAACTTGCTCATCAGGTGGCTGTGATGAGATCTTTGTTTGGCGCTAGGATTTGATGGCTGGAATGGCAATGACAGCGAAAGGCAAGGATGGCAATGGTGCATGCACGTTTACATTTCAGAGACCCAATCCCTTCCACTAATTTCTCTCATGTTTTGACTTTTAGTTTTCTGTTTCTTTACCATCACCAAAACTAAAAGAGGTAATACGAAGGAAATGTTTTTTCTTTTAAATAAGTGTGCCTCTCTCTATATGTTTGGTTCCCAAAGAATGAATATAACTCTGTTGAGTTTACATTTTTGTTATTATTTTATTTCAAATTTTGTATAGTGAGACAGACTGTTGAAAACTTGAAATTGTAATTTGTGGATCGATTTTTTACAAGAACTATAATTAAGTTGAGATGTCCAGCAGAAATGTTTATTAGGAAAAGTAATAATATTTAGCAGCAATTTCTTTTCAACTTATACATATTTTTAATTGGGAAAATGCTATCTTGGCATTTTAAAATATTTATTTTTAGTATTTTATTTGCCATGTCAGCATCAAATGTGCTGACTGTACTCACCATTTGCCACGTAAGCATTTTCCAATAGTGAGTTAACGGTAGAGACTAAATTAACTGCAAGTTGAAAATAGCAGGGACCAAATTGACTGTTACCAAAATGTAGGGACCAAATTGACAATGAGCTCAAAATGTAGGGACCAAAATGGTGTTTTTGCCTAAATATAAAGGTAATCGTTCATAAAATTTTTATAATATTTTTACAACAAATTATAGGTGGTAAGTTATTATTGGTTCTAATTTGAATTTAAAAATTAAATTACTTGTTTGCCTACTCATAACAACTAACAACAACCCATTACTTAGGATTTGTTGTGAAAATGTTGTGGATATAGTATTTCTCAAATAAAATAGTAGTCTCTGGGCACGTGCTCTTCTATTTTTTGGATAAAGTTTAATAATTTGCATCTTTTATAATTTTGAATTATTACATTTTTCAATCACAAAAAATGTAGGAGTGTGAAGAAAAAATTACTTCACTCATATGAGAAATTATAAGGTCCTCATAGTGGACAAGTGACGTGGTCCACCATTTCACTAAAAAATTCTTACCGGTTTAAAATTGCTGAGTCAGAAATTTTTTTTAAACTGATGTTGTCCACCATAAGGATTGTATAATTTCTCCACAAACGCATAATACTCACATCCTTAGTGTTTTTTTTTTTTTTTTTTTTTTTTTTTTTTTTTTTTTTTGCGATTAGAAAATTTAATAATCTTAAATTATAATGGATGTAAATTATTAAACTTTACCCAAAAAATAGTTTTTTTTTTTTTTTGTGATTAGAAAATTTAATAATCCTAAATTAAAATGGATGCAAAAGATTAAACTTTACCCAAAAAAATAGAAGAGCCTTTGAGCACTCGCGTGAGCATGTGCTCACGCGTGATCAGAGGCTAGTCTCTTTTGATTTAGAGATTATTTCTAACTTTTTAAAAATTCTTTAACAAAATTAATGAAATCAAAACTTAGGATACAATTCAAACTTTTTTTTTTTTTAACAAAATTAATGAAATCAAAAACTTAGAATATAAATAGGCCAATGGTGGATTTTTTTTGTTTAATGTTATAAGAGTCTTTAGAAAGAAGAAAACAAAAAGACCTTCACCAATTCGGTATTTCACTTTTACTATCCACATCCCATATTTCTTTATTTTTAAAAGGTTCAATTAAATCACATTTGGATATTCATTATAAAAAATAAAAATAAAAAAAGGAAAAACAATCACATTAGGATATAGATTTAGCCAAATACACCAACTCATTTGAATTTAGATTCAAAGTTCTCATAATCATTCTATCTTAAAGAGACTATAAATTTGAAGCACATTGAAATGTTGGAAATGCAATATTACATCTTTTTTTTTTTTTTAACGTAATATTACATCCAAATTTGAAGTGCAATGAAATGTTAGAAATGTATTATTATGAATTTATTTTTAAGAAATATTGCACATTTTTAATTCAACAAATAAAATAATGATATATAAATATGAATGATATTATTGAACATATTATAATAACTTTAAAAAAATTAAAAATAAAATTAAGTTGTGATTAATCCAAACCTTTTACCTTGTTCCTGATTTGCACATTATCATGAATATCACTAAAAAATAAAATTCATAAGTATCACATATGCTGGTTGGGTTCAAATTGAACCATACTTTCAAGGTAGCCAATCAATCCATTAATCTCATTACTTTTTGGATCTTCAAACCCTTGAAAGGAACCATTGCATAACATTGTAAAAGATTGTGAGGAAAATTTAAAAACAATAAATGTGTATTTTTTTTTCAAAGTAAAATATCATAAATTTTGTCATAATATTTTAAAATTTCAATACATATGTATTCACATTCTTCTACTATAGGAGGTGTGTCCTGGAGCCAAACTTTCTATAACTGAGGATCCAAAACTCAAACTCAAAAGTAGTAAAATTTGCTAAAGTTACATTTACAAACAAAGTTCACACTATCAATGCACCACGATCCAAAACTTGTTTCTCATTTACATGTTGTTACTACATTTCTCAATCCTCATTTTTAGATATTGCTGAGTATCTTTCCACTTTCTTTTTCATTCTTGTTGATGGTGCAAGCTAAGAGAGCCATCTTTCAACAAAATCATCCGCTAACAATAAAACTAAAATCATCAAATTTGGTGAATACTAACTTACTAATACATGAAACTAATAAAACACTTAAAGAAGTGAAAATAAAAAGGTTATAAATTTAAAAAATAATAAGAAAAAAATTTAAAAAAAAAAAAAAAAAAAAAAACTCTTACCAAAACTCATTAGGATTTAGGAGTCAACCATAGGAAAATCATCTTTTTATGCATAGTAGCACCTTTTGTTTTTTTGCTAATCAGTTATTTTATTGAGATATTAAAACTGTATGTGATGAGATAAGGATGAGTAAATAGAACACAGGCTTCGATAAAAAATTATTAAAAAAAAAAAAAAAGGAACACAGGCCTAACAAAAGTAATTAACTGTGAGGTGTTTTGTTCCTATAAATTTTGCCAAAGGAAAATATTTGAAACTTGAACAAAATCAAAACTAACGTGTGGGGAGTTTTTTTTGAAAGTAACGTGTAGGATTTTTTTTTTTTTTTGTTTGATAGTAACTTTGTATTTATCTACTGTTTACTGGGAGTTTTTATATTCTGTAGGTTTATTGTTTTTAATTTTTGTAAATTTAAAATTAAAACCCTAAAAATTTACTAGAAGGCTGTATAAATGCTTGGTAGTGGGGCTGTACGTGGGATTTAAAAACAAAATTTATTTTTGAATTTAGCTATTGAATTTCCTTATATGCCCCTCATTTTATTTTATTTTTTAAGTGTAATGATTATGATGTATTAGGGGTATTTTAGTCAATAGGTGTAGAAGTAACTAACTTTCTAATCTTGTTAATATATAAAGATAAAGAGAGCTGCTACGTCTACAATAATTTTACAACATTTTTACAACAAATTATAGGTGGTTAGTTGTTATTGGTTCAAATTTGAAACTAACACTAAAATTTGAAAATAACCCAAAAAAAAAAATCACCTAAAAATGGGGAACTTGCTATAGTTGCTCCTTAAGGGTATTAACCCTTAGAAAATATTTTTTTTATAAAAAAAATTGTGACGAAATAAATAATTAAAAAAAACTGAATTTTAAATAAAATGTGGTATTTTAAAATGGAAAATCATGTTATATACCGTGTGTAACTTGAAAATGTAATTTTAAATCATGTTATACACCACCCGTTTTAAAAATGGAGAGATAATAAAAAAAAATAAGTAAAAAAGTGATGTCAATTATTGACCTAAATTAGTATTATTCTTCCTTACCTTTCTCTAAAAAAAAATTAGTATTATCTAAGGGTCCGTTTGTTTTGGCTTCAAACAGTTTCCGGAAATTATTTTCCGGAAAATTGGGTGTTTGGCTGTTACTTCAAATTTGGTCAAACTGAAAACCATTTCCGGTTCACCGAAAATAATGCCAAAAACGGGTGAAATGGATTTCCGGTTTCATTTTCACTTCAAATGAAATTTTTCGGAAAAGAGAGAAGAGAGCACGAAGAGAGACCCAGCGACCTTCGACCCAGAGAGAGCACGAGAGAGCACGAACCGGCGCTCCAAGCCCAGAGCCCATCGCCGGCGACCTTCGACCCACGAACCCACGAGTCGCACCGCGTCAGCAAGACCTAGCGAGTCGCACTGCAAGACCCGCGAGTCGCACTGTGAGACCCACGAGTCGCACCGCGAGACCCACGAGTCGCACCGCGCTGGCGAGACAACCGTTCGACCCAGACCCAAGCGTTCAACCCAGACGTTCGATCCATCGCCTTCGACCTTCGACCGACGACCCAGACCTTCGACCCAGATGTCGTCGTTGACCCATCGCCGAGACCCAGACCCAAACCCATCTCAGTTTTATTTTTTACAGTTTGATTGTTGTTGTTGTTGTTGCCAGAATCAATTTTTTGTTGTTGTTGTTGTTGCCGGAAAATAGCATTTTCCTAATAGAACCAAACACATGAAAATATTTTCCACAACAATTTTCATAATACAACCAAACACTTAAAAATATTTTCCTTTTTCAGAAAATAGCATTTCCGGAAAATAGGTATTTTCCATAAAATATTTTACGGGAACCAAACGGACCCTAAGTTGATTGCTTCTCTTCAAATTATCAATCAATCAATCAATAATCAATCAATAATATATATATATATATATAAAACATAAATCTCATATGAGAAAGTATGAAGTTCTATCTTTTTTAGGATTCTCTCACATTAAAAGATAATGACTCTTTGTTTATTGAATAGACACCAATTAAAAGATAATGTCTCTTTGTTTTCTTTGGTTTATTATTTCAAGACTTTTTCTCTCTTTTCTTTCAAGACTATTTGGTTTTTATCCTCTTGCACTTCTCATTCTTTATATATACACTACGTGCATGCTCAGAGGCTCTTTTATTTTTTGAGTAAAGGTTAATTTAGAACATTTATTATACTTTGGGATTACTACATTTTCCAATCACAAAAAAAACCTAAGGGTGTGATGAAAAAATTATTTCACCACGCATAATACTCTTCACATCCCTAGGTTTTTTTTTTGTGATTGAAAAATGTAGTAATCTCAAAGTATAATAAATGCTCTAAATTAATCCTTACTTAAAAAAATAGAAGAGCCTCTGAGCACGTGCGTGAGCGTGTGCTCAGAGGCTAGTATATATATATATATATATATCATGAATCGTGGCCATAATCTAAGCGATGATGTTTCACTATTTCTCAAATATAAATTCATCCAATATACCTGCTATGCAATCTAACAAAATTTTTGATATATCACCCTAAAAAAATACAAAAAAATAGAGAGTAAGGCTTAAATGTAAGAAAAACAACAGAAAAAAATAATAGGAGGAAGAGAGAGCACCACTTAGATCACATACACTAAAATAATTAATCAAACCCAATAACCACAAAAAGACAAATATTATATCATTCCCACTCTTTAAAAAAGACTCATTAATTAGAGAAAATATTAAACACTCATCAAACTAACCAAAAAATAGAAAAGAAATGATTAAAAAATAAAAAATAAAATAAGATAATGATATGGAAAGGATAATGATAACAAAGTAAGGAAATCAAATATAAACCAAATACTGAAAAGAAAAAAAAAAAAAAAAAAAAAAAAAAAAAAAAAAAAAAAAAAAAAAAAACACACACACACACACACATTTCAGACCATAAGTAAAAAACCACGAACTATTTTGACCCAACAACATTTTTCTATTACTGTAAAGAATCCCTCAATCTGTACCTTTGGTGGCATTATCGCAACATTCTCCAGTTACTCACTCCCAAGGGCTTCTTCGTCGGAGAGTCCATTTTAACTGAGTTTTCACATAACTTGCTTGACTGTAGTGTTGCAATGCTGAAACCATTATGAACCAATTAGTTTTGAATTTAAATAATTGAGAGAGAGACCTAAACAAATCTGAATTTGTTGATGTAGTCAGAGTGAAAGATTTTGGAAGTATTGATTTGTAATGCATATTCAAGATAAATTGATATGTAGTGCTTGATGGGATAAGGAAATGGTAATTATAACTGTACATGGCTAATCCTCATTTCAAATTTGAATCCAACTTGTATGTGGGTAATCCCCATTTTGAATTCAAGTGCGGGTGGGTGGGTTAATGGTATTGGCAGTGAAGGTGGGTTTGAAAGATTGAATACGGGCAGTTTTTTTTTTTTTTATATTAATTTGATTCTTGTACTACTGTATGTGTCTACGTGGGTTTATAACGTTTTCACTTTTCTTTCTTTACAATTTTTTTTTTTTTTTTTTTTTGGTCAAGGGAAACCGGGTATTAAAAAAAAAAAAAGTTAAAAGTCTTTTTTTTTTAATGCAAAAAAAAAAAAAAAAAAAAAGGTTAAGTCTTGATAAAGGAAAAAAGAAAAAAAAAAAGTGAAAACATAGAGTAATGCTTAGTTTGAAAATCAACTGTATTTAAAAAAAAAAAAAAAAAAATCAACTACACTTAGACGTGAGAGTTAAACATTGCCTATTTTGTAGGCAATGTTACAGGTGAAAGTTAAAGATGTATTTTTACTATGTTATTCTCAAGTTTTATCTCTACTTAAACTTTGGGTGTAGGATTATTTTGGAACAAAAAAAAAAATCCAGTCCAAACAGGTGCAACCCCTTAAATAGTAGTATAGATGATCATAGCCATTCATGCCGTACCATCTTAATACACATGAAATTATCCAAACCAAGAATGATGTCCTCAAGTTTCAATCTGTCAAGTACACCTTCCCAACCCCATGGTTCATCTTCTTCTCCTTTCAGTTGTCTCCTTCTCTAAATGTTGATTGGTTTTTCTTAATAACTTATTGGTAAGCTTTCCCGCTAAGCGGGAAAGAAATTATAGATTACATAGCTCCTATCACATAATTTGATGCTTAAATCTGATTTTTTATTTTTCTTTGTATTTGGCAAAAACATCACTGACAAAAAGAGTTAAAAACATGGAAGATGGGAACTCCAAACTAAACTAACACTTTCACTTGTAAGTCGACTGATTGCTCTGCAAATCCTCACCCCCATCAATCAACTTCTCCTTCTCTGCAACCAAACCCACCTCCACCGCAACTGGTTTAGCTTCCTCAACGCACTGAGATCCTGTCAACCTAGCCAATATCACAAAGGACATTCCACCAAGAACATTGTTCAAGCATGTCAGAACCACCACTGAGGACTTAAACGCCAATGGAGGTCCTGAAATTACTACATCCTCCACCCATTCCCCATTAGCATTCTTGATTCCCTCAATAAAATTCCTTCACCTTCTTTGGGAAGCCTTGGAGTGAAAAAATTTTGTATTTCGATCCCCATACTTTAACCATGACACCTGGGACCTTTGACACCAAAAAATCTCCTGCTTAAGCAATAAGTCATCCAACTGTTTACTCAGTAAAAGAAATTCAGTCCTGCTTTCCTTAGTCATCTCACTGGCATTCAATAGTTCCAGCCTCTTTTGTAAAAAATCTCCTGCTTAAGCAATAAGTCATCCAACTGTTTACTTAGTAAAAGAAATTCAGTCCTGCTTTCCTCAGTCATCTCACTGGCATTCAATAGTTCCAGCCTCTTTTGTAATCTTTTAATCTCCTCAGTTTCAAGTTTAGTTTTAGAAGAACCCCAAGCAAACAAATCAGCCCCACAAATTTGTATTTGGTCCCTCAAACCACTCAAACCCAAACTACCATGCCCGCCATGTGTCCATGCCTCAAGCACAGCCTCTTTTATTGTTTTTAATTTTTGTCAATTTAAAATTAAAACCCTAAAAATTTACTAGAAGGCTGTATAAATGCTTGGTAGTGGGGCTGTACGTGGGATTTTAAAAAAAAATTTATTTTTGAATTTAGCTATTTAATTTCCTTATATGCCCCTATTTTATTTTATTTTATTTTTTAAGTGTAATGATAATATGAGGTATTAGGGGTATTTTAGTCAATAGATGTAGAAGTAACTAAAAAAAATAACCTAAAAATGAGGAATTTGCTATAGTTGCTCCTTAAGGGTATTAACCCTTAGAAAATATTTTTTTTATAAAAAAAATTGTGATGAAAAAAAAAAAACTGAATTTTAAATAAAATTTGGTATTTTAAAATGGAAAATCATGTTATATACCATGTGTAGCTTGAAAACGTAACTTTAAATCATGTTATACACCACCCATTTTAAAAATGGAGAAATAATAAAAAAGGATGATTAAAAAAATGATATCAATGATTAACCTAAATTAGTATTATTCTTCCTTACCATTTTCTCAAAAAAAAAAAAAAACAAAATAGTATTTTTCTAAGTTGATTGCTTCTTTTCAAATCATCAATCAATCAATCAATAATTAATCAATAATTAAACAATAATATATATAAAAAGATAAATCTCATTTGGAAAAGTATGAAATTCTATCTTTTTGATGATTCTCTCACATTAAAAGATAAATGATTCTTTGTTTATGGAATAGACACCAATTAAAAGATATTGACTCTTTTTGTACTAAATAGACACCAATTAAAAGATAACAACTCTTTGTTTCTTTTTATTCATTGTTTCAAAAATAAACACCAATTAAAAGATAACATCTCTTTGTTTTCTTTGGTTTATTATTTCAAGACTTTTCCTCTCTTTATATTCAAGATTATTTGGTTTTTATCCTCTTGCACTTCTCATTCTTTATAAACACATGATCATAGCTATTCATGCCATCCCATCTTAATACACATGAAATTATCCAAACCAAGAAGGATATCTTAAGTTTCAATCTGTCAAGTACACCTTCCAAACCCGATGGTTCATCTTTTTCTCCTTTCAGTTGTCTCCTCTAAATGTTGATTGGTTTTTTTTAATAACTTAATGGTAAGCTATCCCACTAAGCGGGAAAGAAATTATAGATTACATAGCCTCCTATCACAGAATTTGATGCCTAAATCTGATTCTTTATGTTTCTTTGTATTTGGCAAAAACATCACTAACAAAAAGAGCTAAAAACATGGAAGATGGAAACTCCAAACTAAACTAACACTTTCACTTGTAAGTCGACTGATTGCTCTGCAAATCCTCACCCCCATCAATCAACTTCTCCTTCTCTGCAACCAAACCCACCTCCACCGCAACTGGTTTAGTTCCCTCAACGCTCTGAGATCCTGTCAACCTAGCTAATATCACAAAGGACATTCCACCAAGAACATTGTTCAAGCATGTCAGAACCACCACTGAGGACTTAAACACCAATGGAGGCAACCCTTTAGCCAACAAGAACTCGATCCCATTCAAAGTCTGGTACCTGAAATTACTACTAATCCCCATGTGAAGAGCCCAAGTGAGTGAATTCAACAAAGTTGGAGGAGCCTTATTGGGGGTCTCAAAATTGGGATCCATTTTCTTCCTCATGCTGATCAACCCATTTGAAAGTACAGTCCCTACAAGCCCAGCAGCAAACCCAACAGCTGCAAAGACAGCTCCTTTGTACACAAAAGTCCCACATCGATTGAGAAGTGAATAAGCACCAGGCTCAAACATATGGCTGGGGGGACAGCTAGCAAAAGTGGCAGGCAAAGAAGGCGATGAAGAAGACAAAGTTGGTGCCAATAGATACTTAAGAGTGAAGTTTAGTATGGATCCAACGACTAGAGTTGAGAACACGAAATCGAGCTCGTTGAGACCAAAGTTGGGTCGAGAAGTCATGTCTCCAAGAACACAAGCAGTGACACCCACCAACTCTTCCATTAGAACCTTGAAAGCAAATTGTGGATCTGCTGCAACTCTCGATCTCCATCCATTCAAAAACAAACCCAATATCCCAAATCCCCCAGAAGACTTAGACGATGAAGAATCATCACCAGAACCTTTCCCATCTCCTCCTCCTCCTCCATTACCGCCGCCACGTCCGATTCCAGCTCCGCCGTCGCTGCCTCCGCCGGCAAAAGGCAGTAACTTGTTGGGTATTAGATTTAGAGAACGCTTTTGATTATTAAAATTGAGAGGTGCTGATAATGAAGAATGTGGAAACGAAATTGAAGCAGGTGGGGCAGCATTGAATTGATTATCGCTAAAGTTGTTGTTGTTGTTGCAGCGATATTGTCTGGGATTATTAGAGTAACGAATCTGAAGCTGAGCCGCCATGCTTGCCATCTTTTGTTTATTCCTAAAACTAGTAAAACTAAAACCAAAGGGGTTTTAAGGAATCAATGGTCCGATGTATGATGTTAATAACATAGTACCACTTTTATAGGAAAACACCTGAGAGTCGGAAAAAGTACTTTCTTTTTATTTACTGTATTATTTAGACGAAAAAATCTCTCATAAGCCAGGCATGACAGGAGCATGAGACTTGCCTCTCACATGCAGATGGATCCATATTGGCGCATGATATGTCAACTTTATTTAGACAAAATAAATAATTAGTTAGCTAAAATAGGGTAAAGGGTAAATATAAATAACCAAAAGAAAAAAATCACCTAAAATGGGGAATTTGTTATAGTTGCTTCTTAGCGGATATATTAAGGGTATTAGATTAGAAAATATATATTTTTTAAAAAAATTATGAAAAAAACAACTGAATTTTAAATAAAATTTGGCATTTTAAAATGAAAAATCATGTTATACATACAACGGAACTTAAAATCATGTTATAAACCGCCAATTTTTAAAATGGATAGAAATAATAAAAAAGATGAGTAAAAAAGTGATATCAATAATTGATCTAAAAAATATTAGGGGAAATTACATTTTACCTATATGTGGTTTGTCCGAAAAACATTTTACCTATCTGTAGTTTAAAAATTGGCACTTCACTCAGCTCAATTTATCTCCCGTTACCCACCTCTGTTATGTCTCTCTCCTCTTAAAACATAAAAAACTAAAAAATTAAGGGAAAAGAAGATCTAAAAACTAGGTTTTGTAAAAATTAAAACCTAACTTTTACCACTTCTTTTCATGTATCAACTTTTATGTCTTTCATTTCCCTAACTTTAAATTAATTAAGAAAGAGAAAGAAAGTATTCAAGGAAATAATATAAGGTTTGTGGCTATTCATTAATCATAATATTATTTTCTCGAATTAATTAAGTTTTAGCAATAAATTTTAATGATGATTTGTGTTATAGTTTTTTTTTTTCTTCTATCCATTAGATCTTTGGGGGCGTTGCCCTAGTAGCACCGTCCTTTCAATAATTAATTGATTTTACAAAATATCTATAAACAAATTAGAATTATCTGTTCTATTAGAGTTTTGAAGGAACATTTTTCTTCTTCTGCAGATATAACGATGCTATAAATTTGCTGAAGCGGTTGCTAAATTGTTTTACTTGTGATGGAAGAAGAGGATATTGGACCCTCAGGTTGTGAATTAATTTGGAGCACATCGGGTATCCCAATGAGAGCCTTGTACAGTTGCTGAAGATGGATTACATGATCCATGGGTGCGTGCTGGTTAGAAAAATGAAGATAAATCGGACAAAAGAGTAATTAACGTTAATCTTTATAAATTACAATATTATATTTGCCACAACCTATTTAAACTGACTTTTGTAAGTTCATAAGAACATGCATTTTGATTTAATCGTTACTAAGGAGTTTCTCTCAAAATTTAAAATAAATAAATAAATAAATAAAAAATAAAAAAGCTAGGGAGTTGGGTTAATAATATTAGGGTTGGGTTAGTTCCAGTGTTCAGTAGTACTGGATCCGTTGAGATAATGACATGTGTCCACTTTTAGACACGTGACACCTTCTGATTGGGTCCAGTACACTAGATGCACTGGACCTAAATCAAGTCCATAATATTATATATTTACCCATCGATTTCTCAAAACAAACCCAAACAAATTTAGCAACTTCAATGACAACAGCCCTTCACTTGATACATGAAAGTTAGGTTTCAATTTTTACAAAACCTAACTTTTTGATCTTCTTTTCCCTTAATTTTTTAGTTTTTTATGTTTTGAAATGAGAGAGATATAAAAGGGTAATGAAAATAAAAATTTAACTTTGTTTTTAATAGAGGTGGATAACAAATGACAAACAGAATTAATCTCATATGGGTAAAGTGCCAATTTTTAAAACACAGGTAGGCAAAGTGTTTTTCGGGAAAACCACAGGTGGCTAAGTGTAATTTCCCCATAATATTATTCTAAGTTGATTGCTTCTCTTCAAATCATCAATCAATAATTAATAATCAATCAATAATATTATATATATATATATATATAAACATAGATCTCATGTGGGAGTGTATAGGATTCCATTGTTTAGAAGATTCTCTCACATTAAAAGATAATTACTCTATTTTTCACACCAAAAAAAAAAATTACTCTTTTTTTATTGAATAGACACTGTGGGGCCCCAAATCTTTAATAACTCCGGCCCACCCCACAGCAAGCCCAAAGCCCACGTTAAAAGATAAAAAGAGCGTAATCCAAGGATGAACGGACGAAGTCCAAGTTATTTAGGGACCTCGCCGAGGAGGCCCATATCCTCGGCGTACCGACATCCAAGGAAAGGGGGTGTCACTTCCCCATTAAATGCATGCCACCGATATTTTGATCACATCAATGATGAATTGACCGATCAACAAAGATGCCTTGGTCGCTTTAACTAGCAGAAAGCCTGCAAAAACTGCTGATGGGACAGGCACTCAAGTATAGGCCTAGATGATAAATAAGTGGACGGCAGAGATTAAAGGGAGGAGGGACTATAAAATAGATAGACCCCCGCCAAAAAAGAGAAGGCAACCCTAATATATGCCAGTTCTAAGTAGAAAGGTCCTCGGACTAGATCCTCGAATTGGTCCGAGGATAAACTTCCTTCACAAACAACCCAACAAAAATCATTATAAAGATCCTCACAAACATTTAACCAAAGGGATGATGATTATCCTTAGAGAGACTTAGTCAAATTCTCTTTTGCTTATTCCTATGAATTCCATATCATCCGACTGCTTGCTTTGTTGGTGTCAAGCCCTTCTACCCACGCTCTACAAATTTTATTATTTAGGATCCATTACAAATTGAGTCCCTACAGACACTTTTTTTTTTTTTTTTTTTGAGAATCTATTTATTGAATAAACATGAATTAATAGATATTGACTCTTTTTATACTACTAGTTCTCTTGAATAAGAAAATTAAAATAAAATTTCTATTCGAAGAAGTATGAAACTATATACATAAAAAAAATGTATGTCATACAAAATTATTTTATTCGTATAAGAATTTTGATAATTAATCACAAACAAAGTTATGGTAGCTATTTAACATATGAATATCTATTTTATTATAATAGTTTCTTAGTACTTATTTGCTAAAGGCAATATCCACTCACTAAAAACTTTTAAAAATGATAATGAATATCATTATTTTCCAACAATAAGCAACTGATTTTTGCTAAGACATTGTCACAATATTTAAATTTTCGTAAATGAATGATGTAATATGCTACAATTGAAGCTCTTCATCAAATACCTTGAACCATACACAATGAAAATTTTATTATCCATACTTTCTTCTTTATCATTCTACATGAGTCTAAGTGCAATGTTTAGCTTACTTAGTTTTTAATGAACACCAATTTTAGGAAATAAAAGAAACTAAAAATAAAGATAACAAAAGGCATGTGCCATCAAATTTTATATTAGATAAATTATAAGTTTTGAAGATTTAAACCTAGAAAATCAATGTTCTCTAGGTAATAAATAAAACACCTTATATCACAATTCCAACTTTCTAAGCATTATTACCGTCTAAAACTCAAAATACGTGAAGAAAATTTTAGGGATGTTAAAATTTAATGGGAGTATTTTAGACATTACACAATGAAATATTTTAAAAATAATAAGTTTTCATTAGAGTTTAACTGAAAGAATAATAATATGACATATTTGCTTTTTTCAAAATATTAATGGAAAAATTGCTTGATTTTAAAATTTAAGGAGGTATTGTGAACTACCTCAAACATAAAGGATGAAAAATGTTTTTATGCTAAGTTTTTATTTTTTTATTTTATTTTTTTTTTTTTTGTGTGTAAAACTATGTGTTTTCACTTAAATGGTACGTAAAGATAAAAAATACAATAAAAAACACAAAAAATCAACCCAAAAAAACTGTATGTGAAATAGTAGATTTTGACTCAACAAAGTTAACCAAACCAAAAAAAAAAAAAAATTCTAGAAACATAATAGAATGGTACAACATTTTCATAATACGTTAATAATTTTGTTATATTTTATTTTGACTTATAAAGAATTAACACTTCAGCAGTTGTGAATATATTATAACAACAACAAGATGTCTTAACATTTTCACAAGAGAAATGCTATGCTATAATATTTTCATAACAAATTATAAGTAGTAGGTTGTTACGAGTTGTTATTAGTAGGCAAAAAAGTAATTTCATTGGTAAGTTTAAATTAAAACTAATAACAATTTACCTTCTATGAGAAATGTTGTGAATGTAGCACTTCTTTTTTCACAATATCTTTATTTTTATTTGTGGTTGGTTTCAAGATAATATTTTATTTTGACCTATAAGGAATTAAAACCTCAATAATTGTGAAGACATTGTGACAATTTGTTGTGTTAATATATTATTATTTTATATATATAAACAGGGTCTCATACAAAGAAAAAAAAAAGAGTTAACCCAGCAATATTATCAAAAAAAAAGGGAGAAAAAAGAAGAAGAAGAAGGCCACTGATGAACAAACAAAAAAACACTGTAGTTATTACTGTAGTTTTTACGCATTCATGCTTTTTATATATAGAAATAGACACCAATTAAAAGATAATAACTCTTTGTTTCCTTTTATTCATTATTTCAAAATTAAACCAAGGTAGTCAAAATCGGGATCCTATGTAAGATCGCAAGAGGTAGGTAGGATCAAAATCTTTATTTCAAAATCTTTTTTTTTTTTTTTTTTGGCTTTAAATCTGAAAATAGATAGTATCTTATGATCCATGATCCTATCTATATATTGTATAATCACATAAATTATGAATTCTTCCATAAAAAAATAAAGATTTTGATCCTATGATGTAATTTGCATGTTCTACATCACTGCGTCTATACTAACAAAACAAATATATTTAAGTTTTGATACAATGTATTTAAAAAGTTCAGTGAATGTTTAATTAGAAACCAACCAAGTACCAAAATACTAGAGCACTTATTCCTTCGGCAACAGCTCTTGAACACTCATCATCACCTAACATTGATAACCAAGATACAATAGTGATCACACTTTCACACTATGCACATGTAACTTTTATTATTATTATTATTTTAAATCTATAAATGAAGACTTTGGAATTGTTACTTCATTATCTTCATCAAAATTTGTATCATCATATTTTGGTCAACACCCTTTACTAACCACTCATCATCCGAGGACAAGTTCTTCAAACTAATTTCTTCTTTTGCACTTGATGGTTTAGGTATTTTTCTTTTATCTTCAAATTTCACAAAAAAAATACGAACTCATTCTTTTTTCTTTTCTTTTTTTTGGTTTAAATAATTTTCTCCTTTTTTAGTGTACCTAAAGTTGTACCAATTTTAATAGAGAATTCTCAACTAGGGGATAATATACCAAAGTCATTTGGTCTTACTATTCTAAATGTACTCCAATTACTTTCATATCCTGAAGAGCTATATGTTAAGCTCAATATTCTTATAGCAAAAATTTTCAATTCAAGAAAGTCTATACTAACAAAACAAATATATTTAAGTTTTGATACAATGTATTTAAAAAGTTCAGTGAATGTTTAATTAGAAACCAACCAAGTACCAAAATACTAGAACACTTATTCCTTCGACAACAGCTCTTGAACACTCATCATCACCTAACATTGATAACCAAGATACAATAGTGATCACACTTTCACACTATGCACATGTAACTTTTATTATTATTATTATTTTAAATCTATAAATGATGACTTTAGAATTGTTACTTCATTATCTTCATCAAAATTTGTATCATCATATTTTGGTCAACACCCTTTACTAACCACTCATCATCCGAGGACAAGTTCTTCAAACCAATTTCTTCTTTTGCACTTGATGGTTTAGGTATTTTTCTTTTATCTTCAAATTTTACATAACAAATACGAACTCATTCTTTTTTCTTTTCTTTTTTGGTTTAAACAATTTTCTCCTTTTTTAGTGTACTTAAAGTTGTACCAATTTTAATAGAGAATTCTCAACTGGGGGATAATATACCAAAGTCATTTGGTCTTACTATTCCAAATGTACTCCAATTATTTTCACAACCTGAAGAGCTATATGTTAAGCTCAATATTCTTATAGCAAAAATTTTCAATTCAAGAAAGTCATCTCCATATGAGTCCCACCACTTAGTTGATACATTTATGAAGTACAATGTCTTAGTCTTGAGATTACAAATTAATACTTATAAAGATGAGCTTAAAAAAAAAAAAAAAAAATCTGATTTTTATATTTTGGTAGGATCGGTAGGATCCCATACGATCTTACAATTTTTACGATCCTTGTGCAATTCTAAATGTTTTGGTGACATGGGATCTTAAAATCGTGTGATTCTACAATCTAGATCGCGATTTTAACAACCATGGACTAGACACCAATTAAAAGATAACGTCTCTTTGTTTTCTTTGCTTCATTGTTTCAAGAATTTTCCTCTCTTTTCTCACAAGATTATTTGGGTTTTATCCTCTCGCACTTCTCATTCTTTGTATACACATGATCATAGCCATTCATGCCATTCCATCTCAATACATATGAAATTATCCAAACCAAGAAGGATGTCCTTTAGTTTCAATCTGTCAACTACACCTACCCAACCCCATGGTTCATCTTCTTCTTCTTTCAGTTGTCTCCTTCTCTAAATGTTGATTGTTTCTTTTAATAACTTATTGGTAATCAATCCCACTAAGCGGAAAATAAATCATTGATTACATAGCCTCCTATCACATATAATTTTTTATGTAGTTCTTTGTCTTTGGTGTTAGTTTTATAATTATTGATGAAGTAGTACATATTTTGTTTATATGCTTTCTATTAAGTTATTATTATAATAATGTATAGCTCTAAGGCATGTACTTGGCGGTTTGCAATGTAATTTATAATATGTTCTATGCATATATGACAAAGATTTGAAAGATTTGTGGGGGGTACTTTTTTGTATTAAACATTAGCGTGGATAGTAGTACTTTTTTTCTTTTATATTGAGGTCTATGATTTCTAAACACTGTAAAATGTATTTATCTCATTTCTCTTCTTACCATTCATGACAAAACACTACATGACAAAGGATACCCAACTTTGAAATCGAAAAAATGGGTAGGGTAATAGTATTGATGAACCAAATAAGTTATAGGATAATTTCTTGCACATTTTTGGAAAATGCACATCGCATCGCTATATATATATATATATATAGTGTGTGTGGGGCACTAACATGTTCTCTAAATTGAACGTAATGATTAACAAACAAACACCAAAAGTAATCATATTGCCATATTGGGCGTGTTTGATAACTTTGATTAGCATAGGTTATTTTATTATGAACAGATCTTTTTTTTTTAGGGGCCACTCATATTGGGTTTTCTAATAAATACGGGCCCAATGAGAAGATCTTTCTCATGCTCAGACCCGATAAAAAACCCGATAAAAAGACTGCAAAAATGAATTTTACGTTGTTAGGATTTGAACCCGGATTCAATATATCCATTTTGAATTGCCAATGTGCTACAGCGGATTTCATGTCTCCTTTGTCATTAAGAATTCTATTAAACTGTAAATTCTAAGTAAAGGAGCTAACCTCTGAACTTTTAAAAAAATCAATTAACCCCCTAGCCAAATTATTCTAAGGACAGTTCAGTAAGGATAGAGAGAGAGAGGAGCCCGGCCACCGCACTCCACCCACACATGGCACGCTTCCACCACCGCATATTGGAAACCACCAGTAAAATTTTGTTTGTCTTTGTCTTTGAATTCTTTTGAAACCTCCTCCATAAAATTGTGGATTGTAATATGGGGCATAGGGGCAGGACACATTTTAAGATATAAAAGTCGGCTTTTATGGTTTTTTTCTTCTTTTTTTTTTTTTATAGAAATAGGAGAATTACATTAAAATTATCAAAAACCCAACAGTTTATTTCACAGAACACACACAACAACATCCTAGGACTGATAATAAAAAAACATAATTTGAGGCTCTTGACACACTGACATATGCTGGGTTATAATATCTGGCAATAGAAGAACATGTCTCAGCTATTGTTGCTACTGAAAATCCATGACCCACTTGATACAGTATCATTGTACCTTCAAAGAGAATACTATTTCATTGATTCCAAACCAGATAAGCAGTGACAGGAAAAAAAACAAAAACAAAAACAAAAACAAAAAAAACCAAAACAAAACAAAAACAAAAATTCAACATAGCTGAAAGTTTAAGGCCATTAAACTTTGTCATACACTTGCTCATATCAAACTTTAAAGCCATTTGCCTATTTCGTACTTTTTTTCCCTCATACTCATCAAATTAAGCATTCAAACACAAACATTATCAGTTATAACTTATAAGCCATCCCGGAACAAAAGCAGTCTGTGAGTCCAAAATAATCCAAGGTATAGCAACCTCTTCAATCTTTTAGTCAATTCCTTTGCAACTACCTTAATATAAAACATTATAGAAGGAAATTGGTCTGAACTCAGCCATATTCTCTGAGTTAGGAATGAGAACAATATGAATATATGATTGATTTTCTATAACATATGTCCCAAACTCAGCACTAACAGCACAGCCCAAATGACATCAGACCCTCTTCAATCTTCCTCTAATTTTTTTTTTTTTTTTGTTAGATACTTTGTGTTCATCGCTGTGAACATGAAGTACTATTCTATTTTGAATAAATACTATCACTTCCGTAGGAAACATCTCAAATAGGGCGTTTCTAATCACAAGAAATACATGGTTTTGGATCACTGAAGCTTTCTTTTCTTGGATTACACTTTGGATGGCCCTCTCAAATGTGACAGTGGTACCCTAAACAGAATTTGCTAATTTTATTTCATTTTGCGTGTAATTTTGTAAGAATTGAAAACAGAGAATAACGGAAAGAAGAACAAAGAGCTACGAAAGCTGAGAGAAAGAAAGAGAGAGAGAGAGAGATTCTAGAATGTTTCTGTTATTACTGGAATGAATGAATGAATTGTAACTGTACAGAGATCCTATACTAACAGAAGAAAAAATACTAATTTCCAAACTATAGCACGTGTATCTCCCACGTGTGAACATAAATAACTAATACAAACTAAACTACAGGTAGCATAGCTTCTTATGTCGTTTTATTCATTATATTGTCACTGGCTTCATTCTCCTTTACTCCACTAGCACTTCACTTCACTGTTGCAGCACCACTTCACTTGCAGCATCATTTGCTTCTTACTTCACTTTGATCTACTGCTCTAACCTTGCTCTTAGTATCTTTACAAATTTTTTTATAGATACTCTTTAGGCTATCTTCTGCTATGTAATGTTCTTGAGGTGAGTGGCTAGCTCTAACAATAGTTTTGTCTTCTTTAAGAAAATTGGATTTTTTTTTACCATATTCGGACTGTTTTTTGAAATATAGTGGTTTTCAACAAAGTCAAAAAATAAATTTTGTTTTTGTAAATTATGCATAATTTCTTTCCACTTTCTTTTTATACAGGACCTTTCGTTTCCATCAAAAGCAGCATGGTACCATTTTCTTTTCTCTTTACTTTTTGCAAATTTATATTCATCATGTAAGGCAACTAAATTGAGATTAAATGTTGTGTTTATGACAGTTAATTGGCTATGAATGCTGGGGGTAGCAAAATCAGAAGCAGTAGGAGACATGGAAGAATCTCTTCTTCTTTATTGTAGACTCCTCATTTTGTACTCCATTAATAAATTTTAGTCTCCGACCCCAATGATGAGCTTGACATATGTCAACCAAGGGTAATTAAAGAGTTCACAATAGTTTGAAAGTAATCACAACTCAAAAGTGCTTAAATCGCGTTGAAAACAATTCTAAAAAATGACATTCGCTCATTATTTTGACCATAACTTTTGATCCACAAATAAATTTTGAGTGATGTTTGTTTCATTGGAAATTAGACATCCTAGGCTTCAATTTGAACACAAATTTTGCCTAATTTGGATTTATATTAAGTGAGTTATGACCATTTGAAATCGAGTCATCAAAGCTGTTAGGAATTAGGGTATGCATACGCATGCCCTGACCATGCGTACACAGGCCAATTTTCTGGGTTTTAAACTTCATTTTAAGTGCCCAAAATATCATTCTTTGATGTGGGCTGGCACCTAGATCCTTGGAAACGACCAAAAACCATTAAAATGCCCCAAAAATCTTAATTTTAACTCAAAATATCATAATGTATACTAAACTCAGAATACTATACGGTTTAAAATACTTTAATTTATGGAGGATATATGTATGGACACTTAAGTGCCTTCTTTATTGTGTCCAAAATTTAAAGGTCAAATTGGTTTATCTAGAATAACAATGTGATTTTTATTGAGAAAAGCATTCTCACTTTGTGCAATCTAATGTTAAATGAGAGTAGTCGATACTTTGATGATTCATGATATCCTGTATCTCGATCGACAATATATTAATATTACATTTATGGAGTTTCTCTTCTTCTTCTTTGAAAATTTACTATTAGTGTCTTCATTCCATAATAGCCATAACCTATATGTTCTCCAGGGTGTCCAGTGGATTTCCAGCACAATGTGTCGCTATGCATTATCGACAGGGTTTGATTACTCTGGTTTTAACCGATTGGTGTAGCTATATCAGCATCAGGTATAGATTAATGGCACATGACTTATCAAAAGATTAATGGCAAAGATGAGAATTTGTCCTGTGTTTGCGATGTATTGAGAAGTTTACCTGTTAATAATTAGGGGACTCTTGCAAAGAAATTCTGGTCTCTTCTACACGCAATGATACTTCATTGCTAACAGCTTCCTGATGTGAATGCAATCAAGACCAAATGAGAGAGATATCTTTTGACTGAAGATGAGGTGGGAGTGAAGTGTGATTTTTAGTAGGTTTTTTAGCGTGTAGAAGTGATTCTTAGTCTGAATAGGGTTAGTGCAGGATGAGTTCATTGGATAGTGATGCCTAGTTATACTAGAATTTTTTTTTTTTTTTTGATAAATTATACTAGAACCCACCTTGCATCACCTTATAAATAAATACTAGAATATTAATTATTTATTTATAAGGTGATGCAAGGTGGGTTCTTTTCTGGAGATGAACTTTTTTTTTTATTGGAAATTGCACTTGTGATTTGCTTTTCCTCATTCTATTTTATGGAGGATAGAAACCGTTTAAAAAAAGTTATACTTATAAAATGTGCAATTTCAAACTGCTTTACCAAATGGATATGACGCAAATGCTTCTGTCTTGACATGCCTGATATTATTTTATTTTTTCCTTCTCCAGCTTGCAAAGAAAGGAGAACAATTTATGGACCTTCCTTATGTTGTCAAAGGGATGGATGTATCTTTTCCTGGAATATTGAGCTATATTGAAGCCACTGCTACGGAGAAGCTAAAAAATAATGAGTGCACCCCTGCAGACTTGTGTTACTCCTTGCAGGTAGACTGGAGTCGTAAATTATTTTTTAATTGAACTAAGCTATTCTTCGTATCTCAATCATTAGGTGTTGTATGATCATGTTTGTTAGTTCTTTGCCTTAATTCTCTTCCTCTCAAAAGCAAACTCACCCTCTGAGGGAGGGACTTTTCTAAAGTTCCATACACTAGGCCATACAGTTTTCTCTCTTTTATTTTACTTATACACCCAAAAAGAACTTTATTTATATTATTCTGACATATATTATGTGTAATATTTTGATATGTAATATGTTTCAGGAAACTGTGTTTGCAATGCTTGTGAAGATTACAGAACGGGCAATGGCACACTGTGACACGAAAGATGTTCTTATTGTTGGTGGTGTTGGTTGCAATGAGCGTTTGCAAGAGATGATGAGAACAATGTGCTCAGAACGTGGTGGAAGATTGTTTGCTACTGATGACAGGTATTGCATTGATAATGGAGCAATGATTGCATACACTGGTCTCCTTGCTTATGCTCATGGTACGGTAACACCACTGGAGGAATCAACTTTCACCCAGCGGTTCCAGACTGATGAAGTACATGCAATCTGGAGACAGAAAAAGGAGCCTTCTAACATGTATGGCCTCATGCAGGAAAGTAGCTAAATCTAGAAGATCTAGAGGTATGGTCTTTCTAATGCTTGCGAAAATTAAGATCAATAATGAATTCCTTATTTGAATGTTAGTATGAAAATGTTACAATATTCAAAGGAGAAACTGACTTAGCTATGCCGCCATGGAATTTAAAATAGTATTTCGTACCAATCAAGAAACATACATTCACGAATTGTACTAAAAAGTACCATGTATTACTTATTGAGTAGCTATATGTTAGTTTACAGTTTTTGTATGGGTTATTCTGGGGACATTTTGTTGTGGGCTGGTACACACAAATTTTGATTGGATATATTTTACCAGTGATTATGGTTTTTTTTTTTACAAGTACCCGTGATTATGGTTATAGGGCTTGGAATTTGGTTCCTAACCATTCAGGATGGGGCTATTTGACTAATTATATTGTGGAATCATGTATTATGGTGATAGATTTTACCATGGTAATTAATGGGAGAGAATATAGTAGGTTAAGAACTTGCCAACTGCCTGGGTTTTGGGGAAACAGAATGTATGATTCTTTAAATTGTGGTAGTTAATGGATTTTGCAAATTATGAAAATCCAGGCCAACTACCTCTTTGTGCTTTTATTTTCTTAAGACTGAAAAATGACCCACTTGAATTAAAGGGAACTAAGTTAACAGCCTGTTTGTTCTTAATGTCTCTGATCCAAGTCTTTGTGACCGCCTAGATTCAGTTAATTTTTCTGTTCTCCATGTGTTAGGATTGCATTCCATTCAAGGTAGTTGGGCAGGTTTGCAGATAGGGGTAGGTACTCGTATACTTGATATTTATTGTTGGCCCGCTTCTACTGCAACTTGGGGTCTACAAGAATTGAATCAAGTACCTAATACCATGTATGAAATCCATAAATTTAAGGGGCTTTTATACTTCAAGAATGTGGACCAATAATATTAATATCAAACACACTATCACCAACAGTTATTTTATTTACTGTGAGTCATTATCATAAATGAATTCATTTTCCAAGTGGGATGTGCAACTACAAAACATAGCCACTTACAGTCAGTGAAAATTGATAATACAAAGGAAGAAAAATAGGAGAAAATGGTTTCATTTCACCTTATCTTTTGTAAAATTTGGTGCAGAATACTTTTCAAAAAATGATCTGGCTCAGATTGAATTGAGTCAGAGACACAAATTATACTATATTTGCATTCCTTTAGCTACCACTACAACCATTGGACTCGATTACAATCACACTCTCGACTGAAACACTATCATTCTTATTCATTGCATAAAACCAAGTTATGATTTTCACCATTGTCGGCAGTCCCACCTTTATTAGCCACTGCTGCAGTTGTAGACTCACATCACCCACCAAAATCATCTGTTAAGCTGTAACATGAACCACCATAAGCCTTTTTTTATTGTGTTGCTGTAACTTGTGTTTTTTATTTGCTCTTGTAATGAATTGGCAGGAGATGTTATGTAAATAAAATATTCATATTTGTGAGGTTACAAAGTTAATCTGAAATTAATTTGTCAACACTGTTTTGTTTCAACAATGACTATTATTCAAGGTACAAATATTTCTAAAAAACAATCTTCTTCTCCCTCTTCAACCGATAATTATTTTCTTTTTGAAATGGAAAAATTGTAAAACATTATTTGTTGAGTTATTCCTGTAAGATAGTTGGTAACATAACTTTTAGGCATTCTGGTCTGAAGTTTAAATGGTAGTTCTGCACAACTCTTGTAGTATTTGTTTTTCAGAATTTTCTAGAGAATATGGGTAACTTTTTCTTCTTAAAAGAACATTAATGAAATGAGAAAGGCAGGCAACTAAAGAAAGCATGCATCAATATGGTACCAAAAGGTTTTAACTCATATTGGGTTTTCTAATAAATGCAAGCCCAATGAGAAGATGCTAATTCTCATGCATTGAACCAATAAAAAAAAACAGCAAAAATGATTTTTCCACTGCCAGGGTTTGAACCCGGATTCAATCTATAGATTCATTGGAATTACCAATGTGCAATAGCAAATTTCATGTCTTATTTATCATGAAATATTCTATTAAACCCCAACTTCCAAGTAAAAACTTTTTAAAATATCAATTAACCGTCAAATTACCCTAAGGGTATGTTTGGTTGGAGTGAAAACAGGAGAATAGAAAATAGGGAGAGAAAAATATGGTGGAAAATGACATTTTTCAATGTTTGGTTAAGAGGTGGAGGGGGAGAGAAAAGTGGTGGGTCCCACTAGTTTTCTCTCCTCCCCCTTCAAAATACAATCTCTCCAAATTGGAGAGAAAATGGGAGTGAAAAGTGAGAAAAATATTTGGACAAAACTGTCCCCACCTCTACTTAACGTTTTTGGCTTTTTTTTTTTTTTTTTTTTTTTTTTTTTTGGTGGTGGGTTCTTCTTCTTTTCCTTCTTTTTTTTTTTCTTAATTTTTATTTTTATTTTTTTTTTAAGAAAACACTTTTGGATGATTTCTTATGCTATTTTTTGAAATGTCCATTTTCATCTATACACAATTTTTTAAAAAAGTATAATGTATTACTTTATGTTTTATTTAAGAGGGACATGATGGTAAATTTATACAAATCTTATTTTCAACCAAACCAAAAAGTTTTTCATCCCTCCAATTTTCCATCCTCTCAACCACACAAAAATGAGGAAAACTAAAAACTTTTCTATCCTCCCACTTTTCCATCCTCCCTCTATTTTCTATCCTCCCAACCAAAAGGACCCCAAGTTCTAAAGATCACGCTACTGCAGTAAAGATAGAGAAAGAAAGGAGCCCAGCCATCGCTCACCACCCACACTCGGCACACCTTTCGCCATAGCACGCCAGAAACTACTTGTAAAAAAATTTCGTATTTGTCTTTCAATTCTTTTGAAACCTCCCCAATAAAATTGTGGATTTTAATATGGGACATATGGGTTGAACACATTTTAAGATATAAAAGTGGGTTTTTATGGATTTTCCCCTTTTTTTATATATAGAAATAGTGTAATTGAATTAAAATTATCAAAAAACCAATAGATGATTTCACAGAATACACACAACAACATCCTAGGATTGATAATAATAATAAAAACACAATTTGAGGCTCTTGAAACAGTGACATATGATGGGTTATAATATCTGGCAGAAGAAGAACATGTCCCAGCTGTTGTTGCAGCTGAAAATCCATTACCCACTTCCCACTTGATACAGTGTCATTGTACCTTCAAAGACAATACTATTTCATTGATTCCGAGGCCCAAATGGCCAAATACCATTATTTGGCAAAATCTACTTGATCCAGTATCATTGTACCTTCAAAGACAATACTATTTCATTGATTCCAAGGCAAAAATGGCAAATACCATTATTTGGTGAAATATTTAACAACCCACCATTGTTTAGAAAATATTTAGTAATCTCAACTTTTTGAAACTCGAGTTTATGCAATCGAGTTCCGCAAAAATCTGCCACAATGGCACCCACTGACCTAGAATTAAAAAATATAAAATGTCACGTATAACTCAAGTTTTATAAACTCGAGTACTCATTAGTTTCAAAATTTTTAACTCACTAACATGAATGAGGAAAACTTGTGTCTCTACTTATGGAAGAAAGACTTGCATTTGTGCCTATTCTGTTTATGTACCATATAAATGCCCATGTCATTTGTGTGTTATGTTGGAAATATTTTAGTGAATATACAAGTTTTGAAACAACAAATAATATATCAAGTATTTTATCTAGAATGCAAATCAGCAAGAACAATATATATATATATATAGGAACAATCTCACAATGCTACGAAATCATGTTGCAAAAGTGTTGTCTTTAAAGGTTGATTCACGCCACCCGGAGTAAAATGGTGCGACTGGTTCTCTTGGCCAAACAACCTCCCAGGATTAGACTATAGTGTTAACCTTTGTAATAGATGCACTTCCACTCACGAATGTTCAAAAACTACCCTCTATTACCTTTCCTTAGAACAAATATAAATTGTAGATAAATACGTGGGAGAGAAAGAGAATAGAATAGTGTATATCTAAATATAGCATAGTAAAATATATCCTATAGGAAATGGTGTGATGATGGGTATTATATAGGCTATTCATGACAATAAAGATCTATAGTTATTGGTTACTAATAACCCATAAAAACCCAATGGCCATATTATCCATTATTTCCCAACAGCTATTTTACTCAAAATTCCCAACGGTCATAAAATAAATAATAATAATAATAAAAAAGTGTTTGGAACAAACACCCACCAACAATCCCCCACATGTTACAAACACAAAATAGGAAAGACAAGCAACTAAAGAAAGTATGCATCAATATGGTTCCGAAAGGTTTCAACTCATATTGGGTTTTCTAATAAATGCGGGCCCAATGAGAAGATGTCAATTCTAATACATTGACCCAATAAAAAAAACAGCAAAAATTATTTTTTCCGCTGCCGGGATTTTAACTCGGATTCAATCGATTGATTCGATGGAATTACCAATGTGCTACAACGGATTTCATGTCTTATTTACTATTAAATATTCTATTAATCCTTAACTTCCAAGTAAAGGAGCTAAGCCCTGAACTTTTTAAAATATCAATTAACCCCCAAATTATTATAAGTTCTAACATCGTTTGTACTTAACAATAAAAGGACAGTTCAAGTCATGCTATTACTGTAGAGATAGTGAAGAGAGGAGCTCGCCACTGCTCGTTGCCCACACGTGGCACGCCAGAAACCACCAGTAAAATCTTTTCATCTTCGTCTTTGAATTCTTTTGAAACCTCCTCAATAAAATTATGAAGTGTAATATGGGCCATATCGGCAGGACACATTTTAAGATATAAAAGTGGGCTTTTATGGTTTTTTCCTTTTTTTATTTTTTTTTTATAGAAATAGTAGAATTGCATTAAACTTATCAAAAAACCAACAGATGATTTCATAGAACACACACAACAACATCCTAGGATTGATAATAAAAAAGCACAATTTGAGGCTCTTGGCACAGTGACATATGCTGGGTTACAATATCTGGCAGAAGAAGAAGATGTCCCGATTGTTGTTGCTGCTAAAAATCCACAACCTACTTCCCACTTGATACAGTATCATTGTATCTTCAAAGACAATACTATTTTATTGATTCTGAGGCCAAAATGGCCAAATACCATTATTTAGCAAAATCCACTCGATACAATATCATTGTACCTTCAAAGACAATACTATTTCATTGATTTTGAGGCAAAAATGGCCAAATACCATTGTTTAGCGAAATATTTAACAATTGACCACTGTTTGGAAAATATTTTGCAATCTACCATCTTTTTGAAACTCAAGTTTAGGGAACTCGAGTTTGACCCATAACTCGAGTTTATGAAAATTGAGTTCCATAAAAATCTGCCATAATGGCACTCGCTGACCTGGAATTAAAAAATATAAAATGCCACGTATAACTCAAGTTTTATAAACTCAAGTACTCATTAGTTTCAAAATATGTGACTTACTGACATGAATGAGGAAAACTTGTGTCTCTACTTATGGAAGAAAGACTTCCATCTATGCATATTTTGTTTATGTATCATACAAATACCCATGTCATTTGTGTGTTATGTTGGAAATATTTTAGTAAATAAACAAGTTTTGATGTAACAAATAATATCACAAGTACTTTATCTAGAATTTAAATTAGCAAGAAAAAAAAAAAGAAATATATATATATATATATATGAACAATCTCACAGTGTTAAGGAATCACACTGCAAAAGTATTGTCTTTAAAGGTTGATTCATGCCACCTAGAGTAAAAATCGGTGTGATTGGTTGTCTTGGCCAAACATCCCCTCAAGATTAAACTATAGCGTCGGTCTTTGTGATGGATGCACTTCCACTAACGAAGGTTCAAGAACAATTTTCTATTGCCTTTCCTTAGAACAAATATAAATTGTAGAAAAATATGTGGAAGGGAAAGAGAATAGAATTGTGTATATCTAAATATAGCGTAGTAAAATATATCTTATAAGAAAGGGTGTGATGATAGGTATTATATAGGCTATTCATTTGACAATAATGATCTATAGTTATTGGTTACTAATAACTCATAAAAGCCCAACAGCTATATTGTCCATTATTGCCTAACAGCCATTTTACTCATAAATGCCCAACGGCCAAAAAATAAATAATAATAAAAAGTGTTTGGAACACACACCCACACCAACAATCCCCCACATGTTACAAACAAGAAATAGGAAAAACAAGCAACTAAAAAAAGCATGCATCAATATGGTACCGAAAGGTTTTAACTCATATTAGGTTTTCTAATAAATGCAGGCCCAATGAGAAGATTTCAATTCTCATGCATTGACCAAGTAAATAAATAAAAGGGGAAATTGCACTTTACCTACCTATGGTTTGGCCTATTTTAACAGTGTCCACCCGTGGTTTAAAAGTTGTCACTTAACCCACCTGAGGTGGCCTCCGTTAGACTCTCGTTACCCACATCTGCCCTTTCCGTTAGAAAATTCCCTTTACTATATAAGCCAAAATTAAAACCGAATTAGAACCCTAAAAAAAAGGAATGAGTTCTCTCCCTCTCTCTACCTTAGAACCTCCAAAAATCCCCAAACCCATAATCCCTTTCTCCCTTTACTTTGATTGCTATTTTTTTTGTGTTTTCTGGTAGGATGGGAGAATTTTGAACAAAGCCATTAAGTCTGCCTTGAAGGCAAGTTGTTGTAGTTATTGTATAATTTTGGGTACTAAGGTAGAGAGATTTAAACCCCGAAAAATCGCATAGAGGGAAAAGGATATGAACAATAGGGAGGATCAACATGACAACAGGGAGGATCAACAATTTCCAGCACTTAATTTCTAAAGTTTTGATTTTCAACATCCAAGATCTCACACAAAGCCACTGGATATACATTGGCAGCACCCAAGGGGGGGATCGGCAAAAATTGACCAAGGGAATAGAGATATGAGAGAGGAATGTTTCAAAGCAAAATAACAAACCCACCAAAAAAAAACACAACATCATGAACAATAAATTAAAAATTACTTGATTTGCTGGGTATAATAGAAGCATAGTGAAAATTTCAAAACTAAACAACAACCCAAAACCCACGAAATCACCAATTCTGCTACCAGATTGGTCAACGGACTCTTCAATTTGGCCGCCATAGCCAGCAATGGCTTGGATTCGAAGGGGATGGAGGTCAGATCGAATGGAGGCGCATTCTCCTTGGCCAATTTAGACTTTCGAGAGGGGCGTGGCTTGGAGAAGCTAGGGCTCGGCAACGATGCTAGACCGGTGGAATTCGCCTCCCTCAAGATCGTGTTTCGAAAGTCGAAGGATGTGTGAAAGGAACAGATCTCCACCATCCATAGCCTTGCTGGTCTTTGCTAGGGGTTTTTTTGCAATTTTTTTTTTTTTTTTACTTGCAAATCTGGGTTTTGATTGTGAAGAAGAAGAAGAAGAAGGAGAGAAAATAGGAAAGAGAAATAAAATATAATGAAAAAGACACATTTACTCATATTTTTACGATGAGAAGGCAGGAGTAGGTAACGGGGGTCTAACGGAGGCCACCTCAAGTGAGTTAAGTGACAACTTTAAACCACGGGTGGGCACTATTAAAACGGGTCAAACCACAAGTGGGTAAAGTGCAATTTCCCCTAAATAAAAAAACAAATGATTTTTCCACTACCGGGGTTTGAACCCAAATTCAATCGATGGAATTACCAATGTGCTACACCGGATTCCATGTCTTATATATCATTAAATATTCTATTAAACCTTAACTTCCAAGTAAAGGATTTAATTGTTGAACTTATTAAAATATCAATTAACCCTCAAATTATTCGAAGTTCTAACACCATTTGTACTAAAAGGACAGTTCAATTCACGCTACTACAATAGAGATAGAAAGAAAGAGAGAGAGAGAGGAGCCCGGCCACCACTCGCCACCACACGTGGCACACCTTTCACCACAATATGCCAAAAACCACCGGTAAAATTTTAGCATTCGGGGTAGAACTCATAATTAGTAAGGTCTTATAACCGGAATGTTGAATTCTAGCATGAGGATTAAATTGGTTTTTAACAGTTTATAATAAACATAATAAACAATAGCAAGAAGTTTAGCACCTTCTGACCTTCATCCATATCATAACCAGAAGTTAGGATATTTAAAGTTAAAGCTTTAGCACTATGACGATCATCTAAAGCAAGATTTAAATTAGAAACAATTAAAATGAAAAGGGCCATTAAACGAAGATGACTGAATCATACCAAGTATGCTAGTTTCGAATTTTCTAAATCTAGCATCACCTAAACGTATCCAATATTGAATCATTAACACTATTAGTGTTAACTGAATCATTAACTCTATTACGAGTTAGTGGCTCAACAGCAACTTGAACAGATCCAATATGCAAGAATCTATATCCTTTAGTAAGAAAATCATGATTAGATTTCTTGTTAAACAAACAACATTTCTCGTGAACTCTAGATATGGCATAAGCCCATTTGATGGTCTTAAGTCTTAACATTAAATTTAATTTTAAAAGTAGAATTGAGCCAGCTTGTTTTATAAATTGCATTAACTTTAATTTTAGGAATAGTCCATTTATTAAAGACTAAGCAGCTTTCTTCAACAGAATAATTTTCTTCATTGATAATATCAAGGATATGAGGAGGTATACTTGATCAGGAGCTGACTGATGAGTTGGATATAAATATTCTATCCATTTTTAGGTTTACAAAAATCCCAAGTTTAACACTCACTTATCATTTTTGTTTCTTACAACCGTTTGCATTTTGTAGCGCATACCCTAATTAGCCCTCTACCTCTACCACTCACACCTAACACAGGCCTTATTCTTCAGTTATGAGAATGAGGGGATTTAAACTTTATATGTCTCCATTGAAAATACCAAAAAGTTTTGGTTGAGTTATAAGGCTATTGACACTAATATGTTCTCTTAATTGAAATTTGAAAGCGAGTATATAAAATAAATAGTCAAAAACAAAACAAAATAAAACAAACAATGAGAGTGAGCATATTGGGTGTGTTTGATAACTCTGATTGGCATAAGTTATTTTATTTATGAACATATTTTTTAAAAAAAAATAAAATAAAAAATGGGCCATTCATATTGGGTTTTGTAAGAAAAGCGGGCCCAAAGAGAAGATCTCAATTCTCATGCAGAGACCCAATAAAAAAACAGCAAAAAAGACTTTTCCACTGCTGGGATTTGAATCCAAATTCAATATTCGTTATGAATTGCCTATGTGCTACAGCAGATTTCATATCATACTTATCATTATAAATTCTATTAAACCCAAAATTCCAAGTAAAGGAGCTAAACCCTGAACTTTTTGAAATAACAATTAAATCCCCAGGCCCTATAGCCAAATTATTCTAACACCGTTTGTACTTAACAATAAAAGGATAGTTCAGTTCACTCTACCAAAGGAGAGATTAAGGATCCTGGCCACGACACACCACCTCACGTGGCATGCCTTCTGTCACCTCACGCCGGAAACCACCGGTAAAATTTCCTCATCTTTGTCTTTAAACCATTCTCCTCAATAAAAATTGTGGATTTTTTAATATGGGCATATGACAGGAACATTTTAAGATATAAAAAAAGTGGGCTTTTTATTTTTATTTTTGGATAGAAATAGTAGAATTTCATTAAAATTATCAAAAACCCAACAAATGATTTCACAGAACACACACACAACAACATCCTAGAATTGATAATAATAAATAAAAATAAAAAATAAAAAACACACACACAATTTGAGGCTCTTGATACAGTGACATATGTTGGATTATATTATCTAGCAATAGAAGAAAATGGCCCAATTGTTATTGCTGCTGAAAATCCATGACTACTTCCCCAACCTGAGACCTTCAAAGACAAGACTATTTCTTATTCCAAACCAGATAAGCAGTGATAGGAAAAAAAAAAAAATCAACATAGCTGAAAGTTTTAGGCGATTCAACTTTGTCATAGGCTTTGTTCATATCAAGCTTTTAAAAATTTTCCCATTTCGTCGTTTTTTTCTTATACTCATCAAATGAAGCATCTCAAATCCCAACTTGATCAATTATAAGCCATCCTGGAACAACAACACTACGTGAGTCCGTAATAATCCAAGGTAGTACTCTCTTCAATATATTAGTCAATATCTTTGCCTACCTTAATTTAAAACATTACATAAGGAAATTGGTCTAAACTCAATCATATTCTCTAGGTTACGAACTTTAGGAACAAGAACAATGTGAATATATGATTGGTTTTCTATAACATATGCCCTAAACTCAACACTGACAACATAGCTCAAATGACATCAAACTCTCTTCACTGCAAATTATACTCCTAAAATTTAGAGGTGTTTAAATTTTACACCCTGACTTTTCAGAATTTGGATATTACCTCCTAAATTTTAGAGGTATCTAGATTTTACTCCCTAAAATTTGGGAGTAATTGAATTTTATACCCTAAAGTTGCAAAATTTTTGGGGTGTAAAATTCAAATACTTCCAAAATTTAAGAGGTAAAATTCAAATTCTAAAACATCAAAGTGTAAAATCTAATTACTCCAAATGACAACATATCTCAAATGACATCAAACTCTCTTCACTGCAAATTACACTCTTAAAGTTTGGAGCTGTTTAGATTTTATACCCTGACTTTTCAGAATTTGGATATTGCCTCCTAAATTTTAGAGGTTTCTGGATTTTACTCCCTAAAGTTTGGGAGTGGTTAAATTTTACATCCTTAAGTTTCAGAATTTTTGGAGTGTAAAATTCAAATACTTCAAAAATTTAAAAGGTAAAATCCAAATTATAAAACATCAAAGTGTAAAATCTAAACACCCCAAACTTCAGAGATAAAAATCAAATTTTAAAATTTTATAGTGTAAAATTTAAACATTCCTAAACTTTAAGAGTATAATTTATAATTTACCCTTAAAAAAACATGCACACTGAAAGTGAGCATACTTACTGCTTTTATTGATGAATTTTTTTTTTTTTTTTTTTTTAAAGCAAAGAAAGTGGGCCACTCATATTGGGTTTCGTAAGAAGTGCAGGCCTAACGAAAAGATCTCAATTCTCATGTACGGACCCAATAAAAAACAACAAAAAAGAATTTCCGCTGCCGGGATTTGAACCCGGGACTCAATTATTCATTTCTGAAACATGATTTACCAATGTGCTACAGTGGATTTCATGTTCTGTCTGTCAAAATTTTTTAAAAAAATTGTATTAAACAATAAATGCAAGTAAACCCCTATCCAGATTATTTTAACACCCTTTGTACTAAACAATGAAAGGACAGTTTGTTTCTCAAAAAAAAAAAAAGTTCAGTAGAGATAGAGAGAGAGGAGCCCCGCCACCGCTCGCCGCCCACACCGCTACACGCGGCACGCCTTCCGTCGCCGCACGCCGGAAACCACCGGTAAAATCTGTTATTCTTTTGAAGCCTCCTTCTCCTCCTCAATAAAATTGTGGATTGTAATATGGGCATATGGGCAGGGCACATTTTAAGATATAAAAGTAGCTTTCTTTATGATTTTCCATTTTTTGGGTAGAAATAGTAGAATTTCATTAAAAAATATCAAAAACCCAACAGATGATTTCACAGAACTCACACAACAACATCCTAGGATTGATAATAATAAAATAAAATAAAAACATAATTTGAGGCTCTTGACACAGTTACATATGTTGGGTTATAATATCTGGCAGTAGAAGAACATGTCCCTCTTATATAAAACATTACATAAGGAAATTGGTCTGAAATAAGCCATATTCTCTGGGTTAGGAATGAGAATAATATGAATGTATGATTGATTTTCTATAACATATGCCCCAAACTCTGCGCTGACAGCACAGCTCAAATGACATCAGGCCCTCTTCAATCTTCCTCTATGATTGTTTTTTTTTTTTTTTTTTTGGTATGTATTTTGTTAGATACTTTGAGTTCATCATCGTGAACATGAAGTACTATTCTATTTGAATAAATAATATTACTTACTTGTAAAATGAAAAAAGCAGGAAAATCATCACAATCAGGTGACTTCGTTGGAAACATCTCAAATAGGGCGTTTCTAATTACAGGAAATGCATGGCTTTGGCTCACTGAAGCTTTCTTTTCTTAGATTACTCTGTGGATGGTCCACAGTTATAGGTCTCAATGACAGTGGTGCCCTAACAGAATTTGCTAATTTTATTTCTTTTTGCATGTAAATTTTTTTATAGATACTCTTTAGGCCATCTTTTGCTATGTAATGTTCTTGAGGTGGCTTCATTGCAATAAAATCTATTAGTGTGTTGATAGCTCATGGGAAAGATGACTCCAAGGGTGATAAAGGGATGTAATACAACTGTTAAGAGTTAAGTAGGATTTGAAAGAATTTTTTTTTTTTTTTGATGGTTTTATAGTTTCTTGTCTATTTGACTGAATCACAGGTTGAGGAACTAAAAGATGGAATGTGTTACATTTTACATTGAAATAATTGAAGCAGTTTAGGGTCATTGTTTTAGTCTGATGCAGTTAATGGTTAGTATGTTGATGATAAAGTACCAAATGTTACTGTGAGCTACGTCTTTTAACTAAATGTGATTATGATATTATTTTGGACTTGTTAGGCTTAGGCTTGTCTTTTAATTTCCCCAATTTCAAAACCCTTTTAAAACTGAATTTTAGCTAGACAGACTTGCTAAGTATAATGTTTCAAAGATCTTTGTACAGTTTTATTCAATGTTATTGTTAGAGAGAGTTCTTTGTTATCTTTACTTATCAATAAAATAAAAAAATTCTTTGTTATCTTCGTCTTTCCTTCTGTGTGTGTAAGTTTATCCATCTTTTCTCACAGATTTTAGTTAGTGGAAGATACTTAACTTTTTGTTTATGGACTTGAATTACAGGTATTCTTATTATTAATTTTAAAATGAAGAAGATGATAGCCCTAGGCTTTGAGGGTTCAGCCAACAAGATTGGTGTTGGGGTTGTAACTTTAGATGGCACCATTCTATCAAATCCACGCCATACCTACATTACCCCTCCTGGCCAAGGATTCCTTCCCCGAGAAACTGCTCAACACCATCTCCAACACATTCTTCCACTGATCAAATCTGCTTTGAAGACTGCCCAAATAACCCCAGATGAAATAGATTGCCTATGTTACACCAAGGGTCCTGGCATGGGAGCACCACTACAAGTTGCTGCTGTTGTTGTTCGGATTCTTTCACAACTGTGGAAGAAGCCCATTGTTGCAGTTAACCACTGTGTGGCACATATTGAGATGGGGAGGATTGTGACTGGGGCAGATGATCCTGTTGTATTGTATGTTAGTGGTGGGAATACACAGGTAATAGCATATAGTGAAGGGCGGTACCAGATTTTTGGGGAGACCATTGATATTGCAGTTGGAAATTGCTTGGATCGATTTGCTAGGGTGTTAACACTCTCCAATGATCCAAACCCTGGATATAACATTGAGCAGGTATGTATCTGAACATGGGTGGAGTTTCGATTTATATAGCTGACCATGCATATAAATATTTTCAATGCTTCTTCATCTGGTTCCTTTTTGGGTTTCTTTTTTTTTTTTTTTTTTTTTTTATTTATATAGAGATTTGCTTTCGTTGATTTATTTATTGAATATATTGATAATTAATTTATTTGTTAAATATAACTAAGACAAAATCGTTTTCACTATGAGGACTATTAAGATCAATATACATGTAAGTGTGTGGAACATGACCAATAAGCTCTAGCCCAAATGGCACCTCCTTCCCTTATAAAAGCAAGGTGAATGGTTAGGCCATGGATTTAAGATCCACCGTGTGCATATGTAACTTGGTACTAAAAAAAAATGTATGCTTGTTGAATGTGTAGACACATTAATATCCTTATTTGCTTTAGATGATCATACAACGTAAAATGCAAAATTAGAGGATTTGTGGTTGAAATCAGGTTACAAAAGATTGATCCCTGACAGCTTAAAAGTTACAGGAAATTGGGATTTTTTTTTTTTTTTTTTTTAAAGCAGGATGTAAGAAACTCTGACAGCAGGTTCTTTAAAGCTTTAGGGTGGCTTTGTTTAGATTTAAACTTTAAAGTTCAGAAAAGTTTAGATTGCTGTTGGGTTTGCTATGCTGTTTCATGTTATATTCTATCACATCCTATTTTTTTAGAGCCTCTGTGCTTTGGTTGTTGATTCACTCTAAATGCTTGACTGCGCTCATTTGTTACAGTTTATTTTCAGCTCTTTGAAAATGGGGTTGACATGCCTGATATTATTTTATTTGTTTCTTCACCAGCTTGCAAAGAAAGGAGAACAATTTATAGACCTTCCTTATGTTGTCAAAGGGATGGATGTATCTTTTAGTGGAATATTGAGCTATATTGAAGCCACTGCTGTGGAGAAGCTAAAAAATAATGAGTGCACCCCTGCAGACTTGTGTTACTCCTTGCAGGTAAACTGTAGTCGTAAATTATTTTGTATTTGAACTAAGCTATTCTTCATAGCTCAATAATTAGATGTTGTATCATCATGTTTGTTGGTTCTTTGCCTTAATTCTCTTCCTCTCAAAAGCTAACTCACCCTCTGTGGGAGGGACTTTTCTAAAGTTCCATATACTAGGTCATACGGTTTTCTCTCTTTTATTTTACTTATTCACCCAAAAAGAACTTTATTTATATTATTCTGACATATATTATGTGTAATATTTTGATATGCAATATGTTGTAGGAAACTGTGTTCGCCATGCTTGTGGAGATTACAGAACGGGCAATGGCACACTGTGACACGAAAGATGTTCTTATTGTTGGTGGTGTTGGTTGCAATGAGCGTTTGCAGGAGATGATGAGAATAATGTGCTCAGAGCGTGGTGGAAAGTTGTTTGCCACTGATGACAGGTATTGCATTGATAATGGAGCAATGATTGCATACACTGGTCTCCTTGCTTATGCTCATGGCACAGTAACTCCACTGGAGGAATCGACTTTCACCCAGCGGTTCCGTACTGATGAAGTACATGCAATCTGGAGACAGAAAAAGGAGCCTTCTAACATGAATGGCCTCATGCAGGAAAGTAGCTAAATCTAGAAGATCTAGTGGTATGGTCTTTCTAATGCTTGCAAGAATTAAGATCAATAATGAATTCCTTATTTAAATATTAGTATGAAAATGTTACAATATTCAAAGGAGAAACTGACTTAGCTATGCTGCCATGGAATTTAAAATAGTATTTGGTACCAATCAAGAAACATACATTCACGAGTTGTACTAAAAAGTACCATTTATTACTTATTGAGTAGCTATATGTTAGTTTACAGTTATTGTATGGGTTATTCTGGGGACATTTTGTCGTGGGCTGGTACGCACAAATTTTGATTGGATATATTTTACCAGTGATTATGGTTTTTTTTTTATAAGTACCCTTGATTATGGTTATAGGGCTTGGAATTTGGTTCCTAACCTTTCAGGATGGGGCTATTTGGCTAATTATATTGTGGAATCATGTATTATGGTGATAGATTTTACCATGGTAATTAATGGGAGAGAATATAGTAGGTTAAGAACTTGCCAACTGCCTGGGTTTTGGGGAAACAGAATGTATGATTCTTTAAATTGTGGTAGTTAATGGATTTTGCAAATTATGAAAATCCAGGCCAACTACCTCTTTGTGCTTTTATTTTCTTAAGACTGAAAAATGACCCACTTGAATTAAAGTGAACTAAGTTAACAGCCTGTTTGTTCTTAATGTCTCTGATCCAAGTCTTTGTGACCACCTAGATTCAGTTAATTTTTCAGTTCTCCATGTGTTAGGATTGCATTCCATTCAAGGTAATTGGGCAGGTTTGCTGATAGGGGTAGGTACTCGTATACTTGATATTTATTGTTGGCCCGCTTCTAGTGCAACTTGGGGTCTACAAGAATAGAATCAAGTACCTAATACCATGTATGAAATCCATAAATTTAAGGGGCTTTTATACTTTAAGAATGTGGACCAATAATATTAATATCAAACACACTATCACCAACAGTTATTTTATTTACTGTGAGTCATTATCATAAATGAATTCATTTTCCAAGTGGGATGTGCAACTACAAAACATAGCCACTTACAATTAGTCAAAATTGATAATACAAAGGAAGAAAAATAGGAGAAAATGGTTTCATTTCACCTTTTCTTTTGTAAAATTTGGTGCAGAATACTTTTCAAAAAATGATCTGGCTCAGATTGAATTGAGTCAGAGGCACAAATTATACTATATTTGCATTCCTTTAGCTACCACTACAACCATTGGACTCGATTACAATCACACTCTCGACTGAAAGACTATCATTCTTATTCATTGCATAAAACCAACTTATGATTTTCAACATTGTCGGCAGTCCAACCTTTATTAGCCACTGCTGCAGTTGTAGACTCACATCACCCACCAACATCATCTGTTAAGCTGTAACATGAACCACCATAAGCCTTTTTTTATTGTGTTGCTGTAACTTGTGTTTTTTATTTGCTCTTGTAATGAATTGGCAGGAGATGTTATGTAAATAAAATATTCATATTTGTGAGGTTACAAAGTTAATCTGAAATTAATTTGTCAACAATACTGTTTTGTCTCAACAATGACTATTATTCAAGGTACAAATATTTCTAAAATACAATCTTCTTCTCCCTCTTCATCCGATAATTATTCTCCTTTTGAAATGGAAAAATTGTAAAACATTATTTGTTGAGTTATTCCTGTAAGATTGTTGGTAACATAACTTTTAGGCATTCTGGTCTGAAGTTTAAATGGTAGTTCTGTACCACTCCTGAATCCTGATAGTGTTTTAATCTAGTAGCATTTGTTTTTCAAAATCTTCTAGAGAATATGGGTAACTTTTTCTTCCTGAAAGATCTTAATGACCAATGAGACGTTTTGAGCACGTTCTTCCCTGCACTAATTCCAAGTGAGCGTTTCACAAACTCTACGAAGCAGCAATTCTATCATTAGTAGTGGAGAAAATGAACTTTAAATGAATGAAAGAGAATATATAATGAGATGGATTTTCAAAGTGTAGTCGAACTGCTGGATTAGGCTCTCATATAGAACTGGAATTTGTTGGTATGAACAAGCAATTCATACCTCTTTCTTTCTTTCAGGGTTTTCCCATGGTTCCTGTGTTTCTCAGTACACAAACATCTTAGTCAAAAACTTTATTTTTATTTTTATTTTTTTTACTTTTACTTTTTGAAGACATTCAAACTCAGTGAGTTGATGAAACAAAAGTCACCAAAAATTAAAGAAAGTATAACTATAGTCTTTGGTAAAGTAGCACCAATCTACTTCAAATTTTCATCTTTTATCTGTTAAATCAACTCACTATATATATATATATATATATATAATTTGATATTTACAACAGCGAGGGAAGAGTGACTTAAACCATGACCGGCTGTTGGAAACACTAAGGTCAGTTGAACTACAAGGTTTTTAGCTAAGATAACGGTTGAATTCTTTCTCAAAACATCCTTAAATTTTAAGGAATGATTTGTGCCAATTTAATTTCATCTTACAAGACAAAGACAACAGCTGTATTAGTCCCCTTTTTTTTAATCTTTTGAAAATGTTGTTTTAGTCCTTATCAATCAACCTACGAAAGAGAATAATAAATATACAGGTATTGCGGTACAACAGATGAGTAAGATTTGTCAGTTGAGCTTGAGCCCCCATTTGGGCAAATCGTAATCCATACTTTCACAGTACTCAGTGTTACAAAAGAAATAATTTCTATTTCAAGCTAAGCATTTTGACATGCAAGTTATACCAGCCCACCTATAAAATATACATCCAAAGCAAAGGATATCTAGTTATCCTAATTGGAGAAGCAGCCAAACAATGGTATCTGCAGTATTATGATGCGTGTAAATTCAGTATGGTTGGTCAATTGTCAGAATTAATAAGCCTAAAAGAGTCCCTTGCACCCATCAAAAATTTAAGAGCTCAGGTTGCTTTCAAGGGCCTTCAGTATCACCAAAAGGGGATCCAATCTCTAATGCTGGATAATATGCTTTGGTTGGAAATCTCTTTAGTCCCTTTTCCTCCTTTTCATGCACAGCATCATTATTTCTGGCTAAAACTAGCTGAATTGCTGGATCCAGGCTTGCCAAATTGGAAGTTTCTTCACAACTTCCTCTCAAGTAAATTCTAATTTGACTATAATGGTATAATCCATGCGTGTTTGAATGAAGGCAAGCATATGAATATGACCGTAACTCACAGGCTTACTTTGGACTTTTGGCCATAAGACTCCAAAGTCTTAACAAGCAAAAAAGTTGCAAACATTGAATATCAGCCATCTGGGTCATTTCAACCACCCTAGTCTATGGATGAATAATTGAATATGGAAGCAGTAGCTATTTGATTTTTAGGTCTTCATTGTTTAATCCATGAAAAAAGAGTGGATTATGTAACACATTTTGTGGAACAAGTTATGCTCTGGGTTTTTCATAATTGCTGTTATTGCGGTTGAATTCAGAAGGATTTCTTTATTGATTAATTAGTTATGTAGCAGTTTGGATTTTCTTATATCATTAGTAAAACAATTTTCTATTCAAACCCGAGAATCATTCCATTGGAAGGACATTTTGCCTGTCCTCTACCAGTTTTTTGACCAAAGAACTTGAGAATTAAATAGAACACAGAGTGTAGGAAACGGAATCTTCTTTTTTTTTCTTCTTTGTTAAAATTTTACATTTTTTTAGTTTTACATTTTCTTCAAGGTTTTGTTGGTACACTGACTGTAAACTGAACAAAAGACACTAAGAATGAACAAGGGTGGATACAAGAGTTTGCAACCTTGCTCTATACAGAAAATTACAGAATGCAAAAGCTACACATTACTTTGTTCAAATGCTGGATAAACTACAAACTAAAGTCACGGCAAGCTCTTGGTCTTGTTTAACGGGGCTGCTGGATGCGTCGGGGGCTGCATTTTGCACTCAAGCCCTTAGTTGCCTTTTCTGCATACTTTGCTGGTTGCACTGGAGCCTTGGGACTTCTTTCCTCCAAAGACTTCAGATTCTTCATCACTGCCTCAGCAGCATTCACTCCAAAGCCTATCATCCCAAATCAAGATAATGTATAGCAATTAAGTCCAAAGGTCTAAAGGGGTTTTTGAATAATACAAGGACAAGAAATTCAAATCACTGCCATTACAATTTATTATGCCCACCTTCAGTTTCGGAAGACTGGATGAACTCCTCAAACTGAGCTTCCATACTTGAAAAGTCGTCATCGTCATCAAAATCAAAGCTCTCTGGCAGTAAATCAGCAACATTGACACTATCAAAGTCAACCTCAGCATTGTCATAGAAACCATCCTCGCCTTGATGCTGGCTTAGCCAGTAGTCACGGTACCATGTTGAGGTGGTAATCAATTGCCACCATTCTGGAGAGAAATCCTCCACTCGGCGGAAAGCGGCAGGAATGAAAAGTGGGGCATTGGGGTTTAGAGTCGACCTTCCTCCTGAAACCAGAGCCATCCTTCCCAATCAAATCTAACTCTGTACTTTTTATCTGTTGATCAAGTCAGAAGAACACGATAAGAAATTGGGACTTTGACTCGAAACAAATGCAGTAAATTAAGAACTCATACAATTCTCATTAGTAAGTTATTCACACACCCAATGGGTTTTAACTTCTAAATTCACAACTTCCCTCTCCACCCATTTGCATAGATTTTGTAACTACTTCACTGATAAACAAAAAAAAGGCTTTGATCCAACCAACGATACAAAGATTGATTCTTTTTGCACTAAATCAGTTGTTTCTACGAAATACAACCAAGACTCAGATTAATATTCATGACTAATGTGGTTGTTATCAAGCTAAAGCCAAACTTAACATAAAATAGCACATCTCAAACTCCAAATCAAGACTCTCAACACCTGTTATTCCCAAAATTTTGAGACTCAAATACAGATTCTAAGAGACTAGTCAAGGTCAATGATACAACAACATCAACAAAACCTTTTCTCAAAATTTTGAATGTCTAAAACAATAACAAACCCTTATCTCAAAATTTCAAAATTATTCTAAACAAACTAATCAAGGTCGGTCACATGTATTCCGATCCCTCGATCTCACTCCTCACCCATTCTTTTGGTACCAACAATTCATCGCATTCTTAATCGTTTCTAATACAATTAAAATCACAAAATTATAAAACACATTCAAATTTTATAGCGAGAGCAACAAATAGATCAAATTTTTTTTCTTTTTCTTTTTTTCAATTTTATTTAGATATTACATAAATCGGATATAATTATCCTCAAAATAAAAAAATTAAAAAAAAAAAAAAACTTTATTTACTTGTAGATCATAAAGCAAGGATATCAAAAAAAGTTTCTTCACGATCATCAAAATAAAAATTCAAAAATTGATCAACGATCAAAAAGTGTCAAAATCCCCAAAGCAATGACAACAAAGAAAAGGATCTTCATGATCATCAAAATAAAATTTCAAAAAATTGAATATAAAAAAAAAAAGTCAAAATTCACAAAACATATCAACCTAATTCAACGAATTCTTAAATCATTTCTTTCCCTTTCACTTTCTCAGCAACCAAACAGACATTCAAAATTTCGAAAAATTTCCTTTCAAATTTAAATCACACAAACAGATCGCAAATTCGTTTCTAGATCTCAAAATAATTTTACCTTTTTTGAGCGAAAATATCTTTGACGAAGCGTTAGGTTCGGAGTGTTTGGACAGAAAGATGAGAGAGCGTGAAACGCGTGAGAGAATGAGATGGAGAGGTAGCGGTATTTATAGGGCGGGCAGTCCGAGCCTAGGTGGTTTGGAGTACGCGTTTTGAGGTTCGGGTGCCTAGTATGAACAGTTTGAACGAATGAATGAGAAGTGTACTGTACAGGCTGCCTAGTCAGCGCATAGTCGTCGCTATCCCTCATGGGTAATTTCATGGACGGTGTACGTGTCTTTCTTGTTCATCTATCTCTACAAAGTACGAACACAATCTTTTTTTTTTTTTTTCTTTCAAGCTTAAAATATTATCTTCCTCCTAGAGTTTTTACTTTTTATCTCTAAATTTAAAAAAAAAAAATTTCATTTCTGTTAATTGTAAAAAAAAATTATTTTTTTTATTTTGAGGTCATAGTTGGGATAGAAAAAAGAATTTTATATTCAATAATTTAAAGATAATTTTTTTTTTTTTTAAGTTTAAGGACAAGAAGTGAAATATTTTTTAATAGTTTATTTGGAAAAAAAAAAAAAGAGAATTTTTTACACTTTAGGAAAGAAAATAATATTTTTGCTCAAAAAAAAAGAAAAAAACACTATCATTTTTGCAACATTTTTCATAATATAAACACTTGATTTTGCACCCGTAATTTAATATTGGAATAACAATTGAATTAGTAAGATTTTATTGATTCTCATTTTGGTATAGTATTAAATATTAATGTCATTTTATCATTTATAATTTATAACTTACGACTATGAAAATTGTAAAATGTTTTTTGAAAACTAGTGTGACTCTAAACTTATTGCTTTTTGTTTATTGACTTTCATCTCTTTGGAGATCTTATTTACATCATTTAAAAAAATTCAAATGTATATATATTTTTTTTAATTAGGGTAAAAGTAAGATATAGTAATATCTTACGTCACTATATTAGGTTTTTGAAACTTTCAGTTGCATTGACTAATAAATATAAGTAAAATTATCATTTTTAAGGACAAATGAATTCAATGTAGCTATGTGTGTTGATTGAATTGGATAACCTAATGCATTGCACCTAAAATAATGTATTTAAGTGTTGCCCTCAGATTTAATTATTCTTTTTTTTTTAGAGTCAGATTTAATTATTCTTAAAATATATATATATATATATATATATATATATATATATATATTATGTTTTTATTGGACAATAATGTAGGGTCCAAATTTGGTAAGCCAAGCCTTGGCTTTGCAGATTGTGAGCCCAATGAACCTCGAACAATAAATTTGTAGAGAGTTGGTGAAACAGCTGGACTGGTTATGGATTTAACAACAATTCATTCGTGCAAGTAAGGATAAAACGATGTACAGACAATTGTAGAATGGATCTCCCTTAAATCCGAAGAGGATTAATATTTATAGAAAGGTGAATACAATTTTTTCTCTCCCACTTTCAGAGACCTATTCCATTTATATATACTCCTTCTTCCTAATCTTCACCGCACACTTGTTCTTCATCCAAGCATTCACTTGAGTACATGTCACATCAGACGTTTGTTTTAGTTTGCCGTGAGTGGTAGTAGCTGAGGTTGAACTGTTCAGGTGTCTTCTCCACATAAATGCGGCCAGGAAAGTTGCTGCAGTGCATTAAATGCGGTGGTAGCAGCTTTTCTTTTTAGATATTTTTATGTTCTTCTCATCCCTAGGCATGTCTAGAGTTTGCTCTTTACCGTGGAATCAGTTGGGAAGGTCGCTTAGGCCTTCAGTATATTTGCTTGACCAAGTTCTCTAATGATCCGATGAGAGGGACCCCTTCGGACCAACAGGATTGTCTTCGGACATATCCCATCATTCATTTTCAAGTGCATTTCCACCAAACGGACTCAGCCCTAATCCCTTTTACCTCTTCGGACAAACAGTGGTACTCAAATTGGGCCCCAGGCCCAATACGTAACGTTGGGCTTTCACACCCACACAATCTTGTGTTTGAATTTAATTGGGAAACCACATATATAGCACCCTAAGGAACTTTATTTAATTTATTTCTGTGGTAAAATTCCTTATTACACAAAATTACCCTAATGTCAATTACTTGGTGATACTACCGAAGTGACGTTAATAACTAATCAACTGTAGGCAGTAGTAAGCTTATATCAAAAATAATTTAAAGATAAACAATTTTTTAAAAAAAATTTAAGGACAAGAAGTGAAACATTTTTTGATAGTTTATTGGAAAAAAAATTCATACTTTTGGAAAGAAAATAATATTTTTGCGGAAAAAAAAAAAAAAAAAAAAAGGAAAAAACACTATCATTTTCGCAACATTTTTCATAACAAGTGAATTAGAAAGATTTTATTGATTCTCATTTTGGTACACTATTAAATATTAATGTCACTTTATCATTTACAATTCACAACTTACCACTTTGACAATTGTAAAATATTTTTTGAAAATGTGTGTGTCTCTAAACTTAATGTTTGTTGTTTATTGACTTTCATCTCTTTGGAGATTTATAATGATGAAAGTGTATAACTTATTTAGTGTGAGTTGGATAGCACTGATATCCAAACTTAGCTGTGTTTGGCCTTTTTTTAAGGGTCTCATTACACTGTTTACGAGACCTGCAAGTACAGAAAAATGCAAATCTAACTTTAAAACTAGGTTACACGGTACTATTCACACATTTAAAATTTATTTCACTATAGTATTTTTAGTTTTCAGTTTTTAGCAATAAGCGGTATCCAAACAGACCTCTACATTATTTTTAAAAAAAAAATAGGGTAAAAGTAAGATATAGTAATATCTTACATCACTATATTAGGTTTTTGAAACATTCACTTGCATTGACCAATAAATATAAGCAATATTATCATTTTTAAGGATAATTGAATTCAATGTAGCTATGTGTGTTGATTGAATTGGATAACCTATTGCATCGCACCAAAAATAATGTATTTCAGTGTTACCCTTAGATTTAATTATTCTTAAAAAAAATATAATATTGTATGTGCTTTATTGGACAATGCAACCTTGTGTTTGAATTTAATTGAGAAACCAAATATATAGCACCTAAGGAACTTTATTTAAGTTGTTTCCATGGTAAAATTCCTTATTACACAAAATTACCCTGATGTCAATTACTTGGTGATACTACCAAAGTGACGTTAATAACGAACCAATTGTAGCCAGTAATAAGCTTATATCAAAATAATATTGCACAAATCACAACTTATAACAAGATAATTGTGAATTGATTTTGCATATATAGCATTTCTCTTTATTTTTCTTTAAATTTTTTTATGCACTTCAACCGTTTGTAGAAATTTTAGCCTGTTCAAAAGATTTTCTTCAATGCAATACATTTGAAGAAAAAGGTAATTTAAATTTAGATAAAATTAATATTAATAAAAATGAGATGTTAACCTTTCAAATGAAGTAAATGGTAAATTGAAAAATGTTATTAATGTTGTGTCTATTGTCATTTCAAAAATGATTATATTTTCAGTAGAGAGTTTTGTAGTTTTGTGATATAAACGTATAACTTGATCTCCTTTGTTAGAACCATGGTTTGAATCCCCTATCTCCCATTATTGTAAGTAGCAAATTATAAATTAAAAAAAAAAAAAAACATAATTTGGGGTATTCAAAATTTAATATGGACCAATAGTAGGAGATGGAATAAGTATAAATTATTTAAGTTTCTTGTATTATATAACAGTTAAGTTTAAGAAGAAAAATAATCTCTAATTTTACCTTTTCATAAGGGATTTATTTATTTTTCCTATAAATACCAATTTTGCTTTTGAAAAAATTCCAAAAAAATGCTTAACTTTTCATTTTATATTAACATACTGGAATTTTGGTTCATAAATTAAGTGATAAAAGTTAAATTTTCTACTATGTTATTTTAGATCCTAGAACATAGTTTAATTTTTTTTTTTTTTTTATCATGATGTATTGTCAAACTTAAATGTGTAAATTAAGCAAATTGCATCTCTTTAAATTTATTTGGTCACGTATCAATTATGTATGATCATAGGTTGGTTATTAGGTGTGATCATAGGTTGGTTAAGTTTGGATTGGGATTCAACTCGTCACCCAATGCTATCTATTTGGGTGGTGTACATTCCACCCATTGCCATCCAAAAAATTGAATGATTTCTGTTTGCTCCCCATTTTTAAGCGAATCGTTGGGTATGATAAATATTAACACCCAACACCCCACAAAAAATATATACAATTTTATACAAACTTCCTTTTAAATATTCAATTTTTCACTCTTATCAAAAAGCAAAAACTATCAAGTGTTTATAAAAATACATCTTTTAATATTTAAAAATAGCCATAAATACATTTCTAAGACTCTAAACCAAGGAGCCAAGCATTGTCCTCATCAAGGCAGATGAAATGAAAGCTCAGTTTGGTCTTTCATGGCCATGAGTCATCATCTTTGTCGAGGTCCTCATAGAGACAAGGTCATGTTGCTAAACTTTTCTTTAACATTGGAAAATCTTTTTTTTTTTTTTTACCCTTTTCATGTTAGACCACTGTCCTTTAACATACTACAGAATCCTCCATTCTTTCTCTACCCTTCTTCCCCATTACTTTGTTTTTGGTTGGTTGAGTCGGATCGAATGAGTGGATTTGACCTACAAGTTTGTTAACCACTCATAATATTAATACATATAGAATTTGAGTACAAATTATCAAGTCATTATATTAGTAAAAAAATTGTACGATAATTAATCTTTCTTTAAAAAGAGAATAAGGAACGTGTCACCCTTGTAAAATTTTATTATTATCCAAAATTGTGTTGATTGAGGGATGCGTCCAATTAAAACCTAAGTGTACATCATTTTTTCTTTTACTTACCAATTAAAAACTTAAACCCAAAAACTCAAAAAACCTTTGACCAATGTTGACGTGGCAAGGTAATTTGACAAAGAATAATGTTAAGAGTAATGTGTCACTCTTGTAAAATTTTATTATTATAAAAAATTGCTCTGTTTGAGGGATGCGTCCTATTAAACCTAAGTGTATATTGTTTTTCTTTTACTCACCAATTAAAAACTTAAAACCAAAAACTCAAAAAACCTTTAGTCAAGGTTGACGTGGCAAGGTAATGGAACAAAGAATAATGTTAAGAGTACCATCAATTTTATAATGAAAAATGTCAACGGATGCCCTTAGAGTAATAATTAATAATCTATTTAAAGAAATTTTTATGGGATAAAAGAAAAAAAAATAATTAATATTTTGATAGCTTTTTTCATTTTCTATAAAAATGATGTCAAAATTTTCCTAAAATTGATTGTTAACTATTGTCCTAACAGCATTCGTTAGTATGACCCTTTTATAATATAAACTTTACAAAGTAATATATCAATTTTTAAATACAAAAACTAATAATAATAATATTATTATTATTACATTATTTTTTATAAATATTTATTATACTATTAAAATGAAATCAACCACAATTATTATTACATCAATTTATAAATATTTTATACTAAAAATTACTCCATAAAATTGATAGGTGTCTGTCTTTGGAAACCTCTGAGTCCATGATTAAATAGTTAAAAACTCAAAATCGTGTGGGCCTCCCGCATGTGAACTAATATTGACTTTCTGCAAAGACAAGACTGAAGAGTACCTAATCCACTGATGTGAACCAAAAAAAAATATATATATATTTTTATCAAAGGCCAATATGATTTTGCCAAATAGATTTGTAACTCTTTGCATGGTGGGACCAGTTTAGGCAATCAATACCCGATTATGCGCGTATTTTCACATGGCTTGTTGGTCGTTCTAATTAAAATTTGGGTATGAGAATGATGCCACTTTATCCTGCCTAGCAAAAGACACACATTCTTAATCATAAATTCTTATCATAATCATATATTATAAAGTTTAAAACCAAATTGTGGGATCCAAGTGGCACCATTTTGGACACTTACTCAATAATTTTATTTTATTTTAATGTATATATTATACTGTCCTCATAAAAAAATAATATATATCATATTGTATAGATTAAATTAAATGTTGTACTAGTATCCCAAAAAAAAAAAATGTTGAACTCTTCAACTATTCAATAGTAAAATTAGGAGGACGTTGAAAATGATTAATTTACACAAATGATTTTTTTTATTAAACTCAATGTTGGCATTATTGTATCAACCTAATTGGATGCAGGTATTGTCTATGAATCAAAATTAATAAATAACAGATAATAAAACTTAGGTGTTGTTTCTTAAGCTTTCCTTTTAAAATTCAGCTATGTGGCTATTTAATTAAAAAATACACTTCCATTCTATGAGAAAAAATCTATATAGCAGTATCTTAAAAGGAAAACCTAAGAAACAACACTTAAATACTGTACCTAAATTTTACCCATAAATAACTACATAAAATTGCCTTCTCAAAAAAAAAACACACACACACATAAAACTGGAGGTCCTATTTGGAACCTTCTTTTTGCAGTTCTATTTGGAGCCTTGAATTTCTTGGTTATTGTTCAAATCTTCTTTTTTGCTCCCATTAAAAAGGAAGAAGAAGAAATGAAAAGTCTCCAATCCAATTAAACTGGGTTCAATTTGGAGGGTTCAATTTGGAGCCTTGAATCTTTTGGTTATTTTTGTTCAAATATTTTTTTTTTCCTCCCATTTAAAAAAAAAAAAAAAAAGTATTCTTTTTTACTCTCAAGCCATGTGGTGTAATCTTATTTGTCTATGCTACATACAAAGTGAAATACTAAAGTTGGGCACCACTTTGTAAGGGGAAAAAAATGGTAAACAGAATGATACATATTCCTAAAATTTCTTCTATTTCCGCTGGAATGCAACCCAACATTACAATGAGGCAAATGAATCTCCATACCAACCTTAACATGCTAACAAATTCATTTCCATCAACAGAAATGCAACCTAAGATTGAATAATCTCTATCTCCATACCAACTTTTATGATGCCTATTAATAACGGCTGAAAGAACAAGATACAAAGTCCATTTACGATACATAATACACTGCACTCTGTCATAACCGCTTCATAGTGTTCCAATGAGAACAGCAAATTACGCTTTTGCTGGCCATGTGGCTTGAGCTGACATGATAATTCCCACAATCACTCCGAACAACCCAAGTGCACTACCAAAGATTTCGATCACAAGAATCTTCACAAAAAGAGTGGAGTTTTGAGCATCAGATAAAGCACAGCTGCTTCCAATGATTCCAACACACAACCTGTTGTCAAAAGAAGAATCCAAAGGATTGTGAGAGCAAGGAAAGAAAATAATTCTGAGTTTTGATAAGGAGAATTCCAATGGAGAATGTAAGAGTAAAAGAGAGGAGATTTGAACCCGCAGACAAGGTTTGCAAAGCCCACGATAATCCCAGACGCAAAGATTGCATATCCTGCTCTAAGAGACTCGGGTTCATAGATTTGTGATTGTGGAACACTCTCTAGCTTTGTTTGTAGAATAATTGCCACAATGACACCATAAATAGCAACAGCTTCACAAAAGATAACACTGAAATAACAAAAGAACCGGAGCCATCATCACATAAAGAGGTATCATAGGTTTATACCACAAAATAATAAGTAGTTGTGCATGAGAAGTTCAACTAGAAGAAGTGCTTTGCTGGTCCATTGAATGGACTAAAAAAAGATTCAATTCAAGGTATCATTGAAGGTAAAATATTGCAATTTCCATATCCAGACATTATATAATTTGCAACCATATGGTATTGTGTGCTTCTAAATCAAATTCTCTAAAGCTTGAACTTGCCTTGAATTTTAACATTGTGAGGATGATTGGAGCATAATATATGATACTTGAAAACAGAAACCCAGTTACCCATTTATAAAATAAAACCACAAATTGGGTTGAGCAACTTCATCCATTAAAATATACTAGTCGCTATCCCGTGCGATGCACGGTTTTATCTCTTTAAGTTGCTTTTGATATGAAACATGTAAGTTCAGGTAGAACATATTCTTAGCAACAATAAATGCCACCATAAAAAATTTCATATCCAAAGGCATTTGTACGTATGATGTAGTTGTTTTAGCTGTTATAAAGTGTTTTATTTTATTTTATTTTATTTTAGAAACCATTACAAATTTGGCTGATAACAATTGTGCAAATTTTTTATAAATTGAACGTATGAAATGTCTATAGATTAAAAGACAGAAGTTGATAGTACATTTCGCCTTGTGTAGTAACTCATAAAACAAATAATTAAAAGCATAAAATCAAATTTCCAATGTGAATCACACCTTTTGATAAGGAGACAAATTGACGCATTGTAACATCTTAATTCATGTGTAGTACATTGCAATATGTTGAGATATTTTTCTTGATGGATTCTCCTCAGATGTTTTGGTACGTCCATTTGGAACATTCACTTTCCACTTCAATTGCTCATCATCTTAATCAAAAACTTCAATTGATAGTCTACCCAAGATGAAAATTCCTAAACTTTTTGTTTTCTCAAGCACTGAGATTCATACACATACGTACATAAATACATATATATACAAACTAAATAATAGATTAACCACAAAAATATTTAAGCTCATTTGCTTCTTCTTTTTTTCCATTTTTTTTTTTTTTTGAGGTAGGTAGATAATGAGGGAGGGAAGTGTGGGGTTTAATCTAATATAAGGTACCACAAAAATGCTATTATCACTTGAAAAGTTTTGTTACTATCATTAGGTATATGTTGTGTAATGAAATTTATTCATCTAACAAAGGAAAATAATATAGATAAGAATGATTTTAGAAACAGTCAAGAGGCAACATCTCAGTCAATACGAAAGGAAAAAAGTTGATTTTTTTTAAAGGGAAAAAATTGAACTTAGTACTGTTTATTAGGCATTTTAAGTATTTGTTGTGTAATGAAATCTATTCATCTAACTGAGAGAGAGAGACTCATTAAGCTTGAAGTTCACAATATGTCTCCATAAAACGTGTAAAATGCTCAAGAGAAGAGATACAGAACTGCCACTGTCAGTCAATAAGAACTATCATGGTTTGTGAGGGCTGGCCAGTTATGGTTAAAATATCAAACGTGCATTAATTTTGTGCTCTATCAGGATTTGAGCACAGGATGGTCATTTAATAGAACCATAATTTACATATTTATGGTATCTAAACAGTGTCAACCCAAACCAAGTATCATACACAATAGAAATGAGTTTTGCCAGGGACTGAGACTGACCCTTGTTTTACAACATGCCCCTGCCACACACAGGTGCACATGCATGTAGAAACACACATGTATCTGATTATACTCTCATGGCAAAAGGGGTGCTGCTCACCATAGAGACTCAGTTCTCTGATAACCACACCAGTAGTTCAATTCTGTTCAGTCCAGTATATCACATAGCATTCCTAACTTGCAGCCAATGCAGCACTGCTCTCATGATTGGTTCTTTATATTTTGAACTCCCTCTAAACAACAGTTTTCCATTTGGAGAACTTTGGGACTCTATAAGTTATGGACTAAACAGATTGATGTATAAAAGGGACAACAAATCACCCATTCTCTTGCTTAGGTGGTAAATTGAATGATATCATTAGAAAGTCAGAATTGGTAGAGATTTATTGGAAATTTAGAATTTAATTTAGAAAAATCACCTGAGAAAGAACCTGAAAAATAATTCAAAAATTCAGAAAATACAAAACATCATAAAGAAGTAAACATTGATAATATCAACTTTAAAATTTTCAAACTAAATCCATGCAAATTTGTACCAGCCAAAATTTGATTAACAACTTCAATAGGGTAATCAAAATTCTATGCAGTGAAGCAGAAGAATCAAATTCAATGAAAAACTTCAATTGTTAAGTCAAAATTCTAAGGAGAGTGAAGTAGAAAATCTCAACCGCAAATGAAAAGAAAACAGCCTCGACTTAAAAAATAAAATTCCTATATCAAAACCAATAAATATGCAATCAGATTCCAATTTCAGATTCTTTATAGAAACATATTAACAATAAATATGCAAGAAACCGTACAGAATAAAGGAGAAGTCTGGTAAATACCTAGCTATTCTAGTCTTGCAATTTCTGAATTGTTCAAGTAGTAGGATTTGTGTAACGTATTAAGAGTTTTACACAGAAACAGAGAATCCACAGTTCCAAATAACCTAGATAATAAAATGCCAAATCCCTGTAAGCAAAACAATAAAAATCCAATTTTCAACCCGCATTTAGGAAACATTAATAGAAGAGAACAAATTGAATAAATCTCAATGTAACTGCAACCGGAAAAGAACTACTACACGTGCAGTCATAAACTTCTTTCTGAAGAACAAAAATGCAAGCCTTATTGGAGCACTAAAATATTTTTGCAACCCCATCAAACAAAACATTACAATTATCCTTTCAAAACTAACAAATCCCAGTAAAAAAAAAAAACACAAAGACTTAAAACCTGATGATAGACTCCTTAGTCTATAAAGTCAAATATAAAATTGCCTCAAAAATCAAATGGAGGGAAAAGAATTTTAAGAAGGAAAAAGAATAGGAAAAATTATAAACCTAATTCAGATTTGTAGGTAATCTCACCCAATTATCGAAAAAGAATGGCCTGATATTGAGGCCGGGAAGGAGAATCAAAAAATTAGAAGAAGAGAGACAGAGATTGAAATTCCGGTGTGTTCCAAAAATTTTATGCTAAAAATTCCAGAAATTTTCAATCAATGCAAACAAATAAAGAGAGGAATAAAAATTCTCACTTTGGTTAACAGTAATATCATTCTTTAGCTTCATGGAACACAGGAACAAACTACGAATAGTTTGGTACTAATCAGTTGCTCTAATGGCTTGACGTATACAAATTTTTTACTAAAATATTAAAACTCTGAGCCTTTCAATACTATTAAATGTACAAAAAAAAAAAAAAAAATCAAATCTTGATGAACGAAATGAAATCACTCACTATCTTGCAAAAGATATATCATATTATGATACATATTTAAATAATATGCAATTACAATAATCTTGTTTCTCATGTTCAAACGCACGCAATAATAAAAACACTAAATAAAAAATGTAGTATTAAAAAAAAAGACAAAAACCACAAAACTGAAAATACAAACCCACTTTTGAGAAAGCCAAGAACTATTTGATGAACTGGAACAATTAGGACATATGTCATATGAAGAAACTTTCACTTCTCAAACTATTGAATTCATTAAGCAGAAACATAAAAAGCTAAGAAGTGAACACTATCATATTGTTATGAGACGGAAAATATAGTATTTGTGCACATAAACAAAAACGTCATGGCTTTCAATAAATTAAGATGCAATCTTTTTAACATTAAATGCAGAAAGGGTCTTCACTGCCCAATCTAGAATACAGATCTGATTCTCTCATGTCATGAAATGAATTGAAAACTCAAAAACCTCTGTATGCAGTAAACATACCTTGTGAGCCTTATATCAAAACTAAAACCTATACATGAAATCTACCTCAATTTTGGACCCCTAAAGTCACCAATAAATAAATAAGAAAAATTTGAAAAATTTGACGAGATGCTCTAGAATCTAAAGGCTTTCAATTCAGTAGGACCAGAATAGAGTACATGGAATGTAAATTTAGTTAAAAAAGAAACACAAACGAAGGGGTGGTAAGACTTTATGGTCAAGGGATACTAAAGTGACAACTTTCGATATCTTAGATCAATAATTCATAAAGATGGAGAGATGGAGAGATTGAAGAGGATGTGAATCATAGGATAAGAGTAGGGTGGATGATGTGGAGAAGCGCATCAAGAGTGTTGTGCAATCATAGAATACTAGAATACCTATTAAGTTAAAGGAAAAATTTTATAAGACTGCTATATGACCAGCTATGCTCTATGATATCGAATGTTGGGTATTTAAGAAGCAGCATATTCATAAAATGAGTATGGCTGAAATGAGAATGTTAAAATAGATAAGTGGAAATACATAGAAGGATAGAGTTCGAAATGAAGAAATTTTCTTAAAGAAAAGGGTAGCCCCTATTAATGAAGAGATGAGGAAGAGTCAACTTAGGCAACAGTGAGAAAGAACAAGTTGATCAAAGTTAAAGGAATGGAAAAAAGGACAGGAAGACCAAAAATCACATTAGTAGAAGTATAAAAAATAAAATAAAAATGATATGACGATTAAGGGAGTAACAGAGAGTATGACCATAGATAGAGTAGAATGGAGGAAACTATCCTATTGATAATCCATAGCCGACCCCAAAATTTTGGGACTAAGGCTTTGTTTGTTGTTTATAGGTAAAGAGAACTTTATTAAAAGAAAATAGAAAAAGTACAAAATGCTCCCATGGGTACACAAGCCGTGTACTAAGAGAATACAAAAAACTAAGCAAAAGTACACAAATCTAAAAAATCCAAAAGTGAAAGAATAATCCAATCAAACAAAGAAAGCAAAAAGAACTGTTTCAACTCAAGGATGGTTCTGTTCTCTCCAAATAGTACCCATGAGACACAACAGAATCACCCCGCAAACAACTGCTATTTGACACCGACAAACAGCCCTATTCCAACAAGCTGGCAAGTTCACCACTTGCTTAAGCATCACCCATGAAACACCAAACAGGCTAAAACACAAATGTCCATAAATTATATGCATAAGAACAGTGAAGGAGTAGGTGATCCACTGACTCCTAATTATTCTTACACATGCTGCATCTGTTAACAACACATGTCCCTCTTTCTTAATTGATCTTCTATATCATCTTTAACCTTTCCTCCTGTTTCCCATGAGGTTTTGTCGATTTTTAAGTAAATCCTATTAATGAGGATGCTGAATTGGGAAAGTAAATTCATAGAATAAGGAATTTAGTGAAACAAACACCTATCTCCACAAAATATGATTCCCCTAAATACAACAATGATATCTAGCTCAAACAGCACCTGAAACCATTAATTTCTCTGTTTTCCCTCTTCGATAAAACTTCCAATCAAGCCTTCCTGTTACCTATTAGAACTCTAAGACCCCACACACTATTTCTATCAAATAATCATCAAACCAACCTTTGATTCCTAAACAAAACTGTAACCATTATTTTCTGACAACTTGTTTGTTTCAAGAAATAGTATATTGTCATTTTTTCCCATCTTATCGCCCTAGCCCCTTCTTCTTAAACCATGAATCCCAAGTCCACAAAATTTTTCATAACTCTAAACCCACCACAAGCACACTAGATAGGTTTCCACAATTTGTCCTACATCACCAAACCACTGAATACTAGGCTAAGGAGTGAGTTCATGTTCTGCATAATACACAAATGCAATGCACATTTTCTTACAGATTTCAATTCCACCATTGTAGTCTAGGAAGCATGTATTCTACACAGTAGAAGCAGTATCTGTATCCAATCCAAATACTCATGGATACAGTGGCATACTTGTTTAATTTTATTTTTCTCTCCCTCTCTCTCTCAAACACACACGCATATTAGGCTTCCTAACATTTCTTAGTTATCTATTAAAAATAAAATATTTACATAATATGCACTTAAAGATATTGATATTTATATATAAATTAATTAAAGTATTCATGTCATATTGTATCCTGAACTTCAAAAGACTTGTGGAAAATCATATCATATTTTCTATGTGATAATCACAACTTCTTCAGAGTGACTTCTGCATTGCATAGTTATCAACTGCATAGATACGTATTATACTATTATATACTAAAACCTACTGAGCCAGCACCTCTTCTCTATGACAGAGCGATGTAACATAGGGAAGGGAAGGATCTCTTAATAATAATTATATAAAACGAGAACGAAAAAGCTTACTGAATTAATCATAGGGCTTATTGCAGCATTTCAATTATAGAAAACACCAAGCAAGTGTGAGTTTGTTATCAAGTTCAATTCAAATTTAACCGAAACTCAAAAGTTCCACAACCCCAGAAAAACACTTTGTAAACCAACAAACCGTGAAGAAGTTGAATCATCAATCAATGGCTAATTAGATTTAAAATTCATATCAACAAATAAATAAGACTGATTTTGTTTGTTCCGACTAAAATATGAAGAAATGATAAAATGAATACCTAATAAGATTTTTGGAAGTAATACGGGGAGCTTTGATCGCAGCGCCGATCAAACTGCTTCCGGTTATGTAAATACCCCTATCAACAACCACATAATTACAACATTAGGATTTTCACACAAAAAATGAAAGATAATGATAGGAAAGATATTAGAGAGTAGAGAATTGAGAGAGACCAGGCGGCGCCGAGGACGGAGACGCCGATGGCGATGGCGATACCGATGGCGGAGAAGGTGTAGGGGGACACCTTTACGAGGGCGTGGGCCCACGTGCCCGGATATGCTCCTGTGCTTGACATTCCGATCCGATCCAATCTGCTACTCGCAAATGTGATTTTGATTTCTGAATCTCTCAATGCTCTTCTGCTGATTTCTTCTTTTCTTTTTTCTTTGAAAAGCGTTCGGTGCTCGCTCTCTCTCTCTCTCTCTCTCTCTCTCTCGCTCACAGTGGCTCGCTTGATAGTTACGCAACGCAGTGTGTGCGAATGTGCGATTGGATTTGGTGGACCTTTGGTCCTTTGCTTTGGGCTTTTTTTCTTCTGAGAGACCCGCTTTATGTTTTGGGGTTGAGCTTACTAAAAAGAGAGGGAGAAATGAAATGGAAATGTTTATTTTATCAAAGGCCAATGCGATTTTGCCAAATAGATTTTTTACAATTTGTTTGGTGGGACCAGTTCAGGTAATCAATACCCGATTATGCGCGTATTTTCACATGGCTTGTTGCTCGTTCAGATTTTATTTTATTTTTTTGAGGAAGGTTCTGATTAAAATTTTGGTAATGAGAATGATACCACTTTATCCTGCCTAGCAAGAGACCTCTCAATCATAACTTGTTATCATAATCATTCATATATATATAAAACTAAATTCTCTGAAACTCTCACAATTTTTCACATTACTACTATTTTCTTTTTCTTTTTAATTTAGATTCTTTTTCTTTTATTGAGTCTACACTACAAGCCCAATCCAAAGTCTTGTATATATGTGATATATATATATATATATATTATTTAACAACCGAATTTAAAATCGCTAGACCGGTTGCTCCTACACTTGTAAATATCAATCATCCTTGGCAGCCTTGGTCCCTTCCAACATCTATTAAAATTAATGTTGATGCAGCTATTGGTCCAAATTATTCATCCTTAGCCTTGATGGCTAGAGATTGGAGAGGGGATTTGGTTTTTGCTTGCTCTCAAAAAGCGAAAACCACCTTCCCTCTCTAAGCAGAGGCTGAAGCTGTGAGATAGGCTATCTCTTTGGCTGCAAAGTTGGAGGTGGAGAATGTTATTACTGAGACAGATTCTAAGATTTGTCAGGATGCTATTCATGAGCTAATGATGCCGCCACCTTGGAGAATTGCTTCTATCCTTGCGGATATGCAGTCTCTTCTTGTATCTTATTCTAATGTGTCTGTTGTTTGGGTTCCTAGGCTAGCTAATATGGCAGCTCACTCCTTAGGTAAGTGGTCTCTAGCTTGTAATTTTTTGGGTTCTTTTGACTGGGGTAGTTGTCCTCCTTGTTTTGCTTCTATAATTAGGAAGGAAAGGCTAAGCTAGCCTTTGTTTGTTTTTTTGTTTCTCTGTTCAATAAAAATTTTCTTTCCATTAAAAAATTAAAAAAAAAAAAAAAAAAAAAAAAAAAAAAAAAAAAAACCGGATGTCTTCTAGATCTCCCACCTCCGCCTATTTGTTTCGAGCTTTCTGAAGAGTATTTTATGTTTTGTCTTTCTTCTTCTTCTTCTTAGGGTTTAAGGTTGCTACAAAGTTTGCAACAATCCCAAGTCACCACACCAAACCAAGTATCTACAAACAAAAATCTCTCTTCTGTCTTCTACCTTCTCTCTCTCACTCTCTCTTTTGTCTTCTACCTTCTCTCTCTCTCTCTCTCTCATGCACGGCTCTTCTCTACAACAATAAACCAAGGCTTAAACCTCTTGTCTGTAGGGCTAGGCTAATTAATCCCCGAATCCTATGTAGTTGTTTTGTATTTAAGTCTTACTTTGTAGAAAGTTGGAATCTTTCAACAACCGGATGTTGACTCATTGTAGGCATTTAATTTATTTGATGCTTTATGAATATTTATGATAGTTTTATTTGATACGTCAAATTATGGAAATGTTTTTGTTATTGTTTATGGTTTTATTTATTGCTTCTATTTGTTAATGTACGTAGTATTTGTTATTAGTAGCTTCTCTAAAGTGAAAGAAACTTTGTTTAAGGGTGTAAGGTTTTGCTTGCCACAAAATTGAGGTGAGAACCCCATCTTCAAGTATTATTATATTGTTATATGAATCTTGAAGTAATATATAGATGGTTTGGCAACGTAGTGAGATTTGGTTATTTCTGCTATATTGTTTACTTGATCACAGTGGAATTGATGGTCTTACTCTTATCATTTTATTGACGATAAAGAAAAAAAGGTTCTTCAGCATCAAAGGTATTTCTTCTTCTATCATTATTTCTTCTAATTTTAAATTGTAAATTAGCATCAAAGGTATTAATAGGTATTTCTTAGACCCTTTAACATTGATGCTAGAAGAAGAAATACCTTTGACGCTAAAGACCCTTTTTTTTCTTAGACCCTTTTACAATTTTAAATTATAAATACCTTTGAAGAAATAATTAAAGGTATGCTAAATTACAATTAAAATTTTCCAATTTCTTGGATTTGGTTTGTCAATCTTTTTTTTTTGGTTAGAATTTTTTTCCTGCTTGGCAACTTTTTTTGTTAGATTTTTTTTTTTTTTTGCCCTTGAAATAAATTTTTTATTTTTTTTTTAGTATAGCGTTAACTGTTTGTCTATATACATCTAATTTCTAAATATTGTAGTGTTCTCTTTACATTTAAAAAACTCACGAGACTCAATTTGAATTGTAACTTATCATGTTTAAATAATTTATTTTGAATTTTAAGTAATTAATATTTGCATTGGTATGTTGTTGAGATCCAATAGTTGTGTCTTTAAAATCAAGAGTGATTGAAAAAAAATATCTAAAAAAAAATTGTAAAAGAGTCATGAAGGTTGGTACAAAAGACATATTGAAACAAAGGAAATTGAAAAGCTACATACTGATGCAGGTTTGTACTAAAGAAATATAGAAAGAATGGAAAATTGAAAATCTACATATTGATGCTTCTATAATTACTCACTTGAAATTCAAACCAGTTTCAAAAAGATAGTTTGTGGTTTAGAGCATTTTCTGTTTTCACTGATTTTATTTTGTTTCACTGTACCTGTTTTTAAAATTTGGTTTGTGTTGTCTATCATTTAAGTTTTCTATATTCTTGGAATTCTTTGTTTTTTGCCAGCTTTGAAACAAAATTTAGCCAAATCAGGATCTACACTACTGGCATTATTGTTAGTCACTTTAAGTTCAATGGTGTATTAAAGTACACACATTTGAAACTTTTGATTATATTAGTAAAAGAACATGAATGTTACTTAAAACAAAGCGCACACAATTTTTACTTTAAACTCTTGGCTGAAGATAGCTTCTTTTTGTTTGTTTGTTTGTTTGTTTGTTTGTTACATTAATCAAAAAAGCCTACAAGTTAGCTATTTCAAACAGAAGAAAAACTAAATAAATCATCTTCTAAAAATGGTCATTCTCACAATTTTTTGACTGCTTAGCTATACTTTCTCACAGCTGATTATGAATATACATATTAATTGTCACTTGCTCTGTTAAATTTCATTACTTCTTTAAGTCTACACAATAGCACCAAATTAATATATTTCATTATTCACGTCATGAACATGACATATATTGTTTTGGCAAAAAAAAAAAAAGATCTGCACTATATGATATCAATCTTCATTAGTTGGGAACACAATTTATTCCCCTTCTACTATGTGTGCTAGGTTAGTTATGAAAAAATTAGATAGTTGAGTATATGTATTTATTTTGCACATTTTTGTTGAAACATTTGTAATAAATGACAAACATTGCAGGAAACAAAAAATTCAGTTCTAGCAAAACAAAAGACCAACAAATCTATCAACAATAAGCAAATAGATGTACCAAAAACCTCATCCATAAATTCTTCATTTTACTTCTCCCATAACTTCTGTTGTTCTAAAAGAAAATAAGGAAATAGCCAAATGCTTCACAATCATCACAACTAAACTACATCAAAAGCATCAAATGAGAGAAAAAAAATGACTAAGTGCTTTTATATATATAAAGTTAATGTTAATATGATTTCATACTACTATTAGAGTTTATGCATTAGAGTTTGCAAATTGGTTGATTTCGAGAGAGTTAAATTCTAATATGCTATTATTATTCTTATGGCCTACACCTCTTTTTGTTCATATTTATATTTGTATCATTATTTTCATTAGGAACAAGTAAGTTCCTTTCAAAATAGTATATGTTGTTATAGTAGTCATCTTGACCATTTGAAGTTTTAACTTAGCCTCATTGATTTTATAAATTTAATTGCATAAATGTATATAATATATTTTGTGAATTTTGTTGATAGATTTGTAAAGCATGGTATTATTGAGAATAATATCATTTTAATATGCAATTGAATTTAAATATATTAGGCATTTTTCTGTTTTTTCTTTATTCATTTTCTAATCATATATGTAATTTTATTAAACTATTTCGTGCATCGCAAAGGTTAGCGATTGGTATATTATAAATTTTAAAACCAAATTGTGGGATCCAAGTGGCACCATTTTTGACACTTACTCAATAATTTTATTTTATTTTAATGCATATATTATATTTTCCTCTAAAAAAAATAATATATATCATACTGTATAGATTAAAATAAATGTTGTACTAGTATCCAAAAAAAAAAATGTTGTACTCTTCAACTATTCAATAGAAAAATTAGGAGGACGTTGAAAATGATTAATTTGCACAAGTGATTTTTTTATTGAACTCAATGTTGGCATTATTGTATCAACCTAATTGGATGCATATATTGTCTATGACATGTGGTGCAATCTTATTTGTCTATGCTACATATTTAAAAATTTGTTAAAAAAAGTTATTAGAAAAACTATTTCAATTGCATATTTTAGAAATTTGTTAAAAAAAATGGCCCCACAAATGGTTTTTCAAAATTGGGCGATCAAAAGATTGAATCACTATGTGAATTTGTTAAAAAAGTAAAAAATGTTATTAGAAAAAACTATCTCTACGGCATATTTTAGAAATTTGTTAAAAAATGGGTGATCAAAAGATCAAGTAAAAAAACTATAAAAAAGATAGTTGTTGTTCGTTAGCCCCTGGTTCTCCTTGTTCAATTTTTTTTTTCCCTCTCAAGCCACGTCATGCAATCTTATTTGTCAATCTATGCTGCATATTTTGAAAATTGTTTAAAAAAAAAATTGTTTAAAAAAGGGAAATACTAAAAATAAAAAAGGGAAAAACTATGAAAAAAAAAGTTTGTTAAAAAATGGTAAAAAATTAGTAGTTATTGGTTTGATAAAAAAAAAATGGGAAAATTGTTTTAAAAAAATGTTTTTTAAAATTTGTTCATCACACACTGCCTCACGTGGCACGCCTTCTGTCACTTCATACTGGAAACCACCGGTAAAATTTGTTCATCTTTGCGTTTGAACAATTTTCCTCAATAAAAATTGTGAGTTTTTATTTTTATTATTATTATTATTATTTTTTATGTTCCCGTTAGAAATACTAAGAGATATTGGTTGAGTTATATGGCTATTGACACTAAAATGTTCTCTTAATTGAAAGCGAGTATATAAAATAAATAATTAAAAAAAAAAAATCAAACAAACAAATGAACACTGAGAGTGAGCATATTGGGTGTGTTTGATAACTCTGATTGGCAAATGTTATTTTATTTATGAACATAATTTTTTTGAAAGAATAAAAACACAAAATTAAGTGGGCCATTCCTATTGAGTTTTGTAAGAAAGTGCTGTCCCAATGAGAAGATCTCAATTCTCATGCACAGACCCAATAAAAAACAACCAAAAAGAAATTTCTGCTGCCGAGATTTGAACTCGGATTCAATATTCAATCATATTGGATAATAGAATTGCTAATGTGCTACAGCAAATTTCATGTCTTACTTATCATTATAAATCCTATTAAACCTGAAATTCCAAGTAAACGAGCTAATCCCTGAACTTTTTAAAATAACAATAAAACCCCAAGGCCCTAGCCAAATTATTCATTTTAACACCGATTGTACTTAACAATAAAAGAGTAGTTCAGTTCATTTCACGTTACTGGAGGAGAGAGGAACCTGGCCACCACACACTACCTCACGTGGCACTCCTTTTGTCACTTCACGCCATAAACCACCAATAAAATTTGTTCATCTTTGTCTTTGAACCATCCTCCTCAATAAAAATGTGAATTTTTTTATATGTTCCTGTTGGAAATACCAAGAGGATTTGGTTGAGTTATATGGTTATTGACACTAACATGTTCTTCTAATTGAAAGCAAGTATATAAAATAAATTAAAAAAAAAAATCAAACAAACAAACAAACACCGGGAGCGAGCATATTAAGGTTTGTTTGATAACTTTGATTGGCAAAGAATATTTTATTTATGAACACAATTTTTTAAAAGAATAAAAATACAAAATTAAGTGGGCCATTCGTATTGGGTTTTGTAAGAAGTGCAGTCCCAATGAGAAGATCTCAATTCTCATGCACAGACCCAATAAAAAAACAACAAAAAATTGGGTGTGTTTGATAACTTTGATTGGCAAAGGTTATTTTATTTTTTAACATATTTTTTTAAAGAATATAAATACAAAATAAAGTGGGCCATTTGTATTGGATTTTGTAAGAAGTGCAATCCTAATGAGAAGATCTTAATTCTCATGCACAGACCCAATAAAAAAACAGCCAAAAAGAATTTTCCGTTGCCAGGATTCAAACCCGGATTCAGTATTCAATCACATTGAATAATAGAATTGCCAATGTGCTACAACGGAGTTCATGTCTTACTTATCATTATAAATCCTATTAAACCTAAAATTCAAAGTAATGGAGCTAAACCCTGAACTTTTTGAAATAAGAATTAAACCCGTAAGCCCTAACTAAATTATTCACTTTAACACTGTTTGTACTCAACAATAAAAGGGCAGTTTAATTCATTTTACGCTATTGGAGGAGAGAGGATCCTGGCCACCATACACCGCCTCACGTGGCATGCCTTCCATCACTTCACACTAGAAACCACTAGTAAAATTTGTTCATCTTTGTCTTTGAACCATCCTCCTCAATAAAAATTGTAGATTTTTTTATAGGTCTCCATTATAAATACCAAGAGGTTTTGGTTGAGTTATAAGGCTATTGACACTAACATGTTCTCTTAATTGAAAGTGAGTATATAAAATAAGTAATCAAAAGCAAAAGCAAAAAAAAAAAAATGTTTGTTAAAAAATGGAATTTTTTTTTAAAGTTTGTTAAAAAATGGTAAAAAAATTAGTAGTTATTGGTTTGTTAAAAAATAGGAAATTTGTTACAAAATAATTGAAAGCAAGTATAAAAAATAAGTAATAAAAAAATGTTTGTTGAAAAATGGGAAAAACAAAAAAAAAAATGTTTGTTAAAATATGGGGAAAACTATTAAAATGATAAAAAAAATGATAGTTAAAAAATGAAAAAAGTTTATTTTTTTTAATAAAAAGTTTGTTAAAAAATGGAAAAAAACCAATAAAAGGGTAAAAAAAAATTAGTAGTTATCGGTTTGTTAAAAAATTGTTTGTTAATGGCCCATGCAGGTCTCGAACCTGCGACCTTCGCGTTATTAGCACGACGCTCTAACCAGCTGAGCTAATAGGCCATTTGCTGCTAAATTACAAGAAATATTATTATAATGTTATTATAAGTACAATTTACCCTACACCTTCGCTGCACTTTTTTTTTTTCACTGCTCCAAACTCCAAAAGTAGTAATTTCCCAGATTTCTTGTAGTTGCGGCCTTCTCTTCCCAATTGGTTCTCTCTCTCTCTCTCTCTCTCTCTCAATATCGGGAGGGAATTCAAAAAATTACCTATTCGCTTCCCTTGTAGCTGCACTGCCTGATTCGGGTTTCAGGAATTAGCTTCAAAGTCACAATCATCGATCGATAAGTGAAGAAAGTTTCGCTGTTACAATCAGAGCTGCTTTGCTTCAGAGAAGAAAGGGGGTAAAAATCTCACCTTTCATTTTCGTTTTCATTTCTAGCTTCACGCAACTGCATGCCATTACTCAAGTCCATAGATTTCTCAGCAAAAATCACTGCTTGGTTGCCGAGAATTTGCAGGAAAAGAAACCACAGACAGACTCAAAACTCCACTAAAATCGAGGTTTTTGTTTATAGATGACATCAAATAAGAATGCATTTGATTTCATTTATGTTAATTTAGTGTTATTATGGAGTTTTTCATTTTTCTAATTTTTCAGTGCTATATATTATGTAAAGTTGGTTTAATTTTTGTTGTTGTTGTATGTATTTGGTTACTCCTTTTGTAGTATCATTTTCATTTTTTTGATCTTCTTTTATGAGTGTTATGATAAAGTTTGAATTTTCTATTTTTTTTTTTTTAATAATGTGTAAAATTTTCATAATTATTAAAGGTGGATAAGTGGAAATACCCAAAAGATAGTATTTGAAATGGGGAAAATGAAAAGAGGAGAGAGAGAGTGAGAGAGTTGTTGTTGTTGTTTGAAATGGTTTGGTCAATGTTTAGCGCAGAGTGATTAAAATGCACCAGTGTGAGTAAAAGTGAGTTGATTCAAATTGACGGAACAAAAAAAGTTAGATGAAGACCAAAAATAACATTTGTAGAAGTAGTAAGAAATGACATGTCAATTAAGGAAATAACATAGATTATTATTATGACTTTGGATATAATAGAATGGCACAAAAGAATATACATGTGGCCAAATCTAACTAATATGTTAAGAATTCATAGTCGACCCTAAAAAATTTGGGATTAAGCTTGGATGTTGTTGTTGTTTCTTATTTTATTTTTATTAGTAAGTAACACACACGTGCTTAGTAGGTTTTGAATCCGCAATGTCACTCCTGAACCATTATTGTGGAAGGAGGTAGGGCCAATTGAGTTATAGTTCATTGTTTGAAAATTATTTTAAGTGTTCTATGCAAATTCAATAATATTCACAATTTTTTGAGTTACTATGCTCAATGTATAAGATTATTTAAACGGCTGCTTTACTCCATTACAGGATTTAGGGGACCATTAAATGGATAAAGAGGCACAATCATGAGGTGAAAATGAGAAGAAAGTGTAGGATCTGGTGGCCGAAGGAGCTGGCATTTAGTGAACCATTATCCTCCAATTTCTTATTTGGGTGGTTTGTGTCTTCCTCAGTTTCTCTTGACATAGTGGTAGCTTTTGCGTGTAGTGAAGGCTCTCTTTTGCATTATCAGTCTGGCCTTGAGGTATAGCACCTGTAATTTTTGAAGAATGCCTGTATACACTTATGGAAAATGGGGCCAAATACTCTTAGCATTAGTAATTGGTTGCATCCTCATTTTTTAAGTTCAAATAAGTATGACTTAAAGAAACACTAATATGTTAAATGTTGGTCGTAAAATACCAGATTATGTTAAGAGCGATTTCTCATTTTTCCACCATCTAGGTGAGGTAGAGAGGTGTTCTCAGTGTCATGCTTGTCGTTTTTATTCTAATACACATTAATGCTTGCTTTGGTATTTGGGGTTTGTCTTAAATGTAGAATTCATGTTCCCTCTTTTTAATTCATAACTTAACAGGCATACATTGGAATTTTTGTTTTTGATAAGTCATAAAAAAAAAAAAATTTACTAGAAAACAGGAAACTAAAGTACACAACACAAGTAGTTTACTATGGAACCCCAAGAGTTACAAATGCACATAAAAAGTATGCAAGCATACCTAAAAAGTGATAACCAACTGCCTTCAGTAGACATCCCCTGATACCTATTCTTAAGTTAAGCCTATCAGAGGAAGCTTTATTTTGTCATATTTCCTCCAATTACATTCACACTGTATGGGCCACAACTCCACATTAGGCATAACAGTAGCATATTAGAATATTATATCCACAATTGTTTTATTTTATTTTATTTATTTTTTTCATCAATGACCACTTGCTAGTTTTCACTTTCCACCCTGAATGGATCAAAACTGAACTTTTTTTTTTTGCTTTGTTTCCTGGTGTCATTTCCCACTGTCTAACTAAAGTGCAATTCTTTATGTAATATATATCTAATGTGATGTATGGAATACATGACGAAGGCCAAGTGTTGAAGCATATTGATTGATTGGTCATGTCATATATGCTCAAGTTGGATTAGTGTATCAAATTATTGATTCTTGGCTAATGTGCATTTCTCTAAATGTACCTCTATTGTTCTTCTATCCAATTATCTGTTATGCTTTTGTTGTATAGGAGCTCTAGCACCGTTTGAGCTCTAGCACCATTATTGATTCTTGGCTATATGCACCATTTATTTTATTTATTTTTTTCATCAATGACCACTTGCTAGTTTTCACTTTCCACCCTGAATGGATCAAAACTGAACTTTTTTTTTTTTGCTTTGTTTCCTGGTGTCATTTCCCACTGTCTAACTAAAGTGCAATTCTTTATGTAATATATATCTAATGTGATGTATGGAATACATGACGAAGGCCAAGTGTTGAAGCATATTGATTGATTGGTCATGTCATATATGCTCAAGTTGGATTAGTGTATCGAATTATTGATTCTTGGCTAATGTGCATTTCTCTAAATGTACCTCTATTGTTCTTCTATCCAATTATCTGTTATGCTTTTGTTGTATAGGAGCTCTAGCACCATTTGAGCTCTAGCACTTAAGTTCTAGATGGAGGGTAAGGTCGTGGGTTCAAGACCCATTGGGTGCACTTGTAACTTACCAATTAAGAATTTGTTGTATAGGGGCAGTATGCTAGTGGTCACTTTTATTTTATTATGGTAGCCCTTAACTTGGTGATTTTTAATTTTTGACATCTCTACAAGAAGCTAAGAGAGAGAATTTTATACTGAAATTTCCTAAGGAGCACCTGGGTGGGTAATTAGGAAAATATTTGCTTGGGTAAATGTTAAGCTATGCAACAACTCCAGAATGAAGTTTGCTCTTGTTATGGGAACCATAATGACCTTTAGAATATTTTTTTCTTGGTTGGCTACCTGAAGGTGTTTTGATATGGTAAGTAAATTTCAGTCTGAACTACTGCTTTTTATCAGGGGACACTTAATGATGCAAATGGGAGCATGCCCAAATTTCTTCAGGATAAATCAAAGCTCTCTATACTGGGACAGCATGGTGTAGATCTTAACAGTAATGGCCTGTTGTTAAGCTCTGGAACAAAAGAAGATCAAAGAAATTCCTCAATTTGTGGCAATGCTTGCGTGCAGAACAATAGAGGTACATTTAGAGAAAACCATGGACACTGGACTTGCGGGTGCCACGAATATGATGGATTATTAGGACAATGTACACAAGCTTCTATTGGAAGCAGTAATTGGATCCTGCTGCTAAATGATTTTCCTGAACAGTGTGGTGGTGAAATTTATCGGATTCCTAAATTGCATCACTTTCATTGGAATGGGCAAGTAGTGTTTCAGTGTGATGTCCACGTATGTAAGACATGATGGCTACTTTTTTTCTTTTTTGATAATCGTAAGTCATGATGGCTTCTACTCCATGCTTGTGGCTCCTTGAAGCTATATTTGTTAGTTGTGATTAATCTCCTCTTGTTTATTTGAACAATGAAGGTAATACTTTATGATACTCCCTCATATGGTGGTCACCATTTCTCATTGCACCTGTGGAATTCATCTGATCAAGTGAAAGCTGATTTCAAGAAACCCAAGTGGGTTGATGAACTTCACCAAAAGCAGCCACCAGTTGACTTGGTACCAGAGTTTGCAAGTTTTTTGCTTTGTTGTCTATTTTATATTTTTTTGGTGCATTTAGACATTTTGGCTGCTTATTAAAATGCCTTTTCAATTTTTTTTTTAAAAAGTACAGGATACAGTAATTTTGGCAATTAACAGTGCTGCTTCTGCTAAAATATTTTTTGAGAGACATGTGGCTCCTAGGAGGCCCGTTGTTCGGTTTTTTATTGTTTGCAGGTATCTCTCTTGAAGACTCTAGTCTTGCATCCCACCTTCCTTCTTCCCTCACACCTTGGTCTGCAATATTTGATGGCCTATGTTTTGGCTTTCAGGTTTCTTACTTTCATCTGGCAACTATTTGCAATGTCCATTGCTTCATTATCAACTCTATTCTACTTCATTCTTCAGCTTCTCCATATCCTTTTGAGTTTTGGATCACAATCGTGGATATATATTAAATCAGCAAGGATACTCAGGTATACATGGATAAGTATTCGAATCCGCTGCTGTCAGATCTTGTATTGGCCAATCTTCCTCCAAGATAATGGCCTGAGGTAAGATGAGGTTTCTGAAGAATACTTTTTATTTATACATCAGGTTTTAAATGCTAATTAATACGAGGCTTCAGTCTTTAATTAATACATCAGGTTTTACATCAGATTTGCGCCTAAAGTTAGGTTTAAAGCCACTATGAATTTCAGTCGTTTTCTGCCTTTTCCTTTTTTTTAGATCTAAGCATTTTAATTAGATTTTATATCCTACTGAATCCCTCCTTACCAAAAAAGAAGAAGAAGAAGCTCATTTCATGTAATTCTAGGGTTGAAGTTGATATTCAATTTGAGTATAAACTCAATAAATAAACATCTGTAGTCTATCTGTGGGGAAGGGAGGAACAAAAAAAGTTGGGTTGGGGGTGGGGGGGTGGGGATGATGGCCCAATCATCTAATCAGGGTGTTATTGTAGGTCTACAATACCTTGAATGAATATCACTTAAATTTGCTACTGTTTTTATTATTTATTGGCTGAATTCATCGTTTGCAGTAGGTTCCTATTTTTCTCAACTCATCACTGCATTTTTTATTCTTTTTTTAAGGTCTCTATCATGCGTTGAATATGCGGAGAAAGCTGCATTACGTAGGCATTCCATGTGGTCAAGTTTGGCTCTCGATGTTCTCTTGGGAAACTTGATTGGTTGGGCACTGTTATACAATGCAGAATCTGCTTGCTGGTGGGTTATGAACTTTACTGGTGAAATTACATACAAATCAATGCGGTCAAGTTGTGCTTGGTTGATGGGAGCCCCTGCAGGTTTCAAGTTAAACACGGAATTGGCAGGTGTTCTTGGCATGGTTTCTCTTAATGCAATCCAAATATGGTCTACCCTCTCAGTCTTTCTGGGTTTCCTTTCCATTTATATTATTAAAGGACTTGCAATATCAGGGATTCTATTTGGGATGACAATACCAGCTGCTTTGATCATAGACATTTTTTTACTAGCAACTCTGCATATCTCAACCCTTCATTGGCTGGTCTCACTTGTATATTCAACACAGACACAGGCATTAGCAGATTTGTGGCGCCTTTTCAGGTAACACTTTGTGATTCCATTTCTTGGTTTAGTTTTTACAACTCTTAAATCGGTCAAAATTCCACCTGGCTGTCATGGTAGTCACTTTTATCAAAACAATCATAAGCATTAAAAAGTAAAAAAACAACTCTACCATTTAAATCAAGATATCATGCAGTTCATGCAATGCACTAGTGATTGATATAAGGAGCTTAACATGAGCAATGAATTATTAAAATCTTGTCATTTTCAGCTCCACAAAAATAAGAGAAGCTGCTCTTATAAGAATAGAGAGGAGCTGTATGTTGTGGATTCAAAATTCATTTGGTGCTGGGTATGCAAATAACATCAAGACCCTTGGGTCCAGATGTGGTAAGACCCTTAGAACGTATAACTTTAAGAAGGATTTTGTGGGAAACAATTAGAAAATTAAAACAAAATTAGGAATCAACACCTAGGGTTGCTTTGAGTTTGTACCAAACGGGATAGAAAACCTAGGAATTAGCACCAAGTCATTGGAAAAATTCCAATAGAAAATTTATTCATCAATTGTAAACTTATCTTTGTTGGAATACAATAATGTGTTAAACAACTCATGGCCCACAGCCCGACCCAGAAACCCGACAGCCCATCGGGCTAATGGGTGGCCCAGCCCATTGTTATTGAGGCCCATGTGTAGCCCACTAGCCCAGTGGGTCAGGCCGTGGGCTAGTTTTTATGGCCATGGGTACCCGGTGGGCTAGCCTAGTAGCCCAACTCGTTGGCCCAGCTCAATAACTCATAATTCATAACAAAAATATGTAGGAAGTGTATGAAGGATTGATCCTGAGATATTATAGAGGAATTTCTTAAGAGAACTCCCTCAACCGCTAAGATACTCAAAAGTGATTGTGCTAAACTTAGTTTACTAAATATATATTTTTTTCTAGTAGTCTAGCAAATTTGAATTAACCATTTGACATTTTTTTTTTAATTAAAGATAAAAATAAAAAACTATTTAAAGCCTTAATAAAAAAATTAAATAGATTTAACTGTAAAAAAAATTGTAATTAAGTATTAGATTCTTTAATTCTTTTCTTTAAAAAAATAGATTGATTATTCCCTTATAAAAAATTGATTATTTTTTTATAAAAATAATAAAATAATATGCTAACACAAGCTCATGGGTAGTCCATTAAACCTAACCCGATAGCCCACCTCGCTAAAGATAAAATGGGTATTGCACATGGACAGGGTCATGGGCTGAGGTTTTCTCTTTCGGCCCGACCCGACCTGGCTCGTTAACTAGTTAATAGCTCATTATGCCCAGCCCATTGGGCCCATGGGCCAAGTAAAAATGGGCCGGGCTGGCCCGACCTAGCCCATTGACGACCCCTAGTTAAACTCTAATCCAAATTGACTTGGGGCCAAAGCCCAATTATTGAATTATGAAAATAACCTTGACTCTAGGAAATTTAATCTTATAATTGACTTCTACTTATCCAAATGTATAAAATTGACTTCTAAAATTAAATATAACTAGATTAAAATATAACTGTCTTCGTGCTCCATACATTAGGGCAATGTATCAATCAAAAGAAAAAGAGGAAAGAGAAAAACCTAATGAGAAATTTAGATGAGTGAAAGTTCATTGCAAAATGGCAGAATCTTATGAGAAATTGTGGTTTTTATGAGTTTTGAGGTGAGTAAAGAGATAATTAATTTTGAAAATTCCTTAAGAAACATCCTTGTTTCTCATAGACTAACCTTTTGATTTTTGTCCTTTTGCTTTCTTTGTTCCTTTGTGTTCATCATTGTGAACTCAATGTTTTTAATATTTTTAATCTATATAACTACTCTTATTACTTATCAACCAAAAAAAAAAAAAAAAATTCATTAAGAAACAATTAGAGATATTGGTTCATTGAGTGATTCTTCCTGGTGTTGCTGATAGTGTAAGAATCGTTGCAGTTTCTTAAATATCTGAGCTGACTTGTCCAAAATCCTATAAGTTATATATTGCCTTTTTTCTCATCACTGTGATGAGTAACGTCGTAGGCATCCTAGGAGGTCAAGGAAAACACAAAATCAGTATATGGGACCTTCCTTAGAGTGGGGGAAAGGGGGAGAAGATAATATATAAAAAGAAACAAAGAAAAAGAAGAAGCAATACAAAGAATAATGAGAGATGGGAGCTAAAATACATAATAAGAAGGGCTTGGGGTACTCTTTTTGATTGGTCCAGGGCTTGGGGTTCTTCACAATGTTCTGATATTTATGAGTTTTTAGATTCTCTTAGATCTAGAATTTGATTTATTTGTATTCTTATGATCCTTTGTGTTCATTATCTTGAGCACAAGGTTTTGTTTCTTTATCAATAAAATTGAATTCTTGCCAATCAAAAAAAAGAAAAAAGAAAGAAAGAAAGAAAACCATTATAAAGAGGAGGAGAAAATAAGAGATGGGGGAATTGCATGTGCCATGCATGCTGATTTATTGCCATTGCAGTAGTTTATACAGAACTCTGTGTGTATTTATATATGATTTTTTGGTAGATATGATATGTCCTTGGTATGTTTAACTCTTTATGTAGCCTTTTGGATTGCTAGATAATGGTCTTTGGATCAACTGAAAACTTCATCTTTTATGTGTTCTTGAACATCTGTTGCTATTGTTATCTATCTGTTTCAATTGAGTTCTCATTCATAGTTTCTTTCCAGGGTAATATTCAAATGAATCTTAAATGTAAAACTTAGAATTCTTAACTTTAAATTCATTGCTTATGGACTTTGTAAACTTATACTCACCTTGTTGTTCTTTATCTGTTTCAATCAAGATATGAGAGGTCATGGTGATATTTGATTGCCTTAATTGATGTTGGTTCTACTGATAAAAAAAAAAAATTGATGTTGGTTCTTATATGGTTGATGCTATTCTGAGTGCTTTTTTCTTCTGAGGGGTATCAATCCCTGAGCTAAAAGACATGTTAAATGTATAAGGATGCTAAAGAAGAGGTAAAAATGGGGATAAGAAATTGATTTCCATTTTACTTGTGAGCTTGTACATTGGCCAAACTTGCCTGTCTTTCTTCCATGATTCAATAATGCTTGTTACTCATTCATATATCCTCAAATACCTTGGACACCTTTGATTGTTCACATTTTAACATGAGTGCTAATTTGAATTGGTAATATCCTCTTAAATGATGTAATTTTTGGTCCCCATATCACTTGAGCGGTTGATAGATTGTGGATGTCCAGGTGCTCTTTAGAGATATGTGGCTCTAGTTGCTTTTGTGGCTAGGGCCCTTCTTTGCCATATTTCTAGAGAGATGCTTTTACTGTGAACATTTAATGGAAGAATGATATTCTTATATCTTAGAAAGTTAGAAGTGTTACTTTTGAAGGAACTAATTTTAAATTTTGGGAGGCTTCCTATGCAAAATAGGTTAAATTTTTGTTGACATTTAAGAAGTATTCCTCTTTCTTTGGTTGATGAGAAATTCTATTCTCTAAAAGAGATCAGCTTGTGCACTTTGCTAGATTCAATATTCTTTGCAAGACAGAACTTCAAGGTGTAAAATATCTTTTTCCTTCATTGATAATATCATGTCTTATTTAAGAGTTCATATCTTTTCTTTCCCTGTTTCAAGCTATTCATGTAATTGCTGATTCTTTGGCAGTGGTCGAAAATGGAATCCTCTTCGTCAGAGATTAGATAGCTACGACTACACTGTGAAGCAACATGTCGTTGGATCTCTTCTGTTTACACCACTCTTACTTCTCTTACCAACTACTTCTATTTTCTATACCTTCTTTAGCATTGTGAACACAACCATCAGCCTTATATGTATACTGATTGAAGTCGCTATCTCTGTTATTCATGCGACACCTTATATCAAAATATTCCTTTGGTTGGCAAGACGAAGAAGATTTCCTTCTGGGATATGGTTTGAAATTGTATCTTGTCGGAGTAATCTGATTGGTGATACTGAGATTTGTAGTCCTGATAAATTTGATTCTTCATCAGAGAATTTGCATTGTAATCAAAATGGAGGGAAATCTAGTATTTTGGTTTCATTTCTACACAGCAACTTCTTGAGTATAGGTGAGGGAGGCCTCTAGCTATATTATCACTTGTGATATTATTTAGTGATGTTTCTGTAGGGATGAGTCTTAACAAAGCCTCTCATTTCAAGACTCAACTAGCTCTCTCTGTCTCTATCTCTCACACACACACACACACACACACACACATATCTATGTTTATCATATCACATCTATATTTGACTTTCAATGTAGATGGTGTTTTTTTTGCTAACCAACTTTAGAAATTATATTTCAGGAGAGCTAGTTGCGCCTCATTATAGAAATGTCTTTTTTGGGGTTTTTGGTCCTTTTTTTGCTAAATTTACTCATGGTGTCCTCACTGGGAAAAGGTGCGTCTTCTTTGCCTATTTAGTTTTCTTCTTGCTGCTCTATTGTTTCATAGCTACTGAAATTCAAACTTAGTTCCTTTATCTATCTATCTATCTATATCTATCACATTTATATACGTTCAGGGTAGCTTCTACATTGGGTACTGCTCTTCCTTCACCATTGCCGTGGATGTCCATCCCCTACAAAGAGTATTGGTATCTCTGCTATGATTCAATTCTTGCCTGCTGCAGATCGTGACTGTCTTCATATTCAGTGATTCTTCTACTTTTTGACTAACATATTCTCCCCTGCAACCGTTTCATGCTGCTCATCAGTTGCATTTAGAATTTTGCGGGCTATTCATCACATGATTGTCCATCCTGATTCAATTCTTGGATTGTTGTAGGAATGAGTTGATTTAAGTATATTGGTTCCTTTTTAGGTTGGTTGTGTTTATTGAAGCCTTCTCGTTTATTTAGGATCTATGCATGGTTTTTTTGTATGCACTGGTTCCTTAATTTGAAATTTATTGATCAAATTTTGTACTTACAGACAACATGTACTGCTTCTTCACAACTGATCATGACTTCATAACCAATCAACTGCAAAAGATTTATAACTTATTGAATAATAATAGTGTTCAAGTGCCTCTGGTGAGTGGAAACAAACAGTATATAAGGCCCTTGGCCAAAAAAAAAAAAAAAAGTGTGATAGGCAAATATGAGATTGTTTAGGAAAAATATCCAAAATATAGAATATATCACAGGTGCATGCTTTGCCTAAATATGTCCTTTTTTATTATTTATTTATTCTATATTCCTTATGTAAGAAAAGATAATGAAAACAATATGATGTGTGAACAAGGGTTAATTTTACTCCCCCACCCAACTCTAAACTGGGGAATAGGTCCTGGTGGGGAAGTTACAGATATTTTTCCATGTTGTGTCTCTGGAGTATAAAAACGATATTATAAATTAGAGTTTTTGCATTTACCTAATATAATAAAAGAGCAAAACTTAGGTACAGTATCTTAGGTACAGTACTTTAGGTTCTCTATTTAAAATTTTGACAATTGTCCAATTTAACAACCCAGCAAACAGTGTTAAAACTAATTTTTTTTTCCTTCTTCCTTCTTTTCCCTGTACTAAAATTGCAAGAAAACCATGGCTTCAGATCTTTCAAATTGTAGGATCTATGCCTTCCGCTGAAGAATAAATAGATATCATCATCAAAAGCAAACAAAAAAGCTCCAGTAAAAAAAAAAAAAAAAAAAAAAAAAAAGGAAGGAAGGGGAAAGAAATAGAAAGCTTCATTTCTAGACTCAGCTCTTGATCTTTGAGTCCAATGACTCGCCTCTTCTCAAAAACGTCACCCTCTCCGGCAATAAAAAACCGCCGGCTTCTTTATTTTCTCTTTTCTTCTTTATTTTTTTGCTAGGGATTTTTTATTTGCTTTTGGTGAGCACCGTGGGAAAGCAGAAAGCACATAGCTTTTGATGGGCTGAGATGAGAACAAGTTTACAGGTGATGGACTGCAATCCCTTACAAATAATCTTTGCAACACGTAAATTCCTTGAAAGTTGTTTTAGACTTTTTTGTTTTCCTATTTTGTTCTCTCAAAAGGAGTACCTCTACTGCCTTCATGGTTATTTTTATTATTTTATATGGTTTTAGTTGCAGTGAGCCAGTGACTATTGGATTTATTTGGATTTCCCACAGTGATTTTTGATTTTTATTTTATTTGGATTTATTTGGAGTAGAAAGATTTGAAATTTGAACCCGTGGGTTCTTTTGCAGTTGTAGTACAAGAAAAGCAGGAGGAAGAAGAAGGAAGAAGGGGAAAAAAAATTTAGTTTTAACTTCGTTTGTTTGGGCTGTTAAATTAGACAGATGTCAAAATTTTAAGTAAGGAATCTAAGGTACTGTACCTAAGTTTTGCCCATAATAAAATATTTAGTTGCCTGTTAAATGTTCCTCTTTCTCTCTGTCTTTTTTTCGACACTTGTGTGTTAATGAGACTCAAAATCATTGGCAAGCATATTTTGAGTAGATGGAATGCATTAATTGATCTATTTGATATTGTTGATTCTCACTGAACCTTTTGAAGTTACTAGTTCTCAACCAAATAAGTGAACCTACTACAATGGTTGATATTCCAAACATTTTTTGTTACATCTCTTGCTTCCTAGTTAGTACATCCTTTGTTCAAAATATTGTCATGATTCAACATTTCAACTTTGACTATTGCGCGTGATCTAGTAGAGTACTATGCTCACTGTTTCTTTCACCAGACCTCAACTGAAAACTTGAACAAATCTAATCACACAATATGATTATTAATTTGGCTAAACAAATGTGTTTGTAATCCCCTTCAAGTCTGTTGAATTTTTATTTTATTTCATCAAAAAAAAAAAAAAAAAAGTGAACAGGATGTTTATACCTAGGATTGAATTTTGATCAACGATGGTGCTTTAGGTGCAAGGCTGTGAGCCTAATGGCTATTTTTTTTTAATTCATAATATTTTAATAATTATAATTTACTAGTTGGGTTCCCGCAACTCATTTTAGTTTCCTCCAATATTTCAATAAGATATAGTTTAACTGGTTGGCATCTCAATTTCTAATAGAGACATTCAGATTTAGATACCTCACCCTCAACTATCAATGTATATATAAAAAAATTTCAATAATTTTCCTTGTAAAAAAATGTAATCTTTAGTTATTTTATAAACAAAATCGAAAGACATTAAGAATAATGTAGTGATTTGATCATAGTATATATATGTGTGTTTTTAAATTGAAAATTGCATGATATATTGGGTCATATAAATTGGCATGTTTCATGCCTACAAAAAATGCAAATATCCTTTAATTATTTTTTTTACATTTTGAATTTTGTGTTAGTAAAGTTATTTATTTTTTCCCCTTTTTGTTGGACATTGTTTCAATAGTTGCAAAGACAACTAAAATTTTAGTAAGAATATCATATTTCAAATCAATTGTTTCTCACATTAAAAAAAAAAAAAATCAATTGTTTCTCATATAAATCTTAGAAAAGTGATATTAAAATTTCATTATGCTTAAAATAATTAATATAACAAAATAAATGTATTCATTCTATAAGTTATCTTTCTAATTACATAAAATAAATAACACAATGTTAGTTCCAAATACATACATACATACATACATACATATATATATATATATATATCACATGTCACTAAAAGGAATCAAGAAATTTAAAGGGTTAAGATTAATTTTTAGTAAATTCACAAATGTTTACTTTTTAATTTTTAATTTTAGTTTTTGTGTCAATTTTTGTCAAATCAACTAAACATGAGGAACAATGTCATATTGTAAATCTAACATTATTATTCCAACTAAAAAATATTTCTTAAATAAATTTTATAAAAATAATCTTATAAATTCATTTAATATAAATAATTAATGCACAACTATAGATAATTAGTATATACATGTACTCTATTAGCTGATTCAATGAACTAATAATTTGATATAAATGCAAATTCTTTGAAGTAGAAGCCTAAATAAAAAGAACTTCAAGGAATGCGCCCCTTGGCACAATTTCATGCTCTTTAGCATGAGGTCTCTACTTTTATATATACTAGTCGCAGACTCGCGTATTGGGCGAAATAAATTTTTTTTAGGTTAATCTTATTAAATATATTTGTCGTAATAAGTAATAACACTCTCCCATTTTGTTTATATTAATAACAAAATATTTTAAACTTATTTAAGAATCTGTTTATAAATGTTTAACCATGGTTAGTAAAGACATTACTCATAACTTTAGAATTAAAATACAAATTTATAAAATACCAAAACATTTGAAATGACAAATCTCTCCATAACTCATTAGGAAAAGAAAAGGGAAAAAAAAAAAAAAAAAAAAAAACAAAAGACATTACTTAATATTTTGAAATACACTTTAATTTAAAATTTTAAAATAAGAGAATTTAATTTTAAAATTAAGGATAATTTTGGAACCTACCTTAAGCACAGGCAAGTTAGTCCACAATATTTTAATATTAATTTAACAAAGTTTGGCCCAACAAATGTAAAGGGTGAAAATATTTTTTCCTTTCAAGTTTGGGATAGAGTGTCATTTCTTCAAACATCAAGAAAGGGGAATGTAATTACCCCTGTATTATTATTATTATTATTGTAGGGTCAAAATTTGTAGCCTAAGCCCAAAAGATATGGGATGTGAACCCAATAAGCCCAATACAATGAATTTGTAGAGAGTGGGTAAAAGAATTGGGCTGTTTATGAACTAAACAACAGTTAATCAAAATTTTAAAAGGTGAACCCGTACAAAATCACACTTGAAACTTGAAGAAATTGATGTCTGAGGAGATAAATTATTGTTTGAAAGGCAAATACCATTCTTAGAGCTACAGTAAATTTTTCTTCTTCTTCTTTTTCTCTTTTCTTTCGATCCCCCCTTCATAAGAGGTCTCTTACATTTATATAGTTTTCTTTTAAACCATCTTCATCGTACACTTGTTCTTCATCTAAGCATTCACTTGAGTATATGTCACATCAGGTATCTTCTTTAGTTCTCCATGAGTGGTGGCAGCTGAGATTGCACTGTTTAGGGGTCTTCTCCACATAAATGCGGCCAGAAAAGTTGCTGCAGTGTATTAAATGCGGTGGTAGCAGCTTTTTCTTTAGATATTTCTCTATTCTTATCATCTTTATACGTGCATAAAGTTCATCATTATCGTTGGAACTTCCTGGAAGTTTACCCAAACTGCCCAGGTATTTGCTTGACAGATATTCTTCAAATCCGAGGAGGATAGTCTTACGTGATTCTCCATTCTGGGGCCTTTCCCAATCATTTTCTCCTCCTCGGATATACTCATATCTTCAAATAGGGCCTAAGGCCCAATATACGCGTTTGAGCTTTTACCCCCACAATTATTATTATTATTATTCTTGTTGTTGTTGTTGTTGTTGTTGTTAATAATTGATTTTTCATTTTCTTTTAAGTTAATAAAAAACTTACATATACCTTTTTATTTATTTATAGAATATACATTTTTTTAACCTTTACATATCTTTTTTTTAATGTGAATCTTTACATATACCTTAAGTTCCAAACTTAGAACTACTAATAAGCATAATTCTGCAACCATTACATTTCACATTACCAAAAACACACGCACAAAGCCGCTTAATAGATTCTTTGACAATGAATTTCAGAATAACTACCTTAGGGAAATAGTTGGCTGGAATAGCCGGAGTAGCATGCTCAAGAACCACTCCAACAACAGTCGGACTTCAATGGAGACAAACAACAAGCAGTTGATTGACACCATCTACTGCTTTTAGAAGATTTTAGAGCATAGTGTGGGTTTCAGAGAATAGTGTGGGCGGTAGTGGGGAAAGAGATTTGTGGGTTTTAGAGTAACCCGACAGACCAAGCCCGCTCTTGTCAAAATTGGCGAGGCGGAGCAATGGCTGTGTTGGAGGCACAGTTGGGGTTGAGAGGAGCGTCAGGGAGAAGGAGGTAGAGAGAGAAAAACCGCTGGTGGAAATGAGTGAATGAGAGAAAAATATAAGAGAGGAGAGAGAGTTTTTCTGAAATCATTTGGGTAAACTGAAAAGAGAAGAGAAATAGATGGCACGCGTGGACAGATAACGTGTCAATATTTTGAGCATTGGATTTAATCCTTTGAATACTTGTTGCAAATGGTCTTTTGGTTCTTTACATTACTATCAATCTCTTTAAGCTGTACTATGGTGATGATTGGGAAGGCCTTTTTGAGGCCATAACCGGTTATGGTCTTGGTGGATCTTCCATGGCACTCTTTGGAAGAGTTGGTGGTGGTATTTATACTAAGGCTGCAGATGTTGGTGCTGACCTTGTAGGAAAGGTTGAAAGAAACATTCCAAAAGATGACCCAAGAAACCCAGCTGTAAGCAATGTCTCTTTTCTAAAATTAACTATTTTAGCCACTGTTGTTGTGGGTTTGTAATGATTAAGGTATGTTGTCATTCATTCAGGTAATTGCATACAATGTTGGTGATAATGTTGGGGATATTGCTGGTATGGGATCTGATCTTTTTGGCTCGCATGCTGAATCATCTTGTGCTGCCCTTGTTGTTGCTTCCATCTCCTCCTTTGGTATCAACCATGAATTCACTGCAATGTGCTATCCACTTCTCATCAGTTCTATGGGTATCCTTGTCTGTTTAATCACAACCCTTTTTGCAACATATTTCTTTGAAATCAAGGCTGTCAAGGAAATTGAACCAGCATTGAAAAAGCAACTAATCATCTCCACTGTTCTCATGACTGTGGGGATTGCGATTGTTAGCTGGGTTGCTTTGCCATCATCCTTCACAATTTACAATTTTGGGGTTCAAAAAGTTGTGAAGAACTGGTAAGGTTTACTCATTTTTCCTTTCAAATGTGTTATGTAGAAAGGTGTTGTTTTAAGTATATTGTTTTCCATACATAGAAGTTATTATTCTACACTAACTGGTAACCATGCATATAATCTTCAAGAACATTCTAGATATGTTTTTTTTTTTTTTTCCTCTCTCTCTCTCTCTCTCTCTCTCTCTCTCTCTCTCTCTCTCTCTCTCTCTCAATAATTCGATAGTTGCAATAGGGGAAGGGGGATTTAAACTCTGGATGTTTCCGTTGGAAACATTAAGAGGTGCTAGTTGAGCTACAAGACTCTTGGCTCTAGATATGTTTTCAAACATATTACTCATGCAATTTTAATTTAAAGATCTGATTATCATTTCTAATTTTGATGATGAGAAGCATTACTTCTTCACTCTGTTAAAGAGGGGGAAGAATCGCATGCTTCGTTCTGTTGGTTCCTATGGGACTTGGCATGAGAGTTCCACCAAGAAAATATATGATTCTGGGTTTGGGTCTGGCTTTGGGAAGACGATTATTGGGTTCAACAAATTGTTGAATTTCAGGGTGAAGGGTGAGTGTAAGGAGATGAAGACCACTGATTGGTTGATGCATGAGTTTAGTGTTGCTGAAAAGGGCTCCGACTTGGTTCTCTGTGTAATTTACAAAAAGAATAAGAAGAAGGAGGAGAGGGGTTTGGCTTTGGCTTTGGAAAGACCACCCTCTGTTGTTGTTGATTCTGGTATTTTGGGTTCTCCAAAGAGTGTTTTTGATTAGGTGGATTTCTTTGACGAAATTGATTACATGGACATTGGGGGTCAAGACCTATATGATGATCAAGACCCAGTTTTTTATTCTGGTATTTTGGGTTCTCCAAAGAGTGTTTTTGATCAGGTGCATTTCTTTGATGACACGGACATTGGGGGTCAAAACCCGTATGATGATCAAGACCCAGTTGTTGATTTTGGTATTTTGGGTAAACTGAAAATAGAAGAGAAATAGATGGCACGCGTTTACAGATAACGTGTCAATATTTTGAGCATTGGATTTAATCCTTTGAATACTTATTCACGTAGACCTGAATTTCCTTGCTGATTTAATATAAAAACTAATTCTAAAAAACTATACATATAAAAAATTAATTTTCAAAAATAATTATAAAAAAATAGCCGTTAGGGCTCACCCCTTGCGTCGACTATTATATAAGGCATCATCGGTTTATGGCCGAATCTCTCTCCTCCACTCAAATCCGATGAAGATCTAACACCATCCACCCACCACCACTCCTTCATCAATTTCAACCAAACTGACCGATCATCCACCAAAGCCCAATCTGACTCGACTTGTGGTGGTTGCCGGTCGACCTTGGGTTTTCACTTCTTCCACTTGACCTGAGCGGGTCGAGTGCAAGTTTGATCTCAAACTCAATCAGCTGACTAGTGGACAGCCCTAGTCCTTATTATCGACATTCCCAAACAATGGGGCAGACAGAGAATTAGTTTATTACATACCAATCACCTCTCCCAAATATCAACTTCAATACTTATTAATTTTTAGTTTTCTCCAATATTTCAAGTAAAGTTAATAGTAAGAGGCAAAAAAAAGTACAATTTCTATTGCTAACTAATAAAGACATTATGAAAAAATCTTGTATACAACAATGCCCCCTCATTTAATTGTTCACATAATTTGAAATGACACGCAACTCATTCTTACCTAAACATAACATAAGAATTTTGCTCATCACGTAAATTGTATTTCCTGACATGAGGTGAGTGTGTTATTCTCCTCTTTGTTCTTTAATTATTATTAGCATTAATTTTGGGTAACTTTTAATTGGGAACATTATTTCAATTACTAAGACTTGTTTTGGTAAGATTTTGACAAATTATAACTTAGAAAAAAGATAAATTTCAAAAAGTTGTACATAAATAAGTTGGGCAAAATAAGCTAGCTAATAAGTGATTGGCCTGGTGTACTACATCTTTTCTTCTTTTTTAAATTTCATTTATGTAAAACTCTTTTACCAGAAAATTTCAAACTCTTTGTAGATCGTAAACTTGGTTATTTTTTTACCATGATTGTTTTAAACTCAATTTTTTGATAGTGAGTTTACAATATTTTATTTTTTGGAGTTTGAATTTCTAATCAAGTGAAGGCATAACAATTTGGATATTCTAACCATCTTCAATTATATCAAATGACAACATTAGTTGAGTTGCATACCTCTAATAATAGTGAGTTATGAAAGTTAGTAGAGATTTATAGTTGGTATTAAGAGAGTTGATTTCATAACGGATGTCGTTTTGGTTTAGTTTTTAGTAGTGATTGTGTATTGTTTTTGGCGTTAACACTGTTTATATACTTACATATACACATGTGTTATTATTATTTATGTATATATATGTATATATTTATTTTTATGTTGGGTATATTGCAAATTACATTCTTTAAATTTAGGAGTGTTTAGATTTTACAATTTAAAGTTTTAGAATTTGGATTTTTCCCTCTAAAGTTTGGAGGTGTTTGGATTTTATACCCTAATATTTCAAAATTTGGATTTTACACCTTAAAGTTTGGAGGTATTTGGATTTTTACACCCCTAAAATCTGAAATTTAAGAGTGTAAAATTTAAACACCTCCAAACTTTGGGGAGTAAATCCAAACACCCCTAAAACTTAGGGGTAAAATTTAAATTCTAAAATATCAGGGTGTAAAATCCAAACATCTCAAAACTTCAAGGGTAAAATCCAAATTTTAAAACTTTAGGGTGTAAAATCTAAATACTTCCAAAATTTAGGAGTGTAATTTGCAATTTATCCTTTTATGTTTATTAACATATAATTCAAAATCCATATATTTTATAAGCACAAATATTTGCTTAAATACAATAATCCAATATATTAGTTTAAATATAATATAATATATATAGTTAAACTGTTGGTATTAGGTGCCTCCAATCAATAATTTTAAACCTAGCTGAAGCAGTTTTATTAGGAACATAACTACAGCAGAAAATCAAATATTTCTTCTTTTGGGCAAGATACAGAGATGTGACATGTAAGCTTAAATTTGATTGTATTATTACTCCTTTAAAAAAAGAACTACTTTGAATTGTATAATAGTCAAAGTACAGCAAGAAATCATGTGAGTTTCTCATTCGTCTCCTTAATTTTGTTAGAGAGCAAGACGTAAAAATCATCAGGGTAAAAAAGAAAAAAAAAAGGACAATATCCCCCATAAAAAAATAAGAATAATAACAACCAAGCTTTAGCCTCAAATTTTAGGATTGGTTATAGATCCTCAACAAACTAGCTAAACTGACTCCATTTATTCAAAAAAAAAAAAAAAAAAAAAAAACAAAAAAGAGTTGCTATTTCTACATGGGGAAGCGACCATGTGGCATTATGCAAAAAGTTGGGCCAAAATTATACCCAAAATCTATTATATTTTTCGTTTACTTCATCAGGTTAGCTCAAAATGTCATTGAATGAACTAAGGGTGTGTTTGGTTGGACGAGTGGAAAAGTGGGAGGATAGAAAATGGTGGGAGGATAGAAAAGTGAGAGGATAGAAAAAATTTTAATTTCCCTCCTTTTTGTTTGGTTGGGGTGAAAAAGTGGAGGGGTGGAAAAAGTGAGTTTATATAAATTTACTTATATATTCTTGTTAAAAAATGATGCACAATTAAAATAAAAAAAATGACAAGCAATTAAAAAAAAAAAAATCACCCAAATTTATTAAACAATAAGAATTATGTCTAGAAAAAAAAATCATGTCTAATTAAAAAAAAAAAAAAAAAAAAAACTACACGTACAGCCCAGAAAATCAAAAGAAAAAAGGATTTTTTTTAAAAAAAAAGAAAAAGAAAAAGAAAAGCAAAGGAAGGCAGCTAACATCCAAGAGCAAATGCCCAGGAAAGCAGGCAGAAGAAAAAAAAAAAAGAAAAAAAGAAAAAAAAAAAGGCAATAGGACGAAATTAGTGCAAGGGCAATTTTGTCATTTATCCATAAAACTCCTCTCACACCATTTTCTCTCTATTTTAGAGAGACAAGTTTTAGGTAGGCCCGGGTGGAAAATGCCTGGGCCCCACCAAAAATTTTCCTCTCCCTCCCTCCTTACCAAACAACACCATTTCTCATTTTCTCTCTTATTTTCTCTTCAAATTTTTCCATCCTCCCTAAAATCCACCCATCCAAACATAGTGTAAGGGTTACAGGCAAGAAACCTTTTATGCAAAACGTTTTCACTACAGTTTCTCAATTCTCATACATGAAAAAATATGCTACATTTTTCTCACCCCTAAAGAAAAAGAGCAGCATATAACCTTCTTATCTACTTTTGGTAGTGGACTGAACATTGTACTTACAAATTTTCATATTTTTAGCAGGTATCTCTGTGAGCATTCTCCTAGGCACAACTACTTCAACCCCAAGGGCCTGGTTGATTGGTTTTTTTTTTTTTTTTTTTAATAATTTTTTTATCAGTCTTAAAAAGAAATAATAATAATAATAATAATAATAATAATAATAAAATAGTTGGTTTATCTTGACAGTTTTCTTTGAGAAATTCCACCTTTTTCATTGATAGAACATTATTCAATAAATATTTAATCTTATGCCAAAAATGGGATTCAAAACTTGAGCTTATGTAGTTGATGTTAGATTAGTGAATCATCTCTCATTGAAAAGCACACTCAGCCAACTGAGCTAGCAAGGCTTACTCAACCAGACTATTCATCATGATACTTACATTTCAAGTTGCAAGAACCTCATAAGAGAATTCTGCTTTTTGGTTGTGACCTTTGTCATTTTATGAAGAATGGCATTACAAAAACTAAAACTAACATTTAAAGGTTCATTAGCTAGTTACTTGTACAAGATTCCAAATGACAACCACTTGAAGAAATGGTGCTTGTAATAGAGGAAAAGTCTGTCTCCTAGGAATACATGCAGAAATTTCTGTTTTAACCCAGATCAAAGCTTACTCAAAGGTGAACCAAAGCATTAAAATAGACTTATACTGTCCCTTTTTATCTGCAATTTCACTCAAAGAAGGAGAATGTGATCCTAGGAAATCTTGTAACCTAAAGCATATGACAGCTGCAGTCAAGATGTTCAAGCATACTGATTATACTGGTACTGTTGAATGAATTCTTTTTGCCTACTTGAAGAAACATTATTATAATGTAACATTCATCTCTTCAGGATCTTAATAATTCTAATAACTTTCATTGAAAGTGTGGTCTGCGGGTATGATAACCATCAAAACCAATAAATACACAATTGAAATCTTAATCATAGATTATTCTGAATAGTGGTTTTTAAATAAAACACATTCGTGCATAGGTAATGTAAAGAGATGGATTAAGAATTTACGAATGTAGCAAAAGGAAACTTGTTTAATAGAAAAAGTGAAAATAGAAAGGTTAGGTGCAATGCCCAAACTTTGGCCAAGAGATACATGATTAAAGTCAATCAACAACATTAGAACTTGTAAAAATAAGATATAAGGGGAAAACTATTAATTCTACAAGCCCTAAATTATAGAAACACCTAACAAAAAAACTGCTTCTAGAGTCATAGCACATCCAAAAATGAAGAAATACAATATATGGCAAGAAAGATGAGCCCGAAATCACAATTTGAACTCACAAAAGCAGTCAGGCAGAGCAGACCCTCTCCCCATGACATAATCCTCTAGATGAGCCTTCCATAGGGCTTGCATCAAATCTCTCCCTCTAAAACCCTGTGAAGTGAACTCTACAAAAGCTCTTATGCTTAAGAAAAGGGTTTTGTACAAGCCCTTAAAAGCTCACATTGCTGCAACCATCTTATTCATATTTCCAAAATATGTAGCCACATAAGAATCACTATCAATAGACACATAATAATCCAATGCAGCTTTTGTGTTCCCATGCATACTTGTGAAATCCTCATCGCTTAGGAGGAAAGACTTGGTAACTACATTGGTGTAAACAGATGTTAAGCCTTCGATTTCCATCAGACCATCCTCAGCTGCCAAATATATATTTGTCTGTTGGAATGGAAAGTGATTGAAGTATGAAGGCCGTCTCATTAGGGGTAAGAGGATATTTTCACTGTTTTCTCCAAACTTGGGCTAACTCTCCAGTCCATGGTTTTCTATCTCCTTGTGTTGCTTCAATGGCTTTAACAGAAGATGGAGAAAGACCTGAGTATTCGCATTGGCTGTATGCTACCATGTCAGGTTCAAATCGAAGGTGAAGTGAGAGAAAGGGTTTGGGTATGGCTTCTAGGAGCTCAGAAGCCTTGTTCTCCAAGGATCTAGTCAGGCGTAATGCACTGTAACAAGCATGACAAAGGGAAGCTTTTGCATGAGGATACTTACAAGAAAAAGTAAGTAGTCAGCAATAAACCATGAACATCAAAGATATGGAGGAATTTTTTTTCAATCACTATTATTATTGTTTTAAAGCACATATGTATGGAAGTTAAACCAATCTTGTTAGACATCAAAACTCATATGAGAAAGACAAAGATGTTCAGTCAACTTTCAATTTATCTTTCATTTTTTTTAGTGAATAATTAACGCAAGTCAAGTACAAGAGTGTATAAGGAAAAAAAAAATCAAACAAACAACATAGGCTAAAACATAGAACAGTTATAATCCCAGGGAGTCCATAAAATCTAGGAACCCCTCAATTGAAGAGGACATTCAACACAATATCCACTCATATAGACTTCAAATACACATACTTCAACTCATTTGAGCTCCTGGCCATCAAATCACCTTATCTTTCTCAGCAGTAAATGAAAGTTTTTTGAAATATGAAACAGGTATATCCATAAGACCCAATCTAAGATATGTGGACAACGCCTCAAATTAACATGTTGAAACCAAACCACATATTGCATTTGACAATTCAACTCTATATCATAAAACTATTGGCCATTATACATCTCATTAATCAACCTTCTCAGAGTGGGATGAATTTCTCAGTCACAACAATATGGTTCCAGTGTCATCACTAAGCAAGAAACATAGAACTACAAGGTAATACCTATCTCTTCTTTGGCTCATTGCTGGTATAATTGAAATATAATGATGTTCCAGCAAGGATGGAAGAACACTTTCAATTAAGATTGGCTTAGAATATCACAAACCAAATGGAAACCTTTACCAACCATAATTTTTCTCTCCTTCCCAAACATAATTACAGATTTCAAATTCTTTGATTTTGCAAATCGTTCCTCAGTGACTTTCCAAACTCAAAGATATACAAAGTCCAAGAACCCTTATCAAGTTCTCCATGTAAATTGCTTTCCTTGCTCTTCAATTTTAAATGACTATGCTCCATATTTGGCAAACATTTATTATATACCAAAAAATTTATTTGTATGCTATCTCCTAAATCCTAAATGTATCCCATTGATCCACAAATTTTTGTCAAAGACAAAAATTCAAACTTGAAGCTCCACTTAACACATAGGTGTCCTTGTAGCCACCACTTGACCATCCTCCGGACACTCCATATGTTAGATTTCCTAATGCATCCACAAATTCATATATCAGATGAAAAAAAAAAAAATACCAGCAGAACTGTGGAAATATTTAATTTTTTATTTATTTTATCTTATGCTTTAATTAATTACTTATCCACGAAGCTGATTTAATATAAAAACTACTTCTAAAAAAAAATATAAAAAATTAATTTTCAAAATAGTTATAAAAAATAGCCGTTGGCTCACCGCCTTTGCGCCGACTATTATATAAGGCATCATCGTCATTCTTTCCATCAAAATTCTCATTCTCACTCTTTCTCTCTCTCTCTGAATTCACTCTCTCTCTCTCTCTCCCTCAGATACCAAGCATACTTGAAGATGAGTTTTCTCCGGCGGAGGCTACCTCTGCCTCTGCCGTTAGGGGCGAGGTTTGAGCCCTCCGATGCAGTGCTTATTTCGAGTTACCTTTCTCCGAAGATTCGAAAGGAGGTTTTGGCTTGGGACATCATCGGCTTTTCTGATGAAGTATACGATAAACCCCCCTGGGATTTCTGTACGGACTCGACGGCGGTGTTGGATGATGAGAAGCATTACTTCTTCACTCTGTTAAAGAGGGGGAAGAATCGCGTGCTTCGTTCTGTTGGTTCCTATGGGACTTGGCATGAGAGTTCCACCAAGAAAATCTGTGATTCTGGGTCTGGGAAGACGATTATTGGGTTCAACAAATTGTTGAATTTCAGGGTAAAGGGTGAGGGTAAGGAGATGAAGAACACCGATTGGTTGATGCATGAGTTTAGTGTTGCAGAAAAGGGCTCCGACTTGGTTCTCTGTGTGATTTACAAAAAGAATAAGAAGAAGGAGGAAAGGGGTTTGGATTTGGCTTTGGAAAGACCACCCTCTGTTGTTGTTGATTCTGGTATTTTGGGTTCTCCAAAGAGTATTTTTGATCAGGTGGACTTCTTTGACGGAATTGATGACACGGACATTGGGGCTCAAGACCCTTATGATGATCAAGACCCAGTTTTTTATTCTGGTATTTTGGGTTCTACAAAGAGTGTTTTTGATCAGGTGGATTTCTTTGATGACACGGGCATGGGGTTTCAAGACTCGTATGATGATCAAGACCCATTTGATGAAAGTCCCAGATTTGCTGCCATTGATGGTCATTCACAATTCCAAGTCTTGGATTCACGAGAAGATGGGTTAACCAAGAACATGGGTTCTGAAGTTGAAGGATTTGATGGATTTGATGAAGCTGAGGTGGAGGGTCTTTTACTCGACCTTGCTGATGATACAGAGCCTGATTTTGACCCCCTGAGTTTTCTGGATCCTCAGGATTTAGAAGAGGGTGCCCGGCCAAGCAAGAAGATGCGCTGTGACTTAACCAAGAACATGGGTTCTGAAGTTGAAGGATTTGATGGATTTGATGAAGCTGAGGTGGAGGCTCTTTTACTCGACCTTGCTGATGATACGGAGCCTGATTTTGACCCCCTGAGTTTTCTGGATCTTCAGGATTTAGAAGAGGGTGCCCGGCCAAGCAAGAAGATGCGCTGTGACTTTTCGGATAGAGTATTTTTTTGATTTACTGACTTGTACTGGAGAGCAGAACTCCTGCCAACTCCAAGTCCAAGCATTAGAATAGGATAGTATCTTGTACTTATATTGTTTGTTCATTTTAATGTAATTCTCTCTATTTCTTTTATTTTGAAACATAGTTACTGTTTACTGTTACTCTGATTGTGTATGTTATGATTTGAGTTTCAACAGAAAAACAAATACATCTTGTACTGGGTTTGTTTTTCATTCTAATAAAACTTTGTGTTATAAAAAAAAGGTTATCAGTTCAAACTATGGGGACTAACAATTGCTTATGAGTGAAAGTTAAATTGTGATAGTTTACTGATTAATATATATGGAATGCAACCAGTTATCACTTTTGCTTCGTCCTTTCAATCCTTAAATTCATAGTGGTACTCTACAGGCTCAAAAGAGAAAGTTGGGGTTACTAGAGGATGATGATAGCTCTAAATTGGCTACATCTGCTTCTCCTGGAGAACTGAATGTTAAAGATATTTCCACTGGAGTTGGGAAAAACCGGGGTATGTTGATTCTTTTTTTATTATGTGTTCTTGGTGGAAGTTTTTTTTCATTGGATCTACTGTCTAAGTCAACTTATCTTTGTGCTAATTTTAACATCTCTTATTTTCATACCGATAACTCAGATAGGGCTTTTTACAAGGAGTTGGTGAAGGTCATTGAAGCATCAGATGTCATTTTGGAAGTTCTTGATGCTCGTGATCCTCTAGGTACTCGTTGTGTTGATATGGAGAATTTGGTGATGAAAGCAGGCCCTAATAAGCATCTAGTATTGCTTCTGAATAACATTGGTAATCTTTTGCTCTCTCTCTCTCTCTCTCTCATGCATGTTTAAGGTGTTTAGTTTTTGTGTAATGACTCTTATGTTCATATAAATTTGGATAAGTTAGAAAATGAAAACAGTTAAGAAGCACATTATGATTAGATTTGTAATGGAATGGCAAGACCAAAATATCAGAGGACCATCATTCTAATAATAGACAGATATAACTCTGAGTCTGCTCTGTATGTTCACAATCAAACAGCAATTAATCATATAATGGCTGCCATTTAAGTTCATAGACTATGCTACATGCAATGATTGAGAGTTGTCTCGCCTATTTTCCTTGTCCATATGCTTTCGTCTTGTTTTATTTACCTTTGTCACTTGTGTCTCAGATCTTGTTCCTTGAGAAGCTGTTGAGAAGTGGCTTAAGTATCTTAGGGAAGAATTACCAGTTGTTGCATTTAAGTGCAGTACACAAGAGCAAAGATGAAACTTAGGGTGGAAATCAAGCTCAAAGGCAGCAAAACCAAGCAATCTTCTACAAACTAGTAATTGTCTAGGAGCTGAAACGCTTCTTAAATTGTTGAAGAATTACTCAAGAAGCCATGATGTAAGTCTACCAAGCAATGACCATATTTTTAATTCACAATGACTTACATGTGTCCCATTGGTGATATAGAATTATGCTTTTTATTGTACATGTGCTTGTGTTGTCTTATCTGCATGCATGCAACATTGAATTTTTTTGAACAAATTAGTTTATATGATAGCATGTGGAGTTTGCTTGACTTGCTATATCTCACACTACTTGGTTGGATGTTAGTTATTGTTACAAAAAGTCTTTGTGCAGTTTTTTGGAAAGTAAATATTATGGATGGGGTGAAATAGGTTTGAAAAGTTGATGATTATTCAGTTGATATGAGTCAGTTAGATCATCGTTTATGCAATACTTATTTCTTTCATTCTAGTGGACATCAGGCAAATATTTGCTTAGTTGACCAAAACCAAATGTTCTCTTTAGGGAAGTTTTGTTTTGAAAGTGGGTCTCAAAGTATGGCCTTCAAAACATGTGTTAATGGTGTTTTTATTCCACATATTAAAGCTTCTCAATTAGGAACCATGGTGAAGATTATTTTACCCTTTTTTTTTTACTATTGAATGGTACTTGTTATGCTGCATTTTTGAATTTGGGTTTTAGAGTTTGAATAATAGTGCCAGCCATATTAACAATTGTGCTCTGTTATTTATAGCAGATCAAGAAATCAATTACAGTTGGTGTTATTGACCTGCCTAATGTTGGTAAGCGTAGTCTCATTAATAGCTTAAAGAGATCCCATGTTGTCACTTGTCAATGTTGGTTCTACTCCTGGCTTAACAAGATCTATGCAAGAGGTTCAGTTAGACAAGAATGTAAAATTGTTAGACTGCCCTGGTGTTGTGATGATTAGATCTGGAGCAAATGATGCATCTATAACTCTTCGTAATAAGAATAGAGAAGTTGGATGACTCGACTGGTCCAGGTGAGTGAACTCATCCTTTGTCCTTGTGCTAATTTATTTTCTATTCTGCTAGTGTACCTTTTCATGTGGCAAAGGAAATACAGCATTCTATTCCTTTATTAATTCACATTCTCCCTCCAACTGCCTTTGTATGTAAGGAGATTGCATATATAGAATCAAGGACAATAAATGTTAATTAAAGGAGCTACAGTGACATCAAATTCTATTAATATGTATTCTCCACTATCTATTAAGCTCAATTGGCGTCTCCTGGTGTTTCTAACATAGACACCCAGGTTCAAATACTCCCACCCCCAACTATTGAATTATCAAACAAAGTTATTTACAAATCAATAAAAAAGAAAAATTATCTATTTAGAAATTCTGGTGCATATTTCTTTAGAAAGAAGTCCTTTGGATAGTAAAATTTTTGTGAATTCTGTGTTATTATATTAAGTCATATTAGCAGGCTTTGATATTATACTGTCCCTGCTCCATCTGTGCAGTGAAGGAGATTCTAAGGTTGCCCACCCAGCATGTTGGTAACTTTGTACAAGCTCCCTAGCTTTGACTCGGTGGATGACTTCCTTCAAAAAGTGGCTACTGTTAGGGGTAAGCTAAAAAAGGGTGGTGTTGTGGATGTGGAAGCTGCTAAAAGAACTGGCTTGCATGACTGGAATCAGGGTTTGTGTTAGGCATTTATGGTTTATGTGCACTGGGAATATGCAAACAAACAAAGGGATAACAAGAAAAGCAAATCGTATTATATAAAGATGCAAAGTAATGTTAATAATTTGGGTGTTAGAGGTGTTGAGTTTGATTATCAGAATGCCCCTAATTATCTATTGTTTTACTTATAAAAAAAAGTAAGTTAATAATTTGATCTTTTTGTAGGTAAGATTCCATATAACACTATGCCCCCAATTAGGAATCAAGGAGAGCCTTCAGAGGCCAAGATTGTTTTTGAGCTTGGGAAAGAATTTGACATTGATGAGGTTTATGACGCTAAATCTTCGTTCATTCAAAGCCTCAAGTCTGTTGATGATCTCAACCCTATGGAAGTTCCTCCCGAGTTGCCCCCTCAATTTTGATGAGGATTTACTAGAGGTTTGTGATATCTCTTAGTTTTAAGCATTTATTTATGTTCGTAGGCTGTGAAGTGACTTTGGGTGCTCCAAATCTCCATCCCTGAGAGGAGCACACCTCCTCATTATTTCCATTATACATTGTTTTCTAAATGTATAAAATTAATACGTTAATGTACAACTCTTTTTTGCATTTTCATGCATTAGAATGATGAACCAAAACATTCAATCCAAAGTGGTGAAGGCCCCAAAGACACGGATAATGATGGTGACGATGTGTCCATGGCATTTGAAGAAGATGAAGAAGGCAGGAACAAAGGAAAAACTGCTACTAGCAGGCAGAATGAGAAGTTATATGTGGTTGAAGGTATGCTTAATACAAAGATGAAGAAAGCAGAGAAGAAGAGAAGGAAAAAAAGCTGAAAAATCAATCCCAGAAGATGCCATGGATGATGACTATGACTTCAATGTAGATTATGTCAAAAAAATATCTGCCATGGATGTTGGTGACGAGGATGATGGTAATCAAATAATCGGTAAGGTGCCTATGTCTGGTATTGAGTTCATTGATGAGTGATGGAAGACTAAAAATGGCATGCCTTATCTCTCTCTCTCTCTCTCTCTCTCTCTCTCTCTCTCTCTCTCTCTCTCTCTCTCTCTCTCTCTCAAATGCATTGGTACGTTCACACAAACATGAGTGGCAAATTTTACATCTCACTATTTTTTCAAGGAAATTTTAATTATACTCCTTTTCCCACAATTACCAAATGTAGAGTTCCCCTACCTTGTGATTAAAACGCCGGATTAACCAAAAAGTGTTCATCTAAATCCAAATCCTAAATTTTGGATCCTTTAATCCACAATCTTTGGTGAACTGAATCTTTTTGTTGATCCATTAAGCTTGAAATCAAAGTCATCTCTTCCATGATCCAAGTAACTCTTTGGAGGCTAAATTTTGGTTTAACATTTATACGAATTGTGTTCTTGAATAATTCTTTTGAAAATGAAAACAAATTATGAAATTAATTGTCAAAGACCAAGCCATAAATGAAAGCAAAAATCAAATCTCAAAATTTATGACATGAGTTTCAAGTATCTTATGACCAATTAGCTTTGATGGAATTATAAAAAAAGGATACATATTTTTTTTTGGTAAAATAGGAATATGCATTTCGAGAGATATGTGGCTCCTAGGAGGCCCGTTGTTCGGTTTTTTATTGTTTGCAGGTATCTCTCTTGAAGACTCTAGTCTTGCATCCCACCTTCCTTCTTCCCTCACACTTTGGTCTGCAACGTTTGATGGCCTATGTCTTGGCTTTCAGGTTTCTTACCTTCATTTGGCAACTATTTGCAATGTCCATGGCTTCATTATCAACTTTATTCTACTTCATTCTTCAGCTTCTCCATATTCTTTTGAGTTTTGAATCACAATCATGGATATATATTAAATCAGCAAGGATATTCAGGTCTACATGGATAAGTATTCGAATCCGCTGCTGTCAGATCTTGTATTGGCCAATCTTCCTTCAAGATAATGGCCTGAGGTAAGATGAAGTTTCTGAAGAATACTTTTTATTTATACATTAGGTTTTAGATGCTAATTAATATGAGGCTTTAGTCTTTAATTAATACATCAGGGTTTACATCAGATTTGTGCCTAAAGTTAGGTTTAAAGCCACTATGATTTTCAATTGGTTTCTGCCTTTTCCTTTTTTTAGATTTAATCATTTTAATTAGATTTTCTATCCTACTGAACCCCCCCCCCCCCCTTACCAAAAAAGAAGAAGAAGAAGAAGAAGCTCATTTCATGTAATTCTAGGGTTGAAGTTGATATTCAATTTGAGTATAAACTCAATAAATAAACATCTGTAGTCTATCTGCGGGGAAAGAAAGAACAAAAATGTTGGGTTGAAGGGATGATGGCCCAATCATCTAATCAGGGTGTTATTGTAGGCCCACAATACCTTGAAGGAATATCTTCTTAAATTAGCTAATGCTTTTATTATTTATTCGCCGAATTCATCATTTGCAGTAGGTTCCTATTTTTCTCAACTCATCAACTGCATTTTTTTTTTTTTTTTTTTAAGGTCTCTATCATGCATTGAATATGCGGAGAAAGCTGCATTACGTAGGCATTCCATGTGGTCAAGCTTGGCTCTTGATATTCTCTTGGGAAACATGATTGGTTGGGCACTGTTATACAATGCAGAATCTGCTTGCTGGTGGGTTGTGAACTTTACTGGTGAAATTACATACAAATCAATGCGGTCAAGTTGTGCTTGGTTGATGGGAGCCCCTGCAGGTTTCAAGTTAAACAAGGAATTGGCAGGCGTTCTTGGCATGGTTTCTCTTAATGCAATCCAAATATGGTCTACCCTTTCAGTCTTTCTGGGTTTCCTTTCCATTTATATTATTAAAGGACTAGCAACTTTGCATATCTCAACTCTTCATTGGCTGGTCTCACTTGTATATTCAACACAGGCATAGGCATTAGCAGATTTGTGGCGCCTTTTCAGGTAACACTTTCCATTTCTTGGTTAAATTTTTACAACTCTTAAAATGGTCAAAATTCCAACTGGCTGTCATGGTAGTCACTTTTATCAAAACAATCATAAGCATTAAAAAAAAAAAAAAAAAAAAAAAAAAATTCTACCATTTAAATCAAGATATCATGCAGTTCATGCAATGCATTAGTGATTGATATAAGGAGCTTAACATGAGCAATGAATTATTAAAATCTTGTCATTTTCAGCTCCACAAAAATAAGGGAAGTTGCTCTTATAAGAATAGAGAGGATCCGTACGTTGTGGATTCAAAATCATTGGGTGCTGGGTATGATGTAGCACAAATAACATCAATACCCTTGGGTCCAAACGTGGTAAGACCCTTAGAATGTATAAATTTAAGAAGGATTTTGTGGGAAACAATTAGAAAATTAAAACAAAATTAGGAATCAGCACCTAGGGTTGCATTGAGTTTGCACCAAATGGGATAGAAAACCTAGGAATTAGCACCAAGTCATTGGAAAAATTCCAATAGAAAATGTATTCATCTATTGTAAACTTATCTTTGTTGGAATACAATAGTGCGCTTAAACTCTAATCCAGATTGACTTGGGCCAAAGCCCAATTATTGTATTATGAAAATAACCTTGACTCAAGGAAATTAAATATTATAATTGACTTCTACTTATCCAAATACATAAAATTGACTTCTAAAATTAAATAAAACTAGATTAAAATATAACTGTTTTCATGCTTCATACATTAGGGCAATGTATCAATCAAAATAAAAAGAGGAAAGGGAAAAACGTAATGAGAAATTTAGATGAGTGAAAGTTCATTGCAAAATGGCAGAAACTTGTGAGAAATTGTGGTTTTTATGAGTTTTGAGGTGAGTAAAGGGATAATTAATTTTGAAAATTCCTTAAGAAACATCCTTTTTTCTCTTAGACTAACCTTTTGATTTTTGTCCTTTTGCTTTCTTTGTTCCTTTGTGTTCATCATTGTGAACTCAATGTTTTAAATATTTTTAATCTATATAACTACTCTTATTACTTATAAAAAAAAAAAATCATTAAGAAACAATTAGAGATTTTGGTTCATTGAGTGATTATTCCTGGTGTTGTTGATAGTGTAAGAATCATTGCAATTTCTTAAATATCTGAGCTGACTTGTTTGAAATCCTATAAGTTCTATATTGCCTTTTTTCTCATCACTGTGATAAGTAACTTCGTAAGCATCCCTGGAGGTCAAGGAAAACACAAAATTAGTATATGGGACCTTCTTGAGAAGGGGGGAAAGGGGGGAAAGGGGGAAAAGATAATAAATAAATAAAAAATAAAAAATAAAAAGAAGAAGCAATGCAAAGAAGAATGAGAGATGGGATCTAAAATGCATGATAAGAAGGGCTTGGGCTACCCTTTTTGATTGGTCCATGGCTTGGGGTTCTTCACAATGTTCTGATATTTCTGAGTTTTTAGATTCTCTTAGATCTTGAATTTTATTTATTTGTATTCTTATGATCCTGTGTTCATTATCTTGGGCACAAGGTTTTGTTTCTTTATCAATAAAATTGAATTCTTGCCAATCAAAAAAGAAAAAAAAAAAAAAAAAAACCATAATAAAGAGAAGGAGAAAATAAGAGATGGGGCCTTTTGGATTGCTAGATAATGGTCTATGGATCAACTGAAAACTTCATCTTTTATGTGTTTTTGAACATCTGTTGCTATTGTTATCTATCTGTTTCAATTGAGTTCTCATTCATAGTTTCTCTCTAGGGTGATGTTGAAATGAATCTTAATATGTAAGACTTAGAATTCTTAACTTTAAATTCATTGCTTACGGACTTTGTAAACTTATACCCACCTTGTTATTCTTTATCTGTTTCAATCAAGATGTGAGAGGTCATGGTGATATTTGATTTCCTTAATTGATGTTGGTTCTACTTATAAAAAAAAAATGTTGGTTCTTATATGGTTAATGCCATTTTGAGTGCTTTTTTCTTTTGAAGGGTATCAATCCCTGAGCTAAAAAACATGTTAAATGTGTTAGTATGCTAATGAAGAGGAAAAAAATGGGGATAAGAAATTGATTTCCATTTTACTTGCAAGCTTGTACATTGGCCAAACTTGCCTGTCCTTCATCCATGATTCAATAATGCTTGTTACCCATTCATAAATTCTCAAATACCTTGGACATCTTCGATTGTTCACATTTTAACATGAGTGCTAATTTGAATTGGTAATATCCCCCCAAATGATGTAATTTTTGGTCCTATATCACTTGAGCAGTTGGTAGAGTGTGGATGTCCTAGTGCTCCGTAGGGATATGTGGCTCTAGTTGCTTTTGTGGCTAGGGCCCTTCTTTGCCATATTTCTAGAGAGATGCTTTTACGAACTTTTAATGGAAGAACGATATTCTTATATCTTAGAAAGTTAAAAGTGTTCCTTTTGAAGGAACTAATTTTAAATTTTGGGAGGCTTCCTATGCAAAATAGGTTATTTTTTTGTTGACATTTAAGAAGAATTCCTCTTTATTTGGTTGATGAGAAATTCTATCCTCTAAAAGAGATCAGATTGTGCACTTTGCTACATTCAATATTCCTTGCAAGACAGAACTTCAAGGTGTAAAATATCTTTTTCCTTACTTCATTGATAATATCATGTCTTATTTCAGAGTTCATATCTTGTCATTCCCTGTTTCAAGCTATTCATGTAATTGCTGAATCTTTGCCAGTGCTCGAAAATGGAATCCTCTTCGTCAGAGATTAGATAGCTACGACTACACTGTGAAGCAACATGTCGTTGGATCTCTTCTGTTTACACCACTCTTAGTTCTCTTACCGACTACTTCTATTTTCTATACCTTCTTTAGCATTGTGAACACAACCATCAGCCTTATATGTATATTGATTGAAGTTGCTATCTCTATTATTCATGTGACACCTTACATCAAAATATTCCTTTGGTTGGCAAGACGAAGAAGATTTCCTTCAGGGATATGGTTTGAAATTTTATCTTGTCAGAGTAATCTAATTGATGATACTGCAATTTGTAGTCCTGATAAATTTGATTCTTCATCAGAGAATTTGCATTGTAATCAAAATGGAGGGAAATCTGGTATTCTGGTTTCATTTCTACACAGCAACTTCTTGAGTATAGGTGAGGGAGGCCTCTAGCTATATTATCACTTGTGATATTATTTAGTGATGTTTTTGTAGGGATGAGTCTTAACAAAGCCTCTCATTTCAAGACTTGGGCTTTGCTAAGGAAATACTCTCTCTCTCTCTCTCTCTCTCTCTCACACCACACATATCTATGTTTATATTTTACCATATCACATCTATCTTTGACTGTCAATGTATGTGCTCTTTTTTTTGATAACCATGACTCGGTCGATGACTTCCTTCAAAAAGTAGCTACTTTTAGGGGTAAGTTGAAAAAGGGTGGTGATGTGGATGTGGAAGGTGTTGCAAGAATTGTTCTGCATGACTAGAATCAGGGTATATGTTAGGAATTTATGGTTTATGTGCCTTGGGAGTATGCAAACAAACAAAGGGATAACAAGAAAAGTTTATCGTAATATATAAAGATGCAAAGTGATGTTAATAATTTGGGTGTTAGTGGTGTTGAGTTTGATTCTTAGAATGCCTCTAATTATCTATTATTTTACTTATAAAAAAAAGTAAGTTAATAATTTGATCTTTTTGTAGGTAAGATTCCATATAACACTATGCCCCCAATTAAGAATCAAGGAGAGCCTGCAGAGACCAACATTGTTTCTGAGCTTGGGAAAGAATTTAACATTGATGAGGTTTATGACACTGAATCTTCGTTCCTTGGAAGCCTCAAGTCTGTTGATGATCTCAACCCTGTGGAAGTTCCTCTGAGTTGCCCCCTCAATTTTGATGAGGATTTACTAGAGGTTTGTGATCTCTCTTAGTTTTAAGCATCTATTTATGGTCTTAGGTTGTGAAGTGACTTTGGGTGCTCCAAATCTCCATCCCCAAGAGGAGCACACCTCCTCATTATTTTCATTATATGTTCTTTTTTAAATGTATGAAACTAATACGTTAATGTACAACTCTTTTTGTATTTTTATGCATTAGAATGATGAACCAAAACATTCAATCCAGTGGTGAAGGCCCTAAAGACATGGATAATGATGGTGATGATGTGTCCATGACATGTGAAGAAGATGAAGAAGGCAAGAGCAAAGGAAAAACTGCTACTAGCAGGCGGAATGAGAAGTTATATGCAGTTGAAGGTATGCTTAATACAAAGATGAAGAAAGCAGAGAAGAAGAGAAGGAAAAAAGCTGAAAAATCAATCCCAGAAGATGCCATGGATGACGACTATGACTTCAAAGTATATTATGTCAAAAAAAGATCTGCCATGGATGTTGGTGATGATATTGCAGCAAATGTAAAAATAAACTTAACAAGGGAGGCACTAAGTTACCATTATGTGCAATGACAATCACATCAAACTGTCCCTGAGGTTTTCGATTTTCACTTAAGTGCCGCATACCATTAAATGGATCAAGTTTACTTATCCATTAAAGTCTCACCACATTAACCAAAGAAGTCTGCCACAAAGTGTAAAATAATTTATTAGCTCATGGACACAACAGAAGAAGCAAAGGGCTAAAATTAGAAGGAGATGAGATTAGTTCTTCGTTTTTTTTTTTTTTTTTTTTTTTTGGGTGCTGGAAAAGAACCATAGCATATTTTAAAAATAAGAATATGCATAGAAATTAAATAGTTATAAGTCTATTACAAGATCTGCCCTTTTTATAAAGGGTTGTCAAATTCTTCACCACAAGCAGTGGGTTATTGGATAAAACATAAGTACTAATTACAAAAATTTCGAGTTTAGCAAGAGCATCTGCACAGTAGTTTGCTTTGCATAATGTGTGCTTAATTTGGCTGTTAGGGAAGGTCTTTGAAAGGTTCTAGTGAATGATTGGCCATGAGATTTTTCCACAATCAATGAATCAAAGCATCCAGCTCTACATCCAAGTTAAAAATTCCAAGGTCTTTGGCTAAAAAGCGGCTATCCTGGAGAGCACAAAATTCAGCCATAACCTTGGTTAGTTACCGGAATATTTGGCAATGCCTTTGATCCAATCACCATTGCTACTTCTTAGCAAACCACCTCCACCCAATTTGCTTGGATTTCCAAGAGATGAACCATCAATTTCAAGATTAACTAACCCATCTTGAGGTTTACTCCATGAAACTAGAGTACAAATCTTGGTGGATATTGGCCTCGGACTCATACCAATTGCAAAGAATTTTTCCCCACTTTTAATGCAAACTTCATGGGATTTTGCGTCTGTGACACCAGCACATACATTCAAATGGGATTCTAGAAACACTAGTAGGCAATTTGATCAACTCATTTCTTTTAAATGCAACTGGTGAACATCACTCATCAAGACTAGCAATAGTGTGAGAATTGGTGTACGACTAGTCGCAGGCTTACACAATGTGTGAGACAGTTACAATTTTTTGTGTCAATATTTTTTTAAAATTTTTTATCAATAAAAAGTTTGGAACTTCGTTCAACCACACAATATAGTCATCAACATAAGGAGTTTATTTCATGTGGCCTTGTTTTGTCATATCAACTATTTTGAGTGTTTATATGAAAATATATATAATCATTCTTGTTAGAGAATGGAGAGGACAATAAATTTATTTATAAATGAATTTTCGCCATGGTATGATGAATAACTTATACATTGCAAGATGAACTTCACATATCAATAGAAAAACTTATCTTGCAATGTGAACTTCACATATCAATAGAAAAACTTATCTTGCAATGTATAAGTTATAAATACAACATGAAGCCTTCTATTGAAAACTTTAATTTGTTTAGTGTTAATTTAATTTATTTGTAAATTGATTAAGACAATAACAATTTCCAAAAAAATGATTGAAATCTTCTTTTGAAAACTTTTGTACTCATATTTTAGTACATAATGTTATGTTGCCTAACGTAATGCTATTAAGTTGATGTGATATTAGGATGCTTTAATTAATTTGCCTAGTGGAGGTTTTTCCCTACAAATGCAACTTAAGTCATTCCGACATCAAGTTAAATAAGAACATGTAGTTCATCAAAAAAAAAAAAAGAGTTAAATGAGAACATGTAATCATAGATAGTAATCATATTTGAACTTTTAAGGATTATTTCTTACCCTCGATTATACTCATCTTATGATATGACTGCATATATAGTTATTTATTTATGTTAGCAACTGAAGATCCAAATGTATCTTCTAGTCAAATGGCATTTTATTTTCACTACCGCACAATTGAGACAGCTTCAAAATTTCAAAGGTGATGGTCATCCATTCACTCAAAGTAGACCGAATTGGATCAAAGTGGACAGAAATTGATCAAAATAAGCCAAATTAGACCGAAGTGGACTAAAATAGACTAAAGTAGACCAAAATGGATTGAATGGACAAAAATGGATCTTAAGGACAGAATTGGACCTAAATGGACTGAAGTGGATAGGATTAAACCTAAATGGACCAAATGATACCTAATTGAACTGAAATTGACTTAACTAGACCGAGGTGTCCCAAATTAGACCGAAGTGTACCAAATGGACAGAGTGGACTCAATTGGATAGAAATGAAAGAAATATGAATATTTATATTTAAAATTCAAGAAGTAAAGTGACCCTTTGTGCATGCTATTTTTATCAGAACATGGATGAAGAAAACTGGTGGTGACCTTTTGTGTTTATCAAACAAACCTCCATTGACAATGCATGAAAACAGTGGGGGAAAAAAAGTAGAAATAGCACTAGTTATCTGAACCTCAGCCATATTACATAAAATAAAAAAGTTTGTAAAAAGCTATGTTAATTTTATGAAAATTCGTAGACACTAGTTAAGTTTTCTCTTCATGTAAATTACGTCATTATTTATTATCTTCTCCATATTTAATTGCTCACCATGAAATAAAAATAAAATAAGAAAACGAATGAAGAAAGAAGGTTATGTACTTATGGGTAGGGTATTTGAGTTTAGGTATGTAAACGAGCCAAGTTTTGTCGAGTAGTGTATGTTCAAGCTTGTTTTGTTAGTAAAAGTCAAAAGCTCAAGCCTAAAATATTGTTTGAGCTTGAGCTCGTGGGAAAGCCAAAAAACTTGAGCTTGACTTGACTTGGCTTGATTCATTAGTCAAGCCAAGGTATCAAGCTCAAACTCAAGCTCAGATCAAGCTTTTGAGCTTGAGATCCAACAAAGAAGCCCAATAGAATAGTATTGTCATGGTGCTAGATCATGGTGAGGTGTGAGGTTCCTATAGATATGGAAGTGTGGGCCGGGTTCCCATGCATACCGTTTAGGGTTGGCATGTGGTTTTTATGGATGGCACACGAGAGGCTCATGGATGACGCACTAGTAAAGAAAAAATCCCATAGGCAAAAAGGGAGCAAGTATGACTTATTTGTTGCCCCAAATAGAGGTTCGGAAGCTCATAGAGAGGCAAATACTTACACGTGAGATGGAGTTGTTGGTTATAACATGCGAGCGAAGTTGAATGAGTGATTAATATATCATAGTTGGGCCCAAACATGTAAGCTTATCTTTTCGGGTTTAAGTGGTGTTTATGTATGTTATATTAACTACTTAATTAGAAGCTCTCTAAGACAACATTTATGGACTAAACTTTGTGCATTATCAAAGTATATTAGAAGTTAACTATTATTCCCCAATAAAACATATTATAAATGTAGTAAAAAAAATTATCTATCTTAAAATTTATAAATCAAGTTTAAAAAATGAAACAAAACACTTTTAGGATCCAAAACTCAACAAAACCACGATTCAAAACCAAAAAAACCCAACAATTTGTTTTGCTTTTAAACTTGGCAATTAAAGTAAAGATTATCACTCACTTGCTATTGCACACTCATTGTAACCAAACTGTCACTTGGACTAAAATTGTGTTTGAACTAAAATTGCATTTCAAAACTCGATTTCAAAGGGATTTTCAACCGTGTACCAAATATGCGATAATGAGTGTGTAATAACATTTTTCTTTAAAAAAAGAACTATTCTTCTATAAAAAATTAATTGCCTAATAAATTTGCATCATCTAATTAAATTACTTCAAACTTGATTTCATGTGAAACTATGTTCCAGTAGGGTACCTATAATTCCTATTACAAATTGGAATGCTATTTTCACAAAATCAAATGCCACTTAACATTGAATGTATTTTGGGGGAAAAAGTTATCATGCATTGATTTGATTACCCACCACCTAAAATTTAAGCCTAACCTCCTTGTGAGAGAAAGAAGATGAAGGTAAAGGATTAGGATCAATTATATAGTTTCATGTAGATAATAAATGAAAGTTCCTACAAGAGGCTTCATTTTTAGTTATTTAAAAAAAATTAAGGCTATGTTTGGTTGGGAGGATTGAAGAGTGGAATGATATAAAATGTTTGGAGGATAGAAAGGTGGGAGGGATGAAAAAGGGGACTGAATTAAACCAAAATGAACCGAAGTAACCGGGGTTGGACCGAACTAGACCAAATAGATTGAATTCAACCAAAATAGTCTGAACTCCACATCACCCTTTTTTTTCTTTTTTCTTTTTTTTTTTTTATATTGATTTATTCCTCTATTTTTTTATAATATTAAATATATTAATTGAATAATTTTACACATTCATCTTGGATGGTTTTTTTTTCTTCTAATAATATCTTAGACAGTTTTAAATTTACATATATTTTGTCTTTACACATTCATCTATTTTAATTTAGAAAGGTAATAGATAGGTTGAGATTTTTTGTTCATTTTGATTGAATTTGTGACTTTGGATCTAGAATCAAGACATAATCCTAGTTCTTCATTGTCTCTCCCTCTCTTTTGGTATGACAAAAAGAGAGGGAGAGACAGTGAATTGAAGTAAGAGTAAAGAAGAAAAAGAAAAGCATGGAAAGATTTTTTTCTAAATTAAAATAAATGAAAATGTAAAGGCAAAATATATGTAAAGCTAAAACCATCCACAATATTATTAAAAAAAAAAAAGCATTCAAGATGAATGCGTAAAGTCAATTGGTTAATATATAAAATATTATCAAAAAAATGTAGAGGAACAAATCTATTAAAAAAAAAAAACCCCCCTAAAAAAATGATGATGTGACCAATAATGTAGCTTAACAAAAGCGTAACAATAGTAAATGCTACCATTCGAATTTTAATATATAGATTTACGCCTCCTGTGCCAAAACGTTAACAATTTATTTTTTTTTATTTTTTTTTAAATTTAATACATTTTGGTTGTTATCTTATGTGCAAACAAGAAATAAACCAAAGCCAAAAGAAATCTCATAGAAATTTCATATCAGCATGAAGATGAAGGCACAAAAGAAACTAAAATGAAAAATTTGGAGAGAGGACAAAGATTATCATGAAGAAAACCAAGAAATGTGTTTATCAAGTAATTTGACATATTACAAAAATGACATATCAATATTATTTGGTTGTTCTAACTTCTTTTTCTATAATAATAATAATAATAATAATAATAATGTTGTGATTATGGTTAAAATGAAACATTAAAAAATGGGAAAAAAACTGAGATTTTAGATAATGAAATATATAAAAGAGAAGGAAGAAAAAAGTGTTGGTAGCTACCTACAATTTAGATAGGAGGAAAATTTGAAAAAAGAAAAAGAAAAAAAAGAAGAAATTTGGATTGGACAAAAATGATGAGTTGGTGGCTGGTAGTGGTAACTTGGTAATTGAATCTTATAATGAAGGATGAGAATTACCTTTTCCTTTTAAGCCCAAGTTTTATCCCTATTTTCTCTTCGATTTAGGGAGATAAAATTTTGATAAGCTCAGGTGAAAAACACTTGCACCACCCTTTTTCTATGGCAAACCAAACAATGAAAATAATGAGTATTCTTTCTAATTTTCTCTCAATAACTAATGCTGAAGAATAATTGAAACAAGATCAATACATGTAATTTGAACATTAACCTCTATCCATATGAATTGTGGTCATTTGACATTATACTTGTTGCTAATTCCAAATAATTTCATTACACAAAGAAATGTTATTATTTGAGCAATGTTTGCTATTAAATAAAGAGTGAGAATTTTTGGAGGAGATGCCACCCCTACTTGGCTAGAATATTCCTATTAAACAATTCTATGTCCCTAAGACCTAGCTTGCCTGCATGTTTTGGTTGACACAGGGTAGACTAATGTAGCCAATGGATTTTTGTGTCCAAACATGTTCCTTTTATCATATCAAAAGAGTAACTTTTTAAGCTCTCTGCAAAAGACAGTAGCCAAACATTTCTCATGATCTTAATCTCAAGAACCCCCCAAATTTGTTGGACACTCGTATTTTGAGAGAGGAAAATGGTTGTCTTAGCGCTCTTTCATATTAATTACTCAATGTCTCCACCAACTTCTCACAATTTTGGGCTGTTGCTTCACAAAATGACAGTGAATTATCAGCAAGAAAAACTTGGATGGGCTTGGACTCCCTGCTAGAAGCAATCCCTCTTACATCTCCTTCCATCTCAGCCTGTCTTAACTCTTAACTTGGAAGACATTCAACATAGAGGATAAGCAAATAAGGTGGCAAGGATCACCTTGACATATGCCTCGGATTACTCGAAAATAATCCACAAGTTCCACTGTTCAACCACACTGAGTGGGAGGTAGAATACAAACGCATCATGATTAGCGAACATTTATATTATCTCGTGTAAAAATTCTTGTTTATTTTAACATAAATATTTATTTTTTCTATTTTACATAACTATTTTTCAAAAATCTCTAATTGAGAATATCTATTCTAAATGCTATTTCAATAAAATATTCATTCTTGGTTCACATACCATTTTTTAAAAACACTCTCATCACTCGCACACAGACACACACCAACTGAAAAAGTGAAATGGGAATGAATAAAATATGTCTTTACACTTGAACAGACATACACCAATGCACTAATGCGAGTGCTTTTTAAGACTGATATAAATTTTAGGCCTATTTTGCATTTACTCTTATCTAAGATACTAATTGATTTTTGGTGTAGGCGGCGGAGATTAAACTTTAAATCTTTTATTCAACAATTACAAATTTTACTAATTGAACTAACTAAAACTTAGATTCTTATCAGTATTTTGAAAAAACCTAAACCTAACAATTACAGCTTCCAAAAACTTCCATTCAATCATATTGTAGGCTTATTCATATCTAAATTATTTAGTGCCGACCAACCTTTCCATTTTTCTTTCTACTGATCGAATGTAGCATCTAAAGGGCAAGTAAAACATTATCAAAGTTTTCATTTTTTTAAGTATTATTTATTTATTTATTTACTTATTATTATTTAAATAATTCTATAATTACAATGCAATGAGGAATTGAAATACTGAATGTTTTCATTAAAAACACCAATATAACCATGGGTAACATGATTTTCAATCTATTAACTAACACGGTAACAGCTTCAAAGTTAGGATAAGTGAAATATTTATGGATAAGGGAAATATGTGTAAGGTTAATAGTTGGCAACTTGGCATATCTTAGTATTTTCAAGACATCTAGGATTTAAATTACTTCTCCTTTGCTTGAATAACACTATAACTATGGAATTATAATAAAATAGAAAATAGAAAATAGTGGGCAACATGTGGCATGATCTCAACACAAATGACACAACTCTAGTTATTACTTATTACTTATTTCTTATTATAACCATACAACCCGCCAATACTTCTTTTAAAAAAATTTCCATAAAAAAATTTAGAAAATAATTGAGAAGGGGTCACTTATAGAAAATTTTTTTGAAACTTCAAATATCAAAATGACATCAATTTCACATCAAAAAAAAAAAAAAAAATGACATCGATTTGAAAGTTGAGGGGATGAGTTACAAGTTTTGGAACTTTTTGATTGATCAAAATGACACTATCACTAAAATTAAAAGAAATAAAATATATTTTAGCCCAAAATAAATAATTCTAAAATTAAAATAAAAAAAATAAAAACTTGAAAAATAGAAGATATAAAAAATAAAAATAAATAAATAAAACGGCCCTTTGCAGAAACAGTAGCTCTCCGGCATTTTAACCCTAAGAAGCACTAACATATCACATATGCAATAAAATAAGACGTGGGTTTACTTTGATTTCTGTAACTGAGACTGAGAGAGAGAGAGAAAGAGAGACTGTGAGAATGGGTTGGATCGGTGAGACAATGGACTCCATCAAATCCCTTCAGATCCGACAGGTCCTTACACAGGCCGTCAGTCTTGGTTCGCTTCCAATTCTACAATCTTTTTTTTTTTTTGGTTTCATTTCATTGATTCGTGTTTGGAATTAGAATTCTATGTGTTTTTTGCTGTCTTTGGGTGATAATAAATTGTGGGTATGCATTAAAAATTGAAGCTTTATCGATTTTTTTTTTTCTTGTTGGGTTTTCTTTTCAGGCTTAAGAGAACAAAACCCAATTGTTTGTTGAGGCTGATGTGATTCTGTTTGGCTCATTTGAATTGGGATTTCCAAGTTTTATTTTCTAAGAAACAGAAACAAAATCAAATTTCACATTCATAATCATTGTTTATATGGTGGGTTGGGTGATAATTCATGCCCACAAAATAAAGTTATGAGTTTGCTTTTTATTTTTGAATGCTAAGACAATACGAATAAATACATAAAAAGGGTGATTTTTTTTTTCTTTTTCTTCTTTATAAAAAAGATTGGAATCTTGTATTTTTTTTTTTTTTTTTTTTTTTTTTTTATAAATAAATTTGTGATACTTCTCCTTGGCTACTGTTTACTCCCGATTCTTGATTTTTAACATTTTTACAATTATAGGTCAACATATGGTAATTACTCAAATTTAGATTTTTTGAAATTGTGTTCATAAGAAGAAGCAGCACAATCCAACATATTAAAAATCGAGCATTATTGTTAGTCAGAATGTTTCAGATTTTATGGAGTTTGAAATCTTATAAACCCTTTAAAAAGTGGTTGATTTGCAGTAAAACATAATTTTTTTTTTTTTTTTGATAAATGATTTGCAAAAGCATAAATTGAAGTCTTTTTTTTTCATGGTTAATGTGTTATTTTTGGATGAGCTTTTTGCTGAAAATTCGCAAAAGTACAATTGTGCATTGAAAAAGTGAGGCTTTAAGAAGCAAACTTGCTGACGCAAAAAAGCTAATCCAAACTCACACTCTGTACGAGCAGATATGGCTGCAAGGTTATTCTGTTTTATTATCCCATTATAAGATAGTTTGCTAATTTTCGGAACCTCTGAGATTGTACGTTTTTGATACTGAAAGGGTGGTTGCTTTTGAAATGGAGGGGGTTCTCTTTTGAAATTTTGACTATTTTGCTATCTTGCCTCTGCTATAACAATAGTGCAAAAAACTGTTTTGTTGAAATGAAAACAAATTTGAATATTTTGGTACAGATGTTTCACTTTGAAGTAGAAATCTGTTTGTAAATTACCGTTATCATGTTGTGTTTTACTAACCTTTTTGCACAATATTTGTTCACTTAAATGTTTTGATTTTATCCCAGGGATGATTGTTACGTCTGCACTAATAATATGGAAGGCATTGATGTGCATTACTGGCAGTGAGTCTCCTGTTGTTGTTGTGCTTTCCGGTAGCATGGAACCAGGTTTCAAGAGGGTTAGTCAACCTAATTTGTGAATGCTTCAACATGTTTTTTAATCAAAATTGGTTCTTCATGGAGTTGTTTTCAGTGTGACTTGGAATTTCAAGTTTGAAACTATTATTTCATTTATGAAACTACCTCGGTTAGCATAGAGGAAAACTGCACACCCTTTCATATTCATAAGAAAAGAAGAGAAGGTATATCTCTTCTATCCTTGTTTCTGTCTTTAGGGAGCAATGACTGGTTCTTTTTTCTGCAAAGTGTCTTCTCAGGATGTTTTTTCTACGGAGAAAGTGCAATTGAGGAGATAGTGCAATTGTGCCTCCAAGGAATTTTATTTTAAATATTTCTGCTGCACATGTTTAATTTCACCATGTCAATCTTGTTCTCATGCTGCTTAACAAATGATAACCTTTCATATCATAATGCAGGGGGACATCTTGTTCTTGCACATGAGCAAAGATCCTATTCGTGCTGGGGAAATTGTTGTCTTTAACGTTGATGTAAGTTTCTTCTAAAGTGTTATTTTTTATTCTGCTTGTGTTCATTACGATTTTGGTGTTGTATTTATCATTTCTGATAAGATTCTTCTAGTAAACTCACTGGGTTTTTAAAATGTCTTTAGAATACTTTTTGCATCTGTCCTTAAACTCATTGTTTTTGTGTATATCAATTTGACAGTGCTTTTTTTAAATTTTATTTTATAAGTAAAAGTATTTTATTAAGTGAATAGACTACATGCACACAGCAATGAACACAAAGTAGCCTAAAAAATAAAGCTTTTATCAAAATAAATATTTATATTTATTTTTTGTATTTTGTTTAGGCTACTTTGGAAAATGGAGAATACAAAAAAAGAAAAAAAAAAGAAAAGCATTTGGCTTGAGATGGGCAGTAGTTAAAAAGAAGCAATTGATGTATCTTATGAAAATTTGTGAAAAAAAATAAAGAAGAGGTTTAATTAATTGTTGAATTAATTCACAAAAGCTGCCCCCCCCCCCACCAAAAAAAAAAAAAAAAAACTGGAAGAAGGGGGATTTTTTTGTTTATAAATTTTTCTGTTTGATCAGAAGATGGGGGAGGATTTCTTTGATCAGTTTTCCATTCCAACCTAGTAATACTTAATGTCAACAGGACTTGCACCCTTCATTTTCTAATCCACATATCCTTTCAATTAATGAGCCATAGAAATTATTCAAGGGATCAAATAATTTGTAAATATATAGATAGATGAATTTTTATGCTGAGACTTTGAAATTGATCCTACCACCACCATAGTAATTTATCAGTTACTTGTTAATGGAAAAAAAAAGGATCTTTTGGCTGTAACTATATTGTTTTAGTTTAGAGAAAGGTAAACCTTCTTTATATAGGGTCATGATCAAGTTATATATGATGTAATTTACACCACTTAATAGCTCTCTGTTGGATTGATATTTTGAAAATCCTACCATTGGATTATAGGTTCTCTTTGTTCTTAATGCACACCAAATTATGTCAGTTGGATTTAATTGACTATTTGATCCATAGTTCTTGTTTTGTGTATAATTTTAAAATTTAAGAAAATAGAAATTTAAATATTTTATAGATGAGATAATTTTTTGTCTTTTGATCATCTTGGTATTTCATAGTTGTGTAGGATTTAAGATACAATGTAATCCAATAGATAATTTATCAAAAATTACATCTAGTATAAAGTTATTAAGTGATGTGACATTGAAAAAAGTTTGACCAGGTGTAGTTTGAACTTCTAAAAAAAAATAGTGAGCAATTGCATTAGGATAAGCAGATATTAAATAATGAATATAATTTACATGAAAAGGAAACTGGACAAGAAAACTTGACTAGTGACTATGATTTTTCATAATATTAACACAATTTTTTACAAATCTCTTGTTTTATGTAACGTGTTGAGGTTCAGATAACTAATGCTATTTATATTTTTGCATTATATATATATTTTTTTCAATGCTAATATTTTTCTTTATCATGTATGTATCTGTTCAGGGTCGCGAGATTCCTATTGTCCATCGTGTCATTAAGGTAAACACATCATCCTGACCTTATACTGCACATTGATTTCCATAGAATACTGGTGCCTTTGTTACCTTGGTGGAAGCTATATGCACTATGATTATGCTGCTAAAGCTCTTATGTTTTTATTTGAGTTTGCCCTATTTGAGTAAATGACTGGACTCACATAAAGTTGGGTTCTAACATGCAGCATAATTCGTCCTATTCACTTTTAAGAGTATTAGATTAGATTAGACACTGGGCAATAGAGGTGCTCAATTGGATGCTTGTATTGATATGTCTACACCTGACCCCATAGATTGGTGATGCTTAAGGAGGACATGGTATGTTGTGCTTAGTTTTATTAAGGATATTTTGACCTGACCAATGAAGGTAAATTTCAAATGTTTTTATTACCATTTTAGGCATTAGATTAAACCCCAGAATGTTCAGTTTGTTTGCCCATAGGTCAGGTGCCCTGTAAAGTCTGCGTTGTTACTATCTCTTGCCCTTGGTTCAAGTGATAATAGATTAAATTGTTGGTCATGTTAATTTTGAGTAACCTGGGAAGTTCTCTCAATTATCTGAAAACTCTCCCCACCCCAACCCCCTTTGCTTGCATGGCAGATGCTCGACTCAACTCAACTCAACTCAATTAAGCCTTAATTCAAAATGACTTTATTGGCTACATGGATTCTTTTCCAAATTAATTGGGGTTGAGTTGCTTGGAAGAAAGCTGACTTAATTAGATAGGACTAAGGCTTAGTTGATAGAGTTAAGTTGCAGTGCTTTGCACAAATACTATGTTGCCAAACAGTGGGTACCGAATATGTCCTTATACAGGGCAGGCTATGATGAGAATGCTGTTTGGTCTGAAGAGCTAGTCATCTCTTTATGCTGCTGTATGGTTGGCATCTGTAGATGTATTGTAACTGATATCTGTTTTCTGTAGATGTCATTAAGATTATTGACCACATTGTTAAAATTGAAAGATATAATTGTTGTAACTCTAATGCATCAAACAGATGGCACCTATTCTGTGATAGTATGTTTGCATACAATGGTTATGAGAGATGTTCTAGATTAATACAAAAAGTTCATAATCTATAATGGTTATATAAAAAAAGATGCCTTAAGATAGATCAAGCAAAGAGCTTCCTTTGCCAGAGATTTCTTGGCTTGTGAAATAAGTTGTCACATGACAGGTGAACATGTGACAGCATTTTGATTTCTGAGAGTTGAGTTGTGGCATTTTAGCTTTTGATGCCAAAAGCCAGAAAGAATTGTTTGAAGAACTGACAGAATACTTTGAAGTGTTTACCTTTTGCGTATATGTCAGAGCTTATGCCTTTTCATTATTAAACATTAATACTGTGTTGTTTAGTGAGTCTTAATAGTTAATTCTTTTTGCAGGTCCATGAACGGCAAGATACTGGAGAGGTTGATGTACTCACAAAAGGTGCTGGCTTTTGGAAAATTGAACTTTTTGATTGGAATTTATTGAGATGTAATCCATGATTGTTATTTCTGTAGGTGGTTATCATTATACATGGGCGGGTCTTAGCATCATAATTCATCTTCTTGCTTTCTCCTTACTATACCTGCTGCAGTTTTAATATGTTACTTAATGATATTAATACTGTATTCTAAAAAAAAAAAAATCGGTGGGTCATCTGCTGTTATCCTGACATTCTCCCTTTCCATATGTTGCTGTCTATCTCAGGAGATAATAATTATGGGGATGACAGACTACTGTATGCTCATGGTCAGCTCTGGCTGCAACGGCACCACATAATGGGCAGAGCTGTTGGGTAAAAATTCTAGCAATAGTCTTCTTACTTGATCTTATTCATTTATTTTCATTATTATTATTTTTTGGGTTAATTAGCATGGAGGAGTCATCATTTGGTGCAGCCTTGCTGAGAACGTGTTTTGCATGGACGCATTTTAGTAGCAATTTACATACATAAGGACACCCACACCATGCATGTGCACCCCCACACAATAGGAGTGCATTTCTGTGGCAGTTTGATGTCTCATGGTTATGGAATCATCATTGAGACTAATTGTTTTCTTGTTTGCTTTGTCTTGTTTTGCGCATATCATCATCTATAGCAATTAAGGCATGATCCCATCTTTTGAAAATAGATTTCTCACCAAATCTGATGATCTAGATTAGAAACTTCATTTTTTTAAAGCTGCTATTAGAAACGTCATTGTTTTATTAACAATGATCCTATCAATGCAATTGAAAGGAAATTTATTGTGAAATGGACTCATTTATAATATGTTGGGAAGTCCAATGCCCTGTATGTTCTGAACCTTCTGACAAATCACCAATTATTTTGCAATGCTGGATGAGTAGGGTGCTTACAAGTTAGTGATGAGTGGTTTTGTGAAGATGGTGTAGATGATCTTGAAAATACTTTTAACCAAGTTTTATGTTTGATAAGCACAATAGATTGCCACCAGTTTTCTTCATCCATTTTCATACTCTTCTTTTAAAAATAGCATATCCAAGGGTAACTGCACCTTTATTTCTTGAATTTGAAAAATAAATCTTCATGTTGCTTACATTTCTGTTGCTGGCAGGTTCCTACCTTATGTTGGCTGGGTGACAATTATCATGACTGAAAAGCCAATTATCAAGGTTTGTGTCTCTGACCAAAATAACTTATATATATATATATATATATATAAGTTATTGAAAAGAACAAAGAAAAAAAAATGTTTCTCTAGAATTTTGTTTTGTAATTTCTGAAATTAAATGTTTTTCTGCTAGTCTATTTCTGATTCTTAATAATATTAATGCTTAGATTTCATTACATGTTGAAAATTTTTCCTCTCTTTGGTCAGCATCTGATCGATGTTTGTTCATAAATCACTTTGTGGCATCTATGAGTTCCACTTTAGAATCTCAAATTGGAACTCTGTTTGAAGTACTAGAATTTTATTCATGAAATGTAATAATCAATTTAACTTTAAAATTCCAAAAACTGCAAAGCTATTAAATTTACACTGGAAGTAACATCGTTCATTTCTCTCTTGCAGTATATTCTTATTGGTGCATTGGGGTTGCTGGTTATAACATCAAAAGATTGAAGAATGAAGCGAATTCAAGTTGTGTTTGTGTCAGATCCGATAGAAACATGCTAGCAAATGCCATCTCTTAGATGTCTCATTTCTCCCATCCTTTGTACATTGGATAAGTTAAATTTTAATGATAAATTAAATCAGAATAGTTGGTTAAAATTTTGTCACCTTGATCTAGCTCTTTTAACTAATGTTTCACTTGTTCAGTTGATTAATGCTTTTTGTCAAATTTGATAACCCTTTTCTTGGGTGCCAGGCAATGATGCGTTTTGTGACAATTAAGGAAAATATCATGTGTGAAGTATTGAGCTTGTTACCACTTCTCTGTCATACGTAGTTACATGCGCAACAGCGAGAATGGAAAACCTTAATTGGATATCCATACCAGGCATTATCTCGTTGAATTGTTTAAGTGTAACTGTATATATGGACTGAACCTTAGCAGATTTTGATAGAAAGAGAACCTTTGCATATTGCACGGGTCTTCAGTGTTGATGTAGAAACCTTCAGGGCAGATTGCAATATCATGTCATCTTAAAATCTGTAGCATTTGATTAGTTCTTTGAAAGTACTTGTTAAGTTAGAGATTTTCTGGTCTCCACATGAGAGACTAAAGGGTGAATTTCGGATGCATTTATTATCTTATACATCTGATAAATCATGAATGCATTGTCACTCATATGTAGGTCCAATAACCATGTGAGATTTCAGATTTCCATTAAAAAAAACCATGTGAGATTAGCACACTCGGAGAGGAGGGATGACTTTTGGACTGGGGGAGGGGGGGGGGGGGGGTGGTGTTTTCAAATAGGGCTGTATCTAAACTAAGCTGTTCATGAACAACTCGAGCTTGGCTGGATAAAAAGTTTATTCATGTTTGTTTGTTCATAAATAAGCTAAGCTTGAACCTTAATTTTAGTTTTGTTTAATAAACAAGTCGATCTTATACCAAAAAAAAAAAAAAAAAATCTTTATGAATACACCTGTGAACAATAGTGGTCGGTGAAATATAAGCTGAGCTTAGGTTGGTTTATGGGCTAGGTAAGAAGATTGATTTGGACTTAAAAAATAAACTAATATCTTACTAAGTCGTCAATTAATTGAGACTTGAGACTTGGGATCATGTGTAAATCAAATGAGCTTGGAAATATGTTTAATATGGGCTTAATATGTTCTTGTATTGTATCGAGTTCAAATGCTTGACATTGAGCTTGAACTTAAGCTTGACTTGATTTATTTCATAAGCTTGGTCTAAATCGAGTTCAAGCTTTTGGACTATTTGACAAGCTTAAGCTCAAATATAGTTTGTAAGCTTAGTTCAAGCTCAAGTTAACCTTGAACACTATATATTTGTTATTGAGCCGAGCTTGAACATTCAATAATCAATAAAACTCAATAATTGACAAAGCTAAGCTTGTTTAAACTCAATAATTGACAAAGCTAAGCTTGTTTAGAGCTCTTTTTTTTTTTTTTTTTTTTTCACAAGTAGTTACATCATGCTAAGGTGGACGGTGGTAGAGCCGTATTTTCAATGTTAAGGATATGAGCATTTGATGATTTATCGCTATTTTCAATGTTAAGGATATGAGCATTTGATGATTTATTGATGTGCAGCTCCCTAACGATAAATGGGCTCTCTTTTACCGGTTAGTCCAGTTGTTGGTGGGGGTTGTTTGTCGAATAATATTATAATAGTATACAACACTTCTATCGATTTCCACCTCTAAGAATGTCACATTAACCTATGTTACTAACCCATTTTTGAAAATAGTGTGAAGTCGACTGATTGAAGTAAGATTAATTGGGGTGCTACTTATTCTAATGTTAGCAGCCTAACACATTGTTGGGTTTAAATTGTTATCACAAAACGTCCCATTTGACACCAATAGTTTCCTGTTTCCATTTTCTATTCAGACTCAAGTTGCAGCTAAATAACTTGATTTATGTTTTTTTTTTAATGAAAAATTTGAACAAATTAAATAACACTACAAAGTAATTAAAAGATCAAAATTATTTTATTTTGGTGAAGCTTTTTCCTTTTCAAGGTGTAATGTTGTCACAAAAATATGACTAGTTACTTTGCATTTCCTTTAAACATAAGAACAAATCATTAATCTCAAGGGGATAGCTTTGTAGTTTCCTAGGCCTCATGAAATTTTGAATTCAAAACTTGTAACCCACATCTTGAGGCCGTCCTAAAAGATACAGGACTCTTCCCTGGCATGATAGTATGATACATGACCTACACGAAATCATTTTAAAATATGACAGAGTTTGACTCCAACCATCAATAGAAAGATGACATTTGTCCTTGCCATATGTAATGTCATTACTCACTTAATGGAACCAGCCAAGTGAGTCATGTGCATTGCACGTGCTATTACCGTAACAAAATCCACAAATTTTCTCACAATTTGTCAATGTGGCAAGCTGTGAGTTATGAAGTTGTGAACTTACCACTTTTATTGCATCACTCACAATTTACCAAATAAGCAAGTTATGGCAAAAATTGTGAATTTTGTTGTGATACTAGCATTTTTATGATATTTTCACATGGTAAGTTACAACTCATAACGTCAGCAAGTTATATAATAAAAGTGGTAGATTTTGTAGCATAACTTCTTGTATTTGGGTCCATGATGCCTCCAATGCACAAAAGCCCTGGAGTGAACCCAAAACCCTTCACTTCATCCACCAATCAAGTTCAAGACTTTCAACAACATTTTAACACATCGTTTTTTTTTTTGGTTAATTTTTTTATTTTATTTTAATTATTATTATTTTTAATTTTATTTTCCCAGAATAGTGAATACCAAAACCAAAAAAGCTAAACCCCCCAAAACCCCATTACTCGGAGCATGAGCTCCACCTTCTCGGTTCACAGCTCCTACTGAAAAAACGAATGCACCAATAAATAATTTCACGGGCAACTAAACCCACAAGCCGCCCTTTCTCTCTCTCTCTCTCTCTCCTCCATCCAGCTAAAGAGGCGGCCGCCCCATTCCAGGTTAGGATTCGATCACACCTTGCTCTCTCTACCAACTAGGCTTTGCCTAGAACGTTGATTTCACCATCTGGGTGTGTTTCAATTTGAGCAAAATCCTATTTTGGCTTCATATTCTTTCGTATTTGAGTGTTTATGCTTCTGGGTTCTTCAATTTCTTACATGGGTATTGAGTATTTTCTAAAGTTAGTGCCTTGAATGTTGATTTCAGCATCTGGGTGTGTTTCGTTTTGAGCCAAATCAGAGAAGTTGATTTATTTTTTTGGGTGTTAGTGTTTCTGGAGGCTGCAAGTTCTAATGTTGGTATTGGATATTGCATTAGAATCTTGATTTTGAGTGTTAAATATTTTTGGGATTTCCAATTTGTTTTGAGGGTATTGGATATTTCCTGAGAATATTGAATGAAGTCTAGATTTTGATGGATGTGTATCTTTCAATCTGAGGAGATTTCTAGAACATGCTCTCTCTGCGATATGTTCGCAGATTCTATCATGCTGTTGCTGCCATTTCATCAACTGAAAGCCCTGCAGCTGTATCCAATTGCATTCGGAATCCAAAGCCATTAGAAGAACCTGCTCTTGTGAAACTTAAGAAAGAGCGGGACCCTGAGAAGTTGTTCCATTTATTTAAGGCCAATGCACACAATCGGCTTGTCATTGAAAACCGTTTTGCATTTGAAGACACGGTGTCTAGGCTAGCTGGTGCAGGTCGATTTGATTACATTGAGCATTTGCTTGAGCATCAGAAGACTCTTCCCCAGGGTCGGCGTGAAGGGTTTATTTTGAGGATTATAATGTTGTATGGTAAGGCTGGGATGACTAAACATGCTCTTGATACTTTTTCTAATATGCATCTGTATGGGTGTCAAAGGACTGTTAAATCTTTCAATGCTGCACTTAAGGTTTTGACACAGACACGTGATTTACATGCAGTTGAGGAATTTCTTAATGATGCACCTGTGATGTTTGGTGTTGAACTGGACGTATTTTCAGTTAATATTGTTATTAGGGCTTTCTGTGAAATGGGTTTTTTGGATAAAGCATATTTAATCATGGTAGAGATGGAAAAGTTAGGAATAAAGCTAGATGTGATTACGTACACAACACTTATTTCGGCATTTTATAAGGAAAACAGGTGTGAGATTGGCAATGGGTTGTGGAATCTAATGGTGCTAAAGGGGTGTATACCGAATCTGGCAACTTTTAATGTTAGGATTCAATATTTGGTTAATAGGAGACGAGCATGGCAAGCTAATAGTTTGATGGATATGATGCAGAAGCTTGGGATTGCACCTGATGAGGTTACGTATAATCTAGTAATCAAAGGGTTCTGCCAGGCTGGGTATCTTGAAATGGCCAAAAGGGTCTATTCTGCTTTTCATGCCAAGGGGCACAAACCCAATGTTAAGATTTACCAGACCATGATTCATTATCTCTGTAAGGGAAGGGATTTTGATTTAGCATATACAATGTGTAAAGATTGCATGAGAAAAAATTGGTTTCCAAATGTGGATACCATTCATACGTTGCTTGAAGGCCTTAAGAAGAATGGGGAGTTTGGTAAGGCCAAGCTGATCCTGACATTGGCTCAGAGTAGAGTACCTCCTTTTTCTTCAAGCCAATTGGGTGCTTTGAGGTCCATATTGTCCAGGAGTTAGTATAAAATGATGAACTGGTGAACCAGTAATTGTTTGATTAATGTAACAGGACACAACTCAGCAGAAGCTGGTATTCTTTTTACTCAATTCATTTTTAAATTTGGGAAACTAATTGGATACGGCTTTTTAATGGCTTTACATCATAGCAAAGGCAGATCCACTTTACTTCAGTTAATTCGTTGTAACACTTGAATAAAGATCGGGATGAATTACAAGTTCTAAATGGATGGTGTTCACCCAAAATTCTTGTAAGTTCTTTGTGCAACGACTCTCTTTCTCTCTCTCGTGCATGTGTATATGTGTCATGGGCATACATTGAATGTTTTCACTCAGTTCTTATAGTTGATTGTGCAATGCCATTCCTTGTTCAATTTTAGTCTCTTCTTTTCGCTTTTCCCTTTTCTGCAAATGCAATGCCATTCTTTGTATTATAAGCAGCAAGTTTACTTGAGTTCATGTCTGTCTACATTGACCATAGTGAACTACTCTTAATTTCTATTTCAAAAAGCCATAAATTCATAAATGTTACAATTTATCTTGTTTGAAACCAGAATTCCATTTTTTTGATCTTTACTTATAAAAAAAAAAAAAAAAAAAAAAAAAAGAAAAGAAAAAGAAAAAAGAATTTCATTCTTTTGGTTGAAACTATTTTTTTTTTCAATTTAAGGAAAGCTAAGCCTTCCATACATTTGATCTAACTCTTGGTTAATGCTACATCACTTAATAAATTTTATTGGGTTAATTTTTTGAAAACGCCACCAGTCAATTACACATTCTCTTTGTTCGTGATACATGCCAAATTCTGTGTCAATCTGATTTTATTTTTTTCATTTTTTGATAAGCAATTCATGTTGTCTGTAATTAAAATTCATTGAACTTGAAATTTAAATATTTTATTGATTGGATAGTTATTGATCTCTTATCATCTTGATATTTTATAAACATGTAGAATATAAAGATGCAATGTAATCCAACTGTAGATTAATCAAAAAAACCTTGTTACCATCTCTAGCCCTTGGTTCAAGTGAAAATATAGCCTTAATTCTAGTTGACTTTGTTCTGATTATATATATACATATATATATGACTTTGTCTACTACACGGATTCTAATCTTTGGTTTGTGAATACATGGTTAGTACCGACCCTGTCCTTTTGCAGGGCTGGCACTTAGAAGAATGGCCTGAAGAGCTAGTCTTCTCTTTAATCTTTATGCTGCTGTGTGGCTGTCATCTTTAAATTTATCGTGACTGATACCTGTTTTCTGCAGATGTCATTAAGTTTACTGAAAGCATTATTAAATGGAAAGATATACTTATTGTAACTCTATGCATCAAACAGAGGGCACCTACTCTGTGATAGTATATTTGCATATGATGGTCGTGAAAGATGTTCTAGATTAATACAATAAGTTCATACACAATAATTTTATTATTGTAAACACATTGTACTTTTCTTTTCAATAAAATTTCTATTACCTATATATATATATAAAATGTTTATACACAAGAATGGTTATGGAAATAGATGCCTTGAGATAAAGCCAGCAGAGAGTTGCCTTTGCCAGAACTTTCTTGGCTTGTGAAATAAGTTGTGTCACATGGAGTAATTGGGACTGCATTTTGGTTTCTGAGAGTTAAATTAAGGCATTTTATCATTCAATGCCAAAAGCCAGAAAGAACAGTATGAAGAACTGACAGAATACTTTAAAGTGTTTACCTTTTGCATTCTTCGCTTATCACTGAACCTATGGCTTTTTCATTAGAAAGTGTTAACTTTCATTACTGCATTGTTTAGTGAGTTTTAATAGTTTAATGTTTTTGCAGGTCCATGAACGACAAGATACTGGAGAGGTTGATGCCCTCAGTAAAGGTACCAACTTTTGGAAAATTAAACATTTGGTTTGGAATTAATTGAGTTACTTATGTAATCCCCACTCCCCAGGTTCCTAAATGAAAGTTTTTTCTGGAGGTGGTTTGGTATCATTATACATGGGCTGGTGTTAGCATCATAGTACATGTTCTTGCTTTCCCCTTACTACATCTGCTGCAGTTTAAATGTTAGTTGATGATATTAATGCTGTATTTATTTTTTGGGTGGGTCATCTTGTTAACCTAATATTCTCCCTTTCTATATATTGATTTCTATCCCAGGAGATAATAATTATGTGGATGACAGACTTCTGTATACTCTTGGTCAGCTCTTGCTTCTGCGGCACCACATAATGGGCAGAGCCATAGGGTAAAAACTCTAGCAAATAGCCTTCCTCTTTGATTTTATAATTTTATTTGTAATTTTTTTGGTTTTACGTGTGCTATGTTGGCATGGAGGAGTCATCATTTTGTGCAGCCTCATTGTCAACACTGTATGCATAAGCATTGTTTTTGGCATGATTTACACACAGATATGTGCAAGCACACATGCACATGAGTGGTAAATTTCAAGTGCAGTTTCATATCCCATGGTTCTGGAGTCGTCACTTAGCTTAATTGTTTGTTTGTTTGTTTTGCTTTGCTTCATATCGTTATCTATATTAGTTAAGGCATGATCCCTTCCTTTGAAATAGATAACAGAAAATAGATTTGATACCAAATCTGATGGTAAATATATGAGATATCATTGTTTGATTAACCATAATTGATCATGTCAGTGCAAATGAAAGGAATTTATTGAAGGCCAAAGTGCTAAAAGACCCCCTTATATTTGGGTCAATTTCAAGTAGATCAAAGAGAGAGAGAGAGAGAGAGAGAGAGAGAGAGAGAGAAAAAGGGGGGGGGGGGGAAGGGGGATTGAAGTGGCAGTTTTAGCTTTTGTAATCAACATTTTTATCATGATTCAATGGTAGATCTTAGCAAAAAAGATTGTAATTTAATTCAAAATTATATTTCTTTAATTTTATTTCATTTTCTTATTAACCAAGCTCCTTTTTTTATATTTTATTTTAAAATTTATTTTCAAGAGAAGTTTTATTAAATTATAATTCTCATGAGTATTTCATTACATCTTTGTTTTAGAATGATATTAAAATTGTGTTTTTTAATTAAGTTCTACTAAAAAAAAATTTATAACAGAGTCTCATGTGCAGTGCACATGATTGAATGAGATGAAGGGGTCAATTTTGTCACTTTTATAGTTCATGGGTCAATAACACAAAATTGAAAAAAAAAAAAAAAATACGCGCAAAATTGAAAGTAGAGGGGGTCTGTTTGAAATTGACCCAAACTGTAAGGGGTCTTTTTTCAATTTGGCCTTAGTTAAATGCTATGAACAACACTTGCGGAGTTTTGTATAATATTGGTTGGGAGCCCAATGGACCATATTGTAAACCATCTGGTGATATTCCCATCATCACCAACTATTTTGCAATGCTGGCTTAGTATGGTACCTTATTGGTTAGTGATGAGTAGGATTTGTGAAGATGGTGTACAAGATCTTGAAAAGACTTGAAACCAAGTTTAGAGTATGACAAGCACAAGAGGTCACCACCAGTTTTCTTCGTCCATGTTCTTATTTTTCTGATAAACATTGCATGCACAAAGGGTCAATTCTTGAATTTGAAAAATAAATATTCATATTGCTTACATTTCTGTCACTGGCAGATTCCTATCTTATGTTGGCTGGGTGACAATTTTCATATGACTGAATAACCAATTAACAAGGTTTGTGTTTGACCGAAAGAACTTGAAAAAAAAAAAAATTGTTTTATCTAAAATTTTATTTGATAATTCCTGAAGTAACCATTTTATTGCTACTTTTAACATCAAATTCTTAATAATATTAGCACTTAGATTTTGTTACATGTATACAAATTGTTCTCTCTTTGGTCAGCATCTGATTGAAGTTTGTTTATAAATGCTTATTGTGGTATCTACGAGTTCAAGTTTGGAATCCCAAAATTCAAAATCTGTTCGAAGTATTGAATTTTTTTCAAATAACATGTAATAATTGGTTGAACTTAAGAATCCCAAAAATGCAAAGCTATTAAATTTATACAGAAAGTAACATGTGCCATTTCTCTCTTGCAGTATATTCTTATTGGTGCATTGGGGTTGCTCGTTATAACTTCAGAAGCTTGAAGAACAAAGTGAATTCATGCTGTGGTTGATCTCCAATATGTACGGTTTTGCAGCTGCCGTATCTCATGTGCCATTTCTCCCATCCCTTGTACATTGGACAAGTTAAATTTTAATGATAAATGAAATCAGAATAATTAATAAAAATTTTGTTATCTTTATGTAACTCTACCAAAGATGTAGCACTTGTTTATTGTTTTTTTTTTCCTGTCTAATTAAATAACATTTTCTTGGGGGCCAGGCATGGATGCAATTTGTGAGAGTTTAGTGAAACAACGTGTAAAATATTGGTCTTGTTTCCATTGTTCTTTGTCATATGCGAGGGGAAATGGACAACCCATTATCGGTATGATTCCACACAAAACTCTCTCTTAGAATCATTGAAGCTTCACTATTTGGATGAAATGAAAACCTTTACATCAACTATTCAATTGTTGATAACAGAAGTGTGGTTGATGGGAAATAAACCGATGATATTAGCGTGGAAATCTTCAGAGCAGATTGCAATATCATGCCATCATATAATCTAGTGTTTGACCAGTTCTTTGCCAAGTGTTTGTGCCTTCATGGAGAGAGAGATCAATTGTAATATTCTAAGATCTCAACACTATGCTTGAGAAGTTTCAGCAAGGTCGCATTTGCAGAGCAACTGGATGAGCTCCATTTGGTCTTAGTGTGATTCAGCTTGGATGGCTCTCCTTTCTTTAGGAGCCACAAGACAAGAGCACTCAAATGTTTGTATAATAAAAAAAAGTGTCAAATTTACATATTTTTGCCTAAAACTGACTCTCATGCGTATAATTATGTAAATTTTCAAGGACGGAACTATGCTTGGACTCCCTGAAATTTTAATTTAAATAAATAAATATACATACACACTTAGCCTCCTTAAGTATTTCTACTTAGGGTCTGTTTGGAATCCAAGTATTTTGTTGAAATTTAAAATTTTTTGCTGGAAGTATTGTAGATATAGATAAAAATTAACTGAAATAGTACAGTGAGACCTATGAATAGTACTAAAAAATACAGTGGGGTCCATGAATAGTAGCAAAATAAGCTGAATAGTAAAATAAGCTCGCAAATTTCATCACGCCAAACGCACACTTAGCCTCCCTAAAATAAAAATATTTATACTTAGCCTTCCTAAAAATCAAAATTGGTCACAAAAGCCAATAAACACAATAGGCATTTCATTCCTTGTGACCTGTACTATGTGATCGAGTGTATCCACATGGATTGTGTACTATGTATTGTTTTTTACTTTTTTTTTTGTAAACTTCAGAACATATTTATTGATTGTTTAGCATTTTTTTATGCAAATGACTTGAGTTGTTAAGTTGTCTTTGGTTATTTGTTGTCTAAGACTTAAAGTTAGAAGTGTGGTTTGTTTATTTATTTATTTCCTTGGCAACGTTAATTAGTTTTTTAGTTCAATAATATTTCACATATAATTAGATTATAAAATATGACTTATATTGTTTTAAAAAAAAAATATGACTTATATTTGATTGGAAAATATAGCGACAATATTTTCATTTCAAAAGAAAAATGCAAATAATTTTAAAACAACTGTGGGAGAGTAGATTGAATTTGCCCCGAAGACCTTAACTTGAAGAGAATGGTCCAAAAAACCCTATCTGCAGAATAGGCCCGGCCCATGTGCCAGTGTGAGATGACCAAGCCCCTCGTTGAGAAGAGACCATCTAGGCCCATTACTGAGGTAATCCAAGAAATCCACCTTAAAACATAACTCAACTAAGAAGTGGTCATGTGTTTAGCTGATGATGATACCCTTTCGCCTACCTTTCCCAAGAAACACGTAGAAGAAAACACAGAGCCCAACACAACAGTCACCTTAATGAACTCTCCCTACCTAATGTCGGCCACATTAAATGCTAGATGATTGGCTTGAATAGTAGAAGAACCTCCAAAAGTCTACCTTCATAATCAAGAAATGGCAGGAGAAGGAAAAGCAGGACAATTAGAGGAGGAGGAAGATGGCTATAAAAGGCAGAGGAGGACAACAAGAGAGGGATCCAGAAAACTTGTAGGAAGAACAAAAGAAAGAAGTGAGAAGAGTCTTGACTTGTATTTTTCCCTTGGAACTCCCGTATGTAACTTTGGAAACCTCATGAAAAGTTGTCATCATCTGCTGCTATTGAAGTTCAACAACATGGAGTTTCTAGACAGGGTTATCATACTCCAAAGAAACTTATATGGAATGACCTATGGAACTGAAGACATTCCACCTTTTAAGTGTTAGTGAATAATGGCCTTTCACAAGACGATGACAAGTTAGATGGTAGATAGATTTAGTTTATGAAATTTCTTTCAAATTAGCTGGTGTTTTCAAAATTTATGCCATTTCTGCATCATACATGCACTTATAACAATCCCAAAAATAATCTGTTTTCACTTTTTCTCCCCTAATTTTTTGTGCTAATTCACAATTTTGCTTATGGAACATTTAATTTATTTCCTCTGGTTTTCTTATCTTATTTGCTAATTCTACATGATTAATTGATGTAGGATGAACAGATAAGGACCTACAAGCAAGTGGTTGTCTTAGAGGAGTAGCTAATGAGTTGAGTTCTTGTGTTTTGGATTGCCTTAACTTGTGGGAGCCAAGGCATTTTTTACCCGGGCCCACAAAAACTTTTCTCTCCAAAATGGAGAGAAAATAGGGAGAAAACGTTGAGGCTTGCTATGTGACAAAAATACCCTCACTTTTTATTACTCTCACCTGTCCCTCTCACTTTCCCACGTCCTGTGACCTAATTATCTTTATTGCCTCTTCATCCTTATCTCTAAGCATCTTTGTTTAACCCTTTTGATTTCAAATATATATATATATATATATATATATTGTTACTAGGGTCATTGGATCAGGCAAAAGACTAGTGGATAAAGTTTTTTTTTTTTTTTTGTGAAAATGTCTTCCTAGTTAACGCATAATCAATTTTTATTGCCCATAAAATTTAAATTATATATAATAACAAAGAAAAGTAATATATATATATATATATATATATATTGTTACTAGGGTCATTGTATCAGGCAAAAGGCTAGTGGATAAAGTTTTTTTTTTTTTTTTTTTTTTTTTTTTTTTAAATGTCTTCCCAGTTAACGCATAATCAATTTTTGTTGCCCATAAATTTTAAATTATATATAATAATGGAGAAAAGTAATATAAATTTATATGTATTTCTGTTAATTTTTATATTATTTAATGAGTGTAAATATATCTATTTCTTATATATTATATAATAAAGGACATAATAGTCAATCTATATAAACTACATTTTCCATCTTCCTATTTTTCTCTCCAACCAAACAAAAGAGTTTTCCACCCTCCCACTTTTCCACCCGTCCAACCAAACACACATGAAAGAAAACCAAATCTTTTTTATCCTCCCACTTTTCTATTCTCCTAGTAATTTTCTATCTTCCCACTTTTCCACTCCTCTAACCAAATGGACCCTAAGTGACACAATAAATGTAATTGTCAAAAGAGTGATATGGACGTCATGTATGAATAGCTTAAGTTTCTCTTATATGGAATCCATAATAGTATTCATCATCATAACACGTATATATATAAATCACGAATATTATTATTATTTGTTTAGTCTTGTTGATTAGTTTAAAGGTTTTCTTATATTGACTATTAGCATGTACCAAAACATTAGGATCGACAGGGACGGACCTACAGTATCCCACCCTTCCCCCCCCCCCCCTCCCAAAAAAAAAAGAGCTAATATATATATTGAAATTTTAAATTTTGGTCCTAATAGCGCCCCCTCAATTAAAAAAAAATTAAGATTTGCCCTTAAGTATATATATATATATATATTAGCTCTCCTCCTCTGAAATATTTAGATATTGACCCACAAGTAAAAAAAATGAATAAATAAAATAAAATTCATGCCCCTTTAACTCAAGAATAATAAGAATCTATTAGTTTAATCGAATTAAATTGTCTAAAATATAACATCAATAACCTTTGAACAAACTAAAATTAACTACAAAATAAAAAATAAATATGGACTGAAAACCTAAATTACAATTCCCAAATTTTTATCCTAACCTCACTCTTCCTCCACTCAACCTCAATGCCTCTAGCAATGCTAGCTTGCTGCTATTCTTTTCCTCAGATTAGATCTGGTGTTGTTGCTACTGCTACTCCTCAAATTCTTGATCTACATCTACTGCTGTTCACACTCACACACGAGTTGAATTGGCTAAGGTATGGTAAATTTGAGAAATTTCTCTCCACTCTTAAGTTATATTTGTGTTTTTTTGTCTTTGCTATATTGCTCTGCCTTTGACCACTTTGCATTTTTTTTTATGAACTATGGTGTGCTGTGTTTGTGACTTTTTATGAATTGTGACTGTGATGTGTTGTGTGGAAGTGGACCGTAGTTTGTGGCATTGTATTGTGTAATTATGACTTTTTGTGTGGACCTGAGTTTGAGTTTGTAACCTTTTTTTTGTTTTGGTTTTATCTATAAAGACATAAAGTGGGACCACTGGGTGAGTACTGTGATTGTGAATTTGTGAGACCAAAGTCTTTGGTAAGTGACTGTTTTTTGAGACCAAAGTCTTTGTTTTGTGATTGTTTTGATAAATGTGTTGAAGTGTCTAAGAAACACTTATTTTATATTTAATATTTTGTTGATATTTTTATACTATCAAATGTTTAAGAAACACTTACTTTGTATGTAGTATTTTTTTGAATATAAAATAGATGTTAGTTTTTATTTTTATAAAAAAAAAAAAAAATTGTTTTAAGTTTGGCCCAGATTCGAATCCTGGTATTGTCCCTGCAAGATCAATACACCAATTGGAACACCGAAAGCATGATATTAAGTGCATGTCATGATATTTGACAAAAGAGTGTTATATAGGCACTGAAATTTCCATTTTACATCATAAAACTCCATAAGAAAAATTCAACAACACTTACAAGTACACTTGAGTTCTATACTTCTATTTAGACGGACTAATCCATAAAGCTCGTGAGGTGCAGGCGTGGTGTGATGAGAACTTCAAGTAGGGTGGCTTTCAAGTTTGTGAGTCCAAAGCTCTCAGTCATATCAACCTTTACATTCGAGGGAGTAGAAATGTCATACATGTGTAAAAAACTAGCAAGTGCTAAGTGCACCATTTGAACTCCAAAAGATGCTCTAGGGCATATTCTTCTACCACTTCCAAATGGGATAAACTCAAAGTTTTGCCCCTTAAAATCAACATCCTTGTGGGTGGTGAGAAATCTTTCCGGCTTGAACTTTAATGGGTCTGACCATTTGTGATGGTTGTTTGGATTTTCCAAAGGTTTGGGATTAGCCGGGTGCCTTTTGGGACATGGTAACCACCTATGGTGCAATCCTCGGTGAATTCACGTGGTCCTGATAGTGGTGCCGCGGGATACAAACGTAAAGTCTCTTTAACTATGGCTTGGAGGTACACCAACTTGTTTATGTCCGACTTGTTTACAATTATTTCCTTGCCTACTTGATCGTCAAGCTCATCTTGGGCCTTTTTCAATACATGGCGGTTATTCAACAATAGTGATGTTGCCCAAGTTAAGGTTATTACAATGGTGTCATTTCCACCTGCAATCAAATTTTGCAAAATGAAAATTGTTATTCATGTCCAAATGTTATTGTGAAACAAAGCAATCCATATCATTTTAGCGGTTTGAAAACACAACAATACTATAGGTATGACAAATTTCATAAATGTTCACATTTTTAATATGATAGATTGTGATTAGTGCAAAAATACTTTCATGACTGCTATGATATCTCTTTTATTATACATCAATCATGTGAAATTTATTGTGTATTTAGACATATTGTTTAGAACATAACTCATATCAACTTATTATTTTCTCCTTTTTAAGAAAGGAAGCACACATACCAAACATGTGGCTTTGTTGACTGTGTCAGGATCATAACCTCCTAGGTCTGCTCCATCAATGACTGAAAGCATTACGTCCATGAAATCTTGCTCTTTAGTTTCACCGGAGACTCTCTTTCACTTATGCTCTTCCAACCATTCCCCAAGAATGTTGTCAATCTCTTTTGCAGTTCTCTTCATGGCCTTTTCATGTCCACCCAAATCCAACCACCTAAGATATGGAATTGCATCCGACACCACAAACAAACCCAGTAAATTAAAGAAATCCCGCATTGCCTTTTGGCAGCAACGTGCCTCTTTTTCATGAACAATATCATGATTAACACCAAAGTACCGCTTTCCAGCGATCATTCTAAGAATCACGTTGAGACTCATGTCCCTAAACCATTGCTTCAACTCCACTAGAATTTGGCCTGGCCCGTTCTTTTCCTTGGTCCAAAGTTTGTATAGACCTTTCAAGAACATCTCAACTTCAGAGACTCGAATATAGGCAAGCTGATCAAGCCGACGGGTTGATAGTAGCTCTAACGTGATTATTTTACGCAATTCACGCCAATAGGGACCATGGGGTGCAAATCCAAACATGGCATAGTTATAGCCCATGTGCACGGCTACTAAATTGGATCGCGATGACATGGCTAAGTCGTTGGTGGTGAAGCACTCTTTGGCCATGTCCCAACTGCTCACCACCAAAGCTGGATGCAATCCAAGCTTGATAGTAAAAAGTGGTCCGTACTTGTCAGCCATGGCTCCCAAAGTTAGGTGAGTAGGTTGGGTTCCCCCTAACTGAGGGAGGTGACCAATTACAGGCCATGCACCAGGAGCAATAGGTACTATTTTGGCTAAGCCAACTCTTGACCTCTTTAGAAGATAATGGGAGAAAAGAATTAGAGCAATAAGTCCAGCTATGGTAGAACATAGGGAAGGTGAAAGAAAATCCATTTTAGGCTAAGGTTGCTGGAGTCCTATATATGAATATCTTTCTAATGAACTCTGTAAGCTTTTATAGACAAATATTTAGCAGTTCAGGGCATTTTGTGGATTAGCTTTTATTTTGGTACCATTAAGCTATCAGGGTGACTTAAGGTTGCAATAGCCAAATCAATATTAACCTAACCTTGTCGTATTTAACTACCTAGTTTGGAATTCTGTACACTCTTATTGAAAACAAAAAAATTCAAGTTACATGGGGCAAATCATGTAAAACTAAATTATTATTGAAAACAAAATTTATAATATTTAATTATAAAAATAAATAATGAAATAAACCTTTTCAAAATCTTCTTATTTAGTTTTAATCAAAATAGTATTGTAAATTTCAAAAAAAATTGTTAGTAGAGTTTTACTTAGTCTGCGTTTGGCTCCAAATTAAAAAGCTAGCTTATTTTTGCTACTATTCAGCTTATTTTTGGTATTATTCATGGACTTCGCTGCACTTTTTGGTAATATTCATGGGTTTCATTTTACTATTTCAGCTAATTTTTACCTTTATTTATAGTACTATCAGCAAAAGTTTTCAATTTTAGTAAAATAAACGGATCTCAAACAAATCTTTAGAGCAATATGTTTGTGATTTTATTGCATTTGCTGCATGTCACTTGGTGTAAGAGCATTCTCATCAAATGTGTTAAAAATGCTAAATACTATGTTTTAGCATTTTTAACACCTCAAATCATAAAAACATACCTATAATAAAGATGCTAAATAATAAATATTTTAGCATTCAACTACAATGAGCTATTATTGATAACAGCTCACTATAACTAGATTGTAAACAATTTTTTTTTTTTCTCCTTCTCTGATGTCTCTCACTATTTTGTTCTTTCTTTTCTTCTTTCTTTTTCTCTCACAGGTCTGACTTCTTCGCTCTTTTCTTCTTTCTTTTTCTCTCACCAATCTTACTACTTCTCTATTTTCTTCTTTCACCGACATCAACAACTGAAAAATCATGGTGGTAGTGGTGGTGTTGAAGTTTTATGGTTTTTTTTTTCTTCGATGGTAGTGGTCTTGGTGGATTGTTTGGGTTTTTTATTTTTATTTTTTTAATTTTTATTTGGAGGTAACTTGTGATTCTAATGATGGTTGTTTTGCCTGATAGTGTTGGTCTATGTTAATGAGTTTTGTGGTGGGTTGTTGATGATGGTGGTTGTTATGGTGGTGGTTTTGTTTTGGGTTTTTTTGTCGTGGATTGTGGCTACCACAATAGTGGTGGAGGGGCTAATGGTGGTTGTTTAGGGTTTTTTGCAGTGGGTTGTGGCTGCCACAATGGTGTTGGTGGTGGTGGGTTGAGGTTGTGGGTGATGGTGGTGGTTGTGGCTGTAGCTGTGGGCGGTGGTGGCAGTGGGTGTTGGTAGTGGAAGAGATGAGATTGAGATTGAGAATAAAAAATAATAAAAATAATAAAATTTTAATGAAGTAGTAAAAAATATAAAATTTTTGATGTTGGGTGTATTGTAAAGTGAGTTGTTAAAATTGATAAAGTAGGTTTTTGAGATGCTAAATGCTAAATTTTTTGAAATCTTTGATGAGAATGCTCTAAAGAGAGTGCAGTTACTTGTTTAAAAAGAAAACTACTTCATGCCCAAAAATAAAATAAAATAAAAAGAAAACTACTTAATCCAATCACAGTTTACAATACCTAACTTTTATTATATAGTTTTTTTTTTTTTTTTTTTGCTTTTTATTATATAGTGTATTTAGTATGTATTATGGACGGAATTTTTAATAATTCAAAAGACCATGGCCCCTTAAATTTTAATTTTATTTTTAAATAGTATATAGAGATATAAAATTCCAAGGTTAGGATTAGGAAAAAAAAAAAAAAAAAACACACTACTCTCCCCCCTTCCCCTGCCAAAAATTTAAAATTAAAACTCAATCCAAAGAACCCAAAAAATAAATCGATCACATAACCCATTCCCATGTTCAATGGTCCTTTCCAAAACAAAAACAATTTTTTACATAACAAATCTCTAAGTGTTACTAATATCAATTTACTTGATATATATAATGACCTTTGGTTATTTGGTAGGCAAAATTCAAATCTACCTTTTTTATGCTTTTTTTTTTTTTTTTTTTTTTTTTTGAGAAACAGTTTCAAATCTACCTAAATGGTTCATTTGGATGGAAATATGATAAAAGGTATTAGACATATTAGAGCATATAATGTTGAGGTTAAGGAGTTTCAAGCTTTAGTTGGTGTATTTTGGGTCTTTTTTTAGAGTAATGATAGAGACATATAATAATGCACAATTTTGTATCATAACTCAACACGTGGCGAGTTATGAGTAGTGGAGGTGTGATGGGAGTCCAAATATTCTGTCTCATCAATTGTGCTCCACTTCATGTTCCACCAATAAAATTTGGACAGCTAGCCTATCTCATTAAATGAGATATCTCATTTAATGAGAGAGGTTAGCTGTCCAAATTTTATTGGTGGAGCATGAAGTGGAGCACAATTGATGAGACAGAAGATTTGGACTCGTGTGATGGTGGGTCATGTGGAGACACATTTTCACTACTCATAACTCGCCACGATGTGACAAATTATGGCACAAAATTGTGCACTATTATGTTTCTTTAGCATCACTTTCTTTTTTAAGTTACGAGAATACTAGAGGAAGAACTAGATAAGATATACAACATCTATCTGATTGATACTGATAGATTAGGTAAGAAAATATCTCCCCAGTTTTTCCTTCTTTTGTCTTTTTTCATTATTTTCTTCTCCATTATTAGACGGTGAAAAGCACAATTGATTGTTTAACGATATTCTAGCAAGTAGCAATCACAATCTTATCATCAAGATTTTCTATGGACAACACAATAGAAAGGATTCTAAGATAAAGAGCAGTATATTTGGTTTCAAGATAAAAATTTATTTATTTTTTTGTATTTTAGTCAATCACTTTTTAAACACTTGTATCATATTTGTGGGGGGAAGAGGACCCAAATGGCCAGAGTTCATATGGTGATGGCCTCAGGGAACATAGGCAAATTGTCCTCGGAGGGCATGCACGTAACTCCTCCCTGGACTGCCCAACAATAATTGATGAGGATGTTAAGGACATCTGCCTAACCTCGAATGGTCGACGGGCAAAGTTAGAGGGTGCATTGGGCAACCCGAGAGGGAACAAGGGTAACTTGGTATTGAACAAGGAAGAGAAGAAAAAGGAAGTACAGGATAGCTGTCCCCTCCACATTAAATGCACTACAATCACTTAGTTGGCCGCATTAATGGAGAAATGACCTTGAATAGTGTTACCATAGCTAATACTCAAGTGTAAAAACCTTCTAGTAAGGTCTTAATGGGACAAGTATCAAGTCAGTTTGATCATAGCCTTCCAAATGTAAGATCCGGATGCATCTTTGCTAAGATATATAAAGCCAAGAAGCACCAAGATCAAGGTAGAGGTAAAAAAAAAAAGGATCATAAACAAGGAGAAGAGAGATAAATCATCTGTAACACCATGCTCGGACTAAACTCGAGAACCAACACTTAGTCTTTTTTCATCGATTTCCTACTTGAATATCAATCACTATGCTAGTAGTTTTTTTACTAGATTTACATTTTTCTTGTATTGTGACGGGTACTAAAGGGTTGATCTTGCATCCCATCTCTAAAAATGAATAGTGTGAGCAAATAGTAACTAAAGCCAGAATCGAATCAAATTCATGCCAATCTCTTTTTGCCCCACATAATATTCATTATTCTATACTTTATTTTTTTCACTTCAGTAAATTTTTTTTTTTATTTGATCTATTAATTTTTTCTTACTTTTCAAAGTACCACTTTCCTTTATTTCAGTTATCAAAACATAAAAAAAAAAAAATTAAATAAAAAGAATTTTGGTATCATTTTTCTACTTTAAGAAACAGCTAGCAAGAGACCCCAATGTGATTGCATTAAGTCCTAAGCATGATAACGTCAATCACAATCATAAATCTTGCTTTACATATGATATTTTTTTTTTCCCTGTTTGTGATTTTCGATCTACAACTGTTGCAGGAGACAGATAAGAGTAGATAAATTACTTACGGGATATGTTAAAAAATATTCTAAGTGCATTAGTTTAAAACTATTTTTAGACATATTTTATGGGAAAATGAAAAAATAATTAAAATATTTTTTTAATAAAAAAAAAATAATTAATTTTGTTGACAATTTTTTATATTTTTCATAAAAATTGTATAATTTTTTTTTAATATAGTTTATAAACAATTACCCTAACAAAATCTATTAACCGGACACAAATTACTAGCTCTCAAAAATCAAATATTTCAATGCGTACGATCCAATCAAATTTGTTTTTTCATTCCGAATTTTTTCTAAACCTTTGGACACTGTGAAGAGAGTCCCTACCAATTAGGCATGGTTTCTGTGAGAGTAGGGTCAAAGTAACTAGTCACTACATATATTTTCTGAAACAAATGATGATAGAAATTGTGGGGCCTGCACTGATTGTCGGCGCCATGAAGTCGATACTGTAGGTTGGCATCAATTTTCATTTTTTCTTTCTTTGTTTGAAACAATCTCTAGTACTTTCCTGAGTCATCTATGTACATTTTTAGATCCCTTAAATACAAACGGATTAACCTAGTTATTTAACCAAGTGATTAACTTAGGTAAATTATTCAGATTTAGGTTAACACAAATAAATCGTATCATTGAAATAGTGCAGAAAATAAAGAACACAACGATATGATAATATAGGAAAGCCAAACCGGTAAAAAACCTAGAGAGGATTTAACCTAACTATTCTCAAGGTAAAGCAGATCCACTATGAAAAAATTGAAGTTTTTCAATAGCGATTTAGACCACTAACATCCTATTGTTACCTCGAGTAGAAAACTTACTATCACGAAAACGTGACAACTCCGAGTCCACGGATTACTTCTTTCTTGGATTCATAGCAACCACAAGTACTCCCACTTGTGTTTTTCTTTAAGCTCTTTATTTAGTAAATGAAGCGATTACCAAACTCTTGACATCAATTTTGATCTTGATAATCCTAAATATGTATGAAGGCAAACATCTCTAGATCTCACAAGAGATTCATACACACAACATAAACAACAACTATAAAACGTGGTTAGGGTTTTTCCTTTTATACTTAAGGCAAAATATAAAACCCTACACGTCATACGGGCTTGGGTTGAGTTGGAAAAATCTGCAGAAAAATAATCTGCACGAGCTTCGATCGATCGAGTCTAATTTTCGATTGATTGAGCCTTGCAGAAAGTGAATATTAATTTTCTGCAATTACTCTTTTCCAACTTTACAATAAACATACTTTGAGCAGCCTAATTCTAGACTCTAAGTTTTGAACATGGTTTGTCAACATTACATATTAAAGTTCTAAAACATTTAGATCCTAAATCCTTAGAACCTAACAAGCTACTTGTTCTGTATAAATATTATTCCATGACATATCATTTTCTTTCTAATAGACTTGTGCGGCTTATATTTAAACGACAGAGTGTTTTGCCTCTGGTTAGATAGCTGTTAATTTTTTTCTCTCCCTCTTGAGTGTGTAGTGTGTGTTTGTTTCTAAAAAAAGATATATGTCAAATTTTTTTCTTTCCTGAAAGGAAATAAAATTATTAACCACTAGGGGAAGAAAGAAAACATAAGCAACAATAAATTACCGTAAAACAGCAAAGGAGGGCCCTCCAAAGAGTAGGAGAGCACAACCTTTTCATGTATAGTTTTGAGTGCAACTTTTAAGTAGTAGATTTAGGGTGGCAAAATCTGACACGACCCGCGAACCCAACACAACTAACATGTTTATAAATAGGTTATGGGTTGAGGCTAAACGGGTTTGGGTCATATTCGGGTTGACACAGCTAACCCGTTTAATAAATGGGTCAGGTTCGTGTTCAGCATGCGAACTCGTCTGACCCGTTTGACCCGTTTAACTTATAAATTTATTAGTTATTTTGATATTATTACTAAATTTATGGTTTTTTTTATATGTTTATTACTATATTTATAGTTGTAATTGTATTTTAATTTTATAGTCATGGGAATTGATAAAGATTATATTGGTTAAATATGACCTATTAATTAAATAGATTATAAAACGGGTCATTTGTATTGACTTTTACATAACTTATTAATTAAACGAGTTAGACGTGTCGGGTCGGGTCGGGTTGACCTGTTTAATAAACAGGTCATGTTCGGGTTGAGAATTCCTGACACGTTTAGCAAATAGGTCGGGTTTGGGTCAACCCATATAGTCGAATACTCATGACTTGATACGACACGAACCAGACCCGCAAACACGAATAGCCACCCCTACAGTAGATATCATGTATATATTGACTCATCACTAATATCATTTTTAATTTCCCTACTTACAATCTGTCACTTTAACAAGATGTAAAAAAAATTGTCTCTAAATTTATTATTTTGACAAAAGTGGGAGGGCTATGCCCTTAATCAAAAGAACATGTGATTCATGTGAATGCAATGAATATATATCTCGCATGTAAAAAAATGTTATATTATATGTTGATGTTTTGTGATTGGCAAATTCCATGACATTATAATTTGAATCAAGTTTGTAATGTGATAAGTTCAAATTGAAATGTTCAAAATGCAACTCAAAGAAGACAATTATTAAGGAATTTGACTGCCCTACAATTAGCTAATTGATAGGCTAATAATGTATTGACCTCTTGTGATAAATTAACCAATTGATTTAATCAAGTTAATTAATTAATTCAATTAACATGCAAAATGCGTGGTAGCACAAACAAATCACCAATTAACTAAAGTGCAACATAAATCAAATTGACACTGTGATTTGTTTACGAATGGGAAAAACTTACACGGCAAAAACCCCACAAGGTGATTTTAAGGTCACTATTCTCGAGAATCCACAATTATCAAAACAAGCGGTTACAAGTAAAGGAATCTTAGTACCTTATACTAACCTACAGTTGAATCCTTACCCCAATACCCAATTTTACTTGTTCTGTAGTGGCAATCTCTCCTTTTCAATGCACGGCTCCTAGTACATTACTAACCAATAGATGCGCAGATCCCAGTACGCGACTTGATCACAAACTTGAGAAAGATGTTGGCTACAAAATTCTTTAGTTCATCACACGATGAAGATCGCGAAACTCCTTGGTCACAAAATTCTAAGGTGTACAAACACAGCAGCTTCTTCAAGAGAAAGATGAACTAGGGCAAATTCTATCTCCGGTCACAATTTGCATGAACACAATTTTGCTTCACACTCGCGCAACCTTTTACGGTCCTTAAAATAATCTTTATATATGTTTAGGGTTGTGAGAAAATAATCCTTATACGGCCCAAACATATATACACGGATTGGATGAAAAACAGCTCTAAAAAATTGAATTCCATAAACCTCGACAGATAGGGTATCTATCGAGCTAGCTGTCGAGCTTCGGTTTTCAGTAGATTTTTAAACCTCGATAGATGCTAATTGTTGAGCTTTAAAATCTAGCACTTTTTTACTTGTTTCTTGGATAGACTCGCATGGCTTTAACACTTGAACTTGAAACCTTGTTCCTTGAAGTATTAAACACATCTTAGATCTACACAATTACAAGTAAAAAGCATTTTGTCAAAGGATTAGCCAATTACATAAAATATTAACATACGTTCCTAACATGATTCGCATATGTCCTAACACTAATGAATCCAAAACGGCCATAAAAAATGGAAATAAAACAAAGGAGAGACAGGGAGAGATACTTCAAAGATCAAACTCATAAGATACTTTGTTAGAAGTATGTATTTAAATAATTAAATTTACAATATTCTAATAGTTTAAACTTTTAGGACAATCGGTAATTTAACATACTTTTTCCTGTCAATGAGGTAAAACTTGCAACACAAACATGTAGTTTAGAAGGGAATGAGCTTCTTTTAGGGTGATTGAGTTTAGAAGGAAATTATTCCTGCGACCCCTTGCAGTGCTCTGCTCTGCCCTTGATTTCAAAAAAAAAAAAAAAACTTTATGTTTTTTTTTTTATAGAAAAATCTTCTCAATTTGTGTTAGATTATGATACAACATATTGTATGATAGTGCTACCTTAATTTAATTGAAAAACAACATGATCACAGTTAATTATTTTTTCATGCATAAAATGTGAAGCCCAAGATTCGACATTTTATGGTATATAGAAATTTCAATTTCTTAAGACAAAATTTCTCTTTCGATGATTAGATTGACAAAATTCAAATCTATTTATGTCTGAATAACCCAACATAATGAAGGTGGAGAAATAACCATTTTCCCCCAATATTAGGCATTGTTATTTCCATTCACAATAGCAAATTCAGTGTCCCACAAAATGGCACGCCCACCAACAAAGTACAGACAAATCATGGCAAATTTTGATCAAATCACAATTCTTGGACCTGCACATGAATTATATTAGACGGTCTTTAATCCATAAAGCTTGGAAGGTGTAGGCGAGGTTTGATGAGAACTTCAAGTGGGGTGGCTTTGTTGTTTGTGAGACCAACTGTCTCAGTCATATCAACCTTTGCATCCGAGGGAATTGAGATATCATACATGTGTAGAAAAGTAGCCAATGCTAAGTGAACCATTTGAAGGGCAAAAGATATTCCAGGACATGCTCTTCTACCACTTCCAAATGGGAGTAATTCGAAATTTTGACCCCTAACATCAACATTCTTGTGGGTTGTGAGAAATCTTTCGGGCTTGAACTCTAATGGGTCTAACCATATGCGTGGATCTGTTTGGATTTTCCATAGGTTTGTGATTAATCGAGTGCCTTTTGGAACATGGTAACCACCTATAATGCAATTCTCAGTGAATTCACGTGGTGCTGCTAGACGACCTGCGGGATACAAACGTAATGTCTCTTTAACTATGGCTTGGAGATAGACTAGCTTACTGATGTCTGATTCGTTTACAATTCTTTCCCTGCCCACTTGGACATCAAGCTCATCTTGGGCCTTCTTCAACACATGGCGGTTGTTTAGCAGTAACGCTATTGTCCAAGTTAGAGTAACTGTGCTAGTGTCACTGCCTCCAGCAATCATACTCTGCAAAGTGCATACCTTTTGTTAGAATGCAAATGTGAAGCAAAAAATGTCCTATGTTTTGGAGCTTTTGCTTGTAAGGAAAAGCAAAGAAGCATAATTATATACACGAGGCAATACAGAATACTGTAATAGTGTAACACAACAAATTGTTACATTGAAGTAAGACATTACATGGTTGGATTTTACAATATATATATATATATATATATATGGTGATATTTGCAATACACTTCTTTGTTCTTTAAAGTACGAGGCCTAAAAAAAAACTAATCATCTACTTTTTAAGGAAAGGTAGTATATTTCTACATTATAAAAGTAAAGGTTTTTCAACGAAATAAACAGAGAGTAAATGACTAATTATTTGTAAGGATGGGTAAAGGATTGGATTGCCTAGCACCTTTCATTGGCTTAAAAAGTCAATTTTTTTTACTATTTAATTTATTTTTACTATTATTTATTATTCAATTTATTTTTACTACTATTTATGAATTTTATTATACTTTTTAGTACTTTTTTTACTTTATTTACCATACTTTAAGAAAAAAAATAGTTTCAATTAAATAAGTTGTTACCATTAATCTAAAAAGAGTCAGTTTTGAGATGATTATTTTTGGTATGCCCTGCATTTGAGAGCCGCCTTGCTTGGAACATGTTCAAGCAAGCCCCTTCCTTTCGTATTTGCTTGTTCAGTTAATTCAATAGCCTTTTTCATTACTTTTCGAAATGAAACTCTTTCTTTAATTGTCAGGCTATAAATTTGGTGAGAATATTAGGGTGTCCATAAGGGTTTGTAATTTTTGTAAGAGCAATGTTGAGTTTTTGGTTTACACAATTAATTTCTTTTTGTACATCTACCTGCAATTCTTCGAGCCCCACCTTTAGTGGCGACTCTAGAAATTTTTTCCAGGGTGTTCCTTGGGTATGTGGTTTTCTTATCAAATATTTGTCCATAATTCTAGCAAAAGAATAAACAATAAACTATAAGTTCATTTGAAATATTAATAAAATTATTAATTATTGTTGTTTAGTTTTTTTTTTTTTTTTTGAGGATGAATTATTGTTGTTTAGTTGTTTTATTAATTTGTTTGTCTTTTATAAATTATAATTTGTTATATTGTTGTTTCATTAATTATAAAATTATTAATTGTTGTTTAGCATAATATAATTTAATTTGTTTGTATTTTATAATATATTGGTTAATTAAATTTTTAATTCTTGTTTATTAGTTGATTCCCCCAATTAATTATTGGTTAATTAGATTATTGTTTATTAGTTGTACTAGCACACACCTCATGTGTATTTACTTCCCTCAATTCAAATATTCTACTCCGGCCCCATGCCCCCATCCACCCCCCACCATGGTTTTAAAAACCGGTGCAGTGAAAGAACCAGAAAAAGGAGTGGTTATCGGTTTTCTAGTCAGACTGGAGTTCGATTGGTGGTCAAACCGGTGATGTCATAAATAATATAACTAATAAATAAATAATTATAAAAAATAATAAAATTAATAAATAAGAATATAGATACTGATATTTACTAAAAAAAAGATATAAAATTTTAGAAGTATTTTCATGTTAAATTTAACTCAAATTAAAAGAAAAATAAATTATCATTTTTTTAGAGGAAGAAAAAGAAGTTAACCTAAACAAACTACACAAAAAAAAGGTTATGGTTTTAAAGTTTTATAATCATATATAATTTTCAATATTTTTAACAAAAATATTATTTAATTTAAAAATATTTACCTATGTTAATATAATTTCACATGTAAATATTTCTTCTAAAAAAATTGTATTTGTTATAAAAATATTTTATGCTGGTCTTGAATGTTGCAATAACCTTATCAGTGTACGAAGTGCAAATAATTTGATTGACCACTCAAACTCACTGTACCCACATAAGCCATATCACAAACGTATTTATCAAAAAAAAAAAAAAAAAAAAAAAAACAAATCAAACAAACAAACAAAGAAGACTAAAGTGGTCTGCCTCTCCCACCAAACTATCAACGTGGCCAAAGGATATCCACCCACATATTGTCCTCTCCTCTCCTTGTCTAAAAAGTCTAAACAAATTGCTAAAATCTCTTTCTCTCACTCTGAACATTTAGAAGAAGAAGAAGAAGAAGCAGCGCCAGAGCTGCAGTTTCGTCTCTTTCTCTGTTTCCTCCAAAGCCTAGTTCGGCTCCTCGCCCAAATTAAGAGATATTTCTTATTTCATAATCATTTTCTCACATATTCTCTTTTACAATTTTTTTTTTCCAGATTCTCTGTTACAATTTTTTTTTTTTTTTATTTTATAGATTTTAGTTCAAAATTTGTTTGGCATATAAAAAGTTTGAGGGTGTTCCTAATTTTTTTTTAAGGGTAGATAAATAAAAAATTTTAAATTTTTATATATAAATTTTTTTTTTTTCAGGTCAGGGTGTTCTTGGGAACACCCTGACCTGAACCAAACGTGGCGTTGCCACTGCCCACCTTTACCTTCTAGTAATAATTTTAGGAATTTCATATGGATTATGACCTGAAGAAGTGAAAAGAGAAAATGTACCAAACATGTGGCTTTGTTGATTGTATCAGCATCGTAACCTTCAAGCTCAGCACCATCAAGGACAGAGAGCATTATGTCCATGAAATCTTCCTCCCTTTTATTCTCAGATGACTCTCTCTTTCGCTTATGCTCTTCCAACCATTCCCCAAGAATTCCATCCAATTCCCTTGCAGTTTTCTTCATGGCCTTTTCATGTCCACCCAAATCTAACCACCCAAGAAAAGGAATAGCATCGGATACCACAAACAACCCCAAAAGATGAAAGAAGTCCCCCAAGGCCTTTTGGCAACGCCGAGCCTCTTCTTCATTAACCCCATCACTAGTACCAAAGTACCTCTTTCCAGCAATCATCCTAAGAATCACGTTGAGGTTCATATCCCAAAACCATTGCTTCAACTCCACCAAAATCAAGCCTGACACGTTCTGTTTCTTGATCCAAAGTTTGTATAAATCTTTTATATCGTTCTCAACTTCGGAGACTCTGATGTGGGAAAGCTTCTCAAGCCGGCAATTAGATAGTAGCTCTAAAGTGGCTATTTTACGCAATTCACGCCAATAAGGACCATGGGGTGCAAAGCCAAACATAGCGTAGTTATAGCACAAGTGTTTTATGGCAACTAGTTTGGGCCGCGAGGACACGGCCAAGTCATTGGTGGTGAAGCACTCCTTAGCCATCTCCCAGCTGCTCAACACCAAAGCAGGGTGCAATCCAAGCTTGATTGTAAAAAGTGGTCCATACTTGTCGGCCATGGCTCCCAAAGTGATGTGGGGAGTCTGGGTTGCTCCTAACAGAGGAAGGTGACCAATTATGGGCCATGCACCAGCAGGAATTGGTGCTGTTTTGGCTAGGCCAACTCTGGACCTCTTTAGAAGATAGTAGGAGAAAAGAATTATGGCTAAAAGTCCAGCTATGGTAGCAGAATTTAGAGAAGGTGGAAGAAAATCCATTTAGGATAAGGTTGCAGGACTCCTCTGGAATCTGGATACCTTTGTGTGAGAATCCTTTATGTTTATCTATTCATTGTTGGGTACATCATAGCACCATGGGACCAGCCCACACCTTATAAAAGCTCTAAATGAGCTTATCTTGCAAGCTTGTAGAAAAGAGACATGACTTTAGACATGTGGGACACGCTGGTTTTTGGATGAAGCAAAACAAAGGCCATTCGGCCATTTCGTGTTGGACTTTAGAGTTTAGAAATCATTTATTTTAATTCACACGATAAACATGGAGGGGATTTAGGATTTTTCTTTAACATTATGGACATTTTGTTTGTGTGGTATGTTTTTATTTTAAGTAACTTCTATGAGTAGTGAGAAATGTAATACAAGTTTTTTTACATTAAACTTATAAATTGTTGTGTCACTAGTTATAAATAATAAGCAATTCAAATATTTAGTTATAAGGTGATTAAAATCTATTAATTACATTTATTATTATCATAACAGCTTATAAATTTTATGTGGTAAAACGTGCACTACTTTTAACCTATTTGTATAGATATTATCCAAAAGAATGAGGCCGTCTTGCATTCCTTAAAGATGCTTCAACATAATGCACTTTGAATGATGTATTCTCGTCACGTGTTAGTCTAAAAAATTGTGTAAGGTATTATGCTGAAACTTTTATTAAAAAATGATTATGTTGAATAAGTTTGAAGAAGTGTAGATTATGTAGAATGCATTTTCTCACATTCAACCAATTTTATTAGTATGACTATATTATTAGTGTGACTATAGTAACAAAAAGAATTAATTGTTTCTTATAAATATATTTTACAAATAAAAATAAAAATTCATTATAATTGACATTCATTACATAAAATCCCAAAAATAAAAATTGTATTTATTAATATCCATTACATGCATTATAATTGACATACTTTTCCTTCTATCTCTTTTTTGTTTTTAATTATTTTTCCCCCCACTTTGTTTCCCACCATTCAATACAACCCACTTCCCTATCTATTTTTCCTCACTTTATCCCCACCACACGTTCAATCGACCATCACCCACTTCAATTTTATCACTTTCTTTTTTCTTCACTGTCTCTCTATCCCAATGATTCTCGATCTCTATCTATCTTTCCACTCTCTTTTTCCTTTTTCACCAGTTCTCTTCAATCTCTTTCCCCTTTATTTATTTATTTTCCTTTCTCCACTGATTCATTAGATGCTTGATTGGTAAATCCCAATCACCCCATCTATATAGTTGGAAACTTGGAATAGACTGTATACATGGTAGTAGTAGGTGCAAGTGCTTCTAGGCAGACATCTTCATTGAAAGGTGATGTTCTCCATGGAAGTCGTGAATCAAATAATAATATATAAATCAATTATTTTTATTTTTATTTATTCTCATAATATGATGATATATAAGTTTTTGAAACTTCACAATTTTACTCATCATTTTTCTCAGATATATTTTTAAATTGAATGTAAAGTCTATTTCATAATTACACTCTCCATTAAAATCTTACCCATCATATTTAAAGATGATTAATGATAGCAAATTTCTCTTATCTGGGTTTAGGTTATTTTCATTCAACAACATTAAACTTATCGGTAAAGCTATAGCACATGTTTTAGCAAGAAAAGCTAACCCAACATAATGAAGATGGAGAAATAACCATATTCTCCAATTAGGCATTGTTATTTTCATTTACAATAGTAAACTCATAGTGTCCTGCAATTTGGCACACCTACCAACAAAGTATAGACAAATCAAGTCAAATTTTGATCGAACCACATTTTTTACGGTCCGTTTAGAATCTACTTATTTTATTAAAATTAAAAATTTTTTGTTGAAATAGTACAGTGAACTCAAAAATAGTACTAAAAAGTGTAGTGAGACTCATAAATAGTAACAAAAATAAGTTAAATAGTAAAATAAGTTGGTATAAATAATCTTTGCCGAACAAACACTTAAACATGCACATACGGCTGCACATGAATTCTACTAGACAGTCTTTAATCCATAAAGCTAGGAAGGTGTAAGCGAGGTTTGATGAGAACTTCAAGTGGGGTGGCTTTGTGGTTTGTGAGTCCAATTGTCTCAGTCATATCAACCTTAGAATCCGAGGGCATTGAGATATCATATACGTGTAGAAAACTAGCCAGTGCTAAGGGAACCATTTGAAGGGCAAAAGATATTCCAGGGCATGCTCTTTCTGCCACTTCCAAATGGGAGCAATTCGAAATTTTGACTCCTAACATCAACATTCTTGTGGGTGGTGAGAAATCTTTCGGGCTTGAACTCTAATGGGTCTAGCCATATGCGTGGATCTGTTTGGATTTTCCAAAGGTTTGTGATTAATCGAGTTCCTTTTGGAACATGGTATCCACCTATAATGCAATTCTCAGAAAATACACGTGGTGCTAATAATCGACCTGCGGGATATAAACCTAATGTCTCTTTAACTATGGCCTGGAGATAGACTAGCTTACTAAGGTTTGATTCGTTTACAATTCTTTCCTTTCCCACTTGGACATCAAGCTCATCTTGTGCAATCTTCAACACATGGCGGTTGTTTAGTAGTAGCGCTATTGCCCAAGTTAGGGTAATTGTGGTAGTGTCACTGCCTCCTGCAATCATAATCTGCAAGGTACATTTTGGTTTATTTTTTGGGTTAGAATGAGGCTCTGAAGCAAACAATCTTGGCATCTTGTATTTTATAGCTTAACTTGTGAGATCATGAAGCTATGAACGAAGGACGCATACACGGACACATGACACCAAACAATCTTGTGTTTTTTTAGCTTAACTTGTGAGATCATGATAACTATGAAGCAAGGACCCATGCAATTAGGAAATGTATACACAATAGTACGTACTAATTACTATACAACAAAACAATTTTTGAGAAATTATGCTATCACTTGTTAGTAAATCGTGCAATGCACAAGAAAAATTAATATAATACAATTTTTAAAATATATTACGAAATTTGATCAATATAATAATTATTAATATACATTTATTAAAATTATGTTTGCGTATGCAAATATATATTTTAGTGTATAAAGAACATATAATATACTATGTATGAGAATAATGACGTGTAAATTTATGAGATCTCAAAGCTTACATGACACAACATTATGAGATTAACTAAAAGTTTAATGTCATCAACTTTAAATGAATATTATAGATTATAAATTATAGATATGATCAATATTTGAAATTTAATTACTATTGTAGGGGTATTGGGCCCAGAAGTTCATTATCCATTTGTACATTAGGCTTATGGCCCAAGCCGAGGACAAGGTTTTTGTCCAAGGAGGACGAATTTTTGTCGGAAGAGACCGTGTTAGTTAACAAAGAGGTTAGTATTGGCCATAATGGTACAACAGGGTGAGCCAAGGATAAATGCATCCCCGGCGGACCAAGGCTGGGGTCTGAAGAGGTAATCTACCACCTAAGGCAACATTCCGGGAGATTCTGTTAGTGCGGATAAGCATTGCAAGGATATCTAACTGGGAAGTGTACTAAAATATCTAAAGAGAAAGCTGTTACCTCCGTATTAAATGCATTGCAGCTAACTTTCTTGCCGCATTAATGTGGAGGTGATACCTAAATAGTGCATTCCAGCCTTATAGCTACTACATGAAGACTTGTGGTAAGGGCTGATGGGACAAGTATCAACACCAACCATCTGGCATGCACGTGGAAGGTGGGGATGAAAGGGAGAGACATTATAAAAGAAAGAAGGGACAATGAGACAGAGGATCAAAAAAATTCAAGAGATAAACACTGTAGACTTCCAAAACCAAACTTGTAAAATGGACTTGAGAACAATACATAAGAACAGACCTCCTCAGATTTGGCCGAGGACAATTTTTCTTCAGTACAACCCTGTTTCTTTTGACTACCTTATTATTTGAACCCCTTTTTGTGTTTGTCTGATTAACTAAAACTCAGTTTTCCAACCCACTCTCTATAAATTCATTGTTTTGGGCTTGTTGGGCTGGAGTCCATCTACGTAGTGAGCTGGGAGCTCAAATCTGGTTCTTACAACTATATATTTAAATCAATTTTATTAATCATAATTTATATTTATTTTAAGCTATACAAACTAATAACAACCATCAAAATCACCAAAAATATAACTAAAATCGAAAAGAATATTTTTAAAAATAGAAACTGTAAGGTTGATCATAACTATAAGATCTCACAGATAATCACAAACACTTAAAAGTTAAGATTGTACTACCGCACACATTTAACGTAATAGTTACTCCACAAGTATAAAGTTATTGTGGAGTAAGGGAGTAAGGGCCGGATTTCAAGTCTCAAAAAGAAAAATTCACATATATACACTTAGGTTAGATTAGAGTATAATTTTTATTTTGTATATAAAATAAATTAAAAAAAAAAAAAGAGTTAAGATTTTTAGTGGTAACAATTTTTTTTTATGAGAACTGTAACAAATATTAACATCCATAACTTACACATATGTAATAACCAATGTGTTTTATATAAACTAAGCACTAATCATTCAAATGAAGAGAAAAAAACAAAAGCTTAAAATGTTTCTAGATTGCATAGGCATGCATAATCAAAAGAGTCTAACTGGATCTTTACAAATAGCTGGTAAAAATAAATTTTAAAAAATAAGCAAAGCAATTTTCTTCTAGACACATTTAAGACATGGAGTCAACACCTAAATAGAATTTTCTTCTTGACACGTTTGAGATTTGTCAATATTTGTTGCCCTTTTGGAGACTAGAGTGAGATTTTGATTTCAAGATGAGGTCTACGACAATTATGGCTTGGTTGTTGGTATTGCAATGGAGGCTGTGGTTGAGGTTCTGGCAAAAGGGATTTGAGTTATTTGGGAATTAGAAATAGTCTAATTTGTTAAAACTTTGTTGACAACTTAGATTGTAAGTTGGTGGCCATGTGTAATTTTTTTATAATAAAAAATATGGTCCATCACTTAAAAGTTGACATGTTATTGATACATTAGACACATAAGTTAGAAAGCTAATGATAGTTAACAGAATGACCAATAATTTTCATTTTTTAAACTTCAAGGACCAATAAAGTTTACTTGAAATTTAAGAGACCAATTGTGCTCACAAGATAAACTTTATAGGCCAATAATGTAATTTTTTCTTCTATCTTCCTCAACTCCTTAAAGAAAAGACATTGCATATCTCACACTCTAATATACACTATGTACACATCAACAAAATCATTAATAGAATATGATATTCTTAAAAAGGTGGACGTCAAAAGTGAAATTATTGGCTATAGTGTGTAAGAAATATACCTGAACAAGTGTGAAGCAACATTCATTCATATATAAGGATGGGTAGCATTAAACTACCCACCCTTAATTTGGTCTTAATAGGATTTGAAATAAGTCTTAAAAATCTAATTGTAAAAAAGTATTTAAAATGTAATTATAAAAAATAATATAATTCTTAAAAATATACTTTTTCATGATTATTTTTGGCATGATTTGGACCTGTTTGGTAGCAATGTTCAAATATTATTGTTCAAAATGATAAAAAAAATTATAGTTTAAAAAGTGTTGTAAAAATATATGTTTATAGTACTTATAATACAAAAAAAAATGCGTTTGGCACATATACGTGTTTTTTTTTTTTAAATGGTAAAATTTTTGCTTTTTCTAACAATAACAGTACTATTAAGTTTTTTAATTTTTTCCTCACGGCCCACCTATTCCCATAGCCACACACTTTCTGGCACTTCCTCTTCTTCCTCTTTTTCCCGTCTTTTTCTCATCTCCTTCTTTATTTTCTTCCCATCTTCTTCTTCCTTTTCTTTCCGCCCGTTCCCAAAGGCCTATTTTGCAAGTCATAAAATTACACCCAAATCATTCAACCAAAACTAGTACCCACATGAGAATGAGAGACAGCCCCATGGGTTTGGTGTTTTTTTATTTATTTTATTTTATTCCTGTGTTTTAGTAAGTGTTTTTGTGGATCACTATGCTCCTGGCCAATTGTTATGCCTTCCGGCTCTATTGGGTTGAGAATTTAATGGTGATTGCCTTCATGTCTATGTTACTTAATCAATTGATGCCAAAGTTGAACTCAGTGATCTTGTTTCTTTAGATAGGCACTTAATTGATGGGCAGAATGGTTGACGCTGCTTTCACTTTGCCCAGATAGTTTAACTGCTGCTTATTTGATCATGGAGAATGGGGTTCTCCTGAACCTTTTCCAAGTGCAGCAGCTGTAAATGTTCTGCCCATATCAGCAAACATTCCAGAAGATTGCAAATTTTCATTCTTTTATTAAGTAATTATTGTTAACTAAATGGTGCAATAACAGGAAAATTGGCCTGTCTGGGTCATAGAAGCTAAGTCATACATATCAAGACATGGGAAAGCCTGGCCTGGTTGAGTATCAAAAAATTCCAATCTGCCCATTTGATCAATCAATCCAGTTGAAAATGGGGTCATTCGAGGTAAAATCTAGACCCAGCCTGACCAACCTAATTGTCCTATGCGTATGTCGGTATAAGTACTTTTATATGTTTATATCATTATACGTGCATAGCTGCATACTAGCTTCCTTCTCATGTTTCAATACGTTTCATGTATCCAAATGTAGTTCGTGGTCTAGTTAGTATTAGAATTATGATTAAGTGATTAAACTTACTATTTTTTAATAGTTTAAACTTTTGGAATAATTCGTAGTTTAACATGGTATCAGAGTAGGAGATCCTGAGTTTGATCTCTATCTTCACTCTACCTCCCATTTAAAATGTTAAATTCCCGCTTGTTGGATCCCCACTTATTAAGGGGAAGTTTAGGCTCAGAAATGACGGGGAGTGTTAGAATTATGGTTAAATGATTAAACTCACAATTTTTTAATAGTTTAAGTTTTTGGAATAATCGGTAGTTTAACAGTTAGTAGGTTGTTGTTTCTTTCTTTTGTGAGGAAGTAGGGCATGATCTGTGTCTTTGGACTTCCATGATCTATTTATCTTGATTACTTGCTGGTCTGCATGCATTTTTGGATGCATAGAATCCTCAAAGAGTGTAGGTCCTTGAAGAATGACGTTGTTGATGCATCAAACTCCATGCTAATTTATTAGTTCAAATACATTAAGTCAAGCATGACTGTCCTAAAGTGCAGCTTTTAGAAGGAAAAAAACATCTCCTTTTCTTTCCTTTAGGTCATAACCATCTTAATTTTATATTGATAATTTTGAATACTTATGTGTAGGTATATGTATAGAATTATTTTATGATAGGCTAGCAAATGAATTTTATAAAGGATCATCTCTACAACATCTGTGAGATTATTTAAGTAGGTAGTTAACAAATGATGAAAAAAAAATATTTGCACGATTTGGGCAAGGAGCCATAACACCTAATTATAACCGAATTGAAGGAAGCTTTGGAACCAAGTATGATTTAGGTCACTACTAATTTTGGCCATCTGCATCAATAACTGGCATGGCATATATATACACAACCATTATTGCTTTCAGTTTAACACCCAAATTTGCATACTAGAAAATGCAAATTGTGGAGAGGGCAGGGTTGGACATAAGTCATTATTGGTATTTTATTATGATGAGGGCCTGAAGTGAAAAAACAAACACAATAAACAATCTTTCAATGTGTACACATGTGATTAATATTAACAATTTATTACATAGAAATTTATACACTCATCCTAATATTTATATTTTACGGCAAAACCTGCATGGGTTTTATCATTTACCACTAAAAAAAAAAAAAAATTCAATACATCAATACACTTGCATAATGGAGCAAGATGTCTTCTGAAAAATTAAGAATAAAATTCAAAACAAACTTAATATGATTGCAAAAATGCTCTTTTATTCGTGAGTCCAACCATTTTGCTTGGTAATAAAAATAGTGTTTATGCAGCTAACCCCACATGCATACACACTATACACACTACTGTTCTTATCAGGCCAAGATTTCTTGGAGTATGTGAAAGCAGGTAGCTAGTGCCTACTGACCAAGGGGTGACATCTTTTGTCAAATTAAAAAGCACTCATAGTCGGTGACACACTTAAGTTATCTTTGGAAAAAGCTTGCAAGTTCGTACATTGTCCATCTCTGATGGCATTCTTCTTCTTAAAGTATGAGAAAAGAGTGGTAAATAGCTAGTGGCTACTGACTACGGTCCTGACAACTTTTGTCAAATTAAAAAGCAATGTTGTCTTGGATAACAAAAACCATAGTCGGTGACACAAAATCTAGTCATTCTTTGGAAAAAAAGCTTTGCAGATTTGTCAAGCTCTCGGTGGAAATTAAGTTACCAATTGATGATGCCAACTGGTTGTATCTATAAGGGATGGCCAAAAGAAAAAGGTAAAAATTGAGAGGTGAGAGAGAATCTTCAGTGTCAAAAGGAAGTTATATCCTAATCAATAAGCAAAGACTAAAGCTTTTTCCACACCAAGTTTAGCACCTTAATTTAATTGTTTCTTTTCTCATCTATTCTATACACACCTTTTGCACTATTTCTTACCCCAAAACCAAGAAAAGAATTCCAATATTGAACGCTAATTCACAGGACACACCCCCTTTGTTTTTCTCTTTCATACTCTCTCAAAACTCACATACCAGACCATGCCATGCGAGAGTAATGGTAGCACAATAACACAAAGAAGCACACAACAACAGGGCTTGCTTTGAAGCTCCCACATATTACTATATCTCTCAATCAAGATGGTTCGAAAGCTGATAGTTGAAGTGGTGGATGCCCGGAATCTGACGCCAAAAGACGGTCACGGCACGTCTAGTCCCTACGTCCAGGTCGATTACTACGGGCAGCGGAAGCGAACAAAAACAGCAATTTGCGAATTGAACCCAACGTGGAATGAGGTTCTGGAGTTTAACGTGGCCAAGCCCTCCGACGCCCAAGTGTTGGGAGACCTGTTGGAGGTTGTCATTTACCATGACAAGAACCATGGACCAACAACGAGGAACAACTTTCTCGGTTGGATACGCTTGGATTCCACACAGCTTTTCGTTAAGAAAGACGAGGAGGCCTTGATATATTTCCCTTTACAGAAGAAGAGCTTGTTTTCTTGGATTCAAGGTGACATTGGTCTCAAGATTTATTATGTCGATCATGATGAGAACGAGGTCGTCCCACCACCGCCACCTCCAGAGCCTGAAAAAAAGCAAGAAGAACCGCCAGCTGCGGCAGCCCCACCGCCACCGGAACCAGCTCCTGCCCCACCTGCTGCTGATGGAGAGAAGCCTAATGAAGAGCCACCTGCTGCTGCAGATGAAGCTGAAGCTGCAGCAGCGCCACCACCAGAGAATGTGGAAGCTGAAGCTGAGAAGCCAACAGAATCATCTCAACCTCCTCCTGAACCAGCAGCGGAAGAGTCCACGCCTCCAGAAGTGGACTCTTCCACTGTTGGAGGCGTGGAAGAGCCCACGCCCCCAGATGATCCTGTCATCGAAATGATGCCAGCATCTGTTTCTAAATCAGTGCCCGAAGTGAGAGTCGCAGGGCCGCAACCAATTAAGAGGCCATTTACAGGACATGGAAGCAACTTTACTCCATTGGATCCAACAGACAGCATGACAATAGAGAAGTCCTCATTCGATCTCGTCGAGAAGATGCACTACTTATTCGTTCAAGTGGTGAAAGCAAGGAAACTCCCCAGCATCGTGAATCCAATTGTCAGAATTGGGGTCTCAGGAGGACACAATGCTCAGTCCAACCCTGCTCGAAAAAGTCCTAATTTCTTCTTCGAGTGGGACCAGACATTTGCTTTCGGCCGCAACTCCCCGGATTCTTCCTCCACCTTAGAAGTCTCCGTGTGGGACTCAGTACACAATACTTTCTTAGGTGGGATTTGCTTTGATGTTACGGAAATCCCATTGCGGGATCCACCAGATAGTCCCTTGGCTCCACAGTGGTACAGGTTGGATGGAAATGAGACTCACTATCCAGGTGAGCTCATGCTTGCCACTTGGATTGGCACGCAGGCTGACGAGGCATTCCCTGATGCAACAAAGAGTACTGACTGTCGTAACAATGTTAACTCAAGAGCAAAAGTGTATCAATCTCCAAAGCTGTGGTACCTCAGAGCTACTGTTTTAGAAGCTCGAGACATTCTTGATCTGCCATTGAAGGATTTGTCATTCCAAATCAAAGCACAATTGGGAATTTTTCAAGTATTGAAAACCAAAGTCTCTATCACACGCGATGGCTCACCCCTGTGGAACGAAGACTTACTATTTATAGCCGCCGAGCCATTCAGCGATTACTTAATCTTTTTTCTCGAAATGCGACAATCTAGTAAAGCACCACCGGTAACCATTGGTATTGTGAGGATTCCAAACGCCGCCATCGAAAGGCGTGTGGACGATCGAAAGGTGGCGTCCCAATGGTATTGTTAGAATTATGTGCTCTCATAATCTAATTTTATGAATTTTAATTTTAACCTTCATGATTGTTACAGATAGTTTCATTGACTAGTGATTATCACACACTTATTAGTGTACATTGTCTGTACATATATATATTACGTTTTATTATTGATATTTGAACAAAAATTGTGATTATCAAGCATTCAATTTTGGATATGATGTACACTATTTAGGTGTGTGACAAAAAATTTATATTTTCATAATTTAAATGTTGCATGCAGTGTTACCTATTTAGAAAAAAAACATGTTGATGCTGATATTGCTTATGCAAACTATTAGGTTCAACTTAGAGGCTCCAAACAACGATGAGAAGAGGGCGATGTACAAAGGTAGAGTCCACCTCCGCTTGTGCTTCGATGGTGGCTATCATGTGATGGATGAGGCTGCGCACCTCTGCAGCGATTACCGTCCTACTGCAAGGCAACTATGGAAGCCCCCTGTAGGTACAATCGAGCTTGGTATCATTGGGTGCAAGAGTTTGATACCGATGAAGACGATGGGAAAAGGTAAAGGCTTTACAGATGCATATTGTGTTGCTAAATACGGCTCAAAATGGATACGTACGCGTACCATTTCAGACAGCTTGGAACCCAAGTGGAATGAGCAGTACACATGGAAGGTATATGATCCGTGCACTGTGTTGAGTGTTGGAGTTTTTGATGATAGCTCAGGAATATTATTCGAAACAGACAGTACTTCTAAACCGGATTCTCGTATTGGAAAAGTTCGAGTGCGTATTTCTACATTGCAGACTGGTAAAGTGTACAAAAACTTGTATCCATTGCTGGTTTTGTCCAATTCTGGAATGAAGAAAATGGGAGACTTGGAGATTGCAATTCGGTTCACACGTGCAGCTTCAAATTTGGATATTCTTCACGTGTACTCTCAGCCTTTGTTGCCATTGATGCATCATATAAAGCCACTTGGGATGGTTCAGCAAGAGATGTTGAGGAACATTGCAGCTAAGACCATAGCAGTACACTTGTCACGGTCAGAACCGCCGGTTAAACGCGAGGTTGTGCTTTACATGTTGGATGCAGACTCACAATGTTTCAGCATGAGAAAAGTACGTGTAAACTATTTTAGGATCATCAATGTGATTGTTGGATTCATGGATATTATCAAATGGGTGGAGGAGATTCGTACATGGAGGAATCCGATGGCCACGATTCTTGTACATGCATTGTTTGTGATGTTGGTGTGGTTCCCTGATCTAATTGTGCCCACATTAGCATTTTATGTGTTTGTAATTGGGGCTTGGAACTATAGGTTTAAGTCAAGGGAGCCACTTCCACATTTTGATCCTAGGATTTCACTGGTTGATGGTGTGGACCGTGATGAGCTAGAAGAGGAGTTCGATATGGTGCCAAGTAATAGGCCAAATGAGGTTGTGCGTGCAAGGTACAATAATGTCATATGCACAATATTTTCATAACAAATTCATAACTATATTTATCAAGTTGTTAATGATTCTCATTTGGATTCATTTCTAAATTTAACTGTCTATTATTTACAACTTGCTACCTCATTTTTTGCGAAAAAAAAAAAAAATAATAATTATAACTCTAGACTTATTGGTGGCAGGTATGATAAGCTACGCACGGTTGGGGCACGTGTACAGAGGATATTGGGAGATATAGCTTCGCAAGGTGAACGTGTGCAAGCGTTGGTGACATGGAGGGACCCTCGTGCAACTGGGATATTTGTTGGGTTGTGTTTTGTGGTGGCCATGATAATGTATATGGTGCCGTCGAAGATGGTGGCAATGGCGTTTGGGTTCTATTATTTGCGCCATCCCATATTTCGTGATCGGATGCCATCACCAGCTTTGAACTTTTTCAGGAGGCTTCCTTCGCTTTCTGATCGAATTATGTAGCTAAGTTGATATTTATCTGATAATCAGAAAAATCTTATTGCACGTTTGCTATTACACCTTCATACGCACTCCATTTTGAGGTCATGTTTTTAAAACAGGATTTCAATTAAAATTGTGAAATTGTATTTTCATGATTTCACAATTTTAATTGAAATTGAGTTTAAAATACGGTTTCAAGTCATGTAGTAGTATGTGTATGGTGAGTGTGTAACTATCATTACAGTTTGATAATAATGGAAAGGCAAGGCATGCATGTTTTCACATTTTCCTATACTAAATTATCTAGTTGTAGTTTTGTCAAAAAAATAATTAATTGAGCTCTTTAATTTCTTCTTCTTCTTTCAGAATTCATTTATTTGATTTTTTTTTTCTTCCTTTTTTTAATTGTTTCAACAAGTAGGAAATGGAGGATTTGAACCTTATTTCTCATCGTAAGGTAAGGACACCAAGAAATATCAGTGAGCTACAAAGCTATGCCTCAATAGTGTTTGTTGGGTAGCATTTGGTTTTGATCCTGTTGTGGATTGCATTACCAAGGAAAACAACAGCATAAGTTTTAGTATTTAGTTGCCTTTGGTGAATTTGTAATCGCAAGAAAAGAATTATATAGGGATTCATTTAGCATCTTTGGGTAGGAATATAAAAAAAGAAGGGAACAAGGTGGACTTTGAAACACTAAAGGTAATAACTAAGAATATGATTATCTTGACGAAATACAGAACCAATTCTGGATTCTTCATGTGTTGATGAGGTAAGGCTTCTTTAAGAATTTGTGTCTGTACTATGATGAATATGAGTTTAGTTTTCTATTATAAGAATTTGTGTCATTTGTTCTTTTTTATTTTTGCTAAAATTGTTTCATTTGTTCTTGTTATGATCCTGGATTACCATCTAATTTGCAGTTGCTTTTGTTTGCTTATTTTGTGTGTGTGTGTGTGTGTGTGAGTGTGATTTAGATTTGTGGGGTGGTGAAGTTTAATTAGTGTTTGAGATTTTGCATTGTGAGAACGTGATTGATGGGGTTTTCTATTGAGGGGTCAGTGGAATATGTTTTATTTAGGTTATGTTGAATTATTATATTTCTTCACCAAAACCAGGGTCTTGTTCTTGACCCTCACCATCTCAGCTTCCATGGTAATATTCATCTCAATCCTCTACTTTATTTATTTATTCCATCTAGTACTCCCTTGTGCAGCAGGTCAGGGAGAAAACAACAGGCCAATGCAGAGTAATCTTTGGATCATAACGTTGATTTATTTCACTTTACCATGTCATATAGGATTCATGATGAGTGTAATATACAAGAGCGATGATTGGTAGTTGTTATTAGAGAACAGATTCAAGTGACTGAAGGGGTGTGTACTGTAAGAATTATGCTGTTGTATGTACATTAGATTAATGATTTTTCTTTTTCTTTGCCACCTATTGAATGCAAATATTGATGGTTCAAGTTTGTGCTTTGCTTCTCTGTTGTGTAAGCTCTCTAAGTGCTGGTTAGGCCTTCATTCAAAGTTAAAAAGGATTAGTATTTATTTAAAGTTGTGAAGTACTCATCTTTCATCTGGCTCACTCATAATGCAAGCCACATTTACATGGTAGCTACTACAAGATGCTTCAAACTTTTCCCCTCCTTGTCAAAAAAGCTACCCAAAAAAAAAAAAGTTTTCTTTCCTCTCTTTTCATTTTTCCTTTCCCCAGAACAAATGATTGTCCATTTTAACCTCAAGCAAGGTGTTTTTAAAAGTTTGGAAGTTGTCTTGTTCTTTTGTTTGGTGTGAGCAGAACAGAATTACAGTCACTATAGTTGTTATCAGTTATTTCTATTAATGTTTCTTTGTTAAGTTGGCTTTCTTGGTTTTGAGGTCTTTAAAAGTATTCTGACCTTGTCTTACAATTGTTCAAATTTTGGCTACAATGTCATTTGTACTAGTCTCAGTTGCACTCTTGGATCATTGAAAGTAGAGTTTTGACAAAAGAGAGCTGCGGTGTTTTTGCCATTATGCTCCTTACTTTGAAACACTAGCCTTCTTGCAAAGGAGAATCCAATGGCAGATTTTAATCAGCATAATTTACTAATTAGCCATGATCATGTGCTTGGAACCATTGAAAGTGCTTCAACAATTAGCAGTAAATTCATGATTTGTAAAGAGTCTTATTGACATGTCTTTTTTAGCCTTGTAAATTTGTAAGCAAACTCTTCACACTTAGATTTCCAAGATCAAATTCTTATTTAAATTAGAAAGGAATACCAGAATGATTATCTTTTGGATTTCAAAAGTTTGTCTTGAAAAGGTAGAACAACGTATTTGAGGACTTCTGTATATAATAAGAGCACTAATCCAGAGTCTTCATCAGCAGAAAGAGAGAGAGAGATTGTACTTTTTTTTTAATGATAATAGATTATACTATTTACACCTTCCTCTTTTTTGTTGTTGATAATTTGATAATTGCAATAGGGGAGAGGGGGATTTGAACCGTAGATGTCTCCTTTGGAAACACAGGGAGAAGGAGGTGCCAACCAGAGCTACAAGGCTCTTGGCATACTATTTACATCTTCAAAGAGGTCTAATTAGTGTTTTGTTACATACAATATTTTAACAGTTACATAAACTAACGTTATACTTATTTTTTGTGCCATGTGCCTCTATTTATTTTTTGTCTTTAAGATCTGAGTTCTCCTGTCATATAAATCTGACTGTAAACGTTTGGCAAAAGGGACATCACACAGGTATTGTATCAACGTTCTTAATCTTTAATTTAATTGTTTAGCTTTAAAACGTTTGAGTCTGACAAAGTACAAGGGTGCCAAATTCAGTGTATACCTGAAAGATTGATTATATGGACTTGGTTACATATAGTTATCTCTATGAACATAAAAAATCTCAATGAACATCCTGCAACCTGTAAGATATCTCACATTACCAATAGAAACAAGAAAAAGTGAGCTGGAAGGGTTCTAGCAAGAGTCATATGCAGACTTCCAGACAGTGTATTAGTAGGGAACCCTTAAGATGGAACTCCAGTTATTGCTTTTTCTTCCAAGCAAAGGGCTCTAGCAACCTATTGCCCAGATTGTTAAATTTTGGGGTTAATGATGGATGTTCAAGTCTCTGTATCTGTTGTTGAAATGTTCTGGTTTGGGGCTGGCTGAAATGTTTAGTGTCTTATCTATCTAAAATAAAGCACCAAAATTGAGAAATTGAATCCTATTATAATTGAGTGGTCCATAGTAAATAGAGAATTAAGCTTTTTAAACCTGCTAGGAAAACACAATACTTTAACAAAAGAGGCAATTACAGGGATCATTCCTCGATTTTCTAGATGTAATTAAGAAATTCAAATAATGTGCATACTAGGTTGTCTTATCAGTCTTCAAAAGCTGCATACTAGGTTCCTTTCATGTTTCATGGATTGCAGGCATCCAAATTTTACACGACTTGGTCATTGATTAATGTAGTTGGTGCCGTGGTGGTCAGGTCAAGTAGGTTGTTTCTTTCATTATCTTATTTAGTTGAATAGAATCCTCAAAGGGTGTTAGGTCATTGAAGAATGACATTGTTGACGATTATAACTCCATGCTAATTGATTTGTTTAAATACATTAAGTCAAGCATGACAGTGTCAATCCTAATTAAAGTGCAGATGAAAAAAATCATCTATTTTTCTTTGCTTTAAGAAAAAGATTGGGTCATACCATCACAGTTTTTATGTCTTTTTTTTGAGAATGGTCATAGTTTTTATGTTAATAATTTTGAATAAACGAATGCGTAGGCATATGTATAGAATTATTTTATGATAGGTTTGCAAATGAATTTAAAAAATATCATCCCTACAACTTCTGTGAGATTATTTTATTAGGTGGTTAACGAAAGATGAAATAAACATATTCTGCACAATTTGTGCAAGGAACCATAACACCTAACCGAATTGAAGGAAGCTTTGGAACCAAGTATAATTAAAATCATTAATTTTGGTCATCTGCATCAATAACTGGCATGATATATATACCCAACCATTATTGGTTTCATCATTTACCACTACAAAATCATTAAACAAGGTTTCAATACATCATTACACTTTGCTGGCTTGCATAATGGAGCAAGATCTCCTTTGAAAAATTTAAAAAAATATACTCAAAACAAATTATATATGATTGCAAAAATGTTGCGCTTTGTTTTTAAAATTTGTTGTCTTCCTTCTCTTTCTTTTCACATATACATTATATTTCTTTTCTCTCTCTCTCTCTCTCTCTCTTTGTGTGTGGCCTTGACTCTTTACACGTCTTTCTTTTGATAGTGTGAAAGACAACTTCGTCTCTTTGCAAGGGTACTTGGTAAACCTTGGTTTGGTGGGAGTAGGCCCAGTGGAAAGTGATGGTTATGATTGATTGTAGACTTTGGCAAGCAACTTGACTACCAAGATGACAAAAGTGACGGCCTTCTTTAAGATTTAGCTAATTTTCTAAGAAATAAAAAGAGCATCTTTATTTATAAAATAAAGATTGAATCACATATCATCTACTTATCTACTTATGTAATCAAGTAAAGGAATCGATCCCCATGGTATATGCTATTAATACTAACGTCTTCTATAGAAATATTATGATTCAAGTGTAATTGATTCTCCAAGAGAGAGAGAGAGATTTTACTTTTTTATTTTTATTTTTTACAAGAAAAAAATTTTACTCTAACCTTAATCTAAGTGTATATGTGTGTGCAGCTCCTTCCTGAAGACTTGAACCTCGACTCTTGCTTTCCACACTCCACAAGCATTTATACTTGTGGAATAATCATCGCGCCAAGAGTACAAGGTGGTAAAGAGATTTAACATTTAAAAGTGTACTTAATATAGTTGGTATTAATGCAACTATGATCATAACAACTATGAAAGGGAGATGTCAATGGCAGTTGCTTCAACAATTGTCCATAACACATATAGCCTATAGGGCATGTTAAATGTAATGTGTGTTACATGTTGGGTTTGATGCAAGTAATTAAGCTGCTGTCCATCCATTTCTCAGAGACGGGTGCCATGCCTACTTCAAAATTCAAATGGTTTGAATGCTTTTGCTCCATGATAATATTGATTTGAACATCAGGCCAAGTTGAGATTTGGATTTGTGGCCAATTAGAGTTCTCTTTTAGTATGGCAAAGAAAAAAAAATGCAAATTTTCTGGCTTATCTTCTTTAATTCCAATTCCACACACTATCATGTAGTGTGACAGCATTTAAACTAAGAACAGTCAACTAAAGATCATGACTGATCAACCAGAATATTCCAGGATCAAGTTTCCTTTGAAAGAAAGAATAAACAAAATTGATTGTTTTAAAATTTCCACTTGCACATTTCAATAAGTAGTGTGTACAACATTAGAACTAAGAAAGAAATGTTAAATTAAAAAATTTCCATTGATTCACTAGAATATACATACCTTAAGGTCTATGAACTCCAAATAAGTTTACTGGTGGACTTGAATAGGGTCTTTTCCTTAAAATATACAAGTGAGAGAGAGGGGCCACCATTTTAAAAAATGAAAAGCTTGAAGAAAAATGTGTAGCATTACTTGTTAATAAAATCTTGAAGAAAAAGACTATTGCAATTTATAATCCAAAGTTAGGAGAGAACGTCAAGTGTCTAAGATGACAAATTTATCATCATAGTCTTATTACAATTACTTGTATAATATAAGTATTAGGTGAAATGATATTTTTCCTTTATTCTTTAGCAATCGCTGATGTTGGCACCTGGCCTGTCATCAAAACTCCATTTATTAAAGTTAACAGAAAAAATTTATGAAACTAAATTCCATTGAAGTTAATTAAAATGCCTCACACAACTAATCATACAAGGAGATAAATGTCACAAAAATAAGATACTGTATTAGGTAGCTCCAAATTTCAAAACTACATCAAATTGACGGTATTTGTAAGTTGCCAAAAACAAAATTTTCATTTATATCTTTTTTTTTGGGGACATTTTCATTTGAATTGGTTTAAAGAAAGATTTCTCTACCATACTCAATTGAGTTAAAAACCCCTAACGAGTTGAATGAGATTCCATCAAATTGATTTGAAAAAATTAATAGGTTTTTAACTTAACTAATGTCTCATAGTGTTTTCAACAAAGATGTTGAAAATTAGGTTATCTTTCCAACTATCAAATTATCGCTACTAAAAATTACATGGACTTACTATAACTTTTAAAATAACAATTAGTAATAACTTGTTATTTAAAATTTATTATAAAAATATTGTAAAAATATTATAAATATAACATTTAAAAAAAAAAAAATTGTATCCATAAACTATAAATTTAGCCCAGTGCTACTTTTTTTTCTTTTGGGGAATATAGACAAGTTGTACCTTTAGAAAGGATATATTCCCACCATAAATCTAGGGAAAAGACCGCATTGAATGGGCATGAATTGGAACAAAAATTGAGGCAAATTGCAATGTGGTTCCCACATTCTTATTTCTTACCATATATGAATATGAGATATATATATATATATATATATCCCATGTGGACTACACACCCGCCCTCAAAACACAACATAGTTTAAAAGAAAAAGAGATGTTGTACTTGTAAACTTGTAGACCTTAAACGCAGACACTGGTTCAAAATGCACGGAGATTGACACAGAAACAAACAAGTGCCTGCCACCAATATCTCTCTCCCTTCAACCACAGACTCACCGTCCAAACTAGACAAAGACTCTCTCTGTTCTCCATGGTTCCTCGGTCAGCCACTTCTCTTTCTCTGTCTCTCAAATATATACATGCATATGCCTCATATATATCTTTTTGTTTTGGACTTTTTATTCATTCTTGCTTATGAGATTTGGTGTCTGTTGGGTACTTTGGAACTGTTTTATTGATTTTTGTTGCGTAAAGATGAGAAAAAAAGAGATGGGTTTGGTTCAGAATCTTCTGTAGAGTTGAAGGAGTAGGAAAAGAAAAAAAAGAAAAAGAAAAAAAGTGAAGTTATAACTGAGTATGTGTTTGTGGGTTGGTGGATGAGAAAGTATGAGAAAAATGAATGAAATTGGGTTCTGGGTATTTTGTTTGTCACACTAATCTTTACTTTGGTGAGCCACAAGTTACTCTGTATTGAACTGGGACAAAGAGGAGCAGTGGAATAAGAAATAAAATGGTTGCTGAGAAAATTTGAGAAATTAGATGAGGGGTGTTTTGTTTGTCATTTATTAATTCTTCTAAGCGATACTGATAAAATATGTTGCTTTGTTGGATTTAGTTGGTTTAGATGTGGATTTTAGGTGCCATCTCCTATGAAAAATATTGGATATGTTTATTTTAGAAAATTTGATGTAATTGAATGTGGAATCTTTTTCCCATAAAATCTGATTTTGCTGATATAGATAAACAGTTTGGAAAAAAAAAAGAGGAGATTGAAAGTTTCAGAAAGATTCTTGGGTGACTTTATCAATAGGTATAGTGAAAACAATGATATCCAGGTAATGAGCACCGAATAGGTAATTGGAAATTTGACTTTCATGACACATTTTTGTATGAATTAGCAGCTCTCAAATCCTGAACCAGTTCACTTGCACTTGGCAGCCCAAAACTTTTATGTGCCAGAATATCAGTGCCTCACTACTGAATCCAAACTATATGAATGTTTTTTCCCCATTTTTTCTATTTTTAATTTTTCCTCCATTTTTTATGGTTCACCTATTGTTTGGAGTGGCATTTGGTCCTTGCAGGACACATTGGTTTCTGTTTCACATTTTTTGGCTGCTAAGCATGAACATGTAACATGGTTCATGTCACTTTCCAATGTATTAGATGGGGCATTCTGTCTCAATAAACATTTTATTTGCATAATCACGTTGAAATGTCATAGTTGGAACAAATTGTGGGATATGGCTGGTATGTGGTGACAGAGTGGGGATGTTGCCCTTGCATTATACCGTCATTGCAGCTTTCCGTCAATTTGCATTGAGGTTTACTTTCCTTAATAATTTATCTTGGTATTTTTGACTGACTGCTGTTGTTTCCCACAGGATTGATATCTTCTGATGCTCATTTATACAAACTCTGGCCTGAAGTGTGGGATATTTGGAGTCTCTCACTTACATAGGAGAGATTGTCAGTTTTCCAGCAAAAGAACATGGAGCTTAACTTGTTTGCCAGCTTGCCTAGATGCACGTAATCTCACTAGACATTGTAAGCCTTATTCTAAAACAAGCTATAGGTCAAGAGTTATGTAGAACTCATATATGCTTTTATCCATGCTTTTAATAAATTAGTGAGAAATACTGTACTCCAGTAACTTCCAAATGGAATTAGATAACTTTCTCATCCAAAAGAAATTGGGGTAATATAAAGTTTCCAAATCACACAGATAATTGTTTTTACTTCTGTGGGAGAGTTATTGGAGGATAAATAAGACAAAAAGGCAGGGAGGGGGGGGGGGGGGGGGGGGGGTGGGGTGTGAGGGGTTTGGATTTTTTTTGTTAGGTGTTATTTCCTCAGTATGTATACTACTATAATCCTCTAACAGAACATGGCAACAGTTCAGGAAATTACTTGTCTGAATTTTCAATTTCCTAATGTGCTAGTGTTCTAGATTGGGGAATTCTCCAGAATTCCTACCAAACAACTAATATAAAGTGGTCATTTCAAAATTCTTGCCCAAACTGAAACATTATTACAGGTGCAATTTTAAACTATTCAAAAAGGAAAATTAGCACATCCAGGAGAGACTATGATAATTTTATAATAGAAGCAGATGAATTGGTCACTGCTATATACATTATACTTTATCAACCATTGCAATCTTCATGCTACATACTTCCATTTTTGTTTTAACTCAAATATCTGAATGCAATACACCTAAAACTAGTGCACATAGAGCTTTATTCTCCTTATAATTACATATATGGGGTTTGTAGCCCTTTTAGGGAAATGGAAATGCTGGTCCTCCTAGAATTGACTTCCCTGGTACTCTACTTTATTGTGAATCTCAAGAAGGAAAATGAACGATGGGGAGAAACTGTATTTTTCTTGATAGATTTGTAGTATTATAAATAAAAGATTCTGGTTTCTTGACTTTCCACTCTGGCTCTTGTCTATTGTTCTGTAATCTCATATTTTCCCCTTTTCCTGTTTTCTCCTTTATGCTTTGCTTCCTCAACATGAACTCACCAGGATAGCATAGAAGTTTCCATTATGGTTTTATCATCTTCTCAGTTTGTTTTCGTTGTCAGGTGGCCAACAACATAGACCTTCTATTTCATCATTCATTAGAGATTGATTGATATAGAACTAGAAAGTATGAATCATATAATTCTTTAAATATCTCTTCATCTTGCTGCATGGTACAAAAGATTAAACTTGAGTTTTCAAACGTATTTTTGGCCAACTGTTTTAGGTGTTAGATATACAAAGATGTCATCACAAGTCATGGAAAAATTGGGAAGCAATGGGGTTGTGAAGGAGCACTTGCAAGATTTTTCCGTTCCATCTTCATATGAAACTGCCATGGAAGCTCTTTCATCTCTCATTACAAGTCAGAAACGAGGAGCCAAATCATCTGTAGGTGGTACATATAGAAAATTGGAACGAATGTCTGAGTATCTTAAGGTAACACTGATGTAATTCCTCCATCATGTTTGAAGTATTTATAGTTGAGAGTGCTGTATACTAATACTAGTAATTTTCTGTACATGTATTTGTCTTGTCAGCAATATGTTTGATGTACATTGTTGGCATACTTCCAACAGCTGCTTTTGGGTTTGATGGTTTCCAACATGTTAAATTCAATTTGTAGAAAATTCATTTAAAAATATATGAGGGTCTACCACTCAACTTAATTGAAATCTTTCCTCAAACCTTTCCCTTGGTTTTAGGAACATAAAAATTCTCCTTGAGGTTCGATTATGTAGTACCTCATCCAATCTGAGAACATATTTTGTAAATATAATTTTGTTTAGATTTTAACACGCAATGCTTGTTTTTCTTTACAGATTCTTGGCTTGGAAGAACAGATTGATGGGCTCAAAATAATTCATGTGGCAGGAACTAAGGGGAAGGTACTCTTCCATTTATATTAATTTGATCTTATTTTACTATTTTGAAACTTTATTATTGTTAATACGCTAGCATGGTTATCCATTCTGTAAAGACTGAATCATCTTGCAGTTTGAAATGCACTATCTTTATGAATACACATTGTTGAAATGCATCATCTTCATGTAAGCACAAATGTGGTTGTTTGACATGGATCCAAGTACTAACATGACAAAAGTGACAAAAATATTAGGTGATGCATTGCTAATATCTTTATTTGTACTGTAGTAATTTGATGCCTCTATATGAAAGGATTACAAAAGTAATGAGTAGGTGATATTTGATAAGTTTTTCTCTTGCTTAATTTAACTGTTGGCTTAATGGATTCACATTTCAGGGTTCTACATGTACATTCAGTGAGGCTATTTTAAGGGAGTGCGGTTTTCGAACTGGACTCTTCACTTCTCCTCACCTAATTGATGTGAGGGAACGATTTCGAATAGAAGGGTTAGTGTTCAAATGAATCACGTGATATCAACTTTGTGTTTAGTACTCTGTGTGTGTTTTTAATGGCAGTTGTTATGATGATGTTAATGCTCCTAAAAAGGTTCCATCCTAGAAGATGATTTACTTAAGTAAAAATGCTTCGTTTGAATGAAACTTGAGTTATTTATTAGTTCTTATCAATGATTGAAGAAATGAAAAGGGATTCAAATTCCAAGTCTTAAATGAAAGAGTGGACTGGATGGGATCAGCAGTATAAATGAATAAAAAAGAACAAAGTTTTGTCTCCAAATTGATTTGGAGGAACCTCCTCCAACCCATTATGTGGTAGCTCATAGCTCATAAAACCATCCGCGTGAATTGTTTAAATACGTCACATGACTCATTAAATAGGCCTCAATACTAGAAAAGCACTCAATATTTTATTGTATGAGTACAATAAGACAACTTACATAGCCCTTATTTCCTTAATTCTTAATTTCTTGGGCTTACAAAGAGGATATTGTTTCTCTAAACATACTATGGCCATCTCAAAGCTCCTACTTTTTTTTTTTTGGGAGGGGGTGGTCTGGGAGAGGTGATTGTAGAGGTCATGGTCTCTCATGGTAGGTAGCCTTACCCCTAATATTTTATGGAGAGGCTGATTCCTGGATTGGAACTTGCAATCTATCACTTTTCTTGCCATTGCACATTTGGACCTGCAATTGCAAATGTAAATAATTATTTAGTCATTTCATTTTCATTCTCTGAATTTTAGCTAGTGATTAAAGCACTAGGAGATTCCTTTTAACCATCTGTACTGATACTTTGGCTGAATCTGTCACTGCTATTTATGACCTCATTTGTTTCTTTCTGCTCTTGACTGACATGTAATGGTGTTTGATAGAATTATAATGTTGACCAGTTCTTCCATCAGGTCACTTGAGCATCTTTGCATAAAGGGACTGAATATGGTTGCCAAGTGATCTCCAGTGGAAAGTGAACACAATAATTTTACTTCGATGAAAGGTTCTCTTCTTGAGAATCGGGGAAATAGTAGAGGAACAAATCCTTGTAAATATATGGACATTTAAGAACATTTTGTGAACAAAAATTAATCTTAGCTTTCTTAGGTTTTTATAACCATTAATTATTAATTTCAAATCATGTTCTTGGTTGATATGAAAATTCTCTGCATAACTAATATACATGTCTGACTTTGATTGTTTGTAGGTTGGAGATATCTGAAGATAAATTTTTACTGTATTTTTGGGATTGTTGGAACTGCTTAAAGGTATAATTTCTTGCTTAAGATGATTATAAGCAGACCATATTCACTAGTTTTTTCTCTAAATTATAGTTCTTCTATTTCATAAAAGAGATGGATGATGATGCGCTGAACTCAATTGGGTTTTTATTTATTTAATTTTTTTTTTTTTTTTTTTTACAAAGATCAATAAGAATATTTTGCATCCCAAACATTGTTCATAATCACCATTGAAATTGGAGACATGGCATTTTGGTCATGGTCTTGGAACTGCTGGCATGGGATCTCTTTGGACAATACTAGCATTGTACATAAGAGTTCTGATCTTCTTGTGTTATTTTATTTTATTTTTTTTAAATCACTAGTCATTTATTGTTGCTTAAATGCTTGTTGATAAGAAAAGTATTTATCCTTAAAGCAAATTTTAATAACAAAGTCATGACTGTTTTTCCTTTTGAACAATTTGAATGTTCTAATGATGACACTTTAAGCCAAGAGTCTTGTAGCTCAATTGGCACCTTCTGGTGTTTCCAACGAAGATGTCTAGGATTCAAATTTCCCCTCCCATTGTAACTATTGAATTTATCAAGAAAAAAAAATGATGACATGTTAATAATAAGCTAGCCTTTGAGATTAGGTGGCTATTAATTTGGTTATTCGGAGCATTATGTTTGGTATTGAAATTTTGTTATCTTCCATTGATGTTGCTTATGGTAACTGAAAATTTATTATGTGCATTATGGTGTTGGAAAAGATTAAGTCCATGAATCTTTATTGGAAGGGATTGTGGGATTTTTAGAAACTTAAAATTGATGTTTAGATCCAAATTTTGAACGATATACAGTGTTGTATAATGCATCTCATTTTATTACTTAATGTGTTCACTTCTGGAAAATATATAGCAACTCATTTACTTGATGCTTCTTCTACTTAAAACTCACTTGGCATCTATTGATTCCGGAAGTTTGAATTGCAGGAAAAGGTTACGGAGCATCTGCCAATGGCTCCGTTATTTCAGTTTCTCACTCTGTTGGCTTTCAAGATATTTATAAGTGAAAAGGTTAGTCATGAATCCTTTAATTGCAATTGGGGCTTGGATGTTTTCACAGTTCCTATTTTCAGTTTGGCTAGGCAGCTGCAATCCGTGCTTTTGAATTTCTTTCTTTCATTATTTTTTTCACGGATACTTATGTTTCCTAGCAAATTGCTTAGCATTATTTCCCTTATTATATGAAAGTTAAATCCACAGAGGGTATATTTCATCAGAAAGGTTGTCAATGACCTTAGATCAAATGAATTTTCTGGTATTTCCAATGGAGATGCCATGGTTTGGATGCCCCTTCCCTCCACTTAAAATGTAAAAAAAAAAAAAAAAAAAAAAAAAAAAAATTTCATCAGAAAGGTTGCTGGTTTCAGTCAGAGTTGGATCTTTTATGATGAGGGCTTCATGGTGACCTTTTTGCCCGTTTAGTTTCTCTGCTCCACCAATGAGCAGTAGTTGTTTATATATGTATCGACAAATAAACACACACACATACATGTATATTTATATATATATATATATGTATGTATGTATGTATGTATGTATTTTTAAGCTTCCTATCTATCCCAAAAAGAATGTCTATTTTGAAAACTTTGGTTTGTGTTCTTCCAAAGTTAACCATGTAATTAACAGTGAGGATTGTTGTACAGTATGCTTTGCAACGTGCAACTAATCTGAGTGAAGTTCTCCTATGTCATAAAAAAGAAAAAGAAAAAAAGTTAACCATGTAATTAATGAGCCAAGAGGAAATGGTAATTGTATGGATTTAGTCCATTGGTAAGTTTTATTGGTACCCAAGGTTTGCAAGGCTGGTATAGGATGGTTATTATCGACGAGTAACAACGTGTGAGTTTGAGGTTAGAACCTACCATTGAGCTTTGAATGGAGGCATGGATATTAACTTTCCTTTGTCAAGCATTCGGCAGGTAAAAAGTAAACATAAAGTGGCCTTTTAAAAAAATGGTTAGTGAGAAAAGATTAGTTGATTGGTATTGTAGATTATTTTTAGTAATTGCCAAGAGCTCTAACTCAATTAGCACCTCTTCCTTTACAAGTACTAGGTGGAGGATGAGGCCATGGGTTGAAGACCTGTTGGGTGTGTGTAACTTTTCATAATAGAGTGACTAAATTTTATAATGGCCGTCAACCTACCGCAACCCTCCTTTTCCTGGGCTTGGGACCAGTTGTGAACAAAATATATGACACTAAACACAGGCATAGGTGGAGTTTTGTTCAATTTTACCAAAAAATAAAAAATAAAACTACATCCCTATGTTGCCCACAGACTTTGTTCACTTGTCTTCTCATTTTTAGGATTATGTAGGGTTTGTCTATAACAATTATGGAGGTGTTGGATTATTTCAAAGGTCACTTTGGTAGACATTGAAATGTTGTCCCATTATGTCCTATGTAGTGCACTTGGAGAGAATAGAAATGTTGAACTGTTGAAGGCATCTATTTCAAGAACATAAAATTGAAGAACGTTCTTGAGATTGCTCTATTATGATAGGATGGCAGATTCAATTGCTTCATCTTTTTTTGTTCCTGTTGTTTTTGATTTTTTGATCTTAATATCTATTATATACTATGGGTGAACTAGGGTTGCAACTTTGTTACTCTTTTCTAATAAAGTTTATTTCTGGTCACAAGCAAAGAAAAAGGAGAAAATTGTAATTTTTGACTTTTTAAAATAGGAAACATTGTGCACTAGACAAAAAAATGGCAAGAAACTCTTGTGGAGTGTATATATAGACATGTGGACTGCATATATCAAATATTTGCCACAATCCCCAGTGAGATCCAGGAGATTTTTCTTTAATATTTTTCTAGTTGTTCATCTTTGACTGATTGCTAAAGGACTCTATTGTGGAATACTCAGTTTGGAATTTAAAGTGAGAATTACACTCTTTGATAAGGCTATATGGTTTTTACACTTTCACTATACTACTTTCATCTTGCATGGTGAATTATGTTTTTGTGAATATTGTGGCAATAATGGTATCTATGGTTTCTGAACTTTGTCCTAGTATTTTTTGTTTCTAATATTCTTAAATTCATATCTGCCAGCTTATTACTTAAACCTTTTACATCATTTGTTCTTGATTCATTGTGCGTTTTTATGGCCTTCAAGAAGTGGGGCACTATTTTAATATTAAGGACATTCCTAATTTATTCTATCATTGTAAGTAATTTATATTGATCAGCTGTTGTGTCCTGGCTCCTGACTAAAAAGTAACACTGCTGGAATTGTTGTGAAATATTTTTGTCACTGAAAATTACTCCTGTCTTTAGGTTGATGTTGCTATTATTGAAGTTGGTCTTGGGGGAACAAATGACTCAACAAATGTGGTATGCTATTTTGTCTTTTCCTTTTTGCTGGGAACAATTGTGGTATATATCTGTTTACAGAATTACCTAGGACGAATTTTGCAGACTTTTTAAAGTTTTAGGTATATATTATTTGTTTTACTTTGACTACTTCAAGAAAGACATAAGTAAAGAAGAACTTGAGCGTTCTCTTCATCCTTTATTTGAAAATATTCTAAGCATAGGTAAATATAATCGTGATGAAGATTGGTGATGAGTCATGCAGATTGAAAAGCCTGTTGCCTGTGGCATTACTTCTCTGGGGTTGGATCATACAGAAATATTGGGTGCGTGCTTTTCTGACTCAACGAAGTTTGTTGCAATTTGTTTTGTATAGTTACAGTTCTATCTCAAATTTTATTTTATGCAACATTTATAACTTTCTATTTGAGTGACTTGTTTGTGATGCACTTGTTATCTTGTATCCAGTTTGACTCTTACTACAAACTAGTTTACCTTTTTAGTTTGCCATATTTCTTATGCAATTAAAGTTAAAAATACCCCCAGGGGGGGGGGGGGGGGGAAGAGATATCTGGATGCCTAATTAGATATTAACTGTACGATATGCAGGAGATACGCTTGGAAAGATAGCTTCACACAAGGCTGGAATTTTCAAGGTATAAAACTCCTTTGAGCAACTCAGACTATAATGTATCTGGTTTCCTTAATAATGGCTTATTTATTGCAATATTTCTGTTTTGATTATTAATATGGGCAGTTTTCATTTACAAGTATTTTCTGAATTGGGTTGATGTCTTCCCTCCTTCTGAAGCCTCAAATTCCTTCATTCACGGTACCACAACTTTCTGAAGCAATGGATGTTCTTCTGGAGAGGGCCCATGAACTGAAGGTAATCATATTCCTCAGCCAATCACATGGGATGAATCATGTTAAGAGGTTTATTATTATTTTGTTTTTCCTTTTCAAGAGCCTGCCATTTTTTAGCTATATCTTGTTGTTTCATGACCTATCAAACAAAAAAAAAAAAAAAAAAAGACCTGTTGTTTCATGTTTGTTACTTTTATGGGCAAACACATTAACAATGGATTCACTATATACCAGATAACTAATGTATTTTGCTAGGCAGATTAGATGAAGATCTGAATCTAATCCTGTTTAACATATTTTTCCTCTAATTTGTGTATTAATATAATCTGATGAGTACTTTCATATATGTAATTTCATGTGTTTTTGTATGCTTTTTTCTTTGATTGTGCTTTGTGTTATTTAAATGTATTTGTAAATTATAAATTCATAACCACATACATACATTCATTATGCATATGATGATAAATCTGGTACATATTTATTGAATTATATACAATAAAATCCAGAGCCTATATATATATTGAGGTACCAAAATGCCATCCAACTTTATTATACTTTTGATTAAGAAGAATAGGTGTATTTCTTATCCAAAAAAAATAAAAATAAATAAGAATAGGTGTATTTTATATTAAAATATTATATTGACAAGCTTAGTTAACCCAACAGGGCTATGTCCTTATATGTTCTTGAAAGTTCAGGATGGGTAGATTAAAGATGGAAGAGTGCATTAATTGAAACTTTTATTATCAGAAGAAATGACTATCATCCATTTTCCATTGTTTCATTATTTTATTAGAATACTTCACAGCAAAGTTAATAATAAAATAATTAGTGTAGATTTAATACTCACACATGCACCTACAATTAGATAAGGAATTTTTTTTCATAAGTCATTTAGATATGGATTTGTTTAATGTTACAGCAGAATTGTAAGCTAATTGATAGTAATGTAATTGATTGATCTATTCTTATCAAATGCAGGTTCCGTTGAAAGTAGCTGCACCTCTTGATAACAAAAAGTTTGATGGATTGAAGCTTGGCTTGTCTGGTGATCATCAGTTCATTAATGCTGGTCTTGCTGTTTCCCTTTGCAAATGTTGGCTCCAAAGAACAGGAAATTGGGAAAAGCTATTCCAAAATGTTGGTTGAAATTCATCTGCCTTTGCCTTTTGATTTACACGCAAACTATATCTCAATATATCTCAGGCTTGTAAACTCACAGAACCTTCCAAGTTTTTCATCATGTGAGGGTAATGGAATGTTATGAAATTGGTTAAACATATAACAAAATTATAATCATTGTAGTCTGTTTGTGGTTGAATGTAGGTATGTGCTTATCTTTTATGTGTACACAGTACACACACACGCACAGGGCTTTTTTGGGGTAGGATGGAGCCAGAAATATCTAGTTTCGTAAAAGCTCAGTAAGGATATTTATGGTCTCAACCGTGTCATGTAAACCAAGTGCCTCTGGGCTAAATGGCATTCTACTGTCCCCCCATGAACAAGGGGAATGGAAGGTTTGATCCTGTTCAGGTGTGTGAATTGTATTTATCTGACGATAAAACATAATGTTACCTTTTGTTGGTATTTTTTAATTATTTGGATGCTTGAAAGAGTAATAGGCTCTTTAATATTGGTCATCTTGGGACTGGGGCTCAAGAACATGTTTTTTCATGTTTCCTTCTTTGGTGTTTCCATTTTCTCCTACCTTAATTGTCTAAACTTGTGGAATACATTACTTATCCAAAGAAAAAAAAAATTGTGAAATATAAAATCAGGATATCCAGGAGGCTGATTTGCCGGAGTCTTTTGTTAGAGGTCTTTCAACTGCACATATTCCTGGGAGGGCTCAGATTGTCTATGATACATATCCCGAATCCAATAATTCATTAGAAGTATTTGAAAATTCTTGTGGAGATCTGACCTTCTACTTGGATGGAGCTCACAGTCCTGAGAGCATGGAGGCTTGTGCCAAGTGGTTCTCTAGTGCTGTGAAAGGAAACCAGATATCATCTTCTTCTACATTTAAGCTAAAAAATCTAGAGGGAGTTTGGGGAAATGGTCACATCCGACATGGAAGTGGGAGCATGGAGGAGTCTAACAAACTAATAAAGCAGGTAAAAATCCATGATAAACAGCCAGGTGTAATTTCAGAGTTCATGTTTAGAGGTGTCTCTTGATAACTTATGGTGATCCAGTTATGATAGCTTATATATTTATTGATGGATGCTTTTCTCCAATTTTAAATAGATTGTAACTGTGTTTATACCTTATTATAGATTCTTTTGTTCAATTGCATGGACGTGAGACACCCACATATTTTACTTCCACGGCTTGTGAGTACATGTGCTTCCTCAGGTATTGCTGCTTCAAAGTTGGATAAGTAGTCATATTGCCCCGCCCCCCCCTCTCTTTATCTCTTTCAAGAAATTAATTTTCTCCTACATATCCAAGACTACACGATTAAGTACCAAAGAGATCTGGTTCTCTAAGCTGAGCTCAATCAAAGGGTAGTTATATGCATGAGTTTTGTTTTATTAGATTTCTCCATTTATAGATGTACTTCTTAAACATATGCAAAATGCTTCTTACCTACTTCAATTTACATCCTCTTGTATTTCTAGCATTCTTACAAAGCCTGAAAGCATGTCACTTCATTCCAGTGCACCTGTCATTTACTCTATTCCATATGGCCATATCATCTTAATCAAAATTCTTCTTTATCCTAATTAGTGCTCTATTTATTTCTTTGAAAACAGAATAAATAAATAAAGCGGAGGCATAATAGTTTGAAACAATTAATTACAATGATCCAGATACTTCGCTTCAGAAAATATTGACTGACATATTCTGTATTCTATACACTGGGGAATAACATTGGAAACAAATACTGGTTGATTTTGTCACTAGAGTTTTTACAAAATTTTAAATTTCAATTTTCTGTACTGCCAATGGCATCTACTTTTGATAAATGAGGTGGCTTTTGAATTTTTCCTCCTAAGAAATGACTGCATAAAAAAATAGTCTTACTTTTTCTCTTATTTATTTTTCTTCCCAAGAAGAATTCAGCATGGTCATGAAACTTAAGAGCATGCATTGAATGATTTAATAAAATTCTGTGCAGGAACTCATTTCACAAAAGCCTTTTTTGTCCCTAGTATGTCAACTTATAGCAAGGTTACTTCTGGAGCAACCATTCCTTCAGATATCTGTGGCAGGGATTTGTCTTGGCAATTTAACCTTCAGATGCTTTGGGAGAAGATTATCCACGGGAAAGGTATGCCCCATCAGATATCATTGTAAGTCAACCTATATAAGTTTTCTTTATCTGTGAACATTAAGATTCATTGGGAGAGAGGCTGGGCTTTGGTGTGATGGCAAGTGCCTTCCACCCAAAGCGACATGTCGTGGTTCGAGCCTGAGAATTAATTTCTCAATAAAAATAAAAATAAAAATAAAAATGGGGGTAAGTTTTCCTGCCAATTACCTCTCCCAAACTCCCCGCAGAATTGGGAACTTTTTGCACTAAGTATGACCTTTTATTAAGATTCATTGGGAGACTTGAAGGGGTTATAGCAATGAGTCTTGGAACAGTTCGCACTTGCTCCATGAGGAACTTAACAGTTTCTATATTTTGGAAATGATTTACACTCTGGTTATTTGAGATAAAAAGATTGTTGTAAGGAGGAACTTGTTATTGGGGGCTAAACCAACATTTAAAGGTGGCAACTATATAAATTTTGTTTCAAATCACCAGCTGAAACTGTTGGTTTAATGATTCTACCAGGTTCCACTTGTTCTCTAATTTAAAAACCTGTAGTTCAGTATTAAGTTGAACCAAGCAGCAGTGAGGAGTAAAGCTGATTGTATCAAAAAATGGTTCATACATGTCCATTGGTAGTTTATAAGGCCAGTTGGTGTCTTGATCCCCCATCTCGAAGCTCAGCATAATGACTAATTACCTATTTTATCAAATTAGAAACTGGAAAGGAAAAAAGAAAAAAAGAAAAAAAAAAAGGAATTAGAAAAGAGGTCTGCCAAAGCACAGATGGTTCCCTGAAGATTTTTTTTTTGTTATATACAAAAAAAGGCTTTTTGTATACTTCTAGTTTAGCTGTAAACCATGTAAGATTAGGGTTGGAGGCAAAGAAAGAGGGAGAGAAGAATGGGCAGAGGAGTTTAAGAAAATAGGTTTAGGGGTCAAAATTATTATTTTTCCTTCACCATAGCATGTATTTATTTTAGAGTGATGTAACTTGATTACAAAATACCTTTAAGCTAATATAAGAATAACAAACCAATATCAAAAAGACAGTAAAACTTCCACGTACTAAGGCTTTGGCATTCATATTTTTATTTTATCTAATTTTTACTTAGAAGGAAATGATATTTGCAGAACTCATTAGAGGGTTTGATTTTACTGTGGGCTCAATGCATAGTTGATTGGTGTTGTATATTTAAGATTTGTTCCTGTAACCAGTCTCTTCTAAGGTTTTTAGTTCCATGTTTGGTGAACGTTTAAAACAAACCACCATGATACAGGATGGGAAAGCTTGGATTTCTCAGTATTGCAGTAATAGTAATTTACCCAATCTCATTAATTGGTAAAATCATGACAGTGCCCCTTACCCGAAGTATGGTGTAATTTGATCGCTCACCCAGAGCATTAGGACCATGTTTTCTTTTCTTTTCTATATTTTTCTTTTTTCATTTTGTACGGATTTGAAATATTGCTATTTTATTAAATCTTTTAAAGGATGAACTTACCTGCACGCTATTATTCTTTTCACATGCAGAAGTAGATACTTTACGTGACAAGGGTGCCAAGATGGACAATGCTAAGATTTTACCTCATGAATTTCTTTATGAGGATGCTTCTCATTGCAGTCCTGCAGATAATTACTTTTCTTGCAGTGCAGTAATGCCTTCGTTGCCATTGACAATAAAATGGCTGCGGGATTGTGTGAAACAAAACCCATCCTTAAAAGTTCAGGTAAGATAACTATCTGCAATGACAGTGTGTTCTTATTTTTACTTGATGTTGGAATGGCTTAGTCTGCATATGGGGTTATAGAGATTTAGACTGGGCAAATTAATTGTGAAAATCAAAATTCCCATGGCTCTGGCTTAATCTCAAGAAGAAAACTCCAAATGAAATTTGTCATGAATTATAGTGATAATGATATGCCACGTTATGATAATGGTTAGTGTACACCCCACTTCAGAGTCCTGACCAACACTTACGCTAACTAGGTGATCACTGTGCTTTTTGCTGATTTACAGGTTCTTGTCACCGGATCATTGCATCTGGTTGGAGATGTACTAAAACTATTGAAAAGGTGATATAAATTAAAGACGGTGCCAAGTGCCAACAACACAGATAATCCAAAACATTCTTTTGCTCATTTGCCTAACATTAGATTTTCATACCACATTGTTGAAGCTGCTGAGGTTCTTAATGCTTCTTTTGTATGTAACATTATGATTATTGCTTGTTATAAGGTACTTGATGTATGTACCATTAAGAAAAAATAAATTGACTTATAATTTGTTAATTGTTAAACCTGAAAAGTTTAATTTTTTTTATCAAATAGACTTTGATTTGGGTTTTGAGTTGATAAGCTGATGCTGCAAGAATTTATTTAGACTTTCTTGCTAATGCAGTCTTTTCAGTGTGTTTATGCATTAGGATAGAACACATAAACTCATTGAGTAATAGGGAACCCAAGGCCCCAAAAAATGATGTTTAGTGGTTACTGCCCTTTAAAGGTTAGAAAACCTCTAAAATGATCCTTTGTTTTTCATGTCTATAGATTCAATTTTCCATAAGCTTCATCTGGTAGTTAGATTTTCCCAGTAAAATGCCAGGAGCAATAAAAAAGATCAACGATTTAGAGTTAGTTATTACCTTTTCCTACAACTAAGTTGAAATTCCATTCCTCAGTTTTATGTCATATGCATCATAATCGTCTTGCCCTAGTGGTAATTTGCAGCCATCATGGAGCATAAGCAAAAGTTTAATTTAGCATGGGATTTTCTAGAGTAATTATATTGTGGAATTTTTTAGTCCAATCTGCTTCTTAATCGGAACCAAAGCATAGCACAATTAGTTATAAAGCATCAATCACCCCCATCTCCTTTAGGAACCAAGCTTATTTATTAAAAAAAGTGAATTGAATTTAATCGCATGGATGAACAACTTGGTTTTTTGGCTGGAAAATTGAAAATTTGAATCATGTTTAAAATAATTTGTTGATGATGGCATCCCTGCTTTTAGCTAGCTTATTTGCTTAGTTCTAGTTTTTGTCTTACCTCTTAGCAAATAAACTAGTTGCTTAAAATCACTTCTTATCTCATCTTTTAACAAACAAGTTAGCGGAAAATACAAGATACCAAACTTTGGCTAGATTTGCCCCTAAAATAATTGCAGAGACGATGAGAAAAGAGAGAGATTCTTAGCACTAAAAATGTTTCTGATGTTCTGGTTATTTATTTATTTATTTATTTTATTATATAACAATAATTATCAAGGGAAAAGAGCATTCCACTAACGATAGACAAAAAAGATCCTATAAGAGATAAGATATGAGTAATGCAATTATGCATAGTTAGTAGTTACCTTATCTTTTAAGGGTCATAAAAGCCACTTATTTCTTAATGAAAAATTGAAGACTCTTTTCTACAAATGCTTAACTAAAGTAACACTGAAAAGTGAAAACAACACAACATTCAAACCCATATTCTTTTTAACCAATAATTGAAAACTTATACCTTTTATTTGATAGGAAATATATGTAATGCTTTTCACTTACAAATTTAAATTTTTTTTATGTATACGATCAAATTATATAAAAAGTCAGCACCCTTGACTAGGACTGGACTGGTCAATGCTTCATGACTTTAGGTTCTTCAATTTTTAGCTCGTTTGTTGAACATATTTGTAACTTGATGAGCTGCAAGTTTGTGCGTGTAATCTTATTTAGGATGCTGAAGCAAATGCAAAGCCATAATTCCATTGGAATTCACTCATAGAATTTAGGAGAAACAAAAATTTATCCTATTTGGTCTAGAATGGTGATACACACTATGTATACAAGACAAAACTAAAATTGTGCTTTTATTTAATTTTTATCTTTTTGAGAAACTCGTGCTTTCAATTATAATTATGTATGAGAATGTATAATTTAATGTCTACAACAATAATTATTAATTAGCATTTGGTCTAAGATACAAGGTCCAATCATAGTTGAACATCATGTTGCATATGAATAAGAATTTTTTTCCATTTAGCTTTATTTTAATAATATTTTAGTTAGTTATCTAGTTTGCAAACTATTCAGCAAACTAGCATCTTGAGTGTCTAAAACTCGAGATTCAAGATAGAAATCAAGTTTTTAAAACTCAAGTTGTAAGTGGTGGGAGTGGATGTGGAAAAAAATCCATGTGGAACTTGAGTTTTTAAGACTCAAGTTCCACCGTTTACTTTCTTGTGCTGCTTCTTCTTCCCCTATTCTTCTTTCCTTCAGCCCGTAAATCTTCTTCGTCGAATTTGCGTTCTCTAGCCCGTGATTCTTCTTTGTCGGATCTGCATTCTCCAAAGAGGTTTTCGTTCTTCGAATTTAGTACTTCTGCTTCTTCTTCCCCTGTTTTGCTTCTTCTTCCCATTTTTGATCTTCATTGCCGATCTTCATCACCATCTTCGTCCGTCTTCTTCTTTGGAACTCGAGTCTTTAAGACTCGAGTTCCATGTGGCAAAAACTAGTCCATCTCAGCAATCAAAAATTGAGTCTGTGAGGCTTAATTTTTCTACCGAACTTGAGCTTATGAGGCTCGAGATGTTATTTTCCTCATTTCTTCCTAGTTCTTGCTAAATAACTATATAGTGTGGCAAACTCCTGCTATTCTGCAAATTACCTCTATGAATAAAGACCAAATCTCACAGCAATTAAACCGTGTTGCCTTATTGTGTTACCAAATTTCGTTAAAAGCAATAAATTGTCAGAAAACCATTGGGCAATTAAATAAACAAATACTAATTGAGATAAAATAAATAAATAAATAGCATTACCGGCCCTAGGTAACACTCTCCAATGTTTTCTTTTATTATTATATATAAAATGATAATTACATTATTATTATTAAACATTGGATTGACCAATTCTATTGACTAATAAATCGCTTTCTTTGCTTTCTTTCGTGCTGTTTGGTCTGCACTTCCATGCCACTTTCGAGGAAAAAAGAGAATTCCAATTTTTTAGAGATTAAATTTATATATTATAGCTTTTTCGTAAAATGTGGAAGAGAGTACTATTATTTCATTTTATTTATTTTGATATGATTGGCCATCTTAGTGGGACATACATCATGGTTGTTAATCATCTTCATTTGGTGCTGAAAAGGCAACCTAATAACAACAACCTAAAGATAATCAAGTTCTATTTATTTAATACTTATAACAATGTGTTTCTTCTTCTTATGCAATAGTTTGAAAGTATTTATTTTAAAAAATTGCAATTGATTTACACACAAAAACCAGAAACTACGGAACAATTGATTTTTCACACAAAAACCAGAAACTACGTAACAACCCGTTTTTGTTATTATAATATATATATAAGTATATAGACTCTTATTTAAAGTAATTTGTAGAAAATATTCAGGGTAGTGGCGACTCTATTATTCAAAATCTAATTAAAAAAAAAATAACTTCATATATTGACCCAAAAAAAAACCCACAAAAATACATAAAGTTTTATAATTTCTTTTTACAAATTTTCTTATTTTGAAATCGTTGCATAATAGTCTTATTGTCAGTGATGCAAACTACATCCCTTTCAAAATTTTAGGCCTTTTCTCTTTGTTTGTGAAGACCTAATATATTATTAAAGGGACAAAAGTTTAAGGACAAAATTTAGTTACAAACTTAGTTATAGCCTAAGAATACAACTCTTGCTAAACAAATTAACATGACTACATATTTTGAAAATCTAACCAATAAATTATATGGTTTTTATGTTCTTAAAAAACATGTCAAATTTCATGTCAATAAAATCAAAGGTTTTTTTTTCATGTTATTTATTATTCGATCCATAAACTTATTTTTTATGTATAATTTTAGACTACAAAAACTCAAAATTTAAACATTTGATTGATGACATAACTATTAATCTTTGATCTTCTTGAAATTTTGCAAGTATAAATGATATAAGAAAATAAATTAATCCAATAGTAGATTTGTTAAAATCCACATCCAACAAAAAAATATTGAGTAGAGTTGTAACCTTAGTCTACAAGGCTACAATCAAGTTTGTTGACAAACTGTGTCCGAAGTTTAATTATGTTGGGCCTAAAAAAATTTAGGGTGGTCACAAAATTTTTTTTAAGAATAAAAAATCATAAATTTTATATATAATAATTATTTTTTTTTCTAAGTCAGAGTGGTCCTGTGACCACCCTGGACATAGCATAGAGTTGCCCCTGATTCAAGCTAAAAAAGCCATTTGAAAAAAAAAATGATTATGGAAATCTTTATTTTCAGTTTAAGTTATGTTCTTAATCATAGGAATCAAAATATTTCAAAATATATAAGTTTAGTTTAAACAATAATTAAAAAAAAAACGAAAATTCAAATTAACTGGGGAGCAATAATTTAATTAAAAAAGGATAAATTAGTACAAAATTTCTTTAAAAAATAAATTAGTACAATGGTTATTATGCATAAAAACATTTATAAAAAAAATGCAAAAATGGCTTTATAAAAAATAATACTCTATCCTAAAGGTTCAAAAACTACATCAATTATCTATCATTCCAAATTATTAATCTACTTCAAAAATTCAATTTTATCTTTGATGTATTATCTTTGAAATAAAATATCATTATTTTCCAAAATTGCCATTTTTAATTTAAACAAAACAAATGAAAATTGAGTATTAATTTTTTTAATAAAGTAACACATAAGTGAGAATAATTATGAAGATTGTGGTTATTGAAATTGAAAGTAGACAATATTTTAAGATACTTTATATATATATATATATATAAAGTTACATTTTTTTTATTATAGAGTTTCAACCTATGATATACGCTTATGATAACTGCTTTTATCATCTAACCTAAATGCCAATTACCTTTTTTTTTAGAGGGAGAGTTTTAACCTATGACGTCCACTTCTGATGATAGCTCTTAATTATCAGATCAAGACAATCACCTAAATTAGAATAATGAACAAACAAAATGATATTTTATATAATAAATAAATATTTAATCATTCCATTATCTTCAGGGTTATATTCTTGTGTTGTCATCTAAGAAATGAATAGTAATAAGTATTACATTGCGACACTAAAACAAGTATAATAACTTTGGGTTGGAAATGCCCTTAAGTTCCATTTACCCTTCGAGTTTGAAAAGTCCTTTAGTTTTTTTTTTTTTTTTTTTACCTTTTAGGTACTAGGTCCCATTCGGATTGATTATGACATGACATTGGCCATGAGCTCCACTCACATTCATGACAATGTCCCATCAAGTTGCCCAATACAGACGATGAATTACACTGTCCCACACCGTTGGCGTGTTGTCCACTCATGCATCCTTATATGGAAAGAATTTGCACACCACATCAAAAGATCCTTCTACATATTCGTACCCTCTTTGTATGGGAAGTAAAGCCCTAAGATCACGGAACATTAACTCCTTATCTTCCGTACAAGGAAAGATCCTATGTTCATGGGATCTTGGTTATGCCTACAACACTATATAAGCACTAAGCCTCTTCTTCTCCAAGGTATGTGAAATTTCCTAACTCTCATACTTTTGGATTATTGGAAATTCTTCTATTACTGACTTAACTTTCGGAGGGTCTTTGGCTAGCACCCCATTAGTGCTCTCTATAGGTTCTTCGTTCTTTTTATTCTTCAAGTACCCTAATTGGTGTGCGTGTGGACAAACAACTTACTAAAAATTTTGTGCATCATCAAAATTAATCTCCATCATAGTTTGCCATATGGAGCTTCTTTGTGATTTGTTTTATGAGGCATATACTCAATGCTATTATTAAAGAAAAAGGATACATTCGCAATACCCCACTTGGTCTAATGGCACCTCTTTAACTTGAGAGGAAGGAGAGGGGAGTGGTGAAAAAAAAAAGATATGTTAATATAAAAGAATAATGTATTTTATTTGTTTTATTGCTTTTTTTTAGAGAAAAAATTTTAATATATGGCATGATAGCTCTTTATCATTAGACTAAGACATCAATTGGTTTTTGGTGTAGGCGAGGATTAAAACTCTGATTTCTTATTCAACCATCAAAGATTTTACTAGTTAAGCTAAATGTATTGTTAAAACATAACGGATTAAGCATACAAAGTGAAAATGTCACAAAATAAAGTAGAAAGGACTCTATATATTGATCACAATAGTATTGATCTCAGTGTTTTAGCCCTCTCCCCTTAATTTATTATAAATAAATGTGAATCAAGACAATGATTTCATTAAAAGAAAGGCAAATATTTTTCCATCAAATATGTATGCAAATTAGTAGCTATGCAAATTAGGTAGCAATGTATGCATTGACACTTATTGCAGTTTGGCTAGTCAAGAGCATATCTTCGGTTATAGCAGCAGTAGGTGAATCAGAAGGGAGGCCATTTTCGCAATTGTAAGCTAGAGTTGTCAACTGGCCTAATTCAGTGATGTCCTTGTACTTTCTCTGCTCTGACAACAGGTAAGCCGCTTTGAGCTTGTCTTGCATATCCTTGTAAAGCGTCACACAAATGGAAAAATCATTTTTGAGAGACGGATTGGTAGTGTTGTCCCGAAATTGTGTAAAACTCTGGTAACTGTCACTAGCTTGTTTCATTGTTAGCTCAAGTGATATTAATGAGAGTGTGGGGAGGTCTGCCGAGCTAGTACGCTGATCGCTTGTTAATATACTCTCACAGATTTCTTGGTTTTGAGTTTGGGAGCAAATGGTGGCCAGGACATCAGGGGTGACACCACAAGAGCAAGAGATGAGAAGAGAAAGAGATGCTACAAAGAGAGTAACAGTAGAGAATAATGGAAAGCAGCCCATTCTTGGTTATTGTGTTGTAAATCTAATTCCTTTAATTTGAAGGTGATCGGAAAGATATATATAAAAGTTGAAGAAAGGGGATTTGACAACCAGACCCTTTCTAGAGGCTTGTTTTGAACTTCAAAAACATGTGTTATGCATGAATCAATAATAAATGTTGATATATTTAAATATAAATGTAACAATAATCAATCAATCAATCATTAGTCAATATATATATATATATATAAAAGCAAAGACTTTATGTGCGAGAGCATGAAGTTCTGCCAAGTGGCGCATTGTATGATATTTTTTCCATTTGGCTTCCACCTTATCTAAATTTTGCATTTATATCATTTAAATTTATCATTTATATCAAACTAATAATTAACTAAGTATATATATAAGGGAAATGCTAACGAGTGCTTTTAGGGCATTGTTTAATAATCAATTTTAGGAAAATTTTGATACTACTTTTATGGGAAATGAAAAAAGCTGTCAAAATATTAATTACTTTTTTTTTTTTCATTTCCCATAAAAACTTTCTTTAAATAGATTATTAACCAGTGCCTTAAGGGCACTCGTTAGCATTTCTCTATAGGGCTCAGCTTTTGTCCAGTGGCCAGTGGCCACATTGGATACGCGACACGTGTCTAAGATTGGACATGTGTCGCGTATCCAACGTGTCCAGTGGCCACTGGCCACTGGACAGAAGCTGAGTCCTATAGAGAAATGCTAACGAGTGTTTGGACACGTGTTGCTTATCCAACGTGTCCAGTGACACTGGCCACTGGACAGAAACCAAACCCTTTCCTATATATAAAAGCAAAGACCTTATGTGCGAGAGCATGGGATTCTGCCAAATGACGCATTGTATGATATTTTTTTCATTTGAGCTTCCACTTTATCTAAATTTAGCATTTATATTAAACTATTAAGTAATGACATATGCATTTATTTTGATGCATTAATAAAATTTAAAGAATCTGTATACATTTACTATTTGAAATGTTTTGGATAGATATGGATGGATCCAAAAAGTCATGAGAAAGATAGGAATTAAGAAAAATTTTTAATTTTATGCATAAGACTAACTTCAATGTAGAATTGCAAGAGTCAGATTCAATGAATATTGAGTAATATGATTATTTGTCTCAACATTTGTCAAATATAAATCCCAATTTCCTTTGGACTTAAAAATCAATGGATCATAATTAATTTTTTTACCAAATTTATCAAAATGTACCACGCATTGCGCGAGATATCCACTAGTAAACTACCAATAGCACCATTATGATTTGAGCGATTGAGATTAAATTATGCCTTAGCAATAGGGCTGATTGGAAGCCCATATCTGAATAATAATTAATAATAGTATAAGAAATTAGTCAGTAATCTGTGCAAGTAAAAGTTTTCATGGATTGTAGAAAATAGCTAGAACAATGGGTGACATAAGGGGGGTTTCTATTTGCCGGAACGGTCCTAGACTAACCCATCTCCTTTTTGCAGCTGATAGACTTATTTTTTGCAGAGTAAAAGAAAATGAGTGCTAGAAGCTTTTGGAGATCTTAGCCATGTATGAAAGTGCATCGGGTTAGCAAATAAATAGAACGAAAACCACGCTCATTTTTAGCAAGTCAACATCATAGGATTTGTAGGATATAATCAAAGAAGCTCTTGGGGTGAGGTTGGCCCAACAATATGAAAAATATTTAGGTCTACCATCATTTATTGGCCAAAAAATGAAAGAGAGTTTTGACAACTTTAAATAGAGGGTGTTGAAGAAGCTAAAGGATGGGAAGGCAAGTTATTATCTCAAGTAGGCCAAGAGATTCTAATAAAAGCAGTGGTCCAAGTGTTACCTACTTATATGATGTCATGCTTCAAATTGCCTAGCAGTTTGTGCCATGATATAGAAGCTCTAATCCGGAAATTTTTTTGAAGCCAAAGAGGGGAAGGCCGAAAGATACACTAGACCAAGTGGGAGGATTTATGCAAACCAAAGACACAAGGTGGAATGGGGTTCAAAGATCTTGCAAGGATTAACAATGCACTCTTGGCAAAACAAACATGGTGTCTCTTGCATAATAAAAACTCGTTGTTTTATTGAATTTTTAAGGCAAAAATTTTCCCTAACTGCATAATCATGGAAGCCACAAACCCAAGTTCAGCCTCTTATGCATGGAAGAGTATTCTTAAGGGCAGAGAAGTCATCAAAAGAGGAGCGGTTTGGTGGATAGGTGATGGACGATCAACTACAATCTGGGGGGAGCGTTGGCTTCTAGTGAGACACTCTCCAAAATTTTTATCACCATGTATAGGAGGTCTAGCCGATGCCAAGGTGAGTGCTTTAATTGACCAAGAGCACAAAACCTAGAAAGAAGAAGTTATAGATGCCAACCTACTGAGTTTCGAAGCTGCCATGATAAAAAATTAAATAAAAAAAAAAATCCATTATGCCACACGAATCAGCCCAATACACTCACCTGGACATTCAACCCCAGGGGGAATACTCAGTTAAGTCGGGCTACAAATTCTTGCAGCAAGAATTCTAGAATTCGCAGCCTGATCAGTTCGATCCAGAGTGCCTAAAGCCTCTGTGAAAAGCGATATGGAGTTTACAAGTTCCGAGTAAGGTAAAAAATTGGGTTTAGCGAGCGACAAAAAATTCTTTACCTACAAAGATGAACTTGGTGAAGCGACAAATTATCACAAATGAGTGTTGTGAGTATCGCGAAAGACTAAAAAGAAGATGTAGGCCATGCTTTATATCACTGTCTGAAGCTATTGGAGCTTTGGAACAAAGTCCTTCTCTGGAATCACAATAGCCTAAGCCGAGTGACATCATTTATTGATTTAATGGGTTGTATTTTTGCAGAAAATAGGGACCCCACTCTCTTCTCCATGGCAATGTGGGTGATATTGGCTCAGAGAAATAATTTTCAACTCGAAAAACTTGCAGTTCCTCTCGGCCAATTGCTACTTCAAGCAAAGGAAAGGCTGTGCAATTTTAGCCTCCATAATTCCTCAACCATAACACCAACGGGATGACGACCCACCTGCTGGCAATCTCCGGATAGAAATTTCTATAAGGTGAACTTTGATGGCGCTCTATTTGATTCAGAAAACAGTGCTAATATGGGTGTGGTTATTCGCAATGATATGGGATAAGTCATGGTTTCTCTCTTGCAAAAAACTTCTCCCTTTCATAGCCATTGAAGTGGAAGCAATGGCAGCAAAGATGGCTCTAGAGTTGGCTTTGGAGACAGCTTTTGATCAGGTGATATTGGATGGCGACTCACAGATACTCATCCCAGCACTTTGGAACAAGTCTCACTCATTGTCACACTTCGGCCACATAGTGAAAGACATATAGTACTTTACCTCTTGTTTCTCAAAAATACATTAATCTCATGTTCTTAGGCATTGTAACACTATAACTCACTCTTTAGCAAGACAAGCAATTTCTATTTCTCAAATGCAAGTCTGTATGGAAGATGTATAACTAGATGTTATTCATGTACTTTAGGCCGATCTTAATGGTCTCCCTTAAATTATAAGTTCTGTCTTTGTTTTCAAAAAAAATAAAAATCATATTATAACCATATAATAATATTTTTGGTTAAATTACTAATTTAGTCCTCCAATTGTTTTTAGTCTAAACTATTAATTGTGTCATTTAGTCCTACAACCTCTTTTTTTCCCCCATTTTTTATACCGATAAAAACAAGAATGGGGGATTTGATCTATAATTCTTTTTATAAATAAAATCAGGTAAGGTTTTTTACTAGTTCTTCCTGTAGACATCAAAATTATATAATTTGTTACACTACTTTGTGACCATATGATTTATTTCATATAAATTTTGTGTACACTTCCATTTAAATTTTAATAAAAATTAATAATTTAGATTGAGTTCACTTTACATTATATTATCAGGTTTTAACATATGCTCTTTATTTTTTCAAATTTTAAATAAAGTGGAGGTTTATATACATAAAATGTACTTAATTTTGAAAGTTGATGAATTAAATTGACATAATTAATAGTTGGGAGATCAAATTAAAATTCATCACATAGTTGAAGGATTAAACCAATAATTTACTTATTTAGTGTTTCTCAACCAAAAAAAAGAAATTAATTTAACCTAATGTTTTCAATTCAATGAAGTTCAATTTAATTTTTTCTTTTCTCCCCTTTCGAGCATGTTATTATTATTATTATTATAGAATTCTAGTTTGTCATATAAACAATACAAAAACAAAATCAGTCCAAAAATAAGGTAAAATATTATTTTGATCCCCCAAAATTTATCAAAAGTCCTTTTTTGTATTTAAACTTTAAAAGGTTTTTTTTTTTTTATCCTTAAACTTTATAAAGATTTTTTTTTATACTAATTTAAGCGAAAATTGAAACTCAAATTTCATATTTAATTATCATAGATTTTACTAGTTAAGTTAACTACATTGCTAAAACAGAACGGATTAAGCATAGAAAGTGAAAGTGTCATAAAATAAAGTAGAAAGGACTCCATATATTGATCACAATAGTGTTGATCTCAGTGTTTTAGCCCTCTCCCCTTAATTTATTATAAATTAATGTGAATCAAGACAATGATTTCATTAAAAGAAAGGCACATATTTTTCCATCAAATAACTGAAACACAGAGGTCAACTGTGGTTAAATTCTTCACAAAAAAAAAAAAAAAAAAAAAAAAAAAAAAAAAAAAAAAAAAAAAAAAACTCCTTACCGAAGGCCAAATATAGTAGCTATGCAAATTAGGTAGCAATGTATCCATTGACACTTATTGCAGTTTGGCTAGTCAAGAGCATATCTTCCGTTATAGCAGCAGTAGGTGAATCAGAATGGTCAAGGGAGGCCATTTTCGCAATTGTAAGCTAGAGTTGTCAACTGGCCTTACTCAGTGATGTCCTTGTACTTTCTCTGCTCTGACAACAGGTAAGCCGCTTTGAACTTGTCTTGCATATCCTTGTAAAGCGTCACACAAATGGAAAAATCATTTTTGAGAGACGGATTGGTAGTGTTGTCCCGTAATTGTGTAAAACTCTGGTAATTGTCACTAGCTTGTTTCATTGTTAGCTCAAGTGATATTATTGAGAGTGTAGGGAGGTCTGCCAAGCTAGTACGCGCAACGCTTGTTAATATGCTCACACAGATCTCTTGGTTTTGAGCTTGGGAGCAAATGGTGGCCAGGACATCAGGGGTGACACCACAAGAGCAAGAGATGAGAAGAGAAAGAGATGCTACAAAGAGAGTAACAGTAGAGAATAATGGAAAGCAGCCCATTCTTGGTTATCGTATTGTAAATCTAATTCCTTTAATTTGAAGGTGATCAGAAAGATATATATAAAAGCTGAAGAAAGGAGACTTGACAACCAGACCCTTTATAGAGGCTTGTTTTGAACTTCAAAAACATGTGTTATGCATGAATCAATAATATATGTTGATTCAGATTCAATAAATATTGAGTAATATGATTATTTGTCGCCACATTTGTCAAATATAAATCTCCATTTCCTTTGAACTTAAAAAGCAACCTTCCATAATTTCTCTCACAATATTTTTGGTTCCCTTTCTAAGAGGTATGTAAACTTCTAAAATATTATGTTCGTCTTTAATATTTTATTTAGATTTTATGTATTTGTTTTTACTAATGTAACATTGTAATGTGGTTAGGATGGTTTTTCCATATTATGTGCTAATTTAGATTTTGGGTTTTTTGTATGATGCATATACTTGGTATGGATTTGTAGTATATTTAATTAGTGTTTTTGCTGCTTTTAGTTCAATTAAAATTTGGAGGTTAAATTGTGATATTATTGTGTTATTATGACATGGGCAAATAACACTTCTCTCCCTTGAGGTTTGGGAAAATGACACTCACCCCCAAACTTAAAGGAAAAAAACATTTTCCCCCCTTTGACATTTATTTATCAAACTCTGTTAAATTGGAGTTAAAAATGTTGTGCACTAACGTACTCTTTGGTTAATAATGTATTCTCAAAATTGACTCTGAAAGTTTTTTATATTGATAAGTGACTTTGAAAATTTCAAACTCGTTTTTAAACAATAAAAGCTTGAACGCTTCAGCAAATTGTTTTATTTCATAAATTTTGATCCAAAGTGTTAGAGAGAGGAGCGATTAAAAAATCTAAGAGAATCATCAAACTTTAAAAAATCAATTGGAAAGGTGCTATAAGAGACTAAAAAATCAACAAAAGCAACATGTTTTATAATATGCTTTATATTCCGTTACTAATATTAACAGAAGGGGGAGGGGGAGTGTTATTTTTTTTAAATCTCAAGGGGGGAGTGTTTTTTCCTTTCAAGTTTGGGGGTGAGTGTCATTTCTCTAAACCTCAAGGGAGGGGAGTGTTATTTGCCCTTATGACATTATTGTTTCTGTTGTTGTGTTCTAGCAATTTTTATAGCTGATTGATTAAGATATCATTCTTTCAATTTTCACCCTATTATAATTAAGGTCTTATAAAATCAAACTTTTCTTTAATTAAAATATTAATTGGCCTTAATTTTATTTCATATCAATTCTAAAACTAAAGAAAAACTACTTTCACTAACATAAAAATTATAGGTGTTGATATAGTGGAGATAGAGACTTTAGTGGCATAAGAAATATATAAATTAACACTATAAAATCTATATATAAAGCATAAATCATGCAAGAAAGACACTTAAGAACCACCAAGTTTATAGGTGACAATGTGAATGTAATATGGTGACATTTGTTAGTTGCATGAATTACAAGAATTTTCCCCCAATTTATTTAGTTTCAATTTTGTTTTACTAGAAAACTTCATAGTTTAATTATGACAAAAAAAAAAAAAAATAGTATTCATGAAATTAATGGCCTGTTTGGAAGTTTAGAGAGGGAAGAGAGTAGAGGGGCGTAGAGGGGAATGGTTCTCCTCTACCTTGTTTGGATGTTTTTAAAATTAGTAAGGAGAAAATGAGTAATTAGTCATTCCTCTTATTTGGATGTTTTAAAAATTAGGATGGAGAGGAGAGGAAATGATTTAAATAGACAAATTTACTCCTATTTGAAAATGGACTTGCAACATTGGTCTATGATTAATTTATCAGTTTTGTAAAGTCTTGAACCTGATTATCATTCGTCCAAATCTTAGAATATAAACACGAAACCACGATTTTCAACAACTAGTGCAGCTTATACATACAAACACGTATCTAAAAATTCTATTATTACAGATCATACCTAAAAAAAAAATTGCTAATTAAAAAAATACAAAAAAAATAAAAGAGAAATTGCAAATTATGATTTTTTTTTTTAAAAGTACTAACATATTACGAAAAATCATCAACCAAATTAGCCTACTGTATCTAAAATTCAATAATTAACATGTTAATTTCCTGAACAAAACGCACATAGCAAGCCAAAGTTGAAGCAAATCTATAAACTTTAGCAGATTTTTTGTAATTCAAAAAAAAAAAAAAGAAAAAAAAAAAAAAGAAATGCTTAGTGCAATGTTTGGTTGTCAAGAAGGACAGAAGAGAAAAAGAAATGATAGAGAATTTGACGGACCGACGACGCTAGCACCGACGATGATAACGTCAGCGTCGGCGATGTTAGTGGATCTACATTCTCCGTTAGTTGTCGCTGCCGCCGCAGCGACGCAATTCACCGCCTTGGTTCACGCCTCTCCAACGACCTTTTTCTTCGCGGCGACGAAGCTATAAATCACAACAACAAGCACAAAAATCGAGATGATGATCTCTCCCAACGCGTACTAATTCAAAGCCATCGCCACTGATGAATGTCCGATCCCCAGCAAATGCCCAATCTCGTGCAAAGCCACCAACTCGAGATCGATCGCCACGAGCGACGTGGACGACGACGTTGAAGAAGAAGAAGTAGGTAGAGGTAATGGGATTTGGGATTTGGGATAAGCATCGACCAATACCAACTGGGTTGAAGATCAGAGCATATTCATATAATCGAAGCACTATACTTTTGTTTGTTTATTTTTAATTTTCTCAGGAAACAAACAAAGATTGGTTATAATCTGTTTATAATTTTGTTTATTTAAAAATGATAAATTGGGAAATTTATTTGATCAATAATTTGTCTACTCTACTCTCCCTCCAAATCTCTCCAATTTGGGGGAATTAAAAATGAGGGGTTGGAGGTAGTTGAAACCCCTCCAAACTCCTTTCCTTCCTTCCTTAAAAAAACTTCCAAACAAGGTAATTGAATTACTCTCCCTCCCTTTACTCTACTCCCCCTCCTTTTTTTAACTCCCAAACAGGCCATAATGGATCATAAATAATTTTTTACTAAATTTATCAAAATGCATCGTGCAGGATATCCATTAGTAAACTATCAATAGCATCATTACGATTTGAGTGATTGAGATTAAATTATGCCTTAGCAATAGGGCTGATTGGAAATCCATATCTGAATAATAATTAATAATAGTATAAGAAATTAGTCAGTAATATATGCAAGTAAAAGTTTTCCTGGGTTGTTTAAAAAAGCTGAAACAATGGGTGACATAAAGGGGATTTCTATTTGCCAGAATAGTCCTAGACTAACCTATCTCCTTTTTGTAGATGGCAGACTTATTTTTTGCAGAGTAAAAGAAAATGAGTGCCAGAAGCCTTTGGAGGTCTTAGCCATGTATGCAAGTACATCGAGTTAGTAGATAAATAGAACGAAGACCACTCTCATTTTTAGCAAGTCAACTTCACAGGATTTGCAGGATACAATTAAAGAAGCTCTTGGGGTGAGGTTAGTCCAACAATATGAAAAATATTTAGGTCTACCATCATTAATTGGCCAAAAAAAGAAAGAGAGTTACAACATTAAATAGAGGGTGTGGAAGAAGCTGCAAGGATGGGAGGGCAAGTTATTATCTAAAGCAAGCCAAGAGATTTTAATAAAAGCAGTGGCCCAAGTGTTACCTACTTATACGATATCATGCTTCAAATTGCCTAGCGGTTTGTGACATGATACACTGGACCAAGTGGGAGGATTTATGCAAACTAAAGACACAAGGTGGAATGGGGTTCAAAGATCTTTCAAGGTTTAACAATGCACTCTTGGCAAAACAAACATGGCATCTCTTGCATAATAAAACCCCGTTGTTCTATTGAATTTTTAAGGAGAAAAATTTCCCTAACTACACAATCATGGAAGCCACAAACCCAAGTTCAGCCTCTTATGCGTGAAAGAGTATTCTTAGGGGTAGAGAAGTCATCAAAAGAGAAGCGTTTTGGCAGATAGGTGATGGATGATCAACTGCAATTTGGGGGGAGCGTTGGCTTCTAGTAAGAAACTCTCCAAAAATTTTATCACCATGTATAGGAGGTCTAGCCGATGCCAAGGTGAGTGCTTTAATTGACCAAGAGCACAAAACCTGGAAAGAAGAAGTTACAAATGCAAACCTGTTGAGTTTTAAAGATGCCATGATAAAAAATAAATAAAAAAATTCCATTATGCCGCATAGATCAGCTCGATGCACTCACCTGGACATTCAACCCCATGGGGGAATACTCAGTTAAATCAGGCTATAAATTCTTGCAGCAAGAATTCCAGAACTCACTTCGATCTAGAGTGCCTAAAGCCTCTATGAAAAGTGATATGGAGTTTACAAGTTCTGAGTAAGGTAAAAAATTGGATTTGGTGAGCAACAAAAAATTATTTACCTACAAAGATGAACTTGGTGAAGTGACAAATTATCACAAATGACCGCTATGAGCACCACGAAAGACCAAAAAGAAGATGTAGGCCATGGTTTATATCACTATCCGAAGCTATTGGAGCTTTGGAATAAAGTCCTTCTTTGGAATCACAACAGCCTATGCCAAGAGACATCATTTATTGATTTAATGGGTTGTATTTTTGTAGAAAATAGGGACCTCACTCTCTTCTCCATGGCAATCTGGGCGATATGGACTTCGAGAAATAATTTTCAACTAGGAAAACTTGCAGTTTCTCTCGGCTAGCTATTGCCTCGAGCAAAGGAAAGGCTACGCGATTTTAGTATCCATAATTCCTCAACCATAACACCAATGGGACGACCACCCACCTGTTGGCAATCTCCGGATAGAAATCTATATAAGGTGAACTTCGATGGTGCTTTATTTGACTAAGAAAACAGTGCTAGTATGGGTATGGTTATTCGCAACGATATGGGATAAGTCATGGTTTCTATCTCGCAAAAAACTTCTCTCCCTTCCATAGCCATTGAAGTGGAAGCTCTGGCAACGAAGATGGCTCTAGAGTTGGCTTTGGAGACAGGTTTTGATCGGGTGATATTGGATGGCAACTCACAGATACTCATCACAGCACTTTGGAACAAGTCTCACTCATTGTCACACTTCGGCCACATAGTGAAAGACAAAAATACATTAATCTCATGTTCATAGGCATTGTAACACTATAGCTCACTCTTTAGCAAGACGAGCAATTTCTATTTCTCAATGCAAGTCTGAATGGAAGATGTACCACCAGATATTATTCATGTACTTTAGGCAGACCTTAATGGCCTCCCTTAAATGAGAAGTCCTGTCTTTCTTTTCAAAAAAAATAAAAATCATAACCATATAATAATATTTTTGGTTAAATTACTAATTTAGTCCTCGAATTGTTTTTAGTGTAACTATTAATTGTGCCATTAAGTCCTACAACCTCTTCCCCCCCCCCCCTCCCCCCGCCCCCCCTTTTTTTATACTGATAATTCACTTGTCATAAGAATGGAGGATTTGAACTATAATTCTTTTCATAAATTAAATTAGGTTAGGCTTTTTGCTAGTCATTCCTTTAGACATCAAAATTTTGTAATTTGTTACACTAATTGGTGACTATTTGATTTATCTCTTACAAATTTTGTGTGTACACTTCCATTTAAATTTTAATAAAAATTAATAATTTAAATTGACTTCACTTTGCGTTATATTATAAGCTTTTAACATATGCTCTTAATTTTTTTCAAATTTTAAATAAAGTGGAGGTTTCATACATAAAATGTACTTAATTTTGAAAGTTGATTAACTAAATTGACATAATTAATAGTTGGGAGATCAAATTAAAATTCATCGCATAGTTGAAGGATTAAACCAATAATTTACTTATTTAGTGTTTCTCAACCAAAAAAGGAAAGTAATTTAACCTAATGTTTTCAATCCAATGAAGTTCAATTTAATTTTTTCTTTTCTCCACTTTCGAGCATGTCATTATCATTATTATTATTATTATTATTATTATTATTATTATTATTATTATAGTTTGTCATATAAACAATACAAAAACAAAATCAGTCCAAAAATAAGGTAAAATATTATATTGATCCCCCAAAATTTATCAAAGTTTTTTTTTTGAAACATTAAAATGTTTTTTTTTTCATCCTTAAACTTTATAAAGATTTTTTTTTTTTTTTTTATAGTAATTTAGACTTTAGAGACAAAAATAGGAATGAAAAAGTAAGTTTTTCATTAATTGAAACTTTTATTTTCAGAAGAAATGACTATCATCCATTTTCCATTGTTTCATTATTTTATTAGAATACTTCACACCAAAGTTAATAATAAAATAATTAGTGTAGATTTAATACTCACACATGCACCTACAATTAGATAAGGAATTTTTTTTCACAAGTCATTTAGATATGGATTTGTTTAATGTTACAGCAGAATTGTAAGCCAAACACACACTCAGACATGGACTGCTCAATTGATAGTGACGTAATTGATTGATCTATTCTTATCAAATGCAGGTTCCATTGAAAGTAGCTGCACCTCTTGATAACAAAAAGTTCGATGGATTGAAGCTTGGCTTGTCTGGTGATCTTCAGTTCATTAATTCTGGTCTTGCTGTTTCCCTTTGCAAATGTTGGCTCCAAAGAACAGGAAATTGGGAAAAGCTATTCCAAAATGTTGGTTGAAATTCATCTGCCTTTGCCTTTTGATTTACACCCAAACTATATCTCAATATATCTCAGGCTTGTAAACTCACAGAACCTTCCAAGTTTTTCATCATGAGAGGGTAATGGAATGTTATGAAATTGGTTAAATATATAACAAAATTATAATCATTGTAGTCGGTTTGTGGTTGAATGTAGGTATGTGCTTATCTTTTATGTGTACACAGTACACACATACACGCACAGGGCTTTTTTGTGGTAGGATGGAGCCAGAAATATCTAGTTTCGTAAAAGCTCAGTAAGGATATTTATGGTCTGAACCATGTCATGTAAACCAAGTGCCTCTGGGCTAAATGGCATTCTACTGTCCCCCCATGAACAAGGGGAATGGAAGGTTTGATCCTGTTCAGGTGTGTGAATTGTATTTATCTGACAATAAAACATAATGTAACCTTTTGTTAGTATTCTTTTAATTATTTGAATGCTTGAAAGAGTAATAGGCTCTTTAATATTGGTCATCTTGGGACTGGGGCTCATGAACATGTTTTTTCATGTTTCCTTCTTTGGTGTTTTCATTTTCTCCCACCTTAATTGTCTAAACTTGTGGAATACATTACTTATCCAAAGGAAAAAAAATTGTGAAATATAAAATCAGGATATCCAGGAGGCTGATTTGCCGGATTCTTTTGTATGAGGTCTTTCAACTGCACATATTCCTGGGAGGGCTCAGATTGTCTATGATACCTATCCGGAATCCAATAATTCGTTAGTAGTGTCTGAAGATGAAATTCTTGTGGAGATCTGACCTTCTACTTGGATGGAGCTCACAGTCCTGAGAGCATGGAGGCTTGTGCCAAGTGGTTCTCTAGTGCTGTGAAAGGAAACCAGATATCATCTTCTTCTTCATTTAAGCTAAAAAAATCTAGAGGAAGTTTGGGGAAATGGTCACATCCACATGGAAGTGGGAGCATGGAGGAGTCTTACAAACTAATAAAGCAGGTAAAAATCCATGATAAACAGCCAGGTGTAGTTTCAGAGTTTTGTTTAGAGGTGTCTTGATAACTTATGGTGATCCAGTTATGATAGCCTATATATTTATTGCTGGATGCTTTTCTCCAATTTTAAATAGATTGTAACTGTGTTTATACCTTATTATAGATTCTTTTGTTCAATTGCATGGACGTGAGACACCCACATATTTTGCCTCCACGGCTTGTGAGTACATGTGCTTCCTCAGGTATTGCTGCCTCAAAGTTGGATAAGTAGTCATATTGTCCCCCTCCCTGCCTTTTCTCTCCCTTTCAAGAAATTAATTTTCTCCTATATATCCAAGAATACACGATTAAGTACCAAAGAGATCTGGTTCTCTAAGCTGAGCACATTCATAGGGCAGTTATCTGCATGGGTTTTGTTTTATTAGATTTCTCCATTTATAGATGTACTTCTTAAACATATGCAAAATGCTTCTTACCTGCTTCAATTTACATCCTCTTGTATTTCTAGCGTTCTTACAAAGCCTGAAAGCATGTCACTTCATTCCAGTGCACCTGTCATTTACTCTATTCCATATGGCCATATCATCTTAATCAAAATTCTTCTTTATCCTAATTAGTGCTCTATTTATTTCTTTGAAAACAAAATAAATATATAAAGCGGAGGCATTGTAGTTTGAAACAATTAATTACAATTATCCAGATACTTCGTTCCAGAAAGTTTTGACTGACATATTCTGTAATCTATACACTGGGGAATAACATTGGAAACAAATACCGGTTGATTTTGTTATCAGAGGTTTTACAACATTTTAAATTTCAACTTTCTGTACTGCCAATGGCATCTACTTTTGATAAATGAGGTGGCCTTTTGAATCTTTCCTCCTAAGAAATGACTGCATAAAAAAATAGTCTTACTTTTTCTCTTGTTTATTTTTCTTCCCAAGAGGAATTCAGCATGGTCATGAAACTTAAGTGCATGCATTGAATGATTTATTTTCTGTGCAGGAACTCATTTCGCAAAAGCCATTTTTGTCCCAAGTATGTCAACTTATAACATGGTTACTTCTGGAGCAACCATTCCTTCAGATATCTGTGGCAGGGATTTGTCTTGGCAATTTAACCTTCAGATGCTTTGGGAGAAGATTATCCACGGGAAAGGTATGCCCCATCTTTTTGTCTTACTCTTAGCTTGCGTGTTCCTTGCTTATGTTGGCAGTGTCACTTTCTGTGTCCGTCAGATATCATTGTAAGTCAACATATATAATTCTTCTTTATCTGTGAACATTAAGATTCATTGGGAGAGAGGCTGGGCTTTGGTGTGATGGCAAGTGCCTTCCACCCAAAGCAACATGTCATGGTTCGAGTCTGGGAATCAATTTCCCAAAAAAAATAAAAATAAAAATAAGGGTAAGTTTGCCTGCCAATTAACTCTCCCAAACCCCCCAGAATTGGGAACTCTATGCACTAAGTATGACCTTTTATTAAGATTCATTGGGAGACTTGAAGGGGTTATAGCAATGAGTCTTGGACCAGTTCGCACTTGCTCCATGAGAAACTTACAGTTTCTATATTTTGGAAATGATCTACACCCTGGTTATTTGAGGTAAAAAGCTTGTTGTAAGGAGGAACTTGTTATTGGGGGCTAAACCAACATTTAAAGGTGGCAACTATATAAATTTTTTTTCAAATTACCAGTTGAAACTGTTGGTTTAATGATTCTACCAGGTTCCACGTGTTCTCCAATTTAAAAACCTGTAGTTCAGTATTAAGTTGAACCAAGCAGCAGTGAGAAGTAAAGCTGATTGTATCAAAAAATGGTTCATACATGTCCATTGGTAGTTTATAAGGCCGGTTGGTGTCTTGATCCCCATCTAGAAGCTTAGCATAATGACTAATTACCTATTTTATCAAATTAGAAACTGGAAAGAAAAAAAAAAAGGAATTAGAAAAGAGGTCTGCCAAAGCACAGATGGTTCCCTGAAGATTTTCTTTTGTTATATATATAAAAAGGCTTTTTGTTTACTTCCAGTTGAGCTGTAAACCATGTAAGATTAGGGTTGGAGGCAAAGAAAGAGGGTGAGAAGAATGAGCAGAGGAGTTTAAGAAAATAGGTTTAGGGGTCAAAATTATTATTTTTCCTTCACAATAGCATGTATTTATTTTAGAGTGATGTAACTTGATTACAAAATACCTTTAAGCTAATATAAGAATAACAAACCAATATAAAAAAGACAGTGAAACTTCCAAGTACTAAGGGCATTCGAATTTTTATTTTATCTAATTTTTACTTTAAAGAAAATGATATTTGCAGTACTCATTAGAGGGTTTGATTTTACTGTGGGCTCAATGCATAGTTGATTGGCGTTGTATATTTAAGATTTGTTCCTGTAACCAGTCTCTTCTAAGTTCTAAGGTTTTTAGTTCCATGTTTGGCGAACGTTTAAAGCAAACCACCATGATACAGGTTGGGAAAGCTTGGATTTCTCAGTATTTCAGTAATAGTAATTTACCCAATCTCATTAATTGGTGAAATCATGACAGTACCCCTTACCTGAAGTATGGTGTAATTTGATCGCTGACCCGGAGCATTAGGACCATGTTATCTTTTCTTTTCTTTTCTATTTTTTTCATTTTTCATTTTGTATGGATTTGAAATATTGCTATTTTATTAAATCTTTTAAAGGATGAACTTAACAGAACGCTATTATTCTTTTCTCATGCAGAAGTAGATACTTTACTTGACAAAGGTGCCAAGATGGACAATGCTAAGATTTTACCTCATGAATTTCTTTATGAGGATGCTTCTCGTTGCAGTCCTGCAGATAATTACTTTGCTTGCAGTGCAGTAATGCCTTCATTGCCATTGACAATAAAGTGGCTGCGGGATTGTGTGAAACAAAACCCATCCTTAAAAGTTCAGGTAAGATAACCATCTGCAATGACAGTGTGTTTTTATTTTAACTTGATGTTGAAATGGCTTAGTCTGCATATGGGGTTAGTAGAGATTTGGACTGGGCAAATTAATTGTGAAAATTCCCTGGGCTCTGGCTTAATCACAAGAAGAAAACTTCAAAATGAAATTTGTCATCAATAATAGTGATAATGATATGCCACGTTATGATAATGGTTATAGTACACCCCACTTCAGAGTCCTGACCAACCCTTGTGCTAACTAGGTGATCACTGTGCTTTTTGCTGATTTACAGGTTCTTGTCACCGGATCATTGCATCTGGTTGGAGATGTACAAAAACTATTGAAAAGGTGATATAAATTAAACACGGTGCCAAGTGCCAACAACACAGATAATCCAAAACATTCTTTTCCTCATTTATCTAACATTAGTTTTTCATACCTGATACCACATTGTTGAAGCTGCTGACGTTCTTAGTACTTCTTTTGTATGTAACATTATGATTATTGCTTGTTATAAGGTACTTGATGTATGTACCATTAGAAAAAATAAATTGATTTATAATTTGTTAATGGTTAAACCTGAAAAGTTTAATTTCTTTTATGAAATAGACTTTGATTTGGGTTTTGAGTTGATAAGCTGATGCAGTGTTTTTGGCAAAAATTATTTTTGCTAACTTATTTTATTATTCAACTTATTTTTGCTACTATTCATGGGCACCACTGCACTTTTTGGTACTATTTCAGCTAACTTTTATCTTTATTTATAGCACTTTTTGGGATTAGCTTATTTTCCTCAAACTGAAAACTTTTTACTGAAAGTTAGGACTGATGTTGGGTTGGGTTAGGTCGGGTTTATTGTGACCCGAAACCGACCTGATAGAAATCGGGTTTGGTTGCCTGAAACCCAACCCGACCCAAAAAATCGGGTTTGAAATTGGGTTGGTTTTTCGAGTCTTGGTTTTTTTTTTTTTTTTTATACAAAAATGGCTTGGGATCACCCAAATGGGCTTGCTACTGTTGAAATTGAAGATGGGTCCTTAAATGGGCCAAGTCCACTATTGATGTCTGATCTCTCTAAGAGCCAGACTCTATTTGTTAAGGTTTGGGCCTTGGCCCCATTTGTCTGGGAAAAAACCCAAAACCCAAAAAAATAAACACCGACAAAACCCTAAAGAAAGCACCAAACAGACTGACTTACTTTCCTAAAGAAAGTTTTTCAGCAAAAAATTTTCAGTTTCAGTAAAATAAGCTAATTCCAAACAAACCCGCAATAAGAATTTATTTAGACTTTCTTGCTCATGCAGTCATTTCAGTGTGTTTATGCATTAGGATAGAACACAAACTCATTGAGTAATTTGGAACCCAAGGCCCCAAAAATGATGTTTAGTGGTTACTGCCCTTTAAAGGTTAGTAAACCTCTAAAATGATCCTTTGTTTTTCATGTCTATAGATTCAGTTTTCCATAAGCTTCATCTGGTAGTTAGATTTTCCCAGTAAAATGCTAGGAGCAATAAAAAAGATCAACGTTTTAGAGTTAGTTATTACCTTTTCCTATCAACTAAGTTGAAATTCCATTCCTCAATTTTATGTCATATGCATCATAATCGTCTTGCCCTAGTGGTAATTTGCAGCCATCATGGAGTATAAGCAAAAGTTTAATTTAGCAGGGGATTTCTAGAGTAATTATACTGTGGAATTTTTAAGTCCAATCTGCTTCTTAATCAGAACCAAAGCATAGCACAATTAGTTATAAAGCATCAATCACCCCCATCTCCATTAGGAACCAAGCTTATTTATTAAAAAAAGTAAATTGAATTTAATCGCGGGGATGAACAACTTGTTTTTTTGGCTGGGAAATTGACAATTTGAATCATGTTTAAAATAATTTTTTGATGATGGCATCCCTGCTTTTAGCTAGCTTATTTGCTTAATTCTAGTTTTTGTCTTACCTCTTAGCAAATAAACTAGTTGCTTAAAATCACTTCTTATCTCATCTTTTAACAAACAAGTCAGCGGAAAATACAAGATACCAAACTTTGGCTAGATTTGCCCCTAAAATGATTGCAGAGACGATAAGATAAGAGAGAGATTCTTAGAACTAAAAATGTTTCTGATGTTTTGGTTATTTATTTTTATTTTTTTATTATATAAAAATAATTATCAAGGGAAAAGAGCATTCCACTAAGGATAGACAAAAAAGATCTTGTAAGAGATAAGATATGAGTAATGCAATTATGCATAGTTAGTAGTTACCTTATCTTTTAAGGGTCATAAAAGCCACTTATTTCTTAATAAAAAATTGAAGACTTTTCTACAAAAGCTAAACTAAAGTAACACTGAAAACAACCCGACATGCAAACCCATATTCTTTTTAACCAATAATTGAAAAGACAAAGTTTAGCTACAAAATTAGTTGTAGCCTTAGGCTACAAACTTACTTAATATCTTTTTGTTGGAGGTGAATTTTGACAAATCCACCATTGGATTACATCTTCTTCTTATATCCTCCATGCTTGCAAAATTTCAAGAAAATTAAAGATCAATAGCTATGTCATCAATAAATTTTTTAAATTGCAAGTTTTTGTAATTTAAAATTATGCACAAAATATAAGCTTATAGATCATATAGTAAATGATATCTGATTGACACAAAATTTAATATGTGTATTAAGGGCATAAAGAACATGCAATTCAACGGTTAGATTTTCAAAATATGTTGTAGTATTTATTTTATTGAGTAAGTTTGTAACCTTAAGCTACAACCCATTTTGTAGCTAAACTTTTTCCTAATTGAAAACTTATACCTTTTATTTGATAGGCAACATATGTAATGCTTTTCACTTACAAATTTAAATTTTCTTATGTATACGATCAAATTATATAAAGAGTCAGTACCCTTGACTATGACTGGACTGGTCAATGCTTCATGACTTTAGGTTCTTCAATTTTTAGCTCGTTTGTTGAACATGTTTGTAACTTCATGAGCTGCAATTTTGTGCGTGTAATCTTATTTAGGATGCTGAAGCAAATGCCAAGCCATAATTCCACTGGAATTCACTCATAGAATTTAGGAGAAACAAAAATTTATCCTATTTGGTCTAGAATGGTGATACACTCTATGTATACAAGACACAACTAAATTTGTGCTTTTATTTATTTATTTATTTATTCATTGAGAAACTTGTGCTTTCAATTATAATTATGTACAAAAAAATTTAATTTAATGTGTACAACAATAATTATTAATTAGAGTTTGGTCTAATATACAAGGTCCAATCAGAGTTGAACATCTTGTTGCATATGAATAAAGACCAAATCTCACGGCAATTAAACCGTGTTGCCTTAATGTAATGCCAAATTTCGTTAAAAGCAATAAATTGTGTCAGAAAACCATTGGGCAATTAAATAAACAAATACTAATTGAGATCAAATAAATAAATAAATAAATAGCATTATCGGCCGTAGGTAACACTCTCCAATGTTTTCTTTTATTATTATTAAACATTGGATTGACCAATTCTATTGACCAATAAATAGCTTTCTTGCCTTTCTTTCGTGCTGTTTGGTCTGCACTTCCATGCCACTTTCGAGGAAAAAAGAGAATTCCAATTTTTTAGAGATTAAATTTATATATTATAGCTTGTTTGTAAAATGTGGTAGAGAGTACTATTATTTCATTTGATTTATTTTGATATGATTGGCCATCTTAGTGGGACATACATCATGGTGGTTAATCATCTTCATTTGGTGCTGAAAAGGCAACCTAATAACAACAATCTAAAGATAATCAAGTGCTATTTATTTAGTACTTATAAATGCAATAGTTTGAAAGCATTTATTTAAAAAAAAAATTAATTGATTTACACACAAAAACCAGAAACTAAGGAACAACCCGATTTTGTTATTATAATATATATATATATATATATAGACACTTCTTTAAAGTAATTTGTAGAAGATATTTAGGGTAGTGGTGACTCTAGGAAATCTTTTTAGGGTTAATCATTAAAAAACTTAAATTATTCAAAATCTAATAAAAAATTAACTTCATATATTGACTAAAAAAAATGACGCAAATACATAAAATTTTATAATTTCTTTCTAAAAATTTTCTTATTTTGAAATCGTTGCTGCAACAAGCTACATCCCTTTCAAAATTTTAGGCCCTTTCTCTTTGTTTGTGAAGACCTAATATATTATTAAAGGGACCAAAGTTTAAGGACAAAATTTAGCTACAAACTTAATTATAGCATAAGACTACAACTCTTACTAAACAAATTAACATAACTACACATTTTGAAAATCTAACCATTAAATTATATGTTATTTGTGTTCTTAAAAAACAAGTCAAATTTCATGTCAATAAAATCAAAGTTTTTTTTCATGTTATTTACTATTCGATTCATAAACTTATTTTTATGTATAATTTTATACTACAAAAACTCAAAATTTAAACCTTTGATTGATGTCATGGTCATTTATCTTTAATTTTCTTGAAATTTTGCAAGTACGAAAAGTATAAGAAAAAAAATATAATCCAATAGTAGATTTGTTAAAATTCACATCCAATAAAAAAATATTAAGTGGAGTTGTAACTTTAGTCTACAAGGGTACAATCAACTTTGTTGTCAAACTTTGTTCGAAATTTAATTATGTTGGGCCTAAAAAAATTTAGAGTCGTCACAAATTTTTTTTTTTAAGAATAAAATAAATCATAATTTATATATAAATTTTTTTTTCTAAGTCAAAGTGGTCCTGTGATTACCTGGACACAACGTGAAGCCGCCCTGATTCAAGCTAAAAAGGCCATTTGAAAGAAAATGATTATGGAAATCCTTATTTTTCAGTTTAAAGTGAAAATGTCACAAAATAAAGTAGAAAGGACTCCATATATTGATCACAATAGTATTGATCTCAGTGTTTTAGCCCTCTCCCCTTTATTTATTATAAATTAATGTGAATCAAGACAATGATTTCATTAAAAGAAAGCCACATATTTTTCCATCAAATAACTAAAACACAGAGGTCAACTGTGGTTAAATTCTTGAAAAAAAAAAAAAAAACTTACCAAAGGCCAAATATAGTAGCTATGCAAATTGGGTAGCAATGTATGCATTGACGCTTATTGCAGTTTGGCTAGTCAAGAGCATATCTTCCGTTATAGCAGCAGTAGGTGAATCGGAAGGGAGCCCATTTTCGCAATTGTAAGCTAGAGTTGTCAACTGGCCTAACTCAGTGATGTCCTTGAACTTTCTCTGCTTTGACAACAGGTAAGCCGCATTGAGCTTGTCTTGCATATCCTTGTAAAGCGTCACACAATTGGAAAAATCATTTTTGAGAGACGGATTGGTAGTGTTGTCACGAAATTGTGTAAAACTCTGGTTATTGTCACTAGCTTGTTTCATTGTTAGCTCAAGTGATATTATTGAGAGTGTAGGGAGGTCTGCCGAGGCAGTACGCGGATCACTTGTTAATATACTCTCACAGATTTCTTGGTTTTGAGTTTGGGAGCAAATGGTGGCCAGGACAGCAGGGGTGACACCACAAGAGGAAGAGATGAGAAGAGAAAGAGATGCTACAAACAGAGTAACAGTAGAGAATAATGGAAAGCAGCCCATTCTTGGTTATTGTATTGTAAACCTAATTCCTTTAATTTGTAGGTGATCAGAAAGATATATATATATATATATATAAAAGCTGAAGAAAGGAGATTTGACAACCAGACCCTATCTAGAGGCTTGTTTTGAACTTCAAAAACATGTGCTATGCATGAGTCAATAATATATGTTGATATATTTAAATATAAGTGTAACAATAATAAACTACCAACAGCATCATTACGATTTGAGCTATTGAGATTAAATTACGCCTTAGCAATAGGGCTGATTGGAAGCCCATATTTGAAAAATCTATATATTTAATAATAGGTGAAGCTGAGAGAAACTCAAATTAGAATTCCAAATTAGAGTTCCACTTTTACGTCATATGTTCTAAACTATTTATTCTTAAAAAGTTTTATTTCTTGATTTTAGAATTAGATATGGGATCACATCATAAATATTCATCTAAGTGAGTTATTAAGTACAAAAATAAAAATAAAAATCTAGAATAAATGAATTGTAAAAAAAAAAAACGCTTCACAATAATTAAAAAAAAAATGGACAATTTACATTTTATACCTAATAATATCCTTACAAATTTTTTTAAAGAGTTAACAAAATATAAAAATGACTATCAATAGTATTTAAATTATATATATAGGAATTATATTATGCATCTTATTATATATTTTTAAGGGTATTCATGTATATGCATGAGGTTACAAGCTAGTAATTAATAATAGTATAAGAAATTAGTCAATACTCTATGCAAGTAAAATTTTTCATGGGTTGTTGAAAAAAGCTGAAACAATGGGTGACATAAGGGGGGTTTCTATTTGTCAGAATGGTCCTAGACTAACCCATCTGCTTTTTGCAGATGACAGACTTATTTTTTGCAAAGTAAAAGAAAATGAGTGCCAAAAGCCTTTGGAGGTCTTAGCCATGTATGAAAGTGCATCGGGTCAGCAGATAAATAGAACGAAGACCACTCTTATTTTTAGCAAGTCAACATCACAGGATTTGTAGGATACAATCAAAGAAGCTCTTGGGGTGAGGTTGGTCCAATAATATGAAAAATATTTAGGTCTACTATCATTTATTGGCCAAAAAAAGAAAGAGAGTTTTTACAACATTAAATAGAGGGTGTGGAAGAAGCTGTAAAGATGGGAGGGCAAGTTATTATCTCAAGCAAGCCAAGAGATTTTAATAAAAGCAATGGCCCAAGTATTTCCTACTTATACGATGTCATGCTTCAAATTGCCTAGCAGTTTGTGTCATGATATTTTTTTTTTTTTTTTTAGAAAACAATAAGAAAATTTTATTAATAAAAAAACAAATCGAAACACAACATCCAAATCAAAAGGTAGATCTTCTACCCATACATCAGTTGCTGCAGATAAAACTGCTCTTCTAGCTAATTCATGAGCTAACTTATTGTCTTCCCTACGAATATGAAAAAACTGACAAGATTGTAAAGCATAGCCTAATCTTCGAGTATCATCAACCATATGTCCATACAAAGTATTGCATCGTCCTTGGGATTGCAAAGCAAGAATAACCTCCAGACAATCCCTTTTTACCTGAATACAAAAAAAAGACATTTCCTGAGTGAAAGTGACTGCTCTATGGGCTGCCCGAGCTTTTGCTAATGCTATTGACTGAGGGAGAGCAATTTTCTAACTAAGGGCTACCATAACATCTCTTCTATGATCTCGAACAACCACTGCAATGCCCAAACAGCCTAAATGATCAAAAAGAGCCTCGTTGAAATTTACCTTATAACAAGCTCTGGTGGAGGTGACCACCATGCTACCAATCTCAGGCCTAGTTTGCTGATATGTTTGTTAGCTTCCAAAAACTCCACAACCAATGCTTTAGCTCTGTCACCAACTTCATGCAATGGCCAAGTCCCTTGATTTTCCCTAAGTCGATTCCATTGCTGCCACAAACTCCACGCAATGGTGGAAAACAGAGCCACACGATAGCCCGAGCTTTTCTGCATCACGTCATCTAGGAAGTCGAAGAAACTTATATGCTTCCTTTTATACAGATTAGCAAAGGTGATATCTGACCTCCAAACCGATTGAGCATGGGGACAAAGCTAGAGACAATGCAGTAAAGTTTCAGGCTGATCATCACACATCGCATAAGTATATCTAACGGAATATGTCTGACCTTTAAATTTTATTTAGTTGGCAACGAATCCTTGGCATCTCTCCAAATGAAATGTCGAATTTTATTAGGGGTCTTGATCTTCCAAATGCCTTTCCAAACTCTCTCAGCTTCTGATGGAGAAGATGAACTCGAGTTTTGATTAATCCCCTCAGCCGCCAACATGCGATACGCACTCCTTACACTGTAATTACCATTCAGGGTAAGTGGCCACACCAAAGCATCATCCCCACCCCTTTCATGCACATAAATCCGTTTGATCATCTCTGCCACCCATGGTAGAAAACACCTCTCCAACAAACCCAGATCCCACACTCTTGTATCTGGATAGAATAATTCATGCACTTTACTGATCTCTGCATCTTGCCGTGTAGAAACAATCTTGCTCTGTCTCGGTTCAAGCAGCCATCTATGGTTCCATATATCAATAGATAATCTATTTCCCACCCTCCATATAGCACCTCTACTAATAACCTCACGGGCTTGTAAAATACTTCTCCATGCAAATGAGTAATTTGGGTGGACCGAAGCATCTAAAATATTACTGTGAGGGAACTATTTAGCACTAAAAACTCGATATAGCAAAGTATCCTTATTATGAAATAATCGCCAAACCTGTTTTGCCAACAAATCATTATTAAATTTCTAAATATCTCTGAACCCCATACCTTCAACAGATTTAGAGGAACACAAGGAGCTCCAATTAACCCAGTAAATCTTCTTTGAATCCCCTTCCCCTTACCAAAACTTACGAATAATGGCTTCTATATCTTTACATAGGCTATTGGCAATTTAAAAACACTCATGGAATAAGTGGGAATGGATTGAACCACTGCCTTGATCATGACCTCTTTTCCAACTTGTGAGAGAAGCTTCTCTTTCCACCCTTGCATTCTTAAATTTGTGTGAAGCAAGCTTTCTTTGCCTTACCAAAAAAAGAAGGAATCCCCAAATATTTCTCATAGTGTTGAATGGCTAGAACATTTAAAGAAGATTTGATTGCCTCTTGTATCTGAGCATCAGTATTCTTGCTAAAGAACAGGGTAGTTTTATCCTTGTTGATAATTTGACCTGAAGCTGCTTCATAACATGCTAGGATATCCTGGATTTTCTCACACTTCTCCAAGGTGGCTCTACAAAATAACAAACAATCATCTACAAAAAAGAGATGAGTGAGTTTAGGACCATTCCTACATATAGAAAAACCTTGAATGTCCCCATGTGTGACTGCATTCCTAAGAATGACATTAAGACCTTCTGTACAAAACAGAAACAGATATGGCAAAAGAGAATCTCCTTGCTCAACCCCCTAGTAGGCCGGATCAAACCTTATGGCTCACCATTAACCAGTATAGAGTATGAAATTGTACTAACACATTCCATAATCAAAGCCACCCAAGACTCTTGAAAACCCATCTTCAACAAAATACTCTTAAGAAAAATCCACTCCACCTTGTCATATGCTTTACTCATATCCAATTTTAGTGCCATAAAGCCTTTCTTCCTCATACAACTATTCTTCATGTAGTGCAAAGTTTCAAAAGTAATAAGAATATTATCTGTAATCAATCTATCAGCAACGAAAGCACTCTCAGTTTATGAGATAATAGGGTTTAGTACAGGCTTAAGACAGTTAGCAATGACTTTACTATCTTATAAATCAAATTACAAAGACTAATAGGTCTAAACTCAGTTACTCTCTCAGGATTTTTAACTTTGGGAATTAGAGTAATAAAAGTATGATTAACAAATTTCAAAAGTGAACCATTATTTAAACTGGACAAAACAGCTTGAGAGACATCCATACCTACATCTGTCCAATATGTTTGATAGAAAAGAGGAGACATACCATTAGGTTTAGGTGCTTTTAGGGATGCCATCTCCTTTATAGCAGAGTCAACTTCTTCAGCTGTGTATGGTTCAGCCAGATCAACCCTCATCTCCTTAATGACAACCTCGTGAACCCCATCCAAAATCTGGTCCAAGCCATGTGGATTAGAGGACGTAAAGAGCACCTCATGGAATCTATTCAAAATCCCTGAAAGCACTGTCTCATCCTCTTGCCACACCCCATTCTCATCCCTCAACCCCTTAATAAAATTCTTCCGCTTCTTTTGGGTAGCAGTACCATGGAAAAATCTTGTATTTCGATCTCCATTTTGTAACCATTGAAGGCGTGATCTTTGTTGCCACGTCTTTTCTTCTTTATCATACAAACACCTCAGCTCTGATTTCATTCTCTCCATGTCATCCGAGTTCCTAGTCTTGGCTGCTTCTTCCTCGACTTTCCACAACAGTTCTTTTGTCTGTTTAATTTTTTGCACTACATTCCCAAAATGGTCTCTACTCCATGCTTTCAATAATTTCTTGCACCTTGTCAATTTTTTTGTAGCCGCATACATTGGTGTACCATCCGAACTACACTCCCAAGCTTTTGAAACAACTTCATTACAAGATGGCTTTGTCAACCACATGGCCTCAAATTGAAATGGTTTTCTTCTCCACCTCTGTCTCTCACCATTTGACACAAAAGACACCAATATGGGGCAGTGATCAGATGTGAAACTATTTAAGTGGTGAACTCAACTTGTTGGGAATTTAGCTAGCCATTCATAATGTATAACACTTCGATCCAGTCTTTCCCAAACCATTTCCCCACCTCGATGTTCATGCCATGTGAAATCCGGCCCTGTGTAACCCAAGTCAACAAACCTGCATAAGTCCAGAGTATCTCGAAAACTTGCATGAGATTATGAGCTTGTGGTACCCCTCCTTGTTTATCCTGGACTTGTAATAACTCATTAAAATCACTGAAACAACACGAAGGCATTCTCAGTTTTAAGCTCAACATCTAGGGCATAGCCCATCCTTCACTTCTTCTAATTGTTTCGAGTTCCCCATAAAACCCAATTAGTCACCAGGCATCTTCTGAACCACCATGAAAAATCACATCAAAATGGTATTTTGAGAAGCTATCCAACCAAACATTCTCACTAGCTTTCCACAAAAGAGCTAAACCACCACCCCTTCCATCACTCAGGGCAGTAAAACAACCTTCAAAATCTAACTTGTCATAAATGTGCTCCATTTGATCCTTTGTCGACCAGGTCTCAAACAATAACACAATCCTAGGATCTTATGCTTGGATAATATCCCCAAGCTCATCAACTGCACAGCGATTCCCAAGCCCCCAGTAGTTCCAACCTAAAAGATTTATTGATTTCGGCAGGGCTAGGACCTAGCCTCCACTGCTAAATTCTTTTCTGCCCACCTCTTCTTACTCCCAGTTGAAACTTCCAGACCTTCATCAAAGTCTCTCTTATTTCTTTTTGTTAGTACAATAGACCCCACTCCTCTTAGCATTCCCTTATCCTCCACTTTGCATGCATGTTCCAATTCCTTAGGTTTTCTCCGCACATTCCTGACTTTGCCTCTAATATTTGCAATCAGCTCATCTAGTTCATCCAATCTGGGCAGCCTCGGGTCAGATATATGTACTTGCAAGCCTATTGCATTTTTGGGTCAGGGACTAGAACTATTGGATATCTCAGACTCAAGTCTACCATCCCTACCATTTGGAGCATCAAACTTAGCAATCCTAGCATCAATCTCAACCAACTGCTCCTCAACTGATTGGACATGAGCTCCTGCCATCACAGAGTTAACTTCTATCCTAGGTGCATCACAATCCTGAAAAACCGAAGGCATAGACACAATCCCTAGGACATTATCGTTATCTATCATATGCTCCATACATTCAGCTCTCTCTACTCCATCATCAGGTCCCTGCTGTCTCTCCTCTTCCTCAATAATGGGAACAATTTCTTGATTGTCATCGCCTCTGTTCCTTGCATTCCAATCACTGAAATTCTAATCCTCATCCCCACTATCTTCCTCACAACACCCTGAGACCCATACCACTATTTTCCGGGATGCAAAAGCCCGAAGCGTGAGCTTCCCACACCAATAGCATATATTCGGTAGCCTCTCGTATTTAAAACTAACCCACCATTTCTTCCCATTATGCAGAGTTATCTTTCTACCCCAACAAAGCGGTTTAGAGATATCGACCTCTACCCTATACTGTTGAAAATTACTATCATCCAACTCCACTCCATCCTTATCCACGGCTCCAACAATTTGCACAATCTCTTTTACCACACTTGAATTTAGACCTATAGGTAAATCATGCACTTGGACCCAAAAGTGAGTAGACTCTAGTAGAAGGGCCCTAACATTCGTATGTTTTTCAATCCTTTTCATGGTAACAAGATGTTTATCAAACATCCAAGGTTCTCCCATCAAGACCTTATCTACATCCGAGGCATCCGTGAACATAAAAACCACCCTATGGTTGCCCATGTCTCACACTTCAAACCACTTTCAAGTCTTCCACAACAACTTGAAAGTCCTAGCAATAGTTTCCATGTTAAGAACACGACTTGTGAAAAATCTAGCAGCAACATCCACTGTCTCTTGAACAACAAAGTCTTGCCCTTCACTTTTAGACAAAGAAAACTTTCTCCGCGTCACTGAAAGGTTCTCCATCTCCAATACTCCAAATACTTCTAACGATTCTGCTTTTTTCGATGAATAAAGGAGAAGAACGGCAGGAAGAAATAGCCTCACCCATAGGCAAACACTTTTTCTACGGACACTAGGGTTTAGAGAGCAGCTGCCTAGGTCAGAGAAATCGTTTGTGCCATGATATAGAAGCTCTAATCGGAAAATTTTTTTGGGGGTAAAGAGGGGAAGGCCGAAAGATACATTGGACCAAATGAGAGGATTTATGCAAACCAAAGACACAAGGTGGAATGGGGTTCAAAGATCTTTCAAGGTTTAACAATGCACTATTGGCAAAACAAACATGGCGTCTCTTGCATAATAAAAACTCGTTGTTCTATTGAATTTTTAAGGCGAAAATTTTCCCTAACTGCACAATCATGGAAGCCACAAACCCGAGTTCAGCCTCTTATGCATGAAAGAGTATTCTTAGGGGCAGAGAAGTCATCAAAAGATGAGCAGTTTGTCGGATAGGTGATGGATGATCAACTGCAATTTGGGGGGAGTGTTGGCTTCCAATGAGACACTCTCCCAAAATTTTATCACCATGTATAGGAGGTCTAGCCGATGCCAAGGTGAGTGCTTTAATTGACCAAGAGCACAAAACCGGGAAAGAAGAAGTTATAGATGCCAGCCTGTTGAGTTTCGAAGTTGCCATGATTAAAAAATAATAATAATAATAATAAAATAAAAAATTCCATTTTGCCACACGGATCAGCCCCTTACCTGGACATTCAACCCCATGGGGGGAATACTCAGTTAAGTCGGGCTACAAATTCTTGCAGCAAGAATTCCAGAATTCACAGCTTGGTCTGTTCAATCCTGAGTGCCTAAAGCCTCTGTGAAAAGCAATATGGAGTTTACAAGTTCTAAGTAAGGTAAAAAATTTGGTTTGGCGAGCGACAAAAATTTCTTTACCTACAAACATGAACTTGGTGAACGACAAATTATCACAAATGACCGTTGTGAGCACCACGAAAGACCAAAAAGAAGACGTAGGCCATGCTTTATATCATTGTCTGTAGCTATTGGAGCTTTGGAACAAAGTCCTTTTCTGGAATCACAATAACCTACGCCAAGTGACATCATTTATTGATTTAATGGGTTGTATTTTTGTAGAAAATAGGGACCCCACTCTTTTCTCCATGGCAATCAGTGCGAAATGGACTCGGAGAAATAATCTTCAACTCGAAAAACTTGCAGTTCCTCTTGGCTAGCTGCTACCTCAAGCAAAGGAAAGGTTGCACGATTTTAGCCTCCATAATTCCTCGACCATAACACCAGTGGGACGAACACCCACCCACCTGCTGGCAATCTCTAGATAGAAATCTATATAAGGTGAACTTCAATGGTGCTCTATTTGACTCAGCAAGCAGTGCTAGTATAGGTGTGGTTATTCACAATGATATGGGATAAGTCATGGTTTCTCTCTCGGAAAAAAAAAAAAAAAAAAACTACTACTCTCCCTTTCATAGCCATTGAAGTGGAAGCTATGGCAGTGAAGATGGCTCTAGAGTTGGCTTTGGAGACAGGTTTTGATCGGGTGATATTGGATGGCGACTCACAGATACTCATCACAGCACTTTGGAACAAGTCTCACTCATTGTCACACTTCGGTGACATAGTGAAAGACATACAGTACTTTGCCTCTTGTTTCTCAAAAAAACATTATCTCATGTTCGTAGGCATTGTAACATTGTAGCTCACTCTTTAGCGAGACAAGCAATTTCTATTTCTCAAATCCAAGTCTAGATGGAAGATGTACTACTAGATATTATTCATGTACTTTAAGCCGATCTTAATGGCCTCCCTTAAATGATAAGTTCTATCTTTCTTTTCAAAAAAAAAAAAAATCATACTATAACCATATAATAATATTTTTGGTTAAATTACTAATCTAGTCCTCCAATTGTTTTTAGTCTAACTATTAATTGTGCCATTTAGTCCTACAACCTCTTCACCCCCCCCCCCCCTCCCCTCCCCTCTTTTTATACCGATAATTCAATTGTTATAATAAAAACAAGAATGGAGGATTTGAACTATAATTCTTTTTATAAATAAAATTAGGTAAGGCTTTTTGCTAGTCCTTCCTGTAGACATCAAAATTTTATAATTTGTTACACTACTTTGTGACCATATGATTTATCTCTTACAAATTTTGTGTGTACACTTCCATTTAAATTTTAATAAAAATTAATAATTGAAATTGACTTCACTTTGCATTATATTATAAGCTTTTAACATATGCTCTTAATTTTTTTCAAATTTTAAATAAAGTGGAGGTTTACATACATAAAAATGTACTTAAGTTTGAAAGTTGATGAACTACATTGACATAATTAATATTTGGGAGATCAAATTAAAATTCATCGCATAGTTGAAAGATTAAACCAATAATTTACTTATTTAGTGTTTCTCGACCAAAAAAAAGAACGTAATTTAGCCTAATGTTTTCAATTCAATGAAGTTCAATTTAATTTTTTCTTTTCTCCACTTTCGAGCATGTCATTATTATCTGTATATATTAAAAGGATTCAGAAAGTTAGTTATTGCTTTTTTCTTTGTCAAAAATACCCCTAAATTAATTAACCAACAACTTAAAAATGAGATTAAAATAGTAAACTAGCAAATGAAAGTTAGTTATTGTTTTTTTTACTTTTCAAAAATACCCCTACCTAAAACTCAAAAATACCCCTACTTTTACGTTAATTTAAATTCTTTCTAATAAACTCCTACTTTTACGATAATTTAAATTCTTACTTTTACTTTCTAACTCCTTACAAAATAGGGCCACTCTTTTGTTAGTTTTAAACCTCCTCTAATCTACAAAACTCACCTCATGTATTTTTTTTTTTTTTTTTTTGTGGTTGGAAAAAGTAGAAATCCCAAATTATAATAACTACAAATTATTAATCTTTACCCAAAAAAGAGAAGAGCCTCTAAGTATGCGCGTGAGAGCGTGTTCAGAGGCTAGTTATTATTATTATAATAGAATTCTAGTTTGTCATATAAACAATACAAAAACAAAATCAGTCCAAAAATAAGGTAAAATATTATTTTGATCCTCCAAAACTTATCAAAAGTTTTATTTTGTATTTAAACTTTAAAAGGTTTTTTTTTTTCATCATTAAAATTTATAAAGAGTTTTTTTTTTAGTAATTTAGACTTTAGAGACAAAAATAGGAATGAAAAAGTAACTTTTTCCAATAGTTAAAGGGAAAAAAAAAAAAACAAACAAACATTTGATAGTATTTTACCAAAAAAAAAAAAAGAATAAGTACTAAATATTTGAATGAAGTTTTGAATTTGCTTTTGAATAAAATATTTAAAAAAAATGAAAAAAAAAAAATCCCAACTATATTTTAACAAAAATAAAAAATGAAGAAAGAAAGAAAGAGAGCTAACGACAAAAAACGGCTCATATATTCGTTTCATTCAGGAGTTGCTTTCAGTTTCAAACTTTTCTTTCCCTTCTTTCACTTCCAAATTCCAAATCTCTCTCTCTCTCATTCTCTCTCTTTCTCATTCATTTTCACATCCATGTCTACGTATATCATGTAAACAGACGTATATATATTTTTCTATATATATATATATATATGCACCAAGCTTTCTCTCTCTCTCTGCAAAGCAAGCTTTCATGGCGGGTCTCCACTCTACTCTCAGACCCACCTCTTCTTCTTCATCTTTATTATTATTATCTTCTTCTTCACAGTCCTTCACGTCTCGCCTCGTCTTGCTCCTCACACTTCTCTCCTTCACCCTCGCTGGCTTCGCTTTCATTCTCCAATGGCGGGGCGGACTCAACGACCCCATTACCCGTTGGTCTCCGGACCGCCATGAGTTCCCCGGAATGGCCATTTCCGGGTCCGGACCCTCCCACCCTTCTCGCTCCGATTGTGTCGATCTTCTCGGTCAGAGTCGCTCGCCGGCGTTTCCTTATTACAGGGATTGGAATTTCGGGCTCGTGTCGGATCTGAGGCCAAAGGTTCGATATTGGTTCATGGGTTTTGGTTCTTGGGGTTTGTTTTTTGGTGGGTGTGTTTTGGTTTTTGGATCTGTGATGGTTTGAGAGATAAATGTGTGATTTTTATTGGAATGAGAACGGATTTTTGATATGACTTATATGGGATATTGTTCAATGATGATCAAATTTTTTAAAAAATTTTTCATGTAGGAGATTAGTGTTGTTGTGTTTTGATTCAAACCCATTAGAGCTTTAGTTTTTGTTTGATCATTTCTATTTAAGGTTTTCATCAATATGCTTTATTTATTTTTAATTTTGTTTGATTAATCTTTGATCATGTCAGGAAGTAACAAAGGTTTTGACTTTTGATAGAATAGAATAGCGAAAAAGAATACCTGTGGCCAACCGTGACTAATATGTTGAGGAAACCATAGCAAAAATTTGGGACTATTGACTAATAAGGCTTGGTTGTTATTGTCGTTGTTTGCTTGATTAATCTTGAAAAGATTAGCTATAAATACAGGCTCTGATGGAGAAGGTGCTTGGTGTTTTGACATTCAGGTTGACTTTGATTTTTTTCTGAATTGATATGGAAGTTATCTATTGAACCTCTTTGATACTTGTTGGTCATTTAAATACTGAGATATTGATTGTTATTGATCCATAAGCCCTTTGAATTCTTCCATTTGGTTTGTTGTGGCCTTTTAGTCTGTTTGATGGACAATTTTAATTATTTCATGGATTCTTCCATTTGATTATAATCTATATTAGCAATTTGAAATCTTGTTTTGGATTAATTTTGAATAATTTGTGTTAGGAAATAATGCTAATTTTGACATATATTTGATATGGGGAATTATGGATCACTTTGTGACATCTTCTTTCTGCAATTTGCTGTATGCCAGATATGTATTACAACGAGCACTTCTGCTAATCTAGAGCAGATTTTGCCATGGATCTTTTATCATAAAGTTATTGGAGTTTCAAACTTTTTCCTTTTTGTGGAAGGGAAGGCTGCCTCTGCAAATGTGACTAAAGTCTTAGAATCAATTCCTGTGAGTCTTAAGTTCTTCGCTTCTCTGTTACATTTTACTACTCAATACCTCCTTGTATTTTGGTTGCTGCACATTGTGTCAATTTAATTCCTTTCTTGTTTTTAATTTCCTAAATTTTCCTGTTATGGACTTAACATATCTTGTTCAGGGGGTGAAAGTTATATACAGAACCAGAGAATTAGAGGAGCAGCAAGCTAAAAGGTTTGTACATTCTCCATTAAAATTATCTAGTAGTGTGTGTGTTTATCTTCCTCTCTTAGGAAATTCTCTAATTGAATAGTTTATTGCTATGAGAATACTATTGGGTGCAGGACAATTAATAGAAAAATAAAAGAACAAGAAAAGTAAAGATAAACCTAAGAATCAACACTTAGGTCGCTTGGAATCATCTCCAAGCTAAATCCTTAGGAATCAGCACCTAAGGACCCTTAGGAGTCAGCACCTAACAACTGGAAAAAATCTCCGATCTGAATTTCATTAATCAGATCTATTCTCCAAATACAAATAAACTAGACTCTTATATAGAGCTAGAACTGGAAAATAAAAGAGATAAAGATAACAACATACCAAAACTAATCCTAATTGAACTCAAATACTTATCCCTATCTAGTCTCAAATCTAATCCCTATCCGAATAAAAGACTACTATTAATTAATTTCCTATAAGATAAATACAAAAATCCGAAAATATAAATTCTAAAATAATTTTGGTTTTGCTCCTGCATCATACTCCTATGGTTGGAGAAAACTCGACCTTGAGTTTTAAAGCGTTGAATGATGAAAACTCTAGCACATAACACTTGCTGCAGTTGAGGAATCGACTTTGGGAGCATTGAAAATAGATAAACCTTCTATTCCACCTCATGAAACTTTGCTGGAAACTTTTCTGGAATCAAAAATTCAATGTGAGGAATTGGAACATCAACCTTTTCGACTTTATCAAACTGTAGATCTGCATGCACCATGGATCTGGTTGCATGAACATTGAAACTTCGATTGACACTTGCACTTCTTTGTCAATATCAAGGTCCGATGGTACTTGATTTTCCTTCGTTTGAGTAGTCAAGTCTTGAACAACCTTCATTTAATCAGCCAAGTCTTCAACAGTTTTCATTAGATTTCCTAAGTCTTGGCATATGGCAGATACTTCATGACTGAGCTTTGCATTGTTGCACTGCCTCATACTTGTTCTTTGATCTTGTAAATTGCCGTGAGAAGGTTGTCGTAGATCTCTGTGAAAATACTGTGGGAAATATACAATACAAAGATCCTCTTTCATTCTTTCCCAAGTAATTTGAGACCAATGGCATCTAAAGTGAAGGCTCTCATAATGTTTTCAATACTCTAAAGCTCTACCAGCAACTCTTGTTTTGGCATACCACATCTTTTGTTTGTCATTTGATAAATGCACTTGTGCAAAGAATTGTTGATTGTTCCACCTCAAATATCCAACATTTGAAAATCCATGGGTCTTGATTTTTATACCCATAAAAAATAGGTAGTTGGACTACTACAATTGTGCCCTAAAATAATAAATCCCAAAAAATAAATTGTGATAAGAACCTGAGGTTGCACACTTGAGTTGTACTTGAGCATTAGACTTCATGCTGATGTGCTGTATAGCTTGGGCCTGGCACTACAGAATGTTAAAGGGAAGTCACTGGTTGGGTTTGGGCTTTCAATATGGCAGGTCAGATCTTGTCTCATTTATGTGGAACTTTGAAAGACCAGTGAGATCTGGCCAAAATTTCAGGTACTGGATACAACCAGTCGAAATTGCAGCTGTGACACAATGAAGATCGTCTGACAGTTTACAGCAGCACAGCGGAGTACACGTGAGCAGATGATGGTGGAGTCGAAGGAGCAGCTCTTATGGTGAGATTGGGCAGCTGGGTAGCGGGATTTCCAGCTCTGTGTTTTTTTTTTTTTTTTTTTTTTGGCTGATGGTGGCGGTGTGTTTGAACACAGTAATTTGGGTTTTGACAGTCAGCACTTAGGTTGCTTGGAATCAGCACCAAGCTAAACCGTTAGGAATCAACACCTAAGGTGTTAGGAGTCAGCACCTAACAACTGGAAAAAATTCTCCAACCTGAATTTCATTAATCACATCTATTCTCCAAATACAAATAAACTAGACTCTTATATAGAGCTAGAACTGGAAAATAAAGAGAAAAAGATAACAACATACCAAAACTAATCCTAATTGAACACAAATACTAATCCCTATCTAATCTCAAATCTAATCCATATCCAAATAAAAGTCTACAATTATTCAATTTCCTATAAAGATAAATACAAAAATCTGAAAATATAAATTCTAAAATAATTTTGGTTTTGCTCCTGCACCATATACCTTCTAGTTTTAATATTGAAGTTATGTTACTTTAAGGTCTATGATCATTGCTATTCTGTGTAATTGCTTTTACGTTGTGAAAGTTTATTATTTTGTACATGTTATTAACTTCAATGAATCTGATTATTTATGCTCAATTTCCCCTCTCTGTGGTGATTATATAATTAGCCGGATCTGGAATGAAACTTGGTTGGCCAGCTTCTTCTACAAGCCATGTAACTATGAGTTGTTTGTGAAGCAATCTCTCAATATGGAAATGGCGATTGTCATGGCAAGGGTATGGATACTTTTTTTTTCATCTGTTGCATGACATGATTAGTATATTTTCATTATATAATAAAATGTCTAATATTATTTTTTACAATTTTAGGAGGCTGGAATGGATTGGATTTTCCATCTTGACACTGATGAACTAATACATCCAGCAGGAACTAGGGAGTACTCTTTGAGGCAATTGCTGTCTGATATTCCTGGAAATGTTGATATGGTTATCTTTCCAAATTATGTGAGTGAAAAAGATTTATTTAAATGTAAAATTTTATTTGATATGGTAAATAATATTGCTTTTTTTATGATGGCATATGTTTTGTTTCAGGAGAGCAGTGTTGAACGAGATGATATTAAGGAACCTTTCAGTGAGGTATATTCTCTTTGGTCTTCACTTGACTTAGCTAGGATTTCAGTAATTGATTTGACTGATTTGGTTTAAAAGTTAGCAACATTCTTACTGATTAAGTTGTAATATTAAATTCTCTGTATTATTGACTATCTCTTTAGACACTTTTCAATCTTTGTAAATTCAATTAGATTGTGTTTGGGAAAGTCCAAGATGCATAATTTGTTTCAAATAGAACTTGTCAAGGTTGCTTTGAGGAAAAATAATTTTTGACGTAACGAAATATTTACTAGACTGCCTGTTAGATCTGATATTGATTTTCCTAGTCCTACTTTTTAGTTTTCCAAATAGGTCCTTAGTATATGCTTAACATACACATAGGCATAAGACATGCTTGCAGGGCATGTCCATCCAAATGGAGGTCTATTATGGGACACTTTTGTACTGCAATTATTTTAACCTAGATTGGATATGATTAATTAGTTTTGTTTGTAGCTATATATTACTTAGGAAGTTTCTGGATTTTGGCCAGTGAGTAGGTTACGCAGGTTGAAGCACTTCACTATGATGCAATCTGCTTCATATTTTTTAAGTAGCTTAGTTTTGAAGAATCTATGGGCAGGGTACTTACAAGTTATTACACTCTCGTATAAAATGTCTGAAGATCACATACATTTTTAGTTTTTATTATTTTTTAAGGAATGAGTTTTATTTTTTAGAGAAGAGAAGTCTATGTTCAGGATTATGAACACAAATTATCTTATAAAACTAAAGAAGTAGTTGTATGGAATGAATGGAAGTGTTGTAAAAAGTTTGCCTTTGGCCTTCCTTTTCTTCTTGTAGAAAGTCTAAGCGTTGCTATCTTCTAATCAGAACTTACAGGACCCACTTATGTGGGACTAGCACTAGCTCATGATCATTTTTTCTATCTTTTCTTATAATATCTAAAATTTGTTGGGCCCCACTTAAGTGGGACCACACTAGTTAATGGCCTTTTTGCTACCTGCTAATCAAATATATGAAATGTACACAATATTGGGTTCTGTCTCTTTACATATGATTTACTTGGTCCAATGGGCCCTCCCTGGCAATGTAACCAACCAGCCATTATCTTCCAAGTATTTCAAGGCTCTCCTGTGGCCATGTGAGGGTTTTGCCAGTGCACATTTTAGGATTTGCACCATTTTTTATTTGTTGAGAAATTTCATTCATTTGAAACATGTTTCTAGATTCTGCATGATGATTACTCTACTGTTATTAGATTATTTTCACTGTCAGTTTTGGCTTATTGCATAATCAAGTTTTAGTGCTGAGATAGTTTAATTGTTGAAGTTCTACAATTACTTATCAAAAAAAATGTTTGTTCAAGTTTTACAATTGACTCAGTGTTCCCATCATAATTGTCAAATGCATTTTGATTTTTTATTGCAACACAAACAAGTGAACAACACATGCACAGATACACGTTGCTATTAACCAATGTCACTTATCTTATGTTGGCATAGGTCTCAATGTTCAAGAAGAACTATGATCATCTTCCAAAAGAGGTATATTTTGGCAATTACAAAGATGCAACTCGTGGTAACCCAAACTACTTTTTGACCTATGGAAATGGGAAATCAGCTGCTCGGATTCAAGATCATCTTCGTCCCAATGGTGCACACAGATGGCACAACTACATGAAGTCCCCAAAGTATGTTAATTCTGTCTTTTTTTATTATTTTTATTATTATTTTTGGTTGCTCTTTTGAGGAGAGGAGAGGGGAGATGGGTCAAACCTGTGACATGGGGACTGGGATGGGGGGTAGGTGCCAATTGAGTTACAAGCCCATTGGCATTGATTCTGTCATGTTTCAGAAATTTAATGTGCATGCATTTCACCATCAATGTTTCAATGGTTTGTGCATGTGTGCACTAAGACTTACTATTGATATGCTAGTTCCTGTGAAGTTTCAATATAGCATGTAATATATTATCATACATGAGCTCCTGGGAATCTTGGTAATTATGTTTACCTAGTACCTATGTGATACTGGTTTTTTTCTCAAATTCTTTCTTTTTAAGTGTTGAAATTTATGGTTAAATTTGTAAGTTTTTTTTTTTTTTTTTCCTTGTACAACCACTTATGTTTCCTTTTCATTCTTTTTATAGTGAGATCAAATTAGATGAGGCTGCTGTTCTACATTACACATACCCTAAATTTTCTGATTTAACTTCAAGACGTGACCGGTGCGGCTGCAAGCCTACAAAGGAAGATGTTAAAAGATGCTTCATGCTGGAGTTTGACAGAGCTGTGAGTTCTGATTCCTTCACTATGCTGGTCTTTTACCCCTTACCCCCTGTGGGTGGCCAAAAAAAAAAAATTCATCTTTTGAATTGCAAGAGTGCCAGCTTAGTTTTGCGCTCCTCCTACTTAAATTATTTTCCCTTTTGGCACTTCATATATTGCCAGCCATCTTATTCTTGATTTACATATCATGTGTATAAATTTCTTTTGATGATATCTGTGGTTATTTTTAAAAGTTATTACATTACATTTCATGCTTAGGTGCAAATTTAAATCCAATTATTTATCTGAGGCAAACCATGTGGCATCTCAATTCAATCATATTAAGCTAGGCTGTCCCTTCGTTTTTGTTATTTTACTTTATGCATGGTGAATGCCTGTACTTATGCTTATTATTTTACTGAATTATCAATGAGATGAGACAGAAATACACTTCCTCCGGATTCATAGGAAGGAAAGTGTAATACTAAGGGATAAATACAGGCTCTCTCTCTCTCTCTCTCTCTCATTATAGTTGGAGACTCTTGCGGGTTAGATACTAGGCTCTCTATCTCATTCTGTGGTTGGAGATGAAAGTTCTTGTTTGATTTTCATTTTTTCTATTTGGGTTTTCTTTTCCCCCTTTTTATCTTTAATTTTTTGTTCTTATGGCAAGTGGTAACTTATCAGAAACTCTTGTACAGCTCTGTTTGATCCTCTACATAGTACTTGTTCTAGATATATAATTGGTGACCAATGTTTTTTTTTTTTTTTTGATAAGTAATTGGTGACCAATGTCTTAAAATTAATGTAGCACACACATTGTAGATGGCACATAGTTTGGAGAGCTGGTTTTGTTGCCCTTGAAACCAAGTGAACCAAAATCACCACCTTGACATTATGATAAATAGACACAGGTCTATGGATCCCAAGTTCATTTATCAACACATGATTAAGGTTGGGTGCTGTGTTTCTGCAGTGAACCATTATTTATTTCCATATTGTTTGGCTCCATAAATGAAACTGTTCTATTGTGAATCCAAAAGGCAATTTTTGATGATCATCATTATATATATGATGCCTTTCTACATTTTTTGTTGTTTCCATGTTTTTTCATTTCCCCCTTATTTTTCTCTTTTGGTCCACTTCTTGTAAGGCTTATCTGCAACGAGCCTCTTTTATGTAGATGTTTCCTTTTAGAAGGTGATCCCTCTCTGGTTTGTGTTGTTACGTACATCTGGGTAGTGCACGTGAGGTCTCCAGCTAAAGTCAACTTTATGGTTGGTTAAGGAAAATTAAAAAATTTAAAAAGAAGAGATTTTTTGTTATTAATGTGAGAGAGAGAGAGAGAGAGAGAGAGAGAGGATCTACGATATGTGAATCTAGAATATTTATTTCAAATTCCCATTGCTACCAAAGGCCTTAATGTCATTATAATTTAATTTTTTAGTTATATATTTTAGTGCAAACACATTCTCATGTTGCTTACTGCTGTCCTATTTTTCCTACGCAGGCATTCATAATTGCTTCCACTGCAACAGAGGAGGAAATGCTTCGCTGGTATGAGGAATTCTACAAACTTTTCTATTCATGATTTCCAAATGGAGTTCATCTCTATATGCTAGAGGCCTTTGTTTTTTTTTTTTGCCGAATATACTAGAGGCCTTTGGTGTCCACTTTTTTGTGCTTTAAAAAATGACCCCACATTTTCTTAACATTGTTCCTACCAAAAAGTAGTAAATACGTAAAATAAGTAACATTCATAAAGTCATTGAAATAGAAGAATTTGGTGCCCACATGTGGTTGACCATGACTAATATGTTGAGGATTTACAGTAACCCCAAAATTTTGGGAATAAGGTTTGGATGTTGTTGTGATATCCACAGCTCTGAAATCTCAAAAATAACTCTTCGATATGATATATATTTTTTTATTATTATTAAGAAATAAGAACTAAGGCCATATATTGGGGTTAAAATAGTCAAAGTGAAACAAAATTGAAATCTTTAATTTTAGCCATATTTCTCTCTTATACAGCAATGTAATCCAAAAAAGATAAGATTGAAGGTGGGTGGTTTAGAATATCCAGAATGTTTTTTTTTTGATAAGTAGAATATCCAGAATGTTACATTACACCCTTACACCACGTTTTGAAATTCAAACTCAAGGAAAAAAATTGTAAGTGTAGGTTCTAAAAAAGTTGACTTTAAAACAATAGAAAGAAAAAGACTGATCACTCTCGGAGCACATGCAACAATGCTAGTACAAAATATTAATTTTCCTAGGATTTTGCACAGTGCAAGTTACATTCTAGGGTGCAATTGGATATCCCACAGAAACTGAACTACTTCATTGTGGTTTTAGCATTTACTGTGGGAATGATTGTTGCGAATGAGGCTTTCATTGGGAAGGATGACCCATGTTTAGAATTTGAATGAGTCTCACTTTTCTTGGTTTTTCTTGTTCCCAAGATGACCTATTACAACCCACATTAGTAATCAGATAAGAAGGGGTTGTATTATAAACGAGATATGTACTATTCCTTGGATTTGTATCCTTGAAGTTTTTGCTTCTCACTGGTATTACTTTTTTGCTTTAGGTACAATGAACGCATTGTGTGGACTGACAAAGAACTAAACTTAAAACTTATGAGGAAGGGTATCTTGACTCGCGTTTATGCTCCTAGTGTGAGTTCAATTGCCTTCATATCTAATGTCTTTAAAGGCATGGTATTTTATATTCTTTTAACCTATGCATGGCTGTTGGATATTGTCAACCTTTAAATTTTTTTTCTCTTCAGGTCATTATTCAAAGTCTGAGGGAATCTGGTGTTTTTAGCACCACAATAGCATCAGCTATGAAAACGAGTGTTTCAAAGGAAAGTTTCTTAAAATCCGTTGAGAGCAGCAACTCTTCTAGGGAACTATCATCTGGAGTTATTTCTTCAAGAAAGATTGGTAACAGCAGAGAGACCCAAACAAATGGAAGAAAAGTCTTGGAAATCACAGAATTTGATTCACACCCCTTGGCTATCCCACCCTTATCTCCTCCTGGCCTGCATGATTTTCACATTGATACATAAATTTTTTTGACATTGACTATGACCCATACCTCCTTGCCATAGACAGCTTCCTGTTTGGAGATTTTGAATTTTTCCTGAGAAGAGAACAGAAGAGAATGAGAGAAAGCTGTTGGCTATTCTGAGGCACTTCATTGTTCAGTTTTATGGGGTTCTTCCCGATCATTACCCAAGCGCTGGTGTACATTTCAGGTTTAGATTATAGGTTTTACTGAGTGATAGGTGTAGAGCGGATTTCGATTGCAGATTCTTGATTTTCTTACAGCTTGCCCATGTATGTAACCATTGGCTGATTGCCCGAGGTTGTAATCTGAAATCTTAGGCCTCACATTTGTTTGTTAATACACATTGAAGGGGGTGACATTAGAATATTCTTTCCCCAGTCATAATACTGAGATGGCTGCTCAATAAACATGGCTGATTGCCATTGATTTTCTCCATTTAGTTAAAATAGAAAAGCCTTCTGTGGATTTATTGATTTGATGTTGGGTTTAATGGCTGTAATAATGATGGCAGCCGCAGACAAATTGACAATATGGGACAGGGAATGTTTGATTCCCATTCCTCTGTTTGGGAAATTTTTAAGGCTAGAGCTCCATGCATCCCACATTTCTCTGTTTGAGGAGGTGGTATTATTTGTAATTGTTGAATGCATCATCCCTCTCACATGGGGTGGGTCGTTGGGTCTCACATTTGTGAATTCAAAATCAAATTAAACCCCTGGTATTCTAATTTGAAAAATTTAATCCCTGAAATTTTAGAAATGGGAAAATTGTTGTTAGTTAAGTGGTGGTAAATTCTATCAGGTGCACTGTAGTGCTAATGAACAAAAATGTAGCCAAATGACCAATTTGGCCATTTTCATAACATTAGAATTAAAATTTTGGTGATAGGTGTTTTGGTCTATTGATAAAAAGCAATCATCATGAAATAGATGCTATGTGTTGAAATTCTATTTTAATATATATATATATATATATATATATAATTTTGGTCATTTATGTAACTTTAGGATTAAAATTTCAAATTAAAACAATATGAGGTTAGTAAAGAAGTTAGAATAGTTTATCGAACTAGGTTTTCTTTCAAATTGAATTAGAGGTTATGTGGTGTGGTGGTGGTTTATAAGAACACCTAAGTATATTAAATCTTCCGATTAATTAAATTATTTCAAACAAGTCACGTAGCTATTTTTTTGTTAATAATTTGATAATTAGGGAAGGGAGATTTAAACCATAGATATCAAAAGTATCAAGAGATGCTAAACAGTTGAGTTATAAGACTTAAAAATAAAAAATAAAAAAGTTTTATGGGAGTTATAAGGCTCTTGATAAGTCACATCACTATTAAGTATGTTATGCTATTAAAAATATACATAGATTTTTAAATTGTCTTGCAATGGATTGGATGAGCAATTCTCTAAACTTATTTTTGAAGAAAAATTTTATTTTAATTTAAACTTTATTTGATAATGATTGTAATTTATTTTCTTACAATTTAAAAAAAAAAATATAGCATATCATATATATTATATTAAAGTTGAAGCACAATTATAATCCAAATTAGTTTCTAATTGTTGTCTAATTTTGTGCTACATGTTCAATATATTTTTCTTAATTTTGGTGCTTAGTGATCAATTCATAATGCTTAGCATAGAAGTCGAGATGGTAATTTAAGTAAGACTACCTCATCATTACTATTGTTGAATATGTCTATGCATAAACACAAGTTACAAACTAGTGTAAAAATTATTTTAGGTAATTTTTTTTTTAAACAAGTTAAAGGAATTTGTATCCGTATCACCCAAATATAACATGTTTATCATGCATTTTCTCCCCAATAATGGTCCACATCCAACATTTGAACCTAGTTCAGATTATGTACCATTAGAAGTTTCTTTAACATAAATCATAAGAGACAAATGTTACATTGAACAGAGGAGAGAGGGAGAGTCAATTCAAAACTAAAATTATCTACTGAACATGAATCCATGGAATGATTAATACAAAAGAATCTCCAACATTGACGTGGCAAAATATTTCTTAATTGCTTGGTAATTTTTGGCCTTGGCTAATTAGAGAGATACATCTTCCACCTAAGTATGAGAGTTGCGGAAATCTTCATCCCACTTCCCACAAATGATGACCTTACATTAGTTAGATGATGAATACAAGGACCTCTCTCTGGCAATCACTTGAATTTCAAACAGTGGCTAAGTTCTCAACGTGGCTGTAAGCCTGAGGCTTGTCAAATATATTTGATTCCTTCTTTGCCAGATTTTCCAATTATACCACACTCCGGGAGTATCTAAAGAATTTTCCCACTCATAGGTCATAGCTTCATAAATAAGATCCCTCCTTCCATGGTATTTCCGGGCTTATGCCGTCTTTAAAAGCTTTAGCCTTAGACATTTTGATCCTATCTTCCATGGATTTCCGGGCTTATCATGCCTGGCTATATTTATACAGTGTGTAGCTTATGTTGTGCTCCAGAAGAAAGAGATGGAAGTATCAATGCTGAAAGCGAAAGGATGAGAGAAAAGAGAATTCAGTAAATTTTCTTGTTGCCATTATGTAGTGGAATTGAAATCAATGTGTCTGATTTGATGGAAACAAGCTATATACCATTAGCACTAAATTGATGCGTTCACAAGTTGTGGATCCTTGTTAAAAAATTATAAATTTTATGTAGTTCTCAGATATCAACAGTCTAAATATAACATACAGAGATAGAGAATGATAAAGAAATTTCTAAACACAATTTTGTGCTTACCCTCAAGCATTTATCAAATATAAGTATATAGCCAAAAAATAAAAGATTTGATCATTAGGACCAAGAAACTAGTAAATGGTAAACAAATAGATTCGTTTTAAAAAGAGAAGTAAAATAAGGAATACTAGGAATGCTCATTATTCTGATGAATAGATTTATTCTAACTTTCTAAGACCTATCATCTCAAAATCAAGCGTATGATACTAGGAATGTTCAATGAATAGAAATAATTGGATCAGAGACACTCATAATGGCTGTAACAGCAAGATAATAGTTTCATTTTTCAGTCTACAAAAAATTATATTAGTGCCTATTACAAGACCGAATGTCCAAGCTTAACAAAAGATAAAAAAGATTGCTACTTAAAAGGGTTGAAATTAATATGTATGCATTCATGTCCAAAAAGAGAGAATTAGATTGACAAAAACAAATTGATTAAAAAGCCTTCCATAATCCATACAGCTTAAAGATTGAGGAACGCAAGTTTTTTTTTTTTTTACCCATATTATTCAGATTTATTACTTTTGGGTTTGAGATAAGGTTTAGTATTTAAATAGTGTGTTTTTTATTGAATAAATATGTTATTCCCCATATAGATTAGGCACACAAGGCACAAATAACAGGCTCAGAGATTAACTATTCAAGTTAACAAATGCTATTTCCTTTCTCACTTCTAAATTGGGTGCCAAGATTTACTATGTCAACACTGTTGGACCAACCCCTGCATTGAAGATTATATGTTCGTAAAAGCTCCTTATTTTTCAACTAGTGGATTATAAATAATCACATATAAATGGTAAGCAAGCTGAAAAACATGAGACAAAGAATTGAGATGCAGATATAATATAATACATTAGAGCTAACATTAATAAGAGGACTTTGGAGCAGGACATACCACCCCAAGTGACTTCGTCTGCTAAATGGATGTGCGTTTCTACACTGACACCTGCTTATCTTTGTCTGATTACTGCAAAGATTAATCATACACCAATTTTTTGGAAAAGTGAGATTTTGGGCCGGGCATAGCAGTCCTAGTAATAACATTAAATTAAAAAAGTATATGTTTGTTTTCTTAATTATTAGAGAATACTTACAATTCAATGGTATGTTTAATTATTCTTGAAATACAAATATCTTCTGGTAAATCATTAATATGATTTGATAATCCAATAATCTCTTCTGAGATTATATTCATGTTTGATTTTTGAAGGGATTGATAAATAGGATAATTGGATGGGATTGGCAATGGATAATAGGAGATAAATGAGTATTTGGAGATGGATGAAGCCATAATAAAGACATTAGAAATTGAGAACTGAGATGAGTAGGCAGGGCTAACCAGAAGAGTATTTATACCCCGAGGACATATACTCAAAGTAAAAGTGTGACACACAAATAATGTTAACTTTGGAAACTTATTCGAACATTTATTGCAATTTTGGAAACAAAATAAGTGGCAGTTTATTACATTACAATTAGCTACCAAATAAAAAGGCCCCTTTGATTTTCTTGCTAGACATGCCTTTCATGCCATTTTATGATCAATGTAATTTGATTGTCCAAAAATGACCATCCATATATTCCATCAGTTTAATTTCTTACCAAAGCTAAAAAATGTATGCATGTTAGTTTTTACTTTCCCCCCATGTATAGCAATATAGCATATTTGTAATCTCTTGTCTGTCAAATCATGCTTTTCACATAACAACCTTATTCTACCCTTATTCAAATTATGATTGTCTGTCAAATTATGTTCCACCAAACGTTGAATGAATCAATACTTCAGGCTGATTTGCAAAGCCTCCCTTAATAATATGAGCTGAATTTCTTCTCCAAAAAAAAAAAAAAAACCTGTAACTTGTAAGCTACTTCTCATACTAATTAGATGATAAAATATGTGGGTGTACAATTTTGATTTTACGACAATAGCCCTCATACTATGAATCTCAAGAGTTTTTAGGATAACTCCACCATAAAGTTTCTAAATATTCAATCACTTTGAAATAAATAGATCTGATTTTGCCAAGCCATGAACATTTAAACAAACGTATGCTATTACTATTTTTTTAGTATTTATTGAAATTATTAATGAGGAGTCAAAATCCATTCTTCTTAATTCACAGTCCTACTACTGTATCCTCTTAGTATGATAGTTACTCCACAAATAAAAGTTCTTGTAGGATGGGGGTAGGGGGACAAGAGTCGGGGTTCAAGTCTCCAGGAGAGCGTTTTACACACATAAATACTTAGATTAAGTTAGAGTATGATTTCTATCTCTTTTTTTTTTTTTTTTAATTAGTCCCCATAGCCAATTGATTAGAATAAAGGTTGTCTTCAATTGCTTAAAAATGATAGCATGATCAATTGGTTAGCAGAATAAATTTATTGATAAATTTGATTAACTTGTCAAAATTGGAATCAAACTTATTAACCCACCTGAATTCGAAAGATATAGATAAGGGATATTTGGATCCATAAAAAAGGGTTAACTAATACCCAACTCATTAATTAGGTTGACATGTAGGCCGCATGGATAAGCCTGTTTTCTTTTTCTTTTTCTTTTCCTTTCTTTGAAAAAAAAAAAAAAAAAACTAACTCAATTTCCTTAATTTTAGACTTGGGGTAATATTTAGTAATTAATTTATATAACAATCATGGTCATAAAATTTAAAAATTCATTTGACCCATTTCTTTCACATTTATAAATTCTCACTTCGATTGCTTCTCCATTGCACTAATATGATGATCTCTCTCTCTCTCTCTCTCTTTAAACGTTGTCTTTAAGCATTGAACCCAAAACCCTCCTCTCTTCCTACAATTCTTCACTTTAGTCAATAAGTGATGTCAATGATAGTACAAATTTTACAATATTAACTTTATAAACTATGTTGGTTTCTTTTAAACATAGAACAAAAAATGTGGCAAAATGACCAATTTGATCATTTTCATAACATTAGGATTAAAATTTTGGTCAAATTGATTAGTGTCTTAGTTTGCTAATAAAAAGTAACCATCATGAAGCGGATGCTATATGATGAAATTCTAATTTTGGTCACTTATGTAACTTTAGGATTAAAATTTCAAAATAAAACAATATGAGGTTAGCTTGATTTTCACCCAAAGTTCAACGATTTTTTTTTTTTTTTTTTTTTTTTGTATTTTATCCAAAAGAAAAAAAAAAAGAAAAAAAAAAAAAGAAGTAAAACAAAATTATAGGCGCGTGTAAAGAAGTTAGAATAGTTTATCGAACTAGGTTTTCTTTCAAATTGAATTAGAGGTTAGGTGGTGTAGTGGTGATTTATAAGAACACCTAAGTGTATTAAATCTTATGATTAATTAAATTATCTCAAACAAGTCACATTGCTATTTTTTTAAATAATTTGATAGTTATGGAAGGAGAATTTAAATTATAGATGTCAAAGACACCAAGAGATGCTAAACAGTTGAGTTATAATGCATTTTGTTTTTTTGTTTTTTAGGGGAGTTAAGGCTCTTGATAAGTCACATCACTATTAAGTACGTTACGTGATTAAAAGTATACATATATTTTTAAATTGTCATGCAATAGATTGGATGAGCGTTTCTCTAAACTTATTTTTGAAGAAAATTTTTATTTCAATTTAAACTTTATTTGATAATTGTATGGGAACAAAAGTCAATTACCAGTTCCAAATGGATGGAAAGTTGATATGAAATTACCCAATACAACTAGTTTGTAGAGAATGGGTTTTCGAGGACAGCTTCTATATACTTTAAAGTTTAATGGTCTGATTTCAAGCCTTATGGAAAAATGACAAGTAATCTATGAGAAAGAAGAAGATTTCAATGTTTAATTCTTCCTCGGATAAGTCTAAGGTTCTCTAGTTCATATATTGTTCAAGTCTTGGTTACAGAGTATTGAAGCACAGAGTATATTTCTCTGCTTTGTGTTTTTTTCTCCCCCTCCTGGAGGAATTCCCTTTCCTTACATATCTATTTGAGGTGCATCTCAGGCTCTCAGCCCTTTACTTGTACAGCCATTGATCTTCATTTGGATACTTGTCTCATTAGGGTTTTACTGAAGATGGTAGAATGTGTTGTAAGCTGTGAAGGCACTGTTCAAGGGTCATTTTGCCATTAATGTGGTTAGCAGAGATGGTGTAGTGCATTAAATGCGAAAGTGATGGGTACTTTACTTAGATATTTCCCTTCTTCTTTACTTGCACGTCTCTACCTTTTTCCTTGACATTTTGTCATTTGTTCTAGGTGGCTCATCTAAAGCCTTCTGAGGAATGTTTGCTCCTCGGACTTCTCGGGTGGTCGGTTTCCTCAGTTTCAATATTTGGGTTCTCACCAATATTGGGCTAGAATTAGTGAGAGGATGAAACTTCCACCTCCTTGGGTTGGACCCACATGGCGCTATTTTATGTTCGAATCCTACCCCTCCCACAATAATGATTGTAATTTATATTCTTACAAAATATTTTTTTAAAATATCATATCATATATATTATATTAAAGTTGAAAAACAATTAGAATCCAAATTCGTTTCTAATTGTTGTCTAATTTTGTGCTACATGTTCAATATATTTTTATTAGTTTTAGACTTTTAGTGCTAAGTGATCGATTCATAATACTCAGCATAAAAGTCGAGATGGTCATCTAAGTAAGACTACCTCATCATCATTATTATTGAACATGTCTATGCATAAGCACAGGTTACAAACTAGTGTTAAAATTATTTTAGGTCCTTTTTTTAAAACAAGTTGAAAGGGATTTGTATCCGTATCACCCAAATATAAAATGTTTATCATGCAGATTCTCCCCAATAATGGTCCACATTTAACATTTGAAGCAAGTCCAGATTATGTACCATTAGAAATTTCTTTAACATAACTCATAAGAGACAAATGTTACATTGAACAGAGGAGAGGGGGAGAGTCAGTTCAAAACTAAATTATCTACTGAACATCAGAACATGAATCCATGGAATGATTAAAACAAAAGAATCTCTAACATTGGCGTGGCAAAATATTTCTTAATTGCTTAGTAATTTTTGGCCTTGACTAATTAGAGAGATAAATATTCCAACAAATGATGGCCTTACATTAGTTAGACGAATACAAGGACCTCTCTCTTGCAATCACTTGAATTTCAAACAGTGGCTAAGAAGTTCTCAACGTGGCTGTAGGCCTGAGGCTTGTCAAATGTTTTTGATCCCTTCTCTGCGAGATTTTCCAAGTATACCACACTCATAGGCCATAGCTTCATAAATAAGATCCCTTCTTCCATGGTATTTCCGGGCTTATCACGTCTTTAATAGCTTTAGCCTTAGACATTTTGATCCTATCTTCATGGATTTCCGGGCTTATCACGCCTGGCTATATCTATACAGTGTGTAGCTTATATTGAGCTCTAGAAGAAAGAGATGGAAGTATCAATGCTGAAAGTGAAAGGATGAGAGAAGAAAATTTAGTAAATTTTCTTGTTGCCATATGTAGTGGAATTGAAATCAATGTGTCTGATTTGATTGAAACAAGCTATATACCTATAGCACTAAATTGATGTGTTCAGAAGTTGTGGATCCTAGTTAAAAAATTATACAATTTTATGTCGTTCTCATATGTCAACAGTCTAAATATGACTTACAGAGATGGAGAATGATAAAGAAATTTCTAAACACAGTTTTGTGCTTACCTGACCTCAAGCAATTATCAAAAATAAGTATATAGTCAAAAAATAAAAAATCTGATCATTAGGACCAAGAAACTAATAGATGGTAAAAAAATAGATTCGCTTTAAAAGGATAAGTAAAATAAGAAATACTATGAATGCTCATTGTTCTAATGAATAGATTTGTTCTAAGACCTTTCATCTCAAAACCAAGCATATGATACTAGGAATGTTCAATGAATAGAGATAATTGGATCAAAGACACTAATAATGACTGTAACAGCAAGATATATAATAGTTTCATTTTTCAATCTACAAAGAATTATATCAATGCCTATCACAAGACCGAATGGCCAAACTTAACAAAAGATAAAAAAGATTGCACTTCACAAAGTCTTTGTTATATCGCTATTGTACAACTACTCTACAAGAGAGACTTTATTGTTCAAAAAGATTGCTACTTAAAAAGGTTCGAATTAATATGTATGTACTCATGTCCAAAAAGAGAGAATTGGATTGACAAAAACAAATTGATTTAAAAGCCTTCCATAGTCCATACAGTTTGAAGATTGAGGAACGCAAGGATTTAAAAAAAAAAAAAAAATTTTTACCCCTATTATACAGATTTATTACTTTTGGGTTTGAGATAAGGTTTAGTATTTAAATAGTGTGTTTTTTATTGAATAAATATGTTATTCCCCATATAGATTAAAAAAAAAAAAGAAGATTAGGCAATAAGGCACAAATATCAGTACATAACAGGTTCAAAGATTATCATTTTCAAGATAACAAATACTATTCCTTTTTCACTTCTAAATTGGGTCCCAAGATTTACTATGTCAACACTGTTGGACCAACCTCTACATTGAAGATAATATGTTTGTAAAAGCTCCTTATTTTTCTACTAGTGGATTATAAATAATCACATATAATACTTTAGAGCAAGACATACCAGTATACCACCCCATGTGACACCGTCTGCCGAATGAATGTGTGTTTCGACATAGACATCTGCTCATCTTCGTCTGATTACTGCAAAGACAAATCATTCACCAATTTTTTGGGATAAATAATTCGGAATTGACTATCACAGAAAAGATTTTAAGTGAAAACTTATGTTGACTTGCAAGTTACAGCACAGTAGGTCCTCTTTAGAGTTTTTGAGAAAGAACATTGGGGTTAAAAAATACACAAACATGCATAAAAAAATGGTCACTTTTTCAAATTAGAAATGATATTTCACCACCCATTGGCTTGTGCCATAACTCATATGGCATGCAGATGCAATTTCTGAAAATGAGAACTACGATTTCAATTAGCCTAGAATGAGAGACAATTAAAAAAGGTTGAACAGATGACTTAGGCCATTATTGAGAAGGTCCAACCCAGTCCAAGTAACAAAAATAATTCCATTAGCCCAAAGGAATGGAAACAAAAATTATTCTAATTAAGGTTTTTTTTTTTTTTTTTTTCCTAACAAAAAAGACTACTTTTTTTTTTTTTGGAGAATCAACAAAAAAAAAAAGACTACTTTATTTTGATAGTTCAATTTCCATAAATAAATTCGACTTTATTTCAATATGGCACACCATTATTTTTATTAGGAGGAAAAAAATAACTTAGAGTTTAGACTAAAAAACTAAAATGATAATGAGGAATTTGAACAGGACATAACAATTGTCGTGCCCAAAAAAAAAACACACGCAACAGTCAACAAAGGCCATTTAAAGAACCATGGAGGAAAAAGTGAATATTTGAGTAGGGTACAGCAGTCTCTACGCTATAAGTTGAAATTATATTATAACAAGCAAATATCGTTTAATGAAAGAACCATCCATGTATTTTCTTAATCATTATAAAAATATACTTACAATTCAAATCTAGCTTTATTTATTCTTGAAATGTCAGTTTCTTCTGGTAAATCATTGACCCGATTTGACAATCCAATAATCTCTTTTGAGATTATATTCACGTTTGATTTTTGAAGGGGTGGATAAATACAATGATTGGATGGGATTGGCAATGGAAGACGGGAGATAGATGAGCAACTGGAGATGGATGAAGCCATAACAAAGGCATTGAGAATTGAGATGTGTAGGCAGGACGAGCATGAAGGGTATTTATGCTCCGAAGACATAAACTCAAAATAAAAGCGTGGCACACAAGCAATCTCAACTTTGGAAACTTATTCGAGCATTTATTGCAATTTTGGAAACAAAATAAATGGCAGTTTATTACATTACATTTAACTACCAAATAAAAAAGGCCCTTCTGATTTTCATGCTAGACATGCCTTACAAGCCATTTTAATTATGATCAATGCAATTTGATTGTTCACAATTCACCATCCATATATTCCATCTATTTAATTTCTTACCAAAACTAAAAAATGCGTGCATGTTTGTTTTTACTTTTTCCCCATGTATAGCATATTTTTAATCTCTTGTCTGTCAAATTATGATTTTCACATAACAACCTAATTCTAACCTGTAATTGGTAGTTTAGAGATATAAATCAGGTCAATTTGGATAATGAAAATGCTTGATAATAGCTTGTCTTCTAAAATATTCTTGTACAGCCTAAAGCTCTTCTCATACTAATTAGATGATAAAATATGTGTCTCAAAACCTAAATACAGTTCAGATTTTACCATGATAGTCCTCATACTATGAATCTCAAGAGTTTTTAGGATAACTTCATCATAAAGTTTCTAAACATTCAATCACTTTGAAATAAATAGATAGGGTTTTGCCAAATCATCAACATTTAAACAAACATTTTCTATTACCATTTTTTTTAGCATTTATTGAAATTATTAATGAGGAATCAAAATCCACTCTTCTTAATTCATAGTACTACCACCATGTATTATTGGAGTGATAGTCATTCCACAAGTATAAGTTCTTGTGGGGTGGGGGTAAAGGGATAAGGACCAAGATTAAAGTCTCTAGGAGAGCATTTCATACACATATATAATTGAATTAATTTAAAGTATGATTTCTATCTCAAAATTAAAATTTAAAAAAAAAAAAATCGTAGTTATCATAGCCAATTGATTAGAATAGAGGTTGTATTCAATTGCTTGAAAATGACAGCTTGATCAATTTTTAAGCAGAATAAATTTATTGATAAATTTGATTAACTTGTCAAAATTGGAATCAAACTTATTAACCCACCTGAATTCGAAAGATAAAAATAAGGGATATTTGGATCCATAAAAAAAGGGCCAACCAATACCCAACTCGTTAAAATAACGGTTGGATTAGCTTGACATATGGGCCACATGGATAAACCTGTTTTCTTTTTATTTTCTTTTCTATTTTTTGAAAAAACAATCTCTCTCTCACAAAGTGCATAACTCCTATAAATATTATTTTCTTTTAACCTAGGAAACAATATTTTCTTTGCTCATTCAGCCTTTCTCACAATAAACTCTCTCGCTTCTTCTCTTTTCTTTGTTTTTTCTCTCTTCTCACATCCTCTCTATCACCCCCTCTAGCATCTTCTCTTCCCACGAATTTCTCTCTCTATTTGCCTCTCTTCTCTTTTTTCTCCTATTTCTTTTCCCCTCTATAACACTGTTCTTTAATAAGGGTTTTATTTTATTTTTTTCTCCTCACAGATCGGTCAACAGTTCTATAACAATTTTTGGTATTTATCAAACTATTTGCACTGGATTAGTTTGCCAATAAAACTATTTGGCCTATGTGGCATTTTGAACTATTTAAAATGGAATGTAAGATTATAATGGTTATTTTGAATTATGAGAAGTATAGTTTATATATATATATATATATATATATATATATATATATATTATGTACTATTTAAAATTGGATAGCTAATTTTGATTGTATCCGTTGTCAAAATTTTAGTTTGAAAACCAAATTCATTCTTGGTTTTTTATTTATTTATTTATATTGATTACATTAGGTGGGTTTACACAATAGACATATTATACATGTTTTAAATTATACAAAAAATGTTATAAAAACTGATGATGCACAAAAAAATAAGTAGGCTAAATGTTCTGGGCTTCAATAGGCTAGTGATTGTTTGGAAGGCCTAAAAAGAAAAACACCAAATCAATGGTGATTGGGGTGAACCGGCCAAAAAACCTCTGATGCTTAAGTTAGTTTTTTCTTTCTAGAAATTAAGAATTCCAACTTTAGGAGTGGTGAAAACTAACTTTCATTTGATGTGAATAAGTCCTTATATAGTGAGTTTTGGAGTGGTTACTTGTTTGGTAACTTCCTCAATGTGTATAGAAGTTAGAAAGTTCAGACTTAACTTGCACAACTACTATTGCAGTTAGAAGATGTAATCTTATCTTCTACAACTGCCATTAGAAATTAAAAGGTTAAGGGGAAGTTAAAGCAATGAGCAAGGATTTTGCTCATACTTCAAAATAGTAGAACGTGGTTTGAGTTATAAGTTTTTGTGCATAAATTCATTCAGAAGATTTTCTAAGTGTTGAGAGGTCATCCAGGCATTTCCATGCTGGACAACCTTCATTAGCTTAGATGACCTCCTCATGCTGGACGACTTTCCTAGATGCGTGACGACACTACAAACAAATTGGAGAAATGACCCAATTTTTGTAGTTTCTTATATGATTTGGACGACAAATCAAGGACGAACTATACTTATTTCTCATCCCTATCAAAAATTATGGATACTAAACACCAGAAAACATTCTCAAGCCCATTTTTAAGGTTATTACCAAACAGTGGAAAATGAGATAGTTTTTCAGAAAATGCTCTGTAAAAAATGAACCATGTTCCAGAAAATATTAATGCTAAAACAAACAGAGTGTAATATGATGATTTCTCTCTCTCTAAACGTTGTCTTTTAGCATCAAACCCAAAACCCTCCTCTCTTCCTACAATTCTTCACTTTAGTCAACAAGTGATGTGAATTATATTACAAGTTTTAGAATATTAGCTTCATAAACTAAGATGGGTATGACAAAAAATGTTGTTAAAAAAATGTCATTATTTTAAATTACATTATTGGTTCCAATAATAATCTTATTGCATCCCTTTGTATGTATTTTTTTAGTTTTTCTTTTTTCTTTTTGAGAAGAAAGTATTTTTATAGATAAACCCTTAATATCCTTATTCTTTAACATTTTCTCATGGTTTTAAAAAATCATTTTTGTCCTTGATTTTGCCAGGCTAGACTAGTGCCCAATTCCCAATTGAACCAATTGAACTGGTCAATCCAATCCGATTTTTAAAATAGTGCGTTTCCCATAGTCAAACATATAACCAACCCACCTCATCTAATCTCCACGTGCCACTATGGGTATATGGGTCCACTTGGGTTAAGTCATCACTTAAGCAAGACTAGCTCATCATTACTATTATTGAATGTTTTCATACATAAACACTACAAACTAGAGTTAAAATGATTCTAAATAACATTTTTAAAACGAGTTGAAAGGGATTTGTATCCATATGACCCAAATATAAGAGTACTCACATTAATCAATGTATAATAATATAAGAATTAAATTTTGCACATCTAACTTTAGAAATCACCCACATTAATTCATGTAAATTTGTGTAAATTTGGATTGTTGCTATAGTATCACGTTTATCGTGCGAGTTAAAAATTTGAAATAGGTAATATATGTATTAACCCAACATGATCAATATGTGAAGCATGTCATGCAGAATCGTGTTCATAGTTATTAAACTCAGACCAACCCAACTAGTTAGAACGAAAACCCAGTGACCCAACCTTCATGTAATCGAGTAACTCTACCCACAAAACACAACCCAACCCGACAACAGCGTACAGCGCACATGATTGTTACTCCTCAAAATTTGCTCCAATCGCCACTAGCTTCACTCAAGCCACGCCTACACACTTTGTGTTTTTTTGGCGGTTCTTCTTTCTCTTCTTTAGACCATGTTGCTGCTAACCTGCGCCCGTCCCTGCTTAACGTACGCACCCCCCCTCTGACTAAGCCAGCATTGCAATTTGGGCTTAAGACTTTCATGATTCCTCCTGGGTTTGTCTTCTCTTTTCTTTTTTCCTTACTTTTATTAATATATCACACTGAATGTGTTTTCTTTTTCTTTTTCTTTTTCTTTATTGGGTAGGTTTAAGTTTTCATATATGATAAAATTATAAAAATTAAGAAGAAAAAAAGTCTGAAATTTGACTTTTCGCTCCTCAAGTTTTAAAAAGTTAATAATTTCGTCAATAAAAATTTCAAAATCTATTGGTTTCGTTAGAGAAAGGATATGAACACAAAGAATCTCACAACATTTTCACATGAAGCTGAGGTGGCCATGGGTTTATGCAGCATTGCTATGGACACAATAAAGTTAGTAACTTTTTTACAACTTGTTAGAGCATTAGCATCAAAAAACTCTAATTCTACTCTATTTTACCATTCCAAAAAATCACTTTATCATTATACCATTTCATTTTACAATATTTCCAACACCCCAAAACTCTATTTTTATTAAAATATTATTTTTTTAATATTTCTTTATTACTGTCATTTTTTTTTCAGACTCATATTTCTTGGGCTTTCCAACAGTCTTTTTTTTTTCCTCTCCTTCTCCCTCAACCTCTAGCAACACATAAGCCATCAACAACCACAGCCACGACACCAAAAACCCATCAGCACCGATCAACCTATCAACAACCACAGCCACCGCACCAAAAACCCATCAGCCCATGCTGTCGATTTGAAACCCACCAGAGCAAACCCATTCAAAAAAAATATCACCAAAGCCACCATCGAAGCTACCGATGATCAACCCAACCGATCCACCCACCAATCAACAGATCCACTGTTTCAAACCCACTATCAACCGATCCCAGCCCACCGATCCAATCACGACCTAAACACCAGACCTAACCCACTTCATCCACAACATCGGACCCTGAAGACCCACTTCAGCCACAACACCGGACCCAACCCACTTCAACCACAACCCAACCACAACCCAAACACCGGACCCAACCATGACCCAAACACCGGACCCAACCACGACCCACAACCCCTTTAGGCACTTGTCACAGAAGGAAAAAAAAAAAATCAACCACAAAACTGCCGAATCGTAGCCCACCAGAAAAACTGAGCCACTGTGATGTGTGATGTATGTTGGAAGGAGAATAGTGTTTGGGTCTAAGAAAGGAGAGAGCAGATGGAGAAACAAAAAAGGAAGAGAGAGAAGAGAACTGAAATAATGAGATAGAGGAGAGAGAAATTTCAGAGGAAAAAGTGAATAATTTTTTTTTTTTTTTAGAATACTGCTACAGTACAATTCTAACTTTAGAATTGTACTATAGCACTAATGCAAAAAAATTTGCAATAGTTGGGTTTACCATTGTCTGGTGCAAAGGATTTTAAGGCCTAAAATGCCAAATTGTCGTTAGATATGGCATTAGCATTCTCCAATGCTAATGCTCTAAAGGTGTTAGATTGTGATTAGTATAACATCAGTTTTGTCAAATTACCGATTTTTTCAAAAGTTTAAGCTTTCAGGAGATGGTGAATTTATTCATTTAATCTAACAAGCTTCACTAGTATCAACATGTTTGTTGTACACAAATCATAACTTGCTGCCTAAGCAGTAATGAGAAATATTGTGAAATTTATTGTGTCTTTAGACTTATTCGGGTGTGTGTGAGCGTGAGGAGGTGGGCCCGAGTGTGTGATGAGCCCTAATGTGTGTGAGGTGCTAGGATGCCTCAACTTGTGAAAATATTGTGTGCATAGAAAGAACTCATTTTGTCATTCCGCCTATTTGTCCTTCAATTAGTTTATTATAGACCATGTTAGATTTTTAACATGTCTTTTATCACTTGGTATGTCTTCATTTGAGGACAAAGATCCTCTCCATTTGAAATGGAACACTCCATTTAAAGTTAAGATTTTATTTCTTCTTATAATGGGAATATGCCATCTTAAATTTTAAATGACATGATGAAACTACTTTATATTTGCAATATTTAATTTGGATCTTAAAATGTGTTCATTCAAAATTTAGAGGATTTTCTCTGGAAGATAAAATTTATTTTAATTTAAACTTTATTTTATAATGATTATAATTTATATGCTTATAAAATATAAAAAGAATATCATATCATATATATTATATTAAATTCGAAGCACAATTATAATCCAAATTAGTTTCTAATTGTTGTCTAATTTTGTGCTACATGTTCAATATATTTTTCTAACTTTAGTGCTAAGTGATCGATTCATAATACTCAACATAAAAGTCAAGATGATCATCTAAGTAAGACTACCTCATCATTACTATTGTTGAATATCTCTATGCATAAACACAGGTTACAAACTAGTGTTAAAATTATTTTAGCTCATTTTTCAAAAACAAGTTGAAAGGGATTTGTATCTGTACGGCGGTTAAGCCCGTTTGGGCCGCCCGAGGTACCCGGAACCTTGAACAAAGTGATTTGGGCCAACTGAGGCTTCCAGGCCCACTGTGACAACTGCCCTTGCTTCTCGGGTACGCGCACCCCGGTTTTGCTTAGATTCACGGGCCGTACAGTGCCAGCTACATGGCCCGCGAGTTATACCCGGGGACCAGCGCCGGACGCGTTCCTGACCGAGAAACTCCGTTGCCGAGCACTTCGGAAGGAGAACCAATTCCAAGGCCACTCCCACCTAACCACCCACCTACGACTAACAGCATTGGACCTCCAAGAGCACTAGCGTCAGAGGTAATCATAACTGTTCCACTAACATTTCTCTATAAATACTGAGGGTTGAGAATAGGGAAGGGGTTGTTGAAGGGGAGAGGAACAATAGAGAGAGAGAGGAACAAAAGAGAGAGGAACGATAGAGAGAGAGAGAGGAGGAAAAGCAAGTCTGGTTGTGAGAACCACCCTCAGTAGGAAATCCTCAATCCCACGTCATTCAATAAATTGTAAGCCCAATTGGTGTAGGCCCATTGGCCCATCAATTTTGGGTGCGTACAATTGGCGCCGTCTGTGGGAATCTCCTACGAAGCTGTGGTTCGGCCAAGACTCGCACGCAGCGGGATGTCAGGGGGAGGTGCTGAAAGCGAGGCTGAAAGTCGCTCGGCGGGACCATCTCGGGGGTCATCTTGGCGAGAGCGAAGGCACAAGAGACGTGAAGACAGGGGTAGCGAACGGGAAGAGCGGTCTGGCCTCAGGGAAGGGTCGTACCAGACGCAGCGGGCGACATCAGGGACGACGGGACATAGACAGTTCGGCGAGAGGGATGAGGAGTTAGAACGGTTGCGCAGGCGGGTGAGGGATTTGGAGTTAGAGGCAGATGGAGACCCGGGAAGAGGGCTCGGCGACCGGAGAAGGGCAGCAGCAGGGGGAGATCGCCGTGCTGCGGGATCCCATCAATCAGGGTCCCACCAGCAACGACACCGTTCCCGGTCACACGAGCCTTATCGCGACCGGGACCGCTCGCATTCGCGGGAATCCCGCCGTCGCAAGCATCGATCGCGGTCAAGGGAATGCACGGATAGGGGGTCCGATTCGCCCATCGAGCGCCGACCGTATAACGCAGCAATGGATGCAATGAGCCGCGCTCTGCGGGGAGCAGCGCGGTCCCCGTTCACAGATGACATTGAAAGAGCTGTAATGCCGAGCAGGTTCACAAGACCCCCATTCAACGTATACGATGGGAAAACGGACCCGGTCGAACACGTCAGTCACTACATCCACATGATGTCCTTGCATTCTCACAACGATGCGTTAATGTGCAGGGTTTTTCCCTCCAGCCTCGGACCGACCGCTCTAAGATGGTTCAATGGACTGCCAAAGGGATCCATTCGCAGTTTTGCCCATTTAATCCAGGAATTCGGTGCTCGGTTTGTGACATGCAGTCGGGTGCCGCAGCCCGTGGACGCGCTGCTATCTATGAAGATGCGGGTAGGGGAAACGCTCCGCAGCTATGCCAGCCGGTATTGGGAACTTTACAACGAGATAGGTGGGGGTAATGAGAAAATTGCAGCGAGCACCTTCCGGATAGGGCTCCCCGAAGATTCAGAGCTGCGGGATTCGCTAACAAAGAAGCCTTCCGAGGATATGAGACAGCTCATGAGATGGGTCGAGGAATATAAGCGCCTGGAAGACGACCGGTTGCAAAGTAAAGGCAAGGCCCAGGTAGTAAACCGTCCTCGGCAGGGGGGTTTCCAACCGAGAAATCGGAAGGATACGAGGGCCAGCGAGCCGCTTTGGCGGGCGGGGGAAGTGAGCTTGACGTTCAAAGAGCCCGTGCATCGGATCTTGGAGCGGATCAAGAATGAGCCCTACTTCAGATGGCCGAACAAGATGGGAGGTGACCCCTCACGGAGGAATCAGAACCTGTACTGTACCTACCACAAAGACAAAGGACACACTACCGAGCAGTGTCGAGTACTAAAAGATCACCTGGCACAATTGGCGAAGGCTGGACACCTGAAAGAGTTTGTGGTGGGCGACGATGTCCGGGGGAACGATGGAAGTGCCCGGCAGCAAAGAAACCCTCTGCCCCCGCCCCTAGGAGTAATTGAGATGATCTTCGTCGCTCCAGGGGGATCGTCTGCGGCAGAATTAGGGGTGTTGACTGTTGCAGCGACGGAGGATCTGCCGGACGGAGACCATACGAGAAAGAGGGCGAAGCACGCTCGGGAGATGCTCGCCTTCGACGAGCGAGACTTGGAAGGAACGATACAACCGCATGATGATGCACTGGTGGTTACAGCTCGGGTAAGAGGATTCCTGGTGAAACGGATAATGATAGATCAAGGCAGCGGAGCCGACGTAATGTACCCGGATTTGTTTAGGGGCCTCGGGCTAAAAAGTAAGGATTTAGCAGAGTACAGTGCTCCGCTGGTGTCGTTTGACGGGAGAATCGTGATACCCGAAGGACGTATCTCCCTCCCCGTGAGTATGGAAGGGAAAGAAGTCGCAGTGACGTTCATAGTAGTTAACTCCTTCTCCCCGTATACGGCTATCCTGGGAAGGCCTTGGATACACACCATGGGAGCCGTCCCCTCCACATTACACGTTAAGGTCAAATTTCCTACCGATCTCGGCGTCGCCGTGGTCAGGGGGTGCCAAAGAGTGGCAAGGCAGTGCCTCGTCGCTGCGGCCAGCTTCGGAAGTAAGAGAGCCGGGCAAGGGGAGTACACCGAGCAACCCCCATTATAGCAATTACAGAGACCCCAAGGGGAAATGGGGGCTGAAGGCGCCGGGGAATTTATAAGAGCAAAGATACTGCCGGACGCTGACAAGTGTTTCAAAATAGGGGCCAGTATGACGACCGCTGAAAGGGTAGAAGTGTTACTATGCCTGATACAGAATGTGGACGTGTTTGCCTGGAGTCCCTACGACGTGCCCGGAGTGGATCCTGAGTTCATCGTCCACAAGCTCAACGTGGACCCATCGTGCCCCCCCAAGAAACAGAGGCCGAGGAGGGTGGCCAGAGAACATGCGGAAGCCGTGAATGTTGAAGTCCAAAGGCTCAAAGAAGCAGGGGCCGTGAAGGAGATTTTCTTCCCGGAGTGGTTGGCGAACACCGTGGTAGTAAGGAAAAAGAATGGTAAATGGAGGGTCTGTGTGGATTTCACGGATTTAAACCGAGCATGCCCGAAGGACCCGTTCCCCATGCCGAAGATTGACCAGTTAGTGGACGCCACGTGCGGGCATCCGAGAATGAGCTTCCTCGACGCATTTCAGGGGTACCACCAGATTGCCTTGTCTGCCGAGGATCAGGAGAGGACTGCATTCATAGCCCCGGATGCCAATTACCACTACACCGTGATGCCATTTGGGCTAAAAAACGCCGGGGCAACATACCAACGAATGATGACGAGAATATTCCGTGACAAGATAGGCCGAACGGTGGAGATATGCATAGATGACATGGTAGTAAAAAGCACGGAGGAGGTGCAACACGGGGAAGACCTTAAGATGGTGTTTGAGCGCTTGCGGCAGCATAGGTTACGGTTGAACGCTGAGAAATGTGCCTTCGGTGTAGGGGCCGGAAAATTTCTAGGATACATGATCTCCTGCCGAGGAATAGAAGTTAACCCGGACCAGATTGAAGCCGTGAAGCGTCTCCAATCGCCCAAAAACCCTAAGGAGGTGCAAGTCCTGACGGGGATGTTAGCCGCCCTCAATCGGTTCATATCAAAGTTCTCGGACCGATGTCGGCCGTTCTATCAACTTTTGAAGAAATGGAAAGGGTTTCAATGGAACGATGAATGCGAGGAGGCTTTCCAGGGACTAAAAGAGTACTTAGCACATGCGCCCGGACTTACCGCTCCAAAGACCGGGGAAGACCTGTTTATGTACATCTCGGTGTCCGACCACGCAGTGAGTGCCGTGTTGCTGGTTGACCGGGACACGCAGCAGCCGGTGTATTATATCAGCAAAACCCTAGTGGACTCCGAAACCAGGTACTTGCCTTTGGAGAAGTTGGTCTTGGCATTGATACACGCCACGAGGAAGCTGCCTCAGTATTTCCAAGCTCACACCGTGTATGTACTGACCGAGTACCCGTTGCAGTCGTTGTTGAAGAGATCCGACTTCACGGGACGGATCGCAAAGTGGGGGACTCGGCTTGGTGCCTTTGACGTACGGTACAGGCCGAGAAAGGCAATAAAGGGCCAAGTGCTAGCAGATTTCATAGCTGAGTTTTCACCCAGAGCCCCGGGAGACCCGGTATGTGTGCTGGATAATCGCCCATGGAGGGTGTATGTGGACGGTGCATCAAACTCCTTAGGGGCCGGAGCGGGCGTCGTCCTCATCAGTCCCGAGGGGATAAAAATAGAGCATTCATTCAGGTTGAAGTTCAGAGCTTCAAACAATGAAGCCGAATACGAGGCTTTTCTGGCCGGATTGAGGGCCGTCTCAAGCGTCGGCGCCCGGCACGTAGAAGTATACATAGACTCACGGTTGGTAGTCAATCAGATCACGGGCAACTTCGAAGCTAGAGATCCCCGTATGAAGGCGTACCTGGAGCAGGCAAGGCAAGCCATCTCTGAGATCGGCACCGTACGAGTTATACAGGTGGCCAGGACGCAGAATAGACACGCCGATTCCCTCGCAACACTGGCTTCGTCGGTGACCGAGGATATACCCCGGATGATAACGGTGGAAGTAATCACAGAACCAAGCATCACTACCAAAGTGAACACGAATCAAGCAGGAATAACCGTCTCGGCAGTAACAGCATTAGGGGTCAGTTGGATGGATCCCATCATCGAATACCTGGCCGAGGACAAAGTTCCGCTCAATGAAAAAGAGGCAGGGAAGATCCGTAGATTAGCTCCTAAGTACTGGCTGTCACCCGACAAAAAGTTGTATCGGAGATCCCATGGGGGACCGTATCTAACGTGCCTACACCCCACCAAGGTGGCCGAACTCTTGACCGAGCTCCATGAAGGTGTGTGTGGCAACCATTCGGGGGGACGGTCACTGGCTCATCGGGCCATGACGCAGGGATTCTGGTGGCCTAGGATGTAGAAGGACGCGACCGAGTACGTCCGCAAGTGTGAGAAATGCCAGAAGCATGCCCCCGTGATCCATCAGCCTGCCGGCTGTCTCAACCCGGTAAGCAGTCCGTGGCCCTTCGCTCAGTGGGGGCTGGACATTCTCGGACCCTTCCCCCGAGCCACAGGCAACCGACGGTATGTAGTGGTAGCCGTTGATTACTTCACCAAGTGGGCAGAAGCAGAAGCTTTGGCAAACATACGGGACGTGGACATAAAGAGGTTTGTGTGGAAAAACATAGTCACCAGATCTGGAGTGCCGGACACCCTTGTCTCCGACAATGGCCTGCAATTTTGTAGCAGGGCCTTCCAGGACTTTTGCAAGGATCTCGGCATCAAAAACCGATACTTCACCCCAGCGTACCCTCAGAGCAACGGCCAGGCCGAGGCAGTGAACAAGGTGATTGTGAACGGCCTTAAGAAAAGGCTAGACGGGGCTAAGGGGAATTGGACCGAGGAGCTGCCAAGCGTCCTGTGGGCGTACAGAACGACGCCCAGAAGATCCACTGGAGAAACGCCGTTTTCCCTCACCTATGGGTTCGAGGCTGTAATACCAACCGAAGTGCATTTGGGCAGCGGACGGACGTCCGTGTTCGACCCCGACAAGAACGATGGGTTGCTGGTGGAATGTTTGGATGGGTTAGAAGAACGCCGAGAAGCCTCTACTATAAGGCTCGCAGAGTACCAGTAGAAGCTAGCCCACAGGTACAACCGAGGCATTAGGACGAGGGAGTTCAGAGCAGGGGACCTAGTATTGAGAAGGGCTGTAGGCAACATGCGGGATACCAACTCCGGAAAGTTAGCGCAGAATTGGGAAGGACCGTACCGAGTCACCGCCGTCGCCGGCACGGGCGCCTACTACCTAGAGGAGCTTGACGAGAAGCCCCTACCCCGACCGTGGAATGTCCACAACCTAAAGAAGTTCTACCATTGATCGGTTATATCGCCAAGCATTCAAGCGGAAGAAAAATAGTACATTGTACATGATCGGTTTATGAATGTATTAGTGTTTAAGCCTGCAAATGTGTGTTGTCCAAAAAAGAATATACAAACATTTAGCCTAAGGACAGAAGCCCGTCTCTCGGCTCGATCATTATCGCCGAGCGGGTGGAAACCTATTATTTATCCTAAGGACAGAAGCCCGTCTCTCGGCTCGATCACTATCGCCGAGCGGGTGGAAACCTATTACTTATCCTAAGGACAGAAGCCCGTCTCTCGGCTCGATCACTATCGCCGAGCGGGTGGAAACCTATTATTTATCCCAAGGACAGAAGCCCGTCTCTCGGCTCGATCACTATCGCCGAGCGGGTGGAAACCTATTATTTATCCTAAGGACAGAAGCCCGTCTCTCGGCTCGATCACTATCGCCGAGCGGGCGGAAACCTGCAATTCATCCCAAGGACAGAACCCCGTCTCTCGGTTCGATCACTATCACCGAGCGGGTGGAGACTTAAAATTTTTCGCAAGCGACAAAGTCCCATTTCTAGACTCGGTCACAACAGCCGAGCAAGACGAAACCTAGGGTTTTCCCGAGACCCGTTCACGGTTTGACCGGTATCTCTGAGCGTGCAACGATTTAGCGCTTGTGGGCAGCCCCCGCGCCCCTATTCAATAAATACGGCTGAACAGGGGGAGCCTCCGCTTTCTTTGGACACAACAACTTGTCTAAAAACATAAAACGGTTTAAAAGAGCAATGGAGCGGGCCGCGAATTGGGCAAGCAATACATACAAAAGAAACAAAGAAAACCGAGAAAGAACGTAACCTCAAATTAAATCAGCCGGTAAAATCACAAGGTTTAAAATACTTAAGGTAGAAACTTAGTGAAATTGTCTCGTCACCACAGCCCGACGACATAGGCATTCAAAAAAAAAAAAAAAAAAAAAAAAAAAAAAAAAAAAGGGGGAAAAGGGGGCACGGCTGGTTAAGCTGCTTGATCTTCGGCTCGGGAAACGCTGTTAACCTCCGCACCAGCTGGCTCGGCATGGGCATCGATGGCCTCCACTAGCTCCCGCATACTAGAGGTCTCATCTTCATCAATGACATGGGGGGCGCCCTGCGCCTGCGCAGCCGGGGCGGGAAAGGGGATGTTACTTGGGATGAGCAGGGGAGAGTCCTCGGGAACACCGGCGGCACGAAGTGCGGCCAGCCATCCTTCTTCGAACCCGAGCTTATGTGCCTGACGCATAACAGGTTCTGCGGAATTCTCAGCGTCGGCAAACCCCTCGTTGTACCACTTGCCTTCGCAAGCGTCCAACGCGGCCTTCAAGTCACCCAACTCCTCTCCCAGAGCCGTATTCAAACTCACGGCCTCGGCGAGCTTTATCTGCGCGTCCCCCAGTTGCTGCTCCAGGGCGGCGCTTCTTGATTCAGCACGGGCCCGGGCCTCCTCAGCCGCGGCAGCCTTCCCCACGGCCTCCTCCGCAGCCTTCGCCTTCTCCGCCGCTTTGACATCGGCGACGTCCTTCAGAGCCTTCTCCTGGCCAGCGTCTTCGGCGAGCTCTTTCATCTGCCCGTCAACTATCTGGGATAGCTGCGCAGCCTGAACGAGAATAAGGGCAAAAAGTACGGGGTAGAACCCCTTGCATAAGTTAGTGCCAAGGCTAATCTAAAAAGGGGGGAAAGAAAAGACAGGAGAGACTAAGTATCAGGGTTCCCGAGAATCTTACCGCCACGGTGAACCATACTAGCCGCCTACCCACAGACTCCTTCGTGCCGTCCGCGTAGGCGTGCACATCCTCGGGCAGGAGCAAGCCGTTCGCCAGGCTCTGAGCAACACGGCCCCCCTGGCCCTTTTCCCATACTCTGACGCTGGCGGTCGCCGGAAGGGGCTCACCATTCAGCAGGAAAGAAGGTTGCCAGGGGGCGGCAGACCGAGAGGTGGACGCCCCATCCGGCCGGGTTTGGGTCGCTGGTTCGCTGATGACGACGCCAGATAGCGGGCGAACAGGCGAATGAGCCGGGGAACCGTGCGGGCTGGGCGGTGTCTGATCCGCAACGCGCTGTTTTTTACGTTGTCGGAGTTGTTGAGCGGGAGGGGCCCGAGGGGGCTGACCCGAGTCCCCCTGCTGCTGGGCCGCCGGCTGGGCGCCGGGCATAAAACGGCCGATGGTCATCACCCTCCTTTGCACCATCTCGCGGTTACGACTGGACTCGGTTCCCGAGGTATCAAAGGGCTCGGTCACGGCACCTTCAGGCTCTCGAACCTGTAACTCCTGCCCCTCGTGCTCCTCAGGTGGTTCGGGGGCTTGAGGCTGGATTCGTTCGTGGGCTCTCTCTCTCAGCGCACGGGAAACCCTTTCAGCTGAATCGTCCCGGATCGGTTGACGCTCGTCCGAGCAGATGATCTTCGGGCCGAGGTCGCGCGCTTCGCCCACCGCGAACTTGGGAGGAAGGAAGTTCGCGTTGCGCACGTCAATGTAGGAGAGAAGCGAACTATCAACCAGCAGTGCCTGGCTAAAGGTCTGCCAGGTGGTGTATACGGGATCCACGCCGAGGATAAGATGCAATGCACGGAGTTGGCCGTCAGAATGGACGAAGATCTCAGATCTGAGGACGAAGTTCAGATCCCGGACATGCACCACCCTACGGTCCGGCTTGAACCTTTTTCCGTCTGCAAAGAAACCGCGCAAACGATTAGAAGATACTTAAATCAAATTTAAACAAAGTGTAATACAAAGGGAGCTCGGTACCGACCGACATTGCGCGGCGAAAACGGACAGGGGAGCTCCTTGGCAAACCAATTGCCGCTCACCCGTACGAACTCCCCTGCCGAGTTCCTATTGGAATCAGGTAGGCAAGAGATTAGCCGTACCCTCATGTCCCTAGCCCGTAGATAGTAGTCCGAATTGATATTACCGCAAAGACTGTACATGTAATTGATGTCGTGATGGTTTAGGGTCAAACCGTACAACCGGTTCAGCCTACTAACACAACTCACCACCCGGTAAAAGTTGGGGGGGAGTTGGTCGGGGCAAAGTCCGTAAAACCTAAGTGCACTCATTATAAGGGGGTCTACCGGGAATCTAACCCCGCCCTCCAGAATGGCCATAAGAGGAAAGAAAACTGTGTTTACGCCCTGGCGCCGTTGAATATCTCTATCACCCTCGGGGCAGTACGCTATATCAACGTCCCCGGGGATGTTAAAGGCGGCCCTAAAGGTGACCAGGGCGGCTTCTGACGAAAGCAAATAAGAATAACCCATCGCCTAAAACTAGAAGTTTCTAAAGGAAAACTGTAATTTAAAAAACTGAATAGAATGAAACGGAGCAATTAGATAGAGGAAGAGAGTACTTACTGTGGGCTCTAAGAGTGAATGAAGTCCTGAACTAGAAGGAAGAACGCTCAGCAAAAGCAAGGGAGGGAAGAATGGAAATGTGAAAGTGAGAAAAGAAAGCGTGAGGGGATATATATATAGTGGGGCAGGTGAGGGGAAAATGGCAATAAATGGGCCGTTGGGTGGGAAACCCAACAGGCCGTCATATCAGACTGCCACACGTGCGACGCCTCGGTTCGCGAAGCGTCAGATGGTAATGATACCCTGTTAAATCTTACGCGCCTTCTTGGGACAAGCGAATGTATAATTCAAAAGGGGCAGTACCCGGGCCGGTAGGCGCTTGAGTTCCTTGATCCTTCCCCGAGAACGGGGACGAATCAAGGGGGGGCTATTGTACGGCGGTTAAGCCCGTTTGGGCCGCCCGAGGTACCCGGAACCTTGAACAAAGTGATTTGGGCCAACTGAGGCTTCCAGGCCCACTGTGACAACTGCCCTTGCTTCTCGGGTACGCGCACCCCGGTTTTGCTTAGATTCACGGGCCGTACAGTGCCAGCTACATGGCCCGCGAGTTATACCCGGGGACCAGCGCCGGACGCGTTCCTGACCGAGAAACTCCGTTGCCGAGCACTTCGGAAGGAGAACCAATTCCAAGGCCACTCCCACCTAACCACCCACCTACGACTAACAGCATTGGACCTCCAAGAGCACTAGCGTCAGAGGTAATCATAACTGTTCCACTAACATTTCTCTATAAATACTGAGGGTTGAGAATAGGGAAGGGGTTGTTGAAGGGGAGAGGAACAATAGAGAGAGAGAGAGGAACAAAAGAGAGAGGAACGATAGAGAGAGAGAGAGGAGGAAAAGCAAGTCTGGTTGTGAGAACCACCCTCAGTAGGAAATCCTCAATCCCACGTCATTCAATAAATTGTAAGCCCAATTGGTGTAGGCCCATTGGCCCATCAATTTTGGGTGCGTACAGTATCTGTATCACCCAAATATAACATGTTTATCATGAAGTTTCTCCCCAATAATGGTCCACATTCAACATTTGAAGCAAGTCCAGATTATATACCATTAGAAGTTCCTTTAACATAACTCATAAGAGACAAATGTTACATTGAACAGAGGAGAGAGGGAAAGTCAATTCAAAACTAAAATTATCTACTGAACATGAATCCATGGAATGATTAAAACAAAAGAATCTCCAACATTGGCGTGGCAAAATATTTCTCAATTGCTTGGGAATTTTTGGCCTTGGCTAATTGGAGAGATAAATCTTCCACCTAAGTTTGAGGGTTGCAGAAATCTTCATCCCACTTCCTACAAATGATGACCTTACATTAGTTAGGTGATGAATACAAGGACCTCTCTTTGGCAAACACTTGAATTTCAAACAGTGGCTAAGAAGTTCTTAACGTGGCTGTAGGCCTGAGGCTTGTCAAATGCCTTTGATCCCTTTCTCTGCCAGATTTTCCAATTATACCACACTCATAGGCCATAGCTTCAAAAATAAGATCCCTTCTTCCATGGTATTTCTGGGCTTATCACGTCTTTAAAAGCTTTAGCCTTAGACATTTTGATCCTATCTTCCATGGATTTCTGGGCTTATCACACCTGGCTATATCTATACGGTGTATAGCTTATATTGTGCTCCAGAAGAAAGAGATGGAAGTATCAATGCTGAAAGTGAAAGGATGAGAGAATAGAAAATTTAGTAAATTTTCTTGTTGCCATATGTAGTGGAATTAAAATCAATGTGTCTGATTTGATGGAAACAAGCTATATAACATTAGAACTAAATTGATGTGTTCACAAGTAGTGGTTCCTGGTTAAAAAATGATACAATTTTGTGCCTACCCTCAAGCATTTATCAAATATAAGTATATAACCAAAAAATAAAAGTTCTGATAATTAGGACCAAGAAACTAAAGGATGGTAAACAAATAGATTCACTTTAAAAAGAGAAGTAAAATAAGAAATACTATGAATGCTCATTGTTCTGATGAATAGATTTATTCTAAGACCAGCCATCTCAAAACCAAGCATATGATTCTGGGAACGTTCAATGAATAAAATAATTTAATCAAAGACACTCATAATGGCCATAACAGCATGATAATAGTTTCATTTTTCAGTCTACAAAGAATTATGGCAATGCCTATCACAAGACCGAGTGTCCAATCTTAACAAAAGACAAAAAAGATTGCTACTTCAAAGTCTTTGTTTTATTGCTATTGTACAACTATACTACTAGGGAGACTTTATTGTTCAAAAGGGTTGCAACTTAAAAATGTTCAAATTAATATGTATGCACTCATGTCCAAAAAGAGAGAATTAGATTGACAAAACAAACTGATTAAAAAGTCTCCCATAATCCATACAGTTCGAAGAATGAGGAACGTAAGTTTTTTTTTAAACCCCTATTATACAGATTTATTACTCTTGGATTTGAGATAAGGTTTAGTATTTAAATGGTGTGTTTTTTATTGAATAAATATGTTATTCCCTATTTAGATCAGGCACATAAGGCACAAATCAGTACATAACAGGCTCAGAGATTAACTATTCAAGTTAACAAATGCTATTCCTATCTCACTTCTAAATTGGGTCCCAAGATTTACTATGTCAACACTGTTGGACCTACCCCTGCATTGAAGATTATATGTTTGTAAAAGCTCCTTATTTTTCTACTAGTGGATTATAAATAATCACATATAAATAGTAAACAAGCTGAAAAACATGAGAGAAAGAATTGATATGCAGATATAATATAATACATTAGAGCTAACATTGATAAGAGGACTACTGCAGTGGTGCAGGACATACACCCCAAGTGACATCGTCTGCCTAGTGAATGTGAATTTCTAGGCAGACATCTGCTTATCTTCGTCTGATTACTGCAAAGAAAAATCATACACCAATTTTTTGGATAAGTAATTCAGAAATGATTATCACACAAAAAATTTTAAGTGAAAAATGTTGATTTGCAAGTTACAGAAGGTCCACTAAAGAGTTTTTGAGAAAGAAGAAGATATGGATAAAAAAAACACACACACACATGTATAAAATAATGGTCACTTTTTTAGATTAGAAGTGATAATTCAGCACCCCTTGGCTTGTGTCATATGGCATGCAGATGCAAAATCTGAAAATGAGAACTGCGATTTCAATTAGCCTAGCCTAGAAATGAGAGACAGTTAAAAAGGCTGAGTAGATAATTTAGGCCATTATTGATATGGTCCAACCCGGTCCAAGTAACACAAATAATTCCATTATTATTTTTGTTAGCAAAAAAAAAAAAAAAAAAAAAAACACTTTATTCTGATAATTCAATTTCCAGAAATAATACTACTTTATTTCAGTATGGCACACCACTATATTTTTTTCCTTTACAAGAAAAAACCTTGAGTTTAGACTCAAAAAGTTAATGATCATGAGAAATTTGAGCAGGACATAGCAGCGGCCATGCAAAAATAAAAAAATTAAAACCAAGACCATTTAGAGAACCATTTAAGCAGGGCATAGCAGTCCTTAATAATAACATTAGCAAAAGAAAAAAAGAAAAAAGAAATATATGTTTGTTTTCTTCAACATTAAAGAATACTTACAATTCAACTGTATGTTTTATTCTATTTGAAATACGAATTTCTTCTGGTAAATTGTTGACCCGATTTGACAATCCAATAATCTCTTTTGAGACCATATTTACGTTTGATTTTTGAAGGAGTGGATAAATAGGATGATTGGTTGGGATTGGCAACGTAAGATGGGATATAGATGAGCACTTGGAGATAGATGAAGCCATAACAAAGGCATTAAGAATTGAGAATTGAGATGAGTAGGCAGGGCTAGCAAGAAGGGTATTTATGCCCCGAGGACATATACTCAAAATAAAAGCGTGGCACGCAAGTAATGTCAACTTTGGAAACTTATTTGAGCATTTATTGCAATTTTGGAACAAAATAAATGGCAGTTTATTACATTACAACTAGCTACCAAATAAAGGATTTAGATTTTCTAGATTTCCTAAAATACTATATCAATAAATTTCCTTAAATCCTAACCACTCTTTTATTATTTAAGATTCTAGATTCTGTCATATCAGCATTCCACTAACAATACTCTTAAAAAAATAAAATAATATTACAAACAAAACAATTAAAATTATTATTAGTGGAATGCTGACATGGCAAAATCTAGATCATTAAATCATTAAAAAATGTTTAAGATTTAAGGAAATCTATTTTGTAGAGTACTCTAAGAAATCTAGAAGATCTGAATCCAATAAAAAAATCCCATGATTTTCATGCTAGACATGCCTTACATGCCATTTTATGATCAATGCAACAACTAACTATCCATATACTCCATCAGTTTAATTTCTTACCAAAACTAAAAAATGCATGCATGTTTGTTTTTACTTCTTCCCCATGTATAGCATATTTGTAATCTCTTGTCCGTCAAATTATGATTTTCACATAACAACCTAATTCTAACCTGTAATTGGTAGTTTAGAGATATAAATCGGGTCAATATGGATAATGAAAATGATTGATAATAGCTTGTCTTCTAAAATATTCTTGTACAACCTAAAGCTACTTCTCATACTAATTAGATGATAAAATATGTGTCTCAAAACCTAAATACAGCTTCGATTTTACCATGATAGTCCTCATACTATGAATCTCAAGAGTTTTTAGGATAACTTCACCATAAAGTTTCTAAATGTTCAATCACTTTAAAATAAATAGATTGAATTTTGCTAAATCATCAACATTTAAACAAACATTTTCTATTACCATTTTTTTTAGCATTTATTGATTTTTTTTTTTTTTTTGAGAATACTAAGTATTTATAACACACACACGAGAAGAGGGAAAAATGTTTTTAAAGAAAATTATAGTAGTGTATATCCAAAAGGGCCTAACTCTTGAATACACAGTACAAATTTTAAACCTCTTTAACTCACACTCATTTTCTAATGTGGGATTAACTCACTGTTTTTTCTTTTGAGAATACTAAGTATTTATAACACACACATGGGGAGAGGGGAGAAGATTTTTAAAGAAACTTATAGTGGTGTATATCCAAAAGGGCCTTATTCTTGGATACACAGCATAGACTTTAAACCTCTTTAACTCACACTCATTTTCCAATGTGGGATTAACCTAATATTTTTTCTTTTGAGAATACTAAGTATTTATAACACACATACATGGGGAGAGAGGAGAAGGTTTTTAAAGAAACTTACAGTGGTATATATCCAAAAAGGTCTAACTCTTGGATACACAGCACATGATTTAAACCTCTTTAACTCACACTCATTTTTCAATGTGAGATTAACTCACTGTTTTTTCTTTTGATAATTTATTGAAATTATTAATGAGGAATCAAAATCTACTATTCTTAATTCACAGTCCTACCACCATGCACCATTAGAGTGGTAATCACTCCACAAGTATAAGTTTTTATGTGATGAGGGGGTATAGGGATAAGAATCGAGGTTCAAGTCTCTAGAAAAGCATTTCATACACATATACACTTAAATTAAGTTAGAGTATGATTTCTGTCTCAAAAATTTTTTTTTAATTAAAAAAATGAGTCATCATAGCCAATTGATTAGAATAGAGGTTGTCTTCAATTACTTGAAAATGATAGCATGATCAATTTTTTAGCAAAATAAATTTATTGATAAATTTGATTAACTTATCAAAATTGGAATCAAACTTATTAACCCACCTAAATTCGAAAGATATAAAAAGGGAATATTTGGATCCATAAAAAAGGGCCAACCAATATCCAACTCATTAAAACAACGATTGGATTAGGTTGACATGTGAGCCACATGGATAAACTTGTTTTGTTTTATTTTCTTTTCCATTTTTGAAAAAAACAAACAAGCACAATTTCCTTAATTTTAGACTTTTTTATTTTTTAGAAAGCCTTAATTTTAAACTTGGGGTATTATTTAGTAATTAACTTATAGAACAATCTTTTTCTCAAAAAAAAAAAAAAAAAAAAAAACTTATAGAACAATCATAGTCATAAAATTTAAAAATTCATTGATGCATTTCTTTCACATTTATTAATTCTCACTTCAATTGTTTTGCTAGAAAACTTTCTATAAAAATAGTTTTTCACATTTTTCAGTGTTTGATAGTATAAAAAAAAATTGGTCAACAGAAAACTATCTTTAGTCAATGAAAAACTTTTATAAAAATAAGGCTTATTTTCTATAGGTTGTTTTCCAAAAAAAAATTTTGGAAAACAATCTCTCTATCACACAGCGCATAACTCGTATAAATATTATCTTCTTTTGACCTAGGAAACAATATTTTCTTTTGCTCATTCAGCTTTTCTCATTATAAACTCTCTCACTTCTTCTCTTCCCTTTGTTTTTTCTCTCTTCTCACATCCTCCCTATTACCCCCTCTGGTCTCTTCTCTTCCCACAAATTTCTCTCTCTATCTATCTCTCTTATCTTTTTTTCCTCCCTATTTCTTCTCCCCTCTATAACACCATTCTTTAATAAGGTTTTTTTTTTTTTCCTCTCCTCACAGATCGATCAAAAGTTCTATAACAATTTTTGGTATTTATCAAACTATTTGTATTGCATTAGTTTGCCAGTAAAACTATTTGGCCTCTATGATTATAATGGTTATTTTGAATTATGAGAACTATGGTTTGTATATATATATATATATATATTATGTACTATTTAAAATTGGATAACTAATTTTGATTGTATCCGTTGTCAAAATTTTAGTTTGAAAACCAAATTCATTCTTAGTTTATTTATTTATTTATATTGATTACATTAGGTGGGTTTACACAATACACATATTATACATATTTTTAAATTATACAAAAAATGTTATAAAAACTATGCATACTAAACACCAAAAAACATTCTCAAGCCCATTTTTAAGGTTATTACCAAACAGTAAAAAATGAGATAATTTTTTAGAAAATGCTCTCTAGAAATGAACAATTTTCTAGAAAACATTAATGCTAAAACAAACAAAGTGCAATATGATGATTTCTCTCTCTCTACACGTTGTCTTTATGCATTGAACCCAAAACCCTCATCTCTTCCTACAATTCTTCACTTTAGTCAACAAGTGATGTGAATGATATTACAAGTTTTACAATATTAGCTTTATAAACTAAGATGGTTTCTTTTAAACATATGACAAAAAATGTTGTTAAAAAAATGTCCTTATTATATTAAATTACATTATTGATGTGGTTCCAATAATAATCTTATTGCATCCCTTTGTAAGTATTTATATATATATATATATATATTTTTTTTTTTTTCCTTTTTAGAAGATTTTTTTTTTAATAGATAAACCCTTAATATCCTTATTCTTTTTCCCATGGTTTTAAAAATTGAAATTATCAAAAAATCATTTTCGACCCTGATTTTGCTAGACTGAACTAGTGCTTGACTCCCAATTGAACTAGTTGAACTGATCAATCCGGTCCGATTTTTAAATAGGGCTTTTCTCATAGTCAAACACAACCAATCTACCTCATCTAATCTCCATGTGCCACCATGGGTATATGGGTCCACTTGGGTTAAGTCATCACTTAAGTAAGACTAGCTCATCATTACTATTATTGAATATTTTCATACATAAACACTACAAACTAGAGTTAAAATTATTCTAAATAACATTTTTAAAACGAGTTGAAAGGGATTTGTATCCATATCACCCAAATATAAGAGTACTCACATTAATCAATGTATAATAGCATAAGAAGTAAATTTTGCACTTTCAACTTAAAAAATCACCCACATTAATTCATATAAACTTCTGCAAATTTGGACTGTTGTTATAGTATCACGTTTATCATGCGAGTTGAAAATTTGAAATTGGTAATATATGTATTAACCCAACATGATCAATATGTCAAGTATGTCATGCAGTGTCGTGTACATAGTTATTAAACTCGGACCGGCCCGACCAGGTAGACCGAAAACCCGGTGACCCAACCAACGTTCATGTAATCGAGTACCTCTACCCACAAAACACAACCCAACCCGACAACATCGTACAGCGCACGTGACAGTTAGTCCTCAAACTCGCTACTGACTTCACTCAAGCCACGCCTAGACACTTTGTGTTCTTTTGGCGGTTCTTCTTTCTCTTCTTTAGACCATGTTGCTGCTAACCTGCGCCCGTCACTGCTTAACGTACGCACCCCCCTCCGATGAAGCCAGCATTGCAATTTGGGCTTAAGACTTACACGATTCTTCCTGGGTTTGTCTTTCCCTTTTCTTTTTTCTTTACTTTTATTAATATATCACACTGGATTTTTTTTTTCTTTATTGGGTAGGTTTCAGTTTTCATATGTGATAAAATTATAAAAATTAAGAAGAAAAAAAAAGGCCTGAAATTTGAGTTTTCGTTCCTTAATTTTTAAAAAGTTAATAATTTTGTCAATAAAAATTTCAAAATATATTAGTTTCGTTTGAGAAAGTATATGGGCACAAGGAATCTCACAACATTTTCACATGAAGCTGAGGTGGGTTGTGAGTTGTGGTGGCCATGGGTTTGTGAAACATTGCTATGAACACAACAAAGTTAGTAACTTTTTCACAACTTGTTAAGGTGTCAGATTGTGATCAGTGTAACATCAGTTTTGTCAAATTACCGATTTTCCCAAAAGCTTAAGCTTTCAAGAGATGGTGAATTTATTCATTTAATCTAACAAGTTTCACTGGTATCAACATGTTTATTGTACACAAATCATAACCTGCTGCCCCAGCTGTAATGAGAAATATTGTGAAATTTATTGTGTCTTTAGACTTATTCGGGTGTGTGTGTGTGTGAGTGTGAGTTGATGGGCCCGGGTGTGTGATGAGCCCTAGTGTGTGTGAGGTGCCAGGACACCTCAACTTGTGACAATGTTGTGCACATAGAAGAACTCATTTTGTTATTCCGTCTATTTGTCCTTCAATTAGTTTATTATAGACCATGTCAGATTTTTAACATGTCTTTTATCACTTGGTATTTCTTCATTTGAGGACAAGGATCCTCTCCATTTGAAATGGAACACTCCATTTAGAGTTAAGATTTTATTTCTTCTTATAATGGGAATATGTCATCTAAAATTTTAGATGACACGATGAAACTACTTTATATTTGCAATATTTGATTTGAATCTTAAAATGTTTTCATTCAAAATGTAGAGGATTTCCTTTGGAATATAAAATTGGTATCTTTTGAATTTTTCAGAGATGAATTTTAATTTGAGGAGTAAAAATATAACTTGGACTATATTTTAGGGACAAGAAGTATATTTTAGCCTTTAAGAGAAGAGAAAAAAAAGAGCTAAATTCCTAGGAGAAGAAATATTTACATCTGAACTGACTCAGGAAATTGTAGCATTGCAGTACTTCCAAGGAATTTGAGAATTGGAACATTGATTTCTTTTAGAGTAAGTGCAATGGGGTCTAAACGATCACTCTCGAATTCATCAGTGCCTGTCTCATCTTCGATAGTTGAGGACAAGAAAGATAAGAAACTGAAAGGGTCAATCAGTACAAACCAAGATTTGGAGAAGGGTGCTGTCAAGGTTGTTTATTTTTTCCTTTGTTCTCTGTTATATGTCTTATGGTCATCCTGAAATTGTATTGATTAAGATTTGTTTGATATGTAGGAAAATGGTGTTAAAAGCTCTTTAGGTGAGATTCAGAGATTTAAGGATGACCCGGCAAAAATTGAGACAATGACAGTTCAAGAGCTTCGAAGTACATTGAGGTAAGTAGAAGTTTATGTGCTTTGTGAGTGAAATGTCGTTCATTGTATTTTTGAGAGTTATTGACTTTTGGAGATGGTCTCTATTAGTATGCTTTCCTGTGGATGATGATATTAGAAATGGGTTATTGATAAATAGGAGATGGTACATTTCAGCTGTATGTCTTGTAATTTTAAGTGATTTATTATGATTTTGATTTGTCAGGAGTGTAGGGGTTCCTGCTAAAGGACGTAAACACGACCTTGTGTATGCTTTGAAGTGTTTCGTGGACACGAAAATAGATGGTATTCCTACACTTTATACTGGCATCATGTATTGTGGGTGTTGAGGACATGTAACAAAAACAAGAGAATTTTTGTAGATAATCAACTAGTTATTCCAACCTTTCTATTCTATTCATCGTTGTTCTCTAAACCCTATTGGTGTGCATAGGCAATTTGCTTATTTATAATGTTTAGAAGTTTCTTACATTTGCAGGTGCAAATTCTCTGGCAGTAGAAGAACATGTATCCTACGTTTCTGCTGAAAGTATGTCAATACAAAGTAAGGTTAAAAATTTATCTGAGGAAGAACATGTTGAAAATGTCAACACTGATTTGGAGGTTCCCTCTCTTCCACGGCACAAGGGAAGAATAAAGAAATCTGTAGCTGAGGGAAATGCAGTCAAAGTTGATGCTAAAATGGTTGCTATGAATCAAAAGCTGTCAATCAAATCTGATGGGGTTTCAGGTGCTGTAGAATTTATTAATTTTTTTTCCTATCGAGTCTAGTAATGCTATGAAATGATAAAGATTTCTGGAGCTTATCTTTCTCTCTCTCTCCCCCTCTGACCCTCTCAATGGTGTGCTTTATTGTTAATCTGCGTCTTCAATTTGTTTAACTTAGATGGTGTGATTGTGCTGGGGTTATTGTTGCTAGGTAGGAAGCTCTCACAGGCAAAGAGAACTTCAGAGATTGTTACTGAAGCTGTTAACAGTGATGAAGTTAATTTGCCCGTTGTAAAGTCTGAACCATGGACAATTCTTGCCCACAAGAAGCCTCAGAAAGGTTGGATCCCTTATAATCCAAGAACCATGAGGCCTCCACCTCTTACCAGGGATACAAAGTATGTGAAGCTTATGTCTTGGAATGTCAATGGATTAAGGGCTTTATTGAAGTTAGAGGGGTTTTCTGCACTGCAACTTGCTCAAAGGGAAGATTTCGATGTGTTGTGCTTGCAAGAGACCAAATTGCAGGCAAGTTTATAAATGCGTATTTTGTTTTTTGAGTTTAAAAACTTCATGTAAAAGATAAATCAAGGCCCTTATGTTCATAAGTTCATTAGAACAAATGACATGTTTCAGTAAGTTTGAGTTTTTGGTTAATTTGCCCCTTAGATGGCTATTAAACTACCACTTATCCCAAACTTTAAGAGTTGATAGGAAAGGGTGAATTTAATCACATAACCACTATTTTTTGACATTCTCCCTTACACATGGGTGCAGACTTCCCCTTAAAATGGTGTCCTACACATGGAATTTTTGAACTTTTTAAATGGAGGTAGAGTATAGACATGGTTTGATTTGGGACTATTTCTTTAATACCACGATAAATTACCACTTGTACTAAAAGCTTATACTAATAGAAAGGATGAATTCAATCACTTAATCATTATTTTTCTAACAATAAACATTGCAGAACATTTATGCTAAGAATTTGGAATTGATTACATAAACATTTTCTTTGATATAGAGGATTCACTTAGGGTAGAAAGCAGAAAGTTGGGAGAAAGAATTAAGTTATGTGAATCTTAATTTACTTTCAAATTGTGATCCATACTAATTCCCCCCTGCCTTCCACCCACTCCCTTTCTCTGGATGGTGGTTAGATTATCAGGAACAATTCTGAAGCTATCCAACTGTTACCAATACGTGGTACTAAGACTATTTTTGGGCACATATTTAAGGTGATAACACAAATGCACACTTGAAAGAAGTGGTGGTTATATTATTGGAAGAGCCAGCCAGATTAAATTTTATTAGTTCTTAATGCATGAGCTAAAAGTCTTGACTGGACCCCTAATTAATGGCCTTTAATAGTTTAGTCATGTGTTGATTGGAGCGCCCCAACACCCCCCCCCCCCCCCCCCCCCCCCCCCCCAAATTTTTTTCTGGTAAAAGCAAGCAAGGAAATGTTTAAGCACCTTATGGTGCACTGCCATGTCCTACTAGAATAAGATGAAGTACCAGCAAGTAATTCCCATATCATATGTTAGATCATGTCAGAGCCTGAGCTTGGGAGTTAAGAGGCAGTTTCTCTTTAGGGGAACTAGAATATTCTTTTCAAAAAATTTCTTACCAAAGCTTGTGTTCTTCTGATTTAATTTTGAAGCATTTGTTTGGCTCATAATTTGTTTGAAATGTATATAAATTGAAGTTTGAAAAGTAGTGAACATTATTCACACACTTGGTGGTCTTCATTACCTCTACATCTTCCTTTAAATTCACTAAAAAAGTAAAAATGTAAAATTGTACTACCGTAGTAGATGGGATGTATACAAGAGAAAGCCCCAATTTTTTTTAAATAAAAAAAAAATTTGTTATCTAAAATTCAGAATATCACGAAATTCCAATTATTTTGAGAAGAAAGTAAAAAATTAGTTGACATCTCCTTGTAGAGCAATCTCAAAGATAAAAACTTCAATTTCCTTACTGACAGCTCATTCCTTTCAAAAGTTCTCACATTCCCTTTCTCTTCAAATACTCCACATTAAGCCCAAAGGAATGAACTTTTTTTTTTTTGTGATAAGTCCCAAAGGAATGAACTTTCAAAGTTCAATGTTATGCCATTTGCCAAAATGTCCTTTCCAGCTCACCAGTAGATCAACCTCAGTTCTTGGCGTCACTCACTTAACTCCAAATACACAAAATACAAGGGTTCTCATTTCCCAAGCAATGTAAACATAAGAACAAATGATTATTTTATTTACCTCTACATCTTTATATGATTGTCTCCCTTTTTAACTGCACTTTCATGGAACAGGAGAAGGATGTTGAGGAAATCAAGTATCTCATAGATGGCTATGACAATACCTTCTGGACTTGTAGTGTTTCCAAACTTGGTTATTCTGGAACAGCAATTATATCAAGGGTATGGCTTTTCTTTCCCAAGAACAGGCTGTCAATTTATATCTTTGGAACATCAAGTAGATTGCTATTTATGTGATTTTACAATGTGCATTCCTTCTTTTAAATTTTATTATTTTAAATGATTTCCTAAGTGAATAAAAGTAAATTGAAAAAAAAAATTAATAGATAACAATGAGTTTGATGATAACCCGGAAATTTCTCTTGTTAATTTGAGGATTATCATGATAAAGCTGTGACCTTGAGAAAAGAACCATGGTCTCCACTGCTGCATAGTATATAATTTTTCTGCAACCAAGGTCTTGCACTCCAGTCGTTTTTTACTAAACCTGTTTGTAAATGCTAATAAATGATTAACTGGATTTATGAATGATGTTTTTCATTCTTCCATTTCATGAATATCTGCTGCATCTTTATATAAATTGCAAGAAAAGCTTTCGCTTTTAATTATAATCTTTGTTTGTTGGTTTCCAATAAATTATCACTTTTCTGACAGGTAAAGCCACTTTCAGTCAGATATGGCCTAGGCATATCAGATCATGATAGTGAAGGGCGGCTTATGACAGCAGAGTTTGATTCATTTTATCTGCTAAATGGATATGTCCCTAATTCTGGAGATGGCTTGAAAAGACTGGTATTTGACCTCAAGCATTATATCACTCTTAGTTGTTTTCTTTTCTGGACTAATGACTGTTCTTCCGATTCTAGTCATACAGGGTTACAGAATGGGACCTGTCTCTGAGCAATTACATGAAAGTAAGCATGCTTTTATGTGTCCTCTCTCTCTCTCTCTCATAGATATTTTTTATGTCACTTGTTGTATGTTCCATTTCCATGTCTCCTAGTTTGTTTATTCATGCCGCTCTCAGATTTTTGTTTTTGTTTTTTCCTGCTTTTAGATACAAGCAGATTCCTTTGTTGTTCATGTTGGATGTATCTCACTCTGTCATAAAAATAAAATAATCCCAAAAATAAAGTTTTTTGGCAGCATACGCTATTAGATTGAATGATGGGGATTGATTTCTCTACTGAAAGCTTAGTGCTCAACAATTATATGTCTTGATGAGTTTTAATCAGATGAGAGTTTACCTAAGGTATAGTTTTAAACAGCCTATGAGCTTAAAAGCAACAATGCATGAAATGCATACATGTGTGTAAGTGTATTATTATTGAGGTCCAAAGTTCTTTGTTGTTAACTATTATTTTACTTAGTTTTATGGTAAGACTTAATGCTTATGGTGTTTTTCATGCTTGATACAGGAGCTGGAAAAGTCAAAGCCTGTCATTTTGACTGGTGATCTGAATTGTGCTCATGAAGAGATAGACATATTTAACCCTGCTGTAAGTGATCCAGATTTTCATGTTGTGTATGAATCCCCCCTGCCCGGTATTGAAACCTTGGAAAATGGATGCAGACCAAGAAAATATTCCAAAAACACTCTAGTAATTTTAATCCCAGGCTGTCAAAAGTAGAAAATAAGGATAAAGAGATGATGTTAATAAGAACAAGAGCCTGTATTGAAGATGCAGATAGTTCTATCTTTTCTCACTCCCATGTAGCATTTTGGTGTTTAACCTTTTAAGGGGTTGTTTCTTTAAAAGCCTGAGGCTTTTGATTTTCTTCCTCCTGTATTCGCAGTGTTTACATGTTAAATGAAGATTTCTATGATTATTTATTCATATATTTATTTAAGTTTATGACAAGTGAAAACTTGTAGAGCAAGAAGAGCTGTTTTGAAGAATTTCAAAATTAGCATATTTATTTAAGTTTATGACAAGTGAAAACTTGTAGAGCTAGAAGAGCTGTTTTGAAGAATTTCAAAATTAGCCAGAAGAGATGAGAAATATCTGTAACATCGTGCAATGAGATATATAACCTTTGGATTACCTAAGATATATATTCCAAAATGCAGCCCAAGGGTGACTTTCAGTTTTGGTTCTTCTTTGATATAATAAACAGCAGTTACAGTCTCAACCAACTAGAAAAAGTTTGTCTCCAAACCGCTTTGGAGGAAAATTCCCTCAACCCACAACATGGTGATTGATAAATCATCCACATGTACTTTTAGTCATATGACCTATTTAATGAGTTATGTAACTTGTTTAATAGAATACACGTGGATGGTTTTATGTTTTGCCATGTAATGGGTTGGAGGAGATTCCTTCAGACCAGTTTGGATGAATTTTTGTCCCATAACTATGTTGTAAACTTGCTGTGGTTGTTTTATTCTAGCATTCAGTGTCAGTCTCAATTCCAGAGTTACAATTTCTTTATTTTTGCATCAATCCATAGGGAAATAAAAGAAGTGCTGGGTTTACCGATGAAGAAAGGAAATCATTTGGGACAAACTTCTTATCAAGGGGCTTTGTGGATACATTTAGAAGGCAACACCCAGGCGTTGTTGGCTATACTTACTGGGGTTATCGGCATGGTTTACGCAAAACAAACAAAGGTATTCCTCAGCCAACATTCATGATTCTAGTTGTTATTTTTTTCTCATTGACTTTGATATTTCAGGAGTACATAACTCCATCCTTCTATGATTACATTTTGATTGTAATTTCATTCCAAGGATACATATATCCTTAAAAAAGTATTTTGATACCAAATCACGGAGGTTGGGTTTCAATCTTATGTTGCATTGAACAATGAACCTATAGCTTTGTAAAGATGTCTCAAGGTTTAATTTTTCTGGTACTTTCATTATATTCTACTTGTTTAAATCTGTATTCCTATTGTCCCAAGCCCCTTGAAAAAATTATATTTGTTCTTGCATTTAACTGGATTGTATTTTGATACAGGGTGGCGGCTAGACTACTTCCTTGTCTCAGAATCCATTGCAGACAAGGCTTATGACTCGTACATTCTCCCTGATGTTGGCGGTAGTGATCATTGTCCTATTGGCCTTATCCTTAAGCTTTAGCTCACCCTGATGGTAGGAGGGCTAGTAGCAATTGTTGCCCACTTGATGCTTGGCACTTGTCCTCGTATTCAAACTTTTAGTTTTTCCGACCTGTCAAAGCCAATATTTTGGGGGTGTTAATATTCTTTTTGGCTTAAGATTATGTGATCAACCTAAATCAGAACAAACAGAACTTAGTAAGTAGTTAATGGTGGAGGGGTACAAGTGAAAATTTTGTAGAGCTTGTTTTGCCACTGTGCTAACAATATTTCAGGTGTTCTAATGGTTTTTACATTAATCTAGTCTTTTGTCAAGAAACTTTTATTATTATTATTATTATTATTTATTAAGATTGCTGTAATTTATACAGGACGTGAATATTTGTAGTGGGTAGAAATTGAAAAGTCATGAAAATTTGAGATTTCCTACTGTAGAACTTCATTGACAATACTTGTATCGCCCAAAAATAAACCCAGCATCTTTTGAAGTACCTTGAGGACTTGATCCAAGCGAGATCTTGGACCTAAAAAGAGGCATATTCCATGCGGTTGGTGTATGCTTTACTCTCAAGTTAATTAATAATATACTAGCAATTATTATGTCAAGCACCATGGTTTCCTTTCACTTTTAAAGTTGTCAAAAGTCCATTTTTTGGTGTTAACAATTAACAACATTGTTGAGCATTCACAATGGCCATGTTTTCTATTATCGGATTATGCATGATTCTCCTGTTATTATTATACAAACCAAAGCTTTTGAAATTTTAAATTATATATATATTTTTTTAGAATCATTTTAAATTATATGTTAAGTGCATTATTTACATATAAAATTAGGTAGAAACGTTTTATATATGATTGTGATTATTCTTAATCACACTTGTGCATATATAAGGAATTATAAGTTAGGTTTATTTATTTATTTATTTTGTTGAAGGAAAGGAATTATAAGTTAGTTTGAATGAAAACAAGTTTTTAAGCATAAAATATTGGTCAAATTACACTGTTGGACCTCCAATAATACAAGTTTCATCCTTATATAATTAAAGTGTCATCCTTATATAATTAATTTCGTTTCTCAACTATTAATTGTATTTATCTTGTTTCTTGATAAGGAATATTTTGATTCTAACTTCCAAATTCAAGTCCTTTTTAAAGATGATTGAGAAAGTTTTGGTGCATACCAAAATCTCACAATATTTTTACAACACTTTTATTTTAAATTGTGGTGAGTTTCATTATTATCTTTTTTTATTTTTTTTTTATTTTGAATATAATAAATAGACACATTAACTTGCTGTAAACCCCCTCAAAAAAAAAAAAAAAAAATTCTTGTAAATATTTTATGAAATTTTGTTATTATTGTAAAAGAACTCAAATTGATAAATGGAATTTCAAAAGTTGGAATACGGAATTTAATGTAAAGAGATGAAATTGAAGTCATGACAAGTCTATGGAGTATCGAAAATTGTATTTTGGCCTAAAAGTATTTGAGTAATGCTAAAAATACAAACTTTTTTACAATTTTTTTTACAAATTTGTTGATATGGTAAGTGGTTATTGGCAAATAAAAAAGTGACGTTAATGATGAGATTAGGTAAAAACTAATAAGAAATTGGCCACATCAACAATTTGTAAAAATGTTGTAAAATAGTTTGTGATTATAGCATTATTCAATAAATATTTGACTTTTGTTAATTTTGACAGATATGCTAATGATGTGAGATAAAAAAGTTATCATTAATTTTTTTTTTTTTTTTTTTTGAGAAAGCAGTTATCATTAATTGTTAAGACTTAAGAGTGACATTGCTGAATTTTATATCTTAAGTTACTACCTAGCAACCATATTTGATGGGGAGAAAGTGACGCTAAAACCATATTTAATGGGGAAAAAGTAAATTCAGAATATTACTTACTAGTGCTCACTAAGCATTAGCAATGGAATAATAGAAATTCTATGGACACAATAAATTTCTTTTATAAAAAACCCACATTTAATTGTTGTGACAAATTATTAGTAGTAAATAAAAAAGTGATGTTAATAGTGAATACAAATAAGAATTAATAAAAACTTGCCAACTTAACTGTTGTAAAATTTATATATATATATATATATATATATTGTATTGTTTATGAAATAACAATAGTTAGTGGATGAAAGATGACATATAATGTATTGAGTACATATAATCACTTTCTTGTAAGAGAGGCAATATCATATCTTCGAATACGTGACATTTATCTTATATTATATCAATTAGGTGGATCTTAATAAGAAAGAAATATTGCATATAACATAAATATAAACATAAGATACATTTTTCTCACATAAGTCTAGTAGAGTGAGATGCTAGAGAAGTAGATAGGAAATATATACAATAAATTTTTTTAAAAAAATGAAGAGTTTGATGTTTTATCTAATCAAGATAGGTAAGATAAATTTTTTTTCTTTTTTTTTGAAAAGAAGATAGGTAAGATAACTGATTCTAAAAAAAAAAAAAAAAAAAAGTAAGATAACTTTTTAGATATCTGATAAAAAAATTTACCATATATATATTTGTTAGAAAATAATTTAACTAATTTACCAAAAAAAAAAAAAAAAAAGGTAATTTAACTCATATTATTGTCATGGTTTTGACTGTGCCAGAGATTTACAGCAGAAAGAGGAAAAAAAAAAATGGGACAAAAATTTAAAAAAAAAACAGAAGAAAGAGGAAAATCAACACTGGGTGAGCAATAGCCAATCTAAGGTGAACTCATGGCTGATGTGGAGAATAAGATGACATGGCAAGCTATGATTGGGCCAAGTGACACGACAATGAAAACGAAAAGAAAAATTCTTCCTCCTCCTCAAAATTCTAATTCTTGCCTGCTCCAAAACGCAGAGTTTTATAAAATTGCATTAAATTCCAACTGAGAGATTTTTAAACACAGAGAAGAAAACATTTAACACACAGAAAGAAACAGAGTCAGCCATGGCAGCTCGCAAGAGAGCTCAAACAGCCACAGCCACAGCCACAGAGCAAGAGAAACCCAAATCCCAAGACCCCAAAACAACAACAAAAACAACTGCTACTACTACTACTTCTTCAAATGAGGCTCCAACTGCGCCACTGAAATCCAAGAAAAGTTTCATTCTCAAGCTCTCGCTTTTGCTCCTAGCTCCTTACTTCTACCTCATATTCCACCACTACAACATCGACCATGACCTCAAGAAATCCATCCTCATCAATGCTGTGCTCAGCCTTGTTGGGTTCCTCGTCACCGTCAAGATCATACCCGTCGCTTCCAGATACGTCCTCAGGCGCAATCTCTTTGGCTTCGACATCAACAAGAAGGGCACCCCTGGAGGCACTCTCAGAGTGTGAGTCTTTTTCGTCTTTGCTTGAGGCTTACTTGTGATTCTTTGTTGAATTTATCAGCTGGGTGTGTGTTGGATTTTGGTTTTAAAGTTTGAATTTTGTCAGATTGGCATGTGTCAAATTTGGTTTTTCGTTGACTTTTGTCAGCTGCATATGTGTTAGATTTGGTTTTTGATTGAATTTTATTAACTGGGCATGCGTTAGATTCGGTTTTTAATTGAATTTGTCTACTGGGTGTGTGCTAGATTTTGGTTTTGAAGTTTGAATTTCGTCAGCTGGGTATGTGGCAAATTTGGTTTTTGATTGAATTTTATCAACTGGGTATGTTTTAGATTTGGTTTTTGATTGAATTTGTCAACTGAGTATCTGGGTCGAATTTATGAAAGTGAGTTTCTGTTGGATTTTCAATTTTCATGGCAATTGCGATTGGAAGTGTGATTTTTTACCCCCATTTGTTTGAAGTTATTTCTTGATTGATATTAATGATTTCTACTGGTATGAATCACTTTGCTTATCACTGTTAATGTAAAATCTATATATATAAAGTTAGTTAGATGAGCTGATTATCTATAAGATCCAAGATTTGCATCTGGGTTGTTCAAGTTTTGTTTTCTAATTTTAACTTTTTAAAATTGTCTGTTTATTGGATATTATACGGAGCTGCCTCACCCTTGTTTTGAATTGGATTTAATTTTCCTATGAGACTTCTTAAACTTAATAACCATTTTAAAATCGAATGTATGATTATGTTTGTCTTCTCCTTTTTGGTTTAATACGTTCTGTTATTTCTCTTTTGTCAGATTATAGATGAAAACCTGTAAAATGCAGGTTCACAGTTTGTAGGTGCTTGCAAATGGTCCAACAACCCGAAAATAAAAATTTATGGGGGACAATTTATTTTTGATTTCTGCTATTAAAAGTTTCTGGAGTTCCTAAATACAAATTTTAACAGGTCTTAAGCAATCAATCAATTTTTGATTGTGAGGGTTTGTAAACCATAGGAGCAAATATTTCATATGAATGCTTGTCAAAGGGAGATGCTAAGTTCAAAGAAACACCATGAATATTATTCTTAAATTCTCCTCTCCCTTTAAAGATTATTGTCATTCATAAGTAATAATTTGAGATAAGATTTCAGTACATATTTCTTCCCCTCCCCCTCTCTCCCCATTTGTTTATCTATAAATCTTATGTATGTATTAAAATTCCACCATTGAACTTGATTATGATATTATGTATGTTTGCAGGCCTGAATCATTGGGTATAGTTGTTGGAATTGTTTTCTTGGTCGTGGCCATCTTATTTCAGTATTTTAACCTCACATCAGATTCAAATGTAAGTTTATTGTCTTATTTCTAGCTCATGAACTTGTACAAAATTAAAATGGAAAGAAGAAAAAGAAGAAGAAGATTGTTTGAGCACATGGATTTTTTAATTATATTGTTCAATTATTGTTTCTTAAACCTTCTACCACCGAAAGCTTTAGTTCAAGTGGTACCTCCCCAAGCATTAGAGCATGGGGTTGAAGGGGTGCAGGAGATCAGGTAATAGTAGGAGCATAATTTCTAACCAATATCAAAAAATTTCAAACTAGAAAATTCATGATAAAATTTTTACACTATGGGCTTCTAAGTACTGGTAACATTTTGAGGGATGTATGGATATCTATCCCCCCCCACAAAAAAAGTATTGAGGGGCATATGGGTGCGTTATGGTCCTCTAGTCAGTTTTTATTCTATCTAATTGTATCCTTCTGAATTTTGAATTTTTCTGTTTTTGAACTTAAGGTTAATGTGGTTATTAAGGACATTTACGATGAAACTATTGCTAGTTTGAATATTCACTGAGGACAAATACATATGACCAGATGTTCTTGTCAAAAAATTGGCAGTGATCTAAGATTTTAAATGGATCAAATTTCAGAATTTTCATGGCTTCTTTTATCTTGATGGAAGTGAGGTGGGGAATGTTACCAGAAGTGGTGATGGTCTGGTAATTGGTTTGAGGTGGGATTGGCATTATAGGGTTTTCAGGAAGGTAGATATTATTGTGGTCCACCTTCAGCAACCTTTAGCAGGCTCGCAGGAAAATGGAGAACCTTTGGGAAGCATGTGAGGGGCATATGATAGTTTTGTACGCAATCTATTCTTTCTCTGTCTTCGTTTCACATGAGAAAGTGGAAGTTCAATGGGGATTTGCTTTTCCACATTTACTTCAAATAAATTCTCTTCTCTTTGTTTCTTTGTGTTTTCTATCGATCATTTTAAGGTAGAGATGTTTTAAGTTTCTTTTTTATAGTTACTGGGGCCTCCTTGGATTAATTTTACGCTCAACTTAAGTCATCATGGCCTTATCCCTAATATCATATTAATAAGTGGGTGACATGCTTTAGCTAGAAGAAAATTGAAGTGTTTACTAAATCAATTATGCAGTGGCTTGTCGAGTACAACGCGGCATTAGCATCCATCTGCTTCATGACATTACTTGGGTTTGTCGATGATGTCCTTGATGTCCCTTGGAGAGTGTGAGTCCCTAGTCATCTTTGCCTGTTTTGTTCTGTAAGCATTTGTTTTAGCATATTTTCTGTACTATTGCTTTGTTAATTTCTTATATGCTTCCTTGTGATTGTGAAGAGCAGGAAATTACTGCTGCCATCATTTGCTGCTCTTCCTTTGTTGATGGCCTATGCTGGGCATACAACTATTATTATACCAAAGCCTCTCATTCCATATGTTGGCCTAGAGATTCTTGATCTAGGTATGATTTCTGATGTAGAGAAATGATATGACAGATAGAAACAAACCATTGAAAAATGTCTTTATGTTATTTATTCTCTCTCTCTCTGTCTCTCTTTTCTTACATCAACCTATCTTTCAAACATTTTTTTTTTTAATTGTAGTAATATCATTATGTACTGTTCCATTCTCCATTGGTGTATAAACTTTGACATTTATACAATGACTGGAATATGATAGAACTCTTTCTGTTACTTATTAATTAATGATCCTGAATTTCAATGAATATGTGAATATGTAACAGTTTGACATAAATGCATAATATGCTATCACTGTTTCCAGCGAGTTCATGTCAACATTAGGGGGTTGGCAAATGATTTATAACAGATCTAGAATTTGTAGTCTGATCCACCAGTTTAAGCTTATGTATAAAAGTAGGGATGCAGTCAACCTTGTAAATTCTTTCTCAACATGGTATCGCCTATTTTAGGAAGTGTGAAGTGACGTGTATGGCCCTCCTACTGGGTGAGGCATCAGCTTCTTCATTGTTCAATTTCAGAAGATTTTTGCAAAAACATGGAATTATCCATCTAACTTATGAGTGTAGTGTTATTGTGATGATGATTATTGTGAAAGGAAATTGTTTATGGTTTTTTATGATTCTAGACTTGGCTATTCCTTGGTCAATGCCATAATCCATGAGAATGAAACTTATATTTCTAGACAATGCTGCAATCTATGATAATGGAACTTATATTTGATGAATAGAATCGAGTAAAGGAGTGTGCTTTTGCCAGCGAGCCCTAGCTCAAATGAGACTTCCTCATCCCTCAAGAGTGGATAGATGGTGATTTATCCAAAAAAAAAAAAAAAGATTGGATATAGGGTGAGGTTGTGGGAAACCTATTGGGTGGTGTGTAACTTACTAATTGGAAAAAAATAAAAATATTATACAAAATAAGATTAAAAAAAAAAAACAGTGCTATTGGAAAAAGTTTATATCATTATGATCATAATTTCTTGTGTCTTATTATTGAGGTACTTGCATAGAATAATATGATTGAGATGGACATGGAAAGTGGAATTTAATGAAAGAAGAAGAGGTGAAACCCCCTTCTTCCACTGGGAAGACATGGCAACAGTAAGGATGCAGTGGGGTTTGAGGAGATGCAGATTATATTTGCTGATTATCCTTTTCTAAGTGGTTGTTTTACTCTTGTCCTTTCTCTTAAAGGTATGATAAACAAATAAATTTTTTTGAAGACAGGATATAAAAATCTACCATAGCATTGCTTGAATTGCATTCATGATTATGCAGTAAACTTCAAAAGTTGGATCCATTGTTTGAATGAACTTAATAAGTGGTTCAGTCCCCCACCCGGGGGGGGTGGGGGGGGGGGGGGGGGGGGTGGTTTGATTGGATTGAATAGGTTCTGCCTGCTCGACTGTGCAAATGCTTTTTACTTGAAATGTTGGTTGTTATTTTAATTGTTGAATTCTTTATCTTTCCAGTCTGTCTTACCACTATCTCCCCAATGTCACAGGATGGATATATAAACTATATATGGGGCTTTTGGCAGTTTTTTGTACAAACTCTATAAATATCCATGCTGGTTTGAATGGACTTGAAGTTGGCCAAACAGTTGTCATTGCATCTGCTGTAAGCATGAAGACTCGTAAAACAGTTGGATTATAATTTTGTTATAGAATATGACACATTTTACCAATTTGCAGATTTTGATACACAATATCATGCAAATTGGAGCGACTACAGATCCTGAATATAAGCAGGCCCATGCATTCTCTATTTATTTAGTTCAACCCTTCCTTGCAACGTCATTGGCATTACTTTCGTTCAACTGGTAGTGATACATTATCTTGTTACAGATTTTTTTATTTTTTAAAGCCTTATTTGTACTTGCTTATGATCATTCTTTGTGCAATTTCAATTAATTCTGTGTTATCTGTAGTTGGTTTTTTGGACCATATGAATGTCCATTTGTAATTCTTTAAAGAAGCTCACCATTTCAGCTTTCCTTTCTTTTAATAAAATATCTCACTTATAAAAAAAGTAATTATTCCTGTTATTTTTTGTTGTCTTGCTTATGATAGGTACCCTTCTTCAGTTTTTGTTGGAGATACTTACACCTACTTTGCTGGGATGACTATGGCTGTGGTTGGGATCTTAGGCCATTTCAGGTTTGTTATCTTATGTTCCCTTCTGAAGTGTATGTGCTTCAGACAAAGTTGGGCTTTTCTTTTTCCTTTTTTTTAGCCAAAATTATATGTTGCACTCGTCTTAAATATAGGAGAGAGTATTTTTGTTATCCTTGATGTGTGTTTGGTAGAAGGCATAGAAAAATGGCAAGATGGAAAATTAATATACAAATTTTCCTTGTTTGGTTCGGAAGAAAATTGGAAGGAAAAAAAAATTGTAATTGCTATAATTTTACTGCCATGCCATTGTAGTAAATCATACTAACAGTTTTCAATTTTATTTTTCATACAACGTAAATGGGCAAATACTAAGTTACTAACAACAACAACAACAACAACAGCAACAATAATAACAAGTGTCATTCATTCATGAACCCCTCGTTCATATCAAACCCACTGATTTCTTTTGAGGACTCCTCTGGTCTAGCTGATCAAGCACTTCAGAGCTTATCTCAGCATCAAGATTTCCAATCTCACTCTAACACTTAATTCGTACTTCTCTTTTTTCTCCAAAATTTGTGGCAAATCGGATTCCTATTTCTGCCCCTTCTTCTCTAATTTTATTTTTTTTTATTTTTATTTTTTTTATCATAATCTATCTATATATCTTGTGGTGTTCTTCCAAAAAAAAAAAATGGTGTTCTTTAGTTTATGCTCTGATTTGTTTTTTCCTCTTTCATTTGGTACTGTTTTGAAAGTTAATTCAGGCTGTAGGTTACTTTCTGATTATGAAATTATGGGTTACTTTTTTATATACAATTTAAGCTCCAACCCATCTAAGCATCATCACCATTGATTATGAACCTCCTTCCTCTTTTTCATTATTATCAGGTTTTTGTTGTCTGAATTTGAATTATTTTTCCTTGGTTAGGTTGGTGTAGCCCTGAAGGTAGACTTAATTTGATGCCAAAATGAAATGTTAGAAATGGGTAGAAGAGGGGCAAAATTGTCATTGTCTTTTCCTTTCCTGTTTCCTCTCCTCTTTTCTCTCCAATTCAAGCAAATTAGATATTGTGGGCACAGGTGGAGAACATTTGGTCTTTTTATTTTCTTATTTATTTATTGTTAAATCCATGACATTACCCATTTTCTCTCATACCAAACACAGGAAAAAATCAACTTCTTCTCCATTTTCCTTCCCTCCTTCCCCTAACCAAACATTGTAGAGCTCATTTGGTTGCTGATCTAATGTGCTGTTTATGTGTTCAATAGAAGAAAAAAAAATGCTAAGTTGGTGGATCCTCTCCTGTTTGCATTTCATCTAAATCAGTGCTACTTTTATAGAGTTAATAAACATGATTAAAAGTTCGCAAATCTTCAATACTGTTTGTATTATTATGCTTATCTACTCCTAATAATGGTTTTTTTTTGTTGTTTTTTCATTTTCAAATTTTTGTTGCAGTGAAACGCTCCTGGTTTTCTTTGCTCCCCAAGTTTTGAACTTCCTCTTATCACTCCCGCAGGTTTGATCTAATAAGCTCTCTCTCTCCCTCTGTCTCTCAACACACCAAAAATAAAAAAAATCCTGATAGTTTAGAACTCTACTACCTAAGAAATAAATCTAACCTATGTTTTTTTTTTTTTTTTTTTTTTTTTCAGCTTTCCGGTTTTGTTCCATGTCCACGGCATCGTCTGCCTAGGTAGGTTCATGTGTCCTGAGGATTTCTGCTCTAGTAATTGGCATATCTTTTCCAATAACATCTGGCATATCTTTTTTGATCACCAGGTTTGATCCAAAGACTGGACTACTAACTGGGACAAATGATGGGACGCTTGTTAATTTTACTTTAAGACTACTTGGCAGGAAGTCAGAAAAGTCACTTTGCATTGTTCTTCTTGTTTTCCAGGTGATTTATTAATGTTATATGTTTTTTGATCTGTGGATTTATTAGTAGTAATCTTCAAATGCAAGAGTTCTTGCCTAAACCACCTGAATTGTATGCAATCAGAAATGAAAACCCAATTGTTTGTTAGTTGATGCAGAATGGATTTGAAAAAATAAGAAATATAAGGTAGAAACAGAAAACCTTAGGCTTTACCAGATAAGGGTTCTTGGCATCAACTTAAAATCTGAAAATTTAAAATTTGAAATAAATTTGCCTGCTGTTCCTGAATCAATGGTCCTGCCTGTAAAACCCTTTTAGGCTTGAATGATTGTGAAATGTGTGTGGAAAGATCTAACTAACTCTTGCCAATCCCACCCAGTAAACTTTGGTTCTTAAGTTAGTGATTTAGAATATCTGAATATGTTAATTAAGTCAATGTTATGCAAACATGCTGCTTTAACTAGGCTTCCAATACCAACAGAAAACAATTTTGTTGTATTTTTAATATTACTAGTGCTTTTACAAATTGGTTGCTTACCAGTGATAGAGTTGACTGGATTTCACTACAACCCAAACCTTAAGAGTTTTAGCTTTTCTAGAGATATTGGGACAATAATTGGGGAAGAAAATATTTTTTGTGTTTTTTCAAATCAGAACTCATGCAAGACAGTCTATTGGGTGCTACGCATGTTTGCATGTGTTTTTATGACTTGTGCAAATATGGCTCATATGTGCATTCATATCCATTTTCAACAGGCTATTGCGTGCTGCCTCTGTTTTGCGCTGAGGTATTTCCTCACTGGTTGGTACAAATGAGGCGGCAATGTCAAACAAATGATCTTCCTAGGTGCATTTATTAACATCTGGTTAACTTTGCTTACTTGCTGGATATGTAGTAATATGACCTCTTGCTGTAAAGGTGGTTAAAATACCAAACGTACTGGAGTACATCTTTCACCTTAAAATGCAAGTAGCTTGCAGTTTTGACATTTTTGGAGATCAGTCTAAATGACAATGTACTGGTTAGATTGATTTATAGTTACCTAAATGTATTGTGGCCTTGTGGCCCTGGGAGAGAGTAGAGGACCAACTAGCCGAGTTTATCTTTCTGGAAATCCAAGATAGAGTTACAGTTAATGTCAGTGCTGATATTTCTCTTGTTATACAACTACACCTTTGTTATATGATTATTGATGATGAATCCATATGCTATGCTGGTTTATAATTTAGGATTAGACAGTGGATGATGCATCTCTTTTTGAAAAAATATGAAGATTTTTTGGCTAGACAATTGAACCTATTTGATGTGGTTTTTTTTTTTTTTTTTTTTTTTTTTTTGGGGGGGGGGGGGGGGGGGGGTAGGGGGTGGGGAATGGAATATGGGTTTGTATGTAAACTTGACGTCCAAAATTGGGTAATTTTTCTGGAAACTCTGTTGCTTTATGGTATTTTTAAACCCTAGTCTTGTGAAAGGAATAGAACTATTGTTTATGTAGCAGTGCTATGGCGTGACAAAGTTTATGGTGCACTCACAGTGAATCGCCAGACAAACTTTCTGATTATTGTGATTGCTAAGCCCAAACAAGAGTAACAATCAACAAGCTTGACACAAATCTTAAGGATAAAGAGGGAGGCCCTTAAATTTTTTACCTAGGACATTGAAAATTGACCCCAAAAAAAAAAAACCTTCATTTTCTCTTTACCAAAGCCATGAGACAGATGGAATCTGCTTTTACCAATTCCTCCTCCTTAGTCAAGGTTTTCTCATCATCCGGGACATTTGACTGATAAAAAAAAAATGCACAAATTCTTCAATCATTTTCTTAACATTTTTTTTTTCTACCATTTCAAAAGCAAGCAAATTTGAGCAAGAATATCATATTTTAAATTAAATGTTTCTCGTATAAATCTTTTAAAAAATAATATCGGAATTTTATTATACTTTATATATTACATATCACTAGGGTTGTCCAAACCAACCCAGCACTAAACGAATCCAACCGACTTGGCCCTACCTAAACTTAAAACAACTCAATTTGGGTAGTTAGTAGTTGACGACATGTCTTTGGTATCAGAAACCCAAGGGGTGTGGGTTGAGTGGCAGTTTTGGGTTTTGAAACCCGATGGAAACTAATCCGACCGAATGTAGACTCGTTGGAAACTACCATCCCCCTAACCCTCGTCCTCTCTCTCTCTCTCTCTCCGCCTCAGATTGTCGAGATTTGGACTAGTTCCTTCGAGATTTGGCAACAAGACCACAATCGTTGTTTCGTGGTTTTGCTTGAAACCGAACTTCGTCCACTTGAGTCGAAAACATCTTGACCCATGCATATGCTGAGAAGTTCAGGAACTATGGTGATTTTTTTGGGTTTGAGATGATGGCCTTGATGGGGTTCAAATTTGTTGTGTTTTAATGAATGAAATCAGTTTGTGAATTATTTGAATTTTATATGTGATTTTTCTGTGTTTAACCAAGTCTTAAATCTCTTATTTAACAATCAAAAACTTTATCATTTATCATACCAACAAAAAAAAAAAAAATATTAAATCACATAAGGTATTAAAAAAAAAAAAAAAAGGGAGAGAGAAAAAAGAAGAAGAAGTATCCATTCAACATTCGATACAAACAAGTGATACCATATGGAAGAAGAAAGAAAAAAAATCCCAACAATTTTGTAGTTTGTATTGCTTACTACTCACAAGATCACAACAATTTTAAGCAATGAAAAAAATGTTCAAGGACATTTGGGTCCTCCTTTCTTGGTCTTCCAGTTATTGTAGCAAGGGCAGAATTCCTTGTTCCCATAAGTTCCTGGAGGAACACATAAGCATTTAGCACAGCACTTTTGGCAGAAGAACATGCATGGCTTTTTGAATGCCGTTTTTGAACATCTTTGGGTGCAACGTGGAGAACACTCTGCAATATTCAAGTATATACAAAAACAATATGGTGAATCTCTTTTCAAAAATTTATTCCAAAGAATAATCTAAAGAAAGTGCTCCACTGGAAAAATTTTCGCTCTTCTTGTTAATTTAATTTATTTGTAATTTGATTAAGAGAAAAACAATTTTCCAAAAAATTATTGAAAATTACTTCGAAACTTTTATCAGTCATATTTAGTACATAATGTTGCCTAACATAATTCTATTAATTTGATATGACTTCAAGATGCTTTAATTAATTAAGCTGCCATTACCTTGAGGTTGAAGACTGCCTTGGGTTACGCCATGCTGAATTTCAATAAATAAATAAAAAAAATTAAAAAAAAAAAAAAAAAAAACTGACATAAGAATTTCACAAAAATTCTAAAAATAATTATGGGATTTTCGGAAATCATATGGAATGTCCATCTACAAATACATCCGGAGAAAATTTTGTTCATTTTACAAAAATCTCACCATGGGAAAGGGGCTAATTTGATGTGGCTGTGGAGTTGGACTTGGAGCCTCAGTGATGATAGCCGCCTGAAAAAGCATTTTAAGGACAAATTATTAGCAATAAATAAATGGGGAGATGCTTAGAGGAAAAAGAAAAAAAAAAAAAAAATAGGTACGATGAAATTTAAATAAAAAACCTCATCGATTAAACTAATTGAAATCCACCTATTTGAGAAAAATATTTACAATGATGCATTTGGGGACAAAAGACCAATTGTACAATGATACAAGTACATAGTGGACAAAAAGGGACAATCATGAAATAGATGAGGTGAATGTCCAAGAATAAAATAGGGCTGCCCGAATAATTCTCAATATGGTCTCACTATTAGCATAACTTTTTCTACCACAAATTATAACATGTTATCTCAATAATCATGAAATTTTTTTTTATAAAAAATGTTATGTGTATCTGTACTTATTACCTTTGAACTTTGAATAGGTGAAATCTTGCAATAGTGGCATGTGAAATTTAGTTCTTAAAGGTAGCTTGTAGCATAGTTGGGGTTTTTCCCTACAAATGGTCTTTCATCAACTCATCATGCATAGCTGCATACAAAGAAGTGAACGATGAAGTTCACTAAACTACCATATTGTCGACTCATGATCACCTTGTCACCCAATGACTCTCATACTTTATTCTTCTTTTCAATTATTATTTAGGCAAAACTACAAATTTTTTTTATCGTCGTGTATTTATTATAATTTCGATTTCACCTATTCATTAAATTTTGTTAAATTTCATCCTTCAATTATCAAAATGAAGTTTCTTTAACTATTAATTGTATCAAATTTATCCCTCAACCTTCTATACCAAGTCAATTATATCCTCAAAAGTTAACTTATTAAGGGTAAAATTAACTTAATTTTGAAAGTTGAGGGTCGACATTGACACAATAAATAGTTGAAGAATAAAATTAACATAATTAAATGTAAAGAAATGAAATTGAAAAAACCCAGTTACAAAGAACTAAAAGTGTAAGTTGACCCTTTTATTTACCAAACAAACAAAAAGGAAATAGAATTGTCCAATTTTTTTGCAAATAGCTAGCACTAAGTAGAGTCTAGAGTGAGAGGCATCTTCACTACAATGTCTCTACTTTAGGTCTTAATCACTCTTAAATCAAAGAGAGAAATGTTGAGGTAAAAGAAAAAAAAAATCAAAAAGAGTTATAAGATTGTAGCTTACATGGTTCTCTACTAGTAAATGCAGCATCATGATGACTACAGAGAACATTATCAGGCATAGCTTCACCGCCATTGTAGAGAGAGTAAATTTTAGTGATTATGTGAAGATGGATGCTTATCATTTGTCGTGGAAGTTTAGAGTATTTATAGGCAATTTGATTACTAGTACACTACGATTTGGGATTTGAATATTTAATATATTTCACACGCATGAAAGTTGTAAGTCAGTTTCTGTAGCAGTTACAGAAAGCAACATAGACAAAATTTGTAGCTTCCAAAATGACAAATAAAACTATTGCAAAGGACAAAATACATAAATATAGAGTATCAATTGAAATGACCAATTGTACCCTTCATATAGTTTATGTCTGGGCAGTAATAATGAAACTGTACTTTGAAATTATTGCATTGCTTTCTACCCTTTTCCATTGTATGTAAAAAGAAATAATAACAAGGAGGGAAAGTCATCTCATTAGTTCTTTAGTTTGTTTATTTTGTGGACAAAGATTTAGATTTTTGGTAAATAATACTCTTCATCTCTTAATTGGGCAAGTATCTCAAATTTGAAAATTTTCGAGTTAGCCCTTGAAAAAAAAAAAAAAATTTTGCACATCTGTTTTTCTATTTATTTGCTTAACAAGATGCTTAAATACCCCCATTTTAGGGACTGAGTCAAACAAATCTCATATTTAAGGTCCAAAATCAAACAAAGCCTCTAGACAGATGAACAAAATTATTTAATTTTTTTTTTAGAAACTAAATCCTAACTTTTTAAATTTAAATCACCAACATCAAATTCACCCCAAAGTTTAGAGACCAAAAATATAATGGACAATGTTTTGCTACAAATTTGTTTGTAGCCAATGGTTATAACTTCCATTAAAAAAATAACATAACTATACATTTTAAAAATCTAATTGTTGGATTGCAAGTTCTTTATGTGCTTAACAAATATATGAAATTCTGTCTCAATTGGATGTCATTTACTATTCAATCTATAGATTTATTTTTATGCATAGTTTTAGATTACAAAAACATGAAATTTAAACATTTAATTGATCACATAACTAATAACCTCTGATTTTCTAGAAATTTTGCAAGTATAGAGGATATAAGAAAAAATATATAATCCAATGGTGGATTTGTCAAAATTTATATGCAATAAAAAGATATTGAGTGGAATTATAGCAATTGCCTACTTCTAAACCTTAGAGCAGTGGGTGAGATTCAGGATATGCACATCTATTTTATTATGCTAATCAACTCCAGGCACCAATAGTTTGAAGTTTCTTTTTAATTTGCAATGGCATCGCTTTATGCATGTAAACCATAGACAAGGATACAAAGTTTCACTAAAGAAATTCATATATTTTGTGTCAATTAAGGAAGGCCAAATTGGTCATGTTTATAAAAGTACGGGTTTGTAATGGTGTTCATTTCCCAAGCTTCTTTTGATTCTCATCCACGTGAAATGGGTAGATTGAAAATGATGTGAGGCCTACTCACATGTGCATTCACATGCCCAACTTTAGGTTTACTAATGCCACTCAAACACAAGTAACACAACAGAGAGTGATTAAAGAACTAAGCATAAACCATACACTCAACACTTAATATCTCTTCTTTATCTTCATAGGTGGCAGCTGCCTATTGTTAAAATGCTTTCTCTTAGTCTATTCGACTCCCGTGACTGCCTTTTTTTTGTTGCTATCTTACTGTTGTAATGTTGGAAATCCATCATCCATGTGTGTGTATGAGAGAGAGAGAGAATATGCCATATTGGCTGTTGCCATAGCCGCCCATCTGAACCATTACGATTAGGTGTTCAGTTGGTTATGTTAGTTTCCTCTTGTGAACTTTGCTTTTGTTTCTATTCATTATTCAAATACCCAATAACTATTTGAATGTTGTTTGAGAAAATGACAAAAAAAAAAAAAAAAAAAATTCTCTTTTTTTATGTGTGTGTATATAGTTTAGTTAATTGTAAGAATAATTCATGAAACCCACACCACTCAATGATGACATGAATCTTTAAGAAATTAAGACAGGTATTGTGGATCCTTGCATATTAATTATAAAGAATCAAAGGTGTAAGGAAATTTGGATGGACTAGTGTGATAGGTACATGAAAATGCATCAGTACCTTGAAGACTTATAGATTATGTAAATTGCAAAGGCATACATGTAGAATTGTTCAGTGTGGATCAAGTTTACCCAACCGAAGACCCACAAAGCATCCACATGGGCTAAAGATGAGTGAAAATTTTAGAGAGAGAATGCATATAGTTATAGAATACATTGTTTCTGGTATGAAGTCAACTTAAGTATCATTATTCAGCCCATAATAATGCAGCACAACCGTGCAATACATAATATGGTATCAATAACACTACCAACAGATGAACACACATTTAACATTGTAACTGCACAATCGAACAAGGTAATCAAAATTGAAAATGCAGAATTTCCTTCTTCTGTTTCCTCATTCTGGCTCAGCAACAAGCAACATGAGGAAGACACATAGCAATCCTCTTTTTCTAATTTTCAACAATTTTTTACAATGTGTTAATCTCCTTAAAAATTCAAACAGCCTATGTTTGCTATTTACTTCCTTTTTTGTTTCTCAGTAAACTTAAAATTGAAAGAGTAGAGTCGTTAAATAATTCCCCTATATCGTTTAAAGGGCTTCATCCACTCCCATTTTCCTTTGATTATTTACTGAGGCTCATATACCATTTGATGACATTTTCTTCTATACCAAATTGTTAAGGATGATTTCAAGCAGGGAAGGTGGATTAACATGCATCACTGCATGTCAACTTCGAAAATATAATAAGTAAAACTGTTAGAATTAATTGTCTATCAAGAGAAATTGTTAAAGAGCAAGAACTAGGCTGGGTATTAGGATGACCAGCCTTCTAGAGAAAAAGAAAGTAGAAAAATGAGGAACTTTCTCTGTTTTATTCAATGAACTCTGCTGCTAATATTACAGCTGCTACTTGTCTTGATAACCATGACATTCCCTATAGAAAAATCTGATAATCAAGCCTAATCTCAAGTCCTACTCTAACAAACTACAACTTTTATCATCTTCTTTGTTATCTAATCACAAACTACTCCAACACATTATTCTTATCAGCAACATTATCATTAGCCTCAAGCATCGATACTCCACGTGTGATCCTATGTCAACGTGATCACTCATGCAACATGGATCCTTCATGCAAGTCTAGCTTGAGCTCTCCATGTAACTCAGTGGGTCCAACTTCCTGAATCATAGAAGAAACCTCAAGGAGAAAGCTTCTTCAAAGTTCGATGGTTTGGCTAAGAACATCCTTAAGTCTTAAACTAGCTTAGTTACTAAAGATCTTTATCCTCCTACAACAGACTTTAAATCAAATTCTACCTACACCTAAGGACTTAAGGAATAAGAGAGGACTATCTCTCATAAACTAAATGTTGATTCAGAGTAACTGTTACCCCTACAGCAGAAATTGAAGTAATTACAAGCCGGCAATCTTTTATTTATTTGGAGTTTGTGAGGCAGAACTGAGGAAGAAGAAATTGAGAAAAAGCATTTCTGCACATAGGTAATCCAAACAATGGACAAAACTCATAGGGCCAATAACTCTCAAGTACCCAATAATAGACAGAGAGAGAGGGAGAATTAACAGGCAACTAAATATTTTATTATATTAAGTCAATCCAAAAACTCTAATTTATGACTAGCCTTATCATATGCACTTCGCCCATGTGATGAGGCTTTTTTCGTAGCAAAAAAAAAAACCTGAGTTTTTATTTTATATATATAATTTTTATTTTGAGAATCTAATTTATAAGTAGATAAAACAATTTAAAAATCAAAATGATATTAGCCCTATTTTTTAGGCTATGTTTTAGTGGGAGTTATAGTTATATATTTACTAGATTGTCATTTAATTTTGTCTCTACTTAAACATAGGAGTGTAGGAACTTTTTGAACAAAAAAAATAAGGATCCAAAACAGGAGGAAGCCCCTTAAATAGTAGTTGTAGGGATAAAGGCCCAAATTTATATATTGGGCCTTGGGCCTCATTCGAGGACGTTGGCATATTCGTGGAGGGACAATAAGTAATAAGGGACTCCAGTTTAGAGTCTCATAAGTAAGAAAGGGGTGGAAGACGGTCCAAGGAAGAATTCCTCCTCGACCATGATAGATATGGCTCAGACACATATGCCAACGACGAAAATGACCTCCATACAGGTTCTAGTATTAGAAGCGTGCCTCGAGGACACATGAGAAGATAGAGAATCCAAAAATATCTAAGGAAAAGCTGCTACCTCTACATTAAATGCACTGCAGCTACTTTTCTAGCCGCATTTATGTGGAGAAGACCCCTGAATAGTGCTTCATTGGCTACCGCAACTCACAGAGAGCCAAAAAATGTGTTTGATGAGACGGGCACTCAAGCGGTGACTTGGAAAATTGACAAATGGAGGGTCAGGATCACTATGAGGGAGATATATAATGTAAAAGATCCCTGAATGAAGGGAAGGAGAAAAAAGAGAGAAGGAGAACACTATAGCAATCAAAGTTGCATTTTGTAATCAGTCCTATTGATTTATACTAAAGTTTGCCTTCTCAGACAAAGAATTCATCCAGTCCTATATGCCTTGAATTGGCCTGATCATCTTTTAAATCCATGCTAGCCGTTGTAAATTTCATTAGGGCCTAATTCTTTGACTTACTCTCTACAAATTTATTGTACTGAGCTCACTGGGCCAATATCCCACATATCTTGGGCTTTGGGCTGCAAATCGTGTCCTTATAGTAGTATAGATATCGTTTTTATACTCCAGAGCCACAACATGGAAATGTATCTATAACTTCCCCAGCAGGACCTATTCCCCAATTTAGAGTTGGATGGGGAAGTAAAATCAATCCTTGTTCACATGTCATATTGTTTTTATTATCTTTTTTTGCATAAGGAATACAGAATAAACATATAAATAATAAAAAAGGACATATTTAGGCAAAGCAAACAGTTGTGATATATTCTGTATTTTGGATATTTTTCCCAAACAATCCCATATTTTCCTAAGACACTTTTTTTTTTTTTGGCCAAGTGTGCCTATAAGATCTAATCCAATCTTGCTATTATATACTGTTTGTTTCCACTCTCCAAAGGCACTTGAACACTATTGTTATTCAACCAATTATAAATCTTTTGTAGTTGCTTGGTTATGGAGTCATGATCAGTTGTGAAGGAGCAATACATGTTGTCTACAAGTACAAAATTTGATCAATAAATTTTGAATTAAGGAATCAGTGCATACAAAATAACCTAGCATAGATCCTAAATAAACCAGAAGGCTTTAATAAAAGCATAACCAACCTAGAAAGGAACCAATATTCTTAAATCAACTCATTCCTACAACAATCCAAGAATTGAATCAGGATGGACAATCATGTGATGAAGAGCCCGCAAAATTCTAAATGCAACTGATGAGCAGCATGAAATGGTTGCAGGAGAGAAAATGCTAGTCAAAAAGTGGAAGAATCATTGAATATGAAGACAGTCACGATCTGCAGCAGGCAAGAATTGAATCACAACAGATATACCAATACTCTTTGTAGGGGATGAGCATCCATGGCAATGGTGACGGAAGAGCAGCACCCAATGGCCAATGTAGACGCTACCCTGAACAAATAAAAAAGTGATAGATAGATAGATAGATAGATAGAGGAACTAAGTTTGAATTTCAAAAAACATGAAATGATAGAGCAGTAAGAAGAAAACTAAATAGGCAAAGAACACCTTTTCCAGTGAGGACACCACGAGTAGATTTAGCAAAAAAACAACCAAAAACCCTAGAAAAGACATTTCTATAACGAGGCACAACTAGCTCTCCTGAAATATAATTTCCAGTTATGGTTAGCGAAAAAAACACCACATACATTGACAGTCGAAGATAGATGTGACATGGTAAAATATAAACTTGGATGTGTGTGCGTGTGTATAAGAGAGAGAGAGAGGGTATTTCCTTAGCAAAGCCTAAGTCTTGAAATGAGAGGCTTTGTTAAGACTCATCCTTACAGAAACATCACTAAATAATATCACAAGTGATAATATAGCTAGAGGCCTCCCACACCTATACTCAAGAAGTTTCTGTGTAGAAATGAAACCAGAATACTAGATTTCTCTCCATTTTGATTACAATGCAAATTCTCTGATGGAGAATCAAATTTATCAGGACTACAAATCGCAAGATCATCAATCAGATTACTCCAACAAGATAAAATTTCAAACCATATCCCAGAAGGAAATCCTTTTCGCATTGCCAACCAGAGGAAAATTTTGATATAAGGTGTGGCATGAATAACAGAGATAGCGACTTCAATCAGTATACATATAAGGCTGATGGTTGTGTTCACAATGTTAAAGAAGAAATAGAAAATAGAAGTCAGTAAGAGAAGTAAGAGTGGTGTAAACAGAAGAGATCCAACAACATGTTGCTTCACGGTGTAGTCATAGCTATCTAATCTCTGGTGAAGAGGATTCCATTTTTGGCCACTGCCAAAGAATCAGCAATTACATGAATAGCTTGAAACAGGGAAAGAAAGTTTATGATCTCCGAAATAAGACATGATATTATCAATGAAGTAAGGAAAAAGATATTTTACGCCTTAAAGTTTTGTCTTGCAAAGAATATTGAATCTAGCAAAGTGCGCAAGCTGATCTCTTTTAGAGAATAGAATTTCTCATCAACCAAATAAAGAGGAATTCTTCTTAACTGTCATAAAAAACCTAACCTATTTAGCATAGGAAGTCTCCCAAAACTTAAAATTATTGCCTTCAAAAGTAACACTTTTAACTTTCTAAGATATAAGAATATTGTTCTTCCATTAAGAATATCGTGGCTTTAGACCTAACTTTAGGTGCAAATCTATAATCTTCATCAAAGACTGAAGCCCCATATTAATTAGCATTTAAAACCTGATGTACAAATAAAAAGTATAATTCAGAAACCTCATCTTACCTCAGGCCATTATCTTGAAGGATGATTGGCCAATACAAGATCTGATAGCAGCATATTCGAATACTTATCCACGTAGACCTGAATATCTTTGCTGATTTAATACATATCCACGACTGTGATCCAAAACTCAAAAGGATATGGAAAAGCTGAAGAATGAAGTAGAATAAAGTTGATAATGAAGCCATGGACATTGCAAATAGTTGCAAACTGAAGGTTAGAAACCTGAAAGCCAAAACATAGGCAATCAAATATTGCAGACCAAGTGGGAGGGAAGAAGGAAGGTGGGATGCAAGACTAGAGTCTTCAAGAGAAATACCTGCAAACAATAAAAAGCCGAAGAAAGGGCCTCCTAGGGAATGAAGTTAAAAGGGAAAAAAGTAGTAGGGTTTCTTTTAGAGGGTTATAGCTCAGTCTTTGGAATGATGCTTCTCAGGAATGACCACTACTAAGTATGGAAGCACAAAACATAATTTTATTACATATTTGCTCAAAACTTCAATGATCAATCAATAACAGAATCTATAGTTTTTGTTAACCAAAAAAACAAAGAGGATTCTTGAGAATCTTAACATATAAAAAGGAAAAAAAAAAAAAAAAAAATCCTTTCTAAAGTGCTTGGCCTGCTAATTGAGCTCACATTGGACCTAACTATCAAAGCCAATGTATTAGAACCCTAGTGGTTTAGTGGCCCTAACTGTTATCAGAACTAAGGATCCAGAAACAAAAGACAACACCATGTTTGTGCTCTAGTGCCATTATGGGGTTACCAGCCACCCCCCCTGAATCTGTCTTGTGCCTCTGCTGCCTTCTCCTCTTTCAACTTCTGCACAATTTCAAGTATCTTGGGGTTAAAGAAACGGTCACGAACGTACTTCCTCTCCTCAGCTTGAATTTCTTTGATAGCACTAGGATATGGGTTAGGAGGAGGTCTCTTCCCTTGAAGACGTGCAATCTGCTTCAAGCGAGAATAAGCCTTTTTCTTTGCTTTTTTCTCTGCTCGATATTCCATCTAGACACCAAGAAACAACAGCAATTAAAAATTTCTTCACAGGGGGAGGGGGGGGGTGCGGGCGGGGAATAGAAACAAAGGAAGAATGAAGTGCAGCAGTTTTTCTGAATTTATGAGTCTAGAATACATACATTAGCTACAGCCATTGCTTCTTCCTCACTAACTCCCTGCTCCTTCAGGTCAAGCACCCGCAAACCAAATATACGAGCTGGAGGGGGATCGAAACCACAGATCCTGTAGAAACACAAAGCCTAAGTGAATTAATGTTTGACTTACCATTCATGAGTCCAGAAACAATTTTAATGTTGCTATAGAGATCATGAAAAGACCCCAAATCATAAGATAATTGTAGACTTGAAAACAAGGCCTTTATGCAAATTACTTGATACTCAGCAAGTTAATACAGGAAATAGGCTCACTTATTATCAAGATTCAGTCTGAAAACTTAGCAAATCTTAGAATCCAAAGAAGATGGAATGAATTCAAATTCAATATGAAAGGAACTAACAAAAATTACTAGAAAGAAGACAATAAAAATAATGAGTCACTTGCAGCATGTAAAAAAGAATTATTCTACAACCATCAATGCTGCAGTAAGCAAAGTGTTGGGTGCATGGCACCAAAACTTCCAGCCCACACTGGATTAAATGTGAAAATTTTTGGATAGTGGCCAAGCGAGCAACATGACCTATTTTTTTTTGTGATTTGGAGTTCTTATTTTCCTAGGAGAAGTACTAGGCAGCTAGGGTTATTAACTTATGCATATAAAAGAGATTTGTATATGTATTGTGATGTGTGCGTGCAGCAGAAAGCAATAGAGAGCAGGTTGCGTGAAAAAGAAAAAGAAGGGGGGAGCTGCATAAAGTGAGTAGCCAAGTGTGTGATGCATCAAGCACAGTGAAGAAAGAAAAATTATGTGTGTGAGAGCAAAGAAAACAAGGAGATTTCCTTTAGCCATGAGACATACACAAGGGAAGATAAATTGAAGTTTTCTATAGGGAGAGGTTTTTTGGGTTTTACAACCAAGGATAGTTGTTCTATTCAAGTGAGTGAAGATCTCATGTGAGCTCACATAAATTCCTAGACATAGATATAATTGTAATTTGGTGTGGATCTCAAGTTAGACATAAACTTGAGAGGATATTACCTATCAAAAAAGATAGTGAAATTGCTGCAACTCTACGGATGTAGCCAAACCACGTAAAATTTGTGTCTGTGTGCTTGTTTCTTTTGCGTAATTTCTTTCTCTATTTTTGGCATCTCACAAGTTCTAAGTAGGGTAAATTCCTAACAAAAAGTCACAAAGAAAGGAAGACTGGAATAAATAATTATGCATCCAAAGCAGGAATAAAAGCAATGAACAGTTCTTCATCAGAACTGTGAGTCAACACTGAATTCAAAAGAATTTCCATCTTTCAAAATCAAGCAACTAGTCTACTTTTGTGTTTTCAGGAATATAACTTGTGCATGCATGCAATCACAAACCCCTGAACAGCAAAGAAAAATAAGGTCAGCAACATGCAGGATACATCTCAATTACACAGATACCCAGTTCATGCAGTATTAAAATGTTAGCAAACATTCTAGGTTGTCGACGAATAGAACTAATGTGCAGAAAAAACTCAGAACGTTTTGTTCCTTTTTGTTGTTGTTGTTGTTGTTGTTGTTCACACATAAAAATTTGGGCCATCAATTTTCTTCAATAACATACTGCTAGCACCATAAGAAAACCAAATTTATAACAAAATAGGTATGTTACAAGCATATCATAATAACTGAACCAAGAAAATAGATAGCAAACACTGCAAAGGAAAACTAGACATATAGAAGCAACGTAGTACTTGATGGCATCTTCATGTTTTGAATCCGGATGTTTCTGAAAGAACTTTTTTATATAAACGTCCTCTGGGAGACTGATCCTCTTCACTTTCCCATCAGCACGAGGAAATGTTGCAGGTGGTGCACTGCGCAAAAGTTAGCAACATAATCAAAATGCTATTTTCTTAAGTAATTTACACAAGCACCCAGTGGGTCTTGAACCAATGATCTCACTTGCCACCTTCCTCTTGCAAGGGAAGGAGGTGTCATTTGAGCTAGAGCCCATTGACACAACATATTCAAAGCATTAACATTTATGAATAAGAGTTTAAACAGATTCTTAATATGGGCATCACAGGCATCAAAATCATAATTTTGACAATAATACATTAAGCATGCTGGAATTGAATGTATTCATTTGAAGAAAAGTTCACACTTATGACATACTTTATTCACAACTATATTTCTTTTGCGGTGAACCAAATTGCTCTTTATCATCGGACTAAGACATCCATTGGTTTTTGGTATAAGGTCCCCTATTTGAAGGCAAAGGACTTTACCAATTGAGCTAACTAGTCTATTATAATTTATACTATTCAACCCATTTGTTCTTAACTAATTTAACAAGTAATTTAACTCAAACAAAAAAAAAAAAAAAAAAAAATCCAAAAACCAAAGAAATAATGAACAGACTTGACAAATCAATTTAGAAATTGCAAAAATTGAAATTAGAATCAAGCAGAATTGAGACCATAACAAATTAAGCCTATTCTCTTAAACCCCACCACATTTTTTACAAAATAATGACGATTAAGTAATACCCAAATGGGATTACAAACAGCACGTATATACTGAATCATATATAAAAAATAAAAAATAAAATGAAACTACAATTTGAGAAAACCCAGATAAAGGTAAGAACTAATAAGTTATTGAATGCAATAGAGAGAGAGAGAGAGAGAGAGAGAGGCAAAACTGTTCCATGGCTTTGAGCCAGATAGGCTCGGACTTGGCCAAGCCCTTGACGAGCTTTCTGGTACGAGTAAGCAAATCTCCTTTGAGGAACGACATGGCCTTGCTGATCTCTGTCTTCCTGGTATTGTGCACTACTTTGGTTTTTTATGTTTGTGTTTTTTGGGACTGAGAAATTTATATATGGGCTGGACTCGGGAGAAGTTCAAAAACATGTATGGGCTGCACTTAAAATCAACAACACTCTGTTTTATATATATATATATATATATATTTTTTTTTTTTTTGGGTTAAGCCTTTGGCAGAAATGCCACTTTCATACTTATATTTTTACCGTATTTTTACTTTGATCTCTACTTTTTACTTTTACTGTTTTAGCCGTCATCTCTTTAATAGAAATATCTTACATGACTAACAGATTGCATTATTGGCACTTTAGAACGTTTACGTGATCATTAAAATAATAATAAAATATTTTAATTAACATAAAAAAGTCCATGTCGGCATTTAAATAAATAAATAAACACAACATTTTTGACATGTCATTGAAAGGTAAATTTGTAAGGGCATTTCAAAGATATTGATAATAATACATCAAAGTAGAAGTGTTAGTATAGGTATTACAATTTGGTTTAGAGTCTCACCCCTTCCTTCTTGAATCTACACGGTCTGTGATGTTAGATATTACAATTTGACATGTCATTATTGTAAGGTAAATTTGTAAGGGCATTTTTTTTTTCCAATGAATTTTTGTAGTAAATGACATATGAATAAAACAGAAATTTACAGTGTTAGTATAGGTATGAGCAAGTTACAACTTACCTACATGTGGTTTAACCAAAATCTAAGTTGTCTACCTATGATTAAAATTTGACACTTTACCAACTTAAGGTTTGACTGAAATTTAAATTGCCTACATATGATTTGAAATCCCATAATACAAGTATTCCGTTAGATTCTTTTTAATTTTATTTGATTTTGTATTTTTATATATTTTGTATTTTTGAAGAAGAAAAACATAAAAGTAGAGCAAAATTATATATTTAGCTCTGTTTTTAATAGATGAGGGTTATGAAACTCTAATTGAGTTAGCTTCTCAGGCGGATAAAGTCTTAAGTTTCAAACCACATGTAAATAGCTTAAATTTCAGTCAAACTACATGTAGGTAAGTTTTAATTCATCCAGTAGGTATTAACTAGTCAGCATGAAATTACTAAACATTTCCTATGTTTAGAATCAGCGAGTAGTGGGGAGGTTGTTGTGCCACGCCAAAAGACTTAAAAAGGAGAATTTCACTGTTTAGATGGACTTAACTGCTCCTGAAATATATGTATAGTGTATACATAGAAAAGCCGCAAAAATGTTCTCTCAATTGAGTATTTTCATGATTCAGCAAAAAATAATTGAGTATTTTCAAGAGGAAACTAGACCACTTTTGTGCTTGACTCAACCCCCGCTAGCGTGCTTAGAGCACTAGCATTGGTGTCTTTTACTTATACCATGTTCCCCTGATATCAACTATTTAATATCTGTTAATTTACTTATACAAATTAGCAATCCGAAATCATAATTTTTTGTCATAGATGTTTTTCAAATCTATTGTTGTCATTGTTGTTATCATTAACACATCATTATTATTATTATTTTACCACTGATGTCTGCTAGTTTGAGAATTTGATTTGCCAGAGTAAGGAATATAATTCAAGCATAATGATAAGGGAATTTTTGTGATTGCTAATCAGGGAGGGAAAGGCTGGGGCTTTAGAGACTTTATGCAGACAAGCCTATGGGGCAGACGGCAGAGCAAATATCAAAAGCTAGGAATTTATACTAACACTGACATCAATCACTAAATTCACAACTTTCGGACTCAAGAGTCTGATCCTTCCAATGCTCTTTAGTTCATGTGCAACTCTTTGTTTCCATATTTCCCTTTGTTGGGACTCTAGTTTCTAAATTAAAATTAGTAAGTATTGGAGCTACATGTAGCTCCAATACTTCAGTATTCATTGGTTCATCATATTGGTTGAATGTGTTCTTGCTTGGGATACACGGTCCAAACAAGAGTTAATATCTAATAACACGGATTTATGCAACCCTCCTCTCACATTGAGTGAGCCCTACACATTTGTGGTATCCACATATTAAGAGGATGTGTTCTATAAATCCACCTCATAAGATACATACATCTCTCATAAAGAAAGAGAAAGAAAATTCTTATATGTCTTGTGTAAAATTACATGAATAACAACAAAAATATTAATTTTTTACTTTACCCTAAAGCACAAGGGATAAACTATAATATTGTAAAAAAGCTCTAAAGATAAAATGGGTTAACCTAAATGCAAGGAATAAAGTGTATTTTATAAAATAATAAAAATAGGACTAAAACTCATTTTACATTCTTAAAACTTGGATTAATTGTCGTTTCAATTATTTAAAATTTGATTTGTTAATTTAGTCCTTTGAGTTTGCAATCTTTGTTAATGCCATCCTTCCACGTATTACTATTAGAAAATCTTAGTAATTCTAAAAGCTTTTTCTTAAATGTTTTGTCTTTTTTTTTTTAAATAATTCAATTTTTAACCTTTTAAAAATAAATTATATTTTAGCGTTTTATCACACATTCAACATAAAAATTATCAAAAATTATATCTTTTAATAAACACGGTGTAAATAAGCAATCCTGAAAGTACTATTAAAACTATATCATTTTTTATTTTTTTAAAATCCTTTCTTAGCGTTAGAAAAATATTTTCTCTAAAATTAATGTAAAATCAAAGTTTTTTTCTTATAAAAAAAAATTCACCTTATCTATTCCCTTTCATGAAATATTGCTTTTTTTTCTTCTTTGACTGATTGCCCTGAACAATGCTTTCATCATCTCATATTCTCATCTCTCTTCTCTGTCTCATCTTACAGGCATGACCAAAGGAAGGAGACATGGGTCTGTTTTAGTGGGTTTCAAAGTTTCAAGGTAGAGGTAGAAAATGAATTTGTTGGACTTGGAGACTTGGCTGATTGGGATTTTGGATGTTTAGCCTGGTGTGGGTAAGGTTGTGTAGAGATTTGAACTTTGAATGTGGGTGTTTGGTCAGTGGCAGTTTGACCGGCTTTGGTTTTTGATGGTGGGTTTGTGCAGCTGTGCATGGGTTTGATGGTGGCAGTGGCAGTGTGTATGATATGGTTTGTAGCTGTGATTGTGAGATTGGGTGATGTAGGACAAAATATTCTAATTAATTTCTGTAATCTTTTATATTTGGTATTTTTATGTAAAAAACGTTATTTTAGGTTTAGGTGATTTATTTCCTTTTTTTAGGTGCATTTAATGCTTTTTAGGTCAAATTTGGTTCCTATTATGGTTAGGTATCAATTAGGAGTTATTTTAAATTATATTTTCTTGTTTGTTAAGTTTTAAGGAGCTCTTAAATAGGCTCCTAAGTCTGTAAACGTTTTTAATAGACTATTATCAATAAACACAGACATTTTGTCAATTTTTCTTTTGGTAGATTCCAGTTTTATCTCCTTGTAGATTCAGGGAAAACCCTCGTGGATTCGAGGTTTACTACCAAAAACTAACAGTTTAGTTTCTGTTTCATCAAGAGAGCATCATGTGTGCTTTTCTTCAGGCTTCCGCGACATCATTGGGGGTATTAGTATTATTATATTATGAATTCTGTAAAAATTAAAAATTAAAACTCAGTAAAGGCATTGGATGGAAGGATGACAATCACAACTATTGCAAATTTAAAGGTTAATTTGACAAAATAAACTTTTTTAAGGCTAAATGATATTTTTTTAATAAAAAACTAAAATGAAAGTTATGCCAAATATAAAACACTTAAAATGAAGTTTAGGCTAAAATACAAATACAACCTCTAAGATTGGGGTTAATATCAATAATTTGCCTTAACTGCGTTTGTCTTGCATTGTGGCAATTATATACACGAAAGAATTTCTATAGCCAATGTAGATAAATAATTGTAAAATATGGAAAAAGAACCACATCATGTTATGCCAATTATATGCGCAAAAGATCTTTCTAATCAATATATATATATATATACACACACACACATAAGCAGAGACCTCACATGAGAAAGCATGAGGTCCTGCCAAGTGATGCATTTTTGACAAAAAGTTCTTATGTGTCACATCAAAGATAAGATCAAATTAAATATTAAAATTTGTTTTATTTGGTTAAATGTTTCAAGAATTTTCTAATTAAAAAGTAAATATTCTTTGTATCCATTGGTTCAATATTTTAAGACTTTTCTAATTAAAAAGTAAATATTCTTTATATCCTTTAGTTCAATGTTTCAAGACTTTTCCTCCCTCACACGTACATACAAAATTCTTTACATTTCAATTCGCCATTTTCACCCATTACACTTCTACTCATTTATATATATCTACCCATAGCCCTTCATGCCATCCCATGTCAAAAACAATAGACCACATATGATTTCAATTACTTTCAATCTTTCAACGACACCTAACTCCAACATTTTGTCCCATCTAATCCTAACTCATATGAGTTGGTTACAACCAAGGAAGGAGAGCTTGCATTTTATATTGAGTGACGACAGTGACAATTACAATTTTGATTTTAAGGTCAAATGTTGTAGATTTGTGGGTTTTGTAAAGGATGTGATCGATTGTAAGTGTTTGAGATGTGTATTTTGTTTTAGAATTAAGGAGAAAGAGAAAGACGCATTTTATATAAATTTTTATTCTACAATATTTCTCCAAAAAAAATTTTCTCTTTACTTGAATTGAATAATTATAATAGATATGTATGTGTAATTTATAATTGTTTTTTCTTATGATGAACTCATTACTAACAAAATTCTATAACAATTATGCTATAATATATGTACAACATTCTCCAAAATCATCTTACATAAAAATATTACAATATTATTTGTGCATCACACGGACAACTTACTAGTTATATTAAATGATGTTTATGCTAAGGAGTTCAAATTTGGTAAGGACGAGGGGGATTTTTTAGAAAATAACCATAAAACCCAAATAATATAATTAGTTAGGCAACGTTTTAAACTAATTTTGTTTCTAACAATTCGAGTCCAGAGGACTCTATTTTTTGGTTGTTATTTTCTTGTTTTGCCCCCAGCTGAGACGGACAGAAGGTCCACGTAAGCACAAAAATCGAGTTCAGATGACTCGGTTTCTGCATATGAAAATCGAGTTCAGTAGACTCGGTTTCTGTACATGAAGATTGAGTCCGTAGATTTTCATGTACAAAACTCGGTTGTTCTTTGCTTCACATCTGCAGAAACTTCCTTGTTCTTCCCAAGCCCCAAAAATCCATGAACAAAACCAATACAAAACCCAAAACAAATACCTGATCGGATCATCGCCTGGGTTTAGTCAGAATCGCTGCCTGGGTTGATTTCCTTGCCGCTGGCTTGCTTGGTTCGTGGACTGCGACTAGAGGTTCGTGGACGCTGTAACCCAGATCGGCGGCCCTGATAGTGTGGTAGCAACATCACCGGAGCGGCAGTAAGATTAACTCTGATGTGAGCCTTCGCCTCGCTGCCATCGCTGGATTTCGCCGCCTGGGTTGCTCGTTCTCTGGTCATTCGTCAGGTATGGGCAACGAAATGAGTTCAGTAGACTCAATTTCTTTGTACAAAAACCGAGTTCAATGAACTTGATTTTTATGTACAAAAATCGAGTTCAACGGACTCGATTTCTATGTATAAAAATCGACCTCAATGAACTCGATTTCCTGGCTAGCAAAGTAGGAAACTCGAGTACAATATGCTCGAATTGTTAGAAACAAAATTAGTTTGAAATGTTGCTTAACTAATGATATTGTTTGGGTTTTATGGTTATTTTCTAAAAAATCTTAGGACGAGGTGTAAAACTCATGTTTTACACCATCTAATAAGAGATTGTCACACCAACTTTTTATTTAAAATTCAGTACACCCTATCACACATAATAACATCTCAATAAACTCACAATTAAGTTGAATTTTTAAATGAATATTAGAATTGATTAAGTGTAATTGTGTCCATTCTTTAATATGTAATATGATAATATCGGACACGGCTTGTGTTCAGTGGAAATTTCCACTGGACACGTCTGGATTCGGACACATATCCACTTGGAAAGGTAAAACTTAAGTTTTACTCTACATTCTTCTAGAATTTAATTTCTTGTGCTTAGATAGTAAATTGAATATTAAAAGAAAAAATGGTAGTATCTTACAATAAACTCAAATTTCAAAAAATGGATGCCTTTATGATATTTATTAACAAATGCCATAATAATAATAAAAAGAAAAGGATTCAAAAAGTGGGGGGACCAGAAAAAAATGGTCGAATAACCACTAGGGAAGTAAAGGATAAAACCATGGTTGACTTGACTGAAAATATTCTGTCCTCTATCAATTTAAATAATAATAATAATAAGCAATAAAGTGAAGGAATAAGAAAGTAATTTGTGCCACGCTAAGTCACACAGATATATATATATATATATATATATATATATATATATATATATATATATATATAAATATTGTAAATGGGAAAAGGCATTTGAGACTGGCTATTTGGCTTGACTGAAAACAGGGGATGTGAAGTTGTGAACACAAACATATTCTGTCCGCTATAGATTTAAATAATAATAATAATAATAACCAATAAAGTGAAGGAATAAGAAAGTAATTTGTGCCACGTTAAGTCACACACACACACACAAAAAAAAAAAAATTGTAAATGGGAAAAGGCATTTGAGACTGGCTATTTCGCTTGACTGAAAACAGGGGATGTGAAGTTGTGAACACGAACATATTTTGTCCTCTATCGATTTAAATAATAATAATAAGCAATAAAGTGAAGGAATAAGAAAGCAATTTGCGCCACGCTAAGTCACCAAAAAAAAAAAAAAAAAAAAAATTGTAAATGGAAAAAGGCATTTGAGACTGGCTATTTGGCTTGACTGAAAACAGGGGATTTGAAGTTGTGAACACAAACACACGGAGAAAGAAAGAACAGAGTACACTCTTTTATTAAACACCGCAATTATATCATCTAATAGCAATTGAATCCAGCTTTTTTTTTTTTCAAGAAAGTTTCGAGCATTACAAATCACCAGTCATTACTAGTCTACTGTAATTTCTATTTCCAAATCTGTAAGTCAGTCATTTTTCACACACATTCATCCCTTTTATTTCTTTCCTTTCACTTTTATTTTGAAATGAAATTTCCATGTCAAATTGTTTTCTTCTTGATTTTTATTTCTCAAGATTTGCCAGTATATTTCCAACGGTTTCCATGAGGACTCAAGGAATCTCATCGTTGTCATCATCATCTTCTTCTTCTTCAACACCTCGGTGGAATTTTAGAAAATTTTTTGTAGATCTTTTATTTGCTGTTTGGCGATGGATTGGCGTTTGGATTTTTAGGAAAAATGAAGAACTTGATAGAGGAAATTGTATTTCACAAGAGCTTATACAAGAAAAAGAAGAATCAAGGTTTGCTATCATCACCCTCTAAAAAAAAAAATGCTTCTTCAACATGAATATTTTCTCTTATGTTAAAATGAATGTACTTTCTTTTTGTCAAAATTATATATATAAAATAGTTTAACATTTTCTAGTATATTTTAAACTGTTTCCATGAGCAGTCAGGGAGCCTCAATGTCATCACCATCTTCTTCTTCAACACCTCAATGGAAATACGAGGTGTTTCTTAGTTTTAGAGGCGTGGATACCCGTAGAGGTTTTACTGACCATCTATATGCTGCTTTACAACGGAAAGGCATTTTGACCTTCAGGGATGATGAAGAACTTGAGAGAGGAAAATCAATTGCACCGGAGCTCTTGAAAGCAATAGAAGAATCGAGGTTTGCTGTTGTTATTTTCTCAAGAAATTATGCATTTTCAACATGGTGCTTGGTTGAACTTACACATATCGTTAAATGCATGAGAGAGAGAAAATTGATGATTTGGCCTATTTTTTATGATGTGGATCCATCCGATGTACGAAAACAGACAGGAACTTTTGGACAGGCCTTTAATGATCATGAAAAAAGATTTAAAGATAACATAAAGATGGTGGAAATGTGGAGGGCTACTTTGAGAGAAGTAGCCAATCTCTCAGGTTGGCATTTACAAGATAGGTAATTTCCATGACAAATATATTTCTTTTGATATTTAAACAAGTAGTCTTCTTTCTTATTTCATGAAGTATATATAATGTAGCATAACATGCATGGATTGAAATATTACAACATATAATAGTTAGAATCTTGTTGCACTTCTTTAGGACTTCGGAAATGCTCCGTTGCAATAATTTAAAAGGAAATACTTGGTTTTAAGGACATAACTTTCTATGAATTATAAGTCTATTGAAATTGTCTATTATCCTCATTTTTTTTGGGTAAATCATAATTTACGCTTTGTGGTTTTGCCATTTTGCAATTTAGTTCACAAAATTTTAATTATATATTCATTTCCTTAAAGTTTGGACTTAAATAAAACTATTTGGATTTTTTATCCAACTTAGCAGAATTTGCATTTTACTGACAAATTTTATCCCTCAATTTCATTTCATTTCTTCCACTTCCTCTTCCTCCCTTGCAGCATGATCAAGTTCTTGGCTTGGGTGTTGCCTTGCTGAATGCCTTGTTCATATTCTCTCCATCTTTTATTTTTAACTTTACTTTTGTTATTGTTTTCTCACTATTATTCAAGAAAAAAGTCATAAATTAAATACGGTTGGAATTGTGAGGGGTTATTGTCTTCCACGTTTACAACGCTTTTTTATAACTCAATGTGATACTTTAACAACCCAAAATTACCTTTTTCCCAAACTATATATTGGATTAAGTTTACGTTGGGAATTTGTCCTTTTAAAAAAACGATTTAGTTTTGGCCCAATCATTGTTTTGGGTAAACCTAAAAGCATATTTTAACCATTTTAATTACATATCAATTGTTTACATAATTTTATTTAGTAAAAAACTGTTTACGTAACTTTGAAGAAGTAGAGCTTTTAGTAGTTTGTAGTGATATTAGTGCCTAAATCGAAATTTAACGAACACCTTCGCTTAAGCAGTTAAGCGGGGAGAAAAAGTAATTTGGCCCTAGACTCAAGACGTAAAGACTTGCATTTGTGCAGGCACCAAGGCTTAACTACTCAAGCAAGCTTAAATTTGATGGATATGTTTCAACCAAGTCAACAAAAACTATAGCTTTGAATATGTATGTTTGAAATATATAACTAATATGATATACAATTCTCGTATGAGTAGTCCTATCCACGTTGCTTGAGCTAATGAATTGACATGTGTTTGAGCAAGGAGTATTCTTGCCTAATATTTTTCTTCCTTCCATAGTCTTATAAATGTGTTTGGACCATCATGTAATTATTTTCTATCTTGTTCATTGGCATGAGTCATAATTTATCCGACACATTGTGAAAAAGATGATTTATAATTGGTTTGGACCATCATGTAAAATTTTTCTATCTTCTTCCCAGGCATGAGTCTGAATTTATCCAACACATCGTGAATGAGATGATGGAGAAATTGAGTTCTAAATCCTCAAGAATTACCAAAAACTTCATAGGAATAGAGTCTACTATGGCGAAATTGATCCCTTCGTATTTAGGTTTTGAAAATAATGTTTGCATGATAGGGATTTATGGTATGGGGGGATTGGGGAAGACAACTCTTGCTAGAGTTATTTATGATGAGTTTCGAAGTCATTTTGAAGGTTTTAGTTTTATTGCCAATGTTAGGGAAGATTCAAAAATACAAGGATTGTCTCAATTACAACAGCAGCTTCTTGCAGACATTTTGGGGGACCGAAATATAAATATAAGTAATGTTTATGAAGGGGTTGACATGATTAAGAAAAGATTGTGTCTTAAAAAAGTTCTACTTGTTATAGATGATGTTGACCGATTGGACCAATTAGACAAATTGGCTGGAGAGCAAGATTGGTTTGGATCGGGGAGTTGGATCATCATAACAACTAGAGATGAACATGTGTTGATCCAACATGGAGTACGTAAAAGATATAAGCCTGAAGTATTAAATAATGAAGATGCTTCAAAACTTTTTTGTTTGAAAGCCTTCAAAATGGAACAACCCAAAGAAGGTTATATGCAGCTCTCTCAGGAAGTTTTAAAATATGCTAATGGTCTTCCATTAGCTCTTGTTACTTTGGGTTCCTTTTTGGTTGGAAGAACAATAGATGAATGGAAAAGTGCATTGAAAAGTTTTAAAAAAACTAAAGGAGATATATTTGATATACTTAAAATAAGTTATGATGGACTGGAAGAAATGTGGAAGGAGATATTCTTGGATATTGCATGTTTCTTTAGACGGAGGAAGAAAGATCAAGTAATACAAATATTAGAGAATTGTGATTTCGATGCAATAATTGGTATTAGTGTTCTTGTGGAAAGATCTCTCCTAACCATGGATGATGGTGAATATTTGGGGATGCATGATCTACTAGCAGAAATGGGTCAAAAAATTATTCGTTTTGAATCAGGTGGGAAGCTTGGAAAGCAAAGTAGGTTGTGGCTTACTGAGGACTTGCTTCATGTATTGAAGAACAATATGGTAAGAAAAATGATAAAGCTATAATTTTATTTCAGTGAATAATATTGAGTAGGTATAGTAACATAATTTTCTTCAATAAAGTAGTTCTTAAAAAAAAAAAATCAATAGGTAAGTGGTTACCTGAGTATTTAAGTAACGAAATTAAGAATAAAACATTCACATGCTAATATATATATATATATATATATCTTTGTAATTGTTTATAAAATTGAATTTATTTTCTTGATGTAATGAACTAATCATTCATCTCTTGGTTACTACATTAAACAAAAGGTTATCTTAACATTTTTTTTTAATATAAAAAAAATCATCGTGTAGGCTTTATTTTCTTTTTTTCTTTTTCCATCACTTTAGAAGTAACTTTTGTGATTTCCTATTTTTTCCCTAGTTGGTCTTGAATTTCTAAATAGTAGAAGTGCACCTACTTAGTTTTAATGTATGAATTTTAAATAGATTAATAAGAGAAAAAAAGATTTTAAAAAAAGATGTAATAAAATCTATTAATAGGACTTAATATGTAGTACATTTTACTATTAACATATGATGTTCTACTACGACCTATTTAGTTACTGGTGGGACTCTTAGAATCTGTTAGGGTTTTTTTTTTTTTTTTTTTTAAATTAATGTTTTGAAAATTTTAGAAGTTGTGTTTTGAAAATGTGTTTTTATTTTTATTTTTTTATGAAATTAAGTGTTTGGTAAAATATGTAAAAAAAAAAACTGTTAATATGAAAAATTGCCATGTGAAAATGCAATTTTCTAGCGATTTTCATGAGCTGTGATTTGAAAACACAACTTTCCTCCGATAATAAAAAATGTAATTTTCTTAAATACGCAAAGCCACAAACTAATCCTTTTGCATTTTCATTTAAATTTCTCTTTTTTTCCACAAAATTGCAATGCAAAACTTGAGTAATTTCATTTAGATATTTTTTATGTCCTTTACTGCTTTAACACAGTATAAAACTTGAGTAATTCTACTATTCTTATCATTTGATTGTGCAAGCTTTTGTTTTTGAAATCTTAGGCAACGGATGAAATTCGAGCCATAGTTGTCAAATACGAGGAAGAGCATTTAAACTTTGAAGAATTTCCTGAAATGTTTTCAAAGATGTCTAATCTTAGATTGCTGATAATTAAGAAGCCGCTGATAATTGGAAAGCTGGACTCCCCGAAGGCCCTCAATCCTGGGCATCTCGCTATTCCTAATGAGCTAAGACATCTTTCATGGGAATCATGTCCTTTAAAATGTATGGCATCTAGTTTCCAACCAAAGGAGCTTGTTCAACTTGGCTTGCCACATGGCACATTTGAATATCTTTGGGAAGGAGTAATGGTAATTTTGTTCTTTTTAACCGTCTTTCTATCATTTACTATTTCTCTTTTCTTTAATGGTTTGTTTGGTTAAAAGCGTAGAAAAGTTGGAGGATAGAGAAAATGGAAGAGAGAGTAGAAAATATTTCATTTTCTCTCATGTGTATTTGGTTGGGAAGATGGAAAAGTTAAGAGTTGAAAAACTCATTTGTTTGGTTGAGAAGAAAAATAAGAGAATAGAAAATATTGTTTGTATAAATTTACTTTCATGCTCTTATTAAATAAATAAATAAACAAATTAGCAACCAAAAAAAAAAAAAAAAAATCCACAAAATCACATGAAAGTTGCCAAGGATGTTATGTTTTGCAGTTTGCACAAGCAGGTCAATATCTGTCCTAAATATTCTCTTTAGGTTTCTCCTCAATTTGGGGTGACATTTTGGTGGGCCAAGGAGAAAATATGGCAATCCACCCAACCAAATACTCTAATAAATTTCTTTCCCTCCCATTTTTTCTATCCACCTAAAATCCACCAGGTGTAGCTACAAATACATTTCACGAGCTTCCTCCTTTCATTTATGAAGTTGTATAATTAATTAAAAGAATTATTTACTTATTAAATTAATTTCTATGTTTAATGGAAGCTCTTTTTTTTTTTTGGGTGTAACAGCATTCAGTCAAGTTAAAGTTCATTGATCTAAGTTTTTCGGAAAACCTTATTAGGACACCTGACTTTTCAGGTGTTCCGAGACTTGAGGGACTAAATCTTTCTTGCTGCGATAGTTTGGTTGAGATCCACCCATCTATTGGACAACTCAGCAGGCTTCAGTATTTAAAATTGGATAGCTGTGAATCTCTTACCGATCTTCCCAGCATGTCTGCTGAAATGCAGTCCCTTAAGCTTCTTGATCTTTCTTGTTGCTACAATTTCAGTTCAATTCTGAAATTTACTGGAATTATGAAAAGCCTATCGAAAATCTATTTGGGTGCAGCTGCAATTAAGAAACTAGCACCCTCATCAATCCAGTGTTTGACTGCCCTTACTTTATTAGATCTAAGTTCTTGCAAAAGTCTCAAATGTCTTCCAAGCAACATGGATGATTTGAGGTCTCTTGAAACACTCATTATTCGCGGATGCAAAAAACTAAAATTGTTGCCGAGGCTTCCGTCAACTTTAAGATTTATAAATGCTCAATGTTGTTTTTCTCTAAAACCGTCACCAGCACTGGTCAAACTAAGTAGCTTGTCACAACCACTCTTCCGGGGGCATCCATATGATGAGAGCGGCAGTGGAGTAGCATTTACAAGATTGTTCCATTACCTACAGGCAATGTCTTCTCTTTCTCTTTAATTGATAAAAGTGACAGCTACCTATAACAGTAGTTGTGTTTTGGTTACAGGGACTCCTTTGTCGTAAAACAGTTTATGAAACTTCTTCCAAAAGGAAAGAGGATGGATCTATAACTGAATTTCAGATAATTATTCACGGATTTGAAATTCCACCATGGTTAACTCATCAAAGTGTGGGAAATTCAATAAGCATAGAGCTGCCTTCAAATTGGTGTAATAGTAAATGGATGGGGTTTGCTCTTTGTGCATCAGTATCAGCTTGTAAAGGGGCGAGATTTGGTGTTGGAGTTCGTGTGACAGCCCTTGGTGATATGACTCAGAATCACTATGCCTCTGAACTTTTCAATACGCTCATGCATTGTGAGAAAAGTATTTGGCTATTGTATTTGTCTCGTGATGATTGGTTTGCTGCTGTTGGGAATGGTGAATGCCGTAAGATTAAGGTTATATTTGAGACCTATGACTTAGCCTTTCATGTGCATGAATGTGGGGTCAATTTGGTGTACGAGCAAGATGTGGACGAGTTCAGCCAAACAAACGCACAATGTTTGATTGAGAGCTTTGGGAAAGGTTTCATCTCTAAATCCACTGGTAATGACCATCTCAAACAACCTTCGTTGTTGGCAAGTAAGTCAAGTCATTTTTCTTTTTCTTCTTTTGGCTCACCGTGTGTGCAAGCAAGTCCAATCACCCTATACGTTTTGAGTTCCTGAAAATTAAACTTAAATTTTGCCACATGAGTTTATTGACAATTGTCTAAGCAAGTATTTGAGAATACGATCTAGATAGGAAATACATTCTAAAGCTTAACCTGTTACATTTCTCTAAGGATTTTGCTAATTTAGATAGTTCAATCCTATTTTGGCATCCTATTTGTAACTATCAGAGTATTATGCTATTTTGCTTATTCATTTTGTGCTGGCAAATGCAATACAACTTTTCTTGGTAAATTTTTGAAATGTAAAAGCTAGAGACTGTTGTATAGTATTTCCTTCCTTACCATGTCTATTCTTCATAATCATTGGTGTAATGGTGTTATGCCTTACAAAACAGGAAGGAAGCAGACTCCAAGTACACTGATTAATAATGAGTGAATTATTATTATTATTATCGTACTAACTCAGGTTTTCACATACATGCAGTTGGTGATGATGATGGGGATGATGATGATGATGATGATGATGATGACGACGACGACAATGAACTTTAAGGATTTTGCTAAGGTAGATGGTTGAGTCCTATTATGGCATCCCATTTGTAAGTGTTCAAGTATTATGCTAATTTTCATACTCACCTTGTTTAGTGCTGGCAAAAGCAAGAGAAATTTTCCTAAAAAAATTTTGAAACATGAAAACTAGAGACTGTATGGTACTTCCTTTTCTACCATGTCTATATGTCATAATCATTGGAGCTATGCCTTCTAGAAAGAGCAAGGAGGAACTCCAATTATACTGATTGTTAATGAGTGAAATATTATTTATTTATTTTTTTAATTATAGTACCGTACTAACTTAAGTTTTCACATATATGCAGCCATGCAGGTGATAACAATTGATGTCTCTAGACTCATGTCCTGCTTATACTTTGACTGGATGCGAAATAGCAAAGATTTTCATAGCTTGAATTTCAGTTGAGGCTACTGTTACTGGATGTGCATAAACATATCTGTTAGTATGACTGTTTTTCTTTTTAGATAAAAATCTTGGTCTGTTGTATTGAATTTATAAATGTTTTCAGTTATAATTATTTGGCATTCAAGTGACATATCCTTGTATCTTGTTTCATAACGACAGTAGAGTGGGTTCTTTTCTTAACTTTTTTAAAGGGTTCTAGTCCGTGTCAATTATAATGATATCCATAGGATGGCATTCATTTGAGCCCACTGTTATTGGATGGTATACAAGCTATACTTTCAGGTAAATTCACTCAATTCTCATGTAGTGATTTTGAGTTAATGTCCATGAGAGCATGAGTTGTGAATTTTGGAGACGTTTAGAAGCTACTACTTTTTTATCAATCACGCTATACGATTAGCTAAGCATTAATGCAGTCTTTATTCTAGAAAATTTTCCATGCAATTAAAAAGTCAACAAACACTGTTGGAAGCTTCAAACAAGTTCACCTTGATGTAATCTTCTTTGATTATTTCTGGGGTATGTCTAGTTGATAATTATGGCCTAACCAGTATATTGTTAATATCTTTCATCAAATTAAATCAGCATAACAGGCCAATGTATATTGTGATTCTTCCTTGTTTTTGCTAAAGGAATCTGTTGACAACATATAGAAGCTGATGTCAATCTTGGCAATATTATCTGCTGTATGCTAAAGTCCTTTGAATTGGATATAGAGACAGTCTTGTACAAGCATTTCTGCTTGCTCATGCAACAAAATTCACTAATTGGCAGAATATTCCAAGCATTTCTTCTTCTTCTTACTGCAATTTAGTATATTTATGCTCAAATTGATTGTAAAGCTTGATTATTCCAAATCCTATAACTATTTCAGACCAGAACAACTGGTCTTAAATCTATATGTTGGTTGAATCAGACTAGGAAATGTGAATAGGCACTGTTTGTTTCAGAAGGAATTGAGGTAGGAAATGGAAGGGAAGTGGGAGGTGTTTGTGAAAGAGCTAAAGATGGTGAGCTTTTTATCAGCACCAATGATAGCCGTCTCGTTCTTGCTGTATTGCCCGCCGTTTGTTTCCCTGATGATGGTGGGACACCTTGATGAACTTTCTCTTTCTGGGGTCTCTGTCACCACCTCTTACGCCACTGTAACTGGCTACAGTCTCATTGTAAAGTCCTTGTCTCCTTTGTCCTCCTCTAGATAAATTTCATCCATGCATTATAGCTGAAAATAATATTAACCTTGTTTTTTAATCAGTGTAGAATAGAAGACACATGTAGTCTTCATTTTTCACCTACATGTATTAAGTCTCTTAGCATTTTGTTGCATGCTAATCATAATAGTCTGAATGGTGGTCGTTTGGAGGGACTTATTTTGCTTTCTGGTCATTTACCAAATCCAGAATTGGAGACTTCAGTGCTTTTGCTATGGTATGCTTCTTTTCCATATGTAATATATGAGGTTTACAATAGAATGCTTCTAATTTTTCACTGCATGCAGCCTTACAATTACTGATTTGTACTGCTACATACCATATGGATTTGCAGCCACAGCAAGGTTTGCTCTTAAATTTGTTTCCTTATGCCTAAACTTGTCTAAGCATGGTATACAATTGTTTTGAAAAAGAATGCATTAAATGCTTTGTAGCGCTCGGGTTTCAAATGAGTTGGGAGCTAGGAATGCACAAGCAGCTAAAATAACTGTTAAGGCCATAATAGTTCTTGTAGTTGCAGAGATGGTTATTGTAGCCGTGATTCTTTTGCCATCGTGTTTTGGGCTATACCTTCAGCTGTAAGAAGGAAATTGTAGATCGTATTGCAGATATGGGTCCTTTGCTTTGTCTCTTAATAATCGTGGATGGCTTACAAGCAGTACTTCCAAGTAACTTTCTCATATTTCTCTCATGTAATGGGCTTTGAGTTGGAGCTAAATTTTTGAAAGTTATAACTTCTTAATTCTTATCAATTCAAGTGAATACTATAGCTATACTATCAAATACACATTAGTTCATTATTAATTTAGAATATTTTCTTTGCAATAAAAAAGTTAACTAATGGTGTGGAAAGAATTAAACAAGTTTACTCTTGGAAGTAAATTTCTTTCTGGTTTGACAAATAGCCTTACATCCTTAACAAGAAATGTCTAGTTAGTAGTTATGCCATGGTCATAGCCATCATTATTATATTGTGTATATTTCATCAAAATAGATTAGCATAAGATGCCAATGTAGAAGTTGTGATTCTTCCTTGATATTGCTTGCCATTAACTCAAAAAGTTATGTTGTGCTATATATGCATCAGGGGTCACTAGAGGAAGTGGCTGGCAGGATATAGGAGCCTATGTAAATCTTGGGGGGGCATATTATCTGGTTGGGGTTCCAGTAGGCATTGTTTTGGCCTTCTTTGTACACTTGAAAGGAAAGGGTCTTTGGATCGGAATGCTGACAGGTCTACTGTACAAGCATATCTGCTTGCTCTTAAAACAAGTTTCACAAATTGGGAAAAACAGGTTATTAGTACCAAAAAAATTAATCCTTTCTATATATTTGGTTTTATTTTTACACCTTTCTACAAATAAAATTCATGTTCAACTTGATCATATAGTATGAAAATTGAGAACCTTATAACTATTTGTGACTGAAATAATTGGTGTCCACTGAGTTGAATGGACAAAATATTAGACTAAACCATTTTGAATGCGTAGTTGTATTTATGTTGATGTTTCAGGCATCAAAAGCAAGAGAGAGGATATTTGATGGAGATATTTAGTCTAGACTTCAGAGTTTATTAAGTTGAATGGACAAGATTTTTTATTTGTAAGATGTTACCAAGGAGTCTAGTTTGGCTAATTCTAATTTTTATCCAATGTATGAAAGGAAAACACAATAATATCACCATTCCATTTCTCACAACTTGAAAGAAGAAAAATGGGAACTCTTTCCAATGTTTTGGTTGTGGAAGATTTTAGAGTTTTAAGATTTAAACCTCCTTAATAAAGACATTAATGCCATCTTTGCTATTTTGTAAGAATGAAGATAGAATTACTACAAATTTTTGTTATATACTTATATGTATCTGTTAGTGTGCGTATGTGTGTGTATCTATAAAATCAAATGCATACAAAGGTGCTAGTCATAAATAACGACAATATATTCAACCGAGGAATTGTTCACTCTTATGTGTCCTCCCATAGGAATGAATAAATGAATAATATCTTATATCAACCTGACTAACAACATTAGAGGAGCATTGTGTTTGGCTAAACATGCCTACTGTATTAAGTCCTCACAACTATGGCAAGGGGAAGCACCATACAGCGATCTGATGTATTCTTTCATTATTCTGTTCAATAAAATTTCTACCTCTATTTGGGAAAAAAAATCGTGCTTGTTGGAATTATGGCGGTATGCCGGTATCAATCATGAATGTGATAAAATTGAGCACTATGTCACAGGGAATACTTAATACTTTTCTCAATAAGGAATGTAAAAATAAAATAAATTATACAAGGCATATCTTTGAGGAAAAAAAGAAAAAAAGAAAAAAAAAAAAAGAGACCAATTTCCCAACTCCGAACGAGGAGACTAATAATGAAACTTCTGAGTAAAGGAATCGGCTCAGATCTAGTACACTGGATTTGTTGGGATTTGAACACGTGTCAAATAATTTTCATGTGTTTACATAATGAAATTTCAATTACCTCCATCGCTAGCCATGAAATTACCATCTCTCTTTTACTTAATTATTATTTATAATTTTAAAGAAAGTAAAAAAGATAAAGGAAATGATTAAGAAAGTGGGGTGAATCATTATCAATGAATTGGCTTTCATGTAGCAGTAGCCAGCAAGTTCAACCCTTCTACCACGCCAAACAAAAAACAAAGGAAAATAGACATTGAAGACTAAGCAAAAGAGTTATTGATTTGACTTGAAAGTTGAAAGTTGAAACAGAGGATACTGAGAAGTTGTGAAAACAAACACACGGAGAAAGAAAGAACAGAGTCCATTCCTTTATTAAACAGGCAATTATCTAATAATATTAGATGCACAAAAGAGGGTCTGAATAGCAAATGATAAATAAATAACAACTAGAGATGAAAAAAAGAAGCAGAAGTAGATAAATTTTCGAATGGCTTTTTGTTTGTACTTTTAAAAGTTTTGATAGTATCAAGTATTGGGTAAAATCTAATGATAATTTTTATATTTTACCATAAATTTTAGCTAAATAAAAATGTTTTTTTCTTCCTTCAAATTCTCTAATGAGGAGATTAGGGAGGAAACTTTCTTGTAAACAGAAATATCTCATATGATGGGACGCCCCACCACATCTAAAAATGTCTATTTCACACACTTTCACACGTGGCTTACACACTCACTACTTTTGCACAGAAAGTCACAATTTTCAACTATTTCAATTCACAATTTTGGTCCATTTCGGTCTAATTCTGTCCACTTCAGTCCATTTAGGTCCAATTTCGTCCTTATGGTCTACTTTTGTCCATTTGGTCCATTTCAGTCTACTTCGGTCTATTTCAGTGCACTTCAGTCTAATTTGGCTTATTTTGATTCACTTTGATCCACTTTAGTCCAATTCAGTCTAGGTCAATCCATCTATTCTATATATTACTACAAGTTGAAGCGTAACGTTTAATGTTACTATGCTCACGTTGAGCCACATCAGCATCTACGTCATTATCCTTTTTTTTTCCAATTTTCCTATAATTGTTTTTTAACATTTACTTTTTTTTTAATAATTGCACTTTCTCCAACCTTTCCATGCCTTTACCTTTTCACCTCTCCGCTACCTCCAACCTTAATATCACTTTTCATCTTTCTTTATTTTGTCTCTTCATCTTTCCCTCCCTTACCTTTTCATCTCCCCACTACCCTCAACCTTAATGTCACTATTCATTTTCCCATTCATATTCCTTTATTTTGTCTCTTCATATTCACACTATCTTCTATAAATTTGTTATTCTCTCTTCCATTCTTTGCATAATTTTCCATCACAGAAAAGTTGTTTCTCTCTCTCTCTCTCTCTCTCTCTCTCTCACTCTCTCACACACACACAATAATTTTTGGAGTTTTTTTTTTTTTCCTGCATCTCTACTTAAATTGATAAATTTTTGTGTTTGTTATAACTCTACGTTGGGTTGGTACTGTGGGTGTAAAAGCCCAACGCTAATTATTGGGCCTGGGACTCAATTTGAATATCACTATGTGTCCGAAGAGAGAAAAGGGATTAGAAATGAGTCCGTATGGGGGAAATGCACATGGAAATGAATGAAAGGAGATGTCCGAAGACAATCCTATTGGTCTGAAGAGGTCCCTCTCCTCGAATCACAAGGGAACTTGATCAAGCAAATATACTGAAGGCCTGAGCGACTTTCCCAACTAACTCCACGATAAGGACAAGCTCTAAGCATGCCTAGAGATGATGAGAACAGAGAAATATCTAAAAGGAAAAGCTGCTACCACTGCATTTAATGCACTGCAGCAACTTTCCTGGCCGCATTTATGTGGAGAAGACCCCTGAACAGTGCTACCTCAGCTACTACCACTCACGGTGAACTAAAGCAGACGTCTGATGTGACATGTACTCAAGTGTATGTTTAGATGAAGAATAAGTGTACGGTAAAGATGAGGAAGAAGATGAATATATAAATGAAGTAGGCCTCTAAATGGAAGGGGGACGGAAAATTGGAAGAGGGAGAGAGAATTGTATTCACCTTTCCATGAATATTAAGCCACTTCGAATTTGAGTATGATTTATTCCACAAATGTCTTTACTTCAATTTATTCTATTTTTCTAAGATGAATCGTTGTTAAGTCCATAACCAGCCCAACTTTTTCATCCACTCTCTACAAATTTATTGTTCTGAGTTCATTGAGCTCACAATCCAAAGATTTTGGGCTTGGCCTACCAAATTTGGACCCTACAGGTACTATTTAGTTTTGTATTTTAAGTTTTTTTTTTTGTTCTCTTTGATTGTTAAATATTATACTATTGCGTTATAAAAAAATTAAAAAAGATAATATATAAGAATATAATATATATTATTCTGTTGCATAACATGATTTGGGTAATTTGGTATTTATTGTGTTATATATATATATATATATATCTATATTATATTTACTTTTTTAGTCTTTTCATCTTATTTCATTCAATATTTAAACTTAGTCACATCCTCCATATAATTAAATTATTTATATTTTCTTTTTTAATTAAACATATAATATTTTATTTAAATTTAAATAAATTAAATTGTACTCACTTTTTTTAACATTTACACTTTCTCCAACCTTTCTCTCTCCATTTTCATTTTCATCTCCCCACTACCCTCTCTCTTAATATCACTCTTCATCTTTCCCTTTATTTTGTTTCTTCTTATTGTTATCCTTTTAGTATAAATTTGGCATTCTCTTTTTCATTATATGCATAATTTTTCTTCACAAAAAAATTTATTTCTCTCTTTCTCTCTCGATTTTTGGTGATATATATATATATATATATATATTTTTTTTTTTTGCATCTCTGCTTTAGGTTGAGAAATTTTTGTATTTTTTAGAACTCTACTTTAGGTTGATGCGATTTAATTGTGTGTGTGTGTGTGTGTGTGTGTGTGTGTGTGTGTGTGTGTTATTTATTTATTTATTTTTTATTTTTCACTTTGGTTGTTAAATTTTATCATATTGCATTGTAAAGAATTAAAGATAGCATATAAGAATGTAATATTATAATATTACATAATATGATTTAAATAATTTGGTATTTATTTAGAGATAATTAATTTGGTGTTTATTGTTATATCTTTTATTTTTACTTTTTCTTCTCATATTATTTTATTCAACATTATTATTATTATTATTGTTGTTGTTGTTGTTGTTGTTGAATTAATATATTAGATTGTATATTTTTTAAAAGTCAATACATTAACTTGAAAGAAAATGAAAAACCAACTATTAACCAATAATAACTAAAACAATAATATTATCATGACTAGTTTACTTTAAAATGGAAAAAATAATTAAAATGCAGTTTTTGGGTTGAGATTCACCTATTTTAAATCCAAATTTATTAGGTTTCCAAAAATATAATCCAAATTTATTAAAATATATAGATAAAAAAAAGTAAAATTATTATTTTTAAATTGTTTAATTTAATGATTTGTGTTATTATCATTCCTTATGTTCAGGGAACAACATATGTGGCGCAAGGTGATTGATGGGCGTAAAATTGGGGTTTTACTCCCCATCCGAACAAAATTGGCACTCTATGTAAGAAGGTAAATTCTCACACACCCACAAAGACAAACAAGAGTTTACACACACACACACAAAAATTATCAAAAAAAAAAAAAAAGTTTACACACAAAAATATGTATATATGAAAGGAAAAACAAAACACGTTACCGGTGGGGATTCAAGCAGTCAGACAATGGCCAAAGATTTTCCCCTCTCTCTATCTCTCGAAAGATTGTGCTTTCACTTAACTGATGGCCACAGTACAATGTAGTATTACAAACTTAGATGTATTTGTTTTTCTATTGAAACTCAAACTGAAGAAGAAGAAGAAGAAAGAAGGGAGCTCAAGCAAGGTTTAAAACGGCATCGTTCTTGGACGTGAGTTGTTTATTTATTTATTTTTATTCTTCAGATAAACGGCGGCGTTCTGTGGATTTCAATTTGATTTAATTCATGTGTGAAAGACAGAAAGAGAAGTTTTGGGAAGGCTGAAGTGACCAAAAAAAAAATTTACATGTTAGATGTCTGGGTCTTGGTGCCGGTGTGTTACTTAACTACCATGTAAGCAAGCCACTAATGAAGGGGCAGATTTGCTTTTACTATCGGAATGAAACTTGAAGGTGTAAAATTCAAGTAATTTTAAACTTTAGGGTGTACTTTGCAATTTAGCTTATAATATATTAGATTTTCTAAATTAAGTTATCTTTTTTTTCTTTTTTCTTTTTTAAGAAGAAAAAGGATCCACTTTATTCATGTGTGGAAAAATTTATGATGTTACATCAACGTAAACTAGATAGGTAATATCTGGTGAAACAGATTCCATCCATATAGTTAAAGGAAAAGACTTTCTAGTTCTCCTAGCTAAAGCATGAGCAATTGCGTTGCTCTGTCGCCTAACATGAGAGAAATAACAAGTTGGAACAAACCCATTAAAGACTTACAGTCTTTTATAACATGACCAATACTAGACTGGTCTAGATAGTGACCCACTAATGCTTTTACAACAAGCTCCGAGTCTCCTTTAAATATAGCATGTCTCAAGCCCAACTCCTCCATGAATAACATTGCTCTCCTTGCTGCCATCGCCTCAAGCACTTCCACTGTTGACGGCATGTCAATTTTCTCTGCTAGTGAGCCCATAACTTGACCCAATTCGTTCCTCACCACTACTCCAATCCCTGCTTTTTCTTCATCCACGAAGTAAGCACCATCGAAGTTCACCCTGTAAGTGCCTTCAACTGGTGGTACCCAACGCTGTGTTAGAGCATTTTTTCTATTGGGTCTACATTCTGGATTCCTGTGAAAGTCAGCAAGCAAGGCTTTTGCTGCATCAAGAATCTTTTCAGGTGGCACGTGTTGCTCGTTGAAATGCATTTTATTACGTCTGCTCCATATAAACCACGCATGACCAAGAATAGCTCAATTTTTTCTTCCTGCTACCTTATAAAGAACACCAAATCTGCAAATGATCCCGCACCCAGGTATTGGCTTCTTATTTTATTAAACCCGTGACCCTAATAACCCAACACTTTATCATAGTCCCAGAGAGCAAGGAAGGCCGTTTCACTTGCTCTCTCACAGTTGTTGCATAACGGTGAACTTACAACTTTGCATCCATATAAATTCGCTAATGTTGGGAGTGATTCAATGCAAGCACGCCAGCCAAAGTGCTTTCTCTTATTGGAGATTCTCAAACTCCAAATTCCTTTCCAAAAATTCCTCAAATCAACATTGTTGGACCCCGAAGCAGCCTCCCTATTTTCCAGCTCTCCTAGTAGCTAGTACTCGGTCTTTACCAAATAATTTCCATCCCGACTTCGTGGCCATACAATACAGTCCTCTTGTAGCATTCTACATAATGGGATAGCCTTAATTCTTTGAGCCAAATAGGGAGCAATTTTCTGATCAATCATTTGCCCATTCCAGTCCATTGTTGTCTAGTCTATAAGTGAACCAACAGTAGAATCATCTTCACAATCTTGCGTGAGTGGTACTGCCTTGGTTGGAAAACATCCAAGAATCCAATTATCTTGGAATACCTGAATTTGTGACCCATCACCAACCTTCCATAACATCCCTTTCTCAATGACATGCCTTGCTTTAAGTATACTTTGCCAAGCAAAGGAGCCCTTCTTGCTTTCTGCCTCAAACACTGAACCAGTAGGGAAATATTTTGTGCTGAAACCATAAACAGAATTGAATTCTTATCTGTTTATAGCCTTCATATTTGTTTGGCAAGCATAGCCTCATTGAATCTAACCAAATCTTTGAAACCCATACCTCCCTCTGCTTTACATAAAACTTCCCAACTTTTCCAATGAATTTTTCTTTGGCCACCACATGCACCCTACCAAAATTTTTTGATTCGCATTTCAATATCCTTGCACAAACCCACTGGCAACTTAAAGCAACTTATTGCAAATGTAGGGATAGCTTGTACCACCGCTTTGAGTAAAATCTCTCTCCCTGCTTGAGATAGGAGCTTTTCTTTCTAACCTGGAAGCTTTGACCACACCCTCTCCTTGATATAATTCAGACTCACCTTTTTATTTTTCCCCACAACAGCCAGCAAGCCAAGATATTTTTCATACTCCTTGATTTCTAGAACCCCCAGGAAACTTAGAATTTCTCCCTTCTTTTCCTCGGACACTGCTTTGGTAAAGAAAAGAATTGTCCTCTCCCGATTTATTTGTTGGCCGGATGCCCCTTCATATAGTGATAGGATATGTTGGATGGCTTGCAAATCTTCCATCCTTGCTCGGCAAAACAACAAAGTATCATCTGCAAAAAATAGGTTAGTAATCTTTGGGCCATTTTTACATAAGGAAAAACCCTGAATAACATTATCCCTTGCAGCTTGTTGGATCATTCTATTCAACCCCTCCGAGCACAATAAGAAAAGATATGGTGATAATGGGTCCCCCTAACGGATTCCCCTAGTAGGAGAAATTTCACATTTAGGTTCCCCATTAACTAAGATTGAGTAGGACACCGTGTTGATACATTCATATATGAGGGTCAACCAAGTATCACAAAAACCCATTCTTTTCATAATTTCAATCAAAAATCGCCACTCCACTCTATCATATGCTTTTCTCATGTCTAGCTTTAAGGTCATGAAATCTGCTTTCTTTGATTTTTGTGTCTTCATATGATGTAATAATTCAAATGCCACCAGTATATTATCTGAAATAGCCTTGTTGGATTGAAACGCATTTTGTGACTCAGAAATCAAATTTGGCAGGACTTTTTTAAGTCTATTTGTAATAACCTTAGAAGCTAGTTTATATATGACATTGCAAAGGGCTATGGGGCGAAATTTTGAAACTATAGTAGGGCTTTTTACTTTGGGATTAAAGTAATGAAAGTGCGACTAATGAAGGGAGGAATAAAACCTGAGTTTAGGCAATTTAGGATAGCAGATGAGACATCCTCTCCAATAGTAGTCCAGAACTTTTGGTAAAACAAAGGGGGTAATCCATCGGGTTCTAGTGCCTTTAATGGTTCCATCTGTTTTAGTGCTTCATCAATTTCGACCTTGACAAATTCAGCAGCTAGCATGGCATTTTGTTCCTCTATGATGACAGAAGGTAGAACTTCCTCCACATGTGATGGTGAGGCCAATGTGAATAGTTGTTGATAGTAGTCGATCAAAATATTTGAGATCTCCTCTTTGTTGGTGCATACTAACCCTGCTTCATTTTTCAACTCTTCAATCCTTTTCCTCTTATATCTGTGGAATGCCCGATTGGGAAAAAATTTTGTGTTCTGGTCCCCCTCTTTTAGCCACAACACCCTTGACCTTTGTTTCCACATTTCTAAATTAAGTTATCTATATATGTTATTTGAAAGTGTTTTTAAATTTTGTGAAAAAAACCAATAATGCATTTTACATTCAAGTATTATTGGGTTCCAGTTATGATTCAAGGCTTTTAATGTTTTAAAACTATCTGTTGCATGCAATTTTGGTAATGGTGTGTGAGTTTAACGGGGAAAAAAAAAAGTTTTAAAACTATAGTTTGGCAATTTGTCTTTTACTTAACTCTTGATTTTCTCTGAGGAACACTTTAGGTTTCTTTGCTAATTTTTGAGTCTTATTTGGTTCACTGTCTTCAGACATGAAGTCTCTGTGTGGTAGATGAATTATTAGCCTTCATTGGCTTATTTTGTTTATTGTGTAAAAGTACGACTGTACCTTAAAAAATGTGATATTTTGAAAAGTTATACATTCTCTTTTAGGGTGAAAATAGGCTTATCCAAATGAAGCCTTAGTGAGGTGACAAATCATTTACTTAGGGAGGTTTTGCTTCATTTTAGAAGAGAAAGCAGGGCCTCAAGGGTTTGCAAAAGAAAGAGAGAAATTGTAAATAATAATGCCATGAACTAAGATTCAATCATTTCTTGAAAACCTTAGATGAAGGAATGAATTTATTACAAAGAGAGCATAGTGCATCCTCTATGACTAAATTTAATAATACAATAATTCAAACATAACAATAGTACATGCGTAGTAAAAAGCTAAATTTTTGTGTCCTCCATCTCATGCATGTGTTAAACCAAAAACTTATGAGATATGACACCTGTTTCAAAAATTACGTACTTATGTGGTCCCAATAAGTAATCTTGTCTTTATATTGATGTATTGTTTGTACAATTTACAACACTCCTTTCACAGGAGCTGTGGTCAGGTCAAGTTGCCACTTTGTTGCAATGGAAAGAGGGAAAGTGTCGATGAGCAAAATGACTCAACCCGATGATCAAATTCTTTGAAGTATCAAACCTTGGTGGACTCATAAAATTTTTCAGTTTTCAACCAATTTTCATGAAGTTGTTGGAGTTTATATTTATTTCTTGTACGAATGCATGTTTTTTATCAAGCTTGCTCTTTTTGCCACCAGTATAATTTTCTACTAAATGTTTAATATAGTGAAAACATCATTCATTGAAGTTGGGAAATGTGGATAATTTAACTGTTTAATAGGCTAGAAGGGTTCTCTACAAACTGGGAGATATATAAGTAGAAATGCAGAATATTGAGATATACACCTTGCCCTGTTAGAAAAGGGTTTAATTTTCTAAGCTGGAAATTTGGTAATTATCATAAAATTGCTCGAAAATTATTTTGTTTTTGTTTGAATTCACTGTAACAATTCCAGTCAGGCTATTAATGCATAAGATCAACTAAGAATTGGAGGCTGCTCTTATCAAATGCTAAAAAGCTATATTTATCATCTAAAAAATATCAATGTCATTGTCAAATGTTTTCAAACTTAGGTATAAACAACCCACTCGCTTTTTTTTTTTTTTTTGGATAAAATAAAATAAAAATTCAGCAGACTTAAGGGGATTACAAACACTTTTGTTTAGCCAAATTAAAATCGTATTGTGTGATTAGATTTGTTCAAGTTTTCAGTTGAGGTCTAGTGAAGTAGGTGGTTTTACGGTTGACAAGGGCAATGAATGCCTGCATATTTGGAATCAGAAAGACATCGATGTGAGCAAAGTACTCTACTAGATCACGCGCTATAGCCAAAATTGAAACGTTGAATCATGACAATATTTTGAACAAAGGATGTACTAACTAGGAAGCATGAGATGCAACAAAAAATGTTTGGAATATCAGCCATTGTTGTAAGTTAACTTATTTGGTTGAGAACTAGTAACTTCAAAAAGTTCAATGAAAATTAACAACATCAAGTAAATCAATTTAATGCATTCCAACTACTCAAAATATGCTTGCCAATGACCTTGAGTCTCAGTAACACACAAGTGCCCAAAAAAAGATAGAGAAAGAGGGATATTTAATAGGAACTAAATATTTTATTATATTAGGTCAATGCAAAAACTCTAATTTATAATATTGTTTTTATACTCTAGAGACACAACATGAAAAAATATTTATAACTTCCCCACCAGGACCTATTCCCCAATTTAGAGTTGGGTGGAGAAGAAAAATTAATCCTTGTTCACACATCATATTGTTTTCATTATCTTTTTTTTTGCATAAGGAACATAGAATAAATAAATAATAAAAAAGGACATATTTAGGCAAAGCAAGCAGCTGTGATATATTCTATATTTTGGATATTTTTCCTAAACAATCTCATATTTGCCTATGACACTTTTTTTTGGCTAAGTGCCTTATATACTGTTTGTTTCCACTCACCGGAGGCACTTGAACACTATTTTACTCAAATCAGTTATAAATCTTTTGCAGCAGTTGCTTGGTTATGAAGTCATGGTCAGTTGTGAAGAAGCAGTGCATGTTGTCCATAAGTACAAAATTTGATCAATAAATTTTGAATTAAGGAACCAGTGCATACAAAATATCCAATCATAGATCCTAAATAAACCAGAAGGCTTCAATAAACACATAACCAACCTAGAAAGGAACCAGTACTCTTAAATCAACTCATTCCTACAACAATCCAAGAATTGAATCAGGACAGACAATCATGTGATGAATAGCCCGCAAAATTCTAAATGCAACTGATGAGCAGCATGAACTGGTTGCAGGGGAGAATATGTTAGTCAAAAAGTGGAAGAATCATTGAATATGAAGACATTCACAATCTGCAGCAGGCAAGAATTGAATCATATCAGAGATACCAATACTCTTTGTAGGGGATGAACATCCATGGTAATGGTGAAGGAAGAACAGTACCCAATGTAGAAGCTACCCTGAACATAAAAAATGTGATAGATATAGATAGATAGATAGATAGAGGAACAAAGTTTGAATTTCAGTAACTACAAAATGATATAGCAGCAAGAAGAAAACAAATAGGCAAATAAGACACACCTTTTCCCAGCGAGGACACCATGAGTAAATTTAGCAAAAAAAGAATCAAAAACCCCAGAAAAGACATTTCTATAGTGAGGCACAACTAGCTCTCCTGAAATATAATTTCTAGTTAACTTGGATGTAGAGCTGGATGCTTTGATTCATTGATTGTTGTTCATCTCATGAAAAAATTTATGGCCAATCATTCACTAGAACCGTTTGAATACCTTCCCTAACAGCCAAATTAAGCAAACATTATGCAAAGCAAACTACTGTGTGGATGCTCTTGCTAAACTTGTAATTTCTGTAATTATTACTTATGTTTTATCTGATAACCCACTGCTTGTGGTGGAGAATTTGGTCTCCTTGATAAGAGAGCAGATCTTGTAATAGACTTGTGACTATTTAATTTCTATGCATATTCCTATTTTACCAAAAAAATTATGTATCCTTTTTTTATAATTCTGTCAAAGCTAATTAGTCATAAGATAATTGAAACTCATGTCATAAATTTTGAGATTTGATTTTTGTTTTCATTTATGGCTTGGTCTTTGACAATTAATTTCATAATTTGTTTTCATTTTCAAAAGAATTATTCAAGAACACAATACATATAAATGTTAAACCAAAATTTGGCCCCCAAAGAGTTGCTTGGATCATGGAAGAGATGACCTTGATTTCAAGATTAATGGATCAACAAAAAGCCTCAGTTCACCAAAGATTGTGGATTAAAGGTTCCTAAATTCAGGATTTTGGATTTAGACAAACATTTTTTGGTTAATCTAGTGTTCTGATCACAAGGTAGGGGAACTCTACATTTGGTAATTATGGGAAAAGAAGTAATTAAAATTTCCTTAAAAAAAATAGGGTGATTTGAAATTTGCCACTCATGTTTATGTGTACGCACCAATACATTTGAGAGAGAGAGAGAGAGAGAGAGGATACAGAAAAGCATGGGATTAAACAGTAAGTATCAAATCACAATACTCAATTAACTCTCTTTATCCTTTCCAAAATTTGCCGACTCAACCAAAATAAAATACAAAAGCATTCACTCCATTTAAAGATAAGGCATGCCATTTTTAGCCTTCCATCACTCATCAGTGAACTCAATACCAGACATTGGCACCTTACCAATTATTTGATTACCATCATCCTCATCACCAACATCCATGGCAGATCTTTTTCTGACATAATCTACTTTGAAGTCATAGTCATCGTCCATGGCATCTTCTGGGATTGATTTTTCAGCTTTTTCCCTTCTCTTCTTCTCTGCTTTCTTCATCTTTGTATTAAGCATACCTTCAACGGCATATAACTTCTCATTCTGCCTGCTAGTAGCAGTTTTTCTTTTGTTCCTGCCTTCTTCATCTTCTTCACATGCCATGGACACATTGTCACCATCATTATCCATGTCTTTGGGGCCTTCACCACTTTGGATTGAATGTTTTGGTTCATCATTCTAATGCATAAAAATGCAAAAAGCGTTGGACATTAAGGTATTAGTTTCATACATTTAAAAAACAACGTATAATGAAAACAATGAGGAGGTGTGCTCCTCTCGGGGATGGAGACTTGGAGCACCCAAAGTCACTTCATAGCCTAAGACCATAAATAGATGCTTAAAACTAAGAGAGATCACAAACCTCTAGTAAATCCTCATCAAAATTGAGGGGGCAACTCGGAGGAACTTCCACAGGGTTGAGATCATCAACAGACTTGAGGCTTCCAATGAACGAAGATTCAGTGTCATAAACCTCATCAATGTTAAATTCTTTCCCAAGCTCAGAAACAATCTTGGCCTCTGAAGGCTCTCCTTGATTCCTAATTGGGGGCATAGTGTAATATGGAATCTTGCCTACAAAAAATCAAATTATTAACTTACTTTTTTATATAAGTAAAACAATAAATAATTAGGGGCATTTTGAGAATTGAACTCAACACCTCTAACACCCAAATTATTAACATCACTTTGCATCTTTATATATTACAATTTGCTTTTCTTGTTCTCCCTTTGTTTGTTTGCATATTCCTAGGGCACATAAACCATAAATGCCTAACACATACCCTGATTCCAGTCATGCAAAACAATTCTTGCAGCAGCTTCCACATCCACAACACCACCCTTTTTCAGCTTACCCCTAACAGTAGCCACTTTTTGAAGGAAGTCATCGACGGAGTCAAAACTAGGGAGCTTGTACAAAGTTACCAACATGCTGGGTGGGCAACGCCTTAGAATCTCCTTCACTGCACAGATGGGACAGGGACAGTATAATATCAAAGTCTGCTGATATAACTTAATATAATAACACAGAATCCACAAAAATTTTACTATCCAAAGGACTTCTCCCTAAAGACATATACACCAGAATTTCTACATAAATAATTTTTCTTTTTTGATTTGTAAATAATTTTGTTTGATAATTCAATAGTGGGGGTGGGGGGATTTGAACCTGGGCGTCTCCATTAGAAACACTAGGAGGCACCAATTGAGCTTAATAGATAGTGGAGAATACATATTAATAGAATTTGACGTCACTGTAGCTTCTTCAATTAACATTTATTGTCCTTGATTCTATATATGCAATCTCCTTACATACAAAGACAATTGAAGGGAGAATGTGAATTAATAAAGGAATAGAATGTTGTATTTCCTTTGCCACGTGAAAAGGTACTCAAGCAGAATAGCAAATAAACCAGCACAAGGACAAAGGATGAGTTCACTCACCTGGACCAATCGGGTCATCCAACTTCTCGATTCTTTTGCAATTACGAAGAGTTATAGATGCATCATTTGCTCCAGATCTAAGCATAACAACACCAGGGCAGTCTAACAATTTTACATTCTTGTCTAACTGAACCTCTTGCATAGATCTTGTTAAGCCAGGAGTAGAACCAACATTGACAACATGGGATCTCTTTAAGCTATTAATGAGACTACTCTTACCAACATTAGGCAAGCCAATAACACCAACTGTAATTGATTTCTTGATCTGCCATAAATAACAGAGCACAATTGTTAATATGGCTGGCACTATTATTCAAACTCTAAAACCCAAATTCAGAAATATGGCATAACAAGTACCATTCAGTAGTAAAAAAAAAAAGGTAAAATAATCTTCACCATCGTTCCTAATTGAGAAGCTTTAATATGTGGAATAAAAACGCCATTAACATAGGTTTTGAATGCCATACTTTGAGACCCACTTTGAGAACAAAACTTGCCCAAAGAGAACATTAGGTTTTGATCAACTAAGCATATATTTGCCTGATATCCACTAGAACAAAAGAAATAAGTATTGCATAAACAATGATCTAACTGACTCATATCAACTAAATAATCTTCAACTTTTCAAACCTATTTCACCTCATCCATAATATTTAATTTCCAAACAACAGCACAAAGACTCTTTGTAACAATAACTAACGTCCAACCAAGTAGAATGAGATATAGCAAGTCAAGCAGACTCCACATGCTATCATATAAACTAATTTGTTCAAAAAAATTCAATGAATACATGTTGCATGCATGCAGATCAAGACAACACAAGAACAGGTACAATAAAAAGCATAATGCTATATCACCAATAGGACAAGCGTAAGTCATTGTGAATTAAATATATGGTCAGTGCTTGGTAGACTAACATCATGGCTTCTTGAGTAATTCTTCAACAATTTAATAAGCGTTTCAGCTCCTAGACAATCACTAGTTTGTAGAAGATTGCTTGGTTTTGCTGCCTTTGAGCTTGATTTCCACCCTAGGTTTGATCTTTGCTCTTGTGTACTGCACTTAAATGCAACAGCTGGTAATTCTTCCCTAAGATACTTAAGCCACTTCTCAACTGCTTCTCTAGGAACAAGATCTGAGACACAAGTGACAAAGGTAAATAAAACAAGATGAAACCATATGGACAAGGAAAATAGGTGAGATATCTCTCGGTCATTGCATGTAACATAGTCTATGAACTTAAATGGCAGCCATTATATGATTAATTGCTGTTTGATTGTGAATATACAGAGCAGACTCAGAGTTATATCTGTCTATTACTAGAACGATGGTCCTCTGATATTTTGGTCATGCCATTCCATTACAAATCTAATCATAATGTGCTTTTTAACTGTTTTCATTTTCTAACTTATCCAAATTTATATGAACATAAGAGTCATTACACAAAAACTAAACACCTTAAACATGCATGAGAGAGAGAGAGAGAGAGAGAGAGAGAGAGAGAGAGAGAGAGAGAGAGAGAGAGAGCAAAAGATTACCAATTTTATTTAGAAGCAATACTAGATGCTTATTAGGGCCTGCTTTCATCACCAAATTCTCCATATCAACACAACGAGTACCTAGGGGATCACGAGCATCAAGAACTTCCAAAATGACATCTGATGCTTCAATGACCTTCACCAACTCCTTGTAAAAAGCCCTATCTGAGTTATCTGTATGAAAATAAGAGATGTTAAAATTAGCACAAAGATAAGTAGACGTAGACAGTAGATCCAATGAAAAAAAACTTCCACCAAGAACACATATTAAAAAAAAGAATCAACATACCCCGGTTTGTCCCAACTCCAGTGGAAATATCTTTAACATTCAGTTCTCCAGGAGCAGCGGATATAGCCAATTTAGAGCTATCATCATCCTCTAGTAACCCCAATTTTCTCTTTTGAGCCTGTAGAGTACACCACTATGAATTTAATGATTGAAAGGATGAAGCAAAAGTTATAACTGGTTGTATTCCATATACATTAGAGGAAGTACAACAAGGTTCATAACTAATCAGTAAACTATCACAATTTAAGTTTCACCCATGAGTGATTGTTAGTCCCCAAAGTTTGAATTGATAACTTTTTTTTTTTTATATACAAAATTTTATTAAAATGAAAAACAAACCCAGTACACCAACTGTGTACTAAAGGAGAAGCACTGTCAATTCAAAATACAATACTAAAACAATTCTAAGAGCAAGAAACAAGGCACAGAAAGAAAAGCAGCACTCCAATCCAACAGAGTACAAAGGAAGAAGGCTTTAATTTCAAGGATAGTTCGCTCACATCACTGAAAACTTCCGAAATTCTGTTCTTGCCAAAGGTACCACATAATGCAATGTGGCACAGCCTTCCAAAAAGCATGTTTCTATGCTTGCTGAAAGACCCCTTCCAAGCTGTTGAATTAATAACCTTTAGTCCCTAACAAACTTAAAGCAATCACTCTTTGAGATAGCTAGATAATGGTGTACCACAAAGGATGCCATTACCTCTTGACTATCACTTGAACCGCTAAAGTCATCGTTTCAAAAAAAAAGTAAAGGTGATCGATTTTAGTCCCTAACTAACAAACTTAAAAGTGATTACTTCTAGTCCCACCCTATGGAATCAACCAAATTATGTATGGGACTAAAACAGTAATGCTACAGACACCACAAAGTAAACAGGTTTCGTTTGGTTCTCATTTTGGCCCACTACTGACATCACTTTATCACATATTTTGTGAAAAATCTGTGTCTCTAGACTAATTGAGACGAAAATCTTAGCAAACTGTATTCAAGTCTTTATTTTGCCATGAACCCAAAAAAAAAAAAAAAATCCTACTTTATTCATAAAGCAAATGTATAGCTCCATGTATATACACACACAATCAAAATCTAAGCATGCCAATGAACCATACCCTTTCTTTGCGCAGGGCTTTCTTTTGTTCCAATTCCTCGATAACACGGGAGCGGCGAGCTTCAAGAGCCTTGAGCTCCTGCTCCTTGAAAGGCCAATCATTGGGAATTCCAGGGTCTTTCTCTACCTTAGTCTTGCGATTAAGACCCAACTTCTTCGCCTCCTTCGCTTTCTTCCTATGGTGCTCCTTCACTTTCCTTATGATCTTGTGCTTCTTCTTCAGAGGAACCCTCTTGCTCTTGCTCTCTGAAACACAAACAAAAGAGAGATTTTTGAGAAAAATATAGGCAATTTTCAAATTGGGGATTGTGCGAAATTTTCAGTTAGCTTACTTTTGCTCCTCTTCACCATTTTTGAGAGAGCTTGGAATTACCGTACAGAGCTAAAAAAAACGAAACCCCTAATTTCGTTTTCTAGGGTTTTAGCCAGGGTTTACAGGTTTAGTCGTTTAGAATGAGAATAAAATTCGGGTTCGGGTCCGGAGTCCGGACCAAACAAAAAACCACGAAAAGATAATAATAATAATAATAATAATAATAGAACGAATTTGAATTCGTTCTATTGGATTTTTTTTTTTTGGCAAATAACACTCCCCTCCCTTGAGGTTTAGAGAAATGACACTCACCCCCAAACTTGAAAGGAAAAAACACTCCCCCCCCTGAGATTTAAAAAAAATAACACTCCCCCCCTTCTGTTAATATTAGTAACAGAATATAAAGTATATTATAAAACATGTTGTTTATGTTGATTTTTTAGTCTCTTATAGCACCTTTCCAATTGATTTTTTAAAGTTTGATGATCCTCTTAGATTTTTTAATCGCTCCTCTCTCTAACACTTTGGATCAAAATTTATGAAATAAAACAATTTGTTGAAGCTTTCAAGCTTTTATTGTTTAAAAATGAGTTTGAAATTTTCAAAGTCACTTATCAATATAAAAAACTTTCAGAGTCAATTTTGGGAATACATTATTAACCAAAGGGTACGTTAGTGCACAACATTTTTAATGCCAATTTAACAGAGTTTAGATAAATAAATGTCAAAGGGGGGAAAACGTTTTTTTCCTTTAAGTTTGGGGGTGAGTGTCATTTTCCCAAACCTCAAGGGAGGGGAGTGTTATTTGCCCTTTTTTTTTTAATTGAGGTAGCTAATAATAATAATAATAATAGTACTAAATAAATAAAATTTTCAAAAACAATTAAAAAATTTTCATAATGTTTTAATTTAGATTATTATAGTTACTAATATTTAGCCTGTATTATTATTGTTCGGATGGTCCCATATTTTGTCAAATTTTGGGTTTAAATAGATGGGATGGTAACCACAAATGTGAACCCTTTTTGTCATTAAAAAAAAATTATAATATTTAGTCTTTAATTTTACTTTTTAAAGTATAATAAAAAAAATTTCCTAAAAAAAAAAACTCTAATAAAAATCAATTATGATGGATGTATATACTATATATTTATAAACAAGAAATGCATACATGCCAAATCTGTAGCTCAGCGTTGAAGCCTTCCAAGCCAATCGGTTGGAGAATGAAAATTGGGAGATAAAAAATATTTAATTTATCCTCACATATTTTCTCAAAAAAAAAAAAAAAAATTATCCTCACATGTGTTTGGTTAGAACTTGGACTGATAGAAAAGTTGAAAGATGGAAAATTCTTTTCTTTTTTTAATTGGGTAGAAAAATAAGAAGATAGAAAATGTAGTTTGTATGAATTTTCTCTTATGTCCCTATTACATAATATATGAGTTTTTTTTTTTTTTTTTGAGAAAATATATAAGATATAATTAGACACATTATAAAAGTGACACAAAACAATTAATACTTTATTAAAACTGCTTTCTCTATTTATTTATATATAAAGAATGTAATTAATTAAATTGGTTAAAATAGTATATTAAAAAAAAATAACATAAATCTTAGATATTTTCAAATTTTTTTTTAAAAAAATTGTACACATGATGTAGCCCAATTGGGATATCAATGGGCAACAAACATTGAAACAAATGTGTTTTTTTTTTTTTTTAGAATACTAAGTATTTCAATATACACACGAAAGAGGGGAGAAGATTTTAAAAAAATTGATAATGGTGTATATCTAAAAAGGACGAAACAAATGTTCGTACCTGTTGATAAGAAGGAAAAAAAAAAATAGAAGTAGAGTTTGAATAGGACAAAAACAAAGATGAATTATGGCAAACACAAGGTTTTATCAAACTTGGTACGTTAAGGCCCAACCATCCAAACTAACCGTTATAATTATTTCTTTACTTATTTGGTACAAACAATTTTGCTACGGTAAGAGATAAATGGCAAAGGTAGTGTAAGGACCGGAGAATAATTACAACATCCAAAATTATGGCTTGCTCAATCAACTCCGACTGGTCTAATGACAGGTGTCCTCCTCCAAAACCCAAGCTACTCTACTCAACCAAAAGACACTGCAATAACCTTTGAATCTACCTAGATACGATATCTATTAGGCCTTTCGCAACTCACATATGACCACGTTTGGCTTTCTGCGTTAAATCCACTCAGATCCGCTCAAATCAGATAATGATTGACTTTGAATTGCTCAGATCCGGCAACGTTTGGCTCAGATTTGCTCAAATTCGCTCGTACCTCTCTCCTCCACTCAGATCCAATGAAGATCTAACACCCTTCACCCACCACCACTCCTTCATCAATTTCAACCAAACTGACCGATCATTCGCCAACGCCCAATCCGACTCGACCCATGGTGGTTGCTAGTCGACCTCGGGGCTTCACTTCTTCCCCTCAACCTGAGCGGGTCGAGTGGCAGTTTGATCTCAAATTCAATCAAGCTAACCAGTGGACAGCCCTAGTCCATATTATTGACCTTCCCAAACAATGGGGTAGACAGGGAAATAGTTTATTACATACCAATCACCTCTCCCAAATATCAACTTCAACACTTATTAATTTTTAGTTTCCTCCACTATTTCAAGCAAAGTTAACAGTAAGAGGCAAAAGAAAGTACAACTTCTATTACTAACTAATAAATACATTATGAAAAAATCTTGTATACAACAATACCCCCTCATTTAATTGCTCACATCATTTGAAACGACATGCAACTCATTCTTACTTGCACATAACATAAGAATTTTGCTCATTAGGTAAATTGTATTTCCTGACATGAGGTGAGTGTGTTATTCTCCTCTTTGTTCTTTAATTATTATTAGCATTAATTTTGGATAACTTTTAATTGGGAACATTATTTCAATTACTAAGACTCATTTTGGTAAGATTTTGACAAATTATAACTTAGAAAAAAGATAGATTTCAAAAAGTTGTACATAAATAACTTAGGCAAAATAAGCTAGCTAATAAGTGATTGGCCTTGTGTACTACATCTTTTCTTCTTTTTTGTATTTCATTAATGTAAAACTCTTTTACCAGAAAATTTCAAACTTATTGTAGTTCGTAAGCTTGGTTATTTTTTTACCATGATTGTTTTAAACTCAATTTTTTGATAGTGAGTTTACAATATTTTATTTTTTGGAGTGTGAATTTCTAAACAAGTGAAGGCATAATAATTTGGATATTCTAAACCATCTACAATTATATCAAACTAGTTTGTAACCCCATGCATATGCATGGAAACACTTAAAGATATACAGTAAGATATATAATATAATTTATATATATATATATATATATTTTTTTTTTAAATACTATTAATAGTCATTTTTATATTTTTTTTAACTCTTTAAAAAAATTTGTAAAGATATTATTAGGTATAAAATGTAAATTGTCCATTAAAAAAAACAAATTATTGTGAAGCACATTTTTTTTTTTTAAAGATTCATTTATTCTAGACTCTTTGGGTTTTGTACTTAATAACTCTCTTGGATAAATATTTATGATGTGGTCCCACATTTGATTCTAAAATTAAGAAATAAAACCCTTTAAGAATAAATAATTTAAGACACATGGCACAAAATTGAAACTCTAATTTGGAATTCTAATTTGAGTTTCTCTCAGTTTCACATATTATTATATATATAGATATATATAAATGACTTATAAATTTGAATTTTTTTTAGTTATATGATTATTTTTTTTATGGTTTATTATATTGGACTCCTCGTTTTCTACACTAAATTAACTAATTTAGCACAAAAATTTTAAAATTTAAATTAGATGGAACACATGGTGCAAAATTAAACTTTAATTGAAATTCAATTTTTACACTAAATTAACTCACTTAGCACAAAATTCTAAAATTTAAATTAGATGAGACACAAGGCGCAAAATTAGACTCTAATTGAATTCCAATTTGAAATTTAATTGGATTTTCTCTATACTTTACCTATTATTATATATATTGATGACAAAATTAGTTGAGTTGCAAACCTCTAATAATAGTGAGTTATGAAAGTTAATAGAGATTTACAATTGGTATTAAGAGATTTAATTTCATATCGAATATTGTTTTGGTTCGGTTAGGAGAACAAAATATTTTAGTAGCGATTGACATTCGTGTATTGTTTTTGGAGTTATCGCTGTTTATATACTTACACACACATGTGTTATTATTATTTATGTATATATGTATTTATTTATTTTTATGTTGGGTATATTGCAAATTACATCTTTTAAGTTTGAGAGTGTTTAGATTTTACACTTTAAAGTTTTAGAATTTGCATTTTTTCCCCCTGAAATTTAGAGGCGTGTGGATCTAATACCTTGTTGAGGTTTAAAAAATCACAATGTTATACCAAGGCCCAAAACAACACAAAGGATTGAAATCTAGAAAAAAAAAACATTTGGGCTTTCAATAAAAAAAATGGGGGCCCAAACCCATTAAGGGTCCATAAGGAGGGACCCAAATCCATGTATGGGCAAGCTTTAGACCTCATGAAACAAAAGAAAGAAAAAGTCCAGCCCAGCCCTCAAAGGTCAAGAAAATCTCTAGGGAGCCTAGGGGGAAAACTGGACCAAGATACCTAGGGATTCCCAGGAACCTGAGATCCTCGGGATGTGCAACAAGGCCAAGTTGGGACTAAGAAAGTTCAAGAGGGCATGCTCAGAAACACAAAGGACAAAGACAGATATGTCCCTATTAGCCACCCAATGATGCAGAGAAAGGATCAGAAGATTTGGGGACCAATAACTCATGAGTAAGGGTCTAGTACCTCAGGAACCCAGGAAGAGGAACCATGAAAAAAGATGACTAGGGATCTTTCAGCCTGAAAGGAAGAAATCAGCTCACTTGGGAAAAATGATAAAGGGAAAGGCAGCCAAAAGTTGGGTCTGAAAAGGTGGAATCTAGAAGCCTTGAAAAAAGAAAGACCAAAGGTCAGCCCTCTAGGATCCCCTAAAACGGGAAAGTCAGCTGGAGTCTTTTGAAGAGGAAACCTCAAAAGAAGGAAGTAATGAAGAATGAGGAAGGGACTAGCCATCAATGTTGCTGACACAACATTGATTCTGGTACCCAGGGGAGCAAATAGATGGAATCAATGGTACCTCAGAAACCCTAGAATGACACTATAAAAGGAGAAGCAGCCAACAAAGAAAGGCATTTAGCAAGAGTGGAATTAGAGTAAAATCCTTGAGCAAACTCTATTAGAATTCAAAAAAAAAAAAAAAAAAAAAAAAAAAGGGAGAGAGGGAAAACACCATCTAGGATCCTCAAAACTGCCACTAGAGAACACACTTGAATTCAAAGGGATTCAAACTTCGCAAGTCTTAAAGGCTTGAAGAACCATTTAAGTTTGTGATTTTTGAACTTATTTGGACCTTCTAACACATCCTAGTGAGCATAATGTATTACAAAATTATGGAAATAATGAAGCACTCCATGTTATCCTAAGGACCTATAACGTTTTTTACTTTACTTTCTTTTTCTTTTTTCCTCATTATTTCATTCTTTACTGTTCCTTGCTGTTCAATACGTATATATGCTTGTTGTATGTTAGTATGTATGTGTTGTAGGACCTACGCTTTGTGTACCACTTGGTTCGAAATCAATCCAATTTAACTGTGGTAAACCAAGCCTAGTCCCTTAAAGCATAAAGTACCAAGCCCAGGATCCTTGTTCCTTTACTTGAGCCTGTGTGCTATTTTTATTTTTTTTTAAAAAGAAAAAAAAAAAAAAAAAAAGAATCAACACATACCCTAACATTTCTGAATTTGGATTTTACACCTTAAAATTTGAAATTTAAACTCTTAAAATCTGAAACTTCAGGGTGTAAAATTCAAACACCCCCAAACTTTGGGGAGTAAATCTAAACACCCCTAAAACTTAGGGAGTAAAATCTAAATTTTGAAATGTTAGGGTGTAAAATCCAAATACCTCAAAATTTCAGAGGTAAAATCTAAATTCTAAAACTTTAGGGTCTAAAATCTAAAGCTTACATTTCTTCTTTTGGGCAAGATACAGAGATGTGACATGTAAGCTTAAATTTGATTGTATTATTACTCCTTTAAAAAAAGAACTACTTTGAATGTATAATAGTCAAAGGACAGCAAGAAATCATGTGAGTTTCTCATTCGTCTCCTTAATCTATATATTACTAAAACCTGAAGCGTAGCGTTTAATGTTGTCGCTCTCACATTGCGCCACATTAGCTGTCACATTATTTTTTTTTTAAATATAATTTGTCCTACAATTTTAAAATAGTTTTTACAATTTTCAGCCCTATAAATGCAGCCCACTACTTATTTATTTACTTCCACTATCACCCTAAAATAAATCTGTATAATTAATCCAGTCCACCTTTTATTTATTTAATTCCACTATCAAGCCCAAACCAAAGCCTTTTCAGTTTAGCTTTAAAGTTTTGTGTGAGCCTTTTCAGCTTAAAGAAGAAGAAGAAGAAAGAAAAAAAAAAAAAACACCATTGAAGATTTTCAAGCTTTAGGGGTTTTTTTTTTTTTTTTTTCCTATAATTGTTTTTAACATTTATTTTTTTAATATTTACACTTCTCCAACATTTCTCTCTCCCTTACCATTTCATCTCCCTGCTACTTCTTCAATCTTTCTCCCTTCCTTACCTTTTCATCTCCCAACTACCCTCTATATTAATATTATTTTTCCTCTTTCCCTTCATCTTCTTTTATTTTTGTCTCTTCTTATTCACACCCTCTTACTATAAATTTGCCACTATCTCTTCTATTCTATGCATAGTTTTCCCTCACAAAAAAAAAAAAAAAAAGTTCCCTCTCTCTCTCTCTCTCTCTCTCTCTCTCTCTCTCTCTTTAAATTTTTTGGTGGATTTTTTTTTATTTTTCTTGCATCTCTACTTTAGGTTGATAATTTTTTATATTCTTTAAAACTCTATTTTGGATTAGTGCGATTTAGTTTTGTTTTTAATTTTTTTTTTTTCTCTTTGATTGTTAAATGTTATCCTATTGTGTTCTAAAGAATTAAATATAGCATATAAAAATATAATATTATTCTATTACATAGTATGATTTGGATAATTTACTATTTATTCTGTTATATAGCATGATTTTTTATAGTGCTCAATTTAGATATTAAACTATGAGACTTTACTAATTTTTGGTTATTTTCTAATCCTTTGTGGTGGGCAAAGTACTCTATAATGCCATTTATTTAAAGAAAAGCAAAGGTTAGCCAAATAAAAATAATCGGATAGGTGACAAATTTTAACTTTTGCAATTTTATTTTAATTATTATTATTTTCTAACAATGCATGTATAGAAATTTAATTCTTAGATTTTGCTAATAATTGCTTATTTGATAATATGTTTTGGGTGGTCGAAATTATAATTTCTACAAAGAAAATAACCTTAATAGACTATCAAAAAAAAAAATTTATCCTAATCTTGGTTCAATTAATCATTGTTTTTTTTTTTTAGGAAGAATTAATCATTGTTAAGTTTTATTAATTTTTTTAAGTTTACGTTTTTTTTTGGTGTTTTGGATTGTTTCTATATTACATTTATTATTGTTCCTATAATGAATAAAAATATAATTACAAAATACATTACTCATTATTAGATTAGTTTAAATTGTAAAAAAAAAAAAAAAAATTTAATAAAACCACCATAAAAATAATTATCACGCGCAATGCGCGGGTTCGCGGCTAGTTTTGTTAGAGAGCAAGACGTAAAAATCATCAAGGTAAAAAAGAAAAAGAAAGGACAATATCCCCATAAAAAAGAAAAAGAAAATAATAAGAATAATAACAACCAAACTTTAGCCTTAAATTTTAGGATTGGTTATAGACCCTTAACAAACTAGTTAAATTGGCTCCATTTATTCAAAAAAAAAAAACACCAAAAAAGAGTTGCTATTTCTACATGGGGAAGCGACCATGTGGCATTATGCAAAAAGTTGGGCTAAGATTATACCCAAAATCTATTATATTTTCCGTTTACTTCATCAGGTTAGCTCAAAATGTCATCGGATGAACTAAGGGTTACAGGTGAGAAACCTTTTATGTAAAACATTTTCACTATAGTTTCTCAATTCTCATACATGAAAAAATATGGTACATTTTTCTCACCCCTAAAGACAAAGAGCAGTATATAACCTTCTTATCTACTTTTGGTAGTGGACTGAACATTGTACCTACAAATTTTCATATTTTTAGCAGGTATCTCTGTGAGCATTCTCCTAGGCAAAACTACATCAACCCCAAGGGCCTGGTTGGTTGGTTTTTTTTTTTTTTTTTTTAAATAATTTTTTATCAGTCTTAAAAAGAAATAATAATAATAATAATAAAACAGTTGGTTTATCTTGACAGTTTTCTTTGAGAAATTCCACCTTTTTCATTGATAGAACATTATTCAATAAATATTGAATCTTATGCCAAAAATGGGATTCAAAACTTGAGCTTATGTAGTTGATGTTAGATTACTGAATCATCTCTCACTGAAGAGCACACTCAGCCAACTGAGCTAGCAAGGCTTACTCAACCAGACTACTCATCATGATACTTACATTTCAAGTTGCAAGAACCTCATAAGATAATTGTCTTAGATCAGCTCCATAATGCTATACTGCTTTTTGGTTGTGACCTTTGTCATTTTATGAAGAATGGCATTACAAAAACTAAAACTAACATTTTGAAGGTTCATTAGCCAGTCAGTTGTACAAGATTCCAAATGACAACCGCTTGAAGAAATGGTGCTTGCAATAGAGGAAAAGTCTGTCTCCTAAGAATACATGCAGAAATTTCTGTTTTAACCCAGATCAAAGCTTACTCAAAGGTGAACCAAAGCATTAAAATGGACTTATACTGTCCCTTTTTATCTGCAATTTCACTCAAAGAAGGAGAATGTGATCTTAGGAAATATTGTAACCTAAAGCATATGACAGCTGCAGTCAAGATGTTCAAGCATACCAATTATACCGGTACTGATGAATGAATCCTTTTTGTCTACTTGAAGAAACATTCTTATAATGTAACATTCATCTCTTCAGGATCTTAATAATTCTAATAACTTTCATTGAAAGTGTGGTCTGCGGGTATGACAACCATCAAAACCAATAAATACACAATTGAAATCTTAATCATAGATTATTCTGAATAGTGGTTTTTAAATAAAACACATTCGTGCATAGGTAATGTAAAGAGATGGATTAAGAATTTACGAATGAAGCAAAAGGAAACTTGTTTAATAGAAAAAATGAAAACAGAAAGGTTAGGTGCAATGCCCAAACTTTGGCCAAGAGATACATAATTAATGTCAATCAATAACATTAGAACTTGTAAAAATAAGATATAAGGGGAAAACTCTTAATTCTACAAGCCCTAAATTATAGAAACACCTAACAAAAAAACTGCTTCTAGAGTCATAGCACATACAAAAATGAAGAAATACAATATATGGCAAGAAAGACGAGCCTGAAATCACAATTTGAACTCACAAAGCAGTCAGGCAAAGCAGACCCTCTCCCCATGACATAATCCTCTAGATGAGCCTTCCATAAGGCTTGCATCAGATCTCTCCCACTAAAACCCTGTGAAGTGAACTCTGCAAAATCTCTTCTGCTTAAGAAAAGGGTTTTGTACAAGCCCTTAAAAGCTTGCATTGCTGCAACCATCTTATCCATATTTCCAAAATATGTAGCCACATAAGAATCACTATCAATAGACACATAATAATCCAATGCAGCTTTTGTGTTCCCGTGCATACTTGTGAAATCCTCATTGCTTAGGAGGCAAGACTTGGTAACTACATTGGTGTAAACAAATGTCAAGCCTTCGATTTCCATCAGACCATCCTTAGCTGCCAAATATATATTTGTGTCTGTTGGAATGGAAAGCGATTGAAGTATGAAGGCCGTCTCATTCGGGGTAAGAGGATATTTTCACTGTTTTCTCCAAACTTGGGCTAACTCTCCAGTCCATGGTTTTCTATCTCCTTGTGTGCTGCTACAATGGCTTAGACAGAAGATGGAGAAAGACTTGAGTATTCGCATTGGCTGTATGCTACCATGTCAGGTTCAAATCGAAGGTGAAGTGAGAGAAAGGGTTTGGGTATGGCTTCTAGGAGCTCAGAAGCCTTGTTCTCCAAGGATCTAGTCAGGCGTAATGCACTGTAACAAGCATGACAAAGGGAAGCTTCATGAGCATACTTACAAGAAAAAGTAAGTAGTCAACAATAAACTATGAACATCAAAGATATGGTGGAATTTTTTTTCAATCACTATTATTATTGTTTTAAAACACATATATATGGAAGTTAAACCAATCTTGTTAGACATCAAAACTCATATGAGAAAGACAAAGATGTTTAGTCAACTTTCAATTTATCTTTCATTTTTTTTAGTGAATAATTAACGCAAGTCAAGTACAAGGGTGTATAAGGAAAAAAAAAAATCAAACAAACAACATAGGCTAAAACATAGAACAGTTATAATCCCAGGGAGTCCATAAAATATAGGAACCCCTTAATTGAAGAAGACATTCAACACAATATCCACTCATATAGACTTCAAATACACATACTTCAACTCATCTGAGCTCCTGGCCATCAAATCACCTTATCTTTCTCAGCACTAAATGAAAGTTTCCTGAAATATGAAACAAGTATATCCACAAGACCCAATCTAAGATATGTGGCCAACGCCTCAAATTAACATGTTGAAACCAAACCACATATTGCATTTGACAATTCAACTCTATATCATAAAACTACTGGCCATTATACATCTCATTAATCAACCTTCTCCGAGTGGGATGAATTTCTTAGTCACAACAATATGGTACCAGTGTCATCACTAAACAAGAAATATAGTACTATAAGGCAATACCTGTCTCTTCTTTGGCTCATTGCTGGTGTAATTGAAATATAATGATGTTCCATCAAGGATGGAAGAACATTTTCAATGTTATCAAATTGGCCTTTGCGTTTGCTACAGGCTACTCGGAAAGGTTCTTTTGATGCAATTTCTGGTGGCAACTCTTTGACAACCTTAATAAACCCATTCATCTGTTGAATAAAGTAGTCAAAGTCAAATACGTCTGCAAAACCACTGAGGTGAAACCAAATGGTTATAAAAGGATACTACCTTAGTAAAAAGAAGATAAATTTTAAAAGATTATGAAAAATGAAAGAAGAATGATTTTTACATATCAAAAAAAAAAAAAAAAAAAAATTTGAAAGAAGAAGAACAGCATTACTCTTGTTGATGAGGAAACCTTTTAGCCATTGACACATAATATCATACAATTAGAACCATTTTATAAGATCAAATCGTAGATAAAGAAGGCTTATTCTATACAATTCATCAGACTAAACTGCTGAAATGAGAGAATGATCATAATATAGGATGAGTAAAACACCTATCAAACCATCTTGTTAGCCTTTGAGAGTTAATTAAAAATTATAATTGAGGCCCAATTGATACAATTACGAAGGTCAAAGTAGAAGGAAAGTAAAATAATTTAAGAACCCAAAAAAAGGGATATATAATATAATACTGGGTAAATTATTACTTTTGGTCCCTGAAAATTGAGGTAAGTTTGATTTTAGTTCCTTAAATTTAAAAAGCTTGATTTCGTCTCTCAGATATTCAAAAGGTAATAATTTTAGTCTCTTTCATTTATTTTCCATCCAGTTTAGCATACGCGGCTAATAGTATGCTGAGATGGCTTTCATTTATCTGATATGGCACCATTAACTTGCTTTCCTTCGCCTCCCTTCAAAGCCCTTTCATGCAAACCAAATATCCCAACCACCAAACCCAAATTTCTAGTTGGCAAGCCCAAGCTGCCAACCCTTACCACCACCACTTCTCTCACTATGCCACCTTCACCATCATTATCTTCTTCAACACCCCAAAATAACAACACCCACCTAGATTTATCATGCCTCATCAATAATGAGACCACAATCAAACTAGCAAGATACAAGAGTTGGAAACCACCATTTTCAAGGGCTATTGGTTTTGTGGATGTGCTTCAAATATTACCAATCTAAGATTGGGAAAGTTGGGACTAGAGCTCAAAAGGTTATGTGGGTATTAGATAGTTTGTTATACTTGTTAAGTTACCCTGTGCTTGTTTGTGATAGTCTTGGTAGCTCAAAGTTGGAGAAATTTTGGGAGAAAAGTAATCCTTGTGAATGACAGGAGGTGTAAAGGAGTGGGTTGGGTGAAAAACTGAAAATCCCACTAGGTAGTTTTGGCCGTTTGGGTCTTAGCTTGTGGATGTGATGATGGTGTGTTCGGTTGTGGGTGGGTGGAGGCAAAGGCCAAGAGGGGTGAGATCTGAGTCACCAGTGGTATGCGGTGTGCGACAGTGTCTTAGAGTTTAGAGGCATTCTAAGGTGGCTGTGGCTGGTGGTTGAGACGAGATTTGAAGACACCATTAAAGTAAAACATAGACAAAAGTTAGATACAAATATTAAATTATTACATTTTAATTGTATTTTTTTATATAAGTAATGCAATTCTTATTGATATCAAAGAATAGAGTCACCCAACCATACAAAGAGTAATAGCTTGGGGCCAAAGAATGTGTGGCTTTTAGATTGGTGTATATGCAATGGGGAATCAGTTGACCATTTCTTTCTTCACTGTCCTATTATGTTTTAAAATTTTGAGTGACCAAAATTCAACTTACACCAAATTTCAAGAACCAAAAGTATAATCTACCCTAAATTATTTCTATCAACTGTACAAAACAAAACAAACGGAAAACTATAAATTATCTATGATATAATTATATAAAACAAGACATTTTATTCATATACAGTCAATTCACAGTGAACAAATTCTTGAAACTTAACTAACAATTCTATCAGAGTTCATAGCTATCCCATCAACCTTGATAATTATAACCATAAATTACCTTGATTCATTCCAATATGCAGCCACTTCAAACTTTGGCAAAACCAAGGTTGCATTTAACAAACGGGCAATACTAACACCATCACATAACTATAGTCATCATAAATAATAAACCTTCTTTTATCAAAGAAATAAAATTGAGAATTTTCAAAATAGATCTCAAAGTTGCAAATACGAAATTCTCTTGAGCACTCACATCTCTTCTCATTTGATTGAGCCCATCATAGCAATCAACTCGGATATATCTATTACTCTCAAATGGCAAAGCTACAGCATTTCAACAAAAAACCAATGCAATTGTCTGTAATGAGCGTCAATTAAGATTGACTCAGAATATCACAAACCAAATGGAAACCCTATACCAACCATAATTTTTCTCTCCTTCCCAAAAATAATTACAGATTTCAAATTCTTTGATTTTGCAAATCATTCCTTGGTGACTTTCCAAACTCAAAGATATACAAGGTCCAAGAACCCTTATCAAGTTCTCCATGTAAATTGCTTTCCTTCCTCTTGAATTTTAAAATGAATATGCTCCATATTTGGCAAACAATTATTATATACCAAAAAATTCATTTGTAGGCTATCTCCTAAATCCTATATGTATCCCATAGATCCACAAATTTTTGTCAAAGACAGAGAAATTCAAAATTGAAGCTCCACTTACCGCTTAGGTGTAAAAATTAATTCTCAAAAAAAAATATATATATAAATTAATTTTCAAAATAAATATAAAAAAAAATAGCCGTTGGGCTCACCCCTTGCGCCGACTATTATATAAGGCACCATCCTCACTCTTTCCATCAAAATTCTCATTCTCACTCTCTCTCCCTCTCTAAACTCAATCTCTCTGAATTCACTCTCTCTCTCTCTCTCACAGATACTCAAGCATACTTGAAGATGAGTTTTCTCCGGCGGAGGCTACCTCTGCCTCTGCCGTTGGGAGCGAGGTTTGAGCCCTCCGATGCAGTGCTTATTTCGAGTTACCTTTCTCCGAAGATTCGAAAGGAGGTTTTGGCTTGGGACGTCATCGGCTTTTCTGATGAAGTATACGATAAACCCCCCTGGGAATTCTGTACGGATTTGACGGCGGTGTTGGATGATGAGAAGCATTACTTCTACACTCTGTTAAAGAGGGGGAAGAATCGCGTGCTTCGCTCTGTTGGTTCCTATGGGACTTGGCATGAGAGTTCCACCAAGAAAATCTGTGATTCTGGGTCTGGGAAGACGATTATTGGGTTCAACAAATTGTTGAATTTCAGGGTAAAGGGTGAGGGTAAGGAGATGAAGAACACTGATTGGTTGATGCATGAGTTTAGTGTTGCAGAAAAGGGCTCCGACTTGGTTCTCTGTGTGATTTACAAAAAGAATAAGAAGAAGGAGGAAAGGGGTTTGGCTTTGGCTTTGGAAAGACCATCCTCTGTTGTTGTTGATTCTGGTATTTTGGGTTCTCCAAAGAGTGTTTTTGATCAGGTGGATTTCTTTGACGGAATTGATTACACGGACATGGGGGGTCAAGACCCATATGATGATCAAGACCCAGTTTTTTATTCTGGTATTTTGGGTTCTCCAAAGAGTGTTTTTGATCAGGTGGATTTCTTTGATGACACGGGCATTGGGGGTCAAGACCCGTATGATGATCAAGACCCATTTGATGAAAGTCCCAGATTTGCTGCCATTGATGGTCATTCACAATTCCAAGTCTTGGATTCACGAGAAGATGAGTTAACCAAGAACATGGGCTCTGAAGTTGAAGGATTTGATGGATTTGATGAAGCTGAGGTGGAGGGTCTTTTACTCGACCTTGCTGATGATACAGAGCCTGATTTTGACCCCCTGAGTTTTCTGGATCTTCAGGATTTAGAAGAGGGTGCCCGGCCATGCAAGAAGATGCGCTGTGACTTTTCGGATAGAGTATTTTTTTGATTTACTTACTTGTACTGGAGAGCAGAACTCCTGCCAACTCCAAGTCCAAGCATTAGAATAGGATAGTATCTTGTACTCAAATTGTTTGTTCATTTTAATGTAATTCTCTTTATTTCTTTTATTTTGAAACAAAGTTACTGTTTACTGTTACTCTGATTGTGTATGTTATGATTTGAGTTTCAACAGAAAAACAAATACTTTATGCGACTACTTTGATTCTAAGTTTGTAACACTACACTGTTGACTGTACTGTGGCCATCTGTTATGTTATGATTGTGTATGTTATGATTTGAGCTCCCTGCTTCTTCTTCTTCTTCAGTTTGAGTTTCAACAGAAAAACAAATACATCTTGTGACTACTTTGATTCTAAGTTTGTAACACTACACTGTTGACTGTACTGTGGCCATTTGTTAAGTGAAAGCACAAGCTTACGATAGATAGAGGGGAAAATCCTTAGCCACTGTCTGACTGCTTGGCAAGAATAGAATTTCATTATGTGGTGCCATTGGCAAGAACAGAATTTCAAAAGTTTTCAATGATGTAAACGGACCATCCTTGAAATTAAAGCCTTCTTCCTTCGTACATTGCTGGATTGGAGCGCTGCTTTTCTTTCTCCACCTTGTTTCTTGCTCTTAGAATTGTTTGAGCATTGTATTTTGAATTGATAGTACTTCTCCTTTAGTACACCGCCGGTGTACTGGGTTTGTTTTTCATTCTAATAAAATTTTGTGTTATAAAAAAAAAAGTTATCAATTCAAACTTTGGGGACTAACAATTGCTCATGAGTGAAACTTAAATTGTGATAGTTTACTGATTAATTACGAACCTTCTTGTACTTCCTCTAATGTATATGGAATGCAACCAGTCATCGCTTTTGCTTCGTCCTTTCAATCCTTAAATTCATAGTGGAAATCTACAGGCTCAAAAGAGAAAGTTGGGGTTACCGGAGGATGATGATAGCTCTAAATTGGCTACATCCGCTTCTCCTGGAGAACTGAATGTTAAAGATATTTCCACTGGAGTTGGGAAAAACCGGGGTATGTTGATTCTTTTTTTTAATATGTGTTCTTGGTGGAAGTTTTTTTTCATTGGATCTACTGTCTATGTCTACTTATCTTTGTGCTAATTTTAACATCTCTTATTTTCATACAGATAACTCAGATAGGGCTTTTTACAAGGAGTTGGTGAAGGTCATTGAAGCATCAGATGTCATTTTGGAAGTTCTTGATGCTCGTGATCCCCTAGGTACTCGTTGTGTTGATATGAAGAATTTGGTGATGAATGCAGGCCCTAATAAGCATCTAGTTTTGCTTTTGAATAAAATTGGTAATCTTTTGCGCTCTCTCTCTCTCTCTCTCTCTCTCTCTCTCTCTCTCTCTCTCTCATGCATGTTTAAGGTGTTTAGTTTTTGTGTAATGACTCTTATGTTCATATAAATTTGGATAAGTTAGAAAATGAAAACAGTTAAGAAACACATTATGATTAGATTTGTAATGGAATGGCATGACCAAAATATAAGAGGACCATCATTCTAATAATAGACAGATATAACTCTGAGTCTGCTCTGTATGTTCACAATCAAGCAACAATTAATCATAAAATGGCTGCCATTTAAGTTCATAGACTATGTTACATGCAATGACTGGGAGATGTCTCGCCTATTTTCCCTGTCCATATGCTTTCATCTTGTTTTATTTACCTTTGACACTTGTGTCTTAGATCTTGTTCCTTGAGAAGCTGTTGAAAAGTGGCCTAAGTATCTTAGGGAAGAATTACCAGTTGTTGCATTTAAGTGTAGTACACGAGAGCAAAGATCAAACTTAGGGTGGAAATCAAGCTCAAAGGCAGCAAAACCAAGCAATCTTCTACAAACTAGTGATTGTCTAGGAGCTGAAACGCTTATTAAATTGTAGAAGAATTACTCAAGAAGCCATGATGTAAGTCTACCAAGCAATGACCATATTTTTAATTCATAATGACTTACATGTGTCCCATTGGTGATATAACATTATGCTTTTTATTGTACATGTGCTTGTGTTGTCTTGATCTTCATGCATGCAACATTGAATTTTTTTTAACAAATTAGTTTACATGACAGCATGTGGAGTCTGCTTGACTTGCTATATCTCACTCTACTTGGTTGGCTGTTGGTTATTGTTACAAAGAGTCTTTGTGCAGTTTTTTGGAAAGTAAATATTATGGATGAGGCGAAATAGGTTTGAAAAGTTGATGATTATTCAATTGATATGAGTCAGTTAGATCATCGTTTATGCAATACTTATTTCTTTTGTTCTAGAGGACATCAGGCAAATATATGCTTAGTTGACCAAAACCTAATGTTCTCTTTAGGGAAGTTTTGTTCTCAAAGTGGGTCTCAATGTATGGCCTTCAAAACCTGTGTTAATGGTGTTTTTATTCCACATATTAAAGCTTCTCAATTAGGAACCATGGTGAAGATTATTTTACCATTTTTTTTTTACTACTGAATGGTACATGTTATGCTGTATTTTTGAATTTGGGTTTTAGAGTTTGAATAATAGTGCCAGCCATATTAACAATTGTGCCCTGTTATTTATGGCAGATCAAGAAATCAATTACAGTTGGTGTTATTGGCTTGCCTAATGTTGGTAAGAGTAGTCTCATTAATAGCTTAAAGAGATCCCATGTTGTCACTTGTCAATGTTGGTTCTACTCCTGGCTTAACAAGATCTATGCAAGAGGTTCAGTTAGACAAGAATGTAAAATTGTTAGACTGCCCCGGTGTTGTGATGATTATATCTGGAGCAAATGATGCATCTATAACTCTTTGTAATTGCAAAAGAATCGAGAAGTTGGATGACCTGATTGGTCCTGGTGAGTGAACTCATCATTTGTCCTTGTGCTGGTTTATTTTCTATTCTGCTTGAGTACCCTTTCATGTGGCAAAGGAAATACAGCATTCTATTCCTTTATTAATTCACATTCTCCCTCCAACTGCCTTTGTATGTAAGGAGATTGCATATATAGAATCAAGGACAATAAATGTTAATTAAAGAAGCTACAGTGACATCAAATTCTATTAATATGTATTCTCCACTATCTATTAAGCTCAATTGGCGTCTCCTAGTGTTTTTAACAGAGACGCCCAGGTTCAAATCCCCCCACCCCCAACTATTGAATTATCAAACAAAATTATTTACAAATCAAAAAAAAGAAAAATTATCTATTTAGAAATTCTGGTGCATATTTCTTTAGGAAGAAGTACTTTGGATAGTAAATTTTTGTGAATTCTATGTTATTATATTAAGTCATATCAGCAGACTTTGATATTATACTGTCCCTGCCCCATCTGTGCAGTGAAGGAGATTCTAAGGCATTGCCCACGCAGCATGTTGGTAACTTTGTACAAGCTCCCTAGCTTTGACTCGGTCAATGACTTCCTTCAAAAAGTGGCTACTGTTAGGGGTAAGCTGAAAAAGGGTGGTGTTGTGGATGTGGAAGCTGCTGCAAGAATTGGTCTGCATGACTGGAATCAGGGTATGTGTTAGGCGTTTATGGTTTATGTGCCCTGGGAATATGTAAACAAACAAAGGGATAACAAGAAAAGCAAATTGTAATATATAAAGATGCAAAGTGATGTTAATAATTTTGGTGTTAGAGGTGTTGAGTTTGATTCTCAGAATGCCCCTAATTATCAATTGTTTTTTTTATATAAAAAAGTAAGTTAATAATTTGATTTTTTGTAGGTAAGATTCCATATTACACTATGCCCCCAATTAGGAATCAAGGAGAGCCTTCAGAGGCCAAGATTGTTTCTGAGCTTGGGAAAGAATTTAACATTGATGAGGTTTATGACATTGAATCTTTGTTCATTGGAAGCCTCAAGTCTGTTGATGATCTCAACCCTATGGAAGTTCCTCCGAGTTGCCCCCTCAATTTTGATGAGGATTTACTAGAGGTTTGTGAGCTCTCTTAGTTTTAAGCATCTATTTATGGTCTTAGGCTGTGAAGTAACTTTGGGTGCTCCAAAATCTCCATCCCCGAGAGGAGCACACCTCCTCATTGTTTTCATTATACATTGTTTTCTAAATGTATGAAACTAATATGTTAATGTACAACTCTTTTTTGCATTTTCATGCATTAGAATGATGAACTAAAACATTCAATCCAAAGTGGTGAAAGCCCCAAAGACATGGATGATGATGGTGACGATGTGTCCAGGGCATTTGAAATTTTGAAGAAGATGAAGAAGGTAGGAACAAAGGAAAAACTGCTACTAGCAAGCAGAATGAGAAGTTATATGCGGTTGAAGGTATGCTTAATATAAAGATGAAGAAAGCAGAGAAGAAGAGAAGGAAAAAAGCTGAAAAATCAATCCCAGAAGATGCCATGGATGAAGACTATGACTTCAATGTAGATTATGTCAAAAAAAGATCTGCCATGGATGTTGGTGATGAGGAATGAGGATGATGGTAATCAAATAATTGGTAAGGTGCCTATGTCTGGTATTGAGTTCATTGATGAGTGGTGGAAGACTAAAAATGGCATGCCTTATCTCTCTCTCTCTCTCTCTCTCTCTCTCTCTCTCAAATGCATTGGTGCATATACACAAACATGAGTGGCAAATTTTACATCTCCCTATTTTTTCAGGGAAATTTTAATTATACTTCTTTTCCCACAATTACCAAATGTAGAGTTCCCCTACCTTGTGATCAAAACGCCAGATTAACCAAAAAATGTTCGCCTAAATCGAAAATCCTAAATTTAGGAACCTTTAATCCACAATCTTTGGTGAACTGAGGCTTGTTGATCCATTAAGTTTGAAATCAAAGTCATCTCTTCCATGATCCAAGAAACTCTTTGGGGGCCAAATTTTGGTTTAACATTTATACGTATTGTGTTCTTGAATACTTCTTTTGAAAATGAAAAAAAAATTATGAAATTAATTGTCAAAGACCAAGCCATAAATGAAAACAAAATTCAAATCTCAAAATTTATGACATGAGTTTCAAGTATCTTACGACCAATTAGCTTTGACGGAATTATAAAAAAACGGTACATATTTTTTTTTTTTGGTAAAATAGGAATATGCATAGAAATTAAATAGTCACAAGTCTATTACAAGATCTGCCCTCTTATCAAGGGTACCAAATTCTCCACCACAAGCAGTGGATTATCAGATAAAACATAAATACTAATTACAAAAATTCCAAGTTTAGCAAGAGCATCCACACAGTAGTTTGCTTTGCATAATGTGTGCTTAATTTGACTTTTTTTTACTAGCAACTTTGCATATCTCAACTCTTCATTGGCTGGTCTCACTTGTATATTCAACACAGACACAGGCATTAGCAGATTTGAGGCACCTTTTCAGGTAACACTGTGATTCCATTTCTTGGTTTAGTTTTTACAACTCTTAAAATGGTCAAAATTCCACCTGGCTGTCATGGTAGTCACTTTTATCAAAACAATCATAAGCATTAAAAAGTAAAAAAAACAACTCTACCATTTAAATCAAGATATCATGTAGTTCATGCATTGCACTAGTGATTGATATAAGGAGCTTAACATGAGCAATGAATTATTAAAATCTTGTCATTTTCAGCTCCACAAAAATAAGGGAAGTTGCTCTTATAAGAATAGAGAGGAGCGGTATGTTGTGGATTCAAAATTCATCGGGTGCTGGGTATGATGTAGCACAAATAACATCAAGACCCTTGGTCCAGACGTGGTAAGACCCTTAGAATGTATAACTTTAAGAAGGATTTTGTGGAAAACAACTAGAAAATTAAAACAAAATTAGGAATCAACACCTAGGGTTGCTTTGAGTTAGCACCGAATGGGATTGAAAACCTAGGAATTAGCACCAAGTCATTGGAAAAATTCCAATAGAAAATGTATTCATCAATTGTAAACTTATCTTTGTTGGAATACAATAGTGCGCTTAAACTCTAATCCAGATTTACTTGGGGCCAAAGTCCAATTATTGAATTACAAAAATAACCCTGACTCTAGGAAATTAAATATTATAATTGACTTCTACTTATCCAAATATGTAAAATTCACTTCTAAAATAAAATAAAACTAGATTAAAATATAACTATCTTCATGCTCCATACATTAGGGCAATGTATCAATCAAAAGAAAAAGAGGAAAGAGAAAAACCTAATGAGAAATTTAGATGAGTGAAAGTTCATTGCAAAATGGAAAAAACTTATGAGAAATTGTGGTTTTTATGAGTTTTGAGGTGAGTAAAGGGATAATTAATTTTGAAAATTCCTTAAGAAACATCCTTGTTTCTCTTAGACTAACCTTTTGATTTTTGTCCTTTTGCTTCCTTTGTTCCTTTGTGTTCATTATTGTGAACTCAATGTTTTAAATATTTTTAATCTATATAACTACTCTTATTACTTATCAAAAAAAAAAAAAAAATTCATTAAGAAACAATTAGAGATATTGGTTCATTGAGTGATTCTTCCTGGTGTTGCTGATAGTGTAAGAATCATTGCAGTTTCTTAAATATCTGAGCTGCCTTGTCCGAAATCCTATAAGTTCTATATTGCCTTTTTTCTCATCACTGTGATAAGTAACTTCGTAAGCATCCCTGGAGGTCATGGAAAATACAAAATCAGTATATGGGACCTTCCTGAGAGTGGGGGAAAGGGGGAAAAGATAATAAATAAATAAAAAAGAAAAAGAAGAAGCAATGCAAAGAAGAATGAGAGATGAGAGCTAAAATGCATGATAAGAATGGCTTGGGCTACTCTTTTTTATTGGCCCATGACTTGGGGTTCTTCACAATGTTATGATATTTCTGAGTTTTTAGATTCTCTTACATCTTGAATTTTATTTATTTGTATTCTTTTGATCCTTTGTGTTCACTATCTTGAGCACAAGGTTTTGTTTCTTTTTCAATAAAATTGAATTCTTGCCAATCCAAAAAAAAAAAACCATAATAAAGAGGAGGAGAAAATAAGAGATGGGGGAGTTTCATGTGCCATGCATGCTGATTTATTGCATTTGCAGCAGTTTATACAGAATACTGTGTGTTTTTATATATGATTTTTTTGGTAGATATGATTTGTCCTTGACATGTTTAACTCTTTGTGTGGCCTTTTGGATTGCTAGATAATGGTCTTTGGATCAACTGAAAACTTCATCTTTTATGTGTTTTTGAACATCTGCTGCTATTGTTATCTAGGATTGATTATAGATCCTCAACAAACTAGTTAAATCGGCTCCATTTATTCTACTCCCGGAGTATTCAATAATTTTCCCCCCATAAGATATAGAGAGGTTATAAAAAAAGAAAGGAAACAGAAAACCAAAAAAGTGTTGCTATTTCTACATGGGGAAGCGACCATGTGGCATTATGCAAAAAGTTGGGCAAGATTATACCCAAAATCTATTATAATTTTCGTTTTCTTCATCGGGTTAGCTCAAAATGTCATCATATGAACAAAGGGTTACAGGCGAGAAACCTTTTATATAAAACGTTTTCACTAGTTACTAAGAAATTTTCTCAATTATCATCCATTAAAACATACCACGTACTTCTCCCTGAAAAAGACAGCAGCATAAAACCTTATTCTCTACTTTTGGTAGTGGACTGAACAGTATACCTACAGATTTTCATATTTTAAGCAGATATCTCTGAGCATTCTCCTAGACACAACAACATCAACCCCACCGGCCTGATTGGTTGGCGTTCGTTTAAAAAAAAAAAAAAAAATTGTTCTGAGTTTTCAAAAGAAATAATGATAATAATAATAAAACAGTAAGTTTATCTTGACAGTTTTCTTTGACAAATTCCACCCTTTTCATTGATATAACAGTATAATTTCAATAAATATTGAATCTTATGCCAAAATGGGATTCAAAACTTGAGCTTATGTAGTTGATGTTAGATTAGTGAACCGTCTCCCACTGAAGCACTCAACCAACTGAGCTAGCTAGACTTACTCATCCATACTATTCATCATGATACTTCAATTTCAAGTTGCAAGGAACTTCAGAAGAGAATTGTCTTGGATCAGCTCCATGACTCTATACTGCTTTTTGGTCGCGACCTTTGTCGTTTTATGAAGAAAACTAAAACTAACAATTGAAGGTCCATCAACCAGTCAGTTATACAAGATTTCAAGTGATAACCAATAGAAGAAATGCTGCTTGCAATAGAGGAAAATTCTGTCTCCTGGGCATACATGTGGAAATTTTCCTGTATACCCCAGATCAAAGCTTGCTCAAAGGTGAACCAAAGCATTAAAATGGACTTACACTGTCCCTTTTTATCTGCAATTTCACTCAAAGAAGGAGAATGTGATCTTAGGAAATCTTGTAACCTAAAGCATATGACAGCTGCAGTCAAGATGCTCAAGGCTTCAAGCATACCAATTATACTAATACTGATCGATGAATGTACCCTTTTTGCCTACTTGTAGTTAAACATTCTTATAATGTAACATTCATCTATTCGATCTCAATAATTCTAGTGTGGTCTGCAAGTATGATAACCATCAAAACCAATGAATACACAATTGAAATCTTAATCATAGATTATTCTGAAAAGCGGTTTTTAAATAAAACACAATAGTGCATAGGTAATGTAAAGAGATGGATTAAGAATTTATGAACGTAGCAAAAGGAAACTTGTTTAGTAGAAAAGGTGAAAACAGAATGGTTAGGTGCAATGCCCAAACTTTGGCCAAGAGATACATAATTAAAGTCAGTCAATAACATTAGAACTTGTAAAAACAAGATATAAGGGGAAAACTCTTTATTCTACAAGCCCTAAATTATAGAAACACCTAACAAAAAAACTGCTTCTAGAGTCATCACATACAAAAAATGAAGAAATACAATATATAACAAGAAAGATGAACCTAAAATCACAATTTGAACTCACAAAAGCAGTCAGGCAAAGCAAAACCTCTCCCCATGACATAATCATCTAGATGAGCCTTCCATAGGGCTTGCATCAGATCTTTCCCACTAAAACCTTGTGAAGTGAACTCTGCAAAAGCTCTTCTGCTTAAGAAAAGGGTTTTATACAAGCCCTTAAAAGCTCGCATTGCTGAAACCATCTTATCCATATTTCCAAAATATGTAGCCACATAAGAATCACTATTAATAGACACATAATAATCCAATGCAGCTTTTGTGTTCCCATGCATACTTGTGAAATCCTCATCACTTAGGAGGCTAGACTTGGTAACTACATTGGTGTAGACAGATGTTAAGCCTTCAATTTCCATCAGACCATCCCCAGCTGCCAAATATATATTTGTGTCTGTTGGAATGGAAAGTGATTGAAGTATGAAGGCCGTCTCATTAGGGGTAAGAGGACATTTTCCCCGTTTTCTCCAGACGTGGGCTAACTCTCCAGTCCATGGTTTTCTATCTCCTCGTGCTGCTTCAATGGCTTTGACAGAAGATGGAGAAAGACCTGAGTATTCACATTGGCTGTATGCTACCATGTCAGGTTCAAATCGAAGGTGAAGTGAGAGAAAGGGTTTGGGTATGGCTTCTAAGAGCTCAGAAGCCTTGTTCTCCAAGGATCTAGTGAGGCGCAACGCACTGTAACAAGCTTGACAAAGGGAAGCTTTTGCATACAAAGGATACCTACAAGAAAAAGAAAGTAGTCAGCAATAAACCATTAATATCAAAGATATGGTGGATTTTCTTTTAATTACTATTATTATTTTTTTAAAACACATAAATATGGAAGTTAAACCAATCTTGTTAGACATCAAAACTCATATGAGAATAAAAAAGATGTTCAGTCAACTTTCAATTTATCTTTTTTTTTTTTTTTCAAGTGAATAATTAATAACGCAAATCAACTACAAGGGCGTATATGGGAAAAAAATCAAACAAACAAAATAGAACGGCTATAAGCCCAGGGAGTCCATAAAATCTAGGAGCCCCTCAATTGAAGAGGACATTCGGCACAATATCCACTCATATAAACTTCAAAAACACATACTTCAACTCATCTGAGCTTCTGGCCCTCAAAGCACCTTATCATTCTCAGCACTAAATGAAAGTTTCCTAAAATAAGAAACAGGTATATCCACAAGACCCAATCTTAAGATATGTGGCCAGCACCTCATATTAACATGTTGAAACCAGACCACATATTGCATTTGACAGTTCAACTCTATATCAAAAAACTAATGGCCATTATACATCTCATTCGTCAACCTTCTCTGAGTGGGATGAATTTCTCAGTCACAAGTCACAACAATACGGTTCCAGTGCCATCACTAAGCAGGAAATATAGAACTACAAGGTAATACCTATCTCTTCTTTGGCTCATTGCTGGTGTAATTGAAATATACTGATGTTCCAGCAAGGATGGAAGAACACTTTCAATGTAATCAAATTGGCCTTTGCGTTTGCTACAGTCTACTCGAAAAGGTTCTTTTGATGCAATTTCTGGTGGCAACTCTTTGACAACCTTAATAAACCCATTCATCTGTTGAATAAAGTATTCAACATCAAATACATCTGCAAAACCACTGAGGTGAAACCAAATGGTTATGAAAGGATATTGCCTTTGTAAAAAGAAGATAACTTTTAAAGGATTATGAAAAATGGAACAACATTACTCTTGTTGCTTGAGGAAACCTTTTAGCCATTGACACATAATGTCATACAAATAGAAGCATTTTATAAGATCAAATCATAGATAAAAGAAGGCTTATTCTATACAGTTCATCAGACTAAACAGCTGAAATAAGAGAATGATCAGAATATAGATGAGAAAAACACTTATCAAATCATCTTGTTAGCCTTTGAGAGTTAATTAAAAATTAAAATTGAAGCCCAATTGATATGATTATGAAGGTCAAAGTAGAAGTAAAATTATTTAGGACCAAAACCCAAATAATTTTAAACGTAAAGCCCATCTCTTACTTCACTGTCCTATTACGTTTTAAAATTTTGAGTGACCAAAATCCAACTTAAGCCAAATTTCAAGAACCAAAAGTATAATTTACCCTAAATTCATTCTATCAACTGTACAAAACAAAACAAAAGGCAAACTATAAATTATCTATGATATAATTATATAAAACAATACATTTTATTCATATACAATCAATTCACAGCGAACAACTTCTTGAAACGTAAATAATAATTCTATCAGATTTCATAGCTATCCCATCAACCTTGATAAATATAACCATAAATTACCTTGATTCATTCCAATATGCAGCCACTTCAAACTTTGGCAAAACCAAGGTTGCATTTAACAAACGGGCAATACCAACACCATCACATAACTGCAGTCATTATAAATAATAAACGTTCTTTTATCAAAGAAATAAAATTGAGAATTTTCAAATTAGATCTCAAAGTTGCAAATACGAAATTCTCTTAAGCACTCACATCTCTTCGCATCTGATTGAGCCCACCGTAGCAATCAACTCGGATATATCCATTATTCTCAAGTGGCAAAGCTGCAGCATTTCAACAAAAAACCAATGCAATTGTCTGCAATGAACGTCAATTAAGATTGACTCAGAATATCACAAACCAAATGGAAACCCTATAGCAACCACAATTCTCTTTCCATCCCAAACATAATTAAAGAGTTCAAAATTCTTGATTTTGCAAATCATTCCTCAGTGACTTTCCAAACTCAAAGATATACATGACAAAACAATTATAGAAGGCCCAAGAACCCTTATTAAGTTCTCCATGTAAACTGCTTTCCTTCATCTTCAATTTTAAATGACTACGCTCCATATTTGGCAAACAATTATTATATCCCAAAAAATTCATTTGTAGGCTATCTGCCAAATCCTATATGTATCCCATAGATCCAAAAATTTTTGTCAAAGACACAGAAATTCAAACTTGAAGCTCCACTTACCACTCAGGTGTCCTTGTAGCCACCACTTGCAAGGCCTCCATTCCACCATCCTCCAGACACTCCATATGTCCGATTTCCCTCTGCATCCATAAATTCATATATCAAATGAAAAAAAAAAAAAAAAAACTGTGGAAATATTTAAATTTTTTTTATTTTATCTTATGCCCTACCCATGCTTATCAATTTCTAAACATTGACAACCTCCCTCACCTAATAGGGAAATGTTAAGATCCTAGTACTCCGATTTCTTTTCTTTCCCCATATTTTCTCAAGAGATGAACCAAAAAAAAAAAAAAAAAAAAAAGGGAAAAGGAATTGACAATATTCTGATACTGAGAAACAAGAGAAGAATTATGTCCATTCAATTAACTGACTTAGCATAAAGTTACTTATTAAACATTAAAAAATAAATAAAAAACTGAAACTTAGACACAAAGTTGTGGAGTAATTATTTCCTAAACAACCCAAGCATAATAAAAAACGTTTACAACAAAAATTTATAAATCTGAGTTGAAAATCTTCTTTTCCTCCATTTTCCCTCACTTTCCAGCAAACCAAACACAGCAGAAAAAAACCAAAAACAAAATAACATCCCCAAACCTGACACTTACAGTGTTGAATTGGAAGAAAGCACGGTCTGGGAAAATGGAGAAGGAGGCAAAAGCAAAACTATGGCAAGGACGAGAGAGAGAGACACCACTAGGATGATAAACAAGGGTTTCACTGACAAAACCATCATTTGATTTTTCTTCCTGAATTTCGAACTTGCATTAGACCTGCATTAGATATAAAAAAATATAGACTTACTATGAAGAAAAGACAGAAAATTAAATTGTCCCGGTGAACACAGAGATCATAGAGGCTATCAAGTGTGAAAGTTCCTACAAAATTATGCTGGTTGTGAACTTTGCTACAGAAAATAATGCTAGTTTTAAGCCTACCGATGCTTCATTCAATGAGACCACAATCAAATTAGCATGATACAAAGCATAACAAAACCAAATTGCCCTAAAAACTAAAGTACGCATTTGGATTAGCTTTGAAGTTTATTTGCTTATGTCAAACTTTTTAAAGCCTTTTTTTTTCTAGGTAAAACTGTACTTTTTCAAAAAATTAGCATAAAGCTAATCCGAACACACAAATAGTCCCTTCTATAGGGTCAGCTTATAAACAACACAATCCATACACAGGAAATTTATGCCCATCTCCTATTATTCCAATAACTTACCCAGAGATTTACTACTCCAACTCTTTGCTTTTTGATTTTTGATAATGTAGGGAACCTTTCTAAATAAGAGCCCTTTGGACTTGCAAAATTTACCGGCAACTGACCCCACCTGCCAAAACCAGTTGTCAGGTAATCCAATGGCATTAACCCTTAACGGGCTATGCAATTTATACACATGATCAGGAGCAAGGGCTTAGTAGTCCAACTCCAAATGCTATTAAGTATTAATAACATTCATTAAATTGTCAGTATTAATTCAACTTAAGATAAATGCCATCCATTAGAAGTTACCCAAAAAAAAAAAAAAATTGAAGATTAGTGCTCAAGTGAGGAGCACCATTGAATGTGTGAAATGGGTCTCTTTATATATATATATATATATATATATATATATATATATATATATATTTTTTTTTTTTTCTATCACACAATTCAGATTTTACTTTTTTTTTTTTTTTTATTTATACTAAATTCATTGGTTTTTGTTGAATTACTTGCATCAGATCTGCACCAAAATCACTTGTGTGACCATTGTGGAAATTCAAAAACATTAAAGAAAGAAATCAAAGATATATATCATTGAATTGATTTAGCTCTCAAATGCGAGTATATGAAATTGAAAGCACAGGAATTTCAAAAGCTTAGAATCTGATGAGAGATCTAATAAGTGTCAAAATAATGTGGATTTCAAGTACCTTATGGAAGCAGATCTTAGTGAATCTCCAACGAATCTGAGAAAAGCTCCAATTTTTGCGATTGAATCGAAAGTTTCAGAAACCCTAACCCCCAAATGATAAGTCCCTCCCTAATGTAAGAGAGAGAAAAACTTTTCTGTTTGTTTTCAAAAGGTGCCCGCGTTGGGTAAAACCCGGGTCAGTATCAACCCGGTTTGGAACTGTGTCAAGTCAGACCCGATCCTAAAACAGATTTTTTTGAAAAAAAATATTACACAGCTTTATTTATTTTGGTTTTTTCAAATATCTTTGGAATACTATATTTTCAATGAAGGACATGAAGTACTTACAGTTTACAACTTTACATAGAAATTTTGAACATTTTTTTATATATAAAATACTTATATTTTAAACATGATTTTTTACATAGAAGAATGTGCTTTTTTATTTTTAAAAAAGCATTAATATATTTTTTATAAAATATTTTACACAGATTTTTTTTTTCAAAATGATTTTTATTAATTTAATTTTTTTTATATATAAAAAACTTGAAAAATTTTATATGAAATACTCAAAATGCGTTAAACACATTTTTTTCCCCTGCTTTTATGTATGACAATATCTTTTTTAGATAGGATATAGTATGATAATATTTAAGCATGTAATATATTATACCACCGCATGGTATAAACTAGGACAACTTTAATCAAAGGAAGTGTCATTAATTCATCTTAAATATGTATCTAAAGTTATGATGGTTTTCAATCTTATGATCAAAGGTGTAATACTTATGTTTAGTATACATGTGGCTCTAAGAGCTGAGCCACAGTATTTAGAATTGATTTTGTTCGATTTTTAGCTTTGGAGTTTGAGTTAGGACAAGGCTTCCCTCTTGTGAATAGGAGTACAATACGGGACACGAGATTGACACGTATCCATTTTAAGACACATTTCAGTTTTGTCTCACCTGCTATGCTCAAAACCAATTGAAGGGAAGTGAAGCCAAACCCCTTGAGTTATGTTATGCTCTTAGAACTCACATGTATAATAAATATAAGTAGTACAACTTTAATCAAAAGAATGGAAACCAATCGGAATAGAAATAGCTTAAAAGTTTAACTTGTTGAAGTATAAATCAGATGAACAAAAATGACTTAAGACTTGGAGATTATAGCATGAGCACTGCTATTGCTATTCAATCATAACTCGCTACAAATCTTGGAGCATAGCTATTGGTGTACTTTTAACATTGAATGTGTTCTTGAAAAACAGATCTTTGCTCGAATTTACCCGTTATCTGAAGTCTGAAGCATGTATCGAAAGTTGAAGCATAATTGCCGACTCACAATTATGATTTACAGTTTGGAACACTCAAAACTTCAAACACTATGCATGATTAATTCAATGTTTCTACTTTTTGCTAGGTCACATTCAAAGCTTACCTGTTCAACCCTATCCCAGACCAATTGAGCCAAAGCTTATGTACAGTATTCATATATATTTCCACGTGAAATTTACAGGAAGACTGGGATGATAGCCCAATGAGTATAATAATAAACAAGCAGGAGATGGAAACTCTCCTGTTGAGAACCATAAACAAGCAGCCTGAGGCAATTGAAAGAAATCATAGATTCATACTAGGGCAAAAGGTTTTTTGGTCTAGTAGGAGATGGAAAAAGAGGGCTGTGGCTCAAATGAGGTCTCTGTTCAATTTGACAATAACTAACTGCACCAAAAGAGTATGATGGATTTAAGCCTAGCAACAATAACAGGCTTAAGGATCCCAAATGATCCCATATTTTTACCAACACTAAGGACTATAGAACCGAATATCAGTCTATCCTCCCGAAGAGGTAAATTTACGATAGAAGATAATACAATTCATAATGTAGATCAAATGTGCAAAACCCCAACTTCAAACATTCAAGCGAGAATCCATATAGTTCCCTCAATCATCAAATAACCAACCGGTGTAGAGCAAAAATAAATTCTAAAGAATTGCACATCTCTGCCAATGCAAAATTTAGAACAGAAGAATCTAGAGAAACTTGAAAGATCATACTCCATTGAGGAAATAACCAAGAGTGAGTTTACGTTATACAAACATCATCAACGGTTTGGTGGGTGGGGGGGGAGGACGACCAACATCCATAGAAAGAAAAAGGGCAAACATAACAGACACTAATATTAGTAAGAGAAGGTGTTACATGGAATACAACCAAGTCCCCACCTGAAATTCCAAATTCAGTTAAGTGCGATTGGAAATTTTGACTAGTAAGTATCACTTAACCATTACTCTTCAAAATTAAAGACAAAATCTACACACAATTCCAAACCCTATATCTTATCAATATCTTCATCCTCAAACTCAATATAATCGTCACCTCCACCTTCCTCCTCGTCATCTATGATGCCTTCATTGAGACGTGTGTTCTCAGGAAGCTCTCCATACGCCTTGAGGAGCCTAGCTTCATCTGGCATGTACTTGAGGATCACATCAGCCTTGTCGTCCTGGTAGTCACGAAGACCGACGAGTATGATATCACCAGCTGCAATCCAGACCTTCTTGTGCATCTTCCCTCTGATATGGCAAAGGCGCTTGGAGCCATCAATGCACATCGCTTCACACCGGCCATTTCCCAACATGCGAAGCACTTGGGCATACTCCTGCCCATCTTCCTTGAACACAAGCTCACGCTTTTCATCATCTGCTTCATTCTTTCCCCTCTTCCTGTTCTTTCCTCCCTTTCCCTTATTCTTCGGCATGGCTAGTTGGCTACCGACTCTGTTACTGCACCAGAGCAAAACTACTTATTAGTCCAAACTCCCTAGTAAATGAAACAGGTTCATGAATTCAACCTTTGCGCATGAAATGATATATTAACACAAACACAGAAGAAAAAACTCAATAGTTCAGTGAAAATACATATATCAATAGGAGTTCATGAATAATTTGAATTTAGTGGTAAAGACTTATAATTAATCAAAACCCACATAATAAAATGGCTTCAGAAGGGGAAAAATACAAAATGAAAAAGTAAAAATGTAAGAAATCATAGACTCCAGCTTTTTTAGCAAAACAACACATATATTGGGCCACAATTTTAAGGTTCAAGGAAACTATAATTCCACATAATAAGGAAAAAAAACAAACAAACAAACAAACCCCAACAACCAACCAACCAACCTCAGAACCCATCACTGACAAAACAATTCAAACTCAACCAAAAGTTTGTCCACCAAAACTTTACTTTTTAAAATTTAAAAAAAAAAAAAATCTTTTATATATATATATATATATATATATGTGTGTGTGTATAAAATAAACCTGAAATTTTGTAAGGCATAATAACATATTAAAATCAAAAACCCAATAAATCCCAAAACCCACATGAAGCAAGAAAATTTCTGATAAGATAATAACAAAACAAACCCTAATCACATCGAAAATCAACAATAATTCTAAAAACAAAACCCTAGATATTTTTTCCCCAAAATTTCAACTTTAGAAAAAAAAAATTTTCAGAAAACCCAGCTATAGCAAACATAATCATCATCAACATAAACTAAAAAAAAAAAAAATTAGCTTCGATCAACAACAACAACAAAACCCTAAAATTTTAACAAGAAAATCATATAAAATTAAAAATAAAAATTATTAAAAAAAATTAAATAGTAATGAAACGAAGAGTACCTGGGTTTAGCTAAAGATTGCTCTGGGAGTTGTTTTTGATTTGATCGAAAAAATCCGAATGGTGTGGGTTTGAGACCCTAGCTCCCTTTTTGTACCACAAAAAAGCTCTCGAGTTAGTCGGTCTAGGTTTGGGCCTCGACCTAGGCTATATCAGCCCTTATACTGGGTTTTGGGCATATTATTGGGCTTTTAAGTTTAAGGATATCAATTCTCGAATGAAACCCCAGCCCATCTACAAAGATTGGCCTTTCTTTCTTTTTTTTTAATTCGATATGTTATAAAATAAAAAGGGAGGTAGTAGTTGCAAGAAATAAAACTAAAGAGTAATAGGATTTTTGTATTTAAGTGGTCATCTACTTCCTTTTTTTTTTATTGCCGAAAGTACAATGAGTATTCTCTTGAAAGGTTATATATATTATCTTCTTTACAACAATGCTCTTATTTATATAGTCTTCTGCATGCGGTTGATTAACTTGATTTTAACATATTTACTGAATCAAGTGGAATACCATTGGACCACTTTGGTGGCACTAAGGGTTGAAGTTTTACCACTAAAATTTACACGATACAAAGCTAAAATTAGCAAATGTTTATCGTAAAAACTAACTGTCAATTGTCTAAATTTCCAACACGATAATTACTGTATGGAGAAAATCTTATATAAGTTAGGCTCCTATGCCTTCTGTGAGACTGAGATGTGGGCCCACATGCCAGTCTCACAAAGGATGAATGCACCTGACTGAGTAGATACTTTCTCCTACAATGTGAGAGTGAGCATTTGAATCCTAAATATTCTTATTTGAAACACAAAAAAAGTATTAGTTGAACTGCAATACTCTTGATATAGCCCATTCCATTGAGTACTAAATTAAAATAAAAAACTTAAAACACATGGCATATTGTAATTTTTTTTCCCCCACTTTTAAATGACATTGTAAATTTGTAATTAATGGAGTACAAAGTGAAACGCTAATAGTGGAACATTGGCTTTTTAATTGGATTAATTTAAATTTCAAGCATTTCTTTTTATAGGCAAATAGTGGGAGAGGAGGAGATGGATTCAAACTACCAACATTAGACACAAAAAAGCACATTACCAGGAGCTTATCACTTGAATACCTCACTTTTAAACAATATAGATATTTTTCAAAAACTATCATCTAATGTTCTCCTCAACCCGTCAGACAATACTGACGAAAAAGGGGTATCTAAGGACATGATAGAGTCAAATTCTTCAAAATGTATAATAAAAATTTAAATTTTCTATTTTGACAAAATTCCTAATGGCTAGGATGCAACGTGCTCTATGACAACAATTAAAGATGTTATTTTGTTAATATTCTAATTTAGGAGGAAATTACAATTACGCCATAATTAACAAGGGAAAATGTAATTTGTTATTTGAAAAAAAAGTCTGAATGTCTTTACTGGATAATAAGAATGAATTGGATAGTTTTGTTTATGGTGTAATATAATTTAAAATTATTTTTTTAATTGATAAAAGTTGTGTGGAGGATATTTTGTCATTTCATAATTGTTTTTGAAATTTAAAATTTTACCATTAAAAAGAAAATGTGAGTTAAACTGTTAAAACCATGTGGTTTAGGTTTTTGTAATTTCCATTGACTTGCAATTTAGAAAGATATAAAATAACAAATGTTATAGAATAAAACTTGTATTAGTGTTTGTTTGGGAATTGCTTATTTCCGTTGGCTCATTTGATAGCGTTTATCAAAAGATAAAGTTTTTGGTAACTTTTCTCTTAAATGTGTTAAAAAATACTAAAAGTTAGTTTATTTAAATAAAATAAAATAAAAACTAAAAATTAGATTATTTGAAAAAAAAAAAAAAAAAAAAAAAAAAAGACTAAGACAAAAGGCAAAAAAAAGCAAAACTTTTTTCAACAATTTCCAAATGCACGCTTAGTCGTATAGATTGAAATCCAAATATAATGGACATGCAAGAATCATAAATACTTGGTGAAAATTATGATCTAAACTCAAATAATATGCACATCTAATTCAACAAGTTAAACTCAGATGGTATGCATATAAATAAAGTCAATTATTTCTCTTTAAGTGCATCCAGTCCACAACTTACTACCAGTAATCCATCATGCTGGAAGGCTAGCCCATAGACACCCTTTCTGTAAACTAGAATAGACTGTCTCGTCATTGTAAAAGCTATAACCCTTTTTTCTCCTGTATTATTTATAAACAATTGTTCTTAGTTTTTTGATTGATAAGTTGCGCATACACCTCCGATAGGAGCTGACAACCTCATGCTTCACCTAACACTTATAAAAGGAGGAGATACCAATTGAGCTCAAAGCCTAAAACTCTTTGTTGGATGTATAAAGAATAAAATTTAATTCACTGCTTATATGTTTGTATAAATTTATAATTGTTGAATTCAATGTGTTAGATGTTGTTAAGTGTTTTGAACTTTGTCTACTTTGGAGCCAAATTCAGGCTTCGCCATTGCCAGTGACTAATAATGTTTGGAAGTTAAAGCAAAGCTAATTGAACAGCTTGTGATGGAGAGAAGTTTGAGTCTATTCTCATGTTATGGCTTCCCAGAGATTGAAATGGCAACTGAATTTATCAAATACCACTCTGAAGCCGAAGATTGACTACTTTGATCTGTATATAACAGAGTGACAACAAGACATCTCTAATGAAAATAAAAAATAAAATAAAATAAAATAAAAAACCCAAGGAAACTCTAGATCTATTACCAAGGAACTTGTAACTAAATTAGTACCTTCCCATACACAAAGTACTTGAAGGTTTAAGGGAAAATGGTTTAAGCTGTGGATTAGTAGCATATTTTAATTAGCTTTAAAAAAAAAAAAAAAGCCTATTAAAAAGGCCTAGAACAAGAGGCTGTTTGGATGCTTTTTTTTGTTCTCAATTTCCGTCACTCATTACTCATCACTCATCACTTAAAATATAACACTTGTTTGGCACCATCACTCAATTTCTATCACTTATTATTTTTCACACTATTTATGGGTCCCATACCTGTCACTTGGTCAGAGCAAAACTGTTTTGTGGGCCCTACCATTTTCTTTTTTCTCATTTCCCCTCCTTCACCCATGTTTCTCTCCCAAAACACAAACCTGAACCCAGCTTTAACCACAATAACAAAAACAGCAGCAACAACAACACCAACAACAACAACACCAGCAAATTCCACCTCCACCTCCACCTCAGCCGGCGACGATGACGACGAGCCAATATAGAACCAATACGGCGACGGTCTTTGTCCACAGTCCACGATCTTCGTCCATCAACCAATGCGAGATCTTCATCTATGGTCTTGGTTAGGACACCACGCCAAAACCCCAACTGCCATGTTCAAGGAATGGGTATTTTGAAACCCATTCATGTGAGTATTCTGAAACCCCAAATCCAAATCCAAATCCATCCTTACCCAGTCATGGAATGCAACTTCAGACCAAAAAATTCTGTGATGAAGAAAAAAAAAAAAAAAAGAAACTCAGAAACCCAAACCCAATGAAAAAAAAAAAAAAAAAAAAAAAAAAACCCAGAAACCCGAACCCAGTGAAAGAAGAAGGAAAAAAAAAAAAAGGAAGAACAATGGAGATGAGAGAGCTCTGCCAACTGAAAAGAGAAGTCTGAGAAGAAAGAGATGAAGAGAGCCATTAAGGACAGCATCAAAAGGTGCACCTCACGTGAATGCCTTTGACTGTGGGACCGAGTGTGTAATGTTATTTACGAGTTTGCCATTGAAAACAGAGAATTGGAAACTGAAAACAGCCAAAAGTTGTTTTCAGTATCCACAACTCATAGCTCAACAAGTAGAGAATTGAGAGATAAAAACAGAGTTATGGAAACAGAGTTATTGTGCAGCCAAACGAACTTCTTACTATGGGTCTCACCATTTTTGAGTTATGAGTTATGAAAACAGAGAATTGAGTCATGAAAACTAGCGAACCAAACAGCCTCTTAAGTCAAGAAGTTCGTTTGGCTGCACAATAATTCTGTTTCCATAACTCTGTTTTCATCTCTCAATTCTCTACTTTTTTAGTTATGAGTTATGGAAACTGAAAACAACTTTTGACTGTTTTCAGTTTCCAATTCTTTGTTTTCAATGGCAAACTCGTAAATAACATTACACACCTGGTCCCACAGTCAGAGGCATTCACATGAGGCACGCCTTTTGATGTTATCCTCAATGGCTCTCTTCATCTCTTTCATCTCAGACTTCTCTCTTCAGTTAGCAGAGCTCTCTCATCTCCATTGTTCTTCCTTTTTTTTTTTTTTTTCCTTCTTCTTTCACTGGGTTCAGGTTTCTGGGTTTCTTGTTTTTTTTTTTTTTTTTTTTTTTTTTTCACTGGGTTCAGTCTTCGGTTCTTCATTTTTTTTTTTTTCCCTTCTTCTTTCATTGGGTTTGGGTTTCTAGGTTTTTTTTTTTTTTTTTTTTGTTCTTTATCACAGAATTTTTTGGTCTGAAACTGCACTCCATGACCGGGTAAGGATGCGTTTAGATTTGGATTTGAGATTTCAAAATACCTACATGCATGGGTTTCAAAATACCCATTCCTTGAACACGACGGTTGGGGTTTCGGCGTGGTGTCCCAGCCGAGACCATGGACAAAGATCTCGCATCAGTTGATGGACGAAGACCGCGGACCATGGACGAAGATCTCGCATCAGTTGATGGACGAAGACCATCGCCGTATCGGTTCTGTATCGGCTCGTCGTCGTCGGCTGAGGTGGAGGTGGAATTTGCTGGTGTTGTTGTTGTTGTTGTTGGTGGTGGTGGTAGTGGTGTTGTTGCTGCTGCTGTTGTTTTTGTTATTGTGGTTGAAGCTAGGTTCGGATTTGTGTTTTGGGAGAAAAACAGGAGTGAAGGAGGGGAAATGAGAAAAGAGAAAATGGTGAGACCCACAAAACAGTTTTGCTCTGATCAAGTGACAGGTATGGATCCTATAAATAGTGTGAAAAATATTAAGTGATGGAAATTGAGTGATGGTGCCAAACAAGTGTTATATTTTAAGTGATGAGTGAAGAATGATTAGTGATGAGTGATGAGTAACGGAAATTGAGTGACGAAAATTGAGTGACCAGAAAAAAGCATCCAAACAGCCTTTAAGTTTTCCAAAATTGGGTTCAAGTCAAGTTGAAATTTTTTGCTCTTTGTACTCTCTAGGTTATTCTTATTCCTGAATAATCTAGTGCTGATCAAATCAGACTGCATCTCTCAGATACTGAAAGAGTCTCTGGTAGTTCTTGACTAATTCTTGTGCCAGTGGCATCTTCTCTGCTATTCTTCTCCCTGACATAAAAACAGTTTGCTGTAGTTTCTGTAATGATCGTTATTAAAAATAGACTGGAAAGTACAAGTAATCAATAATTATCACTGCGCAGACTCACAAAGGAAAACACAACACAGTTTTTCAACACTGCGTAGACTCACTCCTGTTTTCTTGCTGGATTATTTCACAACTATCACTGTAAAGATTAGGTACACCAAGCATTTCAGTTAGTATGGTTCCTCTCAAAATCTCTTACAACAAATTATCTAAGTCTGATCAGAGTTTGAAAAAGAAAAATAACAAGGTAGATGAAACCTAAGTCAGGAAAATGCAGTATATAATGAAAGCTTCCATTTACCCATAAACCATCTCTCATAGTTAGAAGTGCAACTCCACAATAGATATTTTGAACTTGAAGCAACCTGTGCTTTGTTATCCACTCATCCCTAAAGGGTTTCTAGACCAAAAAATCCAGGAAATAGGATCCACCAATATTTTAATATCTCCAGCATTTAGCAACCTAGTCCACATCCATAGCCTTCTCCTTGCTACTGCTGGACCAAAGCTTAATTTTCCGATCATGTGATACAGTTGCTATATAACGCCCATCTGTCATAGAAAGAAACATTTAGAAGTCAGAAGCAGAAAATAAGCCTTCAAGCAAAAAGTTGCCACACATGATACAACTTCCAAGGTAGGACAATTCAAAAGTTTCAGAGCTGATGCATGCAGCATGTTTGATTGGTGCATGTGCATGTAGTTTGTACATTTTTAGGTGCATGCAGTTTGTACATTTTTGTGTGCATGCACACACATGCACACAAACACAAACCTTTCGAGGAACCATCAAGGGATTGTGGATAATTCACATTTTAACTTGATTACATTTATTGATTTCTAATAAAATTAGGGTTCTAGCAGTTTAGATTATAAATTGTGTCATTTTATATTTTTGACAAGGCCATAGATGATAGAACCCAGTCATGATTGCTACATGTAGTTCCACGTACCATTAAAAAATTGGATCTACCAATTAAACATCCCCAGACTCCAAAGGTGGCTTCCATACCATGTTAGCTATATACCAACAACAGTTTTTTTTTTTTTTTTTAATAAGTAATTGTAATCTATTAAATTTGGAAAAGCGTATAGAGGAAGTATACAGAGATTAAAAAAACAGAAAGAAACAAGAGAAAGAAAGGGAAGCTATAAGATTAGAGATACAAGTACAATGAGTCTAAAAACTCCATTAGACAAAAGGTTGAGATAGTAAAAGAGTGTGTTGCCCATTCGAAGAGAGTTTTCAAGAAAAGAAATTTGAGATTCGGTATAAAAATCTCCTTCCCCTCAAATATCCACTGATTTCTTTCCCTCCCAATGCACCATAGAATACAGTATTCAATATAGCAAAGAAGTAACACTGCAATAAACCTAAAACCTAAAGTTTCTCTCAAAGTTGCTGACTGAATCAAAATTCAACAAAAGCATCCAAACAGCAATTTCTAAATTATTTTCTACCCCTATCTTCTTTTTCCTATTCCCCAATGGTGTTGCATGTCCCTAGAGCATTTATTTAAAGCAGTAAATGATACCATGACATTTTACAACATAGAGCATCTAAGCATCAGAAGCCACAAGTCAAAAGGATTGATGAGCTGGCGAAAATGAAACCACAAAACTGTTTCAAGGAGCTTTGAACTCATTTACTCGTTATTGATCTAGATTTTTGACACCAATTTATGTCAGCCTGTAGATTGCATGTCAATGTAAAAAAAAAACCATGCAAGACCTAATGGTTGGCAATCTGGAAGGGGTGTCTGATATTTGCATTTTGCAAGCAATGTCATTAAAATTAAGGGGAAAAAAGGAGCACATTTAAGAATATAATTCAAAACATTAACCAAAAAGAATAAGGAAAGAGGAGAAGAAAACCACAACTGCACCTCCCAGGGGTGCAGAGACAGAAAATTAGAAAGGCTGATGTGGCAGGAAAATTATAAATAAATTTTCAGAATCAAAGGCAATGTTTCTCTCAAACATCGCTCATAGTGAGAGGAAAGAAAATGATAAGAGAGAGAGAAGAGAAAGAGAAGAAAGGCGATAGGTCACAGGAGAGCAAGAGGGGCATGGTTCCCACCCCCTTGGTGGGAAGGGAAGAGAACTAAAAAAATGTCAGGGTGGGAAGGCATCTTTTTAAAAAAAATTTGGGGAGTGGGTAGGCATCTTTAGAATCTTATCTACGGTAATAAAGCTTGATGCTGTGCTGTAACAAAACCATGAGTTTAGTACTGCTACCAGCTCATGATGATTAGTGTAATTTTACCATTCCAATGAACTACTCAGATAAATAGGCATTCACAAATAGATAAGCTCAACTATACGTGTACATACACTCACTAACACGTTATGAGCATGAAACAAAGTCAAATACTCTTTTACTAGGGGAAAGAAATGAATATGATAACTACAGTAAAATCGAAGGCACTTCCCACCTCAGAAAGCAGAATTATTTATGCAACTGTGTAACAATGTATTCAAGGTTGAGCAAGAAACTGTACTTGTAGAGGACTCAATAGTCGATATCACACAGTATCAAGATTTCACATAAAATTTAAAAAACAATTAAGTTTGAGGCAGCAGTGACTTAATTTAATAAAATTTAGCTGCTTATTATTATCCTCTTTTTAACAAACAAGTTCCATATGATTTAGAGGATGACTATCTAAATATTTTTCATTGAGACTGAAAGAAGTAATGAAACCATCAATTACTGTGAACTGCAAAAAATCTACTACAAAGTAAAACCAAATATCAACTGAAATCTCTCTCTTTGAGCATTTTTTTTCCTTTAATAGATGGGTATCATCACCTGTAAGAGATCTAATACCCAGGCAAGTGCAAATGTCCTACCTACTTGCAACAGGTAAACCTGGGAAATGACTAACAAATTAAGCTGAAATGGTATTAATTTATTTAGAACCTACAGTTTGTAGAATCTAAATTTTTGGCACCACCAACGTTGATGCTCTTTAAGCTCACGAAAGTGGAAGCTCTAGTTTTTTAAATTATATAATATGATTATAAGAATTTTGGATCCTATAAGGGAATAAAAGAGGTAACAGAACATATGTATATAAATATGTAAGGGTAAAATGTATTTACGTTAAAAATGAAGTTACTAAATCCTAGAAGATATAAGGTAATTGGAGTAGTGTATCTCCACTTCCTCCATGCATCAATTTATTAAGAAGCTTAAATGAAGAAACCAGGAAATAAATCAGAATCTAGCCATATGCTCAACATATCTACAGTCAGGTACTTACCTCCTGCAACATCTAAGGATGTGACTTTTGCTTCATGACCAGCAAGTGTCTTCACAGGCTTAAAATCTCGGGCAGACCAAATCTGAAAATACACCCAAGAAGAATGATATGTAAACAACATAGGAATCAGAAAAGGAAATAAAAACAGAAGGTTAAACTTCAAATTATTATGTAGGAATCATGGTGCTCAGAAAGGACCCACACCTTAGCTGTCATGTCATAGGATGCAGTTACCAAGAAATATCCTTCCTGAGGCTCAAACTTTACTTCCGAAATGAGGTTAGAATGTGCTGGTATCGTATACAAAGTTTTTCTCTTTCTTAGATCCCAGACTCGACAGGTATTGTCTTCACCCCCGGTGGCTAAATGATATCCATTGGGAGAGAAGCTGATTCCCAAAACCTAAAAAAAGAGATTGGAAGAACATAATTGTATCAGTTAAACATACAACCAAAAAGCACACATGCACATGTACATATATATAATATATAAACATGACTTTATTCCCCCAATACCAAAAAAGGAAAAAGAAAAGCAGATGAGTTTTGAGTCTCACTGGCTTGACATGGCCTTCCAAGGCAAGAATACTTTTGCCAGTTCGAAGGTCCCAAACACGAGCAAGTGCATCCAGTCCACAAGATGCAGCTAGCGATCCATCACGGTGGAAGTCTAGCCCATAGACACTCCTACTGTGACCTTCCTGAAGAAGCAACTCCTCCCCATTTTCTACATCCCATAATCTCCAAGTCTTGTCAAAGCTAGTAGTGCCCAAGTACTTCCCTGAAGGATGGAAGGAAATGCGTGCAAGGCGGTCCAGATGGCCCTCAAATGTCCTCAACAAAGATCCTCTAGTGTCCCACAACCTTGCAGTACGGTCAGCAGAGGCAGTAGCTAGATGGTCATGCACAGGAGAAAATGCAACATCAGTAGCACGCTCTGTGTGTCCCTTCAGTGTAGATCCCTTTTCAACATTAGGCATTTTCCACAACTTAGTAACGCCACTTAAAGAACTGATAGAAGCAAACAATATAAGGAATCTGGTCAGTTTCATGTACCATTGCAATTTAGCAGCATGTAAGTCTTTCAATACCATAATAAGAGCAAAGCCATAGATCAGAGCCTCATTATCAATCATGCACCTAGAAGTTTTTAAGTTGGGAAGCAGGGCAAACTCAATATTTACCAAAAATTCCTCTATAAGTGTTTATTCCTTTACCCTAGGAAAAGGGAGGGGTGCAATAGCCAATTCAGAGGACTTGACACCATGTACTCTTTCAAACCATTGTAGGAAACCCATCATAATCAGTTAAATAGTGGGTAGGCAATAAAGTATAAACATTAAATCTGCACTTGAATGCTAATAAAAAGGATGTACTCTAGACTGTAAAATATAATTTTAGTTGGAAAATGAATGGAAGGAGGGGGCTTAGATCCCTTAAATTTTTTTCATAAGAAAAAAATTATCAAATTTTTTTTGATGATTAGAAATGCTTACACATTAAATATACTGCCCCACAGTTCAAACCCATACACTTCCCCTGCTCCCCCAAGCAAGGTCCTTTAAATTGAACTTGTTCACAGTAAATGGTAAGACAAAATGGCTATTAACTCATATGAATAAAGTAACACGTATGTCTAGGCATGCGTGTGGGTGCAACTACAGAGAAAGAGAGAGAGAGAGCAATACCAGGTAGCCAACTTTTCTCCATCTCGTGAGAAAGAACAACCAGAGAGTGGCCGGTCATCCCCAATCTCACTGCAATCAAGCACCAAATTCGCTGCCTGCCCCAGAGCCCAATCCAACTCTGCATCCATATCTTCATCTGGATCATCCCTTTTCCTTTGCTCACGTCTAATACGCAAAGCTGCCTGCGCAAGAGAGTACCTTGCAATATCAACTCTAGCATCCTTAAGAGTCTTTGTCCCTTCTGTATAAAAGGGATATTCAATAATTTCTTCCTCAACATCTGCTTTTGCAGCAGTAGCTGCAGCCTCTTCCTCCTCATGAGCTTTCATCAGTTTCTCCAACTGCCCTTCAGCATCCAGTTTTGCCATAATCATCCGCAGCCTCTCACGTCTTTCCATCTCTCTTTCTCCAAAAAGAGTCATAGGTTCACCAAGCTTGCGAAGACGAGTCCGGACAGCCATGTCATTAGTAGGCACAGCAAGAGCTTTAGCACGACGCTTCATCATAAGCTCCTGTATTGCTTTTTCCTGCCGCTCTCTCACCAGTCTGCTCTCCTCAGATATCTCATATTCCCCAGTTGTACCTGGAGCAGTACGGGTTGGACCCGAATCTTCATTGTCTGAATCCGAGTCACTCTCTCTCACCTCACCATTTTGCAAAATGGGCGGCCTTAAAACAGGAGGGCGGACAGGGAGAGGTGCCAATGGGCGAATAACCGGGGGAGGAAGAATTGAAGGAATTGGAGCAATAGGAGGAACAATAGGAGCAGTAGGAGGCACAACAACTGGTGGAACTATAGGTTGGATTGGCTGAAGTGGAGTAGCATGAACACTGGAAACCAATGTTTGACTATCAGGACCCAAATCAGATGCCTCTGTAGGAGAAGTTGATGCTGGGTTTTCCTCGTCCACCTCCATGATAGCCTAACCAAGGAAAAATCAAAATCAAAATCAAAATCAGACCAAAGCATTTATGTTAAATAAAAAGAGCTTATACAGTGAAACCAAACTCTGCTTTACAGTTATTTGCCATGTACAATTACAAAGCACAGCACAAGATTTACTTATTGGCTTAAACAAAACCAAACCCAGATACAGCCAAACATCTACTCAAGCTAAGCATTCAAAAATGTTTTCTGGGTAAGTGAAATTAACAAGTTGGGAGAAAAAAATTAAAAATAAAACAACTTTTGTAATTTCTAACGGGCCCACTCTATCAAACCATTACAAAGAACCTAACTTAACAAAAGAAACAAGCCGAACTAGGCATATTTAGTACCAGAAACAAAAATGGGTTTGTGGAACAGAAGAGGGTTTTGAACAAACAGAACTGAAAGTCATGCATTTTCAGTCAGGCAATTCAACAAACAGGTGGTGTGCACTAGTGAAACGCATAAATTGGAAAATTCAGGGAGCGATCTCACACACCCACAAAAACAAACAAGACTTTAAACACAAAATATGTATGTATAAAAGGAAAAACACGTTACCGGTGGCGATTCAGACAGTCAGACAGTGACGAGATATTTCCCCCTCTCTCTAACTCTCGTAAGATTGTGCTTTCACAAAACAGATGGCCACAGTAAACAGTTGTAGCGTTACGAACTTACAATCAAAAACTAGTCGTACGATGTCTTTGTTTTTCTGTTGAAACTCAAACTGAAGATGAAGAAGAAGAAGAATGGAGCTCAAGCAGGTTCGGCCGTTTGGGTATGTGATTTGGGCCGTCAGTCCACTAATGGAAGGCTGTTTTTGACTTTTTACTAATGGAAGAAAACAAGTAACCATAAATATCATAAATTTTAGGGGTGAATTTTGTAATTTACATTTGTTATTTGAAAATGTTTTTAAATTTTGTAAGTTTTTTTATTAAAAAGAAAATGAATTATTAAAATTGCATTTTATATAAAGTGAGATATTTTATAAATAACATAATATGTGGTTAAAATTTGTTTTAGTAATTTTTACAAACAGTTTATCCTCTACATGTCTTAAATAACCTAAAGAAGAAACAAATATAAACAAATCCATCACTTATAATAGAAAAAATATACAATTTTTTTTTAAGAACAATAAAAAAAATACAATACTTTAATAAAATAAGTAAAATTTAATTTTATTAAGAATCTACCAATATTATGTTGAGAATGTGACATAATTTTACTATTTTAGATATTATTAGATATTAGATATCAACATAGATGACTTGTTTTGTTTTTTTTTTTTTTTTTTTAGTCTACTTTATTATTTTTAAAATATAAAGTTTAAAAATTATAGTGGGCCTTATTTTATTTTTACAATTTTAATAGAAAAAATTCTAGTATTACAACAAATTTGCAAAATATTTTTACAACAACATTCTTTATTTTGAGTTATGGTAAATCCTAGTATAATCTTCTTCTTTTTTCCTTCTATTCATTATATTTTGAGTTATGGTGAGTAGACATCTTGCTTGTTCTTGTTGTGACCTGTGAGGATTTATTGAGTCCATAGAGCTTCAAAGGTAATAAGTTTGATGAAAAAAATAATTATTTTAAAAATATCTTATATTTGCGAATTTCATGTACAATGTGTTAACTTGGTCCTTAACAATAGCATATCATCTGGTTGGATGTGCGTACCATATTATATGTTTCACATATGTTTTTTTTTTTTTTTTTTAATTCTATTTAATGAGCGAAACAAATTTTACTATTAGAAAGTTCTATGTATTATTAAAATAAAAATGAGAAAGTATTAAAAAGAATAAGAAAAAAGCCCTGTCAGCCCTGGTTGTATGGTGTGCTGATTATCTTATTTACGTTTTGTCATCATGCAAGGCGAGTTTTGCTTTTACCAACCCTCTAGCACTATTTCTAGTGCCAACACGCCTCAGTCCCCAACCACCCATTCTGCAAAATTTTTGTTGTTCATCCCTTTCTTTCATGTAGTTTGTGGATAGGTACTAAAGTTGCTTCTTTTGTGGAATCAAAGAGATAAGAGGAGAGGGTCAGAAATCAGAATAATGGAGCATGAGTGAAAGGGAGAGTGGGTTATGGAAATTCTTCGGAATTGGATGATTGGAAAGAATAACTCCTTGTAGAAACATTCTTTCCAAGTCCTCCAATTTCATTGGTTTCCTATTATTTCTCCCTTTCAATTGCTTTTCCTACTTTGGTTAATGGGTTTCTAGGACATCTTAATTGGTCAGGTGCTCTTACTTTGTTGGTCACCCTTTCATGTCTATGTCACCATTCTTGTACTTATTAGTCCTACTAGCCTCTTCTCCATTAAAAGTTATCTGGGTGCTCATCAAATTGTAATTTTGACCCAGATTTTGAACCTTGTGCAATCTTAGTTTGAGCCAAGTTTGAGTCTTTATGGTAAAGAATTGGTGTGATGGGTGTGTATCAGTGTATTGTTGTAACTATGAAATTCTCGGTGGTTCTGAGACTAATAATTTTGATTTGGATTTTCCTTAATGGTTGAATCATGAGTGTACTGCCAAAGTTTTAGTTTCAATTCGGTTTTTGGTAGAGCCGCCAATGTGGCCTTGGAAATTGTTCAGTGGATACAAATTGTATTGCCCTCTTGGGGTCTGTTAGAGGTAAGATTGGAATTGTCCATTTTGTATTTTCCTTGAAATATAACTTAGTTCTTCTGTACCAATAAGAAATGTAGAGCTTACCTGAATAACATTTTCTCCTTATGGTTCATGGGGATTTTTTCTCCATTCATGGAAGCGTGCTGCAAACAGAAGTTCTCTCTATTGTTTTATTCATCATAATTTTAAAATTGTGAATTTGGACTTCCAACAAAATTTTAAATTACTGCTTTAATTTCATTACTTATATTGAATTTAAGAATTCTCTTCAATTATACTCTATTTTTCATTTTTTAAAGCTAAATATCCAATTTTGATATGCATAATTTTACATTTCCATTCTGCATTTATCTGATAATGCAGTTAATGTTCTCCAAGTGCCTCTTGTCTCGTTTGATGCCACTGATCCAACTCTTTCTGCCCTTCAGTTCCCATTCCTTCTCCAATCACACAAAGCGATTCCTACCAAATGGCTGCTATGGCTGATTTAGTTGACTTTTATGGATCAAAAGAGATTGCCATATTTGTTGATGATGATAATGTAAGGAACGGGATATCTGCTTTAGATGATGAACTTGAGAAGAGAACAGGATATCTGCTCAAAAATTGCCTTTGCCAATCCAGTTTGATGTAGGAAACATCACTGATATGCTCAATAAATCTAAATTGATCAGTCCTTGTTTCTATGGAACTAGTCTTTGATGGAACCTTCTCATCTCCTCTCTTTCCGGTGGGTCTTTGAAACTAGTCTTGAATTCACCTTTGTTTTTTACTTTCTATTTTGACAGATGTCTTGCATACGCTTCCCACAACATGAAAATGACAACTTCCACTCACCTTTATGACCATAAATAACAATATCAAAGGCATGAGAGCAACACAATTCTTTGACACCCCACACAAGTGACCATTCTTTTTTGCAATGCTATGGAAACTCAATTGTCAAGACAAAAAATAGAAAATGGGGAGAAAAAAGTGAGCTACTTGACAATTGTAATCAATTTCTTTAACTGAGTACATCCAGTTAATCTAATGCACATTTGAAAATAACAATAAGACAACAAAAAACAAAGAAGTAAACAAAAAACTCTCATTACTTCTTCTTTCCGGCTTTCCCTTCTTTTCGTCTAACAATTTCATCAGCATATTTCACACCCTTACCTTTATATGGTTCTGGGGGTCTCCATCTCCTAACTGAAGCAGCAAATTGACCAATAGCACTTTTGTCATATCCACTGACAGTAATTCTGGTGTTGTCTTCCACTTTCACTTTTATGCCATCTGGGATTGCCATCCTAACTGGATGAGAGAACCCAAGATTTAGTACCAAGTCTTTTCCTTCTAACATTGCACGATACCCAACGCCAATCAGTTGAAGTTTCTTCTCGAAACCTTTCGATACTCCCACCACCATATTGTCGGTAAGTGTCCTAACCAAATTGTTTTATAAGAATCAAAAGATTAATTAAGAATACTACAAGGAAACTGCAGGAGTAATGCCAACCCCAGTTTTGTGTACAAAGATTCAAAGGAAAAAAAGAGGGGGGGGGGGGGGGGGGGGGGGGGGGCAGAGGGGTGATGAATACTTAAACCAATTTACATTGATGGCAATGGTTAGTATGAATGGTCTGTTAAATTAATTTTCTCATGGACAGGCAAGCATCATGAGTGGGTATGCATCTAAGTGTGCAATTCATAGATGCTTATTGCCCCCCTACTTTAGATTTCATGAATTTGCCGCGTCTGAAACCTTGTTTGTGATGTTATATAATGATTGTCATGAGTCATACTGGATGTTTCTATGCAATGCCCATGAATAGATTTCTCATTCAAGAGAAACATTTATGAAACTAACATTCATTCCCACTATGTTTTTCTCTTCCTCTATTAACATGTCTATTGGATTTCTTTAGCCGTCCATGTGAGACACATCAATGACTACTCATGCATATTTTTGCTCAACAAAGAAGACTGTCCGTGTAATATATAACTAACTGAAATGGGGATATACAAATACATGAGCATTTATTCAATCCAAAGAAAAAACCAGAATTTTCATTCTCCTAATATCTACACCATCATATAAACTATAAAGCCACAACTCCAATCTCTCTTACTCATAGTGAGTTGGCTTCTATCCTATGAATGGTAATTTCACATTTTCACCAATTCAAACATATAAATCAGTTTAATGACATTAATTTTTGCCTTATAAATTCATCAAATTTCATATGCATTCCTAGTGCTGATAGGCAAGTAGTTCATAAGATAAATGAATCATACTAGCTTCTTGGAATAAACAACAAGCCACATCATAATTGGTACAATTAAGTTTGCTCTCTAAGTGGAGAGATACACAAGTGCTAGAGCGTAGCTGCAGGCATGTAAACAAAAGTCTGCTAGTGTGCATGCCTATGTGAATACTTCTTACTCTCCTATTTTTATTGGCAATTATACGTGGGTCCAGAAACCACTACTTGATCCTCAAACAGTGTGAACTTCTTACCTTATAGTCAAATTCTTTAAATTTCAAATCAAAAGATTTTTTTTTTTTTTTTTTACTAATTAAATTTTAAACCTTGAGATAAAATATATATGATGGGACACTTTCCATAACAATTAACTATAGAAGGCCACGTTCCTACACAATAAGACTAACAAAGTTAAGTGCCAAAAACAACTCAAAAATACAAACTGCAACCAATGAGAGAGAGAGAGAGAGCATCAGATATTGAAGGATGATCTCTAGATTCACAAATTAAATAGTGGGGGAATAACCTTGATAAAATACTTTTCTAATGCAAAGTCTCTCCCCACCTTCCCTCTCTACACAAACACACAAATTTAGAAAAGAGCCATGAAGAATTTAAGATAAAGCCAAGAAAATTAAAAATATAAAAGCCTATTAGTATTAGGATTCAAGGGATAAACATAATCATATTATAAAATATCAAAAGAAAAGGGAAAGTGTTAATGCCAAAAGGATAGAAGAATTTACCTGAAAAGCCCATGCATTTGGTTGGCCCTTCTAGTTTCCATTGCTTTTTTGACCTTGAGAGTACCAGGCTCCTCCCTTTCAACATTCACTTCTCGTGGATAGGACTGTGAAAGTTCCCCTAAAGGACCCTTTACTTTTAAAAATTGACCTTCCAAAGTGATTGTCACATTGCTTGGCACTTGAATTGGTTGCTTTCCAATTCTTGATTCTTTACACACCACAGTTTTCCTCAGGAAACCAACACGATTTACAGGAACACTAGAAACACATACTTCATTTTTCTTGCCCAAAAATACAGTCCTCAAATTGCTGAAACATTATAGTAAAGGAGTTGGCTCAAAATTTCAAATATTCCATGCTTAAGTAATAAGTTTACCATCAAGAGGAGTCTAGTATTACAGAAATCATTATCAACTTTTTGTCCAGATATAATAAAGATTCCCCAAATACACTGTCTTGCTTATATATGATGCATAATTCTCTGGTTGATTGTTGATAAAATGCAGGAAGGAAATGAATATGTAGACCGAGGAAAACCAATATCTGCACTCTGCTAAGCCTAAAGATTGCTATTGGCAAAGTTGAGTTGAGTTTCTCAATAAGTTTTGAAAACAAAACAAAAAAAACGTAAGGCTCATGGTGAAATTTCCCCTTTCCAATATTTTGTCCAGGAGTAACACAACCAGTAATTATACCAATAAATCAATCAACTATGCTTGTTTCCACTTATCAAAAAGAAAAAAAATTATGCTCGTGTCTAAAACAAAGTTGACAGGAAAATTTTAACATACCATCAAAAATATATATATATTTACATATTCTCTTATTATTAAACCACTGAACCTATTCATACAAGTCTATACTACAAGCTACCTTAGAAGTTAAAAACCTACTTCTAGAATTCTAAACCCTCAAAATCTTAAGCTATTGTACAAAGGAACTGACTTCTGGTACAAAAGCATGTCATATTTTACAGAAAGAAAAAAAGAAAATCAAGAACTTCCAAAAACTAAACAAATTCTAGTTGGGAAATAACACATGAAACAATATAATATCCCAAAGTTAAAGAATACATATTTTTAGTGGAAAATAGGTACAATTGTCTATGACCAAAAAAAAAAAATCCACTATAATGTATAAACAATCATACTATCAACAGACTAGAGCTACTATTATTGCGTGTGAAAGGGATAGCTTTCTTCAACACAGGTAACTTAATGAGTTAAGGAGGAGCCATTTTCCAAAGACACAATGAGATACAAAATTCCATCACATCAAGCACTCGGCTTTCTTTCAATCAAAGAAGACCCATCAAACTGACTCTAAATAAAAACAACTTACATCATATCAACATAAAAATTCGATGCCATTTTGGAAAAAATAATGCCATTATCCTAAGGTAGCTTAACTGAAACCCCATGTAATGACAAATAAAAAAGGTTCAACATTCAAAATTTCTCAAATTTCTTATAAAATTAAAGACACCCAGAAACCTAAAATGGAATTTTAAGTGCACCTGCAACTACAAACAAATGTTATATACCTCCACACCTCACAAAAACGAAAACCCATTAAAGCAACACAAGTATGTATGAAGTTGAACATAAAAAATAAAAAATAAAAATAAAAACAAATAGTTTAAGATAGAAATAGAGAAGATTTGGGTATTGGGTACTGACCTGGTTTGAAAAGAGGAGTTGAGTGAGGAAGCCATTGTTAAGAGCTATAAAGAAAGCATCAGCTAAGGTTTCTAGTGTTATCTCATGAAGTAGACAAGAAGAAGAGGCTATCCGAATGAACTGTGTTTATGTAATCCACTGGTACCTGTTTTTTGTTTTTTGGAATGACGGAAATACCCTTTATGAGAGGAGCGAAATGTCGAAGTTACCCTTGTGTTTAGAGCTATTATATATGTCACAGGTTTTTTTTTTTTTTTTTTTTTTTTTTGGTTATGGGATTTGATGGTGGTAGCTGGTTTTATATTGCGGTTGATGAGGAGAGAAACAAACAAAGAGGAATGTGGTTTATAAAGTCATATCTAAAGCCTATCATGGATAGCCTAATAACTTCCTATAAAATGCTTTCATTCAAGGAAGAAATACTTTAGATAATATTCTATTAGCTCATGAAATTTTGAATGTCCTTAGGAAAAAGAAAGGAAGAAAATTCAACTTTGGTGCTTAAAGATAAACATTAGTAGAGCCTATCATAAGGTAAATTGGAATTTTCTAAAAGCAGTGCTATCTGTGATGAAGTTTGACTCAAAATGGATTAATTGGATTATGGAATATGTGTGTGTCATATACTTTACTTGTAAATGGGAACCTGACAACCCCTTTCATACCTACACAAGGATTGAGGCAAAGGGACCCTTTGTCCCCTTATCTTTTTCTTCTGTGTGCAAACATCCTTTCCATTTCCTTTCTTCAAGCAGAAAGTTTAAACAGGATAAAAGGGGTAAAATTAGGGAGGAATGGGCTGTCTTTTAGTCACTTGTAGTTTACTGACGATTCACTTTTATTCTTTAGGAAGGACAAGCACTCATTAGAAAATATAATGAAGATCCTTGATTGGTTTGCAAGCTCTCGGGTCAAAAAATTAACTTGTTTAAATCTGATCTATATTGTTCTCTTAATATGCATGAGTCTGATCAGAATTCCTTAGCCTGAGGGCTGCAAGTGAATCTGGTCCAAAATCCTAGCAAATATCTTGGTTTGGTTTTCAAATTAAAAGGAAATAGAGTTGCTGATTTCTAGTTTCTTATTGATAAACTAAATTCTAAACTGTAAGGATGGAAAGCAAAACTTCTATCTCAAGCAAGCAGAACAACCCTCATTTCATCAATTTTACAATCCCTCCCTCTTTATACTTTCTCTTGTTTTGGGGTTCTTGAAAGTATATGCAATAACATGGATTCCATTGTGAGGGCTTTTTGGTGGGGGAATGAGCCTGGAGAACATAGACTTCATCTTATCAAATAAGATCAACTTTGTCAGCCAAAAAGAAAAGGTGGCTTAGGACTTAAGAAGTTTCGTTTAATGAATCAAGCTATGTTAGCCAAACAATATTGGAGAATCACTCAAAACTCTAATTCTCTTCTAGCTAGAACTTTCAAAGCTAAGTACTTTCCAAGAGGGTCAGTGCAAGAGTGCAATCCTAAGCCTCACCACTCCTGGATTTCGAAGAACATCATCAAATCTGACAACCCAAAGTTGAGGGAAGGGAAATGGAGGGTTGGAAGAGGGTTTGATATTCCCCTCAATCATCAACAATGGTTTGCCCAACAAAACATACGGTTAAACCATCCAGGCTTAGTTACAAGAACTGTTGGTGATTTAATTGATCGTAGTTCACATTCTTGGAAGTGTGATTTAGTAAGATCCTTATATACCCCTGCTCAAGGTTCGAAAATTTTGCAAATTCCCTTATCCAGAACTGATGCTGTCCAAGACAAGCTTTGCTGGAAATACTCAAATAAAGGGCATTATGAGGTTAAATCTGCTTATCAGATTTTGGTTAAGGACTGCTCTGTCACACAAGGACCAACCCTCTAGCAAAAAGGGGTGTGGAATCTAATTTGGAGTGTGAAAGTCCCGCTAAAAATTAATACTATTGTGTGGAAGCTTGTGCTTGACAGATTATGAACCATGCTGAGCTTATTTAATAGAGGGATTTCATCCCTAAATTTATGTCCTTTTTGCAATGAAAAGAGTGAGTCCACCACACACCTTTTTCTTTTAAGAGCTTGCTGGCATGGTTCAGGTTTGGTTGTTCATTCATCTGACTTCACTAGCATAACAGTCCAACAATGGTTAACCTCCCTTCTGCTCAGACACAAAAAGAAGGATGCACACTCTATGGAATATTTGCAAGCTGTTTTTACATATCTGTGGTCAATTTGGACTTATAGAAACAGGGTGGTTCATGAAGGAATAGTTCCTAATCCTATGGAGGTGATTCTAACAGCACAAACTTTATCTTGCAGGTACAAAAAGGCTTTCAATGACCAATCACTCTACAACTGGAACTCAAGAAGACCAAAACTAGTGCAGCAACTCGTAGCAGGTCCTTGGCAAATCATTTTGAAAATCACAGGAGCAAGATGTAATAGGACTAAAAGATGCTCTTTTGCCTATGAAGCAATAAATATGCAGGGAGTTAGTGTGTTTTTTGGAGTTGCTTGTAGTGCAGCCAGATCAAAAGGTGGGGCAATGTTTGAAGCAATGGTGGAAGCTACCATAAGAGCAAAGCACCATGGATTTCAGTATGTTTTGTTTTTGGGTGATGATAGGAGGGTTGTCCAGGCTTTTAGGAAGAAAAGATCTACTGATTGGTTAGACAAGACTAGATTAGCTGACCTTACTGCCCTTACCGTTTGGATACAAACACGTTTGCGTTTGTGCTTGTGCTAGCGTTTTATGTGTGGGTCATGTGCATTGTTCATGAGGCACACAAGTATAGACTTCAGCAAATTTTTCTTTAAAATTGGGTCTCACAGCACTATTTACACATTTAAAAATTATTTTGCTATAGTGTTTTCAGTTTTCAGTAATAAGCGGTATTCAAATAGATAATAAGCAAGCTATTATTATAATTTTTTTATTAGGTCAAATTAATGGATGTCCACTCAATGATTCATTTTAGAAAAATTTTAATACCACTCTTATGAAAAGTTTCTTAAAATAATTTATAAATCAAATATACTCGTTAATTTCTCCCTTATATTATTATTATTATTATTATTAGCATGGACTAAGTTTAAAATGATCGTATAGCCTCAACATTTTCGCAGATAAGTCATTTTAAAATTTTTTTTTTTTAAAGTCATCTTTGATAATTTACATCCAAAATAATAATTTTAATAGCAGAACTTTTGTTTTTTTGAGAAGAAAGTTGGTAGAAGAAGACTGTTTTCATACAACAATTTTTACAAGTTTTCCCAAATGTTTAATTATGATTTTCAAAATAATGTTTTCAAAACTTACATTTTAAAGAATGCACTTTTTCATACATCTAATCCAAATGGACCCAGGATTAGGCCTGGCCCAGCCGAGGCCAGTCAAAAAAAAGAAAGCAGAGAGTTGGAATAGTATAGAACAAAAAGTCTTTTTTTTTTTTTTTTTTAATTTTATAAAAGAATCCACAACGTGTCGTTTAAGAATTAAGAGTAACTTTTGATCAATGCTTTGCATTCTCAATGGACGGCACAGGTAATTTTCTGAATTTTTCTTATTATCAATGAATGAATGAATAATATAAAGCAAAACCCTTTTTTTCCCTATCCATTTAGAATCGTACTTTATACCAAAGTGATGTGATCTTTCTACTTTTTAAAGCAACTCAGGTTGCCTAAATTCCTTTGTCATGTCATGTGCATCTCTATCAATTTAACCTTGCTCTCACTTTTGTGGACAACAACGTATTTTTATGGACTATAATATTCAGATTAATTTGACTTCAACTTTTTCTTTTTTTGGATTAGTTCAAAAGCATTAGGTATGACCAAATTTCAGAATAAGTATCAACCCTTTAACCAAGTAGTTAATTACTTAATTTAGAAGTGGTATTATAGTAAGTTGAACAGTGAACACAAAGGGGTCAAAAACTTTGTGAGAATAGTGTTATTTTTCCATATCAAAACTAGAAACACATGGGTGAAGACCAAAAGTGAAATGGTAAATTAGGAATTTACAAGCAATAGGAGGTACTCATCTAGGACACAAAACTTAGATCTTTTTTTTTTTTTTTCTTTTTTTCTTTGTTTGAGGATGTAGCAGAAATTTAGGCACTAATTAAAGCACTAGCATTAAACATGTTAAATTTTAGTATATTAGCACACATCAAATAGCAGAAAGTGAGCTTCATATATTTTATGTTACAATTTTTTTGGCATTAGTAGAAGTGTACGTTACCATGTGTTATTATTATTTTTTTTTCATTTTTTCTCTCTTCTCACATGTTAGGTATCTCATTTTGTGGTTGAGAATTTTTTTTTATTTAATTTTCTAAGGTCCGGTGTTCTACTTTGTGGCTGAGTTATTATTATTATTAAAAAAGTTTATTTTTAATGGTGATGTGTTAAATATATATATATATATATATGATGTGAAGTATATTGTCAAATGTTATATTAAAATACATAAAGTAACTTCTTTCTGTGTTAAAAAATACTCTTTGTTCGAACAATTAATGCTAAGGAATAGTTTGCATGTAGCAGCCTACCTTAGGCTTTCCACGCTTGAGATTGAGTTAAATGTGAAAAAAAAAAAAAAAAAAAAAAAAAAGGATAAATCAACACCTTCTATCAAGTTATTGCATGTTTCTATAATTTTTTTTAATAATTGGATTTTTTTTTTTTTGAAACCAAACTTTCATTCATAACAAACAAGATAAGATACACTGAAAAAACAGACAGAACAAAGCAAAGCAAAAGGAGGAACACAGCAACAACCTAGACCACAACTTGGACAACTTTTAACCTATTCCTTCAGCTTTAGCCATGTCTCCAATCCAATTAGGGATAATTGAAGTCCAGACATGTTCCTCAGCAAATTGTTTTGCAAGTTGAGCAAGTTTGTGGGCTATTTTGTTGTCACCCCTACCAATATGTCTATCTTTTGCGTCCTGGAAGCTAGGAAGATTTTGCAAAATACCTCTCACAATGTGGCCAACCACACTTCTCACTTCCTTAGCCTTAATAGCTTGAATTGTCTGCATCGAGTCTCTTTCGAAAATGGTCTTTTCCAAGCCCAGATTTTTTGCTAGGATGATTCCTTGTTCCATAGCTATGGCTTTTGTTTCCTCCACAGCCATTCATCCCGATAGAGGAATGCATTTTGCTGCCACCACCTTCCTCTCCCAATCTCTGATTATAATTCCCACTCCAGAATGGCCTTTGATGATGTGCTAAATCAGTTAGTTAAACACTTCGGCTTCGGTGGGCTACGGCGGTAGCGAAGGCCTGTAAAGAAGAAACAGTGAGGGGGTGACCGGGATGGACCGGCCAAGTATCCTTCGATGATAAAGTTAGTTTTCTTAACAAGGAAATATAGTTCCAACTTTTCGGGAGTAATTGTTTCAGAATTTTCTCATACCTTTGCCTGTTTCAGACCGGTCCTTTATATAGAGAATCTTGGGGCAGTTACTTGGTTTAGTAACCTCCCCAAGATTTATGGAATGACTCGTTTTACGGAGGTAACTTCCCCAACGGCTATAGGAGTAGTAACCGCTGACGGAAGTTACATACTTGGGAGAAATTGCTGGCGATGAACACGGGTTGGTTACCCGCTTCCAGAATTTGTTAAGTGTTGTGTGGTCGTCCATCTGCAATGTCTATGGACGACCCTTTGTCATGCCGTTGTTTGGTCGTCCATCTGCTTACCATGTGGACGACTCTTTCGACTTGATTATGAGGTCTATTCAATTGGTCAACTTCGTTAAGGACGAGAGGTCTGGACGAATAGGAGATGGTCTGGTCGTTTGGCTAACAGTTCGTCATGGACGACCCATCTGGACGAGCCAGAGATGTAATTTTTGTTATCCCATCAGCCTTCAACAGAGGGAATAGCCCTATCCACGTTTATTTTGAAGAAACCCATAGGAGGGGTGTCCATGCTTTCTCATTTCTCTGAGGATTGTTCATATCCCAGCTCTTGGTCCCCTTGAAATCCTTTATCATTCAGATTGCTGTCTCCCAAATGTGATCCTCAGAAACACCATTTCCCTCATGAACAATTTGATTTCTATTGTACCATATCATCCAGGCTACACCAAAGAAGATCTCCATGTCCCTCTAAGTTCCTTTTTCTAACAAATATAAGGCCAAATCCATTATCTCCCTGTTGCTTTCATTCAAACTGATTGGGCATTCATTCCATTTGCTCCAAACTCTTTTAGCAGCTTCACAATAGATGATTGCATGCTCAATTGAGTTAGGTTCCCCATTACAAAGAGGGCAAGTAGGATCCACTTGAATTCCCCTATTACAAATATTCAGCATAGATGGGATGGCCTTCATGCATAGTCTCCAGCAAAAATTCTCACTTTGGCCGAGATGTTTAGGTGCCACATCTTTTTCCAAAAGGGAGCACATATGTCTCCCATTGAGGATTCACCTCTTTCATGCTTTTCCACTATTTGCCTAGCCAAAAATATATGCATTTTTCATAGTGAAAATTCCTTTTTTATTTTCCACCCATATTAATTGGTCCTCCTGTGGGTAGTGAGGGATAATTGCAATAATGGAATAAAGAGGATCAAATATAGTAGTAAAAGAAATCATATTATGAGCAGTGTAGAGCCGCTATTATTTTATTGGTTTTAAATTGGATAGTTTTCTTCAACACTAGGCCGGCTGCAAACAAATTGCAGGGAATAAACTTTCAAAGATTACCTTAACCGCTCAACGATCCATTTTCCAAAGACTACAGAGGTACAAAATTCCATCAAATCAAGCAATCAGCATTCGATCAGCAATGAGGTAGTACACCATGCATGCATGTTTTTTCCCACTCAAATGGATTTGGACTCCACACGTTTGGATCCACCAACATGTAAGAGGGAGAAAACATGCATCCTATACATGGTGTATTTCTCATCGAGAATCAGGAAGACCCATCAAACTAACTCAAATAGAACAAGGGCATTGTGCAATCATACAAATTGGATGTCATTTAAATAAATTTTATTTTAAAAAAAGGTTTTGCTAGCATATATCCTTGGGCATAGAGAAAGTGACTAACTTTTTTTTACAATTTTTCATAAAATATTTTCATATAGCATACATTAGTAAACCATTTTTGAAAATTTTTTATGAGAAAATGAAAAAGTGCCCAACTTTTTTTACAATTTTTTTAATTTATCATAAAAAGTTTCTTAAAATGGATGATTAATGTATGCCCTTAATAAAATCAATAAGCTTTTAAGTCGCACTGATTTTCACAAAATAGTTTACAACTATTAAGATGGCAAATTGTGAATAATAAACGATGAGAAACAATAAAAACATATCAACTCATCTGTGGTGAAAAATTATTTTGCTTGTAGTGTTACTTTAAAAAAAGTATAATGTCATCCTAAGATATCTAAAATCATATTTCTTCAAAGTACAACTTTTAAAATCTAGTTTGAAAATCACTTATTTTTTTAAAGGACTTAGATTATGTCTAGTGCATCAGTTGCACTAAACACATTAGGATGCGGATACGTGTTTGTATCCCACTGTGTCTAGTGCACTAATGCTACACAAGCTGTGTCCTTTTTTTAATACAACTTCTTGCTTTATTTAAATTTTTTTTTTTCATTCACAGCTTTTTAAATCAACTAGTAATTTTCAAAAGTGGAACAAATAAATTGTACAGAAAGGGCACTGTTCTTGATGATTTGGCTAAGAGAGGACAAACCTAACAAGGCAACAAGAAGATCTTATTTTATTTTGAGATCCTTGATGTGTTTAGTGAGCATTACAGGCTGGAGTTTTTCCCTGTTCACATAGCCTTCATCAACATTGAATATTCCTAACCAAACCAGACCATTTGTAGCTCAAATCATAGTACTGATCAATTGGATCCATCTCAACTGTAGTTTAAAGGTACATTAGAGCCTTATTACCATATGACACTACTTAATTTCTCCTTTCCGACTTGTCATAACTAGCAAGTAAAAAAAAAAGTTTGGCGACAAAATTAAGCAAATAATAAAACGAAGGAGCAGAACAAACGGGATCCAATCCCATCACTGGTTTTTAGGTGGAAGATATAAACTTTCCTTCCCAGACCAAATAAGGAAACAAAAACGAACGGGGAAATTTTTCTATATGAACATTTAATTTCATAATTCGGATGAAAATCTTGATGAACTTTACATTCAAAACTAAAATTTATCTCAACCTAGCAATAGCATCCTCGACATTGACATTTAGATTGTCATAGACAGAACAAAGCATTTTATGACAGTAAAGTTTATAAAATAAACATACTAACAATGCACCCTACTATCCCATTGCCTTGAGCCATGTTCAGAATCTGCAATGAATCATCCCAAGCATTCTACAAAAAATGCAGCATAAACTGAACATGGAGGACTCTGCTTCAATTACACTATTGACACTTATCCCTTCCGCATAATAAAAGAATAGAACTCACTCAAGTAGACAACATATTATATACTCAAAAGCGTTCACAAAACTGATTTCTCCCAACTCACTGGAATCGCTGCTCTCCTGAATCCATAATGGCATAACCACAAGAGTTCCACTGCCTCGAGGCAGGTTTATTATCTACCACATATGAAAAATTTTTCTTCCTTCCCCTACCATTTCTCCATTCATTACTACCCCTTTGATAGTCATTGCCTGCAAACCTTGAGGTTTTATACCTTGACATGTACCTAGGAGAGCCTTGTTTCTTCCTGCTATTGTCATCATTTGTTCCCCAGTGCACACCACTTCTTCTATCATCCACATTCTCTGCCCCATTATAATTATTCTCCCACTCATAACAACTATTTTTCCACTTATTCCAAGCCTGTGAATCATTTGGATGACTTCCCCATCCATAATCTTTCATGGCTCCATTATTCTGAACATTACTATTTTCCCAAGGATTATTGTCATTATCCACTTTGCGGTCCCAATCCTCATTTCCAGGATTCCGAGAAAAGTCAGCAGCTTTTTGTAATTCCTCTTCATCTTCTCCCCATCCAGTGCAAGAGAATGATTTATTCAAGAGTGAATCACCAAGAATCACAACCTTCTCATCTGTATCCCCCTCATCATGAGTCTCTTGCTCCTGTTCCAAGTCCAACAGCAACTCTGGATCTATGCTGGAGTTCCAATCTACTTTGTCAATATAGATATCAGGATCAGGCAATGATATGTTGCAGGGAAGGCCATTAATCCCTGCCCAATATCGTTTTTTTGCATTGCAAAATGCTTCCTCACCAGCAGAGTCATTCCATTGAACAACATTGTCATAAAGATACATACATTTCTTGGTTTCCAAGAGCTTTCGCCATGGAACTGAACCAATTAATGAGCAGAATTCCTTTTCCCAGGACGGCACGGACGACTGCCAACTATCTGAAACCAAATGAGTAAAAACGTAAATTGAATTACACATGCAAGGATCCACTATCACACTTAAAATCTATCTCTTAGAAGAAGGTAATAGCAGAGTTGACAGGAATAGAAAGCGACACAACAAATGGGAATAAGATCCCCTTCAATCATTGGAACCTTCCTAGTGCCATCACTACTATTCATTGCAGGTGGGCTCAGCCCCTTGGACCATGGTAATGCATCTTATAAGTTTAACTAAATGCAGAATACAGGTATATAACAAATCTACAGAAGAAACAAGCAGAAAATCACAATAGATAGGATAACTAGGATAACTCCATCATGGATTCCATCTTCATCAGCCTCATTTTCCATTTCTGAAGAACTTCCCACATCAATAACTCACATTTTCAAGAACCACATCAAACAAAAACATCAATCTTTCAACATTTGTTTGTCTAATGTTACCCACATTGTGTTAAACAACCAGAACTCAAACCAGGTGCCAAGTAACGCATACAAATCTTAAGATCTCTTAGACTCGCCTTAACTCATGATTCATCAGAAAGTCACAAACATCAGCAAGCACCCGAGCCTACAACTCTCCAGTAAATTCAACCAGTAAAGTTCACAATACAGAGGAAGCCCCACATGAAACTACAGAATGTGAATTTTCTTCCAAAATCGTCACTAGTAACCAACACCAGAAACATGAACCGAACAAGAAAAGCAAGACAACACCCTCTAACATCCAATTCCCCTAATAACAAAAATCTACTTGGAAAAAACTTTTTTTTAAAAAAAGTTAGAATTTTTTTTTTTTTTTTTTTTGGGGGGGGGGAGATGGTTTCAGCTAACGCCTCTTAGTCTTGGGCAGTTTGATTGAAAATTTCCAGAAGATTTACTCTCTTCCTTTTAAACAAAGTTGTACCATCTTAAATGGCCTCAGATCATTGTAAATAAAAACCATCAAACATAAATAAATACAGCCTCATAGCCAAAAACCTAAATAACATTCCAAATTTAGGTTGCTACATCACAACACTTTTAGGATGTAACAACCCCTCCAATCTCCAAAATCAAGAAACAAACACAAACCCTGCCTACAAGACAGATATGCTCTTTGCTCAAATACCTTAAGATCAAACAGAAACCGCGTCAAAACTGTTAAACAAACCCATTTTGTCATTACCTAAAACCCATAAACAACAAACATTAAAGAAGATCACAGATTATAACTAACCTTACAACTTAGAATAAGGACCAAAGAGATAATAACAACAAATCCACACGCAAACAGAGACGGCTATATCAAATTCCAAGAAAACCCCACTTTCTTGAAACAAGAACCCATTAAAGAAAAATTATTTACACAGAAAAATCACAACCTGATTTTAGTAATTTCACGTGTAAAACTAGAATCTTGGAACAAAACAAATAAGAACCCAGAAAAAGAAACATACCCAGAGGTGGTTTCCTGTTGTTTGATCTTGTCCCCTGAGGTTCCTTGTGATAATTTCCACCTGATTGTCTTCTCCAACTACCCATTACTTTCAACAACAACAACAAACAGTTAAACCCCAAAGACAACAAAAAAACCAAAAGAACCCCAAGAAAAAAAGTGTCAGAAAATGGGTTTTTGAGCAACAAACAAAATCTGCAAAAATCTCTAAAAAATAGAAGAGTGTTGGGTTTGTTTGGCAGATTTGTCAGAAGGGTCTAATAGGGTTAATCAATCAAAGAGTTTTTTTTTTTTTTTTTTGGGGTGGCGTTGGATAAAAAGTGATGATCTATATAAGAGATACGAGAACTGGTCCGAGGTTTTATTAGATACGTTATGAGTGTTGCTTGGAAGTAAAGCCCCTAGATTTAAAAAGTGTGGTGTAAGTATTTATATTTATATTGTTTTCAATATTCATTGCTTTTGGCTTGAAACCTTGAAGTTTGAATTACTATACTGTTCTTGAAAAAATTTATTAAAAAAAGAAAAAGAAAAGAGAATTACTATACTAGTCTGGTCCATCCTTTGCTTTGTTTTTTTGATTAGGACTTCCACTGATTGGTGAAACACCACGCCGCCATAAGTGCGTGCACCTGGTGTTCACCTCACACAAGGATCTCTCTATAAGCCTAATTACTCACAACTTGGTAGATTTACCAAAGAAAAAGCAAATGTCTATTTACTCTTAACCATGTTTTCATTTTACTTTTTTGGGTAGTCTGCTAAGTTGTTAAGTTTTGATACTTACTAAAAAAACAAGTTTTGGTCCAAACCCTATCTAAAAATGAAGAATTTTTTAACCAAACAATATCATTTTTACCATAGTTATTTTAGTAAAGTATATTATATGTATGAATATACATACATATTTAAAAATAAATAATAAATAAAAACTCATGTTTATTGAACAATAAAACAATATTCTTTAAGTTGAGTTGAGTGAATATATATGTATGTGTATTTTATACAATCTTATAAAATTATTTTTAAGATAACATAATATGTTAATAATCTAATTATAATTAAAGAAATAAATTAACATATGTAACCATTTTTTATTCTCGAATTTGTCTTTCAAATTCATTACATATTTACTCATTCGGTTATTTATAATTTCTTTTCTCATTTTTGTTTTGTCGTAAACCATTTGCCAAACAAAGTCTCACAAAACCCTTTTTACCACAATTTTAAAATACTGAACAAAACGAAACGTGTATTTATGCACCATGTATATTCTATCCTATAAATTGATAACTACTATTTTTAGATGAAATTATTATTAGTATCATTTTTATGGCAAATGTTAACAAGTACCGGACAATATTTGTTAAGGTTAAAATAATTATAATGTATTGATAATAATTGTGAAAATTTTTGTCTCACCATCTTTATTAATTTACTTGGGAAGGCCTCTTGAACTAATGAAATTTTCCAATAATTAGGGTGCAGATCTCATACTGGGTAGAGTTTTTTTTTTTTTTTCTTTTTTTTTTGGGAGAAAAATAAAGGATAGAATCTATTACAAATTACAATGGAAAGTAATCGAACAGGAGATCCATAATCCGTTGATGAAGTAGGTAAAGTTTGGGTCCTTTGGGATATGTACTGTGCCAAAGGGAAAAAATTTATTCAAATTATCTTCTGGCCAAATATTCTATCTTCTTCTTTAGATTTTTCTTTAAATAAAACTAAAAAATTATGGTATATAATGATAAATAGTAATATATTTATGGACATAACATATTTTATAAATTACTAAGGTGATAAATTATAATTAGCGGATAATAAAAGTGGTGATAATATCCTATTCAACTGGAATTGGTGTTAAAATTGTTCACCTAACACAACTTTTCTGGTGAGCAAATTGTGAAAAATATAGAATAATGTCCAAACTGGTTTGGAGGTTATTACACTCATGCATTCTTAGAAACCTATTAATCGATTTTGTATAATAGAAATTTTTTTATATGAGCATAAATTATTTGATGTAATAAAATGAGTAATACTAAGAATAATTTTATGACATAGAGCTTACAAATTAATGTGTCACTAATGAATAAAAAATAATTCAAATATTTATTTATGAGGTAGTTGAAACTTGAAACCTACCGATCACATTCATTGCCGTATTAGTTTGCAAGGTTTATGTAGTAAAAGTTGTAGTACTTTTAACTTTTCCAAATAAAATATAAATAGAGTTTATATCTAAATTGGTTTGGAGGAAAATTCCTCCATCTGTCCAGCTCACAATGTTGCAACTCTAACAACCATTCATGTGTACTTTTAATTGCATAACATATTTAATGAGCTACATAATTTGTTTGAATAATTCAATGAATCATGTAACTTGTTTAAATAACTTAAAGAGTTGTGTGATTTAATGCATATAGATGGTTTTATGAATCTTTATATAACCAAATTGGAGGAAATATTTGTCTATAAAATATTAGAAAATGCTAGAGATACAAACTTTTTTACAAATTGCTGATGTGGTGAGTGATTAATGGTAAATGAAAAAGTGATGTTAATAGTAGATTCAGATGAGAAATAGTAAAAATTGGCCACAACAACAGTTTATAAAAATGTTGTAAAATAGTTTGTTTTTATAGTATTACTCTACAATATTTCTAATTGTGAAATGTCGTATGATATTAAATATGGGAGTAATGTTACAAACTATTTTACAATATTTTTACAAAATGTTTATGTGACCAACTTTTTATTGGTTTTCATTTAAACTTACCATTAACATCACTTTTTCATTTACCAATAATCACTCATCATATAGTAGTTTGTAAAAATTTTAATAAAATAATTTGTATCTTTAGCATTATTCTAAATATGGATTTTATGTGATTGCCCAACACCAATGACATTATTTATGGTGTCCTGTATGTATGTATGTAGTTCCAATTCTCCTTCTCTCTTCCTATTATTTACCTATTAAAAACGAAGTACAATAATAAAGAGGTTTTTCAAATTTACGTAGCAAGTAGAAGTTGTCATCTAATTTAACGATGTGCAAACTCTTATAGGATTAAATCATTAGAAAATAATTCATCATAATATTTTAATCTAATAATATATTCAATGTGTTCTAAATCTAGATGATGAATCAATATGTCTTCAGTTAAAAAGGAAATCAGGTAATACACTTCTTCTTCTCCTTCTTTTTTTTTTACAAGATAGAAATTCTACTCTAACCTAATATATGTGTATATATGTGTGAAGCTCCCTTCTGGAGACTTAAACCCCTGCCCTTACTCCCCACACCTCACAAGCACTTATTCTTGTAGAGTGATCATCATACTAAGGGTGTGCGGTGGTAGCTAATACACTTCTAATTTTACAATTATTCTTTAAGAATAGGACATTTTAATAAATTTTTAACTTCTTTATTTAAATACCGAATGTCTATGATATTTAAAAAATAGTAATAATAATGGATGAGAATCAGTTTCTGAGTTGTCATTCATGTTGTAGCACCAAAGAATTTGCATTTTTATAGAAAAATCAAGTAATTATAGATAGGATTATTGTACTTTATAATATAAAAAATCTCCAAACCGATTTAAAGGAATCTCTTTTAACTTATTATATAATGACTCATAAAATCATTTACGTGTATTATTAAAAAAATTTACAAGATTCATTAAATAGATTATGTAACTAAAAGTATATGTGGATGGTTTTATTTTATTTTTGGTAAACTTCAATGTATTAACTCAAAAAGACAAACAATCTAAGGCATCTTCCTCACAAACAGTAGCCAAACTGGCTAGAAGATTGCCTAGTACAAAACAGAGTGAACCTACACAGTTTAGTGCATACTTTGCTGTCACATAAGCAGCAGCATTTCCACTTCTATTAATCCAACTAAAAAGACAAGAGGAAAAAGACTTAGCCAACTGACTGATGTTGAAGATCTTGGTAGAGATAGCCCACACGGGGGTGCCTTAAGAATCTAAGACGGCATCAATGCTGATTTTTGAATCACTTTCCACTGAAATATGCCTCCAATTTTCCCTATACGCAAGGTTCAGAGCCCAGAGGATTGCTTCGGTTTCAACAAGAAGGGGGGAACAAAAAGGTATGATTTTTGCCCAGACTTTACGCATAGCCCCACGCTCGTTTCTGGCAATAATTGCTAAGGCCACCTTTAATTGGGAGATGGCTGCATCGACGTTAAGCTTGATGGTGCCCACAGGGGGAGGCGTCCACTTGACAAAGGGCTTAATTGGATAGGGAGTCTCGCAAAGAGATAAAATCCAAAAGCATTCCTTGAATTTGGTGTTGATCCTTACACATGCTACATTAATATCAGCAAAACTTTTAAGATGAAGTACGGTATGCCAAATTTCTTCCAAAGTGAGTGCCATATTGAGTGTAACCCTCCAAAGGTCCTGGGATTGGCAGAGGGCTGAAGGGGGGGTCAAGGATGACCTTTATAATATCACTGGTGCTAAAGAACTGGATTTCATCTGGTCTAAACCCCCAGCAAGCCGCAAACTAGAGAGCTTTTGCTGCTTGGCATCTAGAGAACAAGTGAATGGCAGATTCTACCTCTTGGTTACATAGGACACAACACGGGTCTAAAATATCCATGCGACACAAAAGGTTTTCCTTTGTGGGAAAAGCATTGACAGCTATTCTCCACAAGAACATTTTTAATCTTTTTGGACCTCTGATTTTCCAAATTTTGGACCAATTCACATCGGAGGGCGCCTGCGTAGGAAGATTCAGCATCAGTTCTTTGTATGCGGATTTTACTGAGAAACAACCTTTGGATTCAGGGATCCATATGAGCTTATCAAGTCTAGGCCTCGATGGTAAAGGGATAGATAGAATGGCATGTGCTGAACTAGGGTTAAAGATGTCATACTCTAGTGAGGTTTTCCAAGTGTGGAGCTTATGATTGATGAGGTGGGCTACCTTCATGGGCGATTGTACCAAAGATTCCACCTTTAGAGATGGAATGAAGTTTTGAACCGAAGGCACCTAAGGGTCCAGCCATATATTGATGGATTCGCCATCTCCAATAAGGAAGCAGGCAACTTTCTTGACCACTGACCTTGCTTTCTCAATTGCTTTCCAAGTGGGGGAAGCATGCTTGGTTGAATTCACCCAAAGCCAATCCTCTTTGACCTTGTATTTGGCTCTAAGGATCCTCATGCAAAGGCTATCCCTTTTGGCTGCTATCATCCAAGCCAGTTTAGCCAGCAGAGCAGAGTTGATACTTTTCGCTTTTTTGAACCCTAGGCCACCAACACTCCTAGGGCAGCAAAGATTATCCCAAGCTCTCTAAGCTATAAATCTGCCTTCCCGCTGAGAGGGTTTCCACCAAAACCTTCTAGCTAGCAAGTCTAACTTGTCACAAACCTTATTGGAGATATCGAAGGTGGACATGGAGTAGATGGCGATGGATTGTGCCACTGAGTTGATTAGGGTCTTTCTCCCTGCCCAAGACAAGCATCTGCTTCTTCACCCAGCAAGTTTAGCTTTGAGCTTACCTTGGAGAAAAGCAAAATCCTTAGAGGGAGCTCTAGACAAAAACATCGATGCTCCAAGGTAGACCACATCCTTTTTTAAGCTTCTAACTTGGAGAATACCCTTTATAGACCTTCGGGCTTGGTTTTGGGTATGCTTGGAGAAGAAAACACCTGACTTGTTTCTATTTATAGCTTGCCCTGGCCATATACAATATTTTTCAAGAGTTTTCACTAAGGTTGCTGCATCTTTTCTAGAGGCCTTAGAGAACAAAACCACATCATCAGTATACATCACATGAGTGATGGTTGGGCCATTGATACTTGTTTTAATGCTAGTAACATTTTTTAGTTTAAGCTCATGATCGATCAGTCTGGATAAGACTTCCTGCCTCAAGATAAAGAAATATGGCGAGAGAGGGTCGCCTTGTCTTAGCCCCCTACTAGGTTTAAAACATTCTGACGTACCCCCATTTACAATCACCTCAAAAGACACCGATGATACGCAGGCGATTATCCAACTCGTGAATGTTTCATTGAACCCGAAGTGGAGGAGGATAGTTTCCAGAAACTTCCAATTGACCCTGTCATACGCCTTTTGAAGATCAAGCTTGATTGCCATGAGGCTTGGCTTGGTTTTACGAGTCTTGAAACTATAGAGTACTTCCTAGACGATGATACGTGGATAGTTTTATCAATCCACACGCAATGAGTTGGCCTCCAAATTGGTTTGGAGGTAAAAATTTTCCTATACTCTATCCACCTAAGGTTTGATTCAAAATCCAATTTGTTAATTTGTGGTTTAAAAACTCGTATTTATACATTACCCACTTGAAATTTAATTAATTACTTTTTCGATTTAGGATGATAATATATTCAAATGATAATAAATTTGATATGTTGCTTTATGTGTTTACTTTTTCAAACATAATTAAACTTTAAATACAAAGGTTTTTAACCTTTTTTTTTTTTTTTAATCGATCTCAAATAGGTAAATTTTAATTTTTTAAATCCTTGATATATCAAATTTATCTGATAAAATAAAAAGAATTAGTCCTTTAATTTAGTCTAATTAAATAAATGAACACTTCTTATGGGTAAAGAAAAATTGTTGAGGTTATCCGCCTTAATGGACTACCTTGTACCTCTATATACCCATAAAGAAAATCGAGACATAATTGTCTAGGTCATTAAGTTCATTAAACAGTGATAGCTGGCCATAACTCTCATTAAAAAAATGACTGTTACGTTCAGAATAATAACCCTTTTCAATTATGACAAATGGAGACATTTATGAGCATAACTACTGCAATTTTAGGCCTATAATAATGATTTTAAAAATAAGAACTGTAAAAAAACTGTAAAGAAATAGATTTTGGTTTCTCTGCCAGTTCTTTCCCAGTTTTGATTAGATTTATTCCTAATTCGATACCAGGTTGAACCGATTTGGTTTTTTAAAACAATGCCTATAATAGGTGAATTAAAACTAAAAATTAGGTAGAGAACAAACTCTGAGAAAAAGAATATTTTCATAAAACACATACTGACTTAAGTATCAAAGTCTTCTCTACTAGGATAAGTTTTTTTCTTCTCACCAAGGGTAAGCTTTTCCTTTCACCAAGGGTGAGCTTATTCCTCTCCGTCCCTGTTCAGCGTTACTGTAGGGAAGCCGAGTAGCTGGTTCAGCTCACTTTCTTTACTACACATCATCATAAATGGATTCAGACTTCATAGAAAGAATCCAACGCATCACTCTCACACCGAAGGAGGATCAACCTATTACGGTTCGAGCAGTACACAAAGAGAAGATCCTTGAGGAATACTCCATCAGCCTCATTGGAAAGTTCCTAACTACACACCCTGTGAACCTGAAAGCCGCAAAGAACCTCCTATGCTCGATGTGGAAACTTGGCAGTGATCTAAAGATAGTTGACATGGGGGACAGACTACTTCAGTTAAAGTTCTCTTTGGAAAGCCAACTGCAATGGGTTTGGGATAATGGCCTGTGGTGCGTTGACAACAATATCTTGGCCCTACAGAGATGGGAAAAAGGCCTGATAGTTAGGACAGTAAGTTTCACGAGCTTGCCGATGTGGGTTCAGGTGTGGGGTTTACTGTTTAACCTTATCAACGAAGAGGCAGGGTTGGACATCGGAAGTGGGATCGGGTCTGTGGTGGAGGTGGACACTAGAGCACTTGCCTCAGATTAAGCTCGCTTCCTGCGCATCCGAGTAGAAGTCCCACTTGACAAACCGTTACGGAGAGGCGGTCAGATCATTAGTCCGGAAGGAGACCGGGTTAAGTTGGCGTATAAATATGAAAGACTTGTGGGCTTGTGCTTCCAGTGTGGTAGAGTAGGCCACGAAGCAACCCAATGCCCAAGCCCGGTTGACGGCACCACAGATAGCAGACCATACGGCGACTGGCTACGGGCAGGTTCCAAACACCGACCCAACAGCTCACCGGGGAGGACAGACAGCCCGCCGCGTCGAACCCCAACACCGCCACCCCAAGCATAGTGTCTGGGAACCCCACCCCCCACTGGTGTTAACATGGACCCCACTACCGAAATTTGCGTAATGGACAAGACATGACCTGTTATGGTCAGCTCACAGCCGCAAATCACGGTAAAGATCTCAACGGGCACTGACACCTTAAAGCCCAACCCCACTGTGATGGAACACACATCAACACAACCCTGCCAACCTCATGACAACCCGCATCAGCATGAAAAGGAGCTTCCTTTTCCGACGGGGAACCTGATAAGCGTGCCTATCTTGTCTGGACTAGATAGTAGCGCATTAAAAGAGGGTCACGTGACTGGACTTAATCCGTAAGACACCTCACGTAGTTTTGCATGGGATATGGCACCTAGTGATATTAACACAAATATGGCAACTACGTGGAAAAGTCATACACTAACCCAAAGTACAAGTTCAAGCAAAGAACTTTTAGGCACACAGGACCGGGTTAGAACTAAAAGAGCAAGCCAGGACCACCAAGAAAATGAGTGCGAAACAAACTTGGAGAAAACTAAAAGGCGTAAGGTGTTGGCTGAAACTATTAAACCACCTCTCCCAACGACGGCGGCTACGTCCCAACCCCACCGGTCACCATGATTATCATGAGCTGGAACTGCCGGGGGCTTGGGAACCGCCTGGCAGTTCAGGTACTTGCCGACTTGGTAAGAAAGAAAGGACCCACAATTTTGTTTCTAATGGAAACTAAGTTGTTAGTAAGTGAGATGCAACCCATAAAAGCAGAGCTAGACTTTCCCTCGATGCTGGTGGTTCCTAGTTTGAGGTGAAGTGGTGGGCTGGCGCTGCTTTGGAAGAATGATGTGGTGGTGGATACTCAAACATACTCCCCCAACCACATTGACGTTCATGTTTCCTCCCCCATGCAGGCATTATGGAGAATGACTGGTGTGTATGGCCACCCTGAAGAGAGAATGAAGACCGAGACATGGAGATTGCTTAAGCACCTACGGGCAAGGGCTTCACTCCCATAGGTGTGCCTAGGCGATTTCAATGAAATACTTTGCTCTGAGGAGAGAAACGGCCGAATCCCCAAGCTGCTCCAACCCATGCAGGACTTTCAAAGTACTCTTTTACACTGTGGTTTAGTTGATTTGGGCTTTCAAGGCTACATTCATACTTGGAGGAATGGGAGGCAGGGGGATGCTTTTATGAAGCAACGGCTCGATAGGGCCTGTGCATCGGAGGAATGGAGAGAGCTTTTCCCCCAGGCCAAAGTGTTCCACACGTCAGCAACCTACTCAGACCACGACCCCATTCTTCTGAACACTGAGCCCACTCTTACACAACACCACCGAAGTAAGAAAATACAACGGTTTGAAGAAAAGTGGGTAGCTCACCCTAAGTGCGTGGATCGAGTTAGGTCCTGTTGGGTTCAAACCCAGCCTACTGGTAGCCCTATGTTTTGCTTGTTTGAGAAGATTAAACGATGTAGGATGGATTTAGTGGTGTGGAGCAGAAACACTTTCGGTAACACCCGAGATCGTCTTAATACTAAATAGGGAGAGCTGGAGGAGTTGATAACAGCAGGGTACGGGGAAAACTTGGATAGGATACATGAAGTCAGAAAAAAGATAAACAAGCTAATGCACCATGAAGAAGTGTTCTGGTGTCAACGCTCACGCTCCATCTAGCTTCCGGCCGGTGACAAGAACACAAAGTTTTTCCACCAGTGTGCAAGCCAAAGGCAACGCAAGAATACTATTGAGGGCACAAATGATAATAGTTAGAGGTGGTGTTCGGACACAGGGGAGATAGCAGGCATAGCTGTGGATTATTATAAGAGCTTGTTCACTGCCTCAGACAACCTCAACATGGACGAGGTACTGGCCTCCGTGGACAGGGTTGTCACTGGAGAAATGGTTAGGGACCTAGTTCGGCAATACACGCCGGAGGAAGTTCGGACAGCCCTTTTCCAAATGCACCCCTCCAAGGCACCAAGCCCTGATGACATGTCCCCTTTCTTTTTCCAAAGATTTTGGCACATTGTGGGTCATGACGTCACGAAGGCAGTTTTGTCGTTCTTGCACTCGGGGAGGTATTTGCACAAAATGAATTATACACACATAGTTCTTATTCCCCAAAAAAGTAACCCTCAAAATATCATGGAGTACTGACCCATTAGCTTGGGGAATGTTGTATCAAGGCTAATATTTAAGGTCCTAGCAATTCATGTGAAGTCCATGCTACCTTGTGTTATCTCTGAGTCCCAGAGCGCTTTTGTTCTGAGTAGATTGATCACAGATAACACTTCAGTTGCTTTCGAAATGATACACAGGATGCGAAATAGAAGACGGGGTAAGGTTGGGCACATGGTAGTCAAGCTTGACATTAGCAAAGCCTTTGATAGGGTGGAATGGAATTTCCTAGAAAATCATGTTGAGCCTTGGTTTCCCTGTGCAATGGGTGGACCTTGCAATGTCGACAGTGCATTCAACCTCATATTCAATCATCATTAACAGTGAGCCATGCGGTTATATTACTCCCTCTAGGGGCATTAAGCAAGGCGACCTGTTGTCACCGTACCTCTTCTTATTTTGCGCCAAGGGACTCTCGTCCCTGCTACGGAGGGCAACCATAAACAATCACGTGAAGGGACTTCTATCTTGTCATGGAGGTGTACATATATCACACCTTTTATTCGCCGACAACTCTCTACTCTTTTGTGAAGCCAAGATAGAAAAACGTTGTCGGCTACTTGCCCTACTCACTCAATATGAAATCGCTTCTAGGCAGGCTATCAATCGGCAGAAAACCACCTTGTTCTTTAGCCCAAACACTAGGCGTGAGGTACAAGAGGACATACAGTCTTTGTTTGGGGCACAAATATTAACAAATTGTGGGAAGTACCTTGGCCTACCCATGGTGGGGGGGAGGTCTAAGGTAAGCACTTTCAGGGAGCTTTAGGAAAGAGTCTCTAAGAGGGTGATGGGATGGAAGGAGAAAAATATCTCAAAAGCTGGGAGGGAGGTCCTGATCAAATCGGTGGCTCAGGCTATCCCGACCTACTCTATGAGTATCTTCAAGATACCTAGAGCAATGTGTGATGGTATGAACTCAATTTTGGCTAAATACCGGTGGGGGCAGACTCGGAACGAACGGAAGATACATTGGATCAACTGAGGTAGGTTGTGCACTCCAAAGGATAGGGGAGGAGTGGGGTTTCGAGACATTCATGCTTTTAATCTTATAATGCTGGCCAAGTAGGCATGGCGGCTTACTCAGAAGACTCACTCCTTGTTTTATAGGGTGTACAAAGCTAGGTACTTCCCCTCGTGTTCCTTCATGGAGGCAGTACTGGGAAACAATCCCTCTTTTGTCTGGCGTAGCCTTCTCAGTGCAAGAGATGTGCTTAGGGAAGGGTCAAAATGAAGCATTGGAGATGGAGGCACGGCTGGCATTAAGAGCCATAAGTGGCTTCCTAACCCCTCGTCTTTTCATGATGGTGTGGACACGTCGCTAAAGGTGGGTGATTTCATTGACTCACACACCAAACGATAGGACAGGGATAAGGTCAATGCCTGGTTCTTGCCACCATCAAGGGATGAAGTGCTGGGGACACGACTGGGGAGGTTGGACAGCCGCGACAAGTTGATGTGGAATGAGAATAAATCGTAGTCCTTCTCGGTGCGTTCGGCGTACCAAGTAGCCTTGCGGATTCACAGAAGGTCAAGTGCGGAACACTTCGGAGAGACAAGAGGTTATGGAACAAGCTGTGAAAGCTACCCATCCCTCCTAAGGTGCGTAACTTTGTGTGGAGGGCTTGCTCGGACATCCCACCAACCCGAGCAAACCTCTGCTGAAGGAAGAGTCACTTGGACCCTAAGTGCGGGGTGTGCAGTGAGCACGACGAGACTGTTATCCACACCCTGTGGCAATGCCCCTTAGCATGAAATGTATAGGCACTGGTTTGTGGAAAGCTCCAGAAGTGTATTTCCTCAGCTTAGCCTGGACCTTGGTGGAGAAATTGAGTAAGAAGGATCTCGAGACGTGGGCAATGGTGGCATGGTCAATTTGGAACGCACGAAACCAGGTCCAGTTTGAAGCAACACAAACTCCGTCGCATGCTATTCTTAAGGGGGCAGTCTCGCTTCTTGACGAATACCAGCACCTGGCTAGAAGCATGGCTTGTTGTTAAGCTCATGCATGGGCTGCCTGCTTTTTGGGAGGCCCAATTGTACACCTTCTCTTTATTTTTCTTTCTTTGGATTCAGTCCCCTGTTGTTCACTTTTTCTTTGTTTTTCTCTCTTTGGTGGGCCGGGCCCATTGTACACGTTATTTTGAAGTTTTAATATACATTTATCTTTCGTAAAATAAAATAAAATAAAAAAAGAAAAAAGTCTTTTCTACTAGGATACATCTTGGTGGTCATTTTGATTTTTTTTTTTCCTTGCAAATTCTATGAGATCTTCCAAAAGGACCAAAACTCGAAATTTGGACGAGCAACCTAATGAAAAATTTTGCATCATTGACACACACACACACACACACACACACACACACACACACACATATATTGAGTGTAGTTAACAGATATCCTTAGAATATTTGTTAATAGATCATTTAATAAAAATTTTGATTCTACTTTTAAGAAAAGTATCAGGGTAAATTGAAAATTACACCCCTAAAATTTGGGACTGTTTGAATTTTACAACCTGAAGTTTTAAAATTTGAAATTTAGCTCTTGAAGTTTGGGAGTGTTTAGATTTTACACTCTAACGTCTGAGGGTGATTGAATTTTATACCTCCAAAATTTTGAAATTTTAGGGTATAAAAACCAAACATCCCTAAAATTTATGGAGTAAAATCCAAACACTTATAAAATTTAAGAGGTAAAATTTAAATTCTGAAACATTACGGTGTGAAATCCAAACACCCTCAAACTTTAGGGAGTAAAATTCAAATTCTAAAATTTCAGGAAATAAAATTCAAACACTCTTAAATTTTAAGAGTGTAATTTGCAATTTATCCAAAATATAGATAGAAAAATAATCAAATTAAAGAAAAATTATAAGTCAATATATATTGTCCACGACAAGTGTAAAGCACGCGCATGGGGGAATTTTTAGGCGCAGGTGAGAAAAGAGTAAAAGATCGAAAGACCTTTTTTTTTTAAGTGTGAAATCTCGAATGTGCAAACAAGACTGTTAATGCAACAAATGCACGAAAGTACCCTTCCGTCAATTAATAGAATTCCGTGACTGTGGACCCTGTCGGTTAAAATGGGGTAACATTCTAGAAAGTCACAACCTAGGCGACAACAAAGACCCCGTTTGTTTACATTGTGAGGCATATTTGGGGTAGAATTACCTTTGTGAGCTTCTTCTTTTTTTATTTTTTTTTTTATTTAAAGAAACCAGACCCAAACCACACACACATAATACTATTATAAAAACCTACAAACTATATAAATATATATATATATATATATTTATCAAATTTCATGATTAAAAAAATGGGACACAGTTTCTGTTCAGTGCCTCTAGTGCACTGCACTCGCTATAGTCATGACACGTGTCCATTTTTAGATACATGTTATGATTGCAGCAGATTTAGTATCACAAAACACTAGACAGAAGCCATACCCTTTAAAAAAATCCTTTGATTAAGGCCAATTTATGGTCCATATAGTGTGTAAATTTATATTAAAACACTTGGCACGAGCATGGTGCGTAGTATGTAAATTTATATTAAAATAAATATTACCAAAATCAACGAGAAATTTCAGCATGTGTTAAAGGAAGTGGAAAGGAACCTCTCAGCAAAGGGGGTGGCATCTGCGTGTGGGGACCATGAGTAGGGTCCACACTCCTTGTCAAATGGAGAGAATGAAAAATAATTCGCTAATTCTAGGACCACAATATTGTTATGTACTGTTTTCACGAATATTTTATATAGTAAATTATAAATAACTTTTTGTCACGTATATAAATTTTTTTTTTTCATAACCCTTTGTGTTTCACTTCTCAATTATGACACAAAAAGTTTTTTTTTTTTTTTTTGGTTAAAATTATGACACAAAAAGTTATAGTTCTAAATTATTTCTTGGGGAAATTTCACCAAACACAAAAATTTCTCCCACTAGATATATATGTATATGTGTGTATATATATATATATATATATATATAAAATTGCTAATTATTGTTACACACATACGTAACTATCACTACCTTAAAATTTTATAAGAGAGAGAAAGGTCCCACTTATATTTAAACAAAATTGAAATTGTGAAAATTTATAATTTCACTTTTTTTATTTATGATTTTACTTTTTAAATAAAATCATTGTGAAGAATGATGTTATTTTTTTTTTGGGTCAACATTAATAATTTGACGGAATTTGATGGTACATAATGACATCATTTTAATATTCAATGGTGTAAATGTGAGTTTTAAATTTAAGAAAACAATTTAGAAGCACCCCAAATTTAAAGAATATTTTACTCTCTTTTTTCCTGAAAAGAAAGCATAAATCATTAAAAAAAAATAACAATAGTTGAACATATGTAAGTGTTGAGCTTGTACTTGATGGAGCATTAATTTTGTTTTTATACATTATACGTTTACTTTTTTTTTTTTTTTTTTTTTGGAGAAAAAGTACCTCGCCACATTATTCAAATACTAAAGAAGATCATAAATTACAAATTGAAAAGGTTTAGAGGAACAAATTTCATCCAGACTAATAATGAAAAAAAAAAGATCTAGTTCTCTTTGCTAAAGCATAGGCGACAAAATTGTCCTGCTTTCTAGTATGAGAGAAATAATATGCTCTTAGTGAACCTGCAATAAACTTAATGTCGACCAAGTGGCGATAGAACATCCACCCCCTCTGAGAGAGCCTTGAAGATCACTTCCAAAACTCCTTTAAAAATTGCATGATCAAGGCCATGTAGCGAGAGAGCATCCACCCACCCCCTTTGATAATTGATATTATACGTTTACTTCATTTGTGAAGTACTGAGTGATGTCAACGTTGTAATGTAAGTAGTAAAATATAATTTCATAAAAAAAGGTAGTAAAATATAAAGATTATCTTGAGGGTCAAAATTACCTCTTTGAAATTATAATAAATTTTTCTTAAAAGAAAATAAATTATAATAAATAAATAAATAAATAAATTTTTTTTTGCAGGTTTTTGTTTTTTTCTAGAAAAAGAAGAATTTTATTAAACTGGAACATTAATAGACAGTAGACATTTCCCTTTCCATTGACTAAGGCACAAAAAAAAAAAAAAAAAAAAAAACAATGAAACCCATATCAGCCCTACTGAGCTACAATATTAGATTCCCTTCTAGCATATTTAAAATGGCAAGACTCAAGACTCTTTGGTGAGTAGTCAAGAGTCTTATAAATTAATTAACACTTCTCATTGTTTTCAATAAAGACGTATTTATTATTGTGCACTCTTGATGTGGTGGTCAATTTATAAGTATAAGTGATTGTGAGATGTGGGGCAAATACTGAGGTTTAAGTCTATAGAAGAAAGTTTCACACATATATACATTTAAATTAAGTTAAAGTAAAATTTATATCTTGTATCAAAAAATAAAGATGTATCAAATTATCAAAAAAACTCTTTAGCTAATTAATAACAAAACGTCTTCTTACTTACACCTAGACTCCTAATTCTTTAGTATACACCGAGACTCCTAATTCTTTAGTATAACTTTAGCCTTAACCTCTATCTTCACATCACATGGACTAAATCAAACATGGTTAAAATGACAATGTGTTTGAATTTACAAATATTGTTGATTGTTATTCGAAGGATGAGGGTACTCAGGTTGATTTGAAATTATATCTAGGGTAAATTTTAATACACTATGTTAGGTTTTAAAATTAAATTTGAATTTTTTGACTTTAAATTTTTTTTAAAAAGATGACACTGTTGGTACTTTATTAGTCAATGCAATTAATCATGTATTTAAATTTAATTAGAGAGCTTAATTTATTGCCCGAAAGAAACTTACCTAACATTTCGTGTTTATTTAACCTTTCATGTATAGGCTACCCACACAAAATCACAAAATGGTTGCTGAAATAACACCTGTCTTTTTTTTCTTTTTTTTAAAAATATAGAATTAACACCCCCCTTATATTTATAACAATTCGTTACATAGATTTTGTATCATTCTATTCCAAATAGTTAGGTGGCAATTTATAGCTACTATTATGACTAAGCTCTAGCAAAAAGGATAAAAGAAATCATTTATTAATATTATTATTGAATGAACATACCAACGTTGAGACACAAAATAAAGGACAAACATTTTATTGTAATTTCGTTTTAAAGAAAAAACTAAATTGCCTTTCCTACCAATAAAATTTACATAATATATACAAACTACAAAGTTATATATAAGTTCCTTACTAAGACACGAGAATGAAACACATGACCTTTCTCATAAGTTATAACGTAAAGCTTAATTATTTTTATAGGAAAATGCTAAAGTTACAAATTATTATTTTACAATTTTTTTTAGAAACTGCTGATCAGTTATTGATAAGTAAAAAAGTGGCATTGGTAGTGGACACAGATAAGATACAGTAAAAATTTACCATATCAACAGTTTATAAAAATATTGTAAAATAATTTATGGCTGTAGTATTACTTGTTTGTAGGTATATTATAACTTTTACGAAAGAAACGATTAGTTTTGTAGCAATCATAATCAATTTAGGTTGAAAATTAACTAACAAAACTCCAAATTAGGTATTCATATCAATACAATGAAGAGTCTAGGTTCTTTGAATTGGGTGTCTTCATCTTCATCTTCTTTCTTTACTCTTCATCCTCTTTCTTTACTCCAGATTATAACATTTGGCGGCTCATAGGGACCTCCTTAATTAATGTCACACTTGCCAGTAGATTAACTACTAGACTTAATTTACTGGTAAGTCTAGTGCCATAAATAGATTATTAACCAATGTTCTAAATGGATTATTAACCAGTGCCCTAAGGGCACTGGTTAATAATCTATTTGAAGAAGTTGTTAAAATATTAATTATTTTTTTTTTCATTTCTTATAAAAACTTTATTTAAATGGATTATTAACCAGTACCTTAAGTACTCGTTAGCATTTTCCATTTATTTTTCATTTAGTTTCAGCCTCTTATAATTGGTCTCTATATAAATTTTTGTTGACAAAAAAAGGATTAATTTACTCGTAAAACATGTTGTCATGTTGAGTCCAACTAGGTATTTAGATTACCTTGTGCTTTGTGTTGGATTGATGAGTTGTTGATTTGGTTATCAGTGTCACCGTTTTGATAATTAATTTCACAACTCTTACAAATAAATTAAAACAAAAACAAAAAAACAAAATGCAAAAGTCAGAGGAGCTATATGCCAGAGAATATACCAAGGAACCATCACAATAAAAGGTTGTGAGTTATATCGACTAGGTTGAGCGAAATGACCAATGAGTTCTTTAACTAATTTTTTTTTTTTGGGGCAAGTTTAGTTTCTCAATTAAGCTCTCAAAGTTATAATTTATTTCATTTTAACCTCCATCTTTTCCAGCATTACATTTTATAGCCTACATTATCTTCGTTTCTCATCACATGTATAAGTACTATAATTAACTATAATAAGAAATAAATAAACCCAAAATGCTTTGCCAAAAACAGATTAATAACTATAAACTGGCTTTAATATCTCTATCAATGAAGAGTACGTTGTCTTAATCCTTAAAAAAAAAAAAAATGAAGTTTCAGAAATTCAATTCTATCAAGAAATAATTGAAAGAAGCGGCTATTTAATTAGCTGAGGCATATATTGGCTAGAAAGGACTTAGGTCGAAATGGCAATAAGTTTGGGGTAGAAAATGTTATATTGGAGATAGATTATCAAGTAAATTTAGTATCACAAGCTTTTTCACAACTTTATCATAATTTTATTGTGTAATAATTTATGAATGAAGAAATTATGAATCCACATAGACCCACTATTTTAATTTTACTGCATATAACTTGTCATGTTGCAAGATTCATGGCAAAATTGTAAAAATATTTATGGCACTGAACTTACCAGTAGATTCACACCAAGCTTTCTCAAGTTGACTAGTCAAAAAGATTTATTTTACTTTAAAGAGAACATGTATTCTATAGAATAACCGCGTAGTTCACACTAATAAAAACAAATTGCCTAATAAAATAATGTTTATAAAAAGTGTTTTGTTTTGTTTTTGTTTTTGTTTTTGTTTTTATGAGAAACATTTTTATATAAAGTTAAAAGACTTAAAAGTCATGCCAAAAATTAAATTTTGTATAGAGTTTTTTATTTTTTGGTTTTGATTTTTATTTTTCATTTGGAAAATCTTCGCATTAATTATTTTGTGTTTTGACTAGATATTTTAAAAGTTTGATTGTTTGAATACTCAATTTAGTTCACCGTTCAACCAATGAAATAGTTGATTGAGGGTAACCACAGAAGCTCGTTTGATGATAAGATATACCCATTTATTTGGCTGAGCTCATCCATCCTCTCTATTTTTGAATATTGTCAAAGTTGATTTGCCAAGCACTCATTAGATTTTAGCGTTCAGTTTTGATGTTTAGCTTTTGTTATTGTTATTTTATGTTGCTACTTCTTGAGGTCAAAAACCATCATAATAAGAGATAGAGAAATCATAATGCCAAGAAAGGTAGCATTTTACACATGTACTAACTCAGCACCACTTAACTACCAAAAGAAAAACCCCAAATAAACACTTAGGATTTGTTAGAAGTAAATAGTTGGATTGGATTGGACAAGCTATGCTTTTGTTACTTGCTACTATTTTAGTGTTTGAGCAGGTTTAATTTTATTTTGAATATATATTTCAGTAGGTGGGCATCTCAAAGCTTCAATATTACATATTTTGTCAAATAATATTTAGTGGATACAAATATGACCCACAAAATAAATCATGTATATGCCAAACACATATAAATGGAAGTGTGATTGAATTTGAATTTGCCTCATGACTAGTCCCATGAGACTAAAATTTTAATGTGTTTGTTTCAAATACTAGAGATTGGTCTAATGGTTCTCACATCTTAAAGTTATGAGTTTAAAATTCTTAAACCCTCATTTTAGGTGATTTAGCATAAGCAACACGAGATTCTTTCATATATAATATGTATAAGATGTGAGACTGAACAATATAAATATCCATAAAAATACCCATATTATATCATAGGTTGTTACACCTTACGGCCTTTGGTGGTGGCACTTGATAGTAGAGCAAAACACACAACTCCACAACCTAGAAACCCTTAACATTTAGAGAGAGAATTGAAAGAGAGATTATTTTCTATTTGGTCACCTCCACACAGTCCACACAGATTAAGGAGAGAAAGGGAACCAACTTTTAAACATGTTGTTTTGACCAGTTTTTAGCTGTTCAAGTTGTTACATGAGTCCACTAAATAGGCTACCCAATTGGGCCAAAATGGGTCCAATTCCAATCTTTAACAATCCAATTTCCGCACATGCTACTTGTGCTTGGTTACTTGGCTTTTTGTTTGGCAGCGGTTTTTTGAAATCTTCTAAAAATATATATATACAACACCTTTTCCAAGATTAAAAACAATTTATTTTTTTTAATAAAAAAATGGGTCTCCTCCAAGCCTCATTTCAGAATAACAATATTGCCATCACTAGCAATTATCTTATTTTTCAAAAGTTTGTCCTTGGTGGCATGTTGGAAAAAAAAATTCGAAAAAAAGGTAAAATACAAAGACTATTCTTCAGCTTTGGGTTTATATACTACAATATATTTTTTCAAAAGATCTAATTTGTTCCTAAAGTACAAAAATTCCCAATTTAAAAGTTCTTGTACTTCTTTCCACTTATTTTTATTATTTTTTAATCTCTAATTGTTATTTATTTACTATTGGCTACCTTGATATTTCATTACACCTATGCAATCACGACAAGCAATTGGATCTTCTCAAAAAAAAGAAAAAAAAACAAGCGATTGGAAGGAAGTTGATGACTTAGGAGAACAATGCACTTTTAAACAACATTAAATATTGTTTTTCTAAGGTTAGAGAGAGTAGTGGATTCCGATTAGCTCAATTGATAAAATCTTAAGTGGACGCTAAACATTGAAACTCTCCAAAAAAAATTTTAAAGAGTAAATTAGATATTTTTTGAAAAATCTTACATGCTTAGCCCAACCTCATGAGTTGTTTTTGACTTTGTGTATTTTACACTATGAACAAAATTATGTTTTTCTTGGTACACTGCAAATTCACAAAATCATTGGGAACCTAATCAAAATTATGCTTAAAAAAGGGACATTCATCACAAACCCAAAAACCATCTCAATCAAACCAGGGACAATTCCGTCATTTCATCCTCTTTCCCACCAAAACTCACCCCACCTCCACCAACCTTCACCTTCGTTGATACAAAAAAAAAACCATATCTTTGCTCTGCTCTCAGTTAATGGAGTCAGAGTGGTCACAAAATCAGACCCAAAATGACTATCTTATCCTTCACCACCTTCTCTCTCTTCATCCTGTCCGTCGGATTAGATTACCAAGTGCTCGGCTTAACAACAACAACAAAGGCCTCAGGTGAGAGGTATGTTCAGATGCGGGCGGGTGCACCGTTCAAGATAGCGCTGTTTGCTGACCTGCATTTTGGGGAGGCCACGTCGACCGACTGGGGTCCACTCCAGGACGTGAACTCAACAAGAGTTATGAACACTGTACTTGAGGATGAAACTCCAGGTAACGTTATCGCTTCTATTATCGATAATGCTAGTATCATTCACTTTCATACAAAGATACTATAATTGTCTTACATGATAGACAGTAAGTGGTAGAGAAAAAAATAACGGATCTATATAATAGTAATAGACAACCGATCACAGTCTATTGCACAGGGGCATTTGTCGCAAAATGTGTGTGAAAATACAGGATAGGAGCTAATTGTCTATTTTATTAGTACCTCTTTTTATCATGTGCTAGCTGTGTGTGTCTGTTGTGTTGTATTTGTACCATGAAAGAAAGAAAGAAAGAAAGTCCCACGTTATTAAAACTTTGGTGAAGTACATGTAACATGTCCCATGTTATTATTATATATTGTCCTACTATAGAATAAAGAATAATCCCATTATTTTTTTTTTCGTTGCAAAATGTTCATATGCTGTGATTTGTGAGATTTAAAGGTAAAGTTATAAAAATCGGCCTTTGTTTGTGTGTGTTTTTTCTTTTTTTATTATCATTTACAAAAGATATACTGTAATTAGGTTTTTATTTTTTGATGTAAAAGATAAAAAGTAAAATCAGAAAGCCTTTTTTATTATTATTATTATTATTGGATTTTTGTATCTAAATCCCAAAAGTGCCTTTGTTTTTGTTTTGTTTTTAAATTTTAGACTAAAAAGTAATTTTTTTTTTAGAAAGAGGAGAGGATAATGCTTTTTTCAAAAAACACCTTTTCGTCTAATTTTTTTTTTTTAAATTTCTTTTTTCAAAATAATTGCACCCAATGGACCCTAATGAATTTCAGTAGAAAAAAAATAAAAGACCCTAATGAATGCGAGTATATAAATTCATCATTTTGAAATTCGATTTGAGAGCTCAAATAAAAAAGACTTGGCTTGGATGTAGTGTTATACGTGTCATCATCCTAATATGTCCAATGTAACTAGACACTGGAATCCAAGCTTTGTTCACAAAAGAAAGGTCAACTCATGGGAACTTTTTAATGGTTAGTTTGTTAGCACTTAGTACCTGTGGATGCACATTCTTTAGGTGAAGTATTATGTCCAATTTTCTTGAAGGGAGTTTGGGATTAGTAACTTAATTAGCAACTTGTTCTTGTCGATATATTATTTGTCAAGTGTCTTTCATAGATGACTCGAAATGACAATGATATGGCCATATGGGACTCACTAATACACGTTTGTTGATTCTGAATGCCACTTTAAGAAATCTTCATTTGCTGTTTAACTGTTCCATCTACTGAACTAATATGCTGGGCATAAGTATCACTTGTTGTAGGTGACAAGATTATTATTATTTTGCAGCTTAGCGCTAAACAACCTTAAATTTGATCTCTAGTTGGATTCTTCTGAATTGTTTGACTTATTAGGCTGCATTTCTGCCCTAGGTTTTGGTCTACCCTGACAAATTTCCATGCTTACTGCAATGATTGTTCAATTCAAAAAGTGAAGCGCTCAAAGCTTGATATAGAGCACCTTTGCATAGTTAATATTTTGGTTATTTCTGTTTCTTTTTTGGTTTAAAACTCTAATTAACTGATTGCATTGCAGATTTTGTTATATATCTTGGGGATGTCATTACGGCCAACAATATACCAATTGCAAATGCCAGCTTGTACTGGGATCAGGCAATCTCTCCAACAAAATCCAGAGGTATTCCGTTTGCTAGTGTATTTGGAAACCATGACGATGCACCATTTGAATGGCCGAAGGAGTGGTTTCCAGCCCCTGGAATTCCTCAACTTATTTGCCCAGCAGTCAACTCAACACATTCAGGTTAGCATGATGTTTGAATGTGGTATAGATAAGCTGATGACAACCAGTCATCACTAGTGACAGGCAACAGGCCTTGGGTTTCAGAGTGTTTTCCAGAATTATGATTGACTTCTCATTGTTTCAGACAGCTGCCTCTTTGGAACTGAACTATTATAAGCTGGGAAAGAGTCTTAGAGAAATTCATGCAAATGATAATCGAGGATACTGAAATTACAGAACCAAATGAACCATGTAATAAATCCCCCCCTCCCCCCTTTATATAAAATATGAACACAATATAACCCTTCTAATGATATTTTTAATTTTGTAATTTGAAGATAGCATTTATGATAGGATAACACTTCTTCTGTTGTTAGATTAACCAATAATCATAAGTTCATAACAATATATGTTGGAAAGAATGACATTTTGCACAAATTGTTGACAAACTCAAGGAATTGATTGACATTTTCTCATCTTCTTTTTATGTTCCATAACTGGCAGGAGAAGAAGCATGTAGCTTCAGAGGCACACAGCGTATTGAGTTGATGAAACATGAGATTGAGCATAATGTGCTATCTTATTCTAGCAACGGTCCTAAAGCGCTTTGGCCAAGTATAACCAACTATGTTATCCAAGTCTCATCATCAGATGATCCAAAGTCACCCGTGGTTTACCTGTACTTTTTAGATTCTGGCGGTGGGTCCTATCCACAAGTTATCTCAAATGCTCAAGCAGAATGGTTCCAGAACAAATCTGAAGAGATCAACCCTAACTCAAGGTAGGTATTAAACAAAGAATTACCTCTTTTTTTTTTTTTTTTCTTTTTTTTTTTCTTAAAAAAAAAAAACTACTACTTTTCATGGTACCTTATTAGCATTGACTAGAATTAATAGGTAACAAGTTTTAAATATCTAGAATCTGGTTTGTTGATTTTAATGGTTTGTAAGTGAGAAAAAAAAATGAGCAGAAAACTTGGAAACATTGCTCCCGGCATGGTTTGATTAAATAGAAAGTGAAAAAGACAGAAGGTTTATTCTTCTGAGGCAAATAGTTGTAATTGACAACGCTGAGGTTTTGGTTTGAAGTACATCAATAAGATATGGTGAATATTCTTCTTCTTCTTTTTGGTTAAATAAATCTGTTTCCTGCATTTTCTTATCCAATTTAGTGTTACCTGACAGTGTGCCCGAGCTAATATTCTGGCATATCCCAAGTCAAGCATATAATAAAGCTGCTCCACAGTTTGGAATTCACAAGCCCTGTGTAGGCTCAATTAACAAAGAAAATGTTTCTTCTCAAGCAGCTGAATTGGGTATCATGGAACTTCTTGTTAAAAGGCCTTCTGTCAAGGTAAGTACACAGATAAGCATGCATGTACACACAAATATATTCATTTCAAAGATAATCATGCTTACGCACAACCATATTCATCTGTAAATATATAGATTCATACATACATAACGTAAATTCATGTAAGATGCCTGCTCTCTGGGTAATGACACAAAGGAATTGAATCAGCATATGCATATATATATATATACACACATGAAAAAGTACATATACCTCCATACACATATGAGACATTGGTGCTCCTGGATAGACTGGGTTTAGATTTGAACTTGAAATTCGAATGACCCCATTTTCAGCTGGATTGATTGATTACCAATGCCAAGTCAAATAGGAAGGTTGGAATTTCTTGATACACAAGCTGGCCAGGCTTTGCCTGGCTTGAAATTTATGGCTTGGCTTCTATGGCCCAAAACGACCATTTTTTTTTTGGGTTTTTGTTATTGTTCCATTTGATCGACAGGAATTACATAAGAAAAGAATGAAAACTTGAAATCTTTTGTCATGTTGGGATTTGAGTTACCTTTTATTCTTGTCTTCTATAACTTTCTTTGCAGTCAAATGGAACTATGGTATTATTATTATTATTGTTTTTCATGTTGTGTTTCTTTTGGTTATTCACCATGATTAATTTATCATGTTGTTCTACTGCTTCCCCTTAAATTTGTTCTTCATACTTGGATGGTACAATTATCATTTTTCAGTTCTATCACAGATTCACAATCCATTTACAGGAAAATATGAGTTCAAGCACCCATGACATATGAGTCACACACTCGCACCTAAATCATCTAAATGTGGTTTAGGATGGTCAGCTGAGTTTTGTTTATTGTAATTATATCTCTCTTTTAAATGTGGAAGAAGTTTAACCAAAATGTTACTGTGTTGGCAAGAAGGTTGAATAAGCCCCGATCAGTTTTGTCTTAGAAAAGCTCTGAATTGGAACCACATATATTTAATATACAGTGTGTGTGCTTATGGTTCTTGAAAGTGAGAAACTAAATGAATCTATGGCTTGAGTTTGATGAATATGAAAACTAAATGAATCTATGGCTTGAGTTTGATGAATAAGAATATGATCATGTTGAGTTGTTTTTCTCTTTATTGTGGCAGGCAATATTTGTTGGACATAACCATGGATTGGATTGGTGCTGCCCCTATGAGCAACTCTGGCTCTGTTTTGCTAGGCATACTGGTTATGGTGGCTATGGAGACTGGCCTAGAGGAGCTAGAATTATAGAAATCACTCAGCAGCCTTTCTCCTTTAGAACTTGGATAAGGATGGAGGACAGTATAGTACACAGCAAAGTTGTGCATGGAAGTGCCAATCAATTGAGTTACAAAGCTTTTGACCAAATGATAGTTATTTTGTTATGTTATTTTATGTGTTTAATTTTTTAATTTTTGTTAAGAATATGAAGAGAGAGACTGAGAAGTGAGAATTGTCTGTATTGATGTATATTTGTGTGTATAATATTGTACAATAGAGAATTTTGTATAAGCATAGCATACGTAAAGTACAAATAATATGAGTGTATTGCAAGTACGATACTTTGAGCCCAAGTCCAATGAGCTACACTAACTTACATACTAACACTCCCCTCAAATTCAAGGTGGCAAGGAGGAAGCCAACTGGAGTTTGGATAAGATCTTGAAGGCGACCAAGTGGGTTAGTCTTAGTGAATATATTGGTCGATGGAGGAGATGGAGTACAATTAGAGATAACTTTTCTTGAGATGATTACAAGTAATGTGTGAAGTACAAGTAATATAAATGTATGGGAAGTGCAGTACACAATGCCCAAATCTAGTGGGCTAGGCTAATGTATATACTAACAATTTTAATTTCTTAAAAATAAATCTAGGTGAAATTAAAATTTTAAAATCCTTGATATATATATATAAAAAAAAAAATACTCGGTAAATATAATAGGACTCAATCCTTTAATTTAGACAAATTAAATTAAAAAGGATACTTCAAAATCTTTTTTTTGTTGCAATATGTTACAAACTACACCAAATTGACGAAAATAACCTACATCAATTAATTTAATTCCGTCACTCTACACCTTGTCGGTTAAAATGTGGTAAATATTCGGAAACTCACAACCTAGGCGACAACAAAGACTCTTCGTTCTCTTCAAAAAACAAAGACTCTTCGTTTGTTTACTTGTGATTCCGAGGCACATTTGGTAGAATTACTTTTATGACCCTTGGAGTCTACTTTAATTACCAAATATAAATGAGTCAAATTAATCTAGCACCAAGGCGTTATCCAAAAACATTAACAATATGGTTTTTTTAAATTTTTTTGTTTTTTTTTTGAGAAATAGTTATCGAAATTGAGTTTGAATTGATCTAAAATAAAAATAAAAAATAAAAATTGAGTTTGAATTTTTTATTATAAAGCTCAAAACATATAAGTAAACCAACAATGTCTTAATTTATTATTATTTAAATTTTTTTTTTTTTTTAACAAATGGGCCTAATCACGAATTAGCCTGGTCAGGTTACGGTTTTACACATTTTTGTTTTGGCTCAAAAAATTTAGGTTCGGGTTAGGTCCAATTTTGCCATTTCTAACAATAAGGAGTCCATGTTCTTTGAATTGAGTCTTCGTCTTCATCCTCTTTCTTTACTCTAAATTATGACATTTGGTGCTCTAATAAGACCTCCTTAATTAATATCTATTGCTTAATTTTATTTCTGTTTTGACTTTAGATTTGGTTTGTTGTCTTTGTTCTGCATCTTGCACTCTTTTCTTCATGCCAAAAAAGAAAAAAAAAAGAAAAAGAAAACTAAACTCCAAAAGAATGCTCTTTTGGTTTGCATTTACTACTAAGTATATATACGTGCATCACTAAGACATTATTTGTGAACCTAACGATCAATTTACTCGTTTGGAGGTTGAGCTAGCTAAATTTTTAGGTATGTGAGTTAGTTGCTGGTATGATTCATGAAAAAATCAATTTTGGTGTTTTCTTTGCCTTTATTATTAAGGATTGTAGGTGGTTCATGACCCAACTCCCCCGTTACAAAATTTGACATTTTTGCAAAGAGGCTAATCTAGCAACTATGCTAATGGCTAGATTTTGGCTTTGGTCAATCTTATGGATTTTGTGCTATATGACATGACTCCACAAAGGTTTTTTTTTTTTTTTTTGAAAGGTCCACAAAGTTGTTTTGATATTGTAAACTTTCATGTTTCCAATCAATCAAGTTGTTTTTGTTATAAATCGATATCAAGTTATATTATTGTAGAATCCTTAAAATTTTAATTACTGATGATAGTTAAATGAGTAGTTCAAATTTTATCATGATATTAATATTTAAACGAGTATTAAATAACAGAAATTTGATTTTTTATTTAATATATTGATGATGTGGAAAAATATGATGATTAATCATGAATGATCATGGTTTAAAGAATTTTGGGTAGAGTAATTTTAAAAAATCAAGAGAATCTTTAATCATTTTTCATATTTTTTTATTAAAAAAAAACTATTTATTTACTTGTAAAACAAGTTGAGTCCAACACTCCAATTAGGTAATAAGATTACCTTGTTTTGTCGGATTGATGAGTTACTGATTTGGTTATCACTGTCATCATTTTGTTCTTCAATTTCACAACTCTTCCTAAGAAAAAAAAAAAAAAAAAAAAAAGTCAAAAAGGTCACATTTAGAGGATCTATATGCCAGAGAATATACCAAGGAACTATACGTAATGTAGGTTATGTGTTGCATCGACCTTGTTGAGTGAAATGACCAATAAGTTCTTTAATTAATTGTTTTTTTGGGCAAGTTTTAGTTTTTCAGTTAAGCTCTCAAACTTCTAATGTATTTCATTTGAACCTCTATCTTTTCTGTCATTAGAGCATTCACAGCAGTGGATTTAAAAATTTAGCTTTTTAGCTCTACCAAAAGTTACTTTATATATTTTAGCTACACACATGCTGCAACAGTGGATCTATTTTAGCTTTCAACACAATAAAATAATATAAACATCACAATAAAATAATATATCTACTACAATAAAATAATATATCCATTACAATAAACAACAATCATAACCACCTACAACCACCACCGCTGCCGCCGTTGCCTCCACTGCCGCCGCCGCCGCCACTGCCATCGCCACCACCACCGCCACTGCCATCGCCACCACCACCGCCGCCATTGCCACCGTTGCTGCCACCGCCATCGACTCTTCCATTGCCGCCGTCGCCGCCACCATATGATAGCAAATAATCGTCTAGTATAAACAAGTGATTTGTTTAATCCCCCAAATTATACTTATACATTTTTTTTTTTTTACTAAAACAATTTTTCAATTATCATGATAGTCTATTATCGTCTTAATTGTCCGGAAGCAATCTTGGAACAATGTGAACTATGAAATGAAGGAACTTTATAAGAAAACATATAAAATAGAACACATATTATAGTAGGAACAATGTAGCCCATACATTACTCACATACATAACTCAAATCAAATTACAATAAAACTCACACACTCGCACAAGTTCCTATGACTCATGCTTCTCAACATACAAAAAAGAAAGTTCCTACGACTCGCCTTGCAATTGCCATAAATGTTCAATGAGGTCTGACTGGAGTTGAAAATGAATTTCTCGGTCTCTAATGTGTCCATGCCTCTCAATGTATGACATAAATCCATCACTTTGTTCACGTAACAGTTGCAGAGGAGGATTATCCACTCCATCAACTTGTTCATAATCCAACTCTACCACTTCATTATCATCCTGCTCATCTTCAACAATCATGTTATGGAGAATTATACACGCTTTCATGATCTTTTGGAGTGTTTCAAGATGGAAAAATCGTGCAGGTCCACGAACAATTGCGAAATGTGCTTGAAGCACTCCAAATGCACGCTCAACATCCTTCCTACACGCCTCTTGGGCTGCTGCAAATAATTTATACTTCTGTCCTTGTGGAGCTGGGATTGTTTTCACAAATGTTGCCCACTTTGGATATATGCCATTAGCAAGGTAATATCCCATTGTGTAGTCATGACCATTAATTGAGTACTGTACTGTAGGAGCACGTCCTTCAGCAAGTTCATTAAATACATGAGACCGCTCTAACACATTAATATCATTATTTGACCCAGGTAACCCAAAAAATGCATGTCATATCCAAAGATCATATGATGCTATTGCCTCCAAAATAATAGTAGGCTCACAAATATGACCACAATATTGACCTTTCCATGCAGATGGACAATTTTTCCACTTCCAATTCATGCAATCAATTGAACCTAACATACCTGGAAAACCTCGACGTTTGCCATGAGTTAACAGTCTAGCAATGTCTTCATTGTTTAGCTTTCTCAAGTATTCCTTAGAGAAAACATCAATTACTGCAGTAACAAATTTTTTCAAATTTTCTAATGCAGTAGTTTCTCCAATCCACACATATTCATCTATCAAATCACCCGATACTCCATACGCAAGTATTCTAAGTGCAGCAGTTATCTTTTGTAATGAAGATAAACCAAGTTTGTTGGCACTATTTCTTTTTTGAAAAAAGTAAGAGTCATGAGCTTCTACCTTAGATTGAATACGGAGAAAAAGAGAACGCTTCATCCAAAATCTTCTACGAAATAAAGTAAGTGGATATACTGGTGTGGGAGCAAAATAATCAAGAAAAAGCCTCTCATGGCCTGCCAAATGATTACGTCGGATAGAATGTCGACGTTTAGGTTGTGACGTTTCCATGACAAGTTCTTCGATTATCTCATCTTCATCTGAGTCATCAAAAATGAACTCGCGAACCAAATAGTAATTCATGGATGCAACCTTCAAGACAATTGGAAAGCAACTATTACTATAGATGAAAGATTAAAGCCAAGTGACATAAGCCACAACAAAATTAATATAATTAATTCACGCACAAGTCACAACACAAACACAAATACAATTTTGTGCTTGCCCTCAAGCATTTATCAAATATAAGTATATAACCAAAAAATAAAAATTACTTTCAGTAGGACCAAGAAACTAATAAATGGTAAGCAAATAGATTCGCTTTCAAAAGATAAGTAAAAGAAGAAATACTATGAATGCTCATTGTTCATAGATTTATTCTAAGACCTGTCATCTCAAAACCAAGAATTATATCAATGCCTATCACAAGACTGAAAAGAACTTATCAAAAGATAAAAAAGATTGCACTTCAAGTCATAACACATACATCTAGTTTAAGATTAAAATCAAGTGACATAAGCCACTACAAAATACATAAAATTACTACCAAAATACATAAAGGCCTACATAAGCCACTGCAAAATACATAAAAACCTAAACTACATCCAAAATGCAATCAACCCCATTAATTACGTGAACTTTGTCTTGCCATGCTTTCCTTTTGGAGTTGTTCATAAAAAGCTTTTTGTGCTTCAGTCAAGCCACTTGTATCTTTCATCATGATTCTCTCCTCCTCTAACCATTCTGTCATCTCAAATTTTTTCTTCTCAATCATGATTTTTTCCTTCTCAATCTTACATTTTTCATAATTTTTTTCCTTCTCAACCGCAAGTTTTTCCCTCTCAATAGACATTTTCTCCTCTTCCAATTGAGTTACATTCTCAATTAATTTCAATTTCTTGGTCAAATATTCATCTTTTCCGGTGGCTTTATTCTTTCGGATGGCCTTTTCGGCCTTCCTACCAATAGGTCTCTCAAAATTGGAAGAGTCACCAATAGGTCTCTCAAAATTAGAAGAGTCACCAAGTCCGGACCCACAATCCCCTTCACCAATAGATATTGACTCTGGAGTTAGAGGCACAGATGATCTTGATTTAGCATTGCTAGGATCGGCAAACTTTGGTTGGTCCTTTAACATAAGCCAACAATGATCAAGAAGAAAGGGTTTCTCGTGCTTCTCTATAAACAAAACCTTTGCATCTTTAATCTAAAAAAATTAAAAGAAATATAACATAATTAATATCTTCAAACTATTGGTGAATGGACATGTTAACACTATTGCAATATAATTTATACCTTATCTTCTTCGGTTGTACCACTTTGATGAAGTGCATTAACTTGAGCCACACACCCAGCAAACGTATTTACTTTTTCACTAATCGCTCCCCAACGACTTAGCAAGGAGACAACAGTACGTGTAGTACCGGATGTATTGAACTTCTGGAAATACTCCCAAACTTTTTTACGAAATGTATTTTGTGTTTGTTCATTACTATTTACGGCATCAACACTAGTATTTAGCCATGCTGCCACTAGGAGTTTATCTTCCTCTACACTAAAGTTAGAGCCTCGTTTTCCTTTTGCAGAAGAGGCATTTTCAACTTGAGGTTGAGGTGGAGGTGGAGAATTAGAAACTGACAAAGGAGTATTTTGAGCCATTCCCAACAATTGCGAGTCAATTTCTATATCCCCATTCATGATACCCGTAAAATATGGTAGGTTTCTATGTAACTCAGTGCCTCTATGCGACTCCATAAAATTAGGAAAAAAAAAATTGCAAACTTCCCTGTACATAGAAAATTCCCAAACCAACATTTATATCAAAACTTAAAATACTTAGAATTATAACAATAGAACATGATTATGCATAAATACTTAATTTGACATGTAACTTAATCCCACTGATAAAGAAAATACCAAATTCATTTTTGAGCATCTCACAACCAAACTAACAATTTCACGTTAAAATGACCACAAGAAATGTGTGCTCTGTTTCTAGTTTTGTGCAACAATATATCCAACAAAATCCGCCCAAATCAGATGTGAAACATTAAAACAAAATCCCTGCACCAATGCTATCTCATCCAAATTTGCAATTCGTTGGTAGTTCTATTTTCAAGCATCCATAACAGAGAGTAGAAACACCAAACAATCAAATAATAATATCGAGAGAGAGTGAGGATGTTAATACCCAAACAGAGAGGATGCTAATTCCTTTTTAATCTAACATAATTCAGGTGCCTACAATACGAGAGGATGAGTTTTTGAAGCTAAACAAATCGTTCAACACCAAACACCAAACAACAATAAAAAATTAAATATCAAAAATAAAAAATAGAGAAATCCACATGAAGTGGATCCAAATCAAAAACTGAAAGTGGATCGGCGAAGAGGATATTAATACCCAACGCATCCATAATTGACCTGAAGTGGATCGGCGGAAGCGAAGTGCGGCTGAGGCAGATCGGCGACGTGGGTCTGAACTTGACGATGGCGGCGACGTTGACGATGGTCGGGCCGGCGACGTTGAGAGAGTGAGCTTGAGAGGCTTGAGATGAGAGATGACAGTGAACGAGAGAGAGTGAATCATGAGACCGGATTTGATAAAATGAAAAAAAGAAAAAGAAAAAAGAAAAAAAATAGAAGCAGGTTGTACCGTACCAGAGTTGACGAGGATGGCTACCGTTCCAGAGTTGACGATGACGGTGATCGTACCGGAGTTGAGGATGGCGGTGACCGTACCGGAGTTGGGGATGGCGGTGGGTCTGTGTGTGTGTCTGTGTGTGAGCTTGAGAGGCTTGGAGTATGAACGAGAGAGAGTGAGAATAGAGTGAGAGTGAAGAACCATCGTGTTTGATAAATGAATAAAAAAATTGGAACAAGTGGTCAGTTGAATAAAAAAACATTTTTTATTTTTAGCTCCACGCTACAGTGCACATCTATCTTTAGATGTGCACTGTAGCGAATCATGTATATTTTTTTGCTTTAGCTCCACTGCTGGAGCATCCTTTTAATGAAAGTGGAGCTAAAATATAGCATTATGGCTTTATACCACCACTGCTGCATATGCTCTTAGCTTTTATATCCTACATTGTCTTCCTTTCTCATCACTTGTATGTATACGTAATAACTATAATAAGAAAAAAAAAAAAAAAAAAAAAAAACTCAAAACTCGAACTGCTTTGCCACAAACAGATTAAGAGCTAAACTGGCTTTAATATCTCTGTCAAAGAAGATTAAGCTGTCTTACTCCTAAAAAATGAATAGACAGTTTCATAATTTCAATTCTATCATAGCTGAGGGCCCGAGCCCCGACGCATTTGCTTGAAAGTAACCGGGTCAAAATGGCAATTAGTTTGCGGTTGAAAATGTTAAACTTTCTCAAGTTGACTAATAAAAAAAAGAGGGATGCTACGTCTACAACAATTTTACAACATTTTTACAACAAATCACAGGTGGTTAGTTGTTATTGGTTCAAATTTGAAACTAACACTAAGATTACTTTTTTGGCCCAACAATAACAACCAATAACAACCTACCACTTAGGAAATGTTGTAAAAATGTTGTAGAAATGTTGTAGACATAGCATTTCTCTAAAAAAAAAGATTCATTTTACTTTAAAGACAACATATATTGTACTATACAATAACCTCGTACATGACATAAATAAAAACTAGTTACGTAATCATTTTTATATAAAATAAAAGACTTAAAAAGTCATGTAAAAAATTAACTTATGTAGTTTTTATTTATTTATTTAATTTGGAAAACTTTCGTATCTATTTTGAAAGTGCTTAATAATTTTCAATTTATGATATTAGTGTATAATATATATATATATATATTTGAGAAAAGTGTGGTGTATAAATAAATGATACACCCATCTCTATTTTTGTATATTGTCAAAGTTGGTTTGCGAAGCACTCATTGGATTATAGTGTTCAGTTTTAATGTTTAGCTTTTGTTACTGCTATTTTATGTTGCTACTTCTTGAAGTAAAAAACCATCATAAAAGAGCCAGAAATCATAATGCCAGGAAAGGTAGCATTTAACTACCAAAATAAAAACTCCAACAAAAACAATTAGAATTTATTGGAATTAAATAGTTGGAGTCGGATTGGATTAGAATTTAGACAAGCTATACTGTTGTTGCTAATTTAGTGTTTGAGTAGATTCAATTTTAATTTGAATGTAGATTTCAGTATGACGATAGGTACCCCTTTGCCTCAAAGTGATAATTAGAATATACACATTCAACCCGTAAAGAAATCATGTAAATATCAAATACATATAAGTGGAAGTGTGAGTAGATTTGAATTGAACTCATGACTTGTCCCATAAGACTAAAATTTTAATGTGGTTGTTTAATACCATTAGGGATTGGTCTAATGGTTCCCTATGCGTAAATTTCAATATTTTTTCAAGATTAAAAAAAAAAAAACTTTTATAATGGTAAATGATAGACTAAAAAAAAAAATTCTTTTAGTGGATACAAAAAATTATTTTCACAATGGATAAATTGTCTAGCTATAAATACTAAATAATAAAATGATGTTAATGGTAAACCCAAATAAAAATCAATAATAGTTGTTACATTTGTTGTGAAAAATATTTTGTCTTTAGCATTACTCTATGTTTTGTTTTTGTTTTTTCTTGGATAATTTGATAGTTGGGAGACAGAGGATTTGAATACTGAATAAGCAGTGAGTGACAATTCATGTTTACGTGTCGGGTTCATGTCTTATCAATTCATGAGTATTCAACTATCTATGTCAACATGAACAATACACGTTATTAATTGTGACAGGATCTCTACCTTAACACAACATGTTTACTAAACTAGTAACACGACACAACTCGTTTGACTTGTTTAATAACCATGATGTGTTATGATTAACATGACTTGACATGACCCATTTGATTAATAAGCCAAGTTGAAATGTTTACCTAATACAAATAACTTGTTAATAGCAATTCTTCTGTTTTGTAACATGTATACATTACAACTAAATTCTAAACAAAATCTCCAACAACGAAAATATATTTACAACCATAAATTTAAAGGTGGCCTAGACAAGATGAAATTAGATGAAAAAATATGTTTATATATCTCAGGTTTTAAAGGGTAAATTGGTAAAATGATGCTTAGTTAAAGGGGTTAAACAACTGAAAAGAAATTTCATGTGTTTGCTTTTTCGTGTCGACTTGAATATTACATGAATCTGCTAAGGCTCAACCCTATCTTGTTAACTTTGTATGTGTTTGTAGATCATGTTGAAAATTATCACCTTAAATCTTGAACATTTTTGTTGAAAAATACTAGAATCAGGGCTAGCCAATGCTTAGGCAAGTTAGGCCTAGGCCTAAGGCCCCACCAAAAATAAAAAATTTCCCTTAGGGAAAAAGGCCCCACTTTCTATGGTTAAATATACAAATTTTTATAAAATTATATATATTTTAAAGGTACATTGTACATTTTTATTATTATTATTAGTAATGTTAAGGATACTACAAATTTTACTATTGGTTTACAAATTTCCATGTTATTAATCACAAAAAGTGATATAAACATTCATTAGTTAAATTGATGAAGTTCATTAATGAGAGTCAAAGTCACATTATATTTTGAAAATTTTATAGTGCTTTTAATTAGCACATTTTTCTTTTTCATTTCTATTAGGACTCTCAAAGTACAAAGTACAAGACTAATAGAACCTTAACCCAACTGAAATCCTAAAATGTTTCAAAAAGATGTTACAAATGTGTTAAATCATCAATTATAAATTAATCTCCCCTAATAGTTTGAGACTTAAGTTTTTGTAAACTGATATCCTACAAAGCCACATATCAAATAATCTCTCTCTCTCTCTCTCTTAAAAACAAGATATAAAAATAAAAATTAGTTTACAACTTTACTTAACTATGTATCATTATATATCTAAAATAAAGTATCTTTTTTAATCGTAATATATTTTTATTTCTTTTATTAATATTTATAGTTCAATTATGATATTCAATTCTTTATATGAAATTAACATTAGTTTAATTGGTATTATTCATCAAATTATGTATTTAATGTATCAAATTAACCTTGATTTAAAAAAAAATTAAATTAATCTTGATTTGATTAGTAATAAATAATTTTATTTAATTAATATTTACATATTAAAAGTCCCACATAAATTTTTTGCTTGGCTTGGGCTGCCCCTTACTAGAATGCTTGAGTTATGTTCCTTCAAGACAAATTGCAAATGACAAAATCCATGGGGGGCCTAATGAAAATTATGCTAAAAAACAGAGGCATCATAAAAGAAACCAAAACCATCTCAATCAGACCAGGGACAATTTCGTCATTTCATCCTCTTTCCCACCAAAACTCACTTTCACCACCACCATACCCACCCAAAGTATCACCTTCCTGATACCAAAAAAAAAAAAAAAAAAAAACCCAATATATTTGCACCCAAATTCTCTTCTCTTCTCTCCTTTCAATGGAGTTGAAGAGGCCACAAACTCAGACCCAAATAGCGATCTTATCCTTCACCTGCTTCTCTCTCTTCATCCTGACCGTCGGATTAGATGACCAAGTGCTGGCCTTACTACCACCACCAACAACAAAGGCCTCAGGCGGTGAGAGGTATGTTCAGATGCGGGCGGGTGCAGCGTTCAAGATAGCGGTCTTTGCAGACCTGCATTTTGGGGAGAACGCGTGGACAGACTGGGGTCCAGTCCAGGACGTGAACTCAGTAAAGGTCATGAACACTGTGCTGGACAATGAAACTGCTACAGGTGACGTTATCGCTTCTTTTTTAATCAATCATGTGCTAGCTTAGCTTAGCTAGCTTTGTTCTGTTGTGTGATAATAACGTGGTTGTTGTACCATGTTGTTTCAGTTGCCATGTCACTGTTATTGTCCTACTAAATATTAATTCCAACTGGTTTTTTTATTTTATTTTTTATTTTTATTTATTATTATTTGAGAAAGAGGAAAGGTCTAAAGGATGATGCTTTTTCAAAAAGCATTTTTTCTAAAATTTTAAAAAAGTATTTCGTGTTTTTCAAAATTTTAAAGTGAAGTGTGTATATAAATTCGTAGTCAGAAATATGGTTTTGACTTTTGAGAGCTCACAGAAGAAAAGTCAATTCAAGGGTTATGTACCATGCACATAATCACTGGAACTTAGACACTTGTTTCTTTCTTTTTTGCTATTACATACTCCTGCACAAGTATGCAGCAAAACCTTTCCCATAACTTATTAATGGTTAGTTCGTTAATAGTTAAGTACTTGTGAATCCACACTACTTTTTTATGTAGCGTATTAAGTCCAATTTCTTGAAGGGAGTTTGGGATTAGTAATCTGGGACCACTAACTTAGCAACTTGTTCATGTGGGTCATTTGTGAAGTGTCTTGCACATGTGGCTCGAATCTCGAAATGGCAATGATATGGGCCTTACACTCTTTTACTGCTACATGTTTGTTGTCTCTTTTGTCATGTCAGGATAAATGGGGAAACAAGTTTTAGAATTGCATCTTGAAGGGTCTATCTATTAGTTTTAAGTGCTATTGAATTTTAGTTTTGTTTCCAAAATTCGGACACTAGAAGTATTAAAAATGGATATCTCACGTGGTCAATGCTGATTAGTCTATTGAGAATCCATAATTCGGCCCTAAATATTTTGGGACAAAAATTTGGTTGTACAATCTAGACTTCTAAATATTTTAACATTGACAAAGTTGATCAAAATAGATTAAATCATATTAAGATTACCCCAATTTAGCTTAGTTTCAAGAAACAAAATTGTCTATACATTTAGGTTATTATGCAGCACATATATAGATATTCTAAATATTGAACAGCATGGGCAGCTTAACATCTTGCTTACCATTTGCTCTCATCAAACAGTAACAGTTGACCAGTTGTGTATTGCCTTACAAAGAGCTATGAGCAGATTTGGTGCGTTCGACCTTGCCACAATGAATAATTAGGACTTTAGAGTGTAGTCTGTTGATTCTATTCAATGAATTGATGTCCACTAGTGGGGGCAACGGTTTCATTTAGATATAGCATTTGTTTCATAATTACATGACCGCAAATTCAAATTACTACACTTCAACATGTTGTTGCTGTTAAGAGGAACACCGATTGTTCTTTCTAAGTTGGCTCAGTTTTAACTGGAGCAGAAAAGGTATTAAGGCATGCCTGGTACCACTTTGACATAAATGGTTTTCATTTCCTTTTTATGGGTACTCTCCATGGAATAGATTATGATATTGTGCCAAAAAAAAATAGAGATCATTGCAAAGGCATGACGAACTTGTTGGGTTTGTTTTTTTATTTTCTGTTAAAATGGTTAGTTCTGAATGCTACACGAAGAAATTTTCATATGATGTCTTAGTGTCCCTTGTATACTGTACTAATATGCTGGGAATAGGTGTCACTTACCTGGTGACTATCACCTGTTGTAGATGACAAGACCATTATTATTTTGTGGCTTAGTGCATTATGTTGAAAAAACTTAAATTTCGTGTCTATTCTAATATTCTGAATTGTTTGATATTCAGCTGACTTAAAAGGTTACATTTTTGCTTAATGTTTCGGTCTACCCTGACAAATTGCCATGCTTTCTCCAATGATTGTTCAATTCAAAAAGTTAAGCGTGCAAAGCTTGATTTAGAGCCCATTTGCATAGTTAATATTTTGATTTATTTATTTAGATTTGTTTTTTCGGTTATAATACTAACGAACTGATTGGATAGCAGATTTTGTTATATTCCTTGGAGATGTCATTACAGCCAACAATATCCCAATAGCAAATGCCAGCTTGTATTGGGATCAAGCAATCTCTCCAACAAAATCCAGAAATATTCCGTGGGCCAGTGTGTTTGGAAACCATGACGATGCACCATTTGAATGGCCGATGGAGTGGTTTTCAGCCCCTGGAATTCCTCCACTTATTTGCCCAGCAGTCAACTCAACATATTCAGGTTAGCATGATGTATGAAATGTGGTGTAAAAAGGCTGGTGACAAACCCAGTCATCACTAGTGACAGGCAACACTCCTTGGGTTTGTCAGTGTTTCCCAGGATTATGATTGATCTCTCATTGTTTCAGACAGCTGCCTCATTGGAGCTTGGTCTATTGTAAGCTGGGATAGAGTAAAAAAGTTATTCACGCAAACTATGATAAAGAATACTCAAATTACAGAACCAAGTGAACCATAAAATAAAACCCTGGTGCGCAATTTTATGAAATGAACATAAGATAGCCCTTTAGATGATGTTTATAATTTGAAGATAGCATTAGCGATAGGATACCAAATTAATCAGTAATCATAAGATCATAACAATATATTTTTGCTAACTTATAATAGTTTAATATATGTTGGCAAGAATGGCATTTTGCACAAATTGTTGACAATTAAGGAATTGATTGCATTGAGTAAATCAAGCGTTTGGAGGAATCAAATAGAAAGATGTGAAGATCACATTCAAAATATGCATGTAATAATTTGATTGTTTACCTATTTTCAAATTCTGTAAATTCCATTATAAGTCTGAGTTCCCGTGTAATGTGTTCAATCAGGAGGATGAAAGATGTAGCCATTTGGCTTTTGGTGTTGTGTTCGTAGCTCTTAGTGACTAAACCATGTTAATCTCTTCTGTTCTTCCTTTCTCATCTTCCATAATATATTACTATTTCAAAATTTGAAAATATAGAAAATGATGTCATTCTAACATGCAAATTCTCAATAGTATCATAATATATGATTCTCTTCTTATGAGAGATTTAAATACTTTTTTTTTTTGGGGGGGGGGGGGGGGGGGGGTGGGGAACACTTTAAAGGTCATATCAGCTTCTCTCTGATGGAGCCATTATGTCTGGCAGGAGAAGATGCATGTAGCTTTAGAGGCACACAGCGTATTGAGCTGATGAAACACGACATTGAGCATGATGTGCTATCTTATTCTAGCAATGGTCCTAAAGAGCTTTGGCCAAGTATATCCAACTATGTTCTCCAAGTCTCATCATCAGATGATCCAAAGTCACCCGTGGTATACCTGTACTTTTTAGATTCTGGCGGCGGGTCCTATCCAGAAGTTATCTCAAATGCCCAAGCAGAATGGTTCCAGAAAAAATCTGAAGAGATCAACCCTAACTCAAGGTATTAGAACACAGAAATACTTCTTTTTTTAACTACTTTTTGTGGAACCTTATTAGCATTGACTACAATTAATTGGAAACAAGGTTTAAATATCCAGACTCTAGTTCATTGATTTAAATGGTTTGCAAGAGAAAGGAATAAAATGAACATAAAACTTTGGAACATTGCTCCCGATGTGGTTTGATTATACAGAAAGTGAAAAGGAAAGAAAGGTTTATTCCATTGAGTCAAATAGTTATAATTGACAATGCTGAGGTTTTGGTTTTCTTCTTTGAAGTGCACCGATAAGATATGGAGAATATTTATATATATATATATATTTAAATTTGTTAAATAAATCTGTTTCCCTCATATTCTTATCCAATTTAGTGTTACCTGACAGCGTGCCCGAGCTAATATTCTGGCATATTCCAAGTCAAGCTTATAATACCGTTGCTCCATGGTTTGGAATACGCAAGCCTTGTGTAGGCTTAATTAACAAAGAAAGGGTTGCTTCACAAGAAGCAGAATTGGGAATCATGGAACTTCTTGTTAAAAGGACTTCTGTCAAGGTAAGTACACATATAAGCAAGCATGACACACATAATTATATTCATTTCAAAGATAAGCAATGCACAACCGTATTCATATGTAAATATATAGATTTGCATATTCATACATATATTCATGTTAGATGCCTGCTCTCTAGGTAACGACACAAAGGAACAAGCATGTGCATGTATGTACATACAAAAGTACATATACCTTCATACACATATGATACACATCAGTGCTCCTAGAGAGACTGGGTCTAGACTTGACCTTGAAATTTGAATGACCCCATTTTCAGCTGGATTGATTGATTACTATTACCAAGTCAAATAGGGAATTTCTTGATACACATGCTGGCCAGGCTTTGCCTGGCTTGATTTGTATGACTCGGCTTCTGTGGCCCAAAATGACCAATTTATTTTTGTTATTGTTCCATTTAATTGACAAGAATTACATAAGAAAAGAATGAAAACTTCTTTTGACATGTTGAAATTTGAGTACCTTGTATTTGTGTCTTTTATAACTTCGTTGTAGTCAAAAGGAGCTTTTCTTTTCTTTTTCTTTTTCTTCTTTTTATATTTTATTTTTTCATGTTATGTTTCTTTTGGTTATTCATCATGATTAATTTATCATGTTGTTCTACCCCTCCCCTATAAATTGGTTCTTCATGATTGTATGGTACCATTATCTTTTTTCATTTCTATCGCAATACATTTCCCTGAAAATATGAGTTCAAGCACCCATAACATTTGAGTCACACACTTGCACCTAAATCATCCAAATGCAGTTTAGGATGGTCAGCTGAGTTTTGGTAATTGTAAATATATCTTTCTTTTAACTGTGGAAGCAGTATAAGCAAATATGTTAATGTTTTGGCAGGAAGGTTGAAAAAATCCTGATCAGTTTGGCTTGAGAAAGCTCGGAATTGGAACCACATATTTAATATGCAATATGTGTGCTTAGGGTTCTTGAATATCAGAAACTAAATGAATCTGTGGCTTGGGTTTGACGGATATGAATGACATCATTTTGAATTCTCTCTTTTTATTGTTGCAGGCAGTATTTGTTGGGCATAACCATGGATTGGACTGGTGCTGCCCTTATAAGAAACTCTGGCTCTGCTATGCTAGGCATACTGGTTACGGTGGCTATGGAAACTGGCCTAGAGGAGCTAGAATTATAGAAATCACTCAGCAGCCTTTCTCTATTAAATCTTGGATAAGGATGGAGGACGGTGTAGTACACAGCATTGTTACCTTGAGTCTTTGAGTACCATCAAGGATCATATAATTGTTCACATTTGTAAAAGGAAAAAGAGGACAGATATTATATCTGTGCAAGTATATGCATTGCAACTTCTTCCCCCCCAACACCCCCCCCCCCCCCCCAAGATCAAACATGTTACATGATGTATATATGTGTGTGTAAATTTTATAATCAGTTTGTATATGTTTTATACACGAGGCCACCATTTTTTTTCCCTATGTTTCTTTTCTTTATCAACATGACGCATTATTAGCTTTCATAATATCTTTTAACTCTAAGAAATATTGATGAGCTTTTAAGCCAGATATATGATGACTAGGTACAGGGAATGTATTTCCTCATCTAAGTTTTAAATTTATTCAAGCTTTTCAAATTATTGACTTTATAATTTCTTCATTCTATTCGAACAATAAATTATGGATCAATTCTATATCATTAAGAATTTTTTCCTAGGCTCATCTCTGCTAGGCTAACTCTTATGATAATCAGTAGATGAAAATGTTTTTAAGTTAAAACAGCTTCATGGCACATCATAACAGGTCTCCTTCCATATCTAGAAACTCCCTGAAGCACTTTTCCAGGGTTCTGTTTCTTTCAGTAATCAGTGTTTCTGTGTAAAATTATCTTAATGCACCAACCATGGCCTCTCGAATCAAAGCTCTCATGGCTCTGCCACGCTCTATGCTTAGATAAGATTAATAAAAGAAGGAATACTTGATTAAAACTCCAGAAGAAAGCATCATAATACTGCAATTTTCTAATGAATATCTAAATCAAGTTAAGCAATGCATTAATGTTGGCAAATGGGGGGGATGTGGGTGTAATTATAACGACAGTGATGGTACATTACTATGAAAATGTTTCTTTTCCCCTTTTGGTTATCCATAAGAGGCTCTTTGTTATGACAAGTTGCTATTCTAGTTTTGTGTAATCAAACTAAGCATATGCAATTTGATTTTAATATTGTTCATGCTTAGATGGTCAACTTATTTGAAATCCAAGTGATGAAAAGAAATTGACCCATTGTTCACAAAATGCTTCTTTATGTGGAATCAAGCTAAGTTGACTCTAACTTTTATGAGTTAGTAAAATATTTGAAACACAGCTAACAGGATAAAATTTTTTTCTTTAAAAAAAGGGGAAGCTATGGGCTAGTTGTTTTTGAACAAGTTGGACAATGCAGCAAGTTAGGTAGCATTATTAAATAATTAAAAAAAGGCACAAAACAATTACTACAGAATCTTATGACTGACATTTTACAAACATGCAACATTAATAACTAGAAAAATTGCACGATTTAAATCATTGTAGATTTTAGATCAGAAAGAGTTTAAATGTTGGGATCTCATCTCTAAATCAGGTTTTATAACTATGACGGAGAAGATTGCTTTCTAGTTCTCTTGCTTTGACCAACTGGACCAATCAGATTCTCTTTACAAATCACTGATTATGATGGTATTTTAAATAAGTTAAGAAAAATTTCCCCAATTTTCTTTACATCACTGTAGCTCTTTTGATCAATAAAACATACCCCTTATTTGATAAATAAGGTAACGAGGTCTTGAGTTCAAGTTTTTTAACCAATACTTTACGCCAACTTAAGTAATTTATGTTTGTTATTATCTGATGTGTGTGGGATAAGACGACTATATTCACCAAAAGATTAGTCAGTTGTTTTAAGAACCTCGAAGATCAGACACCCAAGGAAAAAAAAAAAATTGAAGGTCAGGTAGGGCTTGGAAGGCTACCCCATTGTGTAGTCTACCATTATTGTCTTTCAATAAAAATTAATTAATAAAGAAAAAAATGAAGAAGAGGTCATTTACTTGGGCCATTAAACAACTCAAAAGCCACTTTAATCTCTTCCAGTTGGGACAACTCATATCAGCCCAAATTTGTTAAGCAAATTCCTAGCCACCCCCATCCATAAAAAAAGAGTGTTATGTTAATTATAGGAATTTCAACATTTATAACTTTCCGTCTGAAGACATTAACTAGCAAAAAGCCAATATGGGTCTCACTGTGCTGGGCCACAATGTGAAGGCAAAGAGCTAAGGTTCGATTCTCTTGGACAAGTCAAATCCAGTTCACATGGCTAATGATAAAAGAAAAGGGGACCAATCTTGCCATTGGCTTTGAATAAATGTCATATTTTTAATCTAATCTACCTAAAATTTGACAACCATAGTTAAATTTGACTATTTTTAAAGAAACTTTGTGCACCACAAACAACGCGGCTACAGGTGAGACTTTGAGCTGGGTTTATTAAAAATGCAGCTCCACCCCTGGTCTATAGTCGCATTTAGGAACCGCGGCTAGAACCTATAGTCGCGTTTTTGGGGTCTATAGCCGCGTTTCAAAAATGCGGCTATAGACCTTTTTTTTTTGGTATTGGTGCCTTGAAATGTCTTGCAACAAACAGTTTCTAAGAGCAATACTATAATAAATTTCCCCAAACTCACTGGAATTAAAGCCAAATTCCTAAAATGTTCACAACATTAGGGGTAAGAATTTCCATGACATTAATTTTATATGAATGTATTCAAGGGCCCTGTATTTCAATTGGTAACACTTCCTAGTGTTTTCAACAATATGACATTAATTTCTACAATTACATTTTAATTGAACCTGTTCACAATTGCTTATGTTCTTCTCTACTCACAAAACAAAAAACAAAAAAACAAAAAAAAAAAACTCATGTTTTATTTATTTATTTATTACTTATTTTTATTTTTATTTTTATATTTAGAGAAAACGATAGTAAACTTTATCATTCACTATCATGCTATACAATGTGAAAGAGAAAAGAGAAGCATTCTTCTAATCAAATGGTCTCCTCATTCTCTTTTGCAACTTTAGCAAGAGCTAGAGCAACACAAGTAAAGTGCATCTTTAAAAAAATAACAAAGGATATACTAACAAATTGTTCACAAATCAGCTTAATATCCTCCAAGATCCATGCCACTTCCAAAAAACACATCCTATCCGAAAGTACAATTTATTTCGGCAATTTTTGATCATCCAACAAGCAACACACAAACTTATGTTCTTTTCATACAAAGAAAATATCATGATTAAAATTTCATAGCTATATTAATTTAAGTTATAGTTTAGATGTTAAATTAGTTTTTTCATTTATGAACCTATAAATAAAATTAATCAATTTTAACAACATATATAACCATGAACTAAATAATTTATATTACTCATCTAATATATATATCATTAAGTTAAATTCATAGATATTGTATAACTTCTAATCTAATCTATAAACTCAAAAATCTTTAACACTATATCTACGTTTTATAAAATAATCTAAACTTCATGTTCACAAGTTTGTTTGTGAATAGAAAAAGTTGATTTGGATTTCATTAGACAAATATAAACAAATTTTTACTTAGGTTGAGTCTGAGCTATTTATTATCAACTTAATATGCTTCTAATCCTATTGTAAAATAAATTTTTGGGTAAATTACATTTCAAATATATATCTTAGGGATAGTTTCGATTAAACTTAGTAATTTCAAAAGTTTTAAATTAAATGTTGAAATTGTTAAAAATTAAACTTTATAGTTTTGTTGTTTCAAAATGAATCCTTAGCTTTCAAGTTCATATCAATTTGTCAAAAGTCTTGTAGTTGAATTGACACCTCCCCATGCACAAAGTGCTTGGGGGATTGGGGGAAAATGATTTGAGCTGTAGGGTTAGCAGAATATTGTAATTATCTCTCAAAAAAAAAAAAAAGTTCATATCAATTTATACTCTGAAGCTTTAAGGTTTGATTTGGAGAATTTATTAGAGGACTAAATTAATACAATTTCAAAATACAAGGTTTTTAATTTGAAAAAAAAAAAATGGTTTAATTTGAAACAGTCTTAAAATTCTAGGTTTAATTTGAAACTTTTGAAATTATAGGTTTTAATTATGCAACCCCTCTACCTTGAATTCAAAGCTTGCATAAGGAGTCACATTGACATCTTTGCCCCTCATTGACCCTTTCCCACTAATTTGAACCACAAGTGTAAAGTTTAAATATAATTTGCCCTGAATTTTATTATTAAATTAACATGGAAATGGACTAAAATTAGGAAGGGATGCGTTTGAAACCTTTAGCTAGCATCTTGGGGCCATCCTCACAGGACTCGTTCTTGTAATTACTTGGTGTGAGTAGAATGATGAAACTACGTATTAGGTGCTCAAAAACTCTAAACATAGTGGTTAGCCAAAACTTATAAAAAAAAAAGGGGAAGGAAAGCAAGGAAAATAGGAGCAAAACGATAACTCGTACATTTCTCAGTGTCATAATATGTTCTTAGGTTCTATACTTTAAATAAAGCCTTGAGCAGGTCACTGCTATGCTAATCAATAATCACTACAAACTGGTCCACAAAGAAATTGTACTTTCCACATGAAAGAAGCTATATATTTATTACATAAGATATTCATAAAAACTTTAGGTAGATTGTCTCCTGTCAAATAATAGAACCTTTCATTCCCACAAACAATCACTTGTATTAATGGATCAAATCCCATGTTTTCTCACCTTTTAAACAACAATTTTAAAATTCCTGTCCTCTTTCTCTGGTATTGGACTATTGGTTTCTTCATAGAAAATCATAAAAAACTGACCTTAAAAATTTAACATATTTTCTAATTATGACTTGACGTATCAAAACGTAGTATGAACTCATGAAAATTCACCCAAATCATTTCTCAAGCTCAGATTAATCGATCAAATCCTATGTTTTCACCTTTTAAACAAAACTTGGTAATGCAACACATATATTCCTAATAGTGAATTGATATAGCCAAAATGTAATTTGAAACCATAAATTCACCAAACCCAGACCAAAAAAAATAGGTAATCATTCAGCAATTTCCCTAAATTTTTTTTTAAAAAAATTTTATTTTATATTCAATAGTTGGAGTAGAGGAATTAAAACCCTAAATGTCTCAGTTAAGAGGTGCAAACCAAATAAACTACAAGCCTCTCATGGTAGTAATTTTCTTACTCTAAACTATGTTTTAAGGCCCTTATTTCTTCTTTGCTTTTAGAGTAAATTATAGCTAATACTCTTGAGGTTTAGACTAATGATAATTAGGTCTAAAACATTTTAAAACCGGTCAATTTAGTCCCTAATCACCGTGACAAAAAGCAGAAAGATAATAATAATTTAGAAACTAAATTCATCAGTTTTGAAATGTCTTGATCTTGGTTAGCCGGCCCAATCCTCGTAAATATCCACTGTATTTTACTTGTTTTTTTTATTGTAAGGTGTTTTTTAAGATGGTTGGTGGGTGGGAAATACATAGGTCAAAAAAAGGTAAATTGACAAAAACAGACGTTCGAAGTGGTCAGGGGCAGTTGTGAAAGTGACAGTTGGTATAGCGCGAAAGGGAGGCAAAAGGGACCCTCATGAAATTGAAGACACTAACTCTTAAGTGACAAGCCTCATCAGTCATTTCAAAGTACCTACATTGCATAAACAACCCATAATAAGACCACCTAAGACCTCATACTTCACTTCAAACTCCAAAGAGTAATAATGGGTTTCCCTTTTCCTACAATGTTCTTGCTTCCATTCTCACTCCCTCAACCATAGTATTACTTGAGTCACTTTAGTCTTGAAAAGCAACACTGACCAAAAGGTTGAGAAAATCCCACTTGGGATTTGTCATCAACAAGGTATAAAGTGAGCCAATTCTTGATTTTGAAGCTTTAGCATTTTTTCTTTCTTTCTTATCATTTGTGATCTTTTTCTGGTTAAATCAATGATTCTCTTTACTTGATAAAGCAAAAGGGAAGGTACTAGTATACTTTTTTAGAATATAAGTTATTGTTTTAGATTTGCATTCATAATTATCAACTGAGAAATAAAAACATCTATGGTATTGAAATTGTTAAATGTTTGTACTTCGAATTCAGTCAGGCCAAAATGGTTTTGATGAACTGAAATTCTATCATAAACAGGGTCCATTATTTGTTTCCCAGTGTGTATTCTCTAGAAAATTGATTAAACATCTTTATTATCTAGAAGTTTTTTTTTTCCTTGGGTTGTTAAACTTCTATTGAACTTAATGTGGTATGGTTGTTTTTGTTTTTCCTTCTCAGATATAGGGTCTACTTGAAGAATATAGACTGAAGTTGATGAATTTGGTCAATATGATCATATAAATCTTCAATGGCTAAAAAGAACAGGTGGTGGTTTGGTTGGGTGAGGAGGCTCTTTACTTCTGAGGTGAAGATGAAACTAGAAAAAGTTGATTTACATCCTTCTGCTTTCATTGTCTGAAATGGTCATTTCTAGTACTCCTCTTTGCTAATCTTTCTATTCCTTTACATTTTCAGAAATCAAAGAAGCGGAGATGGCTTTTAGAAAAGGTTAAATGTAAGCAGTACCCTGCACTCACAGCACCACAGAGAACACTAATTGAAGCAACAGAAGAGCAGAGAAAGCATGCTTTGACTGTTGCCATAGCAACAGCAGCTGCAGCTGAGGCTGCAGTGGCTGCTGCCCATGCTGCAGCTGAGGTTGTCCGACTTACAAGCGCATCTCAATCTTGCCAGCATTTCATACAGCAAGATAGAAACTTGGCTGCCATTAAAATTCAAAGTGCTTACCGTGCACATCTTGTGAGCTCCTTTAAACACTTGCTTATCTTTCTCCACAAGTAATTTTTGTTTGTTTAGGCTTCTAGAATGGTTTCTGGCACTCAAGTGCAAAGGTTTTCAATCTCAGTAGAGCTTAAATGTCTATTAGAGTGTTTCTTTTTCCTTCAAATCGGTCTTGTTTACTTTTTTAACAAATCAGTTGATAACTGCCTTTTTCTTTGAATCACTTTAACTGATATTTTGAGCAAATAGCTTGGGAAAATCTAGTGTCAATTGGTAGTCACTCTGCTATAAAGACCTCCAAATATTTCAACCTGTTCACATGCTTCTTAAAGATAATGAGAGGCTTTTACAATGCATTGGGATCTCAACAGCAACAACAAATTGAGGATTTAGAGAATCACAAACCTTAAGAAACAGTGTTTTTTTTTTGTCACATATTGCAAAGGACACTCATTTTAGTTTTTCTTGTCATCCTAAATATTAGCCAAATCGATTTTAAAAAAAGAATTATGCATCCAAAATTCTTATACATTCCTGAAATTTCAAATTTTTTATCTGAATTCTGATTAGGCAGGCTAATTTCTCTATAGATGTTAATGTTCAAAACAGTATGGGCCCCTAGTATTAATGTCAATTAATTGAATTTCTGATAGCTGAAATTGAAAGCAGGATTTCACATGTGTTGACTTTGTACATAAAAAAAAGAAAAAGAAAAATGTTTGCCTCTTGTGCCTAATTTGAATTCCAAATGGGAGCGGAACAGGCAAGGAAAGCATTCAGAGCATTGAAAGGATTAGTAAGACTTCAAGCCATAGCACGTGGACGTGCTGTGAGACGCCAAGCAGTCACATCAAAGTGCTTGTCACCCAATTCAAAAAGACAGGCAGAGGTCCAGGGAAGGAGTATTCTTACTCCAGATGAAACCTGTAAAGATTGTGATAAGAAACAGTCTATCAGGGAAAAAAAGGAATTGGAAGAGGACTTACAGGTAGTGAGATATTTCAATTTTGATGAATGCCTTTGAAGTGTTCTCAAAGGAACTTTTAAGAAGGTTAAAAAAAAAACCCCTTTTAAGAAGAATGAGCTCTGAAAAACAAAGAGTCTAGTGGCCCTTTTATGTTATTGTTTATGAAAGAACTCAGTGGATCACAAAGCAATATTTTTTCTGTGTTCCTAGTGCCTTCCAACCTTTAGAGATATATATATATATATATATATATATATATTTTCAAAAAAAAAAAAAAAAACACTCCTAGAAGTAGGTGGTACCATCTGTATAGAGAAATGACTTTGACAAAGATCTCCAATCAGTTTGCATGTTAAAGAATTAACGTGTATGAATGTCTTTACCTTGAAGTTTCTGTGAACAAGTCATTATTTAATGAGGCTGTAAATCAACTATGTGTAGATGTTTTCTTATTAGATTCACTCAAGATTTTGTTATCAACAGCTTGAAGGCAGCAGTGAAAGAAATTGGGATCACAGCATACTTTCAAAGGAAGACATGGAAGCCATATGGTTAAGAAAGCAGGAGGCCATTATCAAAAGAGAGCGCATGAAAAAATATTCATTTTCACACAGGGTAATTCAATCTGTTATGACTAGAAAAAGAGAGAAGCATTTCATTCCTAAATGTTGCTTGCTTCCACATTTCTTTTATCCTGTTTCAATGTCAACTAGAAAAGAAAGAGGCATTAAATTTCTTCTGTTGATATCTGTGTTTTGCAACTAATTATGTTTCTCAGGAGAGGAGAAATGCTCATATGCTGGAAGAATCAGATGACAACAAGGAATTTGGAAGAAATAGCTGCCTGCTAGAACAATGGATGGAAAAGGAGGCTTGGAATAGGGAAGGACTAGAAACTTTTAAACCTACAGTCCTCATTCTGGGTGAAAGGCATGGAAGATCACAACTTAAACCAAGAAATGAACAAAAATCAGATTTTCTTGGACTGGATTCACAATGGTCATTCCCACGGAGATCTTTCTGTCATGCAAAACAGAATTCAGCTGGTAATAACAGTTTGATGCCAAATTCTCCTATTTTTCCTACTTACCTGAGTGCAACAGAATCTGTCAAGGCAAAAACAAGGTCTTTAAGCACACCAAAGCAACGGATGGGATACCTGGACAGTTGCTTTGATCACACTTTTGCAAAAAAGGATGGGCTATCCTTTTGGTCTTCTTTTGATAGTGAACCCATTAGTACCATCAGAAAGAGAGGTGTTCCTCAGCAGATATCTTTAAGCATGAATAGCAATTAGTGAACTTAATATGCATCAGCTTTACTCCTCAATATAAAGCAATAAATTCAGTCAATGGGGGCTCCCGAAGATATTCAATTTAGTGGACATAGCACAATACGCCTAAGTTTGAATCAGTGATAGCAGGTCCTTATTTTTGGTGGAATTTTGCTGGTTCATTCACTGGTTCTAAAAAGACGCTAAAGAAACTTCAAGTTAAGATTATGTGAAGCTTGTGAAGAAATTTATTGTTGTAATTACGCTTTTGTCAACCCTTCAAATCTCTTATTGAAGAAAGAACTTTGACAGGCTTTCAGAATTTGTCGTTTCTGGTAGAAGCCATTTAATCTCTCTATCTTTTATGTTGTTGTTGTTGTTGTTGTTGTTGTTATTGTCATATTGTTTTCCCTTGTTATTGCTATTTTCTTGGTGGTGTTCTTTTTAACTCTTAAGTTTTGTAAAGAGTTCCTTGGTATATATTTGCAATGAATGGTTGCTTGTTTGGAAGAACTTATTTTGGAATGTCTTTACATCTCCACTTATTTATCATTAAAGAAATGTGTTCTTATGAAAAATCATGGGAATTCTCCCAGACACGATTTTCTACCATGGACAAGAAGCACCCTGATTTCTCTGTGGCCATTTTAAAGTTTACTGCAATGAATTTGAGTTGACAGACTAAGCAGCATGCCATAGAATTATTCAAACAGATTGAGAAACGAAGGCCTTGGTCTTAATATGTAAAACTATGTTGGTGTCAACTCTGATTCATGTATACTTTTGAATACAAAATGAATGTGGTATTGTACCAAATATGCAAACAACTAAAAGAGATTATCATATTGTGATTAGAACAATACTTTATTAAGACTATTTTAGCATCTTGGATAGATACATAAACTTGATGCCCTGCCATGTAAAGGGCCTTCAGGTAAGTCTTACTTATAGTGATAATAAACATAAAAATCTGTCCTTATTCCAAAGTGCACTAGCTAGATTTGCTATTCTTGTCAAAACTTAAATTGGTATTTAGGCATTTTGTTCAGATAAAAGAGCCCCCAATTTTTTTGGTAAGCAGGAGTCCGCTTATTCTCATTAAACATGGAAACGATGTAAGTTTCTATAGGCCCATCAGGCCTCTTTGGAGTCCCTCCCTTCACATGCCTAATCAAATTTTTGTTGTAAAGGTCTGCATATTCAAAAGTTGTTGCCTGCCCTCCTTCAGAGGGCCAACCAGTCACGGACACAACGATCTTCAAAGAGCTCCCATTGGCCTTCTCTTATGCTGAGTAAAAGGCATCCAAAATGGCATAAAAAATGTTTTGGTATCCAAGTTCACCATCATGCACTTCAGCTGATGGAGAAGTAAAAAGAGCACACTCAAGATGAACATATTGAGTATTGCCAATGTAACTAAGATATGGATACATGTTAACGAGTAATGGGTATTTATACTTCACTAAGAAGCCAATGATAGGATCAAGAAGTGATTGGTATTCAGATGTGAAGAAGCCTTTTGATGGAGGGTAGGACTCTACAAAGGCAGCTTGATTAATGGGAGCCGAGACTTGAATCTTTTTTCCAAGGCTAGCATTATAAACTGCAGTTCGAATGTTTTGCATGGCAGGGAAAAGAAATTGTGCATATGGACCGTGAAGCTTTATTTCATTGCCAACTGCAATATATCTGAATGTGACATCTCCATAGTTTTGCACATTGTTTCAGATCCATGTGTTTGCGTAGTCCTGGCTTGAAGCAATTCTTTTAAGCTCTTTATCAGGGATACCAAGCATGAGCTCAATATTTGTGCCCATAAGGACTTGGAGAGCATATAGGTTTGGATCATAGAGTCTCATCCTTCCGATGTTACATTGTTTATACATATTTATAACTTCTCCTGGGGATGGTAAGTTGTTGCCACGCATTCCATAGTAAACACCTATCTTGGGAGCTGATTCTGATAGAACAACGTGTCAAATATTATCCATATTCCCATCATATGCTCACAAAGTATTTAATCTACAGTTATAGTTTGTCTGATTCATATGGTATTGAAATTTAAAGTTTATTTATACAAAGAAAATGTGATGTATATGGATGAAATGGTGATTGACAAATGATGAATTTGAGATTTGACACAGAAAGGTGGGTGTGTACTGTTTAGTCTGTTTAGACATCAGGTTAAAGTCCAATTATGGGTTTAGAGAAATACATGGTCTAATAGAAGTTATCTGTCGTGAAGCTAGTTAGATTTTACTTCATCATATACACAAATTTAAATTTACAGGTACTCTTAGTGTTTAACCCTATGTTTTGATAGATGGAGAGGAGGGGAGAGTAGAGGAGAGTAGAGGAGAGGGGAATGGAAGATGACTAGAATGTATTAAATAGTATATTACAAACACTTTCTACTCCACTCTCATCTCCTCTCCCTCCGTCTTCCTCCATTCCAAACATAGTGTAAAACTATCATTCATACCTATAGCTTTTTATTAGATCAATTTTACCAAACTCATAAATGCAGAGACATGAAATTACCCATATATATATATATATATATATATATCTGTCATTATCATGCTAAACAAATATTAAGAAGATTAAAAGATATTTTCTCTTTAAGTTTGTAAAATACTCAAAATTATAGTTTTATTATGCTTTTAAAACAAACTGAAAACATGATTATAGAATTGGATAATAAATAATTTTTACTAAGGTAATATTTGGCATACAATAGACAAGCATAAAGAGTACATGTAACTAGTCTTTTGGTTTCCTAAGGTGAGCTTATGTCCCACATGTTAATTGTTCCAACAATGCTACTTACATAACAAATTTTACAATTTCTTTCGCAACATTTGAGGTGGCTGGTTACGATTAGTACAATATCACTTTCATATAGAAGTACTATTGACATTAATTTTCTTGTACATCAATCACAACCTACTAACTTCAAAAATTTTGAAATTTATTATGTATATACAGTTATTGTAATTGTTCAAGCATTCTCGGGTTCCATGGTATACGTACAAAGTATTAGAACTCAGAAAGTGAGAGAGAGAGAGAGACCTGTTATGTCTAGGCTAGCCATCAGCATCACAAACAGTAGCATTAAGGAAATTGCTGAAGGGCTTTTACCAGTTGAATAAGTCTTGGCGATTGAGAAAAACATAGAAGAGAAACGAAGACTAATAGCTTGGAATGAAAGAAATTATGCCGCCAAATACTCATTTTATAGAGAGAGATGCCATGTGCTTGAGATTGAGATTTTTCAGTGACTATAGCTAGTCAAGCACTCCATGGAAATTGATTGCTTGGTGGTTATGCCTCCACAATTTAACCCGTCAAGCACTCCATGAAAATTTAAGTTAAACCAAGTGCATCACTTGGTCTAATTGGTTGTTCTTTTGAATGTTCAGGCTTCTCTACATTGCGTTGTGAGAATGTTATTTATTTATTTATTACAATGATCTATCTACGAGGTCATCATGTGCGCATGTTTGTTGACTTGGGAAACAACATTTGGTCTTGTCATGCGATAATAGTAGCTCTGATATATACTGCTTGTGCGATAGCAAAAACTCTCATACCATTTTTTCAAATAGTAGAAACTTTCACTTGTTGTGCAGTAACACTCTTAAACAAATGATAAAATTTGGCTATAAATTTAGTTGTAGTGAAAGACTATAATTTCACATAATATCTTTTTATTAAATGTGAATTTTTACAAATTCACCATTAGATTATATTTTCTTCTTACATCATCAATCAAATATTTAAATTTCAAGTTTTTGTAGTATAATATTTTTGATTGACACAAAATTTGATGTGTGTGCATAAATAACATGCAATCTAACGACTATATTTTTAAAATATGCAGACATGTTAATTTTTTTAGTAGAAGTTGTAACTATTGACTACAACCAAGTTTGTAGCCAAAATTTATCCTTAAACAAATAACAATAAAGGTATTAGGAGTTAGGACAATATGAATAACACTAAAGCATTTATATCATCCTATCCTGTTGCCTTTGCAAAGTTTTGAATAAAATATATCATTTAATTTTTGTAATTTATTATTTTTGGTATTTTTATGTATTTTTTAAATTTAGCTAGGTTTTTTTTTTTTTTTAGAAGAAAATTTAGCTAGGTTTTGATTATTATTTCCTTGATTTTAGATGCATTTAATGTTTTTAAAGTAAAATTAGAGTCTTATTATGATAAGGGACCCTTATACTTATTTATATGTTTATTTTAATCATTTATTCTTAATAATAATTTTTTATTTACTATAAATTTATTAATATGAAAAATATATAATAAAATAACATATTAGATTATAAAAATAATTATTTCTAAAAAATTAGAAAGTTATTTAAAAGAATTTCTTTATACCTGCTTGTGCCTACCATTTTCCAATCTAAATCATATGTAGTGTCTGTTTGGATAGCTTATTTTTTGCCGGCTTATTTTACTATTCAGCTTATTTTTATTACTATTCATGGACCTCACTGCACTTTTTGGTACTCTTCATGAGTCTCACTGTACTATTTTAGCTAACTTTTACCTTTATCTATGGTGCTTTCAGCAAAAAGTTTTCAATTTCAGTAAAATAAGAGGATCTCAAATAGACCCGTAATCTATATATTACTAAAAACTGAAGCGTAACGTTTAATGTTGCTGCTCTCACGTTGCGCCACATCAGCTGCCATGTCCTTTTTTTTTTTATAAATATAATTTGTCCTACAATTTTAAAATAGTTTTTACAATTTTCAGCCCTATAAATGCAGCCCACTACTTATTATATTTACTTTCACTATTACCCTATAATAAATCTAGCCCACTACATATTTATTTACATCCACTATCACCCTATAATAAATCTGTATAATTAATCCAGCCCACCTCTTATTTATTTAGTTCCACTATCAAGCTCAACCCAAAACATTTTTAGTTTAGTTTTAGGGTTTTGTGTGAGTCTTTTCAACTTAAAGGAAGAAAAACAAAAGTTGAAGCATTTCAAGCTTTAGGATTTTTTTTTTCTTTCCAATTTTCCTATAATTGTTTTTAACATTTATTTATTTTTAATATTTACACTTCTCCAACTTTTCTCTCTCCCTTTCCATTTCATCTTCCCACTACTTCTTCAATCTTTCTCCCTTCTTTACCTTTTCATCTCTCCACTACCCTCTACATTAATACCATTCTTCCTCTTTCCCTTCATCTTCCTTTATTTTTGTCTCTTCTTATTCACACACTCTTACTATAAATTTGTCATTATCTCTTCTACTCTATGCATAGTTTTTTCTCACAAAAAAATGGTTCTCTCTCTCTCTCTCTCTCTCTCTCTAAATTTTTTGGTGGATTTTTTTTTTTTTGCATCTTTACTTTAGGTTGATAATTTTTTATATTCTTTAAAACTCTATTTTGGGTTAATGTGATTTTGTTTTATTTTTTAAATTGTTGTTGTTGTTGTTGTTGTTATTTATTTATTTATTTTTCTTTGATTGTTAAATGTTATCCTATTGCATTCTAAAGAATTAAATATAGCATATAAAAATATAATATTATTCTATTACATAGCATAATTTTGATAATTTGGTATTTATTCTGTTACATGCATGATTTTTTATAGTGCTCAATTTAGATGTAAAACTATAAGACTTTACTAATTTTTGTTTATTTTCTAATCTTTTGTGGTGGACAAAGTACTCTTAATAGTTGTATTAGAAGTACTCTATAATGCCATTCATTTAAAGAAAAGCAAAAGTTAACCAAACGAAAATAATCGGATTGGTGACAAATTTTAACTTTTGTAATTTTATTTTTATTATTATTATTTTATAACAATGCATGTATAGAAATTTAATCCTTAGATTTTGCTAATAATTTTTTATTTGATAATATGTTTTGGGTGGCCGAAATTATAATTTCTACAAAAAAAATAACCTTAATAGATTATCAAAAACAAAATTTTATCCTAATATTGGTTCAATTAATCATTGTTAAGTTTTATTAATTTTTTTTAGTTTACGTTTTTTTGGTGTTTTGAATTGTCCCTATATTGCATTTATGATTGTTCCTATAATAAATAAAAAATATAATTACGAAATACATTATTCATTATTAGATTAGTTCAAATTGTAAATTTTTTTTTAATAAAACCACCATAAAAATAATTATCACGCACAACGCGTGGGTTCGCGGCTAGTATAATATAAAAATTGGTTAGAATTGTGAGTTTAGTGAATTGTTTCATCAATAGGGTATTAATTATGATATGTTTTAGAATATATTTTCTTATCTGTCAAGTTTTAGAGAGTCGTTAAATAGGTCTTCAAGTCTTTTTTTTTTTTTTTTTTTTTTAATATTCAGACTTAGTTTAATAAAAATTAAGAATTTTGTTTCTGTATTTTCTAATGGATGATCCATACCCTTTCTCTTTGTGGATTTAAATATCCTTTTGAGATTTGAGGTTATTTTTCTTGATGTAGACGTATTTTGTTTTTTGTAGCTTCCGCACTATGCACATCAAGTTTTTGAGAAAATTTATTGTTGTAATCATATATGCTTTTGTCAACCCTTCAAAATCTCTTATTGAAAAACAAATTGCGACAGGCTTTCAGAATTTGCCACATCTCGTTTCTAGTTGAAGTCATTTAATCTTTGAGGTACATAAGTTGATAAATACCTTTTTCCACCCTTGTTATTGCTATATTCTTGGTGGTGTTCTTTTAATTCTAAGCTTAGCAAAGAGTACTCTTTGCAAACAGCCTAAATACCTTTTTCCACCCTTGTTTTTTTTTCTTTTTCCAAGTGTATACCAAGGAACTAGTTCCTTGGTATACGCTTGGAATGAATGGTAGCTTGTTTGGAAGAACCTATTTTGAAATGTCTTTACATCTCCACTTATCCATCATTTTAAAGAAATGTGTTCTTATGAACAAATCATGGGAAATTTCTCTCAAACACGATTTTCTACCATGGAATAGAAGCACCCTGATTCTCTATGGCCATTTAAAAGTTTTCTGTAATGGATTTGAGTTGATAGACTATGCATGACGCCATAGAATTTTTCAAACAGATTAAGAAACAAATTAAAAGCCTTGGTCCTAATATGTAAAACTATGATGGTGTCAGAACTCCCGATTCATTTATAATTTTGAATACAATGAATGTGGTATTGTACCAAATATGCAAACATGCAAAAGAGATGATCATATTGTGACAAGAACAGCACTTTATTAAGACTATTTTCACATCTTGAATAGATACAAATACAATAAGCTTGGTTCCCTGCCATGCAAAGGGACTACAAGTAAGTCTTATTTATAGTAATAATACACATAAAATCTTTCCTTATTTATAAGTGCACTAGCTAGACTTGCTCATTCTAATTAAACTCAATTTGGTATTTAGGCTGTTTGTCCGGATAAAAGAGCCCCCAATGGTTCTCAATACCAGGAGGAGTCTTCTGATTCTCATTAAACATGGCGAAAATGTAAGTTTCTATAGGCTCGTCAGGCCTCTTTGGAGTCCCTGTCTTCACATGCCTAATCAAATTTGAGTTGTAAGTCTTTGCATATTCAAAACTAGTTGCCTGTCCTCCTTTAGTGGGCCAACCAGTCTCAGACACAACGATCTTCAAAGACCCTCCATTGGCCTTCTCTAATGCTGAGTAAAAGGCATCCAAAATGGCATCAAAAATATTTTGATATCCATGTTCGCCATCTTGCACTACGACTGATGGAGAAGTAAAAAGAGCATACTCAAGACGAATGTTTTGAGTGTCGCCAATGTAACTGAAGTATGGATACATGTTAACGAGTAGTGGGTACTTATGCTTCACTAAGAAGCCGATGATAGGATCAAGAAGTGATCGGTATTTAGACGTAAAGGAGCCTTTTGATGGAGGGTAGGACTGTGCAAGGGCAGGTTGATAAATGGGAGTGGAGACTTTAATATTCTTATATCCAAGGCCAGCATTATGTATTGCAGTTCGAATGTTTTGCATAGCAGGGAAAAGAAATTGTGCATATGGACCGTCAGGCTTTATTTCATTGCCAACTGCAATGTATCTGAATGTGACATCTCCATAGTTTTGCACATTTTTTTGGATCCATGTGTTTGCATAATCTTGACTTGAAGCAATGCGTTGAAGCTCTTCATTAGGGACACCAAGCATTAGCTCAATTTTGGTGCCTCTAAGGGCTCGGAGAGCATCTTGGTTTTGGTTATAGAGTCGCATCCTTCCGATGTTGTATTGTTTGTACATATCTATAACTTTTCCTGGGGATGGTAAGTTGTTGCCAACTGTTCCGTAGCAAACACCTATCTTGGCAGCTGATTTAGATGGAACAACATGTCAAATTATGTACTAACCATATATGCTTGCCAAATATTTAATAAATCTACATTCAAGAACTCTCTGGATATTCATATAGTTTTGAAATTTTAAGTTTATTTATATAAAGAAAATGCGATATATATGGATGGAAGGGTAATTGAAAAATGATTGATTTGAGGTTGTGCATGCATGATGTATCCAAGAAGAGTAAATAAAGGTCTTATAGGTGTAAGGCCTAAGGCCATCCCAAAAAAAGTACTCGAACTCCTAAGATAACTTTTCTCTTGCTGCCCCAAGCTCAAACCCAAGCCCTCCCCCTCCATTCAAATTGGCCTTAGGGCTTCGAGAGGTGCTAATTCACCCAACAAGTGCGGTGGTAACTGGTAGTTTAACATATGGTGTGCAAGAATATGAGCATGTTGTAAAAGAGTGTAAACATGGTAGAATGTGAAGAATCAAAATCCTTCTCAGGATATATGGAATATGTACTATTTATAAGAACTTATAAATTGATCATATAGAGGTTTTATTTGATTAGTTTTGATTTTGGAGCATAATGTACAACATCAAAGAGAGAGAGAGAGAGAGAGAGAGAGAGAGAGAGAGAGAGACCTGTTATGTCTAGGCTAGCCATCAGCATCACAAGCAATAGCATCAAGGACATTGCTGAAGGGCTTTTCCCAGTTGAATAAGACTTGGCCATCCAGAAAAAACACATAGAAGAGAAACTATACCACCAAACACTCTTTTTATATATGAAGACAGATGCTTATGCTTGTGCTTGAGATTGCGATTTTTTATTTGAGTGACTATAACTGGTCTTTTTATGGAGACAGATGCTTATGCTTGAGATTGCGATTTTTGAGTGACTATAGCTAGTCAAGCACTCCATGGAAATCGATTGCTTTAGTAGTTATGCCACCACAATTTAAGCCGTCAATCGATTGCGATTTTTTATTTGAGTGACTATAACTGGTCTTTTTATGGAGACAGAGATGCTTGTGCTTGAGATTGAGATTTTTGAGTGACTATAGCAGGTCAAGCACTCAATGGAAATCGATTGCTTTAGTAGTTATACCACCACAATTTAAGCCGTCAATCACTCCATAGAAATCAAGTTATAAAAAAAATTATCTGTGGCAACCAAGTGCGTCACTTAAAGCAAGTCTAACTGGTTGTTCTTTTGTTGGACTTCGTCCCTCTGAAAAATGTTAGGCTTCTCAACATTGCAATGTGAGAATGTATTTTATTTATTTATTAAAATGACCTATCTCATTCCTAAGCTGTTGCCTTTCTACGAGGTCATCATGGGCACATGTTGGCCTAGGTAACAACATTTGGTTGTCTTGCGATAGTAGAAACCCGGTCATTTTAGAGAAGCCTAACTGTCAATCGGTTGTCAAAGCTTCGTAATCGACACTTTACTTCTGTCATCAAGTGCCGATCGACAATTGATACTTGGATTGATTCCATTTTCATGGGGTGTCTTTCTCTCACTTCCATGCATGTGGTTTGACCTTGAGTTGACAATCAAATGCTCAACAGTCAAGATTTCAAGAGTTCATATGCTTAGCTTGAGTATGTTGTCAATGCCCAGACTCCGTGTGAGGGCCAGTTTGCTTTTGTGATGGACTCCCATTAAGCTAGCGATGTGGAATAAAACGTGCGTTCTTGAAAGTATTTCGTATATACATGGGGAGATTTTTACTTTTAAAAACACGGAGTTACTACTAATCATCAAGATTTAGCCTCCGTTTGGGTTGCACTTCTTGCGTCTGCGTCTGCGTTTTCACCTTTTTTTTTTTTTTTTTCACGCGTTCCAGCCATATTTTTACTGTACACGTACTGTAACAGTAGCCGCAAAGATGGACTTTTCAGCAAAAAATTACTGTTCACGGACCCACAATTTTCACTTTTCAGCAATTTTTTTTATTAAAAATGGGTCTCACAGTACTATTTACACATTTAAAAATTATTTTGCTACAGTATTTCAGTTTTCAGTTTTCAGCTCTATCCAAACGGACCCTTAGTATAGGTGTTAGATATCCCACAACATTTATCTGAGTCCAAATCTTCTGTTTCATCAATTGTATTCCACTTTATATTCCACCAATAAAATTTGGACAGCTAGCCTCTCTCATTAAATGAGATATCTCATTAAATAAGACAACTAGCTTCTCTCATTAAAGTTAGAGTTATCTCATTTAATGAGAGAGGCTAGTTATCCAAATTTTATTAGTAGAGTATGAAGTGGAGCACAATTGATAAAACAGAAGATTTGAATTCCATCTATCTAATAACTGTCTTTCTTTGATTGTTGTTTACGTTATTTTGAAAATAGAGCTTGTTAGCTTCTAAAACAGGGGTGACTGTCCTACTATTGTCATACATGTATCAAGAATGATATACGTTAGTTGATGCAACTGGTTTTGTTGGAAAAACATATTACAAACCTTTATTTTATATTTTTGTTATCTGGGTATATTTTTTTTAGGATTTCTAGTGGATAAAGGTGTAATACAAGAAAAATTTTCTGTAATGGACTTAACTTGATAGACTCCGCAGGATGCTACAGAATTTTTCAAACAGATTATGAAACAAACGCCTTGGTCTTAATATGTAAAACTATGATGGTGTCAGAACTCTAATTTATGTATAATTTTTTGAATAAAATATGAATGTGGTATTATACCAAACTAGTCGCAGACCCACACGATGCGTGGGAATAGATAATTTTATTTTAGTTATGGTATAATATATAATTTGTTCTATAAATTTTGTGGAAAATAATTTGTTCTCCCAAAAACTTAAACAATTTCTAAAATTATTTTTCATTTATTTATCTCAAAAAATATATCATCATTTTATTATTTGGATTTATTTGATTGATATTATTCATTTTTTTAGGCGGTTTATATTTTGATAAATTATGTTATCGTGTGTTATATTTTCCTAATTTGTTTTTCCTGTACAACTAAACTGTTTGAGTTTCAAATATACTATTCAAAATTTTCATTCTCTTAAAAAAAGATTATTATATTTATAATTTTTCTTATTATAGGAGTAGTTTCGAACTATTGATTGAATTTTGTTTACTAATATAGATATATGAGATTGAAACTGTATATTTCTTAGACATTCCTAAGAGACTATATCATATTATAAATTTAATATTTTTAAAATAATATGTAGAAAAAAAGTAGGCTTTATGTCTTAAATTGAACACTTCATCTATCGAAATGAAATAAAATAATTTGTATAAAAACATAAAGAGAACATGATTAAAATTATATTTTTGACTACATATACTTTTATTTATTAAGATTTAATTGCCTTTAACTGGATCTTTATATCGCATTTTTTGTTATTACGCTCCTGTTGAGCCTTCTCATTTGTCACATCATTATTCTTTTATTATTTATTTTTTACTTTTAATTTTTTGAAAATATTAAATATATAAATATATTGACTTTACAATTCATCTTAGGCAGTTTTAACTTTACATATTCATTTACTTTAATTTTGATATTATAACTAAATAATAAATCAATGAAAATTTAAAATTAAAATATTGTCTATACATATTCATCTTGGGCGGTTAATTTTAATAGTTGATAGATATATTCAAATACATAGCCAACATTGTATTTTGTTATAAATTCAAAATCTCACTTCCAAAATAACTAAGTATTATGTCAAAAAAAAAAAAAAAAAATCAAACAAAAGCTAAAAGAGGGAGAGAGAAGAGTTGTGACCGAAAACTTAAAAAATCAAACACACTACCAAATCATATCAACCCAAAATAGTATTATATACAAAAATACAATGATTCATCAAAAAAGAATAAATAATATATATATATATATATATAGAGAGAGAGAGAGAGAGAGAGAGAGAGAGAGAGAATAAAATGAGAAAAAGAAACATCAAAATAAAAAATATAGTCATAAGTCAAACACCAAATTATCCAAGCTATGATATATAATAGAATAATATTATATTTTTGTAAACTATATTTATATGCAATAGAATAACATTTAACAATCATGGAAAAGGAAAAAAAAGAAAAAAACTTAATAACACAAAACCAAATTGCAACCCAAAATAAAATTCTAAGGAAGTCATAAATACATCAATCTAAATTAGAGATACAAAAAATAAAAAATTCACACCAAAATAAAACATGAGAGAGAGAGAGAGAGAGAGAGAGAGAGAGAGAGAGGGAAAGAGAAAATAATCACTTTTTTCATGTGAGAAATATGTATAGAATGGGACAGAAAATATCATATTTATAGTAGTAGAATGAGGTAAAGAATAGTCAAAATAAAATGAAGAGGAAGAGATAGATGAAAAGTGACATTAAAGTTGAGAGTAGTAGAGAGATGAAAAGATAAAAGAGAAGTTATGGTTGGAAGTAGTAGAGAGAAATGAGAAATTGGTAAATGATGTGGCCGCTGATGTGGCTCAACAGAATCGTAGTAACAATAAAATACTGCGTTTCAGCTTTTAGATATATATAGATATAGATATGCAAACATGCAAAAGAGATGATCATATTTTGGTAAGAACAACACTTTATTAAGACTATTTTCACATTCTTGGATATTTACATAAACTTATTCACTGCCATGCAAATGGACTACAAGTAAGTCTTATTTATAGTTATAATCTATATCTATATATTACTAAAAGCTGAAGCGTAGTACTTATTGTTGCTACGCTCCTGTTGAGCTACATTAGCAGCCACGTCATTCATTTATTTTTTATATTTTCTTTTCTCTATTTAAACTTTTCTTCCCCCTATTTTCCAAAAAAAAAAAAAAACTTTTCTTCTCCCTATTAGTTCACACACTTACTAGTACATTTCTTCCAACTTTTCCCTTTCTTTTTTGCCTCTTTATCTCCCCACTACTTTACCATTATACTTCCTTACGCTTTTTTATAATTTGCCTCTTCTACTTTTACACTTACTGTTACACTTCTTCCACCATTTCCCTTTCCTTTTTGCCTCTTTATCTCTCTACTACTTTACTGTTATACTTCCTTCTTCTTTTTTATAATTTGCCTCTTCTTCTACCCATTTTATTTTGTATAAATTTGATATCATTTTCTCATTCAATCTATATTTTTCCCAAACAAAATTGTGAGTTCTCTCTCTCTCTCTCTCTCTCTCTCTCTCTCTCTCGGTGAATTTTTATTCTTTCTTATAACTCTAATTAAGGTTGATGGTTTTTTCTTTTTTTAATGTATTTTGGTATTGTGTTTTTTTTTTTTTTAAATATCCCATCAGAAAGTCTTCTCTTTCCCTTTTATATCTTTGGTTGAATTTTAGTTTGGGTTAATATTTAATTTTTTGGGAAAAATGAATTTGAAAATATGTCTACCAATTGTTTGAGTAATAAATTATTATAAAGTCTATTATTTATTCCTTTAGTTTCATTTTAATTTTGGTTAAGATAACATTGTAATTTTGTAATAGGTTTTGATTATTATGATAATTTCTTTATTCCTTAAGAGATGAAAAATTTGAATAATAAATTTGAAACTTATAAAGTTTAGTTGTATATTAAGCAAATATAATACACTACAATAGAAATTAGAAGAATATGGTTCACCTTAAAAAAATATTAATCAAACATAAAAAATAATAATAATAAAATGATATATTTGTAGAGATAAAAAGTTAAAAAAAAAAAAAAACTTGTAGAAATCTTTTTTTTTTTTTTAATAGACAATACTTGAAGTAATGGTTTTTTATATATATATATATATATATATTACACATCTTTATGTAATATTTATATTTTCACGCATCGCGTGGGTCTACGGCTAGTATACATAAAAGCTGTCCTCATTCCAAACTGCACTAGCTAGTGCTAATCTTAATTGAACTTAATTTGGTATTTAGGCTGTTTGTTTGGATAAAAGAGCCCATAATTTTTCTCGTATTTAGGAGTCCTGTTATTCTCGTTAAACATGGCAAACATATAAGTTTCTGTAGGCCCGTTAGGCTTCTTTGGAGTCCCTTTCTGCACATGCTTGATCAAATTTTTGTTGTAAAGGCTTGCATATTCAAAAATTGTTGCCTGCCCTAGGCTCCGTCAGAGGGCCAACCAATCTCAGACACAACGATCTTCAAAGAGCTCCCATTGGCCTTCTCTAATGCTGAGTAAAAGGCATCCAAAATGGCATCAAAAATGTTATGGTATCCAAGTTCGCCATCTTGCACTACGACTGATGGAGAAGTAAAAAGAGCATACTCAAGACGAATGTTTTTAGTATCAAAGATGTAACTTAAGTATGGATACATGTTAACGAGTAATGGGTACTTATACTTCACTAAGAATCCAATGATAGGATCAAGAAATAATTGGTATTCAGACGTGAAAGAGCCTATTGATGGAGGGTAGGACCGTGCAAGGGCAGGTTGATAAATGGGAGTGGAGACTTTAATATTCTTATATCCAAGGCCAGCATTATATATTGCAGTTCGAATGTTTTGCATAGCAGGGAAAAGAAATTGTGCATATGGACCATCAGGCTTTATTTCATTGCCAACTGCAATGTACCTGAATGTGACATCTCCATAGTTTTGCACATTGTTTCGGATCCATGTGTTTGCGTAGTCTTGGCTTGAAGCAATTCTTTTAAGCTCTTTATCAGGGATACCAAGCATGAGCTCAATATTGGTGCCTCTAAGGGCTTGCAGAGCATCTTTGTATGGGTCTCATCCTTCCGATGTTATATTGTTTATACATATTTATAACTTCTCTTGGGGATGGTAAGTTGTTGCCAAGCGTTCCATAGCAAACACCTATCTTTGCAGCTGATTTTGATAGAACAACATCTCAATTTTTATCCATATTCCCATCATATGCTCACAAAGTATTTAATAAATCTACGGTTAAGAATTGCTAGATTCATATAATGTTGAAATTTAAGTTTATTTATATAAAGAAGAGTTATATACATATAGTTGGAATGGTTATTGACAAATGATGGATTTGAGATTGGGCTCAAAAGGTGGGTGTGTACTGTGTAGAGAGCATTAGGTTAAAGTTAAACTATGGGTTTAGAGAAGCTAGTTTGGTTTTACTTCGTCATACATGTAGGGTTAGCATTTGATCTTAAGTTTGGATTGAGGGAGATAAGATGATCAGAGTAGAGGAGAGGAGAATGGACGATAATTAGAATGAAATAAATTTTAGGATATTCCAACCACTTTTTAAGAGATTAATATTATCAAAATTATAGTTGCAGAGAGATATAATTAATATTACACACATATCGATTATTATCATGCTAAACAAATGCAAGATGATTTAAAATTATTTTTCTAAGTTAAATAATTTTTAAAATATTCAAAATTATAGTTTTATCATGCTTTTAAAACAAATTAAAAATATGATTATAGAATTGGATGAAAAATAATTTCTTTCTAATGTAACATTTGGCATACAATAGACAAAGTATAGAGAGTACATATAACGAATCTTTTGGTTTTATATGATGATCTCATATCATACATGTTAATTGTTCCAAGTTCCAACAATGCTATATATACACAACAAATTTCCAAAAAAAAAAAAAAAAAAATTCACAACATTGGGATGGTAGGTTGTGATTAGTATGACATTACTTTCATAAGGGTCATTAATTGGCATTATTTTTATTGTATATCAATCATAATATATCACCTCAATAGTTCCTTGTGTATCTATACTTACTATAATTGTTCAAATAGTAAGTCTAGGTACAACTTTTGCCACAATTCTAAAGTGATTGATTGTAATAGTGGATAAAAAAAGGTGGGTTCATCACCACTTACACTAGACCACACATCAAGTTGTGGCGAACAATGTTTTTCTAGAAGAATTTTGATTTTCGAGCTTAATGTATAATGTGTAAAAGGAGAGAGAGAGAGAGAGAGAGAGAGAGAGAGAGAAGACTATCTCCAGTTGAATCAAACTTAGCCATTAAAAAAAACATGGAAGAGAAGACTAATAACTTGGAATGAAAAGCAACTATGCTGCCAAATACTCTTTTTATAGAGAGAGATGCTTGTGCTTGAGATCGAGATTTTTGAGTGACTATAGCTAGTCAAGCACTCCATGGAAATCAATTGCTTAGTAGTCATGCCACCACAAGCACAAGTGCATCAAGTGCATCACTTAGAGCTCATCTAATTGGTTGTTATTTTGTTGGACTTTGTCATTCCTCTCACTATAGCATGTTGCCTTTCTACGAGGTCCTCATCGAGTAACAGAAGCTCTGATACTGTTGTGTGATAGTGAAAACTATAATATGACATATCATTTGCACAAATAGTAGAAGCTCTAGTATCTCGTGTAATAACACTCATAGATTGGAGCAAATAACAGAAAAGACAAACAAAGCACCAAGCACCAAAAAAACGCAAGAAATTATGTGGTTTAACAAGTAGCCTATCTCCACGGAAAGAGAAATCAAATCCACTATATTCAATAATAATTACAACGCACGATCTCTTTTACTCTCATCTGGGTATTCTTTTAACTCCATAGAATGATCGATTATCAAAAAAAATAAAATAAAATAAAATAAAATCCATAGAATGATCAGTGTTGTTAAAAGCGTTAAGCGTACTTAAGTGCAAAGGCCTCCTGGAACTTAGGTGCAAAGCGCAAAGCACAAGAGCCGCCTGATCGATGTGAAGCGCACATTTAAAAAAAAAAATTTAAAATTATTAATGATCAATACAACAATCAAGTGATCAATTAATCATATAAATTACAATAAAACATTTTATATAATTTATATAACATTTATATAATTCTATTGTGCTTTACAATATATATGCAACCATGATATTTGATGGCCATGATTACAAAACATGGTTGAATCAAAATAGAAGTATAGAACCAAGAAGGCAAAGGTTAAAAAGTATTAGAATGTTAAGTAATGTTATCTTTGTGAGTGTCTGATTTAGTGTTTGTTTGTGTGGTTGTGGTTAAAAGTTCAAAAATATCTAAAGAGATAGGCTTATGTATATGGTAGCACACCACACTATTAGTTTTTATATATTAAATCAATGACTTATATCAAACATATTTAGATCTAAGGGCTAAAAATCAAATCAGAATTTTTTTTAAAAAAAATTTACAAAAAGCTCAAAAAAGCACGCTTTGCGCTTAATAAAAAAGCTCAAAGAGAAAAAGCCCCAAGAGTTCTGTGCTTAAGCGCGCTTTAAGCGAGCTTTTAACAACACTAAGAATGGTCAAATTGCTCTTCTTCTAAAATTATTTTTCTCCTAGGAGAATTCTTCTTCTAATAATCTTCTCTTCTTCTCAAGAAATCCAAATCCCCAAGATTTACCTTAAACTTTAACAAAAGACACAAGACGAGAAAAAATTCAAGCAGATTACAATAGTAGCATAATAACTACCTCAAGAAACCCAAATCCCACAGTTTGCCTTAAACTTTCACTAATGACACAGGACAAGAAACAATGATGCGGCACTCTCACATACACTAAAACTAAATAGGTGGCATAGTATATGTACATGATTATAGTGGCTGGAGTGCACGATACATTGTTTGCCACCTACTCTAAGAATTGGCTAATAGTAGTCTTGTTATGGGCAAGGTGCTTATAATGTAGTGACATTAAAAACATTATAACAAATTCCTATTTGGACTTGGTTCCTGTTTGACTTTTCATGACATGAAAAAGAAGTTGACTTGATTACTTTTTTGAAGTTTTCTTGTATAGGAGAAAAGTTTATTCCTTATCAAAAATTAATGTATCCATTATTCAAAAAAGTAATTAACATTTGTTTGTTAAGAGTCTTGTAGTTTAATTGATTGACATCTCCTGATGTTTTTAATGAAAACATTTATGGTTCAAATCCCTATTCTCCCATTATAACTATCAAATTATACAATATAGTGCACAACAATTACTGTAATTAATATTACAGTTTCAGCTATCACACAATAGGCTTCCAAGCTATACAAAAATGGGCACTCTTCCTCTGTGAATTAGATTTTTTTCCTAGGAAATGAAAAATTCAACTACAAGGATCATGGATATATATATACTGAAAAATCCAATATTGATCCCAGTAATCTAATTATTGCATTTTTTGCCACTTGTATCCTAATTAATTAATAACAATTTAACAATGTCAATGATAAAACACCTGCATGAATATCACCACAGTCCAAAAGCAATAAAATAAAGCAAAAATATATATGCACAAGAATTTCATGATGAGTGGAAAACTTTTATAAAACTTTTAAAAGAAAATCCACTTCGGATAACCAATCCCGAAGTTTCACTATAAGACAAAGATTCTAACTGCTAGCATTACTTACAAAACTTTGCAAACTTAGAATTGATGTGTAACCTAACAAATGACCCATTTGTCTCCCACTGCAGATTAGAATCTCCACCATGATTTGCACTAATCCAAAACTTTGGTATGATAGTGAACTCACTGACAAAGGTTAAGAATTTCTGTTCTTTGGATGGAAATCATTTTAGGCTCACAATGTGAAAAGAATAGGAGAAGTATTTTCTCCATTAAGGCTCGGAGCAAGAAGGCTTCTTAGAATGCTCTTTGTACAACATCCTCTCTTTTGAAAGTCGTTCATCAAAGGGTACGTATTTATAGGTAGGTAAAAGTTTAGGTTAAATCAATTTGCAAAATTGGTAATCTCACTTTAGCAAAGGTCGAGCAAAGTCTCTACCTAGTTTTTTTTTTAAGCGAGTCCCAAGCTAGCTCGAGGGAACCATCTAAAACTTGAGATCTTCAGCAATTCCTAATTTTAAAATTGACCTTACTTATTTTGCAATGATTACAACCCTCATTAGCACCTATTTTGGCACATGGAATTTTGCTGCACAACCTAAGTCCTAGCAATCTCCTCCTTTGACAACTCTCTAATAAGACATTACATATAACTCAATAAAACAAAACGCAACCCTAAAACCAAAAAAACTAGGACTATTAATTTTGCAAGATTGACCACCAATCCTGATGCCAAAGATTAGTGTGAAGTCATCACATACAAGGTTACCTTGCCTACATTTAAAAAGTGAAAGGTATTGGTGGTTTCCCAGAATAATTCTCCTAGAGCACTGAATATAATCAAATCCTTACTCATGATCGATGATGATCTTCTTTCATCGTGATAGCATCAAGGAAATATCCAAAACCTGTTGCACAAATCTTGGCTTCAACTTCTGAACAAGCCCTAGACCACCATGAAGAGGAATGGGACAGGGACCCTCGATTCTTGCAAGTCTGGGCTTACTACGACAAAGACAGAGTGAGTTATGTATGAGATTCCAATATAGTGCACGCTCTATCACATGCACATCATGATCATGCAACTGATGCAAATATACCATTCCATCAATGACATCACACCAATACATGACTCATGGAGTCATTTTGAAATAATTTCAAACCATGCCAAGACTTGTACACATCTCATGCAACCAGGCATATGTTATGCCTCAATCTCAATTGTAAAGTATTGCATTTAATGACACCAACTACATTGCAAGATTTATCATTTGAAAAAGGTTACGTGTCTTCATTAAGTCACATTATCAAAAATTTCAAAAGATAAAAAGATGGCTCATGTTAAGGTTTCTTTCAAACTTCATGGAATACTTTGTTTCATTAAAGTTACGTGTAACTATAATGAGCTTTCTTTGTCACCTAAAAGTCCAATATTGCCAAGAATGATCATTGAATTTAAAATAATATTTTATTTCATGAAAAGAAACAAACTTTTAAGAAGAATTCATGTATAAATTCTCAAAGAATAATGATTTTCTATCGTTGTGGCATTTTATCAAGCATGTGAAATGCAATCAGGACTAACAAGATTTTCAAATGCGTTCAACCAAGTAGTGCAACCTAAATCCTCCGTGCAAATTTATCGAAATATAATCAAGACCCATCAAGAAAAAGTCACATGCATCAAGAAATCATTGCAAACCTATGAAAACACAAGAAAAACAAGCAGGAACTTCAAGCAACATCATTGCGGAAACCCCATAGGGTAAAAATCTTGAATTTTTCTCAAGAAACAAAGGCAAAAGATAAGAAAATTGACTAAAAGATTTATGACTTTGGGTTCTTGCAATAAGCTATGCTCCTCATTTGTTGGTGGAATCACATACTTGTTCACATTCTTTCTTGATGCATGGAGCGTGGGGTTGAGTTTATGAAGAGGAAGAAATTGTGTTTGAAAATTTGGAGGGAGAAGAGATGAGAGGGGAGTGGTTTTTTTAGTAGTCATTTAAATTTCAAATTTATTAAATTCAGGCTTCTAATACAACTTTGCTAAAAATATTGGGATTAAGTATGCAATTAGAAAGATTTGAAGGATTTGGAATTGAAAGATATCTCACCCTCTTTAAATCCCTTCAAACCTCTTCCCCTTCCCTTCAAAAATCTCTTCCAAAAGCATAAAATTAAAACTTTCAATTCAATTTAGTCATATTTTTCAAAAGACTAGTCAATTTGAAATTAGGATTCCTTGTAATCACTTATAAACCCATAATTCATCTAATAAACATCTAATGTGGGATTCGACATACATGCACAATACAAACTCAAATAAACAAATCCAATCAAATTCATTTTTTTTTTATAAAAAAAAACGTGTTCTTATGACAAATCACGTGAAAACATTTTCTACCATGGAAGAGAAGCATCCTGATTTCTTTGTGGCCATTTTAAAGTTTTCCATAATGGATTTGAGTTGATAGACTATGCAGGATGCCATAGAATTTTCCAGACAGATTAAGAAACAAAGGCCTTGGTCTTAATATGTAAAGCTATGAATCTGACAGAACCCTCTTTTTTTCTTTTTTGACGTTAAAGTGATAGACTTTAATTCACGTATAATTTTGAATATATAAAATAAATGCGGTATTGTACCAAATTAATATGCAAACATACAAAAGAGATCATCATATTCTGATAAGAACAAAATTTTATTAAGACTATTTTCACATCTTGGATATATACATAAACTTGATTCCCTGCCACGAAAAGGGACTACAAGTAAGTCTTATTTATAGCCATAATACACATAAAAGCTATCCTCTTTTTTTTTTTTTTTATTTGACATAAAAGCTATCCTTATTCCAAAGTGAACTAGCTAGTGCTATTCTTAACTAAACTTAATTTGGAATTTAGGCTGTTTGTTTGGATAAAAGAGCCCCAAGTTTTGCTCATAATCAGGAGTCTTCAGATTCTCATTAAACATGGCAAACATGTAAGTTTCTATAGGCCCATTGGGTCTCTTTGGAGTCCCTCCCTTGACATGCCTAATAAAATTCGAATTGTAAGTGCTTGCATATTCAAAACTTGTCGCCGGTCTCCCTTCAGAGGGCCAACCAGTCTCGGACACAATGATTTTCAAAGACCCCCCATTTGGCCTTCTCTAATGCTGAGTAAAAGGCATAAAAAATGTTTCGGTATCCATGTTTGCCACCTTGCACTTCAACTGAGGGAGTAGTAAAAAGAGCATACTCAAGACGAATGTTTTGAATATTGCCAATGTAGCTAAAGTATGGACACATGTTAACGAGTAATGGGTACTTATGCTTCATTAAGAAGCCTATGATGGGATCAAGAAGTGATCGGCACTCAGACATGAAGGAGCCTATGAAAGTTTTGCGGAAGCAATTTAGAACAAAAATTTATATTTTGTTTTTAAAGATCGTTGTACCACACAACCATGGATTCTAAATAGAACAAACATTGCATACCTCTCTTAGCAACCCAAGCGTGTTGCCTCCCAAGGTATTCACGTCTCTCTCTCTATTTCTTTTGAGTTTTCAGAAGACTGCAGTATTACTTAGTAGTTCTGATGGCCAACCACTAAATATGATATTATAAAATCTTATTTTATAGTAGACTTCTAAAACCCTAGAGAGAGATTGGACGTGGGATCCTTAGGGATCCTAATCTTCAGCCATAGGATTTTATCAATAACATTTTTGAACATTATTGACTTTTCTTGAAACTCTTTCCAAAAATATTCCTTAATTTTCTCAATCTTATCAAGAAAATATTTGAACTTCTACAAATTGCAATAATATCCATCAACACATTGCAATGGACCCCTAAAGATTAGAAATTACAAATGAGGTCCCATTACTTACAATTTTATATCTATGTCCTTCCACCATACTATATTCCCACAAGCCACTAGGACTTGATTAATATCACTGTCATGTCCCTAGCTTGTGTAACCCTTAATTTCTTGATTTCATAATTTTTATTGGACTCCAAAATATCTTTAAAAACTCTTTAAATATATATATATATATATATACAATATTATATATATGAAAAACATTTTTTTGAAAAATGTCACCGGCCGGTTTTGTTTGAGTCCAACTTCAATATGAAAATCAACTGAATATACTATCCTCTTTAGAGACTGGTGGATTCATTGTTGAGCATTTATATATTTTACTCATTACACACATAACCCAATGTGTCTGTATATAGCCTTTAAAAATCAGCATCACTAGTTGACATTGTCAAAGTTATGTGCATAATAAATAAATATACACAAACCCCTCATGTTTAAGGACAATAGAAAAAATTGTGATAGGACAACCTTTTAATTAACAGTGATCGCTCCATAAGGTGTCCTTGATCGGATCCAATTCAGTGTATGTACTTGTTACATTACACCCACTTGTCTACTTAAAGTCACTACCTCAATGATGGAGTAAATCATTCTATCATATAGCAGCACAACAAGTGTAGGCTTTAGTGATAATATTCAATTAATATCCACAGCCTAGAGCAATTTAATAATCTATGAAAAATCATTACTCCCTGTCTTTGGTTCCTTAACCATTAACATGATTTTTCTACAGAGGTGACATCACATGCCACATTTAAACAATGAAAAATACCTATAAAATTATGAATGTGAAAATAAAATTTTTATGATCAAATAAAAATTGCATAGTATTGTTTTTGAGGACAAATAATTCTAACAGCCTATTGATGGTGGGTTGGACTTTGCAAGGGCTGATAAATGGGAGTGGAGACTTTAATATTCTTATATCCAAGGTCAGCATTATAAATTGCAGTTTGAATGTTTTCCATGGCCGAGAAAAGAAATTGTGCATATGGACCGTTGGGCTCTATTTCGTTGCCAACTGCAATGTATCTGAAATTGACATCTCCATAGTTTTGCACATTGTTTTGGATCCATGTGTTTGCATAGTCTTGGCTTGAAGTAGTGCTTTGAAGCTCTTCATTAGGGACACCAAGCATGAGCTCAAAATTGGTGCCTTTAAGGGCTTGGAAAGCACCATAGTTTGGCCATAGAGTCGATCCTTCCGATGTTATATTGTTTGTACATATTTATAACTTCTCCTAGGGACCGTAAGTTGTTGCCAAGCATTCCATAGCAAACACCTATCTTGGTAGCTGATTAAAATAGAACATGCCAAATTTTGTGTCATGATCATATTTCCATCATATGCTCACAAAGTACATAATAAATCTACAGTCAATAACTACCTGATTCATATAGTGTTGAAATTTAAGTTTATTTATTATAACATATCAAATTATTAATTCAAAATCAAATCTTTTGTTGGATTGTCGGCGATGATAGCAAGCCTTAATACTATAGCAAAGACATTAGCAAAAATTGCAAAACAATTTGTTGGATTGTCGGCGACGATTATTGTAACAAGAAGAAGACATGTCCTTGTTCTTCATTTAGAAGCAAAATATGCAAAAATGGACTGCAAAAATGAAATCTACGACTGGATAAGGAGCACCTTGACTACAAAAAGTCAACTCTAGCATTAAAGTCATCGGTCAACCATGCAAAAAGTCATCGGTCAAAGTCAACTAGAGCCTGTCAACAGAAGTCAACGGATATGACATCAGCAAGATGACGTAAGCAGGTGACTGGATGTTGACATAAGCTAGGGCTGACATGGCATTGATAACATCACGGGTGATGTCAGCTTGGAGTAGAAGAAGGCGTGTGAGGCGTGCGCTCTTATGCAGATTGCTTGGGCGACGTGTAAAGGCGCGTGAAGGCTCCGATGGCTGCAAGACTTCCACAATTGAGTAGATCGGGGCAAGATGATCACAGTGGTACCTGCAAAAGCATAATCGGGCAAGATTCATGGCAACATCAGTAATGGCAGTGGTCCTTGGTGTGAGACTCCTCAACGATGGTGGTTATAGGTCCAAAACTAGAGACAATGACTAAAAGACATCAGAGATTCAACGGCGAATGGCTGCGGTGGCGGCTATGATGGCAAAAGCAATTGTGAGTTCGGAGTAACACTAAAGAGAGACAAGACTGATAAGAAAAGGTCAAAGCAATGACTTTAATACCATATTAAAAATACTGAATGAATTTTATTGTATTTCACAAGTAATAAAACATACATGAGTTCCTTTATATAGGAGGTAAAGTATACGGTACAAGTATGTGTGCTATATAAGTAAAATAAGGTGGGCCTTCAACCCATAGCCTTTTACAAGTTAATAGTCATATATACACTTATGGTTAAATTTACATCTATAGTTAGACTTTAACCCTATGTTTGGATTGTGGGAGACGAGGGGAGAGTAGAAGAGAGGAAAATGGAAGATAACTAGAATACAATAAATTTTAGTATATTCGCCACTTTCCTCTCTCCCTCCATCTTTCTCCGTTTCAAACATAGTGTAAAAGTATCATACTACCCTATAGCATTTTATGAGATCATTTTTACCAAATTTATAATGCAAACTCAATTATACCAAATTTATAATTGGAGAGTCATTTAATATAAATTACCCACGTATCTGTCATTATCATGCTAAACAAATATCAAGATGATTAAAAATTATTTTCTCTATAAGTTTATAAAATATTCAAAATCATGGTTTTATTATGCTTTATAAACAAACTAAAAACATGACTAGAATTGGACATTAAAATTTTTTTTTTAATAAGGTAACATCTGGCATACAATACACAAGAATAGAGAGTCCATGTTACCAATTTTTTGGTTTTCTAAGATTATCTCTCATGTCATACATGTTAAATGTTCCAATAATGTTGCATACACAAATAATTTCACAATTTTTTTTTACAACTTTTGAGGTGATAGGTTATGAATAGTATAATTTCATATAGAAACATAATTGGTTTTACTGTATCTTATATTAATCATTACCTGTCACTTAAGCTATTGTGAAATTTTTTGTGATCTCCACTTATCAAAATTGTTCAAGCAATACATGGAATATGTATGGTTTATGAGAATTTATAAAGTGATCTTATAGATGTTTTACTTTGTAAAAAGGTCTAGGGACAACTTTTGCCACGACTCTTGAGTGGTTGACTGTAGTAGTGGAGAAAAGGTGGTGGATTTATTACCACTCATAGTTGACCACACATCAAGTTGTGGCAAATGGTGTGCTTCCAGAAGAATTATTTACTTTGACTAGTTTTGATTTGGGAGCCTAATGTATAACGTGCGAAAGGAGTGAGAGAGAGGGAGAGGGAAAGAGGGACCTATTATGTCTAGGCTAGCCATCCGCATCACAAACATTAGCATTAAGGACATCGCTGAAGGGTTGTTCCCAGTTGAATAAGACTTATCCATTGACAAAAACATAGAAGAGAAACGTAGACTAAGAGCTTGGATTGAAAGCAATTATGCTTCCAACACTATTTTTATAGAGAGAGATGCTTGTGCTTGAGAATTAGATTTTTGAGTGACTATAGCTAGTCAAGCACTCCATGGAAATGGATTGTTTAATAGTTATATGCCACCACAATTTAACCCGTCAAGCACTCCATGGAAATTAAGTAACACAAAATTATCTACGGCAACCAAGTTCATCACTTAAAGCTCGTCTAACCGGTTGTTGTTTTGGACTTTGTCTTTCCTATAGAAAATGTTAGGCTTCTCTACCTTGCAATTTGAGAATGTTTACATATTGAAATGACCTATCTCATCATAGCCGGTTGCCTTTCTACAAGGTCATTATGGGTAATAGAAGCTATAATATTAGTTCTTGTGTGATAGGATTTTAAATTTAAAGCATTTACTCACTAGTGATTGTTCATTCTCATCAAGTCAAGAAGCCAACAAGTTTCTTTTTAGCATAAGTAGAATTCTAGATCCCTTGTACAATAATAAGAGATTTTACTAATTGAGTTAATTGTTGGAATTCGCATATCACTCACATTTTGATTTTGAGATTTTCAATTTGCATATGCTATGATAATAACTAACGTACACAAATAGTTCATCTTATGTTATGAAAAATACTTATAACTCTAGCCCCAACCAAAAAAAAAAGAGCAATAGTCAATCCAACAAGCTCCGTAATAATATTTTGTAGATATTCAATACATCAATGAAACATGCCTAAACATTACATTAGAGATAAATGATTCTTAATAATATTACATCAGAGATATTGCACTCTTTTATTTATTGTCTATGAGGTGATTACTTCTTATTTATTGTGAGTTAGCAAAAACTCTTACTTATTATAACAATAATTGTTATGCACCACAGTAAGTTGCTCTTATTCCTTGATGCACTTAATAAAGCCCTCTTCTTAACTGAAATTGACTTGGAACTTAGGTTGTTTATTTGGAGAAAAGAGCCCCCAGTGTTTCTCTAAATCTGGAGTCTTGTTGTTCTCATCAAACATGGCAAACACATAAGTTTCAATAGGCCTTCCAGGCTTCTTTGGTGTCCCTCCCTTCACATGTTGAACCAAATTGGTAATGTAAGTTCTTTCATTATCAAGTGATGTTGCTGTTCCACCAGCTGAAGGCCAACCACTCTCTGATATAACAATCACCAACGATCCCCCGCCGACCTTCTCTAAAGCCAAGTAAATAGTGTCAAGAATGGCATCGAAAAGGTTGCGATAACTTTGTGGGGGATCATTCACAACAAGTGAGGGAGCTGTGAAAAGAGCATAGTCAAGACGAATGTCTTTGGTGTTACCAGTGTAACTAAAATATGGGTACAAGTTAACAAGTAATGGGGACCCATTGTTCACTAAGAAGCGAATGACTGGATCAAGAATTGGCCTATAATCGGCTCTCAATGAGCCTTTAGATGAAGGGAAAGAATTTGATGAAAGGACTCCAGTGTCAATTGCAGTGGAAACTTTGATTTTGTTCCCTAGTCCAGCCCCAGAAATTGCGTTATGAATGTTTTGCATGGCTGGGACAAGGAACTGTGCAAATGAATCTGAAAGCTTTACTTCGTTTCCAACTGCAATGTATTTGAATTTGACATTTCCAAAGTTTTTACCCAAGCATTTGCATTGTTTTGGCTTGAAGCAATCTCTCGAAGCTTGTCATTTGGAAGGCCTAGCATGAGCTCAATATTGGAGCCTCCAAGGGCTCGAAGAGCATCTTGGTTTGGATCATAGAGTCTCATTCTTTGGATGTTGTTTTGTCTATAAAGAGCTACAACTTCTGTTGGTGGTGGTAGGTTGTTACCAAGCATTCCATAACAAACACGGGCACCTGCATTAGATTAGACAATAAGTCAATGGTTTTACATACATAAATATGCTTATGCAATTTATCTCAGTCAGGGACTCAGGATCGGAATGTTATAAATATATTGAAAGTGGAAGATTCATTGGGTTTGTAGGCTCGCATAATATAATCTGTATATATTAAGAGGATCCAGAAAGTTAGTTATTGTTTTTTTCCCTGTCAAAAATACCTCTAAATTAATTAACCAACAACTTAAAAATTAGGTTAAAATAGTAAATTGACAAAAGAAAGTTAGTTATTGTTTTTTTTGCCGTCAAAATACCCCTACCTAAAACTTAAAATTTGAGTTAAAATAGTAAATTGACAAAAATAATAAATTCCTACTTCTACGTTGAAATGTCTTCCTGCTTCTAATAAACGAGTTGGGTTCAAGTTACACCTGGTGTAACTCTAAGCAATGTTACACCACTCAATATTTTTTAATTGGATGCAAATATTGACAAGTTCACCGTTAGATTACATTATCTTTGTATATTCTTTATGCTTGCAAAATTTTAAAGTGATCAAAAATTAATATCCATGTCATCAATCAATTATTAAAATTCAAATTTTTGTAGTTTAAAATAATACATAAAAGATGAGTTTATGGATCCAATGGTAAATAACATCCGATTGATTTGAAAATTGGCATGCATGTTAAAAACATATTAAACATGTAATTCAACGGTTGGATTTTTAAAATATTAATTTAATAACAAGTTATTGGGTGGTGTAACTTTACTTAAAGTTACACCAGGTGTAACTTGAACCCAACTCCTAATAAACTCCTACTTTTATGTTGATTTAAATTCCTACTTCTACTCACTAATTCCCTACAAAATAGGATCACTCTTTTGTTAGTTTTAAAACTCCTCCAATCTACAAAACTCATCCCATGTATTCATTTTTTTTACTCAAAAAATAGAAGAGCTTGCTCAGAGGCTAGTAATATATTAAAAGTGAAAGATACATTGGACAATAATAGTGATGTTAGAGATATTACACGAAACTGATGCGTTACCAATTATAAAAAATAATAATCCAAATATTCTTTCATTAAGTTGTTAAAATCCACCAATCACATTAATGTGAAATTTATTGTAATAAAAATATGGACCAGCTTAGCATTTTCGGCAAGATATACTATATGTTAAGTAATCACGGAAATTTTCATTTGTTCAGCTAATTGTTGCCACTTGCCACAACCATGAATTGGCTATTTTGTCTTCTAACTTCCGAATTGAATCCAAAATGAATAACTAGAATTCAACGGAAAGAAAGGAGAAAAATATTTTGAAATTCTTATTCATGAAATTCTGACCTGAATTTTTGTTTACATATTATACACCTATTTATAGGCTTAAGAAAACTTATTTTTCAAGTAATATGATTATCTTTTGACTACAAGACCCTTAAAAACACCTAGAATCAAGAAAATAAAATCCTCTGTTCTAAGATAGCAATAATCCTACTTCTACACATGATTTTATTGGACTCCCCTCTCCCTTCTTTCTCATCCCATTATTTTGAGAGAGAGAGAGAGATAGCCAAAACCAAACAAAACAAATGAAGAAAGATCTCCCCCAACACACACACACAGCTAAATACAACTAATGGTGTAGTTCTTAATTAATTTAAATGCTTAGAAGGCTAGTTGTGGCTCATTTAAGAGAAGTAATTCGGTGACTTCCTTTTATTAGGTGCCCATTCTAAATACTACTATAGATTGTATGTTTGGATACAGCTGATAAAGCCAACGTCCAGCGTTTTACGTTTTTTTTTTTTTTTTTTTTTTTTTTGAGAAGAGAGTTAATGGCCATTTCAGTGGGTCCCGTATACTGTTAATGAGATCCACAAACCTTTTTTTTTTTTAACAAAACTTTCATTAAAAATAGATCTTACAATATTATTCACATATTTAAAAATTATTTTACTACAATGTTTTTAGTTTTTAATTTTCAGCAAAATAAGCGGTATCCAAACAGATTAAATCCTATTATTACATTCTAGGCTACTTTTGGTGAGCATGCAACGTGAACGTGCTTCAATTCCAAAAATGGCACGACAACCAAGACAGATTTGTGGAGATTGGACTAAGTGCCCCGTTTGTTTCAAAGTTTTGAGCCCAAAAAGCCTGTTTTGAAAAAAGCTAACCCTTTTTGTGCATTTGGTTTAGCACAAAATGCAACTTTTTGGAAAAGTTTGTGTTTTATATTTGTGAAGAAACGCGCATATCACTGAAAGGAGCTTAAAGCTCCATTTTGAAAAAAGCCAATGCGTGTTGAAATCTATCCGCTGGACTCACAGGGCAATTACCAAATTACCCTTTCACACCATTCCTCATTCCTCTCATCTCTCTACTCTACCCTCTACCCTCTTAATAACAAATTCCCAAATCCAAACACAAAAAAACTTATAACAAATTCCCAAATTAGCTAAGGAAAAAAAATAAAATCAATCCCTTGCAAATTAGGATTCCTCAAAATGCAAAAAAAAAAAAAAAAAAAAAAAAAAAAAAAAAAAAAAAAAAAAAAAAAGAGGAAGAAGGAGAGCTTTGGAACGTTTTGGAGTTTGGAGGAATGGCAAGGAAAAAAAAAGGAGGAAGAAAGGAAAAAAAAAAGATCATGGGTGTTATAGACGAAGTGCTAAGAGAAAAGGAGAAAAAAAAAAGGAAAAAAAAAAAAGAAAAAGAGGAAGAAGGAGAGCTCTAGAACGTTCCGGAGTTTGGAGGAATGGTAGGGAAAAAAAAAAGGAGGAAAGAAGGAAAATAAAGAAAAGGTAAGGGTACGTGTGTGGATGAGAAAAAAAAAGAGGGGAGAAAAAAGAAAGAAATGCCGTGTGTGGAGTATAAAAAAAGAGGGGGAAAAAAAGGAAGAAAAGAAGAAGAAGGAAATGTTATTACAATATTTTCACAATACTTTCACAATAAATTTTAACGGGTAGGTTATTATTAGCTAATATCTATGAGAAAAAATTTTTTTTTTAGAAATAGAAAAAAATAATTTTAATAGTACGTTCAAATTAAAATTAGTATCAATTTTTATCACAATATTTTCACAATACTTTCACAATAAATTTTAACGGGTAGATTATTATTAGCTAATATTGGTGAGAAAAAAATAATTTTTTTAGAAAGAGAAAAAAATAATTTTAATAGTACATTTAAATTAAAATCAGTATCAATTTTTATCACAATATTTTCATAATACTTTCGCAATAAATTTTAATGGGTAGGTTATTATTAGCTAATATTGGTAAGAAAAAAATAATTTTTTTAGAAAGAGAAAAAAATAATTTTAATAGTACGTTCAAATTAAAACCAATATTAATTTTTATCACAATATTTTCACAATACTTTCACAATAAATCTTAAGTGGGAGGTTATTATTAGCTAATATTGGTGAGAAAAAAATAATTTTTTTAGAAAGAGAAAAATTGATTTAAGTATGATGAAGTAATTGATTTAAGTATGAAACAAACTCATTTATATTTACATTGTCCTTTTTGGTAATTTATCACTCAAACCACCACTTTTATAAGTACTAGCCAAACATTCAGTTTTTTTAAAAAGCACTTTTTAACAGTTTTTACCAAACACTCAGTTTTTTGAAAAAGTATTTTTTTCATTATACAATTTTTGAAAACTTTACTTTTTGAAAAAAGCTCACTTTCAAAAAACTGAACTAAACTCAGCCTAAGGTTAATTCAATCAAACTTAGCTCAAAGGAAAATCTATCGCCTAGAGAGGGCAACATTGGTAGTTTCTACTTTCCACTCCTATAGTTCAAGGGATAGTACTATTTGGTGTCTTAATAAGTGTACTGTTCCGTACATCCTATCACAACAACATGGAACCCACATGTACATGCGGGTGCAAGAGGCCAGGCAGTACACTGTAGTGTGTGACAATATCACAGCTCCTCAACCTTGGGTTAATTAAGACACAAAAGCATTTGATTTGGGCTGTAAAAGACTTCTAAATAATGTATCAATGAGAGAGAGAGAGACCTGTTGTGCCTAGGGTAGCCATTAGCAGCCCAAGCACCAGCATTATTGTGGAGATGATGGAAGGGCTTTAATTAGCATGACCGGATTTAGCCATTGAGAAAACTATATATGGAAGGAATAGGCTAAGATAGCCAACTAACTATGCCTTATACCATTGTTCAGCTGCCCCTTTATAGAGTGAGAGATATAGATGGATGCTTGTACTATATATTTTTTTGAGTGATATCCAATTTCTACATTTTTGTTGGTCAAGCACTCTACGTGACCCAAGTTGTACACGAACCAACTTGCATCATTCAAGGCACATCTAACTGCTCACTAATTTGTGGAAATATCTCCCCATGCCTTTGAATTGTCTTCAATTTTTCAATGTCCCACTGTGTTTGGTTTTATTTGAAACAACCAGTCTTATTGGTTGCCTTCCTATGGAAATTTACATGTTTATGTGAAGGATGCATGGTGCTTTCCAATTTGATGATATTTGAAATTAATTCATTAAATTATATGGTTCAAATTAAATATTATAAATCTAAAAGTATATCTATTATGGTGTGAAAATTGTACACTGTTTAATTCAAGAAATAAAATCTTAACCGTGAAATATACTCTCTTTTTACAGGAAAGTATATCAAATAAATAGAGATGATCTTGTTCCTACATTTTACATCAATGCAACATTTAATGGACAGATTGTGTCTTTCATTTCTACAATCAATCATTTTCCAATTTTATTTGTATCACATGCAAAGTTTGGATCACTTGTTATGCTATTAGATGTAAAAAAATGTTGTTTCTATACAAACTCGAGTACTTCTTCCATAGAAGTGAATAATTGACCATTCGTCAATTGGCACACCTCCAACATTCCTAATAGCAACGTTTAGGATCTAGGTTCCCACCCCTTCCCCAACTTAATTTAACAAAAAAATAGTAATGCATTGACTGTAAGTGGGAAAGCAAAGAGAGGGGAGGAACAAATAGGAACCGCACCAAGATAATTGTTTAAATGAGTAGAAAATAAGTGGGAAAGCAAAGGGAGTGGATACTAATTTCCACCACGTCCACTATAGGCCAACTATAGTCATATGGGCCGAAAACCAAATAGTAATTTTTTTTTTTTTTTTGAGAAAAAGGTAAGGAAACTTTATTACGGTAAATCAATATGCATTATGAAAAAATTTCATTGGCCTTCCTTGATGTTATTATTATTATTATTATTATTATTATACTCACATTTACTCTAATTTTGAATAAGACACTCACCTCCCCTAAATTACAAACTATTTACACTGACCTCCCTAGATAATTGAAATATATTTTTTAAAAATCTTGAAATAAATTTTTTTTAAAATCTCAAATATCCTATTAGAAGGGGTATGCAAGTGGAGGGTAAAATATGAAATATAAGATTTTTAAACTCTTTTTCAGTTATTGAGTGAAAGTTGTAAATAGTTGACATGTTTAGAGGAGATGAATATTTATTCTAAACTAGATCAAGAAAGGTAAATGTTAGAACGGAAAACTTTAAAGGAAATCTTTGCAATTTTTCTTATATAATATTCGAATTTTGAGTATCCAAATTAAATCAATGACTGAGCATTTCATACATTGCCATCGAACAGATATATAGGGTCCGTTTGGATACAGTTTATTGTTGTTGAAAGTTGCTGAAAGTTGCTGAAAACACTGTAGCAAAATAATTTTTAAATGTGTGAATAGTACAGTGGGACCCATTTTTAATAAAAAAATTGATAAAAAGTGAAATTTGTGAGTCCCATTTACTGTTCATGGGACCCACAGAAGAGAGTTTAAGTAAAAACAAGGGCTACTGTATATGAACAGTAGCCGTTGTCTCCAAAAAGCTGCTGCAGCAGAAAAAAAAAAAAGAAAAAAAAAGCCATGCATTTGCTGCGTTTACTGTAGCGTGGGTCCCATGCCCAAAACGCAAACGCAATAAACGCAGGAAACGGGTTATCCAAACGCTCACATATTCTCTACACTGTGTTATCTCAAGTTCTAACTCTCGTTTTTCCTCCCTAAAAAAAAAAAAAAAAAAACTCCCATTTTTCTTGCATAGACTAATATTAAAAAAAAAAAAGTTGAGAAATATATACATATTATTTTCATATTATGGTAACATATTCAAATAATTTTTCCATTCATTTTTCTTCTCTACCAAACAAATAAATGTCATATTCATTCGACATTCTTTCACTTTTGCATTCTTCCTATCAAATATTTAAGATAAAATAACAATCTCTTTTTTCTTCTTCATTTTTATATTCTTCCTACTTTTGTGCAGTCCTCCCTATCAAATTATAGGAGAAAACTTGAAAGTAACAGAGCTATATAAGGTTAATCTTTGATTTTGGCATGTTTTGTCAAAGATTGAAGCAGCAGCAATAGTTAGATTCAGAGCAGAAGTCAGACTTAGAACAAAAAGGCAACGACTTGTAGTTTTGTATAGTTCACTGTGTATAAACTGTAGGTAGTTTTAGCTCTATTGTCTATAGACTTTAGTGTTGCACCTGAGAGAGCACGTGAGTTTTTAGTTTAGTGCTAAGTGAGTTAGTTAATCAGTTACGAATTTGTTAATCTGTTAAGTTAGTAACTGATGCTCTCTGTTTTTGTATATATAGAGCACAGCTGTGCAGTCATTCATTAAGTAAATAAGATTTTTCATTTCAAAAAAGCTTATATGTTTAAACACAAGAAGAATCAGAGAAAAGCATTATTCCATATCCTAGAATTTGGTACTTCAAGTTTCTGTCGGTCAGCTAGACGATGAAACGAGTCTTTCTACGAAAGATAATTAAACAATCTCTGTCCCACAAGGTCTTGGCTTGGATTTATAGCGTACATGTCATGTAGATGGGGATTTTAGGTTGTAATATTTGCTTTCACAAAGATAAAGCTAAAATATGTCACTAATGTGAAATGTGTGGTGGTAAAAAGTTTCGGAATGAAAGACCAACCAAGATTGATAGCAAACTCCCTGCTACTTCGATCCAAAGGCGACAAATAAATAAATATATATATATATATATATAGACGATGAAGTTTTTTTTTTTTTTTTTTTTTTTTTTCTTGTGTCATAATTTTCGCATTTAAAAAAAAAAAAAAATTGGATAAGTTTGTTTTGAAAGCATGGATTAATAGGAGAGTGTCATATTTTGGAGCCATTTTAAGTGGAGTTGACAATATATTTATTGATCACAATATTTTTACAACATTTTCACAATAAATCACAGGTGGTTAGTTGTTATTGGTTTAAATTTGAACCTAACACTAAGATTACTTTTTAAACCCAACAATAACAACTAGTAACAACTTGTCACTTAAGATTTGTTATAAAAATGTTTTGAAAATGTTGTAGACATATCATTTCTCATATTTTTATCCGGTTGTCTTCAAGTTTTTTCCTTATTAAACCTAAGGTTTAAGGGTATTTCTAAATCATATAAAAGTCCAGGCCAAAAAAAGGAATCATCTTATAAATAGTATAGATATATATATATACACGGGTATTTTTTTTTATATTTAAATATTAATTTAATAATATTAATTTCATTTTTGATATTATTATTAATAATTAAACTAAAGTCTGTTCAGTTAACCATCTATTTTTGGAAAACCTTTTATGGAAAATTGAAAAGGGAGATGCTACGTTCACAACAATTTTACAATATTTTTACAACAAATCATGGATGGTTAGTTGTTATTGGTTCAAATTTGAACCTAACACTAAAATTACTTTTTTGCCCCAACAATAATAACCAGTAATAATCTGTCACTTAATATTTGTTGTAAAAATGTTGTGAAAATGTTGTGGACATATCATTTCTCAATTGAAAAAGACGTCAACTCAATTAGTTACTTTTTCATAAAAAGTTTCTTAAAATAGTTTACCAACATATGATCTTAAGGCATAATATATTAGTAAAATACATAGAAAAATGGTATTTTGCATTTGTACAATACGTGTTGAGAAAGCCAAGACTAATATAGAGATAAAGTAACTCTTCCATTCACCACCAAGAACAACAAAAGGGAGAAAACTTTGCAATGGTCAAATAAAACATGAAGAAGAAGATCAAAAAGAGAAGGAGAGTATATAAAGAGAGCGAATAACATACAACAGATTTATGAGTAACTAAAAAAAAAAGCTAAAATGATAATTAAGATGGAGAATAGCAAGGTGAGCAAAGAAGATGGGTAGATTCCTTCAAGAATGAAGATAAATAGAAAGCTTATTTATTTAATTTTAGAGATAGTTAGTCTCTTTCTTGACAAAATTAAGATTAAGTATTGAACTTTGGATTTCATTAATTAACTTGTCCATAAAACTAGTATTAATTTTACCACCGCACACTCTTAATGCGATGGTTACTCTACAAGTATAAGTGCTTGTGGGGTGTGGAGGGTAAGGGCCAGGGTTTAAGTTTTCAAGAGGGAGTTTTACACACATATACACTTAGATTAGGCTCGAGTAAAATTCTTATCTTGTATCAAAAAAAAAAAAACTAGTATTAATTTTAATTTTGAATTTGATAGACTCTTCAACTTCTACTTTTGAGAGAGTAAAAATTTGGGCAATCTTAACTACGGTAGATAGAATTCAAATTTAAGGGAATGCACAACATTCAATGAGGAAATAAAAATTGTTGTGGATTTTTTTTTGGTTCCTAGCATTATTATTATTATTTTTTTATAAAAAAGCTTAATTTTTATTGATTAAATTTTTTGGGACAAATCTTTTTTTTTTTTTTTTTCTAAGCGAAAATGCCTTAATAGAGGGGACTTTTTTCCATTTGGGGCCTTAGGCAAGTGACTTAGCTAGTCTCCTTTGAGCCAACCTTGGGATTATTATACTTTTTATAAGAACTTGAGGTGAATAGTTGTGATGAACTAGGGGTGTGCAGCCAACCCGCCAACCTGCCAAAACAAACCCAAACCAACCTAACCCGCCGAGTTGGGTCGGTTTTTAGGGCTTGGTGGGTTAGGTTGGGTTACAAAATTTTTTTGATAGCGGGTCGGGTTGGGTTTAGGTCATAAAATTCCAAACTCGATCCGACCCACCCATATATTTAATATATATTTAAAATATATTATATAATTAATAATTTTTTTAAAAAATAACCAACTCTTCCTATCCTCTATAAAAGCCAATTAGTTCAAACAAACCCTAGTAAATTACTATTTTTGTTTAGTCATTAGGGTTTTTTGCCTTTAAGGAGTTACATTGATACTAATCTTTGGATTTTTTTAATATATTTATATTTATATTTTTTATGCTCAATTTAATAATAATAGTAATAAAAAAAAATTGTCCAACCTATGGGTTCAACCTGACCCAACGCGACTCATGTGGGTTGGGTTGGGTTGGACTTATGTGATGGGTTGAGTTGGGTTGAAATTTTTTTAACCCACCATGATGGGTTGTGTCAAAAAATCCCCTTAATTCGACCCAACCCGACCCATGCACACCCCTAGATGAACATATCTCCCTCTCTTCCTTCAGCTATGGGTTGTATATAAGTTTATTTATTTATTACTATTATTTTTTAAGGGTTGTGTCCACTTCCCCCCTCCAGTTGATTAAAAGGAAGGATTTGTAAGGTGCTTGTCTCAAGGTTGTATGGTGGATTTAATGCAGAAGGAATGGTGGAGGTTAGGGTATTAAATGTCAATTTGATGGGTAGACTTTTCTATGGGAGCTCTGGGTACCTGGCTCTTGAAGTCCTTCGCTGTATAATGGTTAATTTAATTTAGTTCCTTGACTTTTTCAATTGTACAATTAGTTATATAATGGTTAAAATTTGATTTGGTTTCTTAACTTTTACTTCAATTGTACAATTAGTTATATAATGGTTAAAATATAATTTAGTTCCTTAACTATTACTTCAATTGTTAAATAATTCTCTAAGGTTTAATTTTTGTCAATTTAGTCCTTAAGTTTGTTGTTTTGATGATTTCATTTAGTAACTTAATTAGGTGGCTGCAGAAGATCGTTGAAAAGTTTGTGAGGGAATTTGGGGATGAGCTGTCTAATGTTGCTACAGAAACTCTTCCTTATGGTGGTATTTGGCAAGTGTGATTGGAAAAATCTAACAAAGAATATTTTGGTTTTGTGATGGTTAGCAACTTAGCAGGATTTTGTTGAATTCAATTCTATTTGTTGTGAGTACTTTTTAGTTTTCATATATGAAGGAAATTCAAATTTCCATGTTCTTGTATTTGATAAGACTGCTACTGAAATTCAATTAGATTTAATTAATCTACATTATGGAAAATTTTCACTGACCATCCCTAGGGTTTTTTTTTTTTTTTTTTTTTTTTAATATATATATTACACTCACCTCTCCTCTAATTTTTAATTAGACACTCGCCTCCCATAAATTACAAACTATTGACACTCGCCTCCCATAATTAGACACTCGCCTCCCGTATTTTCAAATTTCCTATTAGAGGGGTAATACAAGTGGAAGGTAAAATAGAAAATTCAAGATTTTTAAATTCTTTTTTTAGTTATAAAAAATTATCTACGGCAACCCAGTGCATCACTTAGAGCTCGTCTAACTGTTATTCTTTTGTTGGACTTTCTCCTTCCTCTAGAAAATTTAGGCTTCTCTACATTGCATTGTGAGAATGTTTATTTATATAAACTAGTCGCTAACCCGTGCGATGCACGAGAAAGTTACTAAAAATGAGATCAACTCAAAAAATATATATATATATATATATATATATATATATTAGATCCAAAGCAAGTTACAAATTGTCAAGCTTTACAATTAGAATCATTTGCAAATTAGACTACAAAATTGGATAAAAGAATCAATTGCATGTTACGAACTGTCCAGCTTTTTATTGGTAGCAAAATCACTTGCATGTTTGAATTTGGTCTTAATGGATCAAGTGCAAATCTTTCGTCTTGATATTCCATTATTAGGATAGATGATATGTTTTTGATAGGTAAGAATTAAGATAAATAACAATTACACATATCCACATAACTAAAAAAAAAAAAAAAAAAACATTTATTGAAGAACCTCAAAAATGTAAATTTCACCAAACAAAACATCACATATAGTGAATAAGCACATGTCTACATAGCTTTTGAATCATCCAAGTGTAGCAACATTAGAAGCAACCAAAGGCTTCTGCCCTTTTCCAAGTGGATCCTAAACAAAGTCCTTTTTTCCTTCTCAGTTCTTTTCATCATTCTACAACATAAAAATCACAATCAACACGTATACATCTCATAAAATCCATAAACCTTTTTCCTTTTTTTTAGAAAAATTTTCCTTCACCCTCCTTAGTTTGACTAAGGCAGTTAAAAATTATAATTTAAAACTAAAAAGTCAAAGTTTACTTCTTTATAATGTTTCATATAGAGTAGATACAAAACCAAGCTTTTAATAAGAGTTCAAGTTAATTTCAAAACACAACCAGGTCGAAAATAATTGGAAACTTGTTGAAGCATAATCTCAGTCATAATTAGAAAGACTTTTATCATGAATGAGCTCTAAAGTCAAAACTACCCAATAAATTGAGTGGCATCATATTAGGATGATAGACTATCATACATTAATTTTTTTTTTACTTAAAAAACATTCCATTGACAAACTGAAAGCACTCAAATAAAACTTTCATCAACAAATTCAAAACTATTGATTCAGAACCTTACGACAATCATTCATGTTGACTTCTAAAAGTTCTACAAAATGACAATGTTACAATAGCAACAAAAGAAGCAATGTCACCATGATACCTGAAAAAATGATATACAAAATGCTAAGCACACTACCAAAGTAATAAAATATAAAGGTAACAGTAATACCTTGCAAATAATCTGTTTGTTTCTTTAAAGCTCCTATAATTCTTGAATAAGAATGGATTTATAAAAAAATATTATATTACTCATTGAAATTTCTTAAAAAGACACAAACGGATTATCCGCTATATAAAAAAATCATTAATGTGAGCATATATCATATATATTAAAAAAAAAAAAAAACTGAAAATCTTCAAGACAAAGTAAGCCCAAAGTCATATTTATTTCAATTTTTTTTTTTGGGTCAGTGTCCGATTGCTAACCTTGCTATAAAAGATAGATGAAAAAAAAAAAAATTTGAAGTCATATGGACTTACCCCTCCATGTGTAAGAGCAATGGCCGTGATAGTTGCAGTTGACCACATATATGAGACAAATAACTTTTCATTAAGCAATACCCATCAAGGTTTGCAGCAAATTCAAGAAATTTTGTTCAACATAAAGCAAGAACCATCCAAAATTACAATGAAACCCCAACTCAAAGATACATAGCATTACAGAAACCCCACTTACTTTGCCTTGAAATAATCTTTCATTAAGACCAAGCCATATGTAACTGATAGTAACACCAAAGGCCAGCTGAACATAAAATATACCAAACAAATGAAGGTTCTTTGTTCATGAAAATTGTTCCTTAAGGCTTCCAATTCAAACAAACATTTGGCACTAAAGAACAATGCTTTCACTATGTTCGAAGTAAAGACATATATAGTCTCTAAAACATAAAATAGCTCAAATTGCAACAAATCCATTATTTTTTCTCTTTTTTTCCCCCTTTTTTGGTTCTAAATTGATGAATTAGAGAGAATATGGTATTATTTGAGTTCAATAGGTTCAATTATAGGCTTCTAAATATTTTCAAGTTATTTTGGATTTGAATTGTAAAATGGAACTAATAAAGTAGGGAGAATTGGATTATGTAGTAGACTCTAGCTTCATTATTTTCCTCCAATTTTCATGATATTATACAAATTCTAAAGTAATTTTAAGGTACAGGATTCAGAGAACTTTGCTTCATATTACTTGAATGATATAATAGGTAGGTTATATGGCAATTTCAAAGTAAATTTAGTATTTGATGGATTAAACCTTCATTGAAACAAATCTGCTTGTAGTTAGTCTTAAATGAGTAATTTCAAGATGATATTTTTTCTTCCTTATTTTTGGATTTTGGTAGCAAAATTTGACCTTGTATGGATTTTATTGGTTAATAAACATTCTTTCATCTAAAGAAGAGATTTAATATCAATTAATGTGTGTATGCATGTATTTTTCACAGTACTATTCTACATACCCATAAAAATTAGATAACGAAGTAATAAAAACAATGGTAAACTTGAGATAAAATAATAATTAAACTAAACATAAAACCAAGCTTGACCATAACCCAGAAACTTAAATTAAATCCAAACACAAACAAATGACTTACAAAAACATCAAGGGCATGCCAAGGATGCTCGTCTAATAAAAAGACAAGAAATATCATTACTGTCCCAAAAGATGAGCATCAAGAATAGTATAAACCTTAACTTGTATTATTCATTCAAGCCATCACCTTTTTTTGGGTGCAAAACTCCTTACACAAAACACAACAAAGGGGGAAATAAAGAATTACTAACTTTGACTTAACGCATCTTGCTCACTCAATTCAGCAACAAATTCTAGCTTCATTCCTGTAGCCAAAAGCTCAGCTGGAATTCATGGTTAAGTAAAACATCCAGTAACAGCCCAAATAAATCTTATCCATAAAACATAAAACTAAAATTGACCCTGGTATGTTATCAATCCGAAGAATCAAACCCATATGTAGCCAAAAGCTCAGCTGGAATTCACGATTAAGTAAAACATACAGTAACAGCCCAAATAAATCTTATCCATAAAACATAAAACTAAAATTGACCCTGGTATGTTATCAATCCAAAGAATCAAACCCATATAAACCATTCAGACAATCAAATCCAACATAGTGGTTACTTTCATACTTTAAAAATAATCACTTTTCCACTAAGTAACTCCTGAACTCACAAACTTGATGCAATTTTCAATCTACACATATAAAAATTCAATCTAAAATCCCAGATGGATTTTCTCGCGGCCAATAATTAAAATTAATAAAACCCACTATGGGCTCCAAACCCATCAATCTAAGCTAATCATTCAAAAGAAACACTCCCAAACGAAACCCTAAATCATAGAACAAAAATAAAACCCTAAATCATATTTAACAACCAAAAACGAAACCCTAAATTATAGAACAAAATAAAAAACTTACCGGTAATATTTGCGGAGAGACTCTGGTTTAATGGTAAAGTCTCAAATCAAAAACTTTCTGACACTAAAGGAGTGGGAGGCTAGAGCCCGTGGACTATAATTTAGGAGTTTGAGAATTGAGAGAAGCAAAGAGAACGGAAGAGGCAAAGAACCAAAAACGAAACCCTAAATCATATTTGACAACCAAAATTATAGAACAAAATAAAAAACTTACAGGTAATGTTTGCGGAGAGAATCTGGTATGATGGTAAAGTCTTAAGATCAAATACTTTCAGCCACTAAAGGAGTGGGAGGCCAGCGCCCAGGGGCTATATTTTAGGAGTTTGAGAATTGAGAGAGGCAGAGAGAACGGCAGAGGGAAAAAGGAGAAGGCAGAGTGAATATATCGGGTTCAGGTTTTAGAAAACCCCTGCGTTTATTTTTTTAAGTTTAAAAAAGTTTATTTATTTATTTATTTTTTTAATATTGTGCTAATGTGGAAAATTGTGAGAGTTTTAAAAACTTCGGTTTTATATAAATATATAGATGATCTCTCACTATAGCATGTTACCTTTCTACGAGGTCCTCATTGAGTAACAGAAGCTCTGATACAGTTGTGTGACAGTGAAAACTCTAATATGAAATATTATTTGTGCAAATAGTAGAAGCTCTAGTATCTCTTGTGCAATAAGGCTCATAGATTGGAGCAAATAACAGAAAAGACAAATAAAGTACCAAGCACACAAAAATGCAAGAAATTATGTGGTTTAACAAGTAGCCTATCTCCATGGAAAGAGAAATCAAATCCACTATATTCAATAATAATTACAACGCACGATCTCTGTTACTCTCATCTGGGTATTCTTTTAACTCCATAGAATGATCGATTATCAAAAAAATCCATAGCATGATCAAATTGCTCTTCTTCTAAAATTAATTTTCTCCTAGGAGAATTCTTCTTTTAATAATCTTCTCTTCTTCTCAAGAAATCCAAATCCCCAAGATTTACCTTAAACTTTAACAAAAGACACAAGACAAGAAAGCAATGAGGCGGCACTCTCACGTACACTAAAACTAAATAGGTGGCATAGTATATATACATGATTATAGTGGTTGGAGTGCACGATACATTGTTTGCTACCTACTTTAAGAATTGGCTAATAGTAGTCTTGTTATGGGCAAGGTGCTTATAATGTAGTGACATTAAAGCCATTATAACAAATTCCTATTTGGACTTGGTATGAAAAAGAAGTTGACTTGATTACTTTTTTTTGAAGTTTTCTTTTTATAGAGGAAAAGTTTATTCCTTGTCAAAAATTAATGTATTCCTTCTTCAAAAAAGTAATTAACATTTGTTTGTTAAAAGCCTTATAGTTTAATTGATTGACATCTCCTGATGTTTTTAATGGAGACATCTCCTGATGTTTCATTGTAACTATCAAATTATACCATATAGTGCACAACAATTAGTGTAACTAGTGGAAGACCCGTGTGATGTGCGGATAATGTTGTAAACTGTTATATGAAAAAGTTATGTAAAAAGTTGAATATATGTTAAAATAAAAAATAATTTAACTACATGAAGTAACACATTTTTATCAACTCAAACAAAAATTTGTAGTTAAATTTTCAATTAGAATTGCTTGATATAACATTTATTCTTGACTTCACAAATCGTAGATAACTTTAATAAAACAAATCTCACTTGAAGTTAAATAGGGGCAACACTAATAGTCCTTCGAGCAAAATAAATTGCAGTTACATGCTACATCAATACAATTTTCCATCAACATAACATTTATCTTCAGCTCCACAAATTGCAGATGACTTCAATAAAACAAAAAAGGAAGTATCAACTCACGTTTAGTTAAGGACAAAACTTAGATACAGTACCTTAGGTGCTATTCTTTAAGTTCTCCTCTCAAGATTCGCTATGTGACTACTTGATTAAAAAATACACTTTCGTCTCATGAGAAAAAATCCACATAGCAAAATCTTAATAAGAGAACCTAAGGCCTAAGTATTGCTCTTTAGTTAAATAGGGGTAGTACTAAATGTCACTAATTAAAAAATAAAATAAAAAATGTGTTGGACTTAGTAAAGTACTAATTGCATATGCTACTTGTGATTAGCTTTTGATGTTTTAAAGCATTAAGCACCACCATGGCACCATAGGTGATTTATCTATACAAAATTAAAAGGAGGAATATCATTGATAGAATCATTATGGAACCAATTACTAAACTTTGTACGATAATTGAAAAGAAAAGAAAATTTAAAAATTAACAAAAAAAAATTATTGAACAAAACTAAAACCAATAAAAGGAAGTCAAAAACCTTGATATCGAAGACATGTAACTTACCATATTTGTTTGAGACCCCAACATTGCCATTCACCTCCAGTGTAGCGATATCCCTCTACTTGTGAATTGCAAACACAAACATCAAAACCCATCAAAATTTGCCCACAACTAAAAAAATAGTCCCTATACAAAATAAGTTTGACATTAAATCCTTAACATTGAAACATTAAGAAACAAACAAAATAATAAATCTGAGGGCTTTAAAAAATCCATGCATTCTACTTTTACTACTTCCATTACCACTTGGAACCAACTCAACTTCGTCCTCGGTGAAGAATTTCATGCCATTAACCACACACCACAAAAGGTTTCTAAGATCACTCTATTGTGCAAATGGCTCAAATGCAATAAAGTGGAACAAAGCTTAATTAACAGTAAAGTAAAATCACAAAAGTTAAAGATATAGGATAATTTCATCCTATTATTCATTTCTATTAGGAGAAGGCAAAATGAAATAGGAGGTATGTTATCAAAAATCAAATTCTTAAAAAAAAAAAAAAAAAAAAAAAAAAAAAAAAAAAAAAAAAAAAAAAAAAAGAGCAGAGCACTTAGGCATTTTAACAAACACTTTGCATACAAAATACCCATTTAATATTTAAGTAGACAACATAACTATTTAAATAATAAAAAAGGTGAGAAGAAAATAAAAGGTAAAGAATACCTTGAGTTTAGCCAAAAAGGAATGAAATGCAAATCTAAGTTTGATTCGAAACACAGTTATCAGAGAAATATATGAGCTTCAAAGTAGATTGGCATCAATGGAGGAAGCAAAGGCAGAGTGGGAGAATAAAATTGGAGGTTCACTTTTTTTTTTTTTTCAGCTATAACAGGTTTTTATAATATGCAAATAATACGAGAAACTCTTTGATTTCAGAAAAATAAATAAATTATTAGTGCAAGAGTCCAATAAGTTGTATAATTGTCAAAAAGAATACAAAAAAGTGACTGAAGTCCAAGAGAAAATGGTGAAATCCTTTAATCTTCAGAATTTATTGAAACCGTTAACCACATTGAGACTCCAAATTGTAGTTTTGAAAGAAGCAAAACGTGGGAACAATCAATTGTTAAACTCTCATCTAAACGTGGGAAAAATTAATTGTTCTTATTTTATTATTAATAGAATTAGCTTCTGTTGTAATTTGCTCTTGTTTTTCATGTTAATGGGCTTTTTTCTTTAATGAAATTTAAAACATTTTGGAGAATAGCGGGAAGAAGTTAGTGATCAAGGCTAAATGCAAAATTAGAGTGCCACTTGAAGATCATGCTCTCTTGCATGAGGTCTCTGCTTTTATATATATATACATATATATATATATATACATATATATATATATATATATATTGATATTGATTAGTATTACAGTTTCAGCTATCACACAATAGGCTTCCAAGCTATACAAAAATGGGCTCTCTTCCTCTGTGAATTATTCCTAGGAAATGAAAAATTCAACTACAAAGATCATGGATATATATACTGAAAAATCCAATATTGATCCCAATAATCTAATTATTGCATTTTTTGCCACTTGTATCCTAATTAATTAATAACAATTTAACAATGACAATGATAAAACACCTACATGAATATCACCACAATCCAAAAGCAATAAAATAAAGCAAAAATATGACACAAGAATTTCATGATGAGTGGAAAACTTTTATAAAACTTTTAAAAGAAAATCCACTTCAGATAACCAATCAATCCCACATGAAGTTTCACTATAAGATAAAGATTCTAACTACTAGCATTACTTAACAAAATTTGCAAACTTAGAATTGATGTGTAACCTAACAAATGACCCATTTGTCTCCCACTGCAGATTAGAATCTCCACCATGATTTGCACCAATCCAAAACTTTGGTATGATAGTGAACTCACTGACAAAGGTTAAGAATTTCTGTTCTTTGGATGGAAATCAGTTTAGGCTCACAATGTGAAAAGAATAGGAGAAGTATTTTCTCCATTAAGGCTCGGAGCAAGAAGGCTTCTTAGAATGCTCTTTGTACAACATCCTCTCTTTTGAAAGTCGTTCATCAAAGGGTACGTATTTATAGGTAGGTAAAAGCTTAGGTTAAATCAATTTGCAAAATTGGTAATCTCACTTGAGCAAAGGTCGAGCAAAGTCTCTGCCTAGTTTTTTTTTTTAAGTGAGTCCCAAGCTAGCTCGAGGGAACCATCTAAAACTTGAGATCTTCAGCAATTCCTAATTTTAAAATTGACCTTACTTATTTTGCAATGATTACAACCCTCATTAGCACCTATTTTGGCACATGGAATTTTGCAGCACAACCTAAGTCCTAGCAATCTACTCCTTTGACAATTCTCTAATAAGACATTACATATAACTCAATAAAACAAAACGCGACCCTAAAACCAAAATAACTAGGACTATTAATTTTGCAAGATTGACCACCAATCTTGATGCCAAAGATTAGTGTGAAGTCCTCAGGTACAAAGTTACCTTGCCTACATTTAAAAAGTCCTTACTCATGATGATGATCTTCTTTCATCGTGATAGCATCAAGGAAATATCCAAAACCTGCTGCATAAATCATGGCTTCAACTTCTGAACAAGCCCTAGACCACAATGAAGAGAAATGGGACAAGGACCCTCGATTCTTGCAAATCTGGGCTTACTACGACAAAGACAGAGTGAGTTATGTATGAGATTCCAATATAGTGCACCGTGCACGCTCTATCACATGCAGATCATGATCATGCAACTGATGCAAGCATGTCATTCCATCAATGACATCACAACAATACATGACTCATGGAGTCCATTTGAAATAATTTCAAATCATGCCAAGACTTGTACACATATTTCATGCAACCAGGCATATGTTATGCCTCAATCTCAATTGTAAAGTATTGCACTTAATGACACCAACTACATTGCAAGATTTATCATTTGGAAAAGGTTACGTGTCTTCATTAAGTCACATTATCAAAAATTTCATAAGATAAGAAGATGGCTCATGTTGAGGTTTCTTTCAAACTTCATAGAATACCGTGTTTCGTCAAAGTCATGTGCAAGTGTAATGAGCATTCTTTGTTAACTAAAAGTCCAACATTGCCAAGAATGATCTTTGACTTTAAAATGATATTTTATTTCATGAAAAGAAACAAACTATAAAGAAGAATTCATGTACAAATTCTCAAAAAAATAATGATTTTCTATCGTTGTGGCATTTTATCAAGCATGTGATACGCAACCAAGACTAACAATATTTTCAAATGCGTTCAACCAAGTAGTGCAACCTAAATCCTCCGTGCAAATTTATCGAAATATAATCAAGACCCATCAAGAACAAGCCACATACATCAAGAAATCATTGCAAACCTATGAAAACACAAGAAAAACAAGCAAGAACTTCGAGCAACATCATTGTGGAAACCCCATAGGGTAAAAATCTAGAATTTTTCTCAGGAAACAAAAGCAAAAGATAAGAAAATTGACTAAAAGATTTATGACTTTGGGTTCTTAAAATAACCTATGCTCCTCATTTGTTGGTGGAATCACATACTTGTTCACCTTCTTTCTTGATGGATAAAGTGTGGGGTTGAGTTTTTGAAGAGGAAGAAATTGTGTTTGAAAGTTTGGAGGGAGGGGAGAGAATAGGTGAGTGGTTTTTTTAATAGTGGGAGATGAGATAATAAGACGTCTAAACAATCGACATACTTCTTTTTTCGTCTCACCCTCTTTAAATCCCTTCAAAACCTCTTTCCCTTCCCTTTAAAAAATCACTCCCAAAAACATAAAATCAAAACTTTCAATAAAATTTAATCTAGTCATATTTTTCAGAAGACTAGTCAATTTGAAATTAGGATTTCTTGTAATCGCTTATAAACCCATAATTCATCTAATAAACATCTAATGTGGGATTCGACACACATGCACAATACAAACTCAAATAAACAAATCCAATCAAATTCATTTTCTTAAAAATCATGTGTTCTTATGACAAATCACGTGAAAACATTTTCTACCATGGAAGAGAAGCACCCTGATTTCTTTGTGGCCATTTTAAAGTTTTCCATAATGGATTTGAGTTGATAGACTATGCAGGATGCCATAAAATTTTTCAAACAGATTAAGAAACAAAGGCCTTGGCCTTAATATGTAAAACTATGAATCTAACAGAACCCTTGAATTCATGTGTAATTTTGAATATATAAAATAAATGCGGTATTGTACCAAATTAATATGCAAACATACAAAAGAGATTATCATATTCTGATAAGAACAAAATTTTATTAAGACTATTTTCACATCTTGGATATATATATACATAAACTTGATTCCCTTTCACGAAAAGGGACTACAAGTAAGTCTTATTTATAGCCATAATACACATAAAAGCTATCCTTATTCCGAAGTGAACTATCTAGTGCTATTCTTAACTAAACTTAATTTGGAATTTAGGCTGTTTGTTTGGATAAAAGAGCCCCAAGTTTTTCTCATAATCAGGAGTCTTCAGATTCTCATTAAACATGGCAAACATGTAAGTTTCTATAGGCCTGTTGGGTCTCTTTGGAGTCCCTCTCTTGACATGCCTAATCAAATTCGAGTTGTAAGTGCTTGCATATTCAAAACTTGTTGCCGGTCCCCCCAACCAGGCTCGGACACAACAATTTTCAAAGACCCCCCATTTGGCCTTCTCTAATGCTGAGTAAAAGGCATAAAAAATGTTTTGGTATCCATGTTCGCCACCTTGCACTTCAACTGAGGGAGTAGTTCAAAGAGCATACTCAAGACGATTGTTTTGAATATTGTCAATGTTGCTAAAGTATGGATACACGTTAACGAGTGATGGGTACTTATGCTTCACTAAGAAGCCTATGATGGGATCAAGAAGTGATCGGTACTCAGACGTGAAGGAGCCTATTGATGGAGGGTAGGACTCTTCAAGGGCAGCTTAATAATTGGGAGTGGAGACTTTAATATTCTTATATCCAAGGTTAGCATTATAAATTACAGTTTGAATGTTTTCCATGGCTGAGAAAAGAAATTATGCATATGGAATGTTGGCCTCTATTTCGTTGCCAACTGCAACGTATCTGAAATTGACATCTCCATAGTTTTGTACATTGTTTTGGATCCATGTGTTTGCATAGTCTTGGCTTGAAGCAGTGCTTTGAAGCTCTTCATTAAGGATACCAAGCATGAGCTCAATATTGGTGCTTCTAAGGGCTTGGAAAGCACCTTAGTTTTGGCCATAGAGTCGCATCCTTCCGATGTTATATTGTTTGTACATATTTATAACTTCTCCTGGGGACAGTAAGTTGTTGCCAAGCATTCCATAGCAAACACCTATCTTGGCGGTTGATTAAAATAGAACATGTCAAATTTTGTGTCTTGACCAAATTTCCATCATATGCTCACAAAGTACATAATAAATCTACAGTCCATAACTACCTGATTCATATGGTGTTGAAGTTTAAGTTTATTTATCATAACATATCAAATTATTAATTCAAAATCTAATCATTTGTTGGATTGTCAGCGACGATAGCAAGCCTTAATACTAGAGCCAAGATGTTTGCAAAAATTGCAAAATAGTTTGTTGGATTGTCGGCGACGATTATTGTAACAAGAAGAAGACATTTCCTTGTTCTTCATTTAGAAGCAAAATATGAAAAAATGGACTACAAAAATGAAATCTAGGTGAAAAATTGGAAAGGAAAATCTTGATAGCAAAAAGTCAACTTTGGCATTAAAGTGAACAATCAACCATGCAAAAAGTGATCGGTCAAAGTCAACAAGAGCCAATCAATAGAAGTCAGCAGAGATGATGTCAGCAGGTGATTGGATGCTGATGTAAGCTAGGGCTGACATGGCACTGATAACGTCACGAGTGATGTCAACCTGGAGTAGAAGACGGCGCGTCCTGCGCGCGCTCTCACGTAAATTGCTTGGGTGACGTGTGAGGGAGCTTGAATGCTCTAATGGCTACAAGACTTCCACAATTGAGTAGACTGGGGCAAGATGATCATAGTGGTACCTGTAAAAGCATAATCGGGCAAGATTCACGACAGCGACAATAATGGCATTGGTCCATGTGGTGTGAGACTCCTTAACGAAGGCAGTTGTAGGTCCAAAACCAGAGACGATGACTGAGAGACGTCAGAGATTCAACAGCAAATTGCTACACGATAGTTATGACAGCGGAAGCGACTATGAGTTTGGAGTAACACCAAAGAGAGATAAGACTACTAAGAAAAGGTCAGAGCAATGATTCTAATACCATGTTAGAAATACTAAATGAATTATATTGTATTTCACAAGTAATAAAATATACATGAGTTTCTTTATATAGGAAGTAAAGTGTGCAGTATAAGTATGTGTGCTATATAAGTAAAATAAGATGGGCCTACGGCCTATAGCCTTTTACAAGTTAATAGTCATATATACACTTATGGTTAAATTTACATGTATAGTTAGACTTTAACCCTAAGTTTGGATTGTGGGAGATGAGGGGAGAGTAGAAGAGAGGAAAATGGAAGATGACTAGAATACAATAAATTATCGTATATTCGACACTTTCCTCTCTCACCCCATCTTTCTTCGTTTCAAAAAAAGTGTAAAAGTATCATACTACCCTATAGCTTTTTATGAGATCATTTTTACCAAATTTATAATGCAGACTCAGTTATACCAAATTTATAATTGGAGAGACATTTAATATATATTACCCACGTATCTGTCATTATCATGCTAAACAAACATCAAGATGATTAAAAATTATTTTCTCTATAAGTTTATAAAATATTCAAAATCATGGTTTTATTATGCTTTATAAACAAACTAAAAACATGACTAGAAGTGGATATTAAATTTTTTTTTACCAAGGTAACATCTGGCATACAATACACAAGAATAGAGTCCATGTTACCAATTTCTTGGTTTTCTAAGATTATCTCTCATGTCATACATGTTAAATGTTCCAATAATGCTGCATACATTTCATAATTTTTTTTACAACTTTTGAGGTGATAGGTTATGATTAGTATAATTTCATATAGAAACATAATTGGCATCACTTTATCATATATTAATCATTACTTGTCACTTAAGCTATTGTGAAATTTTTTCTGATCTCCACTTATCGAAATTGTTCAAGAAATACATTGAATATGTATGGTTTATGAGAATTTATAAAGTGATCTTATAGAGGTTTTACTTTGTAAAAAGGTCTAAGGACAATTTTTGCCACGACTCTTGAGTGGTTGACTATAGTGGTAGAGAAAAGGTGGTGGATTTATTACCACTCATGGTCGACCACATATCAAGTTGTGGCAAATGGTGTGCTTCCAGAAGAATTATTTACTGTGACTAGTTTTGATTTGGGAGCTTAATGTATAACGTGCAAAAGGAGTGAGAAAGAGGGAGAGAGAAAGAGGGACCTATTATGTCTAGGCTAGCCATCCGCATCACAAACATTAGCATTAAGGAAATCGTTGAAGGGCTGTTCCCAATTGAATAAGACTTATCCATTGACAAAAACATAGAAGAGAAACGTAGACTAAGAGCTTGGATTGAAAACAATTATGCTTCCAACACTATTTTTATAGAGAGAAATGTTTGTGCTTTAGATTTTTGAGTGACTATAGCTAGTCAAGCACTCCATGGAAATGGATTGTTTAATAGTTGTATGCCACCACAATTTAACCCGTCAAGCACTCCATGGAAATGGATTGTTTAATAGTTATATGCCACCACAATTTAACCCGTCAAGCACTCCATGGAAATTAAGTAACACTAAATTATCTACGGCAACCAAGTGCATCACTTAAAGCTCGTCTAACTGGTTGTTATTTTGGACTTTGTCTTTCCTTTAGAAAATGTTAGGCTTCTCTACCTTTCGATTTGAGAATGTTTACATATTGAAATGACCTATCTCATCATAACCGGTTGCCTTTCTATGAGGTCATTATGGGTAACAGTAGCTTTAATATTAGTTCTTGTGTGATAGTTCTTGGTGATTGTTCATTCTCATCCCGTTAAGAAGCCAACAAGTTTCTTTTTAGCATAGGTAGAATTCCAGATCCCTTATACAATAATAAAAGATTTTACTAATTGAGTTAATTGTTGGAATTCGCGTATCACTCATATTTTTATTTTGAAATTTTCAATTTGCATATGCTATGATAATAACTAACGTACACAAATAGTTCATCTTATGTTATGAAAAAAAAAAAAAAAAAACACTAGTCAATCCAACAAGCTCTGAAATAATATTTTGTAGATATTCAATACATCAATATTGAAACATACCTAAACATTACATTAGAGATAAATGATTCTTAATGATATTACATCAGAGATATTGCACTCATATTTATTGTCTGCGAGGTTATTACTTCTTATTTATTGTGAGTTAGCAAAAGCTCTTATTATAATAATAATAATTGTTATGCACCATAATAAGCGGCTCTTATTACTTGATGCACTTAATAAAGCCCTCTTCTTAACTGAAATTGACTTGGAACTTGGGCTGTTTGTTTGGAGAAAAGAGCCCCCAGTGTTTCTCAAAATCTGGAGTCTTGTTGTTCTCATCAAACATGGCAAACACATAAGTTTCAATAGGCCTTCCGGGCTTCTTTGGTGTCCCTCCCTTCACATGTTGAACCAAATTGGTAATGTAAGTTCTTTCGTTATCAAGTGATGTTGCTACTCCGCCATCTGAAGGCCAACCACTCTCTGATATAACAATCACCAATGCTCCCCCGTTGGCCTTCTCTAAAGCCGAGTAAACAGTGTCAAGAAGGGCATCGAAAAGGTTGCCATAATTTAGTGGGGGATCACTCACTACAGGTGAAGGAGCTGTGAAAAGAGCATAGTCAAGATGAATGTCTTTGGTGTTACCAGTGTAACTAAAATATGTGTACAAGTTAACAAGTAATGGGGACCCATTGTTCACTAAGAAGCTAATGACAGGATCAAGAATTGGCCTATAATCAGCTCTGAATGAGCCTTTTGATGGGGGGAAAGAATCTTGTGAAAGGACTCCAGTGTCAATGGCAGTGGAAACTTTGATTTGGTTCAGTCCAGCTCCAGAAATTGCATTTTGAATGTTTTGCATGGCGGGGACAAGGAACTGTGCAAATGAATCCGAAGGCTTTACTTCGTTTCCAACTGCAATGTATTTGAATCTGACATTTCCAAAGTTTTTCACATTGTTTTGGACCCAAGCATTTGCATTGTTTTGGCTTGAAGCAATCTCTTGAAGCTTGTCATTTGGAAGGCCTAGCATGAGCTCAATATTGGAGCCTCCAAGGGCTCGGAGAGCATCTTGGTTTGGATCATAGAGCCTCATTCTTTGGATGTTGTTTTGTCTATAGAGAGCTATAACTTCTGTTGGTGGTGGTAGGTTGTTTCCAAGCATTCCATAACAAACACCAACTTGGGCACCTACATTAGATTAGACAATAAGTCAATGATTTTACATACATAAATATGCTTATGCAATTTATCTTAGTCAGGGACTCAGGGCAGGAATGTTATAAATATATTGAAAGTGGAAGATTCATTGGGTTTGTAGGCTCGCATAATATAATAATATATTAAAAGTGAAAGATTCATTGGATGATAATAGTGTGAAGTTAAAGATATTACACGTAAGACTTATAAACTGACGTATTATCAATTATAAAAAATAATAATTCAAATATTCTTTCATTAAGTTGTTAAAATCCACTAATCACATTAATGTGAAATTTATAGTAATAAAAATATGGACTAGCTTAGCATTTTCTGCAAGATACTATGGTCTGTTTGGATATAACTTATTGTTGCTGAAAGTTGTTGAAAACTGAAAACACTGTAGCAAAATAATTTTTAAATGTATGAATAGTACCGTGGGACCTATTTTTAATATTTTTTAATGCGTGAACAGTGCGTGAACAATGATTTTGTCCCCTGCACAGTGAACCCATGTGATGTTACTGTTCACACGCAGGGGAAAAAAAAAAAGGCAAAACGCGAAAGCTGAAACGCAGCTTTCAATGGTATCTAAACAGGTACTATGATTAAGTAATCATGGAAATTTTCAATTGTTCAGCAAATTGTTGCCACTTGCCATAACCATTAATTGACTATTTTGTCTTCTAACTTCCCAGTTGAATCCACAATGAATAACTAGAATTCAACGGAAAGAAAGGAGAAAAATATTTTTGAAATTCTTATTCATGAAATTCTGACCTGAATTTTTGTATACATATTATACGCCTATTTAAAGGCTTAAGAAAACTTATTTTTCAAGTAATATGATTATATTTTGACTAGCAGACCCTTAAAAAGACCTAGAATCAAGAAAATAAAATCCTCTGTTCTAAGATAGCAATAATTATATAAAAATTAAAAAACTAACAAATGATAAACATTGTCCTATATCACTTGGTAAAATATCCTAGTTCTACACATGATATTATTGGACTCCCTTCTTTCTCATCCCATTATTTTGAGAGAGAGAGAGCCAAAACCAAACAAAACAAATGAAGACAGGTCACCACCCCACCCCCCCCCCCCCCCCCCCCCCCCCCCCCCCCACACACACACACAGCACACACGCACTGCTAAATACAACTAATGGGGTAGTTCTTAATTAATTTAAATGCTTATAAGGCTAGTTGTGGCTCATTTAAGAGAAGTAATTCGGTGACTTCCTTTTATTAGGTGCCCATTCTAAATACAACTATAGAGTGGCGCTTAATTAAATGCTATTATTACATTCTAGGCTACTTTTGGTGAGCATGCAACGTGAACGTGCTTCAATTCCAAAAATGGCATGACGACCAAGACAGATTTGTGGAGATCGGACTAAGGTTGGTTCAATCAAGCTTAGCTCAGAGGAAAATCTATTGCCTAGAGGGCAACATCAATTGATTTCGGAGCCCTTTAACATTGGTGGTTTCTACTTTCTACTCCAATAGTTCCAGGGATAGTACTATTTGGTGTCTTAATAAGTGTACTCTTCTGTACATCCTCTCACAACAACATGGAACCCACATGTGGGTGCAGGAGGCTAGGCAGTACACTGTGGGTGTGTGACAATATCACAGCTCCTCAACCTTGGGTTAATTAAGACAAAAGCATTTGATTTGGGCTGTAAAAGACTTAAAATCATGTATCAACGAGAGAGAGAGAGAGAGAGAGAGAGAGAGAGAGAGAGAGAGAGGGAGAGACCTGTTGTGCCTAGGGTAGCCATTAGCAGCCCAAGCACCAGCATTATTGTGGAGATGATGGAAGGGCTTTTACCAGCATGACCTGATTTAGCCATTGAGAAAACTATATATGGAAGGAATAGGAAACAAAAAGCTAAGATAGCCAACTATGCCTTATACCATTGTTCAGCTGCCCTTTTATAGAGTGAGAGATATAGATGGATGCTTGTACTATGTATTTTTTTGAGTGACTATATCCACAATCTACATTTTTGTTGGTCAAGCACTCTACGTGAACCAAGTTGTAGACGACCCAACTTGCATCATTCAAGGCACATCTAACTGCTCATTAATTTGTGGAAATTTCTCCCCATGCCTTTGAACTGTCTTCGATTTTTCAATGTCCCACCGTGCTTGGTTTTATTTGAAACAACCAGTCTTATTGGTTGCCTTCCTACGGAAATTTACATGTTTATGTGAAGGATGCATAGTGCTTTCCAATTTGATGATATTTGAAATTGATTCATTTAATTTTATGGTTCAAATTAAATATTATAAATCTAAAAGTATATCTATTATGGTGTGAAAATTGTATACTGTTAAATTCAAGAAATAAAATCTTAACCGTAAAATATATTCTCTCTTTTTACATGAAAGTATATTAAATAAATAGAGATGATCTTGTTCCTACGTTTTACATCAATGCAACATTTAATGGAGGATTGTGTCTTTCATTTCTACAATCAATCATTTTCCAATTTTATTTGTATCACGTACAAAGTCTGGATCACTTGTAGTGCTATTAGATGTACAAGAACGTTGTTTTTACATAAACTCATTGTTATCAAAGGTGTACTTCTCCCGTAGAAGTGAATAATCGACTATTTGTCAATTGGCACACCTCCAACATTCCTAATCGCAACATTTAGGATCTAGGTTCCCACCCCTTCCCCAACTTAATTTAACAAAAGAATAGTAATGCATTGTTAGTAAGTGGGAAAGCAAAGAGAGGGGAAGAACGAAACAGAACCGCGTCAAGATAATTGTTCAAATGAGTAGAAAATAAGTGGGAAAGCAAAGAGAGTGGATACTAATTTCCACCAGGTCCACTATAGGCCAACTATAGTCATATGGGCCAAAAACCAAATAGTAATTAGATTTAATTAATATGCATTATGAAAAAATTTCATTGACCTTCCTTGAGGTTATTATTATTATTATTATTATTATTATTATTATTATTATACTCACATTTACTCTAATTTTGAATAAGACACTCACCTCTCCTAAATTACAAACTATTTACACTGAACTCCCTAAATAATTGAAATAATTTTTTTTTAAATCTCAAATTTCGTATTAGAAGGGGTATGCAAGTGGAGGGTAAAATATAAAATATAAGATTTTTAAACTCTTTTTCAGTTATTGAGTGAAAGTTAGTATAAATAGTTGACATTTTTAGAGGAGATGAATATTTTATTCTAAACTAGAAGAGAGGTAAATGTTAGAACGGAAAACTTAAAAGGAAATCTTTGCAATTTTTCTTATATAATATTTGAATTTTGAGTATCCAAATTAAATCAATGACCGAGCATTTCATACATTACCATCGAACAGATATATATATTCTCTACACTGTGTTATCTCAAATTCTAACTCTCGTTTTCTTCCCTAAAAAATAAAAATTTAAAAAAAAAAAAAACCTCCCATTTTTCTTGCGTCGACTAATATTAAAAAAAAAAAGTGAGAAATATATACATATTATTTTCATATTATGGTAGCATAGTCAAATAGTTTTTCCTTTCATTTTTCTTCTCTACCAAACAAAGAAATGTCATATTCATTCAACATTCTTTCACTTTTGCACTCTTCCTACCAAATATTTAAGATAAAATAAGAATCTCTTCCTTCTTTATTTTTGTATCCATCCTACTTTTGTTCATTCCTCCCTATCAAATTAAAGGAGAAAACTTGAAAGTAACAGAGCTATATACGATTAATCTTTGATTTTGGTAGGTTTGAACACAAGAAGAATCAGAGAAAAGCATTATTCCATATCCTACGATTTGGTACTTCAAGTTTCTGTCGGTCAGCTAGACGATGAAATGAGTATTTCTACAAAAGATAATTAAACAATCTCTGTCCCACAAGGTCTTTTGGCTTGGATTCATAGCGTACATGTCATTTAAACAATCTGTGTCCCACAAGGTCTTTTGGCTTGGATTCATAGCTAGTGTACATGTCATTTAATTACTGATGGGAATTTTAGGTTGTAATATTTTCTTTCACAGAGAGAAAGCTAAAATATGTCACTAATGTGAAATGTGTGGTGGTAAAAGGTTTCGGAATGAAAGACCAACCGAGATTGATAGCAAACTTGGTCTAGAATCATCTTCCCTCTCTCTTGTATGTGTGTGTTTGTTTCTCAAAAAAGATTGATAGCAAACTTCCTGCTTTTTATATTTAAATATTAATTAAATAATATTAATTTAATTTTTGATATTATTAATAATTTAGTTTTTGATGTGATAAATGAATAGAGGTCTTCTGCTTTTTACGGTAATCACATCCGGCCTAGCAGTATATCCAATTTTGCTATAAAGATTAGTACACAAGTAACACGTGTAAAAGAGAGAAACTTAGAAATCTAGTTGATTAAATAGAAAAAAAAAATTTATATATATAGAGGCTTCAATACACGTAACGTGTGTAAAAAAGAGAAAACCTAAATCTAAATAATAATAAAATATTGATAAATTAGGATCAGCATTGAGTAGATAACATTAAGTCAATGAATTTTAGAGGACCTCATACTCAGAAATAAATAATAATAAAAATATAGAGATAAAGTTACTCTTCCATTCACCACCAAGAACAACAAAAGGGAGAAAACTTTGCAGTGGTAAAATAAAACATGAAGAAAAAGATCAAAGAGAAGAGTGTAAATAAAAGTCAACTTTTGAAATGAATGTTGAAAAGAAAGTGGTTAATATACAACCGATTTATAATAATAATAATAATAATAATAATAATAATTAATTTTAAAAAAATGAAAATAAAAATAAAATAAAAATAAAAAAATAAAAACCTGAAAAGATAATCAAGACGGAGAAGGTAAGCAGAGAAGATGGGTAGATATTCCTTCAAGGATGAAGATAAATATAAAGTTTATTTATTTAAGTGAAATGTTAACGAGTGCCCTTAGAGCACTGGTTAATCATTCATTTAAAGAAAGTTTTTATGGGAAATGAAAAAAAGTAATTAACATTTTGACAATTTTTTTCATTTTTCATAAAAGTAGTATGAAAATTTTCCCAAAATAGATTATTAATGAGTGTCCTAAGGGCACTCGTTAATATAACCTTTTATTTAATTTTAGAGATTAAGTATTGAACTTTGGATTTCATTAATTAACTTGTCCGTACTCCATAAAACTAGTATTAATTTTAATTTTGAATTTGAATTTGTTAGACTATTCAACTTATGCTCTTGGAAGAGTAAAAATTTGTACAATCTTAACTACGGTAGATAGAATTCAAATTTAAGAGAATGCACAACATTCAATGAGGAAATAAAAGTTGTTGTGGAAATTTTTTTTTCAAAAAAAATAATACTTAATTTTTATTGATTAAATTTTTAGGACATTTTTTTTTCTAAGCGAAAAGGCCTTAATAGAGGGGACCTTCTTTATTTGTGGCTTAGGCAATTGCCTCAGTCTTCTTTGAGCCAACCTTGACAGTATTATACTTTTTATAAGAACATGAGTTGAATAGTTGTGATGACATACCTCCCTCTCTTCCTTGAGCTATGGGATGTATATAAGTTTATTTATTTATTACTATTATTTTTTAAGGGTTGGTGTCCACTTCCCCCAGTTGATTTAAAAGAAGGATTTTTAAGGTGCTTGTCCCAAGGTTGTATGGTGGATTTAATGCAGAAGGAGTGGTGGTAGGTTAGAACATTAAATGTCAATTTGACGGGTAGACTTTTCTTCAACGCTTATATCAAGTTCGATGGAATTTCTGGATACCCAGCTCTTAAAGTCCTTAATTGTATAATGGCTAAAATTTAATTTAGTTCCTTGACTTTTTCAATTGTACAATTAGTTATATATATAATGGTGTAAACTTAATTTAGTTCCTTAACTTTTACTTCAATGGTACAATTAGTTATATAATGGTTAAAATATAATTTAGTTCCTTAACTATTACTTCAATTGTTAAATTAATCTCTAAGGTTTAATTTTTGTCAATTCAATCTCTAAGTTTGTTGTTTCTTTGATTTCATTAACTTAATTTGGTGGCTGCAGAGGATCATTGAAAAGTTTGTGAGGAAAATTGGAGATGAGTTGTCCAATGTTGCTACACAAACTCTTCCCTATGGTGGACCTGGTACTTGGCAAGTGGGATTGGAGAAATCTGACAAAGAATATTTTGGTTTTGTGATGGTTAGCAACTTAGTAGGATTTTGTTGAATACAATTCTATTTGTTGTGAGTACTTTTTAGTCTTCATATATGAAGGAAATTCAAATTTTCATGTTCTTGTATTTAATAAGATTGCCACTGAAATTCAATATCCAATGACCAAGAATTGTAAATTGGAAATGAGTCAATATAATCCTTTTGTCCAAATTTTTAATTAGTAGATGATATCATTTAAACATTTTTTTTAAAATTAAAAATCTAGTTGAAAGCATTTATGAGATTCGTCATTTAATAGATCTTATTGTTTGATAAGTATTACTTAAAAAAATTATATTTAAACAACTTAATTTACTAACAGGATCATAGGACTGGGTTCTATTGACTCAGTTTGACAAAGTATGGGATTAAAATTGGCAAAAATTAAACTAGAAGGGCTCATTTGTCATTTGACAATTGAAGTAAAAATTAATAGACTAAATTTTAGTGATTTTGTAACAATAAAAATATCTTCTTCCTTTTTGTTTTTGGTAAAAAAAATGCATTGAAACAAATATACACTTCTAAAAATTTGAATAAAATCATGGAAAAGTAGAAGTGAAATGACCATAAAGGGTGTGAAAATTATTTGATGCATCATTGCACTAGGTTAGCTTATTTTCTTAAAGGTGAGTCAAAAATTAACTTTAAACAATAATATAAGTTGTTATTTGATGAAACATTTTTGTCTCACCTTTAAGTAAATAAGTTGGAGTAGTGCATTTGACTAACTTATTTGTTGTCAATTTATTTTCTTAAAATGTGAGATAAAAAACAACTTTAAGTAAAACTAAACTGGTAAAGTCTCTGATGGTTAAATAAGAGATCTGGAGTTCAATCCCCGCCTACACCAAAAACTTATTGGTGTCTTAGACTAATGATAAAGAGTTATCATCAGGAGCGAATGTCATAGGTTAAAACTCTCTCTTTAAAAAAAAAAAAAAAATACTAATTGTAAATAAGCAAACCAAATGCACACGGAATCGTACACCATTGATTTGAATTCTAGATACTTTCGTTAAAAACACCAAAAAAAGCTAACCGGTTGAATTACAAACTCTTGGCCCTAAGTTGAAAATCTTGTTAAATACAATGGAAAAGTATTTCCATGAGGCATTTAAATGTGCACAAACTATATAATTAAAAAATAAAGATAGTGAATATGTGCTACAGAATAGAAGGAGGTGGCTAAGGAGTGGAGACCAACCCACATGAGACTAGACCTGCCAAATTTTCTAATTGACATTTCAAAACAAATGATGCTAATACAGACAAGTGACATTCACCAAAGAGAATGCTAGTGACCCAAAATATCAGAAAAAGAGGTCCTTATCTTATCTCTAAGGCAAAATGCCAAATCCTAGCTTCCAGAAATGAACGAATGAGCATTTGGAAGCTAGTAATCCTTGATGTACTGTAATGTGGAAAATCGAGATTTCAATACTTGTTTGTGTCCAAACAACATGACCTCTTTCCTTAGAGGCGTGCGATATTGCTGATTTTATCGAGATTAGTAGACCATGACCTAGAACTTCTGGCTGCTGGACTCGGTGTGCTCAATAGGTCAATAGGTGACAACCGCAAATTCATGCGGTGACTAGGGGAAGGGAGCCACCTCAAAAACTGATGTGACTAATTCAGTTATCATATTCTACCCCCTTCCTAAATATGAACGTGTATATTCAAAAAAATTCTAGACAAAATTTGATTACAAACTTATTGTATTCCATAATTACAACTTTTATTATAAAAATTAACATGACTACATATTTTGAATATTTGACCGTTGAATTGTATGATATTTATGTTTTTAACATTTATGCCAAATTTTGTATCAATCAGATATTATTTACTATTCGATTTATAAACTTATTTTTTATACATAATTTTAAACTATAAAATTTTGAAATTTAAACATTTGATTGATGAGTTAACTATTGTTCTTTGTTTTTTATGAAAATTTTATAAGTATGAAAGATATAAGACGAAAATATAATACAATAGTAGATTTGTCAAAATTCATATCTAATAAAAAAAAATATTAAATAGAGTTGCAATTATTGGCAACTTTGTTCTTTTCTTATTTTGTGATAATGGGAGGGAAAAAGATAGAGAAAAGATATGATAGTTTATGTGGTTTGGCCATGTGGGCTACATCCACTGGATAAGTGCTTAAGACAGTAGATTTTCTTATTTACTTTTCTTGATAATATTTTACAATGAAATCTGTATCTGCATAATTGTAATGGAGATTATGTCAAAAATTCAATGATATAATTCAAATTTAAATTGTATATTGAGTGCTTCAAAACCACAATTTTCAACAATCAATTTCCTGATTTATTAGCTAATCCCACGATTTTTTTTTTTTTTTATTACTAGAATTAACATCTTGATTTGGTCTCCAATAATATTGAAAGTAAATTATACTTTTCTAATATACTTATATATTCTAACATCCCCTAAGACTTAACTTGAGGTTTCACCAAAACTTGAGTTTGGAAGGAAAGTTTTCAATTTACAAAAATCTTTAATGCTCATTGTTTACTTGTATTGGTTAGGAGTGTTAGGGATATCAATTTTCAATCCTAGGCAAGGCGCAAGTCTTCCCTTATACCTAAGATCTACTAAGTAAATAGGTTAGGGACATCAATGTGCAGTCTTAGGCAAAGAGCAAGTCTTCACTTATACATAAAATCTACTAAGTAAACACTAGATTTGGGACTCAATACACAACCAAACATAACACAAGATGCGCATACAATCCAATTCAATTCAATCCAATCAATTTGAATCCACACAATTTAAAGAATCATTATATTCCCCACTTAAATTTCTAACACCCTCATTAAAGTCCATGCTGTGCTGCAATACCCTTGAGCCACATGATGTACTAGGTTTATTTTGATTCTCTTTGTAATGATATGAAGAAAGGGTAGCATATTTGTGTCTATACCCCAAAAGGACTCGTCAATGTACATTTTTGGGCTCCTCGTAATCACTTAGATGCTCAAGATCTACCTAGTAAATATCCAATGTAGGAATTAGCTCAAGCTATCCATAGGTCAGTCGGAGTGGTCAACTTAGCAACCAAGCTGGTCTCAATGGTTTTGAAATCACGCAAATTGTTACCAACCTCAGGCATATGGATCATCAACTGCCACAACTTGAGAGTTACAATGACCAAATCGATTGAAAAGAAGTTAGATTTTGTGGCATTGACACATAGTGATGTAGCTATCATAACCAGTGGAGACTCTCAAGATTGGGTAGAGATCTCATCAAATTTGCAAATCATGTTGGCACACGATGAAGAACAAAACTCTTGGTGAAGGGATAAGGAGGAGTTATCATATTGGTTAGAGTCAGATTTCAAATCAAGAAACCTGTCACTCAACTTGAGATCATCAGGTTTTCTTGGTACTCACCCACCATTGACCGATCCAATGATTAAACCTGATGGCCTTTGGTTTAGATTCCTCTCGGTCAGACGGTTTTGTTAGGTTTGGGTCTAGGTTGGACAACCTTAAACTCAACACATACCCGCACATCTCACTTATACAAAAATAAAACACAATTATAAAAAATAAAATAAAATAAAATAAAATAAAAAAAGGAAGAGAGAGAGAGTTATCGAACTTTTACCTTTTGCCAACCTAAAATTGGATGTCCAACTACAGATAAAGCTTTGCAAGTTCTCAGAGATCATAATTTCTCATTTCTTTTAGAAGAATTTTGAACTCCTCATGTTCCTTTATACAATACGACCATCTTTGAACAATAAATCTAGGATCAAAATAAAAATTCACAAAATTTTTTACACAACTTCCAAATTTATCTATCAACTCACATAAAAGAGTTATCAAAAGAATTATTTTGTGACTTTAAAACGGCTCATGTTGAAATCTTTGTAATCTCGAATTATTATTTATGTTTAGCTATTCTTGCCACATACTAGCGAAATGCATTTTCTACAAATGGAACATTTTTATGATGAAAGAACTACACTCATACGTTGCTTTGGTATACTTTATTTCAATTAGTTTTAAAAACTAGTTTAAAAAAAAATGTATTTTCAAAATTAAAAAAAAAAAAAAAAAGTTGTGCATAAACAAATTTTATTTTACGGAAAAAAAAAAAAAAAAAAAAAAACCATTCTATGTGAATGTGACTAAGAATTCATCAACATGAGTCATGCTCTCTCCCACGAATAGAAAAACTATTTTGGCTTTTTATTTTTGTTATTGTATATTGTGTGGAAAGAAAAAATCTATTATTTTAAAGAAATTTTTTTCTTAATTGAAATCATGGAAAATGTCTTTTAAGTATGATAATCCCACACAAAAAAATAAATAAATAAAGAGAAGTGCCTCATGACCGAATGGAAATTTCTTCGTAAGTTCTTGATAGTACTTTCCATCTTAAGGAAAGTTACTGAAGTTCCATCGTTGGGTGAGTTATAAGTTTGCCTAAGGTAGTCTCCAGAGCATAATATTTTGTTTATTAGTTGCACAATGTTCGAGTCCATAGAAACGTTAAGCACACAGTATCCCCATCTTTTAGGTCATAGAATATGATTATTTTTTGTTAAATTTCATGCAAGCAATGTTTTTTGTCGTTGTGGACAATTACATGTAGGCGAAAGTGTGACCATCAATGTTGTGTTGTGCAATAATGTACAAATGTAAGACAAAATATGTGTGTGAATATTGAAACCCATCTATTATAGGAAATTCACTTCCTAGATGATCTCCCTTTGTAGTCAGGAAATATTATAGAGTTATATTTAGTCCAAGATTATTTGCCTTCTTCATTTATGATCAAAATAAAAAGGAAGAACAAGAAGCTTTCTTATTCCATGCATAAAGTGCTCATGATATGCACTCTTTAGTTGAAATTAACTTGGAACTTAGGCTGCTTGTTTGGTAGAAAAAGCCCCCAGTGTTTCTCATACTCTGGATTTTTCTGATTCTCATCAAACATGGCAAACACATAAGTTTCTATAGGCCTTCCAGGCTTCTTTGGAGTCCCTCCCTTCACATGTTGAATCAAATTATTGATGTAAGTTCTTTCATTATTAAGTGTTGTCGCTGTCCCTCCAGCTGAAGGCCAACCAGTCTCCGATATAACAATCACCAAAGACCCCCCTCCGGCCCTCTCTAAAGCCGTGTAAACAGCATCAAGAATGGCATCGAAAAGGTTGCGATAACTGAGTGGGGGATCATTCACTACAGTTGAAGGAGCAGTGAAAAGAGCATAGTCAAGCCGGATGCCGTTGGGGTTATCCTTGTAACTAATATAAGGGTACAAGTTAACAAGTAATGGGGACTTGTTGTTCACTAAGAAGCTGATGATAGGATCAAGAAATGGTCGAAATTCAGGCTTGAGGGAGCCATTTGATGGAGGGTAGGATACTTTTAGGATTCCGGTGTCAACGGCAGTGGAAACTTTGATTTGGTTGCCGAGGCCAGCAGTGGAGATTGCATTTTGTATGTTTCTCAAGGCAGGGACAACAAACCTTGCATTTGGACCTAAGGGGTTTACTTCATTTCCAACTGCAATGTATTTGAATTTGACATTGCCATAGTTTTTCACATTGTTTTGGACCCATGTGTTTGCATTGGCTTGGTTGGAAGCAATGTTTCCAAGCTGGTCATTGGGGACACCAAGGATGAGCTCAATATTGGTGCCTCTGAGGGCTTGTAGAGCAGCTTGGTTTGGATCATAGAGTCTCATTCTTCGGATGTTATATTGGTTGTAAAGCGCTACCACTTCTCTTTGTGGTGGTAGGTTGCCAAGCATTCCATAACAAACACCTATTTGGGCACCTGCAGTACATCATACAAGAAGTCAGTAATTGTACACATGTTCTTTCTGAACGAATCTTTTTGAGGATGTTGTATTAATCAAATTAGGAATAAAAAACTATGAAGGTATGGAATTAAGATCCTCTAGAGTTTTTATAGTAACTCTACCACAAAGTTCCTAAAATGATAGCGAAATCTAATCCATTCATTTCAAAATGAATTCATATGATATTTAGGAACACCGTAGTGGAGTTACATAAGAAACTTTTAACAATACTAATCCGAGGGCCTAGGAAAAGGATCATGATCCCACAAATGCTAAGATGGGGTAAAGGGAGATTTTAGGACACACATATGGTGCAAATTGAGAGAGAGACCTGTTGTGTCTAAGCTAGCCATCATCATGGCAAATAGTAGTGGTGCTATGGAAATCATGGAAGGGCTTATAGTACTGGCAGAATGGGATTTAGCCATTGAGCAAAACTGATGAGAAGAGGAAGAACAAGCTAGGCATAACAAGCATGTCTCCAGGACTACTAATACTTGGCCTTTTATAGGGGGGAAATGCAAGTGCTTGAGACTTTTTTAGTGGCTATTCACTCCACTTTGTAGCTGGTCAAGTCAAGCACGCCTTGGAAGTTGGCAGCACTTAAAGGACATCTACCTCCTTATTATCTTAAGGCTTTGCTCAGCACCTTTGAAAAGTCTAAGAGTTCGCCTTGTCCATCTACCTCCTTAGCTTTTACTTCAACGACAATGGTTTTCTAAAATAGCAGTTCTAGTACCCGTTCCATCACCCTCCCTTTTAAATAATAATAATAAATCAATAGTTACAATGGGAGAGAAGTTTCCATTTTAAATACCAAAATATAACAGTTCAATTATAAGACTCTTTGCCGTTTATGCCCATTATTTGTCTATTATTCCATTTTTTGGGGTTAAATTTTAACCATTCAAGTGAAAAGCCTACCATAAAAAAAATAAAACCAGTTATAATTTTTCACTCTTTGAACCTGATAAAATTAAAGGTGAAATAGAAAATTGATTTAGAAACCGGAAGCAACAAGAGATAAAGAGAGAGAGAATTGCATGGTTAGGCTTGGTTGCTACATCCATACCTCTAAAGGTTATATGGCTATATCTTGTATTCACTTAATTGATAGCACATTACAAGAGAACCCATATTTATAATGGGATTCACATAATTTGAAAATGGGTCAATTACCAATTTATTACATGGATATTTTGATTTTTAATTTCATTTCAATATAATTGATCACTCCAATATCTTGATTTACTCTAAAAAATCAACTCCTTGATTTACTCTAAAAAATCAACTCCTTGATTTTGTCTTCAATTTGTGAATAGCAAATCATACTTTCCAACCCTCCCCTCAAACTCAAGGTGAAAACTTGATGAAGCCTTATGTTTGGAACAATCTTGAGATGGTCCCTTGAGTGAAGCCTTGAAAATGATCAGATTGATTGGATGTGGATCGGGCACAATGGAGAAAGATAAGTGTGAATTGTTTACATCAGAAAAATGCCAAGAAAATGCCACTCTGGCCTAAGCATGGCAACATCAATGGCCGAGGGAGGCTACTTTGGCCTAAGATTGGCGAATGTCATGAATTGAGTAGAATCTGTGAGTGAGAATTTGGAAAGAATTGGCCCGAGATAGTGCATATCCCCATAGTTCATATTTCCTAAATGAATAAATAAGGGCTAATTCTTTATCTTCTACTTCTGTTCTATTTTTCTATTGTACGATTTAATGTTACTTCTTATTTTTATTTTTGTTTAATCTTTGGACCATTTAACTCTGCTTATTTATTGTGTGAGATTACAACCAAACAACTAACTGGGAAACCTTTTCTAAGTGATAAAACTTATAGGTGAATATTCCCACCTGTTAGAACCAATTGTTGGCTGTTTGGGGCGATTTTTGAAAATGCCAATAAATTAGGTCTATAACCCAAGTTCAAAATAAGGGAGAATAAAGCCCGCAATTCACTTTAGTATTAAATAAAAACTAGTGATGCATAATAAAGAAAGATTGTAAAAGGCCTTGTACTCATAATGAAAACAAAAGGAATATTATTGAAATATTAAAACACATATATATATATGTGTGTGTGTGTGTGTGTGTGTGTGTGTGTATGGGGCCCAAATATTTAGCAACCCCGGCCCACTCCATATCTGGCCCAAGATTCGTGCCGAGGAGGGTACAATGTCCGAGGATGAGTGGGAGAAACTCAAGTCATCTGGGACCTCGCCGAGGATGCTCACGTCCTCGGCAAACCAACATTGAAGGAAAGGAGTTGTCACTCACTCATTAAATACACGCCACCAACACTCTGGCCACATCAATGGTGAATTGACCAGTCAACAGTGATGCCTCAGTTGCTTCAACTAACAGAAAGCTTACAAAGGCGGCTGATGGGACAAGCCCTCAGACACAAGTCCAGAAGGTCAACAAGTGGACGGCAGAGATCCACTAAACAAGACTATATAATGGACGAAATCCCCAAAGTAGAGGGGCTTTTTTGGCTCTGCCCCCAAAGGGGAGGAAAGGAGGAGTAGAGTTTTTCTTTCTTTTAGGGTGTACAAAGGACAACCCTTGTATTCATGAAATCTAAGGAAAAGGGGTCATCGGACTGGGCCGAGGACGAACTTTCCTCAAGAACACTTAGGCAAATTTTAGTTATCTTTCTTGTAAGCCCACATCGACTGTTGTTTTTTCTTGCTAAGTGTCTGACCATTCTATCCACTCTCTACAAATTTATTGTTCAGGGGTCGGCCGAAAACGGGTCCCTACAATATATATATATATATATATATATATAATTTTGCCATTAATATTATACAGATAGAGAGAATAAGGAAGGTGATGAAGGAGAAAGAGTGGACGCCACTCATGCCATCACACGAGACGTGTGGTATAGCATTAAAGACAATAAAAAATAATGTTACTATTTCATGTTGTTGTATTTACTCCAAGTCAGAATGCTGAATATGGTTTATAAGTTAAGTTAAAAGAGTCGGAGAGTTTTTCTAGAGTTGAGTTGGAAGCCCAACACCACCACCACCACCCCCCCTAGAGTTTTTCTAGAGTTGAGTTGGAAGCCCACCACCACCACCACCACCCCCCCCCCCCCCCAAACGCCTTTTTTTTTAACGGTTGTGGGATTTAAATCAGATTAGGGAGGCACTTACTATCCATCTACTCATAAGAACCAAGGCTTTTTAATTATTGGTTTTTTTTAGAAAAATGGAAACCTTAAGTTTTGTTCTTGGTTGAATAATAGGATTAACTGCTTTAATGATAAATTTGTATAATGCTTTTTACCAATCTCACTTTTTTGTGTTTACTAAAGGGAAACACCCCTGTAATTAACCTACTAAAAATTTGTGGGAACTAGTCAGATTGCTCTAAAAGTAGCTGACCTACCTATTATAGTTTAAGGTACTTATTACGAGCTTTATGGAAATTCGGGATAATGTGGCAAATATAGCAATCTAGATTAGTGTTTTTAGTTTTGTTCATGACGAGCACATAGGCTTGATCATAGCCCTTTAGGTTTTACAAGTATTCAAAGCTAACTTTGCATAACGCAAGTTTATGCTCTGGAATAAGCCCAAATAAGCTCACTATTTACCTCAAGACCACACTCCTTCAATGTCCCCAAATAAAATATATAAGCTTAGGCTATGTATGAAAAAATAAAATATGTTACAAAATGTATAACGGGTCCAAAGAGTACTAAGCTTTGCTTGCATTGGGCTTGTAGAATATTCGCAAAATTTGCCATCAACACTAGGTAAAAAAGTGGTATTCACCCTTAATGGACTAGGGGTTTTATACTCATGCCCAGAACAAGAATTAAAAGAAAGGATAATAATGAAATTGTTTTTGGTTTTGTGGTTTGAGTATAGAGAAAATGTATTCAATGGTTTTTTATTTCTTAAACCTCTAATCAAATTTTACCTATTTTGTTGAAAATTTTAGTGTCCTGAAAGGAAAATAATACAAAAATATTTTTCAAATTTCTTTACTCTCTCCCTATTGACAAATCAACGGAATTTTTAAAATTAAATAAATGAATGGATTGTAAATCCCATCATTTTTAAATACAATCCTTTCATTTACAATTTATATAAAATAGTCAAATTCTTTATCCAAACACATGGTAATAGAGTTTCGTTTGGCCAAGCCTCTAATGAAGGTCTAACAAAAGTCTCTGTCTTTGTCTCTAAGGTCCAACAAGCATTGAAACAATATTTTACAGATAATACATCAAAGAGTACTCAAAATTGATGTTTTCGGTGTTCTTTGCAACTACTATAATATTACAACAGAGATTTATAATTCATTATCAGAGTATTTAAAATGATTTTACAAGATAAACAAGCAAAGAATGATAGTCTGAAGATAAACCAAAGTACCCAACCATACAGGAGATATTATGTCTTTCTTCTGAAATAACAGAAGGGAACTGCAGATTAAATCAATTCAATTAGTGTTGTTGTCGAATGCTTAATTCACATCAAGAGCAAGACTTGTACCTGATGAGGAAGACACTGTTGTAATCTCAAGTTCTAGGATCCTACAGGTTAGAAAAGTGGCTGGGTCCTTTGACATCTAACTACCATATCTGAGTAAAACTCATCCATTCAAGGATCTGACGTGATGCTCTTTTCTCTTTTCAAACAACTGCCTCCTTAATATCAAGACTATCTTATCGAAAATTCCATCATTTTCGACTAGAAACTGCTCAGCTTCATGTTTACCACTGAAAAGTTTCCCTTCTATTAGGTAGTTTCTTCCTTCTTTGACAATGACTCCATGTTCACAAGCTAACTCCAATACCTCAGCTTCACAGCAAAAGCCTCTCCCAAATTGTATCCCCAATTCGGCCTTTTTCATTGAAGGCGCCAGATTGTTTTTCACCACTTGGACGCAAACCCCAAGGCCAGTTACCTGGAATGTAAGTTATTATTAAAAATACTAATAAAAAATATAAACAGAAACAAGTAAAATATGATTAAGTAAACACAAAAAGTCAAAAGAAAAATGCTCAGAATAGTAAAAAGAAAGAGCAGAAAAAATCCTCTAACAATCAATGAAACAAAATTAGTAAAAAAATATGAAAATCCCTACATAATCCTAGATGCAATAGGCTGCAACCACTTTTCTTGTCCATGGCTAATTTAATTCCTTATTCACCCATCAAATTTAGGACCTTCCACCATCAAATTTTAAGCAAAGATAAAATTATTGTTCACAAAACAACAGCCTTCTCAGTATTTTGACACATTTTTCAAGAAAATAGATCTAGGAAGAACATCTACTGCTTATTCATCTGACCAGAATACTTGGCTCTACTGCAAGTGTCAATCTGCACAAGCTGCTGACAGTGGAATGTTGCGGTTATATATCCTTCAGTTGATAAATTAATCTTTATTTATTTATTTATTTATTTATTTATTTATTTAACATTTTCCTTTATCTTTCCACTCAGCTTAAGATCTGACTTTATGTTGTTACTATGAAGACAACAAAATTTGAGACACCGAAACCATCAATCACAAACCGACACCATATACTTGAAACACAGATCCACAACTCCAAAAGAGAGTGAGGGGGGATGCCTTTGTCATTATTTGGTACAATAGAAAGTCTATACAGACACATAAATACAATTTAATGCCAAAGTAGCCAATAAAGCTATTTATTATTAATACTAACTTTCTCTAGAAAGATCTATAGGAAGAGGGAAGCCACCATTTTTATTTATTTATTGAGGTGAACAACAACAAAGCCTTAGTCCCAAATCTTTTGGGGTTGGCTATAGATCCACAACAAATTAATTAGGATCAGCTACATGTATTCTTTTCCTCCATTCTATGCTATTCAAAGTCATAATCATTGGAACTTCCTTAATTGACGTCTTTTTTTACTACTAATACAACTACTACTAATATTATTTTTTGTTCTCATCTACCCCTTTTTGTTCCCTCAACTTAAATTAACTCACTCTTTCTTATCAGTGCATTAATCACTTTCCTCTAAGCATGATAAAAAAATATGGGGAAAATTACACTTTACCACCCTAAACTATACCTCCATATTACACTTTTTACTCTAAACTTTTTTAATGCACTTTTTGCACCCTAAATAATAACCCCTGTTATACTTTGCACCCTGACATTGATTTACCGTTAACTTGGATGGAAATTCAAAATTTATGGTGCAAAATATAATCAGAAGTATAGTTTAAGGTGGTAAAATGTAATTTCTCCAATTAACAGCAAACTTGATGTCGGTGTAAAAAGTGTAACAAAGATCATAATTTAGGATGCAAAACATGCATTTGAAAAGTTTTGAGTGCAAAGTATAATCGAGGGTATAATTTAAGATGATAATGTGTAAATTTCCCAAAAATATGAGGTAGAAGAGATGCGGATATTTATTCAAAAAGCTAAATGCAAACTCCTAAAGAGGCTGGTAGCATGAGATTTTGAAAAATATAATAAAATAATAGCTGCGAGTAATAATCAAAAACACTATTGCTCATTAATGCTTCTTATTATCAAAAGTCACAAAAGATAAACCTTTTCCTCAGCCTTGAGTAATCCTGTCCTTATCATCTTCATTCGTACAGCTGCATAGAATTTCAAGGCATTTCCGCCACAGGTGACCTCATCCACAAGTCCAAAACCTTGCCCTGATTTTGGACTTGATCGAACCTAGAAATAAAAGGTAATACGAGAAGGTAAATGGATTTCATACTCACTGCAACTGATAAAATAATAACATATAAACAAAGAGGTTAAAATGACCAAATATATCGTCTTCAACCTGATTAAGGAAAACTATAAGAGTTTGAGATTGGTATAATGAGTAATTGATTTTTCTAAGTGCTTGGGTCATTATTCGGGATTGCATATCTTGAAAGGTGCTATCAATCACATGATCAAGTTCACATTGGGGGACAAGGGCAGCTACCTGAAAAGGCCAACATGCAGGACATTATTAGAGCATGATAACACTGATAAAGAAAATAAAACAATGAGTCCAATTGACAGATCTCTAGTCATCTACAATCTCAAAAAAATAACCCAAGGAAAAAGTTTTTTTTTTTGGGAAATATAAAGAGTAGGTTGCAATAATAAGGCTCCAATGACCATAAAACAAAAAACTGCATAACCCATATAATTTAGGCTAACTGATGGAGATATTGCCACCTAGAACTATTGGTGTATTTTCTTTAAATGACAGAGATTATGATGATAATAACAATAATAATAACAGCTTCACAACATGTCCCACATTTCATTTTTCTGTACAAACTAGAATACGTCATCCATGAGGAGAACAACTTTACTGAAAACAAACTGGTAAAGACTGGCCAAAGCACCATAGTTGAACAACACCCACCAGTGGCCGTGGGCCAAAAAAAAAAATTACCAAGGCAAGGCACCCCCTTTTACTCCCCCAGAGGAAGATTATGGATAACACCAGAATCGTGTGATTCGTGTACAAGAATTAATCACTTACACTATCAACCACAATAACATCTACAGCTCCACTTCTGGTCAGAGTGTTAACCACACTTAGCAAATTTTCAGCAGAACTTGGACGTGAGATAAGAAGATTTTCTGTGTTTATACCCATCGATTCTACAAGTGAAGGGTCCATCGCATTTTCTACATCAAGGTATGCACAATACCCTGCCAAAAGGACAATTCTATGAGGCAAAGAAAGCATTAATCTATTAAAAAAAAGCAAGATAAAGAAAAATAATAAATTGGGTAGAAGGAAGATCTCGTATAACAAATGTAATTAATTAAGGCCAAATCTATTAAAGGACAAGTAAACCAACTAGTCCATATAAAAAATAATAATAATCTATGCTGCCAAAATAAACAACCAATTACTCAGGGAAGCAGTAAGATGTCTGCCTTCCTTATATGTTTGTAATCTGCCATCATCAATGATTAAAAAGGAACTGCTTACTTTTTTACTCATGTCAAACTTATGTCAATAAGCAGCACACGACCAAATATGTGATCTCAGATCCTTGCAGGGGTTTATATTTTCACACACCAAAAAAAATCTCTTGAAAAAAGGAAACTGTTGAGATTTTTTTGTTTGCATTCAAGGAAACTTAGGAAACAATGAAGCAACTACTTATCAAAAAACAAAAAAACAATGAAGCAACTACCTGGAAGAACTACAATGCATTTATATATCAAGACAGAAGCACACATTTAAAGCTCAGATATTCTTGACTTACAACCAAAAGCACTCCAGGGCAACAACTGCCATATTAAATCTAATGTACACCCAAAAGTAGAAAAAGGCAATCCTAACATGCCGATAACTTGGTGTGATCTTACAAATTTGTGCCTATAAACACAGAATTCACTAGTAATCATTTTGTCAAGCTCACTGTCATGACCATCATCACTGACAAGACAGCACCAGTAGATCTCCATAAGGTTGTTCATGTTAGCACTGTTCTGGTGATGCTAGCAGTTTTAATATTCACAATTACATGTTGCTATGTACAAAGCATTGATAACAGTCAATTAATAGCTGTAATACGACTGTTCATCAAGAAAATAGTGACTATCCAGAGAAACCATATAGAAAGAACAAGGCAGTAGGGACTCCTATTCATTACCAAAAAGCATCAAGCAACGTGAAATAGCGTAGTACTGCATTCTTGAGCAGAAATTTTGGATGCAGTTGTATCTCGCATATGAGGATTAATTGCAAGATGGGCTTCATTTTAAGAGATTATCAGCTATGATGAGATATTAGTCATCTAAATTACAGTTTAACAGCAATTGAATTATAAATATATTTCTGATCAGTAGCCAGAAAAGTGGGAAATTTCCCAAAAAAAAGTTCACCAAAAGGGTGGTCATTTTGAAACATTAGCCTCGACAGAATTATTTTTTTAATAAATAATAAAGATCTGAATAAATAAAGCCACTTTGTGCAAAGGAGCACAAAATAGTCAAAAATTACAAAGAAAGAAAGTAAAATGAGCAAAAAAGAAAACGTAAATACAAAAGAGGAAGAGAACTAATAAACAATGGGAGGGATTCACTAGATGTTAGTTTCCAAGCCTGTGAGTTGTGACTAGTCAAACAGAGAACCACTGAAAGAAGCAAGCGGCTAGTCATCTAAACTATCCACATCCTCAAACATCCACCTATTACGCTCCCTCCATGTACACCATATCAACCACGACAGAATTAAATTCCAAATGTCTGACGAGTGCATCCCCAACCAATTCCACCAACCAAAAGAAGATCAAGTACCGTTTTTGGTAAAACCCACGGATTCCCAAAGGATTGAAAAAACAAAACACCACAACCTATGAGCCTTCTCACAATGAAGCAATAAATGATCCACAATCTCCTCACAGCAATTGCACATAACACACCAGTCAACAAAAGCGAAACCCCTAATTTTCAAATTGTCACCCGTGACTATCTTAACCAAGCTGCAGCCCAAACAAAAAAAGGAACTCAATGAGGGGCCTTAACTTTCCAAATACCTTTCCAGGGAAAGACGATGGAGAGGGGACCTCGCAACTCCATATAAAGTGAACAGATATCAAAATCCCCATTCTTCTTCAACTTCCATTTCATGTAATCCCCATTTTCAGTTGAAGGGATATTGGATTCCAAAATATGAAGGAAATTCACCACTAAATCCAACTCCCAATCATTCAGATCCCAAGTAATTATGCTAAACATAGGAGATGAAATAATAATCTACTCGTTAAGGTCCAACATCTCTTGATAGAACGATAATTACTTAAATATGCATGAAAGTTTGCAGAAGGATCTATAATTAGCTTTGATTAATGTAATTACTGTAAATAAGAACAATCAAGGGTTAGGGGATCTATGTACACCAACTGATTGGATTTCATTCACAATGATGGGTTAAAAAGAAGTCTCTTGTTTTCCTTGGCAAACCAAACTAATTCAAGTCATACCTAAAACATCAATCACAAAGTGGAAGATGAAAAAATAAGTACGCACCTCCAAGCTTTTGAGCTTCCTTGATGATATGAAGGGCAAGCGTTGTTTTTCCAGATGCCTCTCGCCCATAAATTTCAACAATTCTTCCCTGCAAAGTGTAGAGTAAATCTCTAACCACATCAGTAATGACACTACTCCTTTTCTTTGTAGATAAACATAAACTTTGAGATCAAAATCATTAACATACATTCATCAAGAAGTAACTGATTCATAACATAAGTAGTACGTTTTTAAGCTCTTTTAGTTTTTATATGCTCACAAACTACAGTTCCACATTTTCTTGAAACAACACTCATTAGTTGAGAATCATAATCATGGCATGCAAAGACCCCTCCTTATATAAATTTTTTTTTTTGGATAAGTAACCCCTCTTTATATAATGAATTAATAGTTTTTTTTGGATACTTTAATAATTACAACAGGGGAGGAGGGATTTGAACCCTGGATTTCTTGGAGACACCAGAAGGTGCCAACCAATTGAGTTACAAGGCTCTTAGCTATAATGAATTAATAGTAAAGAGACTCAAAATAAAATGGTCGACCATGCATGCAACACTATTTTTTACTCCACATCCCACCTCAAAATGCTACTAATGAATTCCTAAAACTTGAGCACGATGTTAAGAAGGAGTTACATAACAGAACTATAGCATGTACCCAAAACCTTGAACACAACAATGACAAGTACCAAAATCCAGAAGCCAAAAGAGTTCATTTCTTGAACATAATGTTAATGATTGACAGAGAATACTGTTTCTTTTTTAGATAAGTAAAATTAAAGGGAGTATGATGTATTCCATCATAATTTCCAACTTGTGTCCAAGATGATATGTTTAAGCATAAGATGAAATCCCAAGTTTGGGCATCAACAACAGAAAACACACTTTTTTGTGTGTGTGTGTGTGTGTGTGTGTGTGTGTGGGGGGGGGGGGGGGGGGGGGCTGATAACCGTGAAGTGAGATCCCACTAAAAAAAATAGGCTTCAAACCAAAGACTATAAAATCTCTCTCTAGTGTTCACTTTGCACAAATAACTAAAATCCATCTTTTTGGTTCATAATAACTTTGGAATTAATACTTAAGGGTTTAAAATTCCATTTCGCAGAAAAATTGAACAAAACCACCGCTCTTGATTCGATGAGCCTAATACCCAACAACATTAGAGTATGTACAGTCAGATATGTAATAAAAGGTAATTATAACATGTATCCTCTGCGCCAATATTTTTTAATTCACATTGAAAATTAACATAGTGAAGATCTAGGTAGCAGAAACTACAAAGCAATAATTGCTATGGTCAACTAACCTAGCTAACTGTATCAAAAAACAATATTAGGATAGCTGACCGTACAGGGTCATACACATATGTCCCACACATCTCTTTTGGTATAATGCACCAGGAATCTGCCTGTCTCTAGCATATATGTGGGGTGTACACCTATGCATATGCTCACACAGAATATGTGATGAGAAAAATTTTGCTTTTCGAATAATCACCTTCGGTAATCCTCCAACCCCAAGAGCTATATCAAGCTTCAATGAGCCAGTAGATATCACAGGTGCACGTCGTGAGCTAAAAAACCGTTGTAATGACAACATAGATTCTCTACCAAAATCACTAGCAAGTCTTGAGAGAGCTAGACGTAATGCAGTGTCTTTCTTTGTTGCTTTGATATCATCAAGGAGTTCGTCACATTCAAATTCCGAAACTTCAGCTGAAAAAATGAATATCATTAGAATTTACAAATTAGAGCAGACCAATCGTATACATTTACAAATTTCAAGAAGAAAATAATTTTTAAAATGGCATCAGTAGTAGGAAAGTTTTGTCTGACAAATAACAAAATTATACATAAAATTGCATCATGAGCTGCTCTCTACCTACAGTGGAAAGATGGCAAATGGTCACGGCAATAGAGGTTACCTTGTCTCTTCTTCCACTCTGGAAGGAAAAAGAAAATTGGTTATAGGACAACAAGGAAGGCAATACTGCAATACTCATCTAGAATTTAAATAAAATATATAAAATTGAGAACAGAAGGAATCAAACAATTGATTTGAGGGAATGAAGAAATAAAGAATTAATCAATTGACTTGAGAACAAGAAAGACCATGAGAAGGCACACACACATTGACGGTAGTACAGGTATTGCCTGGAGTGGTATATACCATAACTACAACAACAACACTATAGATCCTGAAAATGTTGAAGGAAGTTAAAGACAGAAAAAGAGTTCTTCAGCAATCATCTTAGTCATAATAAAGATCAACGAGCAGCCTAAAAGGCATAGAAATGCTATCTGACAACTATTAAGGATGTTCCTTCAGTGCATAAAAAGTTAAAAATAAATAAATAAAAGAGAGGGAGAGATTCTTGAGCAGTGTACCTCCTATCAAACTAACACACATGCCATGCACCTCTAGCCCTATAGTCTTTCTCCTTCCCAAACTTCACCAAATGATCAAGACCTAAAGTGAAAGAGGCTTTGAAAACAAATTAAAGAACCAAACACCTCTACCTCAAGCAATAATTTATGACCAGTGAAAGCCACAAAACAAGGATTCTTCCTCTGTGAAGCAGCTCTCTCCTTTTATTAGGATCAAACTGCTTGCTGTCAAGTAGGTTTGTGCCACCCTCATCAACAAGGTCTTTTCAAACAAAAATCTGAAACACATTGTTGAGATCATTATTCATTTTCTCTCTGACCTACTCAACTCCTCATGTTTATGCACTTCCAAGACCTAGCCCCCTTCCACTTATCAACTTCACAAATTCTTCCTATCTTTCTTCTTTCCATTATACCATCACAAGCTCCAGCATTCCAGCAATAAAATCCCTTATTCCCTCTTTAATGTCAATCAAAAACAGCAAAATTCTGGCTTCCCTTTGCAATTTATAGTTTCTCTTCTCTTCTTCTTTTCCCAATAATTAAACTACTTATACATGGGCCTTTGTTTCTTCTTTCACATATGCATTAAGCAAAGAAAAAGCAAAAGCTATATAAATTATTTAAATCTTTTCAATTTCATATTCATACAAGCATGCATTGGAGTCAGTGCAGAATACCCAAAAACAAAAAAGCAGGAAACTTTGCAAAATCTAGGAACCCAGTTCAGAAAAATTAAGATATAACACAAAGGCATTGAAATTTGAAATAAAACAACACCCAAAACTTCCGCAGCTACAGAAACCAAGAAAATCACACCAGAAAGTTTAGCACAACAAACCGTGAAATAAAATTGGAAAGAGAGAGAGAGAGAGATACCAGGTAGAGAGAGCAGAGTAGAGTGGAAAGGCGAGGTCTTCTGCTGAAGGCATTGAGACAAAGATGGTCCATTAGTGAAGGTGTAAAGAAACCCATTTTTGTAAGGAATTCCTGTAAAGATTTTGGCTTTGGGGGGTTTAAGGTAGAGAAAGTGAGAAACCCATTTCAGTTTTCTGATATTTTCATTGTGCGTGTTTTGTATTTCTGTTTGCCGGCGTCATTGTTGTGATGTTCATGGGTTTTCTTCATGCTCTTCTTTGGTCCTTGCGAGTGTTCATTGGCCCAAGCCCAAAATGAACGGGCCATATGGTTTGATCTATTTGTTATGCCTTTTTTTTTTTTTTTTCTTAATTATAAATTTATAATCAGCACAAATGCACAAGTATATTTCAACCCACTAATCTAACCTAACAAATCTGCCCTAATGTCTTGGGTTGAGTTGGGTTGGATTTTATTAATATTTTTATTCTAAGCTTAGGTCAGGTTGAGTTTGACTTGGCGAAATTATCAACTCAAGTAAACCAACCTAATCCAGACTATCAATCATTTAAAAATTATATTTTTTAGTTTTTTAGTTTTATTATTTAGGATCAAAGACTTAATTGGAATATTATACTTAAATATGAAAATTGCAATCGTATATTGAACAATTGGTCTAAATAGTTTTTATTTCTTTCTTCTTTTTTCATTTTAAAGTGGATCTATATGTAATTTTAAAAGGTTGTAAATGTGTATCTCTAACAACTTAGCTACACTGCCAAAAGTCATATACATCAATTGGCAGTCTAACATCTCATAGTATTTCAAACAGAAACATCTAAAGTTCAAATTCCCCTTTGCTGTATCTATCAAACTATTATAAAAAATAAAAAATGAAAAAAGGCTAGCTATCCCAACATTTTAGCTATTTTGGTATTTACGACAATCACATTGTTGCGACCTAACTTAATGGATCACATGAAATCAAGACAATGGAACTTGCTAGACTAAGTCTAATAATATCCTTTTGTGCAGTTTTTGTCATTATTACTTGTAAGTAAAGGGTAGAACAACAAATTATTTTTATTTGATAAGAGTATGTCAAAATAGTATTAGTGTTGACAAAAGTTCTTGCTTGATTATAGTGGTTGGTACTTGGTTTGACTTGTTCTCGAGTGATATCAATTGCAGGATTATGTTGTCATTGCATCTAATATATTATGGTTTATGGATTGCCAAAGGGTGAGATTTTTAGGTTCTATAGGTTAAGTGTTTGTAAATTGTGACAAATTGTAAGTCTTAATAAGTTGTAATGTGCATTTTTTAGTTCAAGACAAATACCTAAGTTTAGCTTAAGGAAAGTGAAGTTGTTGCATTTTTGACACAACTTAACACCTCTCAACACACCTGTTGATCAATCAAGAATCAAGAGCATATTTTACACAAAATTGTTATTATTGCCATAAGTTTGTAATAAATTGCAAAATAAGGTCTAATTGCAATTATTTTTGTTTTGTGGAATTTTAAGTTGTTGCTATTATTGTGATCCTACACCTATTGGGTTTTCTTTATGACTGCACACTTTACCACAACTTGCACATTTATCAATTTGTAATTCGAGTATATGTGCGTTTGGATATCGCTTATTTTGCTGAAAACTGAAAACTGAAAACAATAAAAAAATAGTAAAAAAATTACTGTTCACTTTAAAATTACTGTGCATTTGCCTGTTTGCACTGTTCATGTCCCATGAACAGTGCAAGAGGCACTGAGTTGAAAAAAAAAAAAAAAAAAAAAAAAGACGTGAACATGGAGGTGCAAAACAAACAGACACTACATCTCTTACACATAGGACCATCACTAGTACTTTTTTTTTTTTTTTTTTTGATCTTCAACATTGGATTTCAACCAGAAAAGGAGCCAAACGGCTTACAAATATGAACCAGCAACAGAAAAGAACCAGCAACAGAGAAAGAGCAGAAAAAGAAACAGAGAAAACAGATATGAACCAGCAACAGAGAAAGAGCAGAAAAGAAACAAAACAGAACAGCTGGAAAAACAGACCCAGCAGCTACAAACAACCTTCTTCCAAGATGATATGCTCAACAAATTTTGGACATACACCTCTCCAAACTTGCGAAGCACCTGATTCTCTAGCTGCACAAGCAAGAACATGCGCTGCTCTATTACCACTCCTATTCACATGCTGAAACGAGCACCAAGAGAAAGAGGAAGAAATGTCTATTATGTTTTGCACAATGTGACCCAGCACACCTCCTAACACAGCTTCATTGATAGCTTGGATAATTGAGAGGGCGTCAGATTCAAAAATTACATGAGAGATCCCTAACTCCGAAGCTAACAGCACACCATCTTGCAGCGCCAAAGCTTCAGTGATTTTAGCAGAGTATGATGAAGGCAGAAATTTGCTCAAGGCTGCAATAAGGCAGCCCCGCCAGTCCCGAATAGCTACGCCAGTACAGGAAGGGCTGCTGTCTGAAGCAGCGCCATCTGTGTTTATTTTGAAAAAACCCGAGGGAGGGGCATGCCAAGCTGAAGGAGAAGGGGCTGGAGTGAGGGCAGGGAGAGAGCGAGCATCTTTATACTCATGAAGAATTCTATTTGCCAAATCCCAGGCTTGACTAGGAGGGGAACCCGAATCCTCATGTATAGCTTGGTTGCGGTTCCACCAAATGGACCAAGCTACAGCAAAAAATAGCTCCAAATCATGAGACGAACCTTTTACCATAAGCTCCAAGGCAACATCCACAAAGTCCCTAGGCTGGGAGGTTACATTAACTGGGCAGTTGTGCCACTTTGCCCAAGTCAGTCGGGCGTGATCACATAAAAGAAGAGCATGGGCAGTGGACTCCATAGCCTTATCACAAATAGGACAAAAGCTTGAACAATGAATACCCCTATGGTTTAGGTTGAGCATGGTTGGAAGGCCATTAACACAAGACCTCCAAGCAAAGATTTTGAGCTTTTGAGGGACTTTCTGGTGCCAAATCCGCTTCCAAAGGCAAGTTCTAGAATCAGGAATAGAGCATTCACCCTCCTCATTTGAGTCCACAATGCTCGAAGCTATGTGATAAGCACTTTTGACTGAAAAGACCCCTCTTTTATTGCCAATCCAGATAAGACGATCTTCAGGAAGATTATAGTTGAGAGGGATATTCAAAATTGTGTTTGCTTCAAAAGGAAGGAATATGGACCTGACAGCTTCTGCTTTCCACCACTTAGTCACATTATCAATAAGAGATGAAACCATTGGATAATCACCGAAATCCGATTGGGGAGAGATCACCTTGAAAGAGGATGGAGTTGGCAGCCATTTATCATCCCAAATATGTATTCTTCGACCATTACCAACCCTCCATCTTGTTCCCTTTTTTATTACTCCAAGACTATTATGTATACTCCGCCAAACATACGAGGGGTTGCCACCTTGTTTAGAGTTTAGAAAATCATCATAAGGAAAATACTTAGCTTTAAAGACCTTAGCCATCAAAGAGTTTGGGTTGGAAAGGATTCTCCAACCTTGCTTGGCCAACATAGCAAGGTTGAAAGCTTGGATGTTTCTAAAGCCCATCCCTCCATGAAACTTCGATTTACACATCCTTTTCCAGCTGACCCAAGCAATTTTGTTCTCATTATCTCTTTGCCCCCACCAAAAGTTTCTCATCATACTTTCTAGATCTTTGCACAAATTTTTTGGGAGCTGAAAACAGCTCATTGTATACGTGGGCACTGCTTGGGCAACCGCCTTGATGAGAATTTCCCTCCCACCAATTGAGAGGAGCTTCCCCTTCCAACCAGAGAGTTTTTTTGCCACCCGGTCCTTGAGCTCAGCAAACACTTGAGCCTTGGATCTTCCAATGAACGTAGGTAGCCCAAGGTATTTGTTGGGCCTAGAATCATTCATAGGACCAAGGATATTAAGAATTCTATCATTCCTCTCATTAGGAGTGTTGGGGCTGAAAAATACTGAAGATTTGTCGGTGTTAATCTTTTGCCCCGAAGCCGCTTCATAACTATTAAGAATGTCGACCAGCTTCTGACACTCATGTTCCTTTGCTTTGCAAAAAAAGAGACTGTCATCAGCAAAGAAGAGATGAGTGATTTTTGGGCATCCCCTTCCAATGGACATACCACTAATCTGATTATCTCGGACAGCTTTGTGAATAAGCGCTGAAAAGCCTTCGGCACAAAGGAGAAAAAGGTAAGGGGAGAGGGGGTCCCCTTGCCTAATGCCCCTGGTGGGAACGACATTTCCACATTCCTCACCATTGATGATAACTGAATAAGTCACCGAAGAGATGCATAACATTATAAGGTCCACCCATTTTTTAGCAAAACCCATTTTCTCCATAACTCCTTTGATAAAATTCCATTCTACTCTATCAAAAGCCTTACTCATATCTAATTTGATTGACATGTAATTATCCTTCCCATCAACTTTATGATTCAAGTAATGCATGAATTCAAAGGCCACTAAGACATTATCCGAAATAAGACGATCCGGAATGAATGCGCTTTGGTTTTCAGTGATAATACTTGGGAGGATTGGTTTGAGTCTATTAGCAAGGACTTTTGATACAAGCTTATATGTGGTATTACAGAGGCTGATTGGGCGAAAGTCTGCCATTTTGGAGGGCTGGTTGGTCTTTGGGATGAGGGCAATATTTGTTTTATTAATTTCAGCTATGGGCATAGTTGAATTTAATACATTTAAAACCATATTTGTGATGCTTTGCCCTACTATATCCCAATATTTATGGAAAAAGATAGCAGACATACCATCGGGCCCTGGTGCTTTGGTTGGGTGAAGCTGCTGAAGTGCTTTAAAGACTTCATCCCTTGTAAAGACCTTAGTAAGTTCAGCATTCATATCCTCAGTGACACATCTAGGCAGAGCTTCGACAACCTCACAAATTCCACTTGGAGAGGAGGTGGAATAAATCTTTTCAAAATAAGATACTGCAGCTGCAACAATGCTTTCCTTACGCTCACACCAGAAGCCATCATCATTCCAAATCCCCGAGATAGAGTTCTTTTTCCTTCTTTCAGAAGCACGGGCATGAAAGAACTTAGTGTTTCGATCCCCCTCTCTATACTAATGAACCTTGCTACGTTGTCTCCAAATGGTCTCTTCACTGTCTAAGAGATCATTGATTTCCATTCTAAGCTAGTTAATTACAGCCCCCCCAGTGCCATTGTCATTCATGGTGAGAGAGTTGAGAGCCCTTTTTTTCTCATGAATTTTCTTTTGAACATTTCCAACCACATTCTGATTCCAATTAGTTAAAGCCGCTTCGCAAATTTTAAGATTTGATGCAACCCCCTCCGGAGTAGCAGCAAAGGTGCCAGAGTTCCAAGCATCTTGGATAACTTCTCTGCAATCATCCCTCTTGACCCACATTGCCTCAAAATGGAAGCGACGCTTTCTTTTTCTAACTGGGATAGGAGAGTTAGTAGTGAGGAGAATGCAGTGATCAGAGGTTGAATCAACCAGGTGATGCACTATCGGGTCCTTAAAATACTCAAGCCACTCCAAGGTAGCCAGGGCTCTATCCAAACGGAGCAAAACTCTATTGCACCCCTCTTGCATGTTACACCATGTATAATCTAGGCCATGATATCCTAAGTCCTTGAAACCGCACACATTCACGATCTGGCGAAAGCTATCGATCTGGCTTTGAGAGCGAGGGACACCCCCTGCTTTTTCATTAGTACATAGAATCTCATTAAAGTCCCCACAACAAAACCAGGGAATGTTAGATTGACTGTTAAGTAGAGAGAGGAGCTTCCAAGATTCATTCCTAAGATGGGTCTCCGAGTGCCCATAGAACCCAGTAAATCTCCACAGAAAGCCATTGCTTGACTCAGTAATTATCGCATCAATATGGTGATCTGAAAAACTTTTGATTTCTAAATTAGTGTCCCTGGACCAGAGCAAGGCAAGACCACCTCTACGGCCCCTACTAGGAACAATTAGTCCGTTCGAAAAACCCAACCTGTATTTTACTACTTCCATACGTCTACTCTTAATTTTTGTTTCAGAAAGAAATACTAAATTGGGATTCCAATGCCGCACATATTCACGGAGCGCAAAAATTGTCCGTGGGTTCCCGATACCCCTACAATTCCAACAGAGGGAGTTCATTGCTCCCAGGGTTATGACTCTAGTAATTTTTCCCACCCTTACTCCAAGCGAGGCATACCCAACAAGGAATAACAAAACCCAGAGGAACAAACAGAGCATCGAAGAGCCAAATACACAGAAACTACTCACCTCCCCTGGCCGAAATATACCCAATCGGGGTTATCATCAATGTTGGAGAAGACGCCCACAGAAACTCCAGAGCAACTGCAAGAGGAAGAGAATACCCCGGAGTAAACAATAGCAAAGGGTCAGCACCCACCAGAGCAATGAGACCCAGACACCAAGAGAACTTCACACAAATTGCTTCAGATGAAAGCGCCTCCAAACTGGATCCGATGAACGGGCTCCTTAACTGGTGATCTCCGCAGAAAGGCCAGTAGAAAACAGGCGGAAGAGAAAGGTATGGGATGGGAATGGTTGGAGTGTTCCTACAATTTTTGGGATATAGATAGGGATTTTCAGAAAGGAAAGTACTCTACAAAATAGTGAATAGAGACCCACATAAAGATGGTGGAGAGACAGCCACACGAGGGTGGAGACTAACCCACTTAGAGACGGTGGAGATGGCCACACAGAGGTGGAGAAAAACTCACAAGGAAGTGAGAGTGAGAAACTCCTACTTGGGAGAGTTTTCTGTCATATTACCTTTTACCATCACTAGTACTTGGTGAAAAATAATCTAATCACTACTTAAGGCATACACAAGTTGTTACAAAGTTTGTGTTCATAGACTTTTTTGTGCTCTACTTTAGTCTTTGGTTGTGTTCACCTTGGGCTAGAATTGGCCCAAGGTGAACGGGTGTTATGGGTTCAATTTGTTTGTTATTCTTTAAATTCTTGGTGACATTAACTCACTTGCCCTGGGCATTTTACTATTTGTTGTGTTAGTTATAAATAAATTTATAATAACCGGCATAAGTATATATTTTTTGCGATTATGATAATTAGAGATTTGCATTCAACTCATCAAATATGATGAAGCTAACCCAATTCAACCTAACCCAAAACTTATATTGGATTTTCATGGATTGACAAACTAAAATGATAATAATAATAATATTAATTATTATTATTATTATTATTATTTTAAGCTCAAGATGGGTCAAGTTTTGATTAGCAAAATTTTCAACCTAAGTGACTTGACCCAATTCATAATTTTAAGTTTTTTTGTTTAATTTATTTTGGATTTTGATATTTAGTTTAAATTTGTTAGTTTAATTTATTTGGGTATTTTGAGACTTCGAATTGTACAATTATATAAAGGACAAAATTTTTCCAACCTGTTGACCTAACCCAAGACAAACCAATGAAACCCCACCACACAAGAGATGTGATGTTTGTGCTTTTTCAATTGAAACTTCTTTAAATGTTACAATCGTCAGTTGGTTAATTTACATCAGGAGCAATGCACAAAGAGAAAGACACTTTTGCAAAAGATCCTTCAAGTCACTCCAAGTGTTGTAAAGTAGCTGGGTAATTTGACATCTAACATATTTGATTACTACTCAAACATTCAAGAATCTAACATGATTCTCTCTCTCTATCAAATAACTTCCTCCTTAAGATCATGACTATCTTATCAAGGATTCTATCATTTTCAAATATATACCAATCGGCTTCATGTTTGTCATTGGATCTAAGAGGTAGTTTCTTTCTTATTTGATGATGACTCCATGTTAACGAGCCAACTCCAAGACCTCAAACTTGCAGCCAAAGCCGCCACCTAATATTATCCCTCCATTCAACCTTTTCACTGAATGTGTAAGATTATTTTTCAACAGACTTGCATGTGTACCCCAAGACCAGTTACCTGAATAAAATGGGACAAAATTTATGAAAGTATGAAAATCCATAAATAATATTGGACACAAAAGATTTCAATCACTTTTCTTATCCATGAAAAAATTTATTTATCCATCTATAATGTATTCAAGAGCTTCCACAACCAAAATTTATGCAAAGATCAAATAATTTTCAACAAAAGCAATAGCCTTCTCAGTATTTTGACATAATTTTCAAGGAAATGCATCAAGGGAGATTTAAAGTGCTCAATCATCTTACCCAAATACTTGGCTATATTGACACTGTCAGCTTCTGTGAGCTGCTAACTGTGGAATGTCTCATTTATATTTATGCTTCAATTGCTACATGAATCTTTTTTTTTTTTTTTCTTGGCTACCTTTTGTCTTAATCTTGCCACTCAGTTTATGATCTGTTTTCATGTTGTTAAGAAGACCGAAGAAAATTCAGACATTGACACCATCAATCACAAAGTGACACCATGCACCTGAAACCCCATATGCACAAATCCACCAAGAAAAGTGGATGCCCTTCTCATTATATGACAAAATATAAAGTCTATATAGACATAAATGAGACAATATATTTCAAGGTTACCACTAATCCAATAGAAATATGCCCCTTCATGATTGAAACTGTGACTTTCTCAAGAAAGATCAATAGGAAAAGGGTAGCAACCAAAAATTTGGTTCATTATTTTAAGTAGTAGATACTCAGTTGTGAAGTTTTCTCTAATTTTCTTATACACACAATGAGAGTACAACTAATAGAAAGTAACTGCACATAGAACTATCTCCATGAAAAGGTGAGGTAGAAGTGAGGCAAACATTTATTCAAAAACCTAAATGTTTACTCCTAAAGTGACCGGCAGCATGACTTTTTAATAATAATATTTCTCTAAGAACCTTGCAAGCTTATTAATGCTCCTTATTATCAAAAGTGACAGAAGGTTGACCTTATCCTCAATCTGGAGTAGTCATGTTCTTATCATCCTATGTCATACAACTGCATCGAATTTCATTGCATTCCCACCACAGATGACATCATCCATATGTCCAAAACGTTGCCATGATTTTGGACTTGATAGGACCTGGAAATAAAAGGTAACATGGGCAGGTAAATGGATTTCCTCCATGCTACAACTGATAAGATCCGGCTTACAACATATAAACAAGGAGGTTAAAAATGACTAGATATATTGTCTTCAACCTGGTGAAGAAAATTTATGAATGAGATTGGTAGAATGAGAAATGAGTTCTTGTAAGTGCTTGTGTTATTATTCATGATTTACATCTTGGAAAGTGCCACCTATCATATGATCCAAGTTCACATTGGAGGAGAAGGGCAACTACCTGAAAAATCCAAACATGCAGGATGGTATTAAAGCATAAGAATATTTATATAAAAAAAATAACAGAGTGCAAATAACTTAACACTCTTTTCTTGTCTACATTGAGTAAGTTGTAATAATGTAGGCTCCAATGATGAAATAAACTGCAAACCCGATCAATATAGGTTAGCATACGGAGATTTGGCCACCTATAGTTGTTGGGTAAATTTTCTTTAAATGGCAAAAAATGATGATGACAATGACAGCTCTGCAATTGCAATTCTAGTGAATGTGTTAATGAAACTTGAACAACTAATACCACAACCATTTAAAGTGCATATATTCTGGACTCAGAACCAAAAGCACTACTCAAAGGCAACAACTGCTGTATTAAATCTAATGTACACCCACCAAGGGGGAAAAAGAATAAAGAAAATGGAAAATCCTAACATGCCAATCACTAATTGTGATCTTACAAATTTGAGCTTATAGTATACACACAAGGTTCATTAGTACTCAATTTTTTCAAATTCACTGTCATTACCATCTATGGACTAAATTGGTAGCAAGATTCTCCATCATTGACAGACAACACCAGCAAATATCTATGCTGCTATCTATATTCATTAGATGCCTAATTCCTATCACTGTTATGGTGATGCAAGCGGTTTTAATATTCACTATTACATGTTGCTATGTGCAAAGTATTTATAATTTTAGCTTAATAGTTTTAAAATGAATAGAAAACATTTATAAAGAAAAAGTGAGTATCTGGAAAAACCTTACAGCAAGAACTAAAAGATAGTAGGAGCTCCTTTCCATGACAAAGCAGCATCAAACAATGTGATATGGCTTGATCCTGCATTCTTGAGCATAAGATTTGAAGACAGTCATATCTAGTGTGTCAGGATTAATTGCAAAATGGGCATCATCTAAGAGACTATCAGGGTATCAAACAACAGACTAACAACAATTCCATTATAAAAATATCTTATGAACAACTAGAAAAGTTAGAAATTTAGAAAAAAAGTTCACCAAAAGAGTGGTCTAGCCAAAATATTAGCTTTAACAAAAGCTACGCTGAACATAGCTGATAAGATAATCTTAAAAGGCTATACAACTGATAGTTTCCAAAACCAATGGGATATCTCTATGAAAAGCCATTGCTCAAACCACCAATTTAAGCATAGTAAAATGTAAATTTAACTACTAATTGTTCAGGTAAATGTTTCCAATATCTTCTGATACTTCCTTCTTTTCATGGGAACTGTTTACATATCATAGCATATAAGATGTAATGAATTACAATATTATTATAGCAGTTCTCAAACTTTCTTCGACTAAAAAACAGGAGTGTCATCTTTTTCTTTTTTTTCTTTTAAAAGTGCCACCATAAATGTAGAATACAGATAAAAGTTATAAATTGTGCAAAACTAAATGTGACAAATCCATTGGTCATGGAACTCTCACATGGGAAGAGAGACATGAGAGAGGGATGTGCTTAAGGTTCAATAGCCTTTGACAAAATGATAATAGCTAAAATAGGCATGAAAGTTTTGCAAAAGGATCTATAATTAGCTTTGATTATTGTGAAAACTATATATTAGAACAATCAAGGGTTTTGGGATCTATGTAAATTGACTTATTAAATTTCAAAATAACAAGTTAGAAAGTAGTTCCCTGTTTACCTAAGTAAACCAAACTAATTCCAATTATACCTTAAACACTACTAATCAAAAAGTTTAAGAGGATAAAATTAGGATTTACCTTAGAACTTTTGATTTGAACTTCCTTGATGACGTGAAAGGCTAAGTGTTGTTTTTCCAGATGCCTCTCGCCCATAAAGTTCATAGATTCTACCCTGTAAAGTGCAGAGGAAACCTTTTACCAAAGCTTTAATGACTCTAGACTAACCTAAAATTGAGATCAAACCAATAAACAAAAGGATCATTAGTAAAATATAAAACTCTTTATATATACTGATAGGCTGTAATTCCAAATTTTCATCCAGAAACACTTATCAGCTGAGTACTCATACGCGTATCAAGTGTCAACAATGAAAACCCAAGCTATACATCAACATTATCCATGCAAGTAAAGCCAAGTAAATAACATAGTACATCACGCAAGCAATAAGAAAGACATAAATAATGTTAATTTTTTCCCCACATCCCACATTACATAGCTCCTAAGGATTTTCTAAACCTTAAGCATCATAGTAATAACCTAGAAAGAGGACCATATATTAAAGGCCGGAAACTTGTACATTATATTAATAATCTACAGAAAGTACCAAAAATTAAAAACCTATAGGAAGTATCCAAAGCCTTGAAAATGAAAGTAAAAAGTACCTAAATCTAGAAGTCAATAGTGTTCATTTAGCAGATTTAGCTTAATTAATATCCAGGAAGAATCAAGGTTTTTAAGTGTAAAATGAGATTAAAAAAGTTTAGAAAATTTTTTTTAGGATTACAAAATGAGATTAAAAAAGTTTAGAAAGCCTTCACACACAAAACTAAATATATCTTCTCTAGTGTTCACTTAGTAAAAAAATTTAAGTTTTTTTTTTTTTTTTAGGATTACAATAACTATGGATTTAATAGTTAAGGGTTTGGAAAATTTTGAAGAAGCTATGCATATGCTCACCACCAAACATGTGGCAAGCAGGAAATTTTTGCTTCGTCAAATATTCACATTTGGTAATCCTCCAAACCTTAGAGCTATAGCAAGTTTTCATGAGCCAGTAGATATCACAGGTGCATGTCGTGAGCTAAAAAACCATTGCAATGACAACATAGATTCTCTACCAAAATCAACAGCAAGTTTTGAGAGAGCTATGTATGACCTACAAGAAAGACCAATTCAATCGAGTGCGCATAGGTGAGACACTAAGCTACTTTAATGGCTAATTCAATGCCTTTCTTTGTTGCTTTCACATCATGATGGATTTTTTTACATTCAAACTTTGAAATCTCACCTAAATAAGAAGTTTTAAGCTAAAGGAATCCCTTTTCCTTAGAAGAATCTTCCACGAAAACCTGACAAAACTTCAGAAACAAGAGGCATCAATTATAGTCAAAATTGTGTGGATCTCAGCAAACAATGGAGGCCAAATTTACAAGCAACTTATGCACAATACTCACCAATATCTCCTTGGCATTGTCATCTTGATTTAGAACAATCTTCAATCTTCAGTCCTCTTTGGGCATTAAGGCCACTCGGTAGATATGACAACTTTGGGTGTTTAAAATACCAAATTTTCAAAACAGAATAACATTCTGAACCAACAATTGATAGCTAAAGCAAACTTCTAGGTAGTATTCCACTTCCATAAAATTCAAATTTTCACATTGTTGGCTTACCAAATATTCTAATGCTATTAGGCATTTTACGTCACATGAAAAAAATTTCAAACTTCAATTTTTTTTTAATTAAATGATAATGCACAACAAAGAATTTCATTTGAATAACTCCAATAACCAAGAAGCAGAGACAAACAATCAATAACACACACAACTCAAGTTACTAAAACATTGTGCAAATTAGATAATACATGAAATACAATTGAAATCATAAATATAAACACACATCACTCCATTAATCATTACAAACACTAAATGCACACCACAATATTATTAAAATTATTTACAATACAAGAGATGGCTGAGACTTTCTGTGCTACATGTTTTGGCTGAATTGATAAGCTGCAATGTTTTAAAGCATGGAATCATTAGATGAGTATAAATTGAAGAAAATCCACTGGTACTAAGAAATGTAAATCCAATGCCATCACTTACTAGATTGAACATTGAAAATTAAAAATTAAAAAAATATCTTACCAGTGGCAATTTTAAGCACAAGGAACATCCTTTTCTGAGAGAACAATCTCCCAAGAACATCTGTCAATTTAGAAACAAGAAGAATCAAATATATTTAAAATAATGCCAATTTCACAAAAATATAGATTTCGTACATCCTTGATAATATGACTTTATATTTTTGCATTGCATCTACTCCTAGTCAGAAAATACAGGCCAAATAAGCTCATTAACACCATGTTCAGTTCACTTTTAGAGAGAGGAAATGAAAAGATTACAAGATTTTAAAATTTTCTCCCATCAAAGACAAGAATAGAGTTCATAATTTGTCTACTCTTTTATTCTCCATAGACTCAATCTTTAAAACCAAAAAACAATTATCTTTTTCATTCCATAACATACTTTTTTTTTCAATTTATTTCTATCTTAAATGATTATTGCCCTTTTGTTAAAGCAAAAAACAAAAACAAAAAATCCGTCTTGGTTAGTTGTTTTTTTATTGTGAATTAATTCAATAAATACAACCAAAAAAAAGAGAGACAAGAATAGAGTTCATAATTTGTCTACTCTTTTATTCTCCATAGACTCAAATCTTTATAACAAAAAAAATGACAAATTATCTTTTACATTTCATAACTTAATTTTTTTCAATTTTTTTCTATCTTCAATTATGAACCAAAGAAAAGTAGAAAAAAAATCATATTATTGCTATAATATGTATTACCCTTTTATTTTTTAAAAAGAAAAAGAAAAGTAGAAACGATTTCTGGGTTAGTTGTTGTTTATTGTGATTTAATTCCACAAACAATCAGACTTTTAGGTTAGATAGAAAAACAGAGCATACGTAGAAGAGAAGAGGAAGAAAGATTTTAGCCCTTACCTAATCACGAAAACTGAATTTGACCATCTTGCCCCAATCTTTGCCGACCTCTCGCTCATAATCTCTCCTCAATTCAGGACAACGATAAATCTCCAGTTCTCTTAGGGCAGTGAGGCGATCCATCCCTTCTGGCAGAGACGATAATTTTCGGCATCTCCAAATCTCAAGAGTGCGAAGAGAACTGAGATCGGGAAGCCACCCTGGCAATACCCCCAAGTTCTCACAATCAAAAATACTTAAAAATTGTAGAGTGTCGGCAGATCCTTTAATCCCTTGGGGCAAACTCACTAATTGTGGCAATTCCCCAATATGCAGTGTTTGAAGACTTGTCGGGTAGTTATCCCTTTCCCTTTCCATGAAATTAAGTTTTCCACAACTTGTAATATCCAGATATTCCAACGCGGTTAGGTGTTTCATACCTTGCGGCAAAGATATCAGGCTTTCACAAAATAAGAAGCTCAAGTGGCGAAGGGCGGTGAGGCGTTGGATTCCTTCATTAAAACACTCTAGTCTACGACATTCATAAAAGGACAAATATCGAAGAGAAGACATGCACTCGATTCCGTTGGCAGGTAAACGCGTTTGTTTTGTGGTTATCACAAAATGTCTGAGGCTAACCATCTTTCTTATATCCCTTGGCAACTCTTCAAGATCTTCACACTCCTGTAATATCAAAGTTTCCAAATTTTGTAGATTGCAAATGGAGTCAGGCAATTTCTTTATTTTCATATTTCCACTTAAGTTGAGATATCTCAAATGCTTCAAATTACTGATTGAGCTTGGCAACGTCTCCAACGATGAATTACTTAAATTTAGCAATCGAAGATGCTTAAACCTCAAGATGCATGTTTTCACCAAGGATTCATTAACATTAAAAGAATCAAATTGGCCCCAATCATCAAATGAGAAATTAATAGTCCGCATGTTGTTACTCAACTTGTGTAAAAAAGTTATTGTTGCATCAACACCCAACTCATGGTCCAAAATTGAAACGTGTCTAGCCTTTTCAAATTTGTTGGTGTTATCAGCGTCTTCAATTAAGCAATAATCATTTTGTGCAACATATAATGAAAGATCATGTAACAAATCATGCATTTTAAATGACCAATGAATACTGTATTGATGATGAACTTCTTGAAAGAAAGATCTTGATAACAACTCTTTTAAATATTGTTCTCCAATATCTTCCAACTCGATACTTTCGTTGGACTTTTTAAGGAGCCCATTTGCCATCCAGCACCGAATTAAATCCCGATTATTATATCTAAAACCCTTTGGATACAATGAGCAATAAGCAAAACATTGTTTCAAGTACGATGGCAATTTATTGTAACTCAGTCTTAATGCCGATAAAATGTCATTTTCCTTTTGCTCCAGTTTCCATATCTCATTATCCCTTATAGAGATCCAATCACGCACCTCAGTTTTAGAATAAAGTAAGCTCCCTAAAGTCTTCACAGCCAAAGGAACGCCTTTGCATTTTTCCACTATTTGTTTTCCAATCTCTACTAGTTTTGGATACTTGTCATGCTCTCCTGCATTGAATGCGCATCTTTTGAACAAGGACAAACAATCCTCGTCTGGAAGACCTTCTATGTCATGGATTGGTCCAGGAGCCATCGTTAAGGCAACTTTGTGACTACGTGTAGTGACAAGAATTTTACTTCCTTGTCCTCCTATTAACAAATTCTTAAGGCCAATCCATTTGTTACGTTCCTCATTCCAGACATCATCCAAAACTATAAAGAATCTTTTTTCATTTAAAATACTTCGTAATTTAGCTTGCACTTCCTCCAGACTCATGTTTTCACTAGTCCCACCACCTGCTAATTTAAGCAATTTTTTTGACAATTTAAGCATTTCTTTTGCCAATTTTAAAACGTTGAAGTCTTCTGATACACACACCCACATTTTGGGGTCAAAGTTTTTAGCTACCCATTCATCATTGTACACCCATTGAGCAAGTGCAGTCTTGCCCAGACCTCCGATTCCCACAATAGAAATCACAGAAACGTTATCATTATCATTTGGGAGCATCAAAAGATCTATGATCTTTTGCTTGTCATCAGCCCTCCCAATAACATCACCATCACGAACAAAGGATTGGGTCTCCCTGTGCACAATACGATTATCATCGAATCGCACCTCAAGCTGAAATTGATCTCTAAACTTTGCTATCCAATCTAAACTCTCTCTGATCTCCTTGATTCTATGACCCATTTTATTACGGAAGGCAATTGGGTTAGAAGAGGAAAAGAAACGACGTACCTTTCTGCTGGTGCTTCCATGTGTTTTCACTACCTGCCTGCGTAGATCTTCACACTCGAATTCATCCAACACATCCATGGCATCATGAAAGACATCTTTGAGTTGCTCCAGCCAAACAGTCAGGCCTGGGTTTTGCATTTGTTTCTCCTCGGCATCCAGCAACACGGCTTGAATGATGTACATGATGAGCTTAAGCTTTTTCAGATCACTTGCAATGTTCCGTGTCAAGGAAATCTCTTGGTAAGCAAGGGAGCCTAGCTTCTCGATAACTTTTTCTGCTACGGAAAAGGCCAACTCCGTCATTTCTCTTTTCTTTTTTTGGAGGTGGATGAAGAGAGGAGTTGCTGTTGCTGTGACTTTGGTAAATGAGAATGTTGGCTGGTTTTGCAGTGGAACTTACTGGTATGAACAAATATTTTGTTGCATAGGAAAACTTAGATGAACAGAGAGGACAATAATAAGAAGTGGGGAAAGTGAAACGTTTCATGCTCTCTAATTGTTTTCTTTCTTTCTTTTCGGTCAAAATAATCAGTCCTTCAAATTTCAAAGGGGTATGCCCTTTTAGTCATTTGGTTTTTGACAAATGAAACCCAAATGAAATCAAATGCGGACTAAATTCAAATATGATTTTCATTACGTGGGCCACTTGTGGATTTTTATTTTTATTTTTGAGAAACTCCACTTGTGAATTTTGATTGTCCTTCACAATCTTTCCGTTTGGGAAGTTTTACTACTTTGTCTTTTCTTTATAGTCAGGGTATAATACTATAATTTGATGATTTTTTATTTATTTATTTATTTATAATTTCATGAATATGGAATACGTTTTCAAAAGAATTTTTATGATTTTATGAGGCTTCGTCGAATACATCAAGTTGTCAACTTGTCACCTATTATACGAAATGGGTAAATAGCCATAAAACCCCAACTATGTAGTTAGTTGTCAACAGTTTCAAACTATATTTTTTTTATAGTATCTCGAGTCTAAGAGACTCGATTTAGGGGCTATAAATCGAGTCTTTGAGGGTCGATTTTGATGTTTTGAACGCGTCTCAGTTGACACTTTTTCCACGTGGCATCCACGTGGAAATCAAGTATCTGACGCTCGATTTCTAGGCCCATATATATACCAAAGCCACAAGAACCAGAGCCAGAAAAAAAAAAAAAAAAAAAAAAAAAAGAACCCAAAGAAGGAAAGAAGCCGAAAGCCAGAAAACAGCCCAGGCCGGCACGAGCCCCAGGTTGCCCGCGCGACCCAGGTCGCAGCACGACCCGGGAGGACATTCTGGCCTTTTGCCCCTTTTGGGCAAAATAATTAGCGTTGTGCCCCTGTTTCGAAACTATATAGGGGCGTGCCCCTGTTTCGATACTCGATCATCGCAAAGCCGAGTTACTTAAAGTACTCGATCATAGAAGGGCCGAGTTCAATGCAGGTTCTTGCCACGCTGCTCGTCCACCGTGGATTTTGGGCAATAAAATATTCCCGCCTCACTGTTTATAACTCGCTGATGAGAAAACCGAGTTATTAATATTACTCGTTTCTAGTATAATCGAGTTGCTCTTCTACGTTCTCACCCAGGCATATGAAGCTGAACCCGATGATTGGGAAATCGAGTTATTAATTTTACTCGCCTTTGTTGTACTCGAGTTGTCCTGCTATTTACACCTCACCTACACAAATCAGCTTCTCATGCAATTCTCCTCATCATTTTCAGATAAGCTTTCTCCTCATTATCAGAATTTTCTATCATCTCAGGTGAGAAACTCATTTTATTCTTTGAAATACATAGAGAATTATATTCAATGGGTAAAAATAGTTGTAGATATTATATAAATGGGATCACCCAATTTCAAATATATATTTTTCATTTAAGAGGTTGTATTACTTGTGCTTTGGTATTTTCTTGAATAAGTGTTATGTGAGTAGATTAGGGTTATATTAGTTGTTTAGTGCTACAAGGAATGAACAATAATCTATAGAAACGGTGATGAGTGTTAGTTGTGTTATATTGGGTCTTTGTTGGTGCAAATTTCATTGGCAAAAAATAAAATTCATTAGATTTGCTAAAACTAATGAACAGTTAATCTTTAGAGTTGCAAAAGTTAAACGTACATACACATCATTGCTAATGTTTAGATGTTAAGTAATATTTAGATGTTAATTAAAGGTAGATGTTAATGGGACTTCGGTATGCGTAGATGTTTTGCAAGGGCAAGTATTCACGTGGATGTAATCATCAATATATATATAAAAGCAGAGATCTCATGTGAGAGTGCATGAGGTCCTGCCACGTGGCACTCTAATGTTGCATTTAGCATTTTTTACCTCTTTTCATTAAGTGTTTTTTACTATTACTCAATAGATCACAGTAACTTATTTTTACTATTATATAAGTTTAGCATTTTTTAACTTTTTTTATTAAATTTTTTTAACTGTTACCTAATAGATCATAGTAACTTCTTTTTACTATTATATCAAATATGAGCTGTTTTTGACAATTAGACCAATTAAACCAAAAGATATTCCCTACAAAATGAACTACCATTTAAGAGTAGACCAAATCTTATAAAAAACTCAAGCCCAATTATTACCTTACATATTACGACCAAAGTGTGACCCTTCCCACGTGTAAATCAAAGCAAAAACTCTTACCCTCTTACAAACTCTCTTCTTTCTCCCTCACGTATAGATGATACTTTTAGAAAATCTCATTTTCATGAAATCATGTCTCAATTTTTCCCCAATTTCAATTCAATATGCTTTTGTCTATTAATAATGTTCTATACAATTTATGCAAACAAATTCTCTGTCATCGACCAGTGCAACAAAAATATATATAAATCTTGAGATCACTGAGGTTGTTGAAATAATTGACAAATGCATATTTCTAAAATTTATAATAACAAAAAAGTCTAATAAATAGCATATACTATCTCACAAAATGCCATTATCTTAATATTTTCTTTAAAAAAAATTCAATGATAAGAATGGTAAAAAACATGATCCTATACAAGAAATACCAAAAATACATGCAAAACAATTTTCATAGGATGATTTATCTTTAAATAATATGAAGACAATAGTAAAGATAAAATGCATTGAATGAAATCCTACGAAACAGGTTTGTTAATCATTTCAAATTATAATCATCATGTACGTAAAAAAAATATTAATACATCATATTATTTACATTAAAAAAATACATATTAATTTCAAAGTTTATTGCAAGATGTGAACTGTTAGGGTATTGCAACAATAAGTCACAATGATACAACAATGAGTTGGTATTACATTTTGTGCGTACTTTGTGAAAGGAATGTCAAACCACAAGTAGGATCATTTTGGTGAGCAAAATGTGAAACAAAAACAAATCTTTCTATCCCAAAGTTGGAGGCACTCACATCAACTACATATTCTCCATATATATATATATATATATATACACACATATATATATACACACAATTGCAAACTACTTCAGATACAAGATTCAAATTGAATTTTTTGATGCACTAACAAAATAAATTTTGTGATATTTGATCGAGATGCCAAGAAAATCCGAAATAAATCTACAAAAAAGAAATTGAGGTACAACTTATTTAAATTATTGTAAAACTATTTATATTGGAGAAGGAATCCCACGTGATTTGAAAAAAAAAAAAAAAAGGAAAAAATGGATTTTCCTATTTCATTTGAATAAATTCAATCTAAAGGATAGTTTTGAAAATTACATAGTTGCTAAGATTTTTGGTACACCTTCAAATGACAAAAATGTATAGAAGGAAAAAAAAATATACACATTCCAATATGCTATATTAATTCTTTTTGCTACACTATTCCAAAATTAACGACAAAGTCCAAACTTCGTAAGATCCAATCAAGAATCTCCCCATGCCAATTCATTAGTGATTAACACAAATGATGGAACAAAAGGAAAAAGTGATGGAAGCTAAAAAACTGAACAAATATGGACGGACTAAACTTCAAACGTTGAAGATGGAGAAACTGATGATGATAACAAGCGTCACCATACTGCAATAACAAAGCACTGAAGAAACAAAAAAAAAAAAAAGATTTCGTAATGAAGCTTTTTATTACATCACATAATAAATATCAATAATATAGATTGAATTAACACACTTTTATCAATTTTTATTATACAATATTACTCCAAAGTTGTTTTAATTATTGCTCATTACTTGAACAAAATAATTATAATAGATATATGTGTGCAATTTATAATTGTTACTTTTTATGATGAACTCATTACTAACAAAGTTTTATAATAAATATGCTATAATCTATGTATAATATTTTCTAAAAACAAATTTACAGAAAACATTATAATATTATCCGTGCATCGCACGGGCAACTTACTAGTTATATGTAAGGGTAAGTATTCACGTGAATACAGATAAATATTCACGTGAATACATATGATATGACTCGACAGTCTATTGTTTAGTGAGATGTCGAAGAGCACATGCAAAATTGCGAACATGACTTGGCTATACAGTGGCACCTGTTGGTGCATGTGGTTTGCTGAGGCAACTGTTTCATATGGCTATAGCATGTGCTACAGTAGTGGGTTGGTGATGTGTACTGCAAAGGAGGTTGTCTATTTATTCACGTGAAGACTATTCAGAATCCCTATGCTTCATCTGACATGACTTGATGGGACAGTTCTGAGCTATGGTAAATGTATCATAAATTTTTCAGGGATGCTCTGCGTCCTTGAAAACGATGCATCACAAAGGGATGCATATCTGTGTATTGACGTGCGTGTAGGTGATATGACTGGACAGGGTTCACGTGAAGACTATTCAGCATTCTTGTGCTTCATCTGGCATGACTTGACGAAGCAGTATCGAGCTGTGTTAAATGTATCATTAACTTTTCCAGGAGGCTCTGCATCCTTGAAAACAGTGCATTGCAAAAGAATGCAATCTTTGTATCGACCTTATCCATGTGGGTGATATGACTGGAAACAATTCAACACTACGACACTGTTGAGTAGCACATGCAGCACTGCAAACATCAGTGTTTATGGGTACTTCTGTGCAGGGTTCAACAGTGCTGAGCTATCCACCGTAGCTACATTCACTGCTCCCTATGGTGGTATTTGGCAAGTGGGATTGAAGAAAGCTAATAACAACATTGGGATTTGTAATGGTTGGCAGGATTTCGTTGAATACCATTCTATCCGTTATGGTTATTTTTTAGTGTTCAGATACGAAGGAAATTCAAGCTTCCATGTTCTTATATCTAATAAGACTGCCACTGAGATTCAATATCCACCCAGCAAGAACTGTAAATTGGAAGATCATTAGGTAGAAATAATAGACTTAGATGAAGATGATACAAGCATATCCCAAACATGATTTGCCCACAACACATGAATGAAAGAAAATTTTGTTACGAAAAAAGTTTCGTGTACATAAAGACGAAGAGAGAATGAGTGGTTAGTCTAGTTTGGATGAGTTTGTATGTATGAAGTAGTACAGTAGCAGAACTAAGATACACGGATACGGGTATATGATACAGCGACTCACGGTGTCATATATTTGAATTATTCGTATTAATAATCATATGCATGGTTGGTCTGTGGGGTTTGGATGAGCCTGTATGTATTGAATCTATTAAAATTTCATACAAGTAATGTGCAATAAATCTAAGTTGGGTGATGAGTGTTATGTGGGTAACATTTCAAATTACACAGACAAAATATTGGAAACATTAGCATATCTAAGGTTTTTCCTACACTACAAAGCAGAGGACATTGTCCAACCAAAGCAAAAGAATCATACGTAGCAACAAAGAATAGTAAGGAAAAAATGAGCAAATGATTTCATATACACTTAGGCAATTCATTGAACACATTGCAACATACTAACATAGCAATTTAAAACATTAGCAGTTTCATGTCATGCATGGTGGAGTATTATTTTGAACAAATGTGAGTGTCTACACCTTGATGGTGATGGTCCCAGTTGGTCTGTGTGGGTTCGATGAGTTTGTATGTATTGAATCTATGCGTAAATATTCATATAAAATTTTCATATGTAGCAATAAAGAATAGCAGGGGAAAAATGAGAAACTGATTTCATATAACCTTAGCCAAAACTAATGAACAGTTATTCTTTAGATTTGCAAAAGTTTAACGTACATAATCATCTGTTGTCAAACATTAACAACAACGTCTAATGTTCATAGGTAGAAATTTTTGGAAATCATCATTGCTTGAATCTGAGAAGTCTGAAATATCTCTGTCATCATCTAATGCAGTAATTTCATTAATAGACTTCATGGCTCGCTCTTGCGCCTTCCCCTTTAGATGCTTCCTAGCTTTTTGGATTGCGTGAAAACGATCTAGTCGCCTTTGCATTTGATTATTCTCTTGTTGAAGACGAGCAAGTATGTTGGCAGGTTCATCTCTAGGTAACTCGGCTGAGCGTGCCTTAGGAACTCGTAACCCATGACATCGACAATACACCTCCAACTCACACCTCTTCTCGTATAGGGTTGACCATGGTGGTTCTGATACGGTAAACTCTACTGCGGTGCTATCTGTACTTAGTTTTGTAGGTTTGCCGACCATGATGTGCCCGACGCTTCCAAGACTCTCGTACGTGTATATTGGCATATTAACGAAATCTCTTTTCTTTCCAACCCATTTTCCTCCATAGTGGTCTGTGTATGTCTGTAGTTGTTGATCTGCTGGAACTTGTGAAGATCCACATGTTGAAGTAGATCCAAACTTGTTTCGCATTTTACGATTTGATGTTGAGGCATTGCGACTCATAGCTTACTCAATCTATGAAGTTAGTGGATAGAAAGAAGATAATTATTGTGGTGTATTTACAACCTCATTTCGTGGTCCAAGCAATACTATTTCAGTTATTAGGGCTTGGCATGTCAATACAGGCTGGAAAAACAATATATGAACAGGATTTTAACTATTCCCAATGTCTTGTGTTTAGATTAATGTGGAGACCACACTAATTTAAATATGAAATATAATAAATTTTCCTCCATCCGTGTAAATTTAACCGAGATTCTACATTTTTCTCATGTATTTTTAGGTTCGCCTCCCCTTCTACAACAATCAAAACCCAAAATCGTTCCTCTCCTACACAATTTTCAGTAACATGTTCCCAGTTACCGCACCGATTTAGGCACCTTAACATACAGATCCCGTCTTCATTTTCGTGTATAACCATTTCACTATCAAATTCTTGTATAATCATTTCGAAATTCATAAATGCATTAATATTATGTATTGTTATTTAATATGATACTATGAACCTAGTACAAATCATTTTATTATAAATAGTAACTAAAATGTTATAACACTATTTAAAGTAAAAAAAAATATATATCATACTGACATTTTGGTTGAAATATTTTCGAAAGTAGGCAAAGATTCGGCAACACTCTTGGGGAACATTAAGTTAAGGTATAAAAAACTATTTTCTCAATTTGTATCTACTTATTTATTTCCCTCTATATAAATTATTTAGTCTATTAATTTATTTTTTTCGTTTTTCTTAATTAGTTGTAAACGCTTCAACAAGTTAACAAAAAGCAAACTAATTCTCCAACAAATTCAACTGACCCCATTTGTCAATCACCTAGCTCTACTACACGACAAAGAAAAAACCCTAAATTTTTAGTACTATGAAGCAGGAAATCCCAATGCGCTACTGATAGTGGGAAGCTGGAAATACTTTCTGAATGAAGAAGTTGTTGAAGGAAAAAATATAATTGAAAAACGAGTCCATGTGATAATTTTATTGCAGCTTATATACATGGACTCATGCTACTTTGCTAGTCAAATCGTGGAGGCATTGATAACCTTTTGGAAGAATTGGCTTTGAAATTGATAACCTTTTTAAATGATGAACATGGGATGCAGTGGCTTCGAAATTGACGAAATATGCTTCGACACGTAGCTGCATGAATAGCCCTGTATCAAATTCCAAACTTTCAAGCATGCCACAAAATTGTAATGGGACATTGGAACCGATATCAACCTTATCCTTACAGTTATGCAAAATTTGTGGTTACGTGCAAAAGATGCTCAATCGACCTTGAAATGTTTAAGTTGGTGAACAGGCTTCTTTAACTCTATTTTATTTTATTTCTTTTCCCTCATTGTAGCATCACTTAAATAATAAGATGCAATCTTCTGGTTTTTTATTAATTGTTTGTTAAGCTTTGCAAAAGTTTTACAATTATGATTTCCTTAATGGTTTGCCAAAAGGAACGATTATCAACTGTATAAAATTGAAAGTGTAATGATTTGTTATCCTTGTGATTATCAAAAATTTGTACTTACATCTCATTGAATATAAAAGCCATAGTAAAATCCTTTTTAAGATTTCAGCTAAACTTTCATTTCATCCCATAAAATTTGAATCATTTGCATTTTCTAATAAAGTTTGGTAAATGATAAATTAGAACCATCATTTATAACTAAAAATCTCTGCATTTATACATTTAATCTAGCAAACAATAGTACTAAACAATTAAGCAAACTGTTTCTTGTCCAAAGCATATTTCATGTCACTGTGATGACAATACATCTGACTCATGTGGAAGCACACATCTATATATTAGTAAATGCTGAAACGTAGCGTTTAATGCTGCTGCTGTCACGTTGCGCCACATCAGCTGCAACATCATTTTCTTTTAAAAAAAAATAATGTTTTCTTCAATTTTAAAATGGTTTATACAAATTTCAGCCCTATAAGTCTTAGCTCTATAAATGCAGCTCACTACTTTTTTATTTACTTCCGCTATCACCCTATAATAAATTTGTATAATTAATTTAGTCCACATCTTATTTATTTAGTTCCACTATGAAGCCCAACCCAAAGCCTTTTCAGTTCAGCTTAAAGGAAAAAGAAATTAAAAATACGAAACGTGCAAGCCAGTTTGGAGGAAAGGGGAAAAAAAAAAATTCAAGGAGGCGTTCAAGGTTTTGCACGACCAAAAAGAAAGGTGAGCAGAGAGAGAGCTTGAAGATTGTAACGTAGAGGGAACTTAAAGGGAGGAAAAAAAAAAACCGTTGAAGCCTTCAAGTGAGAAAACAGGGAATTTTCATTCAGCTTAAAGGAAAAAGAAATTAAAAATACGAAATGTGCAAGCCGGTTTGGAAGAAAGAAAAAAAAAATCCATGGCGTTCAGGGGTTTGCGTGACCAAAAAGAAAGGTGAGTAGAGAGAGAGGTTGAAGATTGTAACATAGGGGGAACTTAAAGGGAGGAAGAAAAAAAACGTTGAAGCTTTCAAGTGAGAAAACAGGGAGTTTTCAATTCAGCTTAAAGGAAAAAGAAATTAAAAATATCAAACGTGCAAGCTAGTTTGGAAGAAAGAAAAACAAAAAAAAAAATGAAGGGGAGGCATTCAGGGTTTTGCATGACCAAATGAAAAGGTGAGCAAAGAGAGAGGTTGAAGATTGTAACGTAGAGGGAAGCTTAAAGGGAGGAACAAAACTATGTTGAAGCCTTTAGGTGAGTCAGTTGAGAGTTTGAAAGCTACCCACCTTCATGCTCTACCGTTTCGCAGTAATGGTCGCCACTTATTTCATTCCTCCCTTTATTCCTTTCCACATGGTTTATAAATATTGACAAAAGCTCCCTGCTTTAGCAAAGGTATCTCTACATCTCAATTCCTTCTTTTTTTTTTGGTGCAAAACTTTTATGCTCTGTTTATATTAATATGAGACCTTTTTTTTTTTTTTTTTTTTTTTTGTTTGTGTTTGTGTTTATATTAGATGAGCATCATTGGCATGCCATTGATGTCTTTGTGAGATTGCCTGAATGTCGTTTCAATAGTGCTATAATTTTACAGCAAAAAAAACTATTTTATTTTACCTTGGGTTATTTGGAAATTTCTCGGGTCTCACTTCTTTAATGTGTTGTGGCTTATTGGAAGAATGTAAGACTCTGAAGCAGTGGAGTATAAAGTGCTGGTGGCACATCTCAAATCACCTTCCAACGTATTTCAACATGTAAGATTCTGTTTCTTGGATTGATCAAATTGTACTTGTCATTAATATGTCCATTGTATACTACATCATTTAGATTGATGTCCACTTCCAACAATTGATATTAGAATCAAAGCAAATTGTTTTTGGTGTTTCAATTTTTGTGGTCAGCTTTCTGCGTAATTGTGCATAATTTTACTGCATAATCCTTGGCAGCCAAAAAAACTTGTTTATTTTATAATCATTGTGGAGATATGAATACCCATAAACTTACATTAGCTTTAGGGCGGAGGGAAAAAAAATTCCAGAGATACAGAATCAGACTCACTTGAATATCTGCAGTAAAATTAAGCAATCAAATTTGTTATAAAAAAAAAAAAAGTCACACACACGTACAAATTGAATATGAGAAAATTTAATATTTGTGAAGGAAAGTTTGGGAGAAAATTCTAATCCACAAATATGATGTTGAACATAGTTGACTTTGTGGCCAATTATTTTAAAACTCTATCATAACAATTGGCATCTACTTATTGAGCAAAAAAAAAAACATAACAAATATATAGGAAAAAAATTCCATTTGCATCAATTATATGCTCATATTTTGAAGTTCTTTTGGAATTTCACAATTCAATGCAACATTAGGCTTGGAGTTAAGAAAACAATAAGCAAGAAGTGTGGTTCGTAAGTGATTGGAGGGAGAGGAAGGTCAGTTAAAAATACTCATTCAAATCATTTTATAGATTGCAAGGAAAACAAGTAGGCTACTCAACATTGGTTTGTAAGTTTTGAATTACCCTTACCCTTACAGTTTCAGTCTCATTTAATAAGCAACTTCATGATTATGAACACTAAGTTTTTTGTGTGGTGGTACTAATTGAACTTTTCCCTAACAAGTGACAATGTTGGTTGGATATCCAAGTTGTTTAGAGAGTTTGGTTGTGGCATTAGAAAATTAATTGATGTGGATTCCTATTATTTCCCATATTTGCTGGGTGTTTATCATGTTTGACTGGATTGTACTGCCTGGACCATGTCTCAAAAGATATTTACTTTTATGATAATGTATTTGCAAAAACATTAAAGTAATTTTGTACATGTAAAAATTTGTTGCACACCATTTTCATGCTATAGTAGGTACCTTTTTTTGGAACGAATTACGGTTTATTGTTAAGAGTTAATTGTATAGCCGCTTAAAGTAACTGTATGTTGGTTTTATTAACTTGAGTTGGGTTGTAGCTAAATTTGTTGATTTCGTTCAAATTGGTTTGGTTAATGTGTGGGGAAGTTCTCGGTAGGGATAAGCCACAAAATTGTGTGACAATCATGTAGTGCAAAATCAGGCAATATTGTAGCAGCTATAGAAAATTTCCCAATAGGTAGATTTTTATACCTGTAAACTTTCTTTCGAACCATTGTTTCTTGCCACAAACTGTGATACAAAAGCCATATCATCACCTTCCATAGTATCCTATATGCCTTTTGGGATATGATTTTACAGATTCTGTTTTTTAACGCACAATAAATAACTGAAGTGGAAACATATATATGTTTGGATAATAAGTGACAGGAAACAAGAAACAGGAAACAGAGGTGTTAATTATTAAAATAAATCTATATAACTTCTCTTTAACTGTATAGACGTGTATGAGTACGGCAAATATAATCTAATATTAACTATAAACTACCCTTCGAGCATGCGCGTGCTTAAAGGCTAGTATCTGTTTAATCTACTTTTATGATCTCTTTTTCTTTTTTTGGTATAGCCATTGCAGAACTAATCGATACTGCAATGATGAGGTAGGTCCCTTTCTGTTATCATTTCAATGATTGTAGGTTTTCTTCAAATATGCATATGTTATCAGTTAGGTTACCTTATCCACATTCCAGTTGAAGGAAAAAAAAACAAAGAAAATGATCATGCAATATAAAATTAAAACCATGTTTGTGGACCTTGAAGAGTAAATATAATAATATACAAATACTAGTAACTCACATTAAATTACTTTCATATAATCTACGCGATCGGTACAAAAACAACTCTCCCCCCTACACTACAATCCCTACTTCCCCTGTCTGTTATGCATTGCCAAAGGCAAACATTGAGGGTCAGAGGGTGGAGGAGGTGGAAAAGCACTCCTATGCTCTGAAAACTCCGCTCTGAAAGCAGCAACCTCAGCAATAAGCCCATCTAAAAGCTGTCCATGAGCTGCTTGAGTTGTCATAAAGGTCTTCATCATAGCACAAAGAAAGCGAGGAGGAGGAATGGTGAGCTCCGCAGCTGCGCTGTCAACATGTACCTCATCATCACCATCGTCAGCAACAGCAACTATAGGATCAATAGGACTCTCCTCAGTAGTGGACTGTACTCGTGGTCTTTTTGATGAACCAACACTCGATCCAACATTCTTCTTTTGTGCACTCTGCTGTTTGAGAAATGTGGCTCCTATAGGGGCTGTGATGTGGATCAACTCTAGGGAAGGAAAGTCTTGTAAGTGTAAATACTCTAGAACCCTATAGACAAAAACTGGAAAGAATAGACCATGCTTCTTACACTTGCTCCTACGCGCCTCAGCCATCGTTTGAATGAAAAGGGATGGAAAATAGATAGAGGCATCAGTCACAAGGGCATACAAAAAGTAACATCTCTCTATAGGAATAGTATGGACATGGGAGATGGGGAAGATGTTGTGACAAGCTATCCTAAACAAGATATAATGAAGCTCGGTTAACTCACTCGAGTTAATTCTTCGGTTAGATCCCCATGTCACTGATCTTCCGCAAAGAAGAGTCATGACATTAGATATATTAGGCCACTCCGAGTATGGATAAGTAGGGCTACGAATAAGAGGTACATCAAGAGCGTTGGAAACATCGGCCTTAGTTATGATGAAACTTTGACCTCGAATCCAAGTAGTCAGATTACCATCAGTGGAGCGGATATTGAGATTGGAATAGAACTCTCGAATCAGGGCAGCTGGAGGGGGTTCTACAACTTTACACAGAGACAACCAATTCCTACACTATAGATTCCTATGGACAGAAAGAGGTAATTCATCTAGATTGATTTGTCGTTTCGGCCAAATATTCCAATGCTGAATTACATTTTCAAACCTTTGCTCGTCTGAAACTGTTTGAAATCTTATTTGATCAAACGCAGTTGTAGGCTTAGATGAGGAGGTAGACACTCTTTTGGCTTTGGTTTTAATGCTTTTAGACTTCTTAGGAGCCATAACTAGGATCTACAGAGATGGAACGAAAGCACAACAGAAAACCAATATTCAACATTGCGTTAGAGACACATAAAACAACAAAACACATATGCATGAGTATATAATATACATGATGCATGGATACAATTGGGGCATGACTGAATGCATTGTAATGATCAATTTTTGATTAACCCATGTAGTCAACTTATTTGAAAAACATGTGACACCCACACTATACATTGTGCAGCGGGTTAATTTCAAGCAATTATACCCAATTCAACAAAACATGCTAACCCACCAGTAACTACCAATCCATCAAATTGGCAATGTTTATCAACTTTTTCCCAATTATACCGTATTCAACAAAACCCCAATCTAAGCTGTTATCAAAAGATTGGCGAATGAACCAACATGCATACCCAAATGTGAAATAACCCAATATAAATGATACAGAATGTGTCACCAACATGCATAAACAACAACTCATAAACCAGTTCAGATCAAACACTAGTCCTATTCATCAGAATACCCAAATTCCTAATATGAATACATGAACCCAAATTTCATGGCATATTTCACAAATCATGAGTTCTTTGCAACATTACTTGGTACAAAATGTGTGTACAACATCCATACCAAAAAACTCATTTCATCTTTCACGTCAAATCACCCACACCCATGAAAATCCCCAAATTCCATATGAAGACATGAACCCTAAATTCATGTGTTCCTTTACAAAGCAGTTATGTTTATGTAATTAAATGGTACAAATCGTATGAAAGTTTACTCCTACGTAAAAACCCATTAACCATTTCAGACCACAACACCCAAAATCATGTAAATCCCCACACTTGCATAGTTCGAACTTTCACAATAAGAGGGACAATAATGCAAGATTTTCCATTAATTTCTATGGAAAGCAAGGGTAAAAGAGTCTTACTACTGGTGAGGATCGATGTTTGGAGCCCGCGAAGTCGCTTTCCAGCCTGACGAATCGAGAGCAATCGAAGCGCTGCTTCTACAAACAACTGAGTAGTCGAGTGCAGCAATCCAACACCAGAAATAAGAATGACTGGTGTAAAATATATCCACATAACTCGATACTACAGTCAGCGAGTATTATAGTACTCGCTGACTACAGTATTGAGTTATATACAACTTTGACCGATCCAACACCAATTGCTTACCAATCTAAGTTTACAGAGAAGTTTGGCGGGATCTGATGTTTTTTATAATACTCGCTAACTACAAAATCGATTTCTATTCTATAGTACTCGCTACCTACAAAATCGAGTTATATGAAACTTGGCCGATCCAACACCAATCGCTTACCAATCTATTTTTGCAGAGAAGTTTGACTGGATCTGATGTTTTTTTAGATGGGTCGAAGGCCATTCGACTGATCCAAAAAATTTGTCAAAGATACTCGGCTACAACAATGTCGAGTATTGAATAACTCGCTTCTTCTAAAGCCGAGTACTAAGTTTAATTTCCACTTCAGCACTTTAACACCTCAAGTAAAAAATATCCACTTTTTTATTTTATTTTATTTAAGTTTCATGTTATATCATCAATATGCAGAGCATTCCTGAAATGACTATTACTTCTTTGATTTCGTAAGAAATTCAATGGAACTCAATGGATGGGTGGTGCCTCTCGATAATTAAAAATTACATTTACCTAACTAAATGGCAAAATACCATTTTCTTTGATTATTTTCTTTCTTTCATTTTAAAATTCTTTTCAACTTTTATGTTGCATTATATGTATGAATTTTTATGTTTTATAATTTATATGTGTGTGCAGCTCCCTCTCTTAGAGACTCGAATTCTGACTCCTATCCTCTACACCCCACAAACACTTATACTTTAAAGTTGTTGAAAGCTATTTGGTAATCAATTGGTAAAAAGGATTTTATACATGAGCAAGAAAACGCTAAAACAAAATGTAAAAATATTAGCACTGGTGACATATAGTTTGAACTTTTTTTTGGTAGAAAGGGGAGATATATAAGAACTTATGTGGCTACTGCCACAACATACAAATACGGTTCTAGGAAAAGTAAACACTTTACTTTGGATGTTGTACTTGTGTTATATGTACCCGTGCTTCGATGTATTGTTGTAGCATACTCGTACTCATACCTTTCTAAGTTACTTCTTCACTTCTCTAAATCAGTTTTACTATTGCAGTTGTGAATCATATTAATAACATTCTTAAAGTGATTTAAGTGGAGGAAATTTTATCTTCTGCTGTGTAAGATGGTTTTTTCCTAACCTCGCCAAAAAATAATAATCCATGTAAAATGAAGAGCGAAGAGGACAGGGATAGACAAACACAATATATGACTACCAAGAGTATACATCGATGTCGGTAAGTCAAAACCAAGTTTTTAACTTCTTCTTTTTTTTCCTTCTTCTAAAAAAAAGCTACGTTTTTTTGAAGATTACCGAAAACAGAGTTGGTGGGGCTTATTTTTAATAATTTGTCATTTGAAACATTTTAGTATGGAGATAGTGGAATAACTTGTTTTGAAACATTTGGAAGGGTTAATCCTAGATGCTGAACCATAATCTTCTTTGTCATACACTATCATATATATATATATATATATGGCCGCAAGGATGAAAATTATAAAACATTTTTATTATTCAGACTCTGTTTAGTTTATGAGATCCGTATATATTGTGGTCATGACATTGTCAAAAATATAAGTTTGAAATGTAAGTAAGAATAACCTAGTAACAAGCTGTTTGATTAGAATAAAAACAACCTATTTACTTAAACAATAAACTTAACTCAACTCGAATAACCTGTTATCATCTCGCAAACATTATATTCATAATTGAACCATAAATCAAGTGATAAAAATTCATCCTCGTCAACAAAAGCAAATACTTATTTCATTCAACCATAAAGATTGAACTTACTAGTCCAAAAGGTTCCACCCTCCATACTATCAAATTTATTAATATGGCAAAGTTCCATAATTCATACCCCGAAGATTATTACATGGACAAACAGTTCAACTGATCCAAAAACTAAAAAGAAATTACATATTGGGGCAATACAAAACCAATGTGATTACATGGCATATCAAAATATCGCTGATTATGCGCCATGATCGTCCCGATTTTGACAGTTCCATTGAAGATCCGGCGCCTTCCTTGTGCTCATCGTTATTGATATTCATGCTCATTTTATCTCCAGTGACCTCTTCCACTTGTGATTGTGCTATATCAAATGAATTGGTTCTCTCCTCATTACAAACTTATTTATGAAGCAATTATAATTTTAAACAAGTCATTTGCATAGTACTAAGAACAAAATTTACTATCAACAACTGCTACTGTCTACTATCTACCAAGTCTACCAACAAAATCTATGAACCATTACTTTTTCAATATGCATGAATATATCTTGTGTTAGCATTGGTCAACCATACCATGATGCATCATTCAACTCAATCTATTCCATTTACAATCTCAATAGTATTGTGCATATTCTATATGTTCTATTTTGATAACTCAAATCCTTTGTCAATGGAGCAGCTTTTCTGCCATTTAAAGTTTTATTACACCTTGTCTATTTAAAGGATTGAAATCTTGACATTTTATGGGAAATCTAGAACCTTTTTCACATATATGTTATTTTCTTCTTTAAAAATAATCATAAAACTTATAACTCATTCAATCAACATATAAATCAAAAATACATTACCTATATCTGCCCTTGCAAAAACAGGAATGCTCAATGGCTCATCAAATTTCCTTGGACAAGCCCAGTCCAAATGGCGCTTCATATTTTCAGTGACATCTGCTCCGGCAGCAATAAATCCCCAGCCACACTTCTTGCATTTGCATTTCCAAAGAGTTGAACTCCCCCTCCTTTCGTAGAATTTGAGCTCAGTCTTAGCCTTCTTTGCTGGAGGCAGTTCAGCCACTTCATCAGGTTGGGCATCTAATTCAATGTCTTTTCCTTCACGCTTAATGTCAGTAGGAATCGTCTTATCACTTTCCATCTACACCGATTTAAAGAAAAATTACTGATAAGGGATTTTTTAATTCTACAAACAGTTAAAAAATGAGAAATGAATTTAAAAACACAAGAAAACAAACAAACAAACAAATCTACTATTAGTACTACACAGCCAAGATTACAGTGATTATGGATCTTCAATTATACCCAATTAAGATGTCAGAAACAGTTCAAACTTGAATATATAGGAGTTAGAGCAAGACAGATTATTTCATAATCAGCAACAAATAATCAGATAATATTTTAATTGTTATACCAAGATCTCCTATTACACTAAAAATCACCATTATAGTGATAACACAAAACAGTACTCGACTTTTCTGCACAGTATCTGGTTTGTGCACAGTGGAGTTTTCTGCACAGTCTTATTTTCCAAACTAAAGATTGGAAAAAAGAACCTAGGACAGTGCAACAACTGAGGGCTATTCAAAACTGCCACAAGCTCTATTATATATACAAAGACGGGTACAACAAAAATTACCAAAACGTTAAGCATTCTCTGTTGTTACTCAATCAACTAACCATGCGGACAATCTTTAGCCCCCAATTTTATACAACAAATAAGACATTTTATCCCAAAAGTATCTCTCACCTCACCATAAAGTACATTATACCTTTTAATTCTACTATAAATCAGACTCCATTACCAAAGTTCTAACTAGTTTGTTATTATATATACTTTAAGTAAGATAATGCTACTAAAGAACTAATTATATGAAGTTTATATATTGGCAATGTATTAATCATCAACCAACAACATGTTTCTTAATACTTTATTTATTCAATTATGATGATATTTATGAATTCTATTTCTAATGTTATATGTGAACTGATATTATGTTCATATGCTACACAATTTAATAAAACTTATATGTGAATCAACAAATTATATTACTAGTATAATCAAAGTTATATTATCTTGATCATTAGCATGCCAATTGAAAATTAAAACTGTAATCGAATTGTGCATGTATAATAAAGTAATCATCTTAATAATTAATAAGTCACATGGCAGTGACACAACATATATGTAACAACATTTCACAAATCATGTTAATTACTTGACAATGACACAACATAATATATAAGACTAACTTTTATTATATTAAATGCAACATATGATATATTATCCCCAACTAATTTAAAATAATTCCTGTTAATTTTGGTATTCTTCGAATTATTTGTAATAAATTTTTTGTTGAGGCCAAATTATAAAATTATTTATGAAACTGAGGTATAAATCATTTGTTATTTTAGTAACCGTGTGTAGGTGATATGATAAATTAAATATGTCATTTACAAGTGCTAAAAATTACATCTAATAAAACCTCCATCTTCCCATTTCAAAAAAAAAAAAAAAAACAACATTTGGTCCTTAAAAAAAAAACAAATACGCAATCAACGTCGTAGCAATTAACAACATAAACAAACAGATGTACAACTACGACATTTTAAGATGACAAATACAACAAAAACTTGAAATAAATCATAGAGCAAGACCCAATGAATTTAAAATCAACATAAACTAACTAACACAGTAAACGAATTCTACAATTTATTGGAAATTTCATACCTTGATAGTGGATTCGGAGGTTGAAAGCTGAAGACAAAAGAGGGCAGCCACCGTATTTAGGAGAAGCTAAACTAGAAGGGGCGGCTAGGGATTTCAGGGGAAGAGGGAGTAGAAGGTTCAGAGACATTATTATGTCTCACAATTTATAGTGTACAATAAATCTTTAGTGGAGTGGATGGAAAGACGGCGGTTGGAGTTTTGAGGAGAAGAAGAAGAGTCACAGACAGCGTAGACGACGAAGACGAAGAGACACAAGAGATTCACTGCATTAAAGAGGCTAGATGTCTGGTAATTCGTTCCAAATACTCGATTACAGGAGCGTCGAGTTATATTTATAATACTCGATACCGGCAATGCCGAGTAGTTGATTTGTCGTTCCTTACAACCAACTTGGTTGGGCTATTTAATAATACTCGATTACTACCTAATCAGGTACTATACTCGCCATATGTAAGAACAAGTTTATGGTCGAAGGAATTTTTGACCGATCGAGGACCAATCGCACAGCAATCAGGTTGTACAGAGATTTTTGCTAGACTCAAGGATTTTTTGACCGATCGAAGACCAATCGAATATCAATCGATTTGTACAGAGAAATTTGCTGGAGTCAGGGATTGTTCGATGGGTCGAAATGCAGTTGGACTGATCTGAATTTCCTTTAAAGTACTCGAATACCTAGGTATCGAGTATTATAATATATAACTCGCTACCTGTATCACCGAGTACTGGCTGAGCATATCCACCAGGAAAAGCCCTACACAGTACTCGATATTGTAAGTTGCGAGTTACTTAATAGTACTCGATATATGTATCACCGAGTTATGTAGAAAACCCCAACTACTGTCAATACACGCTCTCTATGCATGGTTCTGTTGTTGTCACCTACAACTCAGTTCTATCAATTGGAAAACCCCAGCTGTGCATTGCAATTAACTTGTTGCTTTGCCCATCAAAAAAAGAAAAAAAATTTAACTTTGTTGCTTTTGAGAAGCTGGAAATCATAATAAACATATTACTTTACTGCTTCTATTACTACATGTTACATGTAACTGAATTGTTTGCTTGATAAGGAGCTTAGTGAAATCTACTCTAGTACATAACATTGATGCCATTAACAAAGTGCATGACCACATAAGTACATAACAAAAGTACAGAACATCAGCTTCCAGGCAAAAAATGACCAATCTAACACTGTCTTCTCGTCATGAGACCGAGTTACTGGTGTCCTTTCCGGGCTTCCTAAGGCGGTAGGGATCATCCCGGCTGCACAACATACATCTGTTATGACCCATCCACCTCCATGTTACATGTACCTACTGTAAACAGTTCAAATATGTTATGTACATTGGACCTATATAAGTTATTAACAACCAACATAGCCATAACAATGCATAGATTCATGACTTAGGATGAATAATGTGACAAAACTATTGAACAACCTCATTTCAGGACTCTCCAATGAGCATTATATTTAAGTTAAAAATTGGACTCGTTTGCCTATCCATGCATGCATGAACACCAACGTTTGTTTCATAACTACTCCAAATACTTACTATGGCAATAGAGAACAATTTACTACTACTCAGTTGTTAATAGTCACGTAACGATTTATATGACACCAGTTGTTAAGAAATGGAAGCTTTACCTATGCTACAACTCTACCACTTGTTGACTCCGCATTTCGAGTAGGACATGTTCTACGGTTGTGCCCCTCTTAGCGACACAACCCACATCTTGATTTTGGTCCATTCTCGATCCATAAGGAGCTCGACAACTCCCTATCATTATCATCCTCATCCATCTCATTGCGGATACGTGTGGACTTTGGCCGACCTTTCTTCCGGATCAATCGTGGGTTGGGCATCACTAGTCTAGTTTCTTCTGGATCCGGCCATGCTAATCTGTCTTTCAACGGCTGGAATACCGGTTCGTAGCTGTGGTACCTATGAGTCACGTTATAGCAAGGATCAATAAACTGTTGCGCATCGTGCTTATACTTAGCACAAATTGCTATTACGTGTGAACACGGGATCTTGAGCGCTTCCCATTTTCCGCACGTGCATGTCATACTCTGAAGATCAACCTTATGCATGTGTTGTCCGCCCCCACCATTCAGAGGATTACCCGGTGTGTCAACCTGATATATCCGCGCTTGTGCGGACATCCGTGTCACCATATGGTCCTTTGCCTTCGCTTGATTGTGTTCAAACTTGTCCATGGCATACTTACACCATTCTTGACCCGCTTCCAACTGTTCTAGAGTGAGATTACGACGAGCATCAAAATACGAGTTCACTTTGAAAAAGGTGAACCTGACCATTGCCATTATTGGCAAGCTGTGTGCACCTTTCAGTACTCCATTAAAGCATTCTGATAGGTTGGTTGTCATTGCTCCGTATCGACGCCCTTCGTCGTGTGCAAGTGTCCACTTTTGTTTGTTTTCAGATTCAAGGTACCTGTGTGCAGCCGGCTTAACATTGCGAATTAATTCCATTGTGGCTTCAAACTTTCTAACTTGATTGCTACTTGCTGCCTTCCATACCAAGTTCTTCAACTCTGGACTTTTCCATTTTATGTTCACATTGCTGACTACATGGCAGAGGCAGTACCGGTGATGGACCTTGGGCGGCCGCAACCAAGTCATATTTATGTCATCAAAGCAGGCTTTTATCCTCGAATGTCAGTCAGAGATGATGCAAAGATTGGCTCGGTCCGTAATAGTGGTCAACCATGCCAAGAACCATCCCCACGTCTCCTTGCTCTCACTCTCAACAACGGCAAACGCGAGCGGATAAGCCTCGTTGTTAGCATCCGTTGCCATTGCTATCAATAACTTCCCCTTGTACTTGCCATAGAGGTGCGTTGCATCGATGCTTATCACCGGCCTGCAATGCTTGAACCCTTCAATACACGGACCAAAAGCCCAAAAAGCACAGTTAAACGTGCAAGTGCCTAGCACGTTATGGTTGTCGCACTTCAACTGTGTCACTGTGGTTGGATCTGCATCTTTTAACGCGGACAGAAACCGAGGTAAGTCTGCATATGACTCATCGAAATCCCCGTAGATGGCCGCAACCGCCTTCTGTTTTGCGTCCCAACCCTTATAGTGAGATGCCCAATGCTCGTGCTTCGCATGCAAAAGACTACGTAGGGTTGCTATTGTTCTTGAAATGTCTTCCCGCACGTATGACTCAAGTGTGATGGCAATGAACTTCGAATCCATCATCCTTCCATCATGATCCACCTGCAGTGACAAGCAAGTGTGGGGACCCTTACATGTTGTGATCTCCCAGAACTTGTGCCTTTTGCTGTTGATAGCTCGAACTAACCACGGACATGCATTGTGTACACATGTTACAACCAATCTCTCAGGGTTTGACTTCATGTACTTAAATTTCTTATTAAGGCCCATAGAGAACATGGTTAACGCATGCTGAACCGCAGCTTTACTCAAGAATAGCATCCCCTTGCTTGGTTCGTCCCCCGGTTGCCAACTCATGACACCTGTATCCAACGAAGGTGATGGGTCATGAATGTTATCCCATGTGTTTGACGTGAACCAGTCAGGGTTGGGGTTCGGATTGGGGCAAGCATCCACGTTGTTTTCAACTTGTAGTTCATTTAAAAATTCCGGATTGTCCTCTGGTCCATCATTATCAATGAACTCCTCATACACATCTTGAGTGTCATCCATTTCAATTGCCTCGTTGAAGTACATTTGGGTGTCTTCATTTTCTTGTGTATACCCTTGACCCTCAGGAGTATGGATAGACCCTAACACTTCGGCGACTTCATTATTGTCCATAGCAACCGCATTGCGTGGTCCAACGTTGTGCGGCAAACCCGGCTCGGCTGTAACTGAAGGGTACATCTCAGTTACAGTAACTGATTCTTGCTCCCCAGCTCTACTGGCATACTATGAACCCCTATCGACATTACACCCAACAGTGTCAACAATTACATACAAGTCAAAACCTATGAATTGTGGAGCCCGCTGTATCACTCCCCACATGATGTCCACATCATCGTCGCATTGTAACAGAATTGAATTGTAGAAAACTTGGGTACCCACCAGTTGCTAAGGAGCTCGAAATACAATGGAGATGTCATGGGAATCCTTGTCTAACCCCAGAGCTGACATTATCTTACGTTTCAGTTTTTTCATGTGTATCCCACGTTTCACTTGAATAGGTGTCTGCTTTAGGTTCGGACCTCGGTATGATAGCCCATGCAAATCATTAATATATGCCTCCCCGTCGTAGTAAATGTAGAAGTAATAACGACTCATAACGAACCTGAACCACAAATAGTAATAGTTGTATCATGCTGTGTAATATTGTGAAACTATAGGCTAGCTATATATGCCCTATGTGTAGGTGTTCATGCAGGTAAACAAACCTAATTCCCATGATGTGCTAAAAAACCCATCTTGTTTATCATAAATTTTAGGTGAGCCAAAAAGGATTGATGCTAAAAACATTCTATGGAAAAATTGTATGATGTAGTCCACCAGACACCTAAATTCGAAAATGAAAATGTTCGCACAATTTGTTTGGGTTTCATGTAGGATATTGTTAATCAAAGAAGAATTATGAAGCATTGCAAATAAGGAAAATATTTCGTACCATACAACATGTAGTGAAGTATTATGTTCAGATACCCCCCATTCTTCCAACAACATTCACAAATTTGTGTTATCATAAATGCACTCATGCATTATTATGTTCAGATACCCATGCATTATTACGTTCTGATGGTCCCAGTTCTTCCCACAACAAATAAGACCAAAATTTGTGTTATTGTAAATAAATGGACTCATGCATTATTATGTTCAGATACCCCCATTGAAGACCCACAACAATCACAGAATTGGTGTTCTCTTAAATATTGAACCACAATTCCATGTTCAGATACCCCCTCCCACAACAATCACAGAATGTGTGTTACCTAAAATTCTAAACCTCGTTCACTATTATGTTCAGATGCCCCAATTCAATTCATAAGTACATTCACTGACTTTGTGTTGTTATACATTGTTATGAGTTGTTACCTATCAGGTGAAATGTTGACAGAACGGAGAAGACAATGACACAACAAAGAAAGTACTGCACTTTACCCAGCTAGTGAATTGAAGTTGAAACTGGCAGTAGTAGAAGTTGACACAATGGTAGATGGCACAGACCGGTCCACGTTCAGAAGCTAACCACACGAAGAAGTAAATGGCAATGGTCAGTGGTCCCATAAGGTGGGGGAGGAAATGAGAAAATCTAACACAATACTCGAAAATAGGTAAATCGAGTTTATATAACTCGGTTATACAGGGACCGAGTACAATTAAGGCGTGGTACGATTGTCTGAATAACTCGCTTACATGGATATCGAGTATAGTATACTCGCTTATGGGCATATCGAGTATAATTTACTTCACCTAACTTCAGTTGGGCAGTAGTTATTTGTACTCGTCTTTGTGTTAATCGAGTTTGAAGTCCTTTACTCGGTTTAGTCATAGTCGAGTATTGTACGCTTCATTTAAAAAGACAGCTTCCTCTCATTCTAGTTGGTGGGTATGAGGAAATCAGTCAGGGATGGAGAAGAGAAGCCTCCTTTGCTTCTAAAGGTAACATGCCAACACATTTTACAGTTTTGATGGTACAATTTTTTACCACTGTACAATTATATATTATGCAACTGTTTGTCAGATCTTGGAATAAGCAACGTGCATATTAGTTGTTGTAGTCTACCGGGACCTGTTGGTAGAGCGACATGGTACATGTTTTATCTAATAGCTCAGATTCAAAACTTGGTAAGTTCTAACTCCAGCACAGCTCATGCGGTTTTAACATACAATGCTATTGTGTGTCCTGTTTTAGGGTGGCAAATACTATGTTGTTTTCGTTGGTCGTGCTCCTGGCATATATGACAATTGGGCAGAAGCAAGTAGGCAAGTTCATAAATTCGCAAATGCTGAACACAGGTCATACAAAGATCGACGGGAAGCAGAATCTGCATACATGGAGTTCATGCAACGTAATGGTAGGAACGTGTAGTATGGTGCTTCCCCATCATGGGCATTTCTTACCATGTCGACGTCAAGCCCAAGGGGAACGTCTCAAAGCGAAGGAACCAACTATTACGATGGAGACGTTAGGAACAGATTGTTAAGGTATCAGTTAGACGTTGCCATTGAGGAGCGTGACCATGCAAGGAGGATTGCAACCTTGAGTACTAACATGCTGAGTGAAGTGGTATCCCATGTTATGGGGGATGATGAAGTTCATGATTTGACACAACAAGGAAGCGCAAAATGAAGGCGAAACTGTAGCTCATGGTTGTGGTAGTTATGAATCTAGTATTATTACCATGTGTGTTTGTGAGTTATATTGCCTCAAGTTTGCAGTACATATTGGCTATAGAAGTTGTTGAATAGCCTGTTGGTTTCTCTAAGCACAAAGTTTATTTTGGAATCTATGTTGACTTGTAATTGCTTGTACTCGTTGTTAACATTGGCTAGATTGTTTTGGTAATTGTGCTTGGCTGTGGATAGCCTATAAGTACTTTGTTTATATCTTTGTGCCTAGAGAAAAGAAAATACACTTCTTCTGAAGAAGTTGCGAAAATAATAGGCAATTTGACAAGTCATAACGCTTATGTAATATACCTCCTGCCTATTATGATTTTGCAGCATGAAATGAAGCCATCTTGGAACAGAAAATCAAGAAATGAACACCACCTAGCAACGAAACAAAAAAGGCATTTGCCAAACTCTTTCATTACCTAATATGCTCTCATGTTGCACATAACCTAGTAACATATAGAAATGTACGCACATTAATTTGCCAAACTCATATATGCTCTCATATATGCTCTCATTTGCCAAACTCTTTCATTAATGATATTTGTCATTTTACATTTATCATAGTGCCTTAGTAGAAGCTGTTCAAAAATCTGTGTATAGAACCTAATGTATGCACATAATACTCATTCAACCGCTAGCTGTCACGTGTATGTGCAATATATTGTCTTCTAGTGACACTAACTGACTAATGAAACCAACTCACACCTGGAAATGCTGTATATCTCTTCAAGGGAGATTGGTACATGTATTCAACTCAATAATATTCCACTTATTTAAATTGCAAACATTCTAATTTCTGGTATATTAGTAAGTTGTAACAGTAGAATTGCAATGAAAGAGAAACAAAATCCTTGACCATAACAAATCAAAATAAACAAAGATCATTTCCACGGAACACAATGAAGCAAACTAGCAAACTCACAACAAAGAGTAATAGAGTACATTACAAGGGGAATGAGATTAAGTTCCCATTCCAAGAATTCCATAAGTCACTTTCTCAACAGAACTACTACTTCTTTGCCGCTGCAGGGGCCTTAACTGCCTTAGCATTTGTAGCCGATTTTCCCCCACCCTTTTTTCCTGGCTTCTAGAGCAACTACGACTTCTATCTCACTATCTTCATCATCATCATGAAGGTTCTGGATAAACCTAACCTTGCTTTCCAACATTTTCAAACTCCATTTCACATTTGTTCAGTAGAAATTTCTGCACAAAATACAAAAATTGCAATTAATAATTGTTTCCCTAAGATATGGCCGAAATGATTGACTATCAGCTCTACTCTTTTGCTATTAGATTAGCATAAGTGAGCTCACCTTTGTTTTCTCGTAACATTCAAGTCTTAAATGAAAAAAATCTTCAAGAACTGCAGGAAGACATCAAATTCTACTATTACGCCATCACAATTCATATAAAAGTCCTGTAGCCAGCATTAATTTTCAGGAGAATGAATAATAAAATAATTTTAATGGGGCTAGTCCAGTAGCCAGCATGAATTGTTTCCCCTTAGAGTTGTTTCTATGTTATTTTTAGTAAAGAATAATAAAATTGGTTACATAGTGATTCTAACAAAAATAATTGGTTATACAATAAAACGTAACTAACTTAACCTATTGGTTAATTACACTGACTGCTGTACATGGACAAGCAAAAGACAAGCACTATACCTGTGGAGGGCCTTGTAACTTAATTGACACATTTCCATGTATAAAGTACTTGGGGTCTAGGGGGGAAAACGATTCGAGATACGGGGTTAGCACCCGCATATTGTAACTAGCTAAAACAAATTGTACCTTAGGAAACCATAACAATTGAACTACCGTCGTTTATGCAAAATGTACAAGAAATTCAGGAGAATAGTTATTGCATTGTTTCAATTCTTTGACAAAAAAATTATGCAATACAAAACAATAAGCTGCAATTATATATTCAAATATTTAAAATTTCGTGTCTAATTCAAAATTCATTGAAACTTACTTGAATCAACTTGGTGCATCCGCTGCTGATCCTGGGCATCAACTTGGTGCATCCGCTGCAGGACTAGCCCCATCATATTCTATCAGTGTAATTAATTTTAACTAGTTAACTGAAAATACCAACCTTCACAATAGGAGTGATAAACTCAATTAAGGAAGATGAAGCTTTTAACATGATCATATATACGAATGAATAAAATTGATCAACAGCCCTTTAATGTGGGAACCATCGTGATCCTGTAAAAAAAAATTAGAGTTAAAATTTTATATTTGTTGAAGGCTGTCAGTGTGCCTTGTAGAGAGAATTGTAAGCATAAAACAAGAACAAAACAATAAGAGAAACTTAAGGCGCACCTGATCAGTCATACTGTGTATAAAATGACCATCTCTCAAAGAGTTTACATTGTTGTATTCTTTATGCTGCTGAAGTCCAAGAATCTGCTTGATGTACCCAATTTCGTTATAGAAAGTGAGCTGTGTAGCAGTAGCCTCTCAGTTGAACTTTTACCATGCTTATGCTTGTTGCTATAGTTATCATTGGTTGTTTCTTTTTAATGCACCCTTCTCCACTTTTAGAAAAAGTTCACAAGACCAACTTCTCACGGGCTCATAATATGCAGAGAGAATATAGTTCCTCATCATTATAGGGGCTTCACATGCCATTCATGGAGTGTTAGCTATAACTATTAATGCCCTCCTAAAAGTGTCTCTCACTTCTCTAACACTTGCCCTCATGGATCCAATAATTCTCCTTGTTCTTGCATTTCTCTTCACTCATCCACTTTCTCTAATATTCCAACCAACAAATATCCCCTCTCGGATTACTGTAGGGGGCGTTGTTTATTGTGATAACTGTTCCAGCAACACTTTCTCAAGACACAGCTACTTCTTGCCAGGGAATTAACCCCTAATCCACATCTACTCTATAGTTTTATTCAATCTTCCAAAAATAAAAAAGAAATAAACGTCTTGAAAATTGTTGTTCCCATAAACATGTTAGAAATTAATCCTAGAGAGTAATTTATAGGTTTAGTGGATTATGTGAGTCACCACAAAAAGGAAAAAAAGAGAGGGTCAAATCAATATGAAATAATGGGTCTAAAAAAAGGACATTAACATGGTTAATTGTAATTCTGAATTAAAACTAAATCAATGAGTAATTGTCAATTTTTTTACTTTAACCTGATCCAAATGAGACCTCTTCTTCCAAGTTATTAAGTGTGGGGTTTTATTGATCAGGTGCAGATGTTCAAATACAATGCAAGTTCAAACCGAACTCACCCAAAACCACAGAACAGATCACATTATCAGTCAACAGAACAAGAAATAAGCATGGAGTGTGTAACCTGGGTCTTTCAACTAAGCGATAACAGCTAATGGTGCAAAGTAAGCTTAATAAGGAGCTCCTCTGTAGCCTAGAATGTGCCAGTGTTAAAGACAACGTCAAATGTGATTACAGTGAAGTCTAAGCAAGACAATCCCTATATATACAACTTGAATGCAGTTTTTAAAACAGCGTCAAATGTGATTACAGTGAAGTCTAAGCAAGACAATCCCTGTATATACAAGTTGAATGCACTAAGTTATAGGCCATCGAAGAAGACTGCTAGTCTAGGTGGAAATCAGTAGGAATTTTCAAGATCTTTGAATGCCTGAAAGTGCGTTCTTCCTTACTTCCCACCATATGGATTCCCTCTCCCTCAATTTCCATTCCCTCCATTGCAATTAACCCTCCATTACCCTTTCCTCCTCTACCACCATTTTCATCGCTACCCTTTCCTCCACTACCACCTTTTCCATCTTTGCCCTTCCCATTCCCAAGACTCCCTCCGTTTCCTCCAACTCCCTCTTGTTTTTTTCCCACCTCCTCCACCTGCATTTAATATAAGAGACCCAAGAACTTCGATACCTTATTTTTAAGTCACTGTCTCCTCCTCCACCACCAACATCTAATCTAATCTTAGACACATACAAAAACTTGGATACCATATATCCCTTCATCCCCTCCATCCCCTTCTAACGACCCTCAAAATCAAAATCCATAGCAATTGCTTTATTTTAGTTGTTATTCAATTGTTCCAAACATATGATTAGTGCTACTCGGTTACAAAACCTTCTATGTTAATCTTGGAAGACAGATGCATATAGAAACTACGATAAAATTTGCCAAACTACATTGCAGCTATAGAAAAGGATTTCCAAAATACTCCAAAAGTTTTGTATGAATCTACAAAACAAGAAGAAGAAGTAACCACATATATGTACAAATTCTCCATTAAATTTGTGATTCCCTCACCCTAGGAAAAATAAAAACAGGAAGAATTTATGAAGAGAGTGTCAAAGAGACATAAAGATCACCTAATTTATGAGTGCAAGTTTTGTCCCAAAAGTTTGAGTTGATAAATTAGTAAAACCCATCTCATCTCACTAATTAATATTTAAATTGAAGAGCATCATTGAGTAGTCTTATTTAATGGCTTCTTATATCGGGTAGGGGGGTGTTGCTTGTATGATATCAGCAATAAATTGGGCTACACAACTCAAAGAATAGGGATAATTATAGTTCCACAATGAGTAGATAAAATTTGTAAAGCAAGACCCTAACCCTTTGTCCAAAAATTATAAGACACAACATCAATTCTTAACCCACCACAACACCTAGTACAAATCCTGCCACCCCCATAAATTGACCTCATCCTATTATGAATTGGTCCTTAAAACCCTTGTGAACACCTACTGAAAACCATCTTCAACATATCAAAACAAGTTTGAACTGGTGGTCGTTGTTGTTAATTCATAACAAAGTAAGAAAGAAACATAAGGCCAAACCAACTGTGGCTGGAATTTTACCCCTATATGGTCCACATCATGCCGAGCTTTAGCGATCTTTTCGTTTCCTCACAGCTACCTTAGCAGGTCTCGTCTTACCTGAAATTGAAAGCAGAGCACATTACTTGAATGCACACATTCCCTAACAGCCAAAATAGAGTTTAAACATAGGGATAGACCATGTTTTGTACTGTGTATGTGTATGTGTCTTATTATTAATATTTTTAACCGAGTTTAATTATTGTTTTGGAATAAAAGTGCTTTTTACAGAGTAAAATTTCTAACTAAATAACCATATACACAATCGTAGTCATTCACAATTAATTCACAATTATTGGCAATATTATATGCAACTACAACAATTGGCATATCTGTTTGAACTATTAGCTCGACGTTAATGCAACATTTGGGGGGATGGAAGTCTACATGAAGACAATATCTAACTGCGCTATATGTACATGTACATTGGGTCATCTTCCCTTTCACAGTAAATGCATTCACTGGTTGTGCTTCTCATCTTATTGTTTGATTAAATAACTTTGGAAGAAGGTAGCAGGGGAATGCATGGTATTTACCGTCACCGGTCCCGCAACCAGGGGGATGTATGTCAGTGCAGAGTGATCTTTGCAACCCATGGACCGGCTCAATATTTTCACTCCGTATTTGTTCAATCTGTGCAGCCGGTTCGTCGGGGTTAGGAAGTGAAGGTTCCTGGGTGGGCTCAGCCTGAACTACAGGTGGGGTCGGTTGACCAGGTGTGGGTACAAATATACAGCCACCCGCATGGGCAGAGCCGCTGAACAATAGGGGAGACAGCGAAGTGGGTAGTGGGGATTGAGGGTGAGCCTGAGCATGGGATGCATGTTCTGCACTATCATCATGGCCAAAGGGATGGGATGCCTGGGCAGTGGCGTCAGAGGTGCATCGCGATGACCCGGTGCCATCCATGTATGTGTCCCAATCGGCCTCCAATGGCTCATCATCTGTACAAAGACAATTGTATTTATTAAGATGACAACGGAAGAATTGAGTCACTGAATAAACGAGATAAGTGAGAATCGTTTCAGTATTGGTAATAGAGTGGAGTTTGAGCCATTGAAATTTGTGAAATCAGAAGAATGGGATATCGTGTGTGGCTGTGATAAAAATATACTTCACTACTATAATACATCCTCTAAAAATATACTTCGCTACTATAATACATCCTCTAAATAAATTAAAACTGAAAGTACTAGAATTGGAAGTCAATCAATAAGCTAAAGAGGTGTTAGAGTTGGAAGTTACCCAAGTCATCCTCATCATCAGGACCAGGTCCACGACCTCCACGACCTCCATGGCCTCCACTACGTACACGCCCTCCAGACCCACCACCTTGCCCGCCACGGCTTGTGGCCTGTGTGGTCGCCTCACTCGCCATGGCACGCGCATTATCCAAGGCCACTCGGTTCAACTCCCCAACAAGATCCAGCGTCTTTGTCAGCTGGTTGTAAATATCAGAACCTGGTTGGCATTGCAATAGCATTTCCACATTTGACTCAACCTACGGAATAAAGGAGTCGCATTAAAACTTTTCTAGCGCCTTCAAACATTGAGAAAGTATAAAGATTTCAGGTCAAATCGTATGATATTTGATTATATATCTTGGCAGGTAATTCAGGTCTAATTTGGAAAAAGATTATGCATGATGAGCTTATTCATATATATATGAACATTGAAATGGCATACCTGGTGGCAACAAATGCATATCTAGTGGCAAGAAATGAAATGTAAAAACCCAATGAATGTCAAAATATTGAATCAATGGCGCCACAAAACTTAATATTCATAATGCTCTTTGCAACACACGTATAATATCAATCCATAAAAGAAGCATTGAATGGTTGCCTTACCAAGATTTCCCAGTACGCCGACTCTCGCGTAATATACCGTCTAGTCGACCTTCGGTACTCGGCCATGTATGCAGCAAGGTACGTCGTGTCCCCATCCAAAGTGGGTGCGTTGGCAACATGTTCCCCTCTATGGTCCCATCGGTCAATGTAGATAGCATGTTCTCGCACCCAATCCCTCTCTAATTTACCTTGGAGGGAGATTTTGTGGAGTTCAACTGACGTATCCACCAAAGCCGGTGGCGCTTGCTTCATCCCAAACTGATGAAAGACACGTTCGGGATGATGATCCTCTACTATCCAAAAATAGATCAACGGCACTGTGGCCCTCCACACATGTCAGCCAGCAGTGCAATATGGGGGCAGTGAGTCTAGGAGATCCCTATACGGCTCCCAAACAACCTGAATAAATGTTCAACAAAAACAAATTAAATACGTACTTATGTGTGGCAATCCTCAATTTAAGCAAAAATGTAAAAGACCATTGAAGAATCACTTCACTAAAAAAAATCCTAAGTCATTATTGACCCTGTTATTGGATTTTACATGGTAAGATGCACCCGAATACTACTGGTTGCACTAGCTGAAACTGAGGGAGAAATTTGAAAGGTTCACAGCTAAATATGTGTGGAATAAAAACCACAAACATCAATTCAAAAGAAGGCCAATCAAGGTACTTTATATTGACTGCCCACAGTTGTGAAATGATTGTAACTAATTCCTTGTATATATATGGTCTACTTGAGCAACGTTACATTATTAACTATACACATGCAGTAGTTGACAACCCACCAGGTGAAACAAGAAAACTAGGGAGAATTATATTGTCGTGACATGAAGCGGTAGAATACCTGGTGTGCCCGTATGCTCGAAAATGACGCACGATACGCAACTAGCACATGTGTGGCATGCTCTGTCGTGCTCTTCGGCCCCTTCCATCTAGTAAACATACAATTGTGTTAAATGGTCATTAGTTAATATCAAACAACCATGCTGCCATAAGAGTAAAATGCTTACCAAAAATGAAGCCAGTAATTAGCTTTTACTTTTTCGTTGGAAAATACTTATTACAAATAAGTAAGGAAATATGGTTTGTTTGTTTTTTCCTCCATACAACAGTCATGCAGCACAAAAATGATTATCAATTTCAATTTACATTTTAAATTTTTAATAGCTTACTCTTGGATAGCCAGCAGTAGCAAAAAGGACAGAATAAATCTATTTATCAAGCAACAAAGTAATAGATGGATTAAGAAATCCACAACAAGCAAATCAAAGACACTCTCCTAAGATTCTACCAACAACAGTCTTCCCTTTGTTTTTTTTGTTAGTCAGAACCAAGAAACCATTTTTCTCAATCAAAGAATTGATTTGCATTTCATTCACTATTGTATCTCTCTACCAAAGCCATCTTCTCTCTCTTGCAAATCTGTTCTTACTAATCAAAAGTCCCTCAGGTTCTCTCTAAGACTCTGTCTATAGATGTGTGTGTGTGTAAATGAAATGAAAGTTTTGATATTTTTGGGGTTTCGGTGTATATGTGTATGACAGAATTTATGGATTATGGTTGTTGTGGCACTGTTTATTCAATTTAGTTCGGTAAAAGGAGTGGTGGGTTGGTTAATTTTTGTGGGTTTTACATGAAATGTATGAAGGGTTTAGTTTGCTTTTTGTTTGACTTTGTTTGCATTTGTGAGTAGTTGATGTAAAATCTTGGCAAATAGAGCATGGGAAAGTGCGTGTGAAATTGCATTTAGGAGTGATAACAGTGGCAATGAGTTTGCTGTGGATGAAATTAGAGACGTTGTGATGCAAAAGACTTGAACTTTGGAGCTATATGAGGATTACCAAAAGTGGGTTGATGAGGTTTATGTATTTTATGGCTATTTGTGCTAAGTAGTAATAGGTGTTTGTTACTTATAAAAATAAAAATACATAGGTAATAGGTGTTTGTTTTCTATGATGCTTAGTCGTGCAAATGGAGTTATTGGATCGCAAATTTTAATGGGTTTTTCTTGAAATTGTGAAATAGGTTGGTTTAGGATTTTTCTTAGTTAAATGCATGTGCATTTGTATGCTTGTATGTTGAACTACATTATCCCTCTATACCCTATAATAATGCAAAATATCAAGATGATCGGAGAATAATAAGTACCACATCTAAAAAAATGTTTAAAATTTAATTTTTTCACATTAATAGAAGTACTAAAATCGGATGTGTCAATTAAGGGAGTAATAGAGTGTATGACTTTAGATTGGGTAGAATGGAGGAAATAATACATATGGTCGACCCTAACTAATCTATCAAGGATCCATAATAGACCCTAAAATTTTGAAACTAAGGATTTGTTTGTTGTTGTTCTTGTAAATATAGCATGTGAGTCTATAGATCAAAAAGTAAACAACAGGGAAGAGAACAATAAATTGGTGTTTAAGGGTTTAGGTAAAGAAAATATCGAATCTTTTTATGTGTTGATGGCTGTTAGGAGTCAAAACAGGGAAGAGAACAATAAATTATATAGATAAAAGTAAAACACTAGGCAATCATACAAAGGTTTTCCTAACCAATCACACTTAAAAGAAGACAATCACACCCTCAAAGCTTAAAGTAAGCTGCTGGAATATTAATAATATCCATCTCACTGTCAAGTTGATTGACAACAATAGCCTTTTATATAGGCTATTGTTAAATCCTTTCCTAGAAGGACAAGTACACTCTAAATAACCTATTCCTAGAAAGACTTATTAACATGTAAACCAAATAGGAAAAGGACTTATACCGTAAAGTAAGACTCATGGGCCTCTAGAACAATAAGGTATTTTTGTACACGTCTCTTGTTTATGGGATTTTGATATGGATGACGTGATATTATTTGATACAACATATAGTTTCCTCTAGAACAACCCATTCCAGAAAATCTGAAAATTTTGAAATTGCCCATATTCTAGTAAAACTATTAAGAACCAACAACTTTATAACCTAAAAAGAGAGAAAAGGAGAAATTTTGGAGAAAAAATGGCATATGGTGCTGTAATTAACTTGATAAACTTACAAGTATTTTACTACAGGAGGCATCACTGCTAGGAAATGCTCATTTGAAATCTAGAAGAGTGGGAGGCAGCTGGAACCTGGGAGCATTGTTGATCACTCATTTGAAATCTGATGGTACAAAATCAAAGTCGGCAAGGAAGTGTGCGTTTCACTTCAGCTTAAAAAGATAATTTATAGAGGAGAGAGGAGAAAAAAAATATACAAAGAAAGTAAGAAAAATCAAACCATGAGGAAGCAAGCATACTAATAGATTCAGTCAACCGTGAGGAATTCTCAAAAAAAAAAAAAAAAAAAAAAAGTCAAACGTGAGAAAAAAATATACGAAGTGTAAGAAACAGTCAAACAATGAGGAAGCAAACTGATAGATTCAATCAACTGTGAGCGTGAGGAAATATACACTAACACTCTAACAGGATGTATTTTCTCAGAAACAACATAAAGCAGAAACTACTTTCTTGTTACATGCCTTCAAGTCTCCTTGCAAAGAAAAAGAAAACACAGGAAAAAGATAGAAGGAAGGAGAAATTTGGGAGCAAAAATGGTAGATGGTGCTGTAAACTTCTTACTTGACAAACTAACAAGTATTTTACTACAGGAGGCATCATTGCTAGGAGATGCTTACGATGAAATTGAAGAGATAAAGATTGAGTTAGAGAGCATGAGATCATTCTTAAAAGATGCAGAAAGAAGAATGGAAAGAAGTGAGTCAGTGGAAACTTGGGTGAGGCAAGTAAGAGAAGTAGCATATGAAGCTGAGGATATTATAGATGAGTTCGTGCATCATAAAGATAAGGAGAAGCATAAAAGTGGTTTCAAGGGTATCACCAAAGAAATTGTCCACTTCCCCAAGAACATCACTGCAAGGCATCAAATTGCTACAAAGCTTCCAAAGATCAAAGTGAAGGTGCATGAGATCTTTGACAGAAGCAAGAGATATGGTTTTCATAAGCTTGATGAAGGGACAAGTAACTATATGTCTTGTGAAAGTTGGCAGCACTATGCAGAATCATCAATTTTTAATGACGAAGATGAGATAGTAGGAATGGAAGAAAAAACATAAGAAATGATTGAATGGTTACTTGACGATGAACAATGCCGGACAATTATTTCAATTGTGGGAATGGGTGGTTTAGGAAAAACCACTCTAGCTACAAAAGTCTACAGTGACCAAAGAATCAAGCAACAGTTTAATTGCTGCGCACGGATATCAGTGACCCAAATACATGACAGCAATGAGCTACTAAGAAGCATGGTCAAATAATTATTTGGGACAAAGCCACTAGTGTCACCAAACAATTTTGGAACAATGAACAATATACAATTGATGGCAATGCTCTTTCACTATTTGCATCAGAAGAGGTATGTTGTTGTTTTGGATGATGTATGGGACATATATCTCTGGAGTTTAATAAGAGGTGCTTTTCCAGATAATAAAAATGGAAGCAGAATTATCCTCCCAAACTGAGACTAGTTAAAGGTTTGTTATTTTTGAGTTACAAAGATTTACCCTTCTATCTAAAACATTGTTTCTTGTATTGCTGTATGTTCCATTATTGTTCCCAGATCAAGAGGAAGAAGCTGATTCGGTTGTGGGTAGCAAAAGGTTTTGTTAAAGAAAGAAAAGGGAATACTATGGAGGAGGTAGCATAGGAGCACCTCACAGATCTTATTCTACGAAGCATGATTCAGGTCACAGAGACTAATGCTGCTGGGAGGGTGAAGACCTGTCGAGTGCATGATAAAGGTGAAAAAATCCAATTGAGCAGAACCATGTCACACCATCTTCGCTCTTTCTTTGTATTTAAGACAGATAAGTGCACCTCATTCTCTTTGGATGCAGTACTATCCAAATTCAAATTGGTAAGGGTGCTTAATCTACAAGGAGTTCCTGTTGAAACAATTCCAAGCACATTGGGTAGGTTGTTCAGAATGTAAATGGGTGATCAGAGCATATTGTATATCTATTTGGTTACTTGGTTACTTGGTTATGGTCAGAATGTAAATGGGTGATCAGAGCATAAATAGGTGATTTGGAAGATTTTAATACGACCTTTAAAGCACTCCGATAGGTATGGGTGATTCTTTTTGTATCTACTGATTATGTGCCAATTTTCATATGAGAGAGAGAGGGCGAATAAATAGATAACATTATTTTCTCTTCAACTTCCTGATCTTAGTACTAGTATTAAATTTGTATATAAAAGAAAGTACTAGTATTATATTAAAAATTATAATATGTGTTTCACAAAATGGATTTATTATTAAAGTCAACTATAGAGACATGCACGGTGAATGACAACTGCCATGACAATTGAATCAAACTAATCAGAGAACATACCAACAGGCGAGGGGACCTGCATCCATCGGCGATTGTGGTGGCCTCGTAACAGGGCATATCAATGGGAACCTTGAATACGCCCATAGTTGCACCAACATCAGCGCACCTCCAATCTGCTTCGCCTTCGTCTCCGTTGCCTTGCATAGGTGCCTGTACAACCAGGCTAATGCTCCACTACCCCAACTGTACCTCTTCGTGTTGCTGATTGGGTTCAGTAACAGTAGAGGCCTCACCGACACCCGATCTACTGACTTGTCCATAAATAGAATGGACCCCAATAACACGAGTATGTGATAGCGTGCGTGTTGCTGCACTACCTCGTCAGTAGCATCCACAGCAAGGGGATCTCTAAACTGTTCCTTCAGCCAGCTGACTCTTAACCTCGCCCCAGCAAGGATAGACTTGTTTTCATGGGGATGCGGTACTGGGTCTGGAGGAAGGCGACCCAGGAAATCACGACACAATGTAGGGCAATTCCCCTTGGCACTCCCAGTGACGGGCAACCCATCAACAAGTACCCCTAGCATCACCTCAATGTCTTGTAAGGTGATACCCATCTCTCCATGCGGTAAATGGAAGGTATGCATCTCCGGACGCCAACGCTCGACCAATGCTGTGATCAATGCGTGAATAACTTCCATGTTTGGAACCTTCGATAACCCTTCAAAACATGCCTCAACTATGTACTGTTGAATCCGTGGGCTTAGCCCATGCGGTAACTCCTAAGATCGGCGTCTACACTTTAGCACGCTTGGCACTACCTGCACAAGAAAGAGCGTTGTCTTAGGATAGTGCACATGAAATAACTATAAGAACTATACATATTGACAATAATATGCAAGAAACAGTATGCTAACTGGTTAGTTATGATCAATAGCATATCGGATCAATAAGATGCAAGAAACAGTATGCTAACTGTTTAACTGGTTATTCACTCTACCTCAATAGCATATCGGATCAATTCAAGATCAATGACATTGTTTAAAATTAGCAATAAATGGGTATTATGTTTTGAAATGAATAAACACAGTGCTTCAATATGTCAAATGGAGTATAATAAGAATTAGAATTCAAAAGTCAGTTGTCTTATGTGTAGCCACATGGGGTTTGTGTGCACACCTTTGGGAAAATAAAGGCAGCAGATTTTAATTGATTACTATAGCTTTAAAATGAGATCTACTGACTTTGAATATACCTTCTCATTAGCCACTACTAATGTTTAATATTTTTTGTAGTATTAGTAGTTCCAATTTATCCGGAAATAAGACTAGATGCTGTTGATGAAAGAGTGTTTTAAAATTCACGCTTCATACCACTTTCTCTTTTGATTAAATAAAGTGCTGCCTAAACCAAAACATAAATGATACCATTTCAAACATCTATTTACAAATAATGAAAGAACCCTACAAAAAGAAAATGAAACGATTTCGACACGTCCGAACTTCTATACAAGTACGTACCTGACCGATAGGTGTCTCCCACAGTGCCGTGGACCAATGCCCTGGCTGCTGCGTCAACTGTGTACCAATTGCGGGTCCAGGTTCCACACTTTGCAGTTGCTGCATATCTGACATGCATGCAATCATGTTAATATACCGTTGACCACAAGCAGACATTAACAAAGTTCGCTGCACTTGCAATTATTAACATTCATAATTTCCAATACAGCCAAGACTTGCGAAAAACATAGAACTTGTTTCAAAGGGAATATAAGTTAACTTTATTACATATTAACTATGAAAGTATCAAAAAAACTAACAAAACAACTAAAATGTAGCTTTTGGCACAAAACAACATTTGAAAAGATAAGGATATTTAAAAAAATTACAAAATGGTGGGAACGTAAAGCATTCAACATATTCCATATACTTTGTTCCAAGTTTAGAGAAAAATCTGAATACAGAAAAAGCTAACAGGCAAATAGCAATCATAGCTTAGAGTCTTCATTCGATATAATTTGTTCCAAGTTTTTATAATTTTCTTTATTCTAGAATCTATAGTTGGCTATACTGTCTGTTTTGTAGTGTAGTAGCATTACGTGAATGCCAGGTTCTGAAATACAATGGAGTTGATAAGGTTTCACAAACATACATATTCCATATAACAAAAGAAATTGAGATTCTAGTACTAGCAAAAAAGCATAACAGAACTAGGAACAAATCCTTCTTAAATATATTATGAAATTCATGAGTCCAAAGTGATAGAGTAGGATTACAATAATTCTATGAAAACTAAAAAAATTAAGCACAGGATAATCACATCACCAATGGATAAACACATTACACAAAGAGCTGTGATTTAAATCCAATGTAGAGTTTTACAATATGGATAAATGAGGTCAGTTCCGGGGGGGAAAAGAAGCAGAAGAAGGTAAGAGTCTAGTTCCAGACTTATGATTACAACTCAATGTCTCTGTAAACATGTTAAAAAGTCCTATTTCAGCTTTTGAACATATGTTCCCAATCAGCAAATTGCTTACACATGCAACCACATAAGTCTAATATGCATTCATTCACTCAAAGTCTGGCAGACAAGCACAATTTAAACAACTGACATTAATTTTTCCAATAATTTGAGCCCAAGTTCTATTCATTGGGAGAATCAGGCAATGCCTTAGCTAGAAGGCTCTTGGCATAATTTCATATTTTCTTTTGACAGCTAAAAGTTAGCATTATTAGAGTAAGGACAACAATTCAACATCTGAAACCCCATGAAAGGCTGTAAATGTGAATCTTACTCAGAACATCCCAATGAACCCAGCAAATTTCCATATTCTCTTTAACAAAAATCAGAAAAAGAGAAAAGTAAACATCAATTACAATGACAAACACGTTTTGGATACATAATACAAAAATTCCGTTCACAAGTCAGTATAATTCATCAAAACCTGACTGAAATGACAACACATATACAGGGCATTTATGAGTTCACTATAGTTCAGTGACTGTGGATGTCCATTATGTGCATTTTATGGTCTGTGTATAATTTGTGAATAATTTGTGGATAATTTCTGGAAGCGTGACATGCACTTTCAAACTATGTAAATTAAAAATCAATTTTCCCTAATAATGAACACCATTGTCATGCCAAATTAACACCCGTACCCGTACCCAAAACCCAGTTCAAAACCAAACCCAGCAAAGCTAAAACAGCAACAATAATAATGAATAGAGATAACTCTAACAGATAAAAACTTAATAAGCCACACCCACACTCAAATCAGAGTACATGCACAAGCTACCCATAACTCAGATTAAATGCAAAGGGAAAAAAAATTGAACTCAGCATTTACAAATTACCTTAATAACTTTCTAATCCTTTAACTCTGAAGATGGATTAGGTTCAGCTTCGGCGATGGTGAGGGTTATGGTGAGAGTGAAAGGTGTGGGTTTGGATGTGGGTTTGGGTTGAGGTTCGGAAAGGGTATACTGAACGGTTTGGTTTGGGTACAGGTAGAAATAATAGAACTTTAAGATGAAGATGCGTTGAACTGAGGGTGGCTACTGATCGGACTTAGGAAGGAGGAAGACAGACTGTTTAGGGACGGACTTAGGAAGGAGGAAGACAAACTGTTTGGGAGACGTTACATTCAAAATGGGACTATATTCTGCGTATAACTCGGTTTCCTCATCAGCAAGTTATAAACAGTGAGGCGGGAATATTTTATTGCCCAAAATCCACGGTGGACTAGCAGCGTGGCAAGAACCTGCATTGAACTCGGCCCTTCTATGATCGAGTACTTTAAGTAACTCGGCTTTGCGATGATCGAGTATCGAAACAGGGGCACGCCCCTATATAGTTTCGAAACAGGGGCACAACGCTAATTATTTTGCCCAAAAGGGGTAAAAGGCCAGAATGTCCCGACCCAGGATGTTTCTGGGTTTCTTTTTTTTTTTTTTTTTTCTCTGATGAACACCTTCTGTTTTTGGGTTTTTTTTTATTTTTTTTTCTCTCTGATGAACACATATGTGACCTTCTGTTTCTGGGTTTCTTTTTTTTTTTTTTTTTTTTCTCTGATGAACACATATGGGTATTTGAGCGTGATCTTTTTCTGGGTTTTTTTTTATTTTTTTTATTTGAGCTTGACCTTTTTCTCTGATGAACACATATGGGTATTTGATCTTTTTTTGGATTCTTTTTCTGGTAAATGAGAGACTTGAAGACTTGAAATATTTTCAAATTTGTCTAGTTTGTAAATCGAGTCTCTAAGACTCGATTTCCAGGCTCCACGTGGACAAAGATGCCACATCAGACCATGGAAATCGAGTCTATGAGACTTGATTTATAGGCCAAAATCGAGCCTCAAAAACTCGAAATGCTAGTAAATTATATAGTTTGGAAACCGGAACTACTAACTAGATAGTTAGAAGAAAAAAAATTAATTTACTATTTTCCCCCTATTATACGAAATTCTTCATTGTTTCTTTGCATGCTCTGATTGTTTTCTTTATTTTCGGTCAAAATCATCAGTCCTTCAAATTTCACAAAGGCAGGCCCTTTTAGGTTACGTTTGAATTTGGCTGAAAAAGCCAGCGCATTTGCGTCTGGCGTTTTTTTTTTTCTTGGTTGAGACAAATTTTACTATTACAAATACAGTTTATGTACTGTTTATGAACAGTAACCGTGCTATTTGACTTTTTAATCAATTTTTAGTCGCATTAGTGGGTCCCGTGCACTATTTACGAAACCCACAAACCTCATTTTTTAGAAAATTTTTCATTAAAAATGAGTCCCACGGCACTATTTACACCTTTAAAAATTATTTTGCTAGAGTATTTTTCAGTTTTCAGTTTTCATCTGTATCCAAACAGATCCTTAATGTAAATTTTTTTCATTCAATTGGACTAAAACATAAACCTTGAACTAAATATAGCAATGAGGCTAATAATCTAATTATTATTATTATCTTCTTCAGATTGCTGGAAATGCCGTAACTTAAGCCAAGGAAATCTCGAGGTAAGCAAGGCACCATAGCTTCTGAATGACTATTCTAAATTTCTGCAATGGAAAATGCCAATTCCATCAATTTTTTTCCCGATTATTGCTGCAATAGTACTATCATTTGTCTTGACTTCTCATCCTTTGAGAGTTGAGAAGATGTTGCATGACTAAGTCTTGTAAAAGCAGAACTTCGAGTGCCATTTTGGGAAGAAGTTGAACGATCAAGCCTTGTAAGAACAGAGCTTCGAGTGCCATCAACAAAGTTATCATCTTCTTGTGTCCCCAACCTGTCGAAGACTGAGATATGGGGAGTAGGTTGGCTGATGCGATCAAAAACAGATAGTTTCTTTGATGGCTTTGAGGGTTGTTCTTCTTCTTTATCATTTGTTGAAATCATCGAAACACTAGCTTTCCAAATGGGGATGCGAATGGGAATTGGTGGAGTGTATCCAACTCCCGCCTTAGAACTTGTTGCCCCGACACCCTTAGCTTTCAATGTCTTTTGTCCTTCTTTTCCAGAGGCTTCAAGGATGAGCTTACCCAAACTACTTGGCTTCTCACGGTTATAACCAGCTTTAGCCATGAGTCTATACGCATTGGGGTCAAAACCCTCTTCAGTCCTTTTGGTGGGCAAAGTCCCATGTTCAACAATTGGTCCTTGGGATGGTCTTGTAAACCCTTTCAACGGTTGACTTGAGGGTCTTGGTTTTGTAATTTTAGTAACTGGCAAGTTTAATCCTTGCAAATCCTTTGATATTGACTCCTCGTCTCCTGAAAATGGGGATTGGCCTTCTTTTCTTTTGGCAACTGGAACATAGTGTAGCACAGGGGCTACTCTAATTACTTTTGAAGTATGACGCTTCTTCTCTTCCATAGAAGTCTCAATTTGCTTGGTTTCCTTCTCCACAATCAGAAAATCAATCCTTGGAGCTTTGGAGTGGGGCTTTTCTTCTTTGCTAGATGGTGAAGCCACGACTTGGGTTTCTTCTATTATATCATCTTCCAAGTAGAATTTTGCATTAGCAAAGTGTGACTCAGCTACGGTAAAGGGCTTGTCATCAGCTACTATCTTCTTGACTTGTCCATCTTGAAAATATTTAAGGCATTGGTGATACGTAGATGGCACAACACAATACTCATGCAACCATGGCCTTCCAATAAGTAGTTTGTAAGTGGTTTTGGCATCAATGACATGAAAGAGTGCACTTGATTCCATTTCACCAATGAGCATATGAAGTCTAATCTTCCCAATAGCTCTTTGTCCACCCTGATTAAAGCCTTGAATCATCAACCTACTAAGAAGTAGTTCATCCAAGGAGATTCCAAGTTCTTTCAATATTTTAAGTGGGAGGATATTCACTGCAGATCCACCATCAATAAGGATACGATTGACTCGTTGTTCTCGAATGTACCCAGTTACAAACAAGGGGCGATTGTGAGTCTTGGAGCCCAACAAACGATCATCATCAGTAAAAATGATTGAAGACCAGTATGCCCTATACACGATAGCTCATTCTGTCTCTTCCTCACTATCTGAAGATTCTTCTTCATCACTTAATTGATAACATGTAAGAGATGAAAAAATATAATCCTCGGGAATTGGCACTGTGGAGAAAGGTACTTTCACCTCAATAGGCTCAAATGAACCAAATTGAATGGTGAGAAAAGTAGATGTGGTTGTTGAGGCCACCATGGCAAGATTAGAAGTCATAGCTTCATCATCAAATGTGATCTTTCCTTGGTGGGCTAACTCCATAATTTTGTCTTTCAACACAAAGCATCGCTCTATAGGGTGGCCTATGAGGCGATGATATTTGCAATACTTAGGGTTATTTGTTTGGTCAGCTTCTTCAGGCCGTTTCATCTCTGGTAACTCAATCAACTTCAATTTAAGTAAATAATTCAACATCTCGGAGATATCAGAATCAGGGAATGGATATTGCTTTTCTTGCATATCTTGTAACGTCGGTCTTCTTCTTCCCTTATCTTGAATGAAATCAGGCTTTTGTTCTTTCATCTTGGGCTTGATCGGAACTTTAAGAGAAGTAGTAGTTACGATTAAAGACTGCTTGTTTTCCGGTTTAAGAGGGAATTTGCCCCCTTTATGAGTATCTTGCCCTTCTCTCCCCTTGCGAGGTTCTTGAACAGGGGGACCTTGGAGACCATTGGAGGCAATGCTTAGCTCCATGTCATGAGCATGTGTTACTAGTTCTTCAAATGTTTTTGGCTTTATTCCTTGAAGAATATAGCTTATAGCCCAATTCATTCCTTGAATACACATCTCAATTGCGGAAGCTTCAGACAATTGATCCTTGCAGTTGAGACTAAGATTTCTCCATCGTTGAATGTAATCAATGACAGGCTCTTCTTTCCACTGCTTTGAATTGGTGAGCTCTATCATGCTAACAGTACGTCGAGTACTATAGAAGCGGTTTAGGAATTCTCGCTCCATTTGATTCCAACTATCAATGGAGCCAGGCGCTAGATCAGTATACCAATCAAATGCATTTCCCTTCAAAGAGCAAACAAATTGTTTGACCATGAGATCCCCATAAGTTCCAGCATTGTTACAAGTTTCCACAAAGTGAGCTACATGTTGCCTTGGATTGCCTTTGCCCTCAAATTGTTGGAACTTTGGTGGCTGATAATTTTGAGGCATCCTCAAGAGATCTATCCTTTGAGTGTATGGTTTAGCGTAGGCAATGGATGCCTGACTTCCTTGATTAACTCCTTAAGCTGGTCAGGAGAGATAGACCCATATGTAGAGAAACTAAGATCCCTTGTTGAACTTTTGGGTTTGTCATTATGGATTTGTTTTGGCCTAGAGCTTTCATCTTCACGATTGAGCACAGATGTATTCCCTATCTTATCCATTAGGAGAGTTATTTGCGCATCTCTCAATGCCTCCCTTTCTTTCATAGACTTCATTAATTCCTCTAAAGTCTGAGCTATAGTTGAGACTTGTTCCTCCAGAGATGTTGTGTTAGTCATCATGACTGGCATGGCAAATGAGCTAACATAGCGAGGAGAATCCCTAAGCTTTGAAGTATGAATATTTTCTGAAAAGGAGAACTCAGAGCCATCGTGTGACTTGTTTTCTTCTTCAGCTATTGGAACTTCTTGGATTGATTCTGAAGTTTGAGACAAAACTGGTAGGGATAACATTTCTTTGACAAGACCAGCTACATCTTTGCTTGCCCCCTGTGTAGATGAAGTTGTTTGTGACTTCTGAACTTTAGAAGTGTTGAGAACAAGTGAGGGCTGGGGAATGGATGTTGTTTGAGCATAAACCTCTGCAAGAGCTTTTGTTCTTCTCCTTGTCATAGGTCCAGCATAGGAAGCGTCAGAACTTGATAAAGAGTTCGAATCCATTATAGGATCGGCTTCACTTGTTCCAAAAAGAGGGTTGTCGATTTGAGTCTTCTTTGAAGCCATAGGGTTTCAAAAGATGTGACAATTTGATGAAGAAGAGATGAGAGGTAGAGATTGTCCCACCGGGCGTGCCAAAAATTTGTAAACACAAATTTTTCTCAATTGCAGAAAATCAAACAATTAAAAAAGAAATATGGTTTGCAAATATAATATTTGTATTGATGTATAATGGATACAATCTTTATTTTGATTCTTTTACAAAAGAATAGCCTCTGATTCTATCTTCATCGAATTTGACTCGAACAAGAATCTTCTTGATTTTAATTGGAAGATGAATTGATCGGTCTTCACAATAAATCTCTAGCTTCGAGCTTATTAGAGATTTATTGTCCTTCAAGTTCTTCAAGCCTTTCGAATGTTCTTCAAGTTCTTCGAATGTTCTTCAAGTTTCTTAAGACAAAATTTCTCTAGAGCTTGGGCCTCTTGAAAACTTGGTTTTTAAAATGAAAGGGGATGTCCTCTATTTATAGTGATTTAGAGGATAAACTCTACTTTGAATTGATATACTTGAAAGTATGTAGTAGGCTTTTGATTGGCCCAAATTCTTCTTAGAGATAATTATCTCTATTTATCTATTTTGATAAATATCATATTTTGATAAAGATAATAATCAATAAAGATAAATAATTATCTCTATTTAATTTATTTTAATAAAGATAATTATTTATCAAATTTTAAATAGAAAATTTATCTTTATCTTATTTATTTTAATAAAGATAATTATCCATAAACTTTAAATAGAAAATTTATCTTTATTTTGTGAGCCAAATGACACATGGCAAATTTTTGATATGCCAATGCGATGTCAATTTGAAAGACACATGTCATCATTTAATTTAATTAATTTAATAACATATTAATTTTAAATTTGCCACTACACTTTGACATGACATTTTGTAATTGGCTTGATAACTTTTTACCTCCTACAGCCTCAGTCTAAAAAAATTAGCACATTGCCCATCACCGAAATAATGAGTGCAATGAGATAAAAAAAAAAATTGAAATAGCATTTAAGTCATCATTCATGCATGGGAGTAGGTGTACGTGTATTCATTATTTGTCAGTAGGTCTTAACTCCGTCGTGTTTATTTTGGTGATTGGCAATACATATATCTCATTGGACTAAGACATAAATCTTGAACTAAATATATCAATGAAGCTAGTAATCTAATTACTCCTTAATTATTAGGTTTTTCAGATGGCTGGAAAATTAGAAATGCCCCATACCATAGTCTCTGAATGACCATTTCTAAATTTCTGCAATTGAAAATGCCAAACTCCATAATTTGAACAATACTCGTATCACAAATAATTTGTAATATTTATCCAAAAGACACTTATGATCAAGGTATAATTTGATGAATTTGTTTTATTTCTCGTGAATATGGAATACGTTTTCAAAAAAACTTGTTACGATTTTATGAGATTTTGACAAATTCGTCAACTGTCGCCTATTTATTGAGTTTATCGTTTTGTTAAATTCACTGTCATCACCATCTATCGCTGACAGACTAGCATAAAAGTAGGTGATCTCCATGCTGTTGTTTTAATGGAAGAGTAATGGAATGGAGTAACGACTTAAAATCACCAACCACTATTAGAAACCATGCCCATCAACGATCTTGTTTATTTTTTATGATTTATGTTAGGTATACGTATATCATTTATTTTACTATATAATACCTCAAAAAAATACTTTTGTATAAAAAAGAAAATCCCAATAATTTCACCGATGCACAGTATTATAATTTGCTTTTCCTTGCACACTTTACTTTGCCTTACAGTAGAGTCAAGAGTGCAGGTTTCTTGTCTCACCGTGTCAGGGGAAAAAAAAAAAAAAAAAAAAGTGTGGTGGAGGTTTCTTGAAAATTTCTCACATGAATACCCGTGAGTCCATCACTGTCCATGACAGTCACCAAAGCCAAAATACGCCAAGCTCATATCTGCACTGCTTCCTGACATTGACAAGCTTTGTCCCCCACTTCTTTTCTCTTTCTCTCTCTCAAATTATTGAACTCGAAGAAGATGAACCAAAGCTGTTCATAAAGACTATTCACCCAAAAAAAAAAAAAAAAAAACGTCTATAGTTTTATGCGCGAATTTCTTAATAAATAGCTGCAAACTTCGACGCAACCCATTAATCCACAGTAATAGTAGGATATGGGTTAATGTTAATGAGTTTGTTTTATATTTAAATTGACACAATTAATTCATTAATAAATATGTTATATTTGTGTTCAACTCATGGAATTTATTTGACTTAGTTAATTAATAGTCTATTTATGAATAACTTATTTAATTAAAATTAAAAATTTTTTGTTGAAAGAATGCCAAACTATGTATATACCTTGAAAAAAATTAAAAAATGTGAAAAAATGCAAAAAAAGTAAAGTTTTAAACAGTTTTAAAAGTTTTGAAGAGCCAAAAATACTTTTCCTCCCATTAAACTTCTCCGCTCATAGATTAAGCTTGTGGAAAATATTGTTTTATTCTACCCAAAATAGAAGAAGAAACTATTGTTTTATACTTTTATTGCTTAAAATGGTTCGTGAAACACTATGGGAAATTATTATTATTTCTATAAAACATTTTTATATGCACAAAATCATAAATAATAAATAAAAAAAAGGTGGAGTTGAGAGAAAAATTATAAGTTTTACTGTGGATCTGTGATTAATTAGGGACCCCTTCAAAAAAAAAAAGTGTGAATTTTTTTTTTCGAGAAAAAAAAATGTGAAAATTAAGTTCCAAGAATAAACATATATATTATTATTATTATTATTATTATTATTATTCTTTCAAGGCCATGAGGTTAATATCCACAATGAACAAAGACTTACTTTCCGCTAGTTTTTTTTTTTGTAGGTATGTAATTCTTTTTTTTTTTTTTTTTTTTTTAGAATAGACATGTAAAAAATTAAGTCCAAGAAAGATAACAATTAATTTCGGCCAACCAACGGTATTATTACTCATTCAAGGTCATGACGTTTTTTTTTTTTGAGAATGTAGGTCATGACGTTGATGGCAATAACATAATAAACAATGATGAAGAAAATTTAATTTAGACCAACCAACTATATTATTACTCGTCCAATTAGGTCATGAAGTTAATACCCACAAACAATAAACAAAGACTTGACTCCAATACAACATAAAGTGCCGGAAAAGTTAACGGATGTTCTAAGAATATTGGTTTAGAAATTATTTAATAATTTATTGGAAGAGAAATTTTTTTTAACTTTTTTGACAATTTTTTATATTTTTCATAAAAATTATATTAAAACATTTTAAAAATTGTTTATTAACAACTGCCCTAAAGATAACTGTTAACAATTGCCTTGGAGGCTATCATATGTGTTTAAATAATAAAAAGGAAACTTAGGTGGCTAAAAAACCTATAGCAGTTAAAAAACCATAAGAAAGTTAGAAAAACGTATAAAACTCTAATTTAACTAAACAATTTTAAAAGTACCTAAAATAAGGAAATAAATACTTAGGAAACCATAGGGAAGTTAGAAAAATGTATAAAATCTTAATTCAACTAAACAATTTTAAAAGTACCTAAAATAAGGAAATAAATATTCTAAACTTTAAAATAAAAAAATATATAAAAAATATGAAAATTAATAAATTACAACTATTAAATAATAAATTGTATCCTAGATTAAGAAAATTATAGCCTCCTCAATATTTTTGCACAAGTTAATAGAAATGCCCGATAATGTTCATGAATATTAATATCGTTCTATAGCTCTGTTGATATGACAGCCCTACCGCTTTGTACCACAAGCGTTATCAACTTGAGCTTGATTGTACGTAGAGGAGGTTGCATCAATCCTTCAACACATTAATGCACAACTTAATAGAAATGCTCAATAATGTTTTTGAATATTAATATCGTCGTACCTTGTAGCTGTGTTGATATGACAGCCCAACGTCTTTGTACCATAAGCATTATCAACTCGGATTGAAATGAGGTGCAATGCCCTACTTAATACAATTAATATAAATGGTTTAGATTTAAAGTCGTAAAAAATAACTTTAAATTTCAATCATTAAATATAAAATATGAATAAAAGTAAAAAATAAAAAAATAAAAATTGTGAAGGATTGGGGTGGATGCACTTAGCAATTACACCGGATTCCAATCCTTCAACTCGAGCGTGATTGTACGCAGAGGAGGTTGCATCAATCCTTCAATACATTAATGTTCTTAAATTTTATTGTTGTTTTACTTGCCAGCTATGTTGATATGACAGCACAACCGATCGTGAAGTTGCTAGATATTTTTTTTTTAATTTTTCTTAAAAAGAAAAAGAAAAAAAAAAGGAAGGCTGGCGTTTGTAATTATTGCTCGACACACATTATCACTTGGGCTTTTTGATATCATCGACACGCAATAGGGCGTGCTGCTTCTCGGTTCTATTACCCGATTTCTACATATTAAGAAGCATGAGTTAGTATTAGCACTCAAACCCACGACCTATTGGCACTTGGATCGAAGTAATGGGTCTCTTTGAGAGCTTCCTATGGCCACACAACTACGGTGGTTGCTAGATTTGAATCACGAGGAAGTGCCCTAGAGAATTATGCCTCACATTTTATCAATGGTTGGTTTTATTTTATATGTTAATGAGACTTCTCTTTTATGGATCTAGTCTACCCACCAAGAGTGGCTAAGTTCCACAGGAGAAAATGATCGACCAATATTCTATATCTTGTATACATTAAGCTTGGTGGAAAGTATTGTTTCATTCCCTAAAATGGTGTGTGACACTATAAATGAAAAATATAAATAGGTGGATCCTGAAAGGAAAATTAGTTTGACTGTGGACCTGCATTTAGAACCCCAACCACCCAAAATAAGTTGTGGACATGTTATAGACAATTTCAAGTCCAAGAATGAAGACAAATATGACCCGCCAACGATCTCATTACTACTTTAAGGACACAAAATTAATACCCACAACAACCAAACAGTAAACTCAAATACCATATACAAAAGGTGTTTATCGGATATGAGAAAAATTCTAAGGGGTGCTTTGAAAATGGAGCCTTGACATAATGTTAAGTAGAAATTTGAGATACAAGTAGTGCGTATACTAGATCTACTTGGTCAGAGTGATACATGCAATACTGATTTTAATTTTTGTCTGACTTTTCGGATTTTTAGACATTGGCTTCTTGACTTGGTTGGACATTTCGTTCTTAAAAATCAGTATCACTAGCATTTTTTATTTAGTGCATTTTCAATTTATATATGCATTATTATTTTAAAAATAAAAAGTAAATTATCTCTATTCATCTAATTTACGCAAATTTGTCATTACTTTGGCACTAAAAATAATATAGCCAATCAAACAAGTAACGAACCCAATTTTGTGGATTTAGTACATCAACGGAAACATAGCTTAATACACATTTCCTATGATTTCACTTCCTGAGTTCTGTATTTCTGTTATCGCCCTTTGGTCTAAGGCCCAAGCCCAAGGTCAACAGGCCCTTATGGGTTCTATCCAATTCCTTTTCTTGGTGATGTAAACAGCAAACTCACTTGCCCAAGGTATTTTTGGTGTCCTATAAAATTATAATCAGCTCAAGTATGCTTCATTTTGTTTTGGTGTTAACTAAAAATTAAGATATCTTTCTCTTTATTTTTTTTAGGCACCATGCTTTGTAAATTTGGAAACAATATGTTTCATTTGCACAAAAGATTGTATGATGTACAATTCCTTCAACACATAATAAAATTTGGTATGGAGAAGAGGCAAGCTTGCTAATCAAGCTTTTGATCATGAAGAACAAAGCATATAGACAATTTGAAACCTGAAGCCTGAAGGTATGACTCATTTTATATAATATTTCAAAAATGTCATACTTAGAATGTTCGAATATTGCTCATTCAAGACATTGTTTATAATATCAACAATTAAATAGATTGAACATTTGAAAATTAAAATTAAAGATATATCTCACCATCGGAGATTTGAATCACAAGGAACATCCCATTTTGAAAGAACAATCTCCCAAGAGCATTTGTCGTTTAAAAACAAGAAAAATCAATTATATTCAAAATATGTCTATTTCACAAATATTTAGATTTCGTATTTCCTTGATAATATGACTACAAAGTACAAATTGTAAATTATGCATGGTTCAGGTTAATCTATTTTTCCTTTTTTATTTCTTATTTTAGCTTCACATCCGATCTTAGTAAAAAAATACAGGCCAAGTAAATTCCCTTACACTATGTTCGATTCATCTTCAAGGATGGAAGTGAAAAGATTACAAATATTTAAATTTTTGTGTTTGATTTGTCCAAAGGGAGAAAAAGAAAAGAAAATAAATTTAGAAGTCAATCTTTAACCCAACATGATAGTAACAAATACCTAAATGTAGAAGTCAAAAGGGTTCATTATTAGCCTAACTAACATCCAAAAGGAATCAAGGTTTTAAGTGTGAATGAGATTAATAACTAAAGTTGGTTCTTTTCTGTTTACAATAACTATGGAATTAATATTTAAGGGTTTGGAAAATTTTGAAGTAGTCATACAAATGCTCATACCAAACATGTGGCAAGAGGAAAACTTTTCTTTGTCAAATATTCACCTTTGGTAATCCCCCAAACCTTAGGGCTTTATCAAGTTTTAATGAGTCAGTAGATATCACAAGTGCATGTTGTGAGATAGCCATGCATGCCCTATGAGAAAAACTGATTCAAACAAGGGATTGCAAACAAGAAACTAAGCCAATTTCATGGCCGATTCAATGTCTTTCTTTGTTGCTTTGACAATCTTGGATTTAGTCAAATTCAAACTCTGACATCTCACTAGGAAAAGAGGTTTTAAGCTAAAGGAATACCTTTTTTCTTGGACATAAATATCTTCCATGAAAACCTGAAACTTCAGAAACAAGAGGCGTTAAGTGCATTCCAAATTATGTGAATCTCAGCGAACAATGGAGGCCAAATTCACGTGGTAATATGATATAAGTGGCAATTTATACAAAATACTCACCAATATCCCCCTGTCATTTTCAATTTGATATAGAACAATCTTCGGCCTTCAGTCCTCATACATCATTATGGCTATACATCCCCCTCAGTAGATACGACAATTTGGAAATATGAAATACCAAAATTTCAAAGTAAATTGACATTCGGAATCAGCAATTGATGGCAAAGCAAACCTCTTCATAGCCTTCCACTTCCATCAAATTCAACTTTTCACATTGTTGGCTTACCAAATATTCTAATGCCATTAGGTATTCCACACATACGGCAAAAAGATCAAACTTCAAATATTTTTAATTAAACAATAAAGAACAACAGAGAGTTTCATTTGAGTAAGTAAAATATTCAAGAATCAGAGACAAATAATCCATAACACGCCTGAAATTACTAAAACATTGTTCAACGTAGCTTTTGCTAAGGCTAATATTTCCACCCTTTTGGTGAACTTTCTTTTTGAACATAGCTAATGAAGTGATGATTTTGATCTTTTATTAAATGGACTTTAGTTAAGTCCTCTAGACAAAGTAGTATATAATTGTACTTATACAAGGCTAAACTACCAAAACTAAGTTTCCAAACCAATGAAATTTCTCTATGAAATGCCATTGTTTAAACTACCAAACTATGAACATGAATTGTTGGTTGAGCCTTTACTAATTTGTTATAACAGTTCTCGAACTTTCTTCAGATTAAATACAGGGCTGTCATCTTAGAAGAGAAAAATACAGAGTCACCATAACTGAAGTACTAAGTTGCAGGGCTGTCAACCTTGAGTATTGATATTCCAATTTTTTAAAATCTATGAACAAAGAACTTCAGCCCCCCTAAGTTTGAATCCTAGTTCCATACCTAGTTGCTAGATTTGAATCACAAGGAGAGGCAAAGGGAATTAAGCCTCACATTTTATCAATGGTTGATTTTATAGGCTAAAGACTTCTCTTATATGGATATACTCTACCTAACAAGAGTGGTTAAGTTCCACAGGTGAAGATGATCAACCAGAGGCGGAGGAAAGGAGGAGTTACAGTTGCTTGTGAGTTTGTTAAATGAGAATGTTAGTGTTGCAGTAGTGATACTGGTGAGTGAGTGAGTGTGAACAAATATTTTGTTGCAACAGAAAACATAAGACGAACAGAGAGAGTGCAATGTTTCTTCTTCGCTGTTTCCTATTCTTTTCAATCAACATCAGTGCTTCAGAATTTCACAAAGGTAGGCCCTTTGCCTGCTTGCTTCTTTAAAAATTAAGCCCAAATGAAATTCAAATACCGATTAAATTCCAACTTTGACAAGTTTTATGTACAATTTAAAAAAAAAAATCTCACATTTTTATTTTATTTTATATATATATATATATGAGTTTACTTTAGCATACTTTTAGCAAAAAGCTAAATAAGTTGATGCCAAATTCACTAACAAGATGATATAATTTGGTGAATTTGTTTTATTCCTTAATATAAATTGCCCTTTCAGGTTTCTTTACAGTTTCTATTGCAAAGAATCAAAGATATAAAATGAAAGGTCAATAATTAAGGTGGTTTGGTTGTTCTTGTTTGGCTGCGTATGAGATATGAAAATTATGAAACCCAAATGAAATTTAAATGCGCTTTAAATTCAAATACTATGGATCTGAAATGTTTGGTTTTTTGTGGATCACGTACGTGTTGTTATAAGAGAAATGCAAATTCCCGAGTGTGAGTGTCCATATCTTAATTTAGATATATTTTTTTTTTTAATTGGTCCCCTCATTGACATGAGAAATAATTCCAAGTCGATGCTTTCAAAATGGAGCCATAGTCTTGCTCCTTGACATAATGTTAACTAGTGCGTATACTAGACCTCCGTGGACAGAATTATGCAACACTGATTTTAATTTTTGTCTTACTCTTTAGACTTGGACATTGGTTTTTTGACTTGGTCTTGTTCGTACAGCCCATGCTTAAAAATCAGTATCGCTTTCATTTTCATTTTGTGTATTTTCAATTTACATCTTTATCATTATTTTTAAAAATAAAAACTAAATTATCTCTATTTATCTCATGTTACACAAATTAATCATAACTCTGGCACTAAAACTAATACAAAAACACTGATAGCCAATATCCAACAAGCATTGAAACACTATTTTGCAGATTTAGAACATCAAAGGAAACATAGCTTAACATTGTGAAAGATATCAATGATTTTGACGAAGTCTATCTTGATGGGATTGTGCTAAGCTTCATGTTTATTTCTGAAACTATCATACATGTGCCATGCTCCTCTAGCTCTATAGTCTTTCACCTTCCCAAATTTAACAAATGATTCAAGACCTAAAGTGACAGCGGCTTTGAATACAAATGAAGGAACCAAAAAACTATACCTCTAGAAATAATTTATGGACAAGGATTTAAAGTGCAAATATTCTTGACTTAGAAGTTAGAACCAAAAGCACTCCAGTCCAGGCCAACAACTGCCATATTAAATGTAGTCGGTATACCCAAAAGAAACGAAAAGGCAAATTGTGCCTATAATCAAATGGTTCACAAGTAATCATTCCGTCAAATTCACGGTCTAGACCATCCATCACTAACAAAGAGCATAAGTAATGTAGATCTCCATGCGGTTGTTTTTTTGATAATTCAGCAGCATGGAGATCTAGTTATGCTGTCTGTCAGCGACGGATGGTCCATACTGTTGTTCATGTTCATAAGATGCCAATCTTCAAACTGGTCACACTGTTCTGGTGATGCTAGCAGTTTTAATATTCACAATTACATGTTGCTATGTACAAAGCATTCATAACTGTAGCTTAATAGTTGTAATTTTTTTATTTTTGGGTAAGTGAAAGACAAAAGGTAACACCATCTGTGGGGATTGAACCCATGACCATGTGGTTAAAAGCCAAGTGCTCTACCTCTGAGCTAAGACAGCATCATATCAGTAAAAAATATAGGACAGAAATAGTGACTATCCAGAGAAACCATACAGAAAGAACAATGCAGTAGGGGCTTCTATCCATGACCAAGAAGCATGAAGCAATGTGATACCGTCCTGCATTCTAGAGAAAATTTTTTGAATGCAGTTGTATCTTGCATCTGAGGATTTATTGCAAGATGGGTTTTCAGAGATTATCAGGTATGATTTACATATCAGACATCCCAACAAAAGATTAACAGCAATTGAATTATAAATGTATTTCTAATCAGTTGCCAGACAAGTGTGATATTTCCAATGAAAGTACACCAAAAGGGTGGTCTAGCTGAAACATTAGCCCCAACAAAATTTATGCCTTGATATATATATATATATATATATATTTTAAGTATGGTTCAACATCCCTTGATAGAATGATAATAGCTAAAATAAGCATGACTTTTTTTCCTTTTTAGATAACGTAGGAAACCTTTCTAAATAAGAGCCCTTTAGAATCGCCTATAACCAGTGAAACTTATAGGCAACTGATTCCACCCTCCAATAGTAGTTGCCGGGTAATTTGGGTGCATTCACCCTTGATGGGATAAGTAGTTTAAGCTCATGCCCAGAAGCAGAATAGGCATGAAATTTTTTAGAAGGATCTTATCAACAAAAATAAATAAATAAATAAATAAAAGAAGCTTTGATTAATGTAATAAATGTAAATTAAAATAGTTAAGGGTCTTGGATCTATGTTTTAAATTGACTAATTGGATTATACTGTGATGAGTTAAAAAGAAATTTCCTGTTATCCTAGGCAAACCAAACTAATTCAAGTCATTTAAAACACTAATCACAAAGTACAAGAGGATAGAATTAGTATGCACCTCTAAGCTTTTGAGCTACCTTGATGGTGCAGGGCAAGCGTTATCTTCCTAGATGCCTCTCACCCATAAATTTCAACAATTCTTCCCTGCAAAGTGCAGAGGAAATCTCTCACCACAGCTGTAATGACACTACTCCATAATCCATTTATTTGTAGCTAAACTTACACTTGAGATAAAAATCATTATCATACCTTCATCAAGGAGTAACTGGTTCATAAGTAGTACATTTTAAAGCTCTTTTTATATGTTGACAGACAGAAGTTCCAAATTTTCATGTAACAACACTCATCAGTTGCATATCATGAGAATGGCAACAAGGAAGTGCCAAGCCTTATGCACATGCGCAACAGCAATGCAAATAATGTGATTAAAGCATAACATGAAAAGAACCCTCTTTCAATTAATAAATTAATAGTTAAGGGGCTCAAAATAAAATGGTAGACCATGCAAGCAACGTTATTATTTTCTCCACATCCCACCTCAAACAGCTACTAAAGAATTCCTAAAAGTTGAGCATGTTGGAAAAATAGCATGGAGTGAATAAGAAATTGATGTTTTCTATGTTCACTTAAAGATGTTATTATAAGTGGTGAAAATCCTTGAGTCCCACATTAGAAATGATAAAGAATATGAGTTTGGACTGGATATTGGGTTGGGCTTTAGGTAAGTGTGGACTAGGCCCACTTATCCAATTAATAATAATATTTTATTATTTTATTTGGAGTCAGTAAGTCTGTATACAGCGGTTATCTCTGAAACAGTGTTTCAGTTTTAAGTTACGTATAAGTTCATTGTCCCTCATTCATGAAAAGAACTTTTTCAGAAAAAAAAAAACTCACACAGTGAGAATTTTAGTACATTCATTGTGTCAAAGAGAGAGAAAGAGGCATTGAGTAGTTCGCAGAGCACGACCTTGAGTGCTTCGTCTTCGTGCTGAAGATCATTTTATCCTGGGAGGCAGACGTCCACGAGTCTCAAAGCACCACAGTGACTGTGTGAGGGGCGAAATCTGCTTTAAGGAAATTGTGTCAAACACAAGACTTGATCTCTATTGTTCATCCTTTCACGCATTTGGTCTGTGAGTCTTTAATTATTTGCAGATTTTTGTTTATATATATTCAATATTTTTTAATTGTATTTGCCTTTAATATCTATTTGTGTTACTGCTTATTGTTAAATCTGTGTATTGTTCTTTTTACCTTATCACAAAATAAATTGTTGAATTATATCCAACAGAGCACATTGTAAAGAACCTACAGGTAGTAGCATATATTACAGAACTATAATATTTACCCAAAACCTTGAACACACCAGTAACAAGTATCCCAATCTAGAAGTCAAAGAGTTCACTACTCGAACACGATGTTAAGGTCTGATAGGAAATACTTTTTTTTTTTTTTGGGAGAAGTAAAATTACAGGGCGTACTAAAGTTTCCACATGGTTTGAGATTTGTGCCCTAGGCAATAAGTTTAAGCATAAGATGAAATCCCTTGTTGCACATCAGTTACAGCACATACCAATTATTAAAAAAATATTAAACAAAAAGATAAAAAAAACCCACAGATTATCTTCACCCTCAAAAATTAAAGGAAACTTATCTCTTTTTCTTTTTTTCCTTTTATTAATATTTTGGGATAGATGGGGAGGTGGCAGGGGGTGATTATTCAGTGGATTTAGCCTATCTAAGAAGAAACAATAATTCCTCCTCCCTGATGGCTGATGTAACTCTACTTTTATTAGGTTTAAATTGACTGCTGCAGAGCAATTTTGTGCCACCCTCATCAACAGGGTTTTTTCATACACAAATCCGAGACATGTTGTTGAGATCATTCATTGTTCATTTTCTCCCTGACCTATTGCACTCAACTCACCATGTTTATGCCCTTGCAAGTACTAGCCTCCTTCCACTTATCAATTTCTCAAATTCTTCCTATCTTTCTTCTTTCCATTATTACCATCACAAGCTCCAGCATTCCAGCAATAATATCCCTTATTTCCTCTTTATTTTCAATCAATATCAGAAAAATTCTGGCTTCTCTTTATAATTTATAGTTCCTCTTTACTTTTTTATTTTATTTTTTATACTATAATTAGAGTACCTATAGATGGGCCTTTGTTTCTTCTTTCACATGTAAATTAAGCAAAGAGAAAGCAAGAGTTCTATATATTATTTTTAATCTTTTCAATTTCATGTTCATGCAAACATGCATTGGAGTCATTGCAAAATACCCAAAAACAAAAAAAAAGCAGGAAACTTTACAAAATCTAGGAACCCAGTTCAGAAAAATTAAGATATAACACAAAGGCATTGAGATCAAACGAACCCCCAAAATTTCTGCAGCTACAGAAGCCAAGTCAATTTCATGTTCATGCAAACATGCATTGGAGTCATTGCAAAATACCCAAAAACAAAAAAAAAGCAGGAAACTTTACAAAGTCTAGGAACCCAGTTCAGAAAAATTAAGATATAATACAAAGGCATTGAGATCAAACGAACCCCCAAAATTTCTGCAGCTACAGAAGCCAAGTCAATTTCATGTTCATGCAAACATGCATTGGAGTCATTGCAAAATACCCAAAAACAAAAAAAAGCAGGAAACTTTACAAAATCTAGGAACCCAGTTCAGAAAAATTAAGATATAATACAAAGGCATTGAGATCAAACGAACCCCCAAAATTTCTGCAGCTACAGAAGCCAAGAAAATCACAATGTCCCAGAAAGTTTACACCAACAAACTGTGAAATAAAAGTTGGAGAGAGAGAGACCTGGTGGAGAGAGCAGCGTAGGGTGGAAAGGCGAGGTCTTCTGAAGGCATAGAGACGAAGATGGTTCGTAAGTGAAGGTGCAAAGAAACCCATTTTCGTAGGGAATTCCTGTGAAGATTTTGGCTTTAGGGTTTAAGATAAAAAAAAAAAAAAAAAAAAAAAAAAGAGAGAGAGAGAGTATAATTTTGAGGTTTAAGGTAGAGAAAATGAGAAACCCATCTCTGTTTTCTGGCCACAATGGCCAAATACCACAATTTTTTGAAATTTTTAGCAAAAAAAAACTGTTTCAGAAATAAATGGCAATCTATCACTTTTTCTAGTACTTGAGTTTGGTGAATTCGAGTATCCTATTTTATAGTTCCACCGTGGCTACTGAGCTGAAAATTGGTGATTAAAAAAAATAAAGAGATACTCGAGCTTGGTAAACTCGAGTACCATGCAACACAATCCTCAAGTATACCAGGCTCGAGTACCTTTTATAAAAAAAATACAGAAAATTTTTTTTCTACAGTATTCGAGTTTACCAAACTTGAGTACTGTGTAATTTTTGTTTTTGTTTTTTTTGCTTGAGGATAATTGACAAATAAACATAAAGATAAAAATAAGTAGCTTTTCTATGTTTTTATTTATTTAAATAGAAGCATTGTAAGATATAGAGATTTTAATTTCGAAATATAAATTTAATTTTTATATTGATTAAAATTGTTCATTATTTTCTGTATAAACTATTTCTACGATTTTATATGAAATTATTTTCTGTTCAGCCTTATTTAAGAAATTGTTCGCTCTCTTTTTTGCATAAATTATTTTCTGTTCGCTATTTAAAAAATTGTTTACTGTTTTCTCATAAAACACCTAGTGAAATCGTGTTTTCTAAATTTAAACGCCAAATCTGAATGTTTTTTCATGTTTGAATGTCACAATAATCGAATATATTTTTCTGCATTGATAAAATCTGTTTCTACATTTATGAAATTTTCTCTCTGCACATCATATTTACTGTATATTCAAATCTATTTACTGCATTCATAAAATATATTTTTTGCATTAATTAAAAATGTTCACTATTTTGTCATAAAAATTGTTCACTGTTTTTTGCATTAACTATTTCTAGCATTGGCGCAGTTATTGCACTTAAATGGTTTTTGTGTTTTTCTAAATTTGTAACCATATGAATAATGGACAAACTCCATGAAAGAAAAATGAATGATTCGTATAAATCACCTAATGGTAAATGCCTTGAAAAATTTGAATTAGTTGAATGTAGAAATTCGAGAAAAATCAATGGAAAATCAATGAACGTAGCAAATCGTGAATGTGTGCATAAGATGTACAGATAGTCTAGACTTGTTGAGAAATTTGATTTCGTTGAAAGTACAAAATAATGAAAATTCAAAGGAAAAGTATGTACGTTAGATGTATAGATCATATGAATTTGTTTAAAAATTTGAATTCATTGAATTTACAAACCTGTGAAAACTCAAGGAAACATTGTGTACATTAGAGGTACAAATAGTATGAATATGTTGAAAAATTTGAATTCGTTGAGTGTGTAAAATCATGAAAATTCAAATGAAAATTGAAGAGCGTACCAAATTGAGTAAACTTAATGGAAAATTAATTACATTAGATGTACAAATCATATATTTTTTTGCATTGATAAAATCTGTTTCTACATTAATAAAATTTGCTCTCTGCACACCATCTTCACTGTTTTCTCATAAAAATTGTTCACTGTTTTCTACATAAACTATTTCTAGCATTCTGCAAAAAATTATTTTCTGTTCAGCATTATTTAAAAAATTGTTCACTTTCTTTTCTACGTAAATTATTTTCTGTTCACTATTTAAAAAAAGTATTCACTGTTTTCTCGTAAAACACCTAGTGAAATCGTGTTTTCTAAATTTAAACGTTAAATCAGAATGCTTTTTCATGTTTAAATTTCACAATAATTGAAAATCCAAATTTGTATGTTTTTCATGTTCGAATTTCACAATAATCGAATCTGTTTTTCTGCATTGATAAAATCTATTTTGATACACACTTTGTCAAAATTATCCAACAATGATAGATTGTGATTGGTTGTTTATCACTTTCTAATAAACTCACTATTTTTTCTACTTCACCTACAGTCTACCATGTAGAAGTATAGAACAAGTGCGACAAAATGAGTAGAAATTAGAGATGATTTGAATACAATGAATCGTAATGTATTGAAAATTTCCCTTTATTACATTTTATTATTATTATTATTATCACCCCTTATTTAGTTTATCTAAAAAGTTAAACATTTTTGGGTTTTCCAAAAATCTATGCCACGAAATACATTGCGGGAAATCTAGACCAAAAAACTGCCAAAATAAAAAATTGAGCGGCATTGTTGCTGTACTTAAATAAGTTGTCATAAGCAGCATAAATTACTAACCAACCAAAAAAAAAAAAAAAACAGAAACTGCATCCACCTGATCAAATAAAGGTGGTAGGTTGGGTTTTCAGTTTTCACATACAACTTCGAAGCAGGTTCTTAACCAAATATTTTGTTTCTTTAAAGCCTTTCAATATCAAATTTGTTATATACTTTCCCTCTGTCTAGGGGCTGAGAGAGAATAGAATCTATATGTCTGGAAAAAAAAAATGTTTGTAATAGAATCTATGTTGGTTTAATGGCTGCAATCGTGCCTGAAAAATAAAATAAAATGTAGCTCAATAATCAATTTTCTATTATGACTTTCACCTCAAAGCATGTTTTGAGTGTCCATTTATGTGTGTGATTTTGGACTTGTTTCTATGTTTTTTTTTGGTGTTTGAAAGTAGTTGTGCCTGTTAAAAGTACTGAATGCTAATGTTAAGATCCATAACACTCAAAAACTGTTTGTAAGATCGATTCTGGCTCAAGTAGGACATGATATACTGTTCACTAATTTTTGCATAAACTATTTCTAGTAATCTGCAACAACTCCCCCTATGAAGAGCAACAACTCCTCCTAAGAACCACAAAGGTTAAAAAAAATTTCTCCCCCTATAAAAATAAGAAAAACAAAACAAGTTTTGGGAAAAACAGTTTGGGGAAAAATAAAGGGGGGGGGAAGACACACAAACTAAGGTGAGGATACACATGAAGAAAAAATATTCTCTCTTTCAATAAAATGCAAATATGGCACTATGTGACCCATAAACAATTGTATGAGTAGAGAAAATATTTGCACATTGATTATCCATCATATCTCTTAAGAAAAATATTTTCTACAGTTCACACATAAGAAATAGCATATACTAGAATGTACAAAACTTAAAAATTAATCAATCAATTTTTAAATCAAGTTGAGTACCCAATGTAGCAAAGTGTATGCATGTTATGTGTGAAAACAATGAGAGATATGACTGCAAAACTGCAAGCTGGATACAAAAACAATGCAATGCATGTGAATCCTAAACAAAAATGATGCATGAAAAAAAATTTTGATAAAAAACATAGAAACTGAAAATTTTTCAGTTTCGATCGATTGAGAATCGATTGAACATCAATCGAGTCAGGCAGACTCAAACCAAAAATTTTAATTGCAATTTCGATTGATCGAAAAACAGGTTCGATCGATCGAAAGTCTGGAAAAATTAGATTTTCGAAAAACAGAGCATTTTATTGCAGAAACTCCTCAAAGCACATTGTTTTATAAAAAATGCATGAGTATGAGACGAAAAAATTTTCAAAAACACTTGAATTTAACCCAGATCTTCCAAAATCAAGATTTTCAATCAATTTGTCCTCAAAGCGCAAACATTATACACATTTTACATTAAAATCAAGGAACTTTTAATCTTGGATGGCCACAATAAAATCACACACAATATAATGTAACAAGTTTAGCAAAGAGTAACTTGTGTAGTGTGTGCAACTAGCAAAAGCTTGAGATATATGTGAGGTGATATGTGAATAGCAATCAATCACAAAATCTACAAAATTCATCACATAGAATTTAAAAGAGACTATCACCTAAAGAGTTACATCATATAACTCCCATATCTCCTAGAACATAAGCTTGCAATCATGTATGTTTCTTGAATTTGCCTCATAATATACACACCAATTTTAATTATGTGATTTGGCATCAAGCCTAATAGTACACACCAATTTTAAGCATTAAGCAATTAAACCGAGGCTACACCTTATGTTCTTTTTGTGCATGTGCTACACTTTCTCGAGCACAAAATCTTATGATATGCACTAAGGTGTTCATGATTGGCTAGTGAACAGTGGTGAGATGGTTATTTATGCCTTTCTCAAAAGGATCAAGTCCGACAGTCAAATAACATGTGACTTCAAGATTAAGACAAAGTGATAAACACCATAAACATCTTTCTCACACAATATGCACTATAAAGCTTTAACTAGTCAAGTGCAATAAATAAGCTCACCAAAGCTCAACAAGGTATATAAACTTGTTATGTAAAGATAATATGGCCAATCCTTGATTATAAATCCAAGATGTGAAATACAAAACACAAAAATCCTTTTGGTTTTTTTTTAAAAATTTATGACCAAAAACAAAAAGCACATATTATGCTAAATGAACAATGCAAAAGCAATGCATGATAATGCAAAACTAAGCTATAGAGGGTACACAACCAAGAAATATCAATTTCTTAATTAACCCTTGAGTACATATACAAACTAGTACATACTCACACAAAATCAGAAATAGTTTAGTACGAACTATTCAAGTTTCTCCACAATATCAAGTATGTTCTAAATCAAGAGAGAGATATTATAACTCATGTAATCCTCAAGAAAAATAAAACAAGACACAAAATAAAATATTTTTGTCTTTTTGAAATTTTTCAATGTTTTTGGATTTTTTTTTAATAAAAAAACAACCTAAAAAACAAAACAACCAAAAACAAAAACAAAACATGTCCATAATCAATTGAAAGAATTAAATCAAGGACAAGTTAGCAGCACTCATCTTGGAGAATCTTTTCTCACCCATTTAACACGAGTATTCGGCTTTGTAGGTGAAAGTCCATGAGAAGCAGAGTGTATTTGAGTAATTACACAAATCTTCTGAGAAAGACTGAAATCCTGCAAATTCTTTTCACAAGCCAACAGGCTCAATTTTTCAAAAGAATATGAAATAATTTATATGGACTTATGGCAGGGGAAATATCATCACATATCCTAGATTGACATACTGAATGCTTAAATTTCAACTTATGACAATTAGGACAAATGTGACCACGAACACCACAAAAGTGGCAAACGGGAACAAATTTAGGAACATCAATATTCCTAACAGCAACTCTAGTCTCAGATTTTGGTTTTTGCCTCAACAAAGAACAATTTGGTCTAATATGACCAACAACACCACAAAGGCGACAGGTAGGCACAAAAACAGATTTATTATGCTCTCTAACAGTAGGTTTAGACTTAAGTTTAGAAACTTTAGCGTCTACATCAGAACTTTTACTTTTGTCTAACCTAGCAAAATAAGTCTTTTCTTTATTATTCCTCTTGAAAGGAGGGATATAAACTTTCTCAATTTTAGGCTTAAGAGAAACAGAAATACTTCTGTTATCAACAGAAGGCTTGGTACTAGTCAACTTTTCAATTTTAGTTTTAGATTTAACTAACTCTTATTCCAAGCTTTTCATCTTCTCATCTTAAGAGGAAATTTGATTTCTCAAAAATTCATTCTTTTTATTAGATTCATCTAATTTAACAACCAATTCCTTTTTTTCAAGATTAGCCAATTTTAACTCTTCCTTGAATTTTTTAGAAATTTTCAAAGATTTAGATAATTCCTTACGAAGAGTTTCAAAAGCATAAAAAAAATCAACAAAAACAATAGTGTCCTTTTTATTCAAAACATCACAAATATGAACAGAAAGACACTTCAAATTATCCATGATAACAAGGGTCAAGGATCAGCTCAGAGATCAAAAGATCTACAACAAGAAGAGCTACCCGCTCTGATACCACTTGTTACAGTTTAGACCCCTTAAAACACAACAATTGGATTAACCTATTTTATTAGCCAAGTGATTAACTTGGTCAAATTATGCAAATCTAGGTTCACACAATCAAATAATCATATCAAAAATATAAAGCAGCAGAATAATAAATAACACAATGATATGATCACCTAGGAAACCACACGGTAAAAACCTGGGGAGGATTTGACCTAGCTATCATCAAGGTAAACTGAATCCACTATGTGAAAGAATCGAAGTTCACACAAAAAGACTTACAAGCTCTCCGCTTGACTTCCTAATGCTACCTACCAGTAGAACTTACTAACACGACCACGTGTAAGCTCCGAATTCACGGACTCCTTCTTTCTTGGATTCTCCAATCAAGTACAAGCACCCACGCTTGTTATTCTTTAAGTTCCAATGGCAGCAACTGAGTTGATCATCAAGATATTGAAATAATCTCTATCTTGAAAACCCTAAGTTTATGTGAAGGAAAACTTCTCAATGATCTCACAAGAGATTCACATAAACCGCAAATATGAGCAACAAAGACTTAGAGAAGTTTGGGTACAAAACCCTAGATACAAAAGAGGCACTCTCTTCTCTCTCTCAAAAGTCTCAAAAACGTGGCTTAGGGTTTCCTTTATATAATGGGAGAAGTAGATCTGAAACCCTAATCCTTAATGGGCTTAAGCCGCTGTTTGGGCCGACTTAAAATTCTGTAGATACGATTTTCAATTGATCGAGCCTGTTCTTCGATCGATCGAACCAGGCAGAATATGAAGTCTTCTTCTTGCAACTTGTATGTTCTTGAATCTTGACTTGAATCACCTTGAGCATTGTCTAATAAAACCTATAGACTCTAAGATCGATATCTAGATAAGTTTGTGTTCACAATTTGCTAATTGTTCTAAACATTTAGAAACTAACAAATTTTATGCAAAATCGTAGAAATAGTTTGCGCAGAAAATAGTGAACAATTTTTATGATAAAACAATGAATAGTTTTAATTAATGCAGAAAACAAATTTTATGAATGTAGTAATCAGATTCGAATATATAGTAAACATGATGTGCATAGAGCAAATTTTTTTTACATAGAAACAGATTTTATCAATGCAGAAAAACAAATTCAATTATTGTGAAATTTAAACATGAAAAAGTATTTAGATTTGACGTTTAAATTTAGAAAACACGATTTCACTAGGTGTTTTACGAGAAAATAGTGAACAATATTTTTAAATAGTGAACAGGAAATAATTTATGTAGAAAAGAGAGTGAACAAGTTTTTAAATAATGTTGAACAGAAAATAATTTTATGCAAAATCGTAGAAATAGTTTATGCAGAAAACAGTGAACAATTTATATGAGAAAACAATGAACAATTTTAATTAATGCAGAAAAAAGATTTTATGAATGCAGTAATCAGATTCGAATATAGAGTAAACATGATGTGCATAGAGCAAATTTTATTAGCGTAGAAACAGATTTTATCAATGCAGAAAAACAAATTCAATTATTGTGAAATTTAAACATGAAAAAGCATTCAAATTTGACGTTTAAATTTAGAAAACATGATTTCACTAAGTGTTTTACGAGGAAACAGTGAACAATTTTTTTAAATAGTGAACAGAAAATAATTTACGCAGAAAAGAGAGTGAACAATTTTTTAAATAATGTTGAACAGAAAATAATTTTATGCAGAATGCTAGAAATAGTTTATGTAGAAAACAGTGAACAATTTTTATGAGAAAACAGTGAAGATGGTGTGCAGAGAGCAAATTTTATTAATATAGAAATAGATTTTATCAATGAAAAAAATAGATGATCTGTACATCTAATGTAATTAATTTTCTATTAAGTTTACTCAATTTGGTATGCTCTTCAATTTTCATTTGAATTTTCACGATTTTACACACTCAACGAATTCAAATTTTTCAACATATTCGTACTATCTATACCTCTAATGTACATAATTTTTCCTTGAGTTTTCACAGTTTTGTACATTCAATGAATTCAAATTTTTAAACAAATTCATACGATCTATACATCTAACGTACATACTTTTCCTTTGAATTTTCATTATTTTGTACTTTCAATGAAATCAAATTTCTCAACAAGTCTAGACTATTTGTACATCTTATGTACACATTCACGATTTGCTACGTTCATTGATTTTCCATTGATTTTTCTCGAATTTCTACATTCAACTAATTCGAATTTTTTGAGGCATTTACAATTAGGTGATTTATATGAATTATTCATTTTTCTTTCATGGAGTTTGTCCATTATTCATATGGTTACAAATTTAGAAAAACACAAAAACCATTTAAGTGCAATAACTGTGCCAATGCTAGAAAGAGTTCATGCAAAAAATAGTGAACAATTTTTATGACAAAACAGTGAACAGTTTTAATTAATGCAAAAAACAGATTTTCTGAATGCAGTAAGCAAATTTGAATATACAGTAAATATGATGTGTAGAGAGAAAATTTCATAAATGTAGAAACAGATTTTATCAATGCAGAAAAATATATTCGATTATTGTGAAATTCAAACATGAAAAAGCATTCAGATTTGGCGTTTAAATTTAGAAAACACGATTTCACTAGGTGTTTTATGAGAAAACAATGAACAATTTTTTAAATAGTGAACAGAAAATAATTTATGCAAAAAAGAGAGCAAACAGTTTCTTAAATAATGCTGAACAGAAAATAATTTTATGTAAAATCGTAGAAATAGTTTATACAGAAAATGGTGAACAATTTAAATCAATGTAGAAATTAAATTCATATTTCGAAATTAAAATCTCTATATCTTACAATGCTTCTATTTAAATCAATAAAAACATAGAAAAGCTACTTATTTTTATCTTTATGTTTATTTGTCAATTATCCTCAAGCAAAAAAAAAAAAAAAAAAAAAAAAAAAAAAAATTTACATAGTACTCGAGTTTAGTAAACTCGAGTACTGTAGAAAAAAAATTTTCTGTATTTTTTTTTATAAAAGGTACTCGAGCCTGGTATACTCGAGTATTGTGTTGCATGGTACTCGAGTTTACCAAGCTCGAGTACCACTTTATTTTTTTTAATCGCCAATTTCCAGCTCAGCAGCCACGGTGGAACTATAAAATAGGGTACTCGAGTACTAGAAAAGGTGGTAGATTGCCATTTATTTCTGAAACAGTGGTTTTTTGCTAAAAATTTCAAAAAATTATGGTATTTGGCCATTTTGGCCCTGTTTTATGATAATTTCACTCTCTGTGTTCTGTATTTCTGCTATTGCCGTCATTGTTATGATGTTCATGAGTTTTCTTCATTCTCTTCTAAGGTCCTTGCTAGTGTTCATTGGCCCAAGCCCAAGATGAACGGGCCATTATGGGTTTGATCTATCTGTTAAACCTTTTCTTTGTCTTCATTATAAATTTATAATCAGCACAACTGCACATAAATATTTCATCCCACTAATCTTTCAAATCAAATGATGGCTTGGGTTATAGCCAATTCAACTAATAAAGTCTTTGGTAAATATGCATCTCTAATAGCCTAGCTACCTTACCGAGAGTTTTATAACTTAACTGGTATTTTTTGGTATTTCCAATAATACATCTAGGGTTCAAATCTATGCTACTATGATGTAATGAAGTATAAACAATAGAACACACTAGACAAAGTCTAATGATATCCTAGTGTGGTTCTTGTCATTATTACTTGGATGCTAAAGGAATAATGATAAATTATTTTTATATGGTAACAGACCAAGATAGCATTAGTAATGAAATTAGTTATTGTCTGATCATAGTGGTTGGTATTCACTCACTATTGAGGAATATTAATTGCAAGATTATGTTGTCGTTGCGTCTAATATATTATGGCTTATGGATTACCAAAATGTGAGATTGTTAAGTTCTAAAGGTTAAGTGTTTGAGATCCATGATAATTAGTAAGTCTTGATAAGTTGTAATATCCGCATTTTGTTGGGTTATAGATTGACCCTAGTTAATTAATCTAATTATCCAAATTGATTAATCAGTCAAATTACAAGCAAATTAGATTAAGGCACAATAAAATCACCAAACTAAATTAGAGTGCAGTGGAAAATAAGTTTAACGCGATAATTTGATTATGATGGGAAAAACTCTAGCAAACAAAATCCCACCAAGTGAATTTCAAGTTACCACTCTCAAAGAATCCACATACAAGAAAAAACGGTTACAAGCAAGATGTGTATGAAATATATACAATAAAGTACTCTCATATATGCATTTTTTTTTTTTTGATGCGCATATATGCATTTTTAGTTGCACTTTAATGCTATTTTGTGGCTGATTATAAGTTGTCTTTGTTTTATAGGTAATAAATGATTTACATGCTAATGAGAATTGGTGGAAGAATAAAATGAAGAAAAAGAGGTTCAGGCCTATTGATTCAAAGCCAACATGAAAAGAAGAAGGACCTAGAGACACGTGAAGGAGTAAAAGAAAAAGAAATAAAAAAAATAACAATAGAAGTGCTTTCGTGGGACTAGGAGATATACAGTGGGCTTGGGGTTTTAATTGCTCTTTGTTAACTTGGGCTAGTCTTTGGTATTGGCTGGGCACGACTTGTAGGGTATCGTGTAGCTTACAATCCTAGTCTCACTTGTATTAGGAACTAGTTATAGGCCCGTGTGTTGCACAATTTTATGAAAAAGCTTATAAAATAAATGTATAAATAATTATATATTTTAATAGATTCAATAAAGACAAAAGCAAAAATGATCAAGTGTAAATAATTATCTCACTAAAATAAGGGGTAAGATTTCTTCCTAAAACTAAATTAAATTGATAATTCCAAATTGAATTTTAAATTGATAATTATTTAAAAAAAAGTACTAAACAATTGATAAATCTAAAATTAATATAATCTTGATAATATTATAAATTAAAATTAAAGTTGATAATTGAAGAATACACGTGTAGAACATCTTGATAATTTGATGTAACATAAAAATCAAATAAGAAAATTGTTAAAAATAATCTATTAATTCTAACCATATTTAATCATTAATTCTAAGACCCTAACCCTAAGCATATAAATTAGATCAAAGCTAAGAAAATTAGTTTAAACAAAAGGCAAGCAATACATAAAACCTAATCAATTTAATAAAAACAAAATACAAAAACAAAGAAAGAGCCTTTAGAAACTTGACAATGTTTTCGAATGTTTTGAATTCATTAATTAAAACCACATGAAGACAAAAAACCAATAATAACACTAAAGAAAATAAAAAAATGAAAATAATAATAATAAAAGAATAAATAATGTATACCTGTGAACAATTTTAGACCCCTTAAAACAATCAGATTAACCTAGTTAATTAGCCAAGTGATTTACTTAGTCAATTTAAGTAATTCTAGGTTATCACAAACATACAATCATATCAAAATAATAAAGCAACGAAATAATAAATAACACAATGATATAATCACCCAGGAAACCATACGGTAAAAACCTGGGGAGGATTTGACCTAGCTATCCTCAAGGTAAACCTGAATCCACTATGCAAAATAATCGAAGTTCATACAGAAGGACTACAAGCTCCCCGCTTGACTTCCTAATGCTACCCACCAGTAGAACTTACTGATACGACCACGTGCAAGCTCCGAATCCACAGACTCCTTCTTTCTTGGATTCTCCAATCAGCTACAAGCACCCACGCTTGATATTCTTTAAACTTCAATGGTAGCAACCGAGTTGATCATCAAGATGTTGAAGTAATCTCTACCTTGAAAACCCTAAGCTTTGTGTAAAGGAAAGCTCCTCTAGATCTCACAAGAGATTTACACAAAACAGAAAAGTATGAGCAACAATACAATTGGAGCAACTCTTAAAACGTGGCTAGGGTTTTCCTTTATATACCTAGGGTAAAAACAGAAAACCCAAAACGTTTAATGAGTTAGGGCTGAGCTGGAATTTTCTGCAGGAAAGCATTCTGCTCGAGATTCGATCGATCGAGCCTTTCCTTAGATCGATCGAGCCAGGCCGAAATGCACCAATGCATCTTGCAGCCACTCGATTCCAACTTTACATGAAAGACCCAACTTTGAGCAAGCCTAATCAAGACTAAATAACCTGTTTTGATCATGGTTTGCCAACAATACAAATTTGAGTTCTAAATACATAAATTCCTAAATATTTAGAACCTAACAAACTCATCCTTTGGCAATCCGTGACAAAACACAAACAATAAGCTCAAAGTTTACAATTAAACAGCCTTTTACAAAATAATGCTCATAAAGACTAAAATTCAATCCTAACTACTATCCATCAATTGCAAGTGTAGACAGCAGCTCAATTGAATCAACCTGTATATTCCTGAAATACTCAACAAACGCATAAACGCATGTGTGACAGAAAATAGTATATAAACAGGTATAACATTCTTGTATGATTCACACAACACATAATAAAGACATATATCAATGAATAACTCAAAGAATATAGATCAATAAACAGTGAATCCAAAGAAACAAGAATCAACAAAAAATCATGTATATCAATCAATGTTACTCCCCCTAACATGAATATCCCAAAAAAATGATATACAAGGTGAAGCGCCTAAATACAATCTACTCCACAAAACAAAAAAATCTCCCTCACTACAAAAACTCTTCTACAAACTCTACTCCCCCTTTTTGTGACAGAATGCCAAAGGGCAATCACAATCCATCATTAAAAGGAGGTGGTGATGGTGATCGAAGATGCGCCAGATCAGCTCGTAAAGCTCGGATCTCGTCAAAAAAGTCCACCAAAAGCTGACCATGAGCCGCCTGGACAGTCATGACAGTCTCCAAAGTACAACAGATATCAAAGTCATCTGATGGAGGTGGAGGAATAGCAGCAGCAGCAGTAGCATCAGGATCAGGAACATCCTCACCAGTAGGACCTGTAGAAGAAGAGGGAGGAGGTGCGGACCCAGAAGGCTCAAACCTAGGGTGTTTAGAGCCAGCTCGAAGATGAGCAGCCCTCTGTCTAAGAAAAGACGCACCTATGGGACCGATGACATGTACAGGCTCCAAGGAAGGGAAATCCTTTAGACCTAAGTAAAGAAGAATCCTATGAATAAAAATAGGATGAACCAGTGCATGAGCAGAAGATGAACTCCTATACACTTCGTTCAAAGAACAAAGGAACAAGTGGGGAAAACTGAAAGGAGCATCAGTAACAAGAGTGTACAGAAATACACACCTCTTGAGAGGAATGGTGTGCAGATGAGAAATGGGCCAAAAGCAATGACACACTATCCTAAAAATAAGATAGTGTAGCTCAGAAAGCTCAACAGTGGTGATCCTAGGATCAGAACCCCATTGGATAGATGACCCAGTGATATAAGACATGACATCACTCAAAATTGGAGACTCATTATAGGGATAGACAGGGTGCTGGACCAAAGGTACCCCAAGAGCATCAGCCACTACTGTAGGAGTAATGGTGTACTCTACACCTTGTGTCCAACTCTTTACTAAAGTGTTGGAATCATAGACGTGGATCGAGATGTTTGAAAAGAACTCTCAGATCAAGGTAGCAGGTGGAGGAGGATCAGAAATATCCACCAAGGGTAACCAGCCCCGACGCTCTATGTTTGCCCTAATGGCAGGATCTAACTCATCTAGAACGACAGACCGCTCAGACCAGATCTTACGCCTAAGGTTCAGCTTCTCATAAATTTCCTGGTTTTTCTCACTAGGAAATTTCACTCGGTCAAAGATGGAGGGGAAGGAGTAGGTGAGGGGATAGACCTACGAGCTCTAGTCTTCCTAGGCATGATGCTAAGGAAAGGACAGAGACACAAGAAAGAGAGAAAAAAAATAAAAACCAAGGGCAGACTGCAAATTAGCATAAGTAAAATATAGAGCAAAAATTTATATAATGCATGAACAGTTAAAATGGCATGATGCATGTACTAATGCAGTAAACAAAGTTCAAAATTAAGTTCAATTGAACAAAAATGGCTTGAGCATAGAGTTTCTAACAAAAACCCCAAAAAAATTTTAAAATCACTTGAAAAATTTTGAAACACATGGATGAATTAAGCATTACAAAACATAACACATAGATTATAATGCCTAATTACATCCAATCATCAAGCCAATTTTATCAATTTCAACCTAATTGAACAAAATCCCCAATTTGGAACCAAACATAAACCCTAGAAATTTCAATTTCTTACAAAACTCAAAATTGATCAAATTAATCAATCACAATCAAGTTTATAACATGTCCCCATAAAAACCCATTGATCAATTGCACAAAATTGGGCATGAAACATCAGAAATCCCAAATTTAGAGAGGTCCGAAATTTAGAGAGAAAATGCATGAAAAACGCATGAAAAATGCAATTAAACTCAAAAATGAGGGGCAAAAGAGACTTACCGGCTAGAGGGAAGAGAAATCTTGCAAAAATTTTGGAGGAAAACGACAAAAAATCGCAGTAGATCCGTGCCAAGTCGGAGAGAGAAAAGAAAGTTTAAAAAAAACTTTTGAAAAGTGAAAAGAATCAGTCAAAGAACACTATTTGAAAAAGCTGATTCACGACTTTTGATTGATCGAAAATTACTTTCGATCGATCGAGTCACTCAAAAATTTTTAAAAAGGAATTTTAAAATTTTCGATTGATCGAAAAACAGACTGGATCGATCGAAATAGGCAGCGGATCACAGTGTTTTGGGAAAAATTCCAGTTTTGAAAAATCAAACCAATTTTTTTAAAAAAATAGCTCCTCAAAGCATTAAAATCAAAGAAACATAATGCATGAGTATGAAATGAAATGGAATGCTTTTTCAAAAACCCAAATTTGTAATCCTAGTTTCTCCAAAGAAGGTTTCAGCCAGTTCTTCTTTTAATTTCTCAGTCAAAAATAATGTTTTGCATAATTCTCAAGATATTTTCAAACTTGGTTGGTCATACCAAAAAAACACACAATAACATGTACAGTGTTTAGCAAAGAGTAACTCGTGTAGTGTGTGCAAACTAGCAAAAACTTGAGGTACATGTGAGGTGATATGTGAATAGAAATCAATCACAAAGCCTACAAAATTCATCACACAGAATTTAAAAGAGACTCACTTAAAGAGTTACATCATATAACTCCCACATCTCCTAGAACATAAGCTTGCAATCATGTAAATTTCTTGTATTTAGCCTCTTAATTATGTGAATTGGCATCAAGCCTAATAGTATACACCAGTTTTAATTATGTGAATTAGCATCAAGCCTAATAATACACACCAATTTTAAGCATTAAGCAGTTAAAACGAGGCTACACCTTATGTTCTTTTTGTGTATGTGCTACACTTTCTCAAGCACAAAATCTTATGATATGCACTAAGGTGTTCATGATTGGCTAGTGAACAATGGTGAGATGGTTATTTATGCCTTTCTCAAAAGGATTAAGTCCGTCAATCAAACAAAATGTGACTTCAACATCAAGACAAAGTGATAAACACCATAAACATCTTTCTCACACAACATGCACTACAAAGTTTCAACTAGTCAAGTGCAATAAATAAGCTCATCAAGGCTAAACAAGGTACATAAGACATGTTATGTGAAAATAAATTGACCAACCTTGTTTTCAAAAACCAAGAAAACAATGTCAAACACATTTTTGTTTTCTTCCCTTTTTTTAATATTTTTTTTATTAAAAAGAAAACAAATAAATCTTAGAATGAAATGCATGAATGTAATGCAATGCAAGTCCTAGAAAAAAACACAAAAACATAAAAACCAAAGAACAATGGTCACAGAGGAATGGGCAATGAAGCACAAGGACCATGTCAGAAAAACTCAATTAGATCGAGTCTTTTGCATCCAAGACCTTTTAGATGCAACATGAGTATTGGAGTTCTTATTCACATTTGAGTGATTTCCAACTCTAGAATTGGAATAAAGGTTCAACGTCTTAACCAATTCACCAATAAGTGCCATAGGATCTTGTGCTTGAGGCACAGGCACTTTTGGTTTGTTTGCTCTCTTAGCAGCTTGAAGCTTGTAACATTTGGGACGAATGTGTCCAGACTTTCCACAATAATGACAAACCCAAGCAGGTTTACCATGCATCTTGTCCTTAAAAAGAGTAGAATCCTTAGGTTTAGACTCTCCTAGATCAACCCTAATCTTCTTAGGAGGTGAAACTTCTACAGATTTGACAACCTCACTCACAGGGGATTTGACAGTTTCACTCACAACCTCACTCACAGAAGGTTCAAAAGAAGAAGAAGGAACAAAGTTCGTGAAATGTGGTGCAGAATCAAAGATGCTTTCAACATATCCTAAACCAGATTTATCAGAAGGATACTTTTGAATATTCAACATTTGATCAAGTTTAGAACTAGCAGATCTAGCAACAGATAAATCATGTTCCAAAGTTTTAACTTTATCAAGCAAAAGCATGTTCTCAGATTTAACTTTGTTCAAAAGATCATTAGCATCAAACAGTTTAACAAGCAAATTCTTCTTTTCAAGCTCAAGAGATTCAATTTTCTTCAGGCCAAGTTCAACATTCGTAGCATCTTTTGCAGTAATTTTGCAAAGTTTATTGTAGGCCTCTTGAAGATCTGCATCCTCAGAGAGTTTCCATTCAGAAGGGTTCTCTTCAACAGATATACTTTCATTGACTACAGCAGTAGCAATGAAAGCAATGAAGTTTCCATCCTCGTCACATCCAGACTCATCATCAGAAACCTCATTATCACTAAGGGTTACAGTCATAGCTTTACCCTTAGACCTCAAGAATGTAGAACATTCAGATTTCACATGACCATACCCTTGACAGCCAAAACACTGAGCAGCCAATGGATTGTTTGAAGATTGACCAACTTTTTCTTTAGGTTTTTCAAAATTATTAACCTTAGTGGGATCATTCTTCCTAAAGTTTCTAGGTTCAACAGTGTTTGTACCTCTTACCTTTCTATTGTTATTCCTAAGAAAGTTTTTAAAGTTTTTGGCAAGGTACGCAATCTCTGTAGCAGAGAGCTCATCATCAAATCCACCACCATCAACATCAATAACTGACTTAAGAGCCATTGATTTGGATTTGTTCACTTTGGGTAGGTCAGACTCATAGGATTAAAGAGATCCTACAAGCTCATCAACAGGGATGGAGGTCACATCCTTGCTTTCAATTATGGCAGTCACTTTGGGTCTAAAGTCCTCAATTAAAGATCTAAGAATCTTCCTAACAATTTTAGGTTGATCATAGATTTCACCCAAATTAAAAGCAGAATTAACAATATCATTTAATTTAGCATAGAATTCATTAAAAGATTCATCATCAGACATTCTAATGCTTTCAAATCTAGAAGTCAATTGCTGCAGTTTATTGATCTTAATTGCCTTTGTGCCTTCATGCACAGTTTGGAGGATTTTCCAAGCAGCAACCTCAACATTAAAGATCCTCTTAAATTCCTCCATAGAAACAGCATTAAAGATGGCATTCATAGCTTTGCTATTGAAGCCTGTTGCTTCCTTCTCAGAAGTTTGCCACTCACTTATAGGAGTAATGGGCTTCTGCCATCCGTATTCAACGGAATTCCAAACTTTCTCATCAATGGATTTCAGGAATGCTTTCATCCTTACTTTCCAATAAGCATAGTTATTCCCATCAAAGTGAGGAGGAACAACAAGAGAGTGTCCATGCTCCATGATAAAAGGGGTCAAGGATCAGTTCAGAGATCAAGAAATATCTAACTAGAGAGCTACCCGCTCTGATACCACTTGAACGGTTTTAGACCCCTTAAAACAATCAAATTAACTTAGTTAATTAGCCAAGTGATTTACTTAGTTAATTTAAGCAATTCTAGGTTATCACAAACATACAATCATATCAAAATAATAAAGCAGCGGAATAATAAATAACACAATGATATGATCACCCAGGAAACCACACGGTAAAAACCTGGGGAGAATTTGACCTAGCTATCCTCAAGGTAAACCTGAATCCACTATGCGAAAGAATTGAAGTTCATACAGAAGGACTTCAAGCTTCCCGTTTGACTTCCTAATGCTACCCACCAGTAGAATTTACTGACACGACCACGTGTAAGCTCTGAATCCATGGACTCCTTCTTTCTTGGATTCTCCGATCAGCTACAAGCACCGACGCTTGATATTCTTTAAGCTTCAATGGTAGCAACCGAGTTGATCATCAAGATGTTGAAGTAATCTCTACCTTGAAAATTCTAAGCTTTGTATAAAGGAAAGCTCCTCTAGATCTCACAAGAGATTTACACAAAACAGAAAAGTATGAGTAACAATACAACTGGAGCAACTCTTAAAACGTGGCTAGGGTTTTTCTTTATATACCTAGGGTAAAAGCAGAAAACCCAAAACGTTTAATGAGTTAGGGCTGAGCTAGAATTTTCTGCAGAAAAGCATTCTGCCCGAGATTCAATCGATCGAGCCTTTCCTTCGATCGATCGAGCCAGGCCAAAATGCACCAATGCATCTTGCAGCCACTCGATTCCAACTTTACATGAAAGACCCAACTTTGAGCAAGCCTAAACAAGACTAAATAACCTGTTTTGATTATGGTTTGCCAACAATACAAATTAGAGTTCTAAATATATAAATTTCTAAATTTTTAGAACCTAACAACCTGCATTGTCATGGGATTTAGGCATTCACATATTGAAATAAGTTTCACTCCAAAAAAGATATATAGGGTTATATATATTGGTAGATTTCCATTTGAAATATAATTCATTTAAATCTTATTGAAATTAAAGATATTTAATCAATGTGTTTGTTTTTATCCCATAAAAATTGGAATTAAAAAAAGGTCATATGAATAGAATGAAAAAAAAGAGTTGATTCAACATAACGTAACATATAAAAAATTAAAAATTTAAAAAAAAGAAAAGAGGAAGAGAACGTGGTTGATAGTTATAAGGAATTTTGATATATATATATATATATATATATATATATATATTTTAAATGTCATCAACGTAGAAATTATCAAATTAATGGAGACATATATTGTTTTTTGGAATAGATAGAGATTATCAAATTATTGGAGATATATACTGTTTCTTGAGATAAAATTAAATTTTTGTATGTTAAATATTATCCCCTAATTTAAGAAATATATCCTAACAAATAAAAAAATAATGTTAATTAGATGATAAATATTATCTAAATTAAATTTTTGTATGTTAAATATTATCCCTTAATTTAAGAAATATATCCTAACAAATAAAAAAAATAATGTTAATCTAATTTTATTTAATGATAAGAATGAATTAGAGTCTTGGTAGTATACTATTCATTTTTAGTTCTTTAAAAATCTAAAAATTTAATTAAATTTCTGCAATTTGGTGAAGCCATGTGGCGCAACCACGGCGTCTAAGCCCAAATTTTATTATATATAATATGATTTTCATAGAATCAGGCGGCTTCTTTTTGAAGTGCGCGTCTTTGTGTGATATAAATATGAGCAAAAAGTAGAGTAAGGTAGACAGCTTGGGGCCTAGTGCGCAGGAAGCAGGCAGCCGCGTGTGGCTTTCTCTATGGCTTTTTTCTATTTCTTTCTCTATTTTATTTATTTAGTTTAATATTTAGTATTTTATTCTTATGTTTTATTTCAATTACCATGAGTAGCTTGATGAAGCGTAAGTTCGTTAGTCAGATTGGGTAGATAGAACCAATCCCTTGTCTGCGTGAATGTATCCTCAAAGATGGTTACCAGTGTGGTGCCTGCCACAATGTCTCCAATGCCAAAGTCAGTGTAAGGAAATTTTTTGAGAAGGAGTAATGCAATGTAACAGAATAAAAGGGTATTTCTCAGTATGTGTGTATGTACGTTGTGTTGGTGCCTGGAGTGCTATATATATACATTCTCTTCGTTCCTAGCCATTGTGGCTATTATGGTGGTTTTAATACTCCTTTGGGTAACATTTCATCCCCAATAATATGATCTTTAATGGGCCCCCAACAGTCAATATAGCTGGCCTTGTAATCGCCCTGATTATTCATTGACTTCATTTAATGGTGTCTCTGCCTCATTAGTGGTGCAGCTATATCGTCGGGAATGTGTGGTTGTTTCGTCCGTCAAGATGGTTTTGTCAGTATAAAAGGATTCGTCATGAGAAGTCCATCTTGTCAATCCCATCAGCTGCCCCCCAGCTTCTGTGGTCATCATGACATGTTAGGACGACCACGGAAGATGAGAGGTTTTTACTGAGCTGTATGTGGCGCTAGGAATTTCGCTTTGCATTAAACGCATAGTGGTTGCGTGGACACGTGGCACGTTCTGACCGGTGGAGTTAATGCTCCAATTATATGACCCTTGGGTTTCCCGCTGAATTTCAGTTTCTTGGGCTTTTGGTTTTTAAACTTCTTTTCTCTTTAATTTCCCCTTTCATCTTTTCGAACCTCTTTTCGTTGCTTTGAGTGTTTTCTCCTCCGATTTTTCTCTGTGACCTTTCTCCAAACTAGTGCGAGGCAAAGTTTTCCTTTTTCCACTAAGGTATGTTTCTCTTCCTTTTTCTTCTTTCTTTTTGACGTAGATACATATACTGTGGTGGATTTCTAATTTTCTTTCCTTTTCCTTTTTTTTGTGTTTTCCTTTGGGTCTCGAGGTTCTTGGGATTTATCTTTCTTTTTTGTGTCTTCTAGTTTTTCCAGAGTTAATAATTCTGCAGTTAGGATAGCTCACCCCTCAATTTCTTTCCTTTTCATGCGTCTAGGGGGGTCTTTAAGGGTTTTCCCATACCTTGAGAACTTTATTTTTGAGGGTAATAGTTTGGCTGTTGCATTGGCTGATTTGTTGCCTTTGCTTCGTCAATCGATTGACTGGTTTGAGAACGTGGTGAGAGAGCGGGAAGAAATGTTTGAGGTCAGGACTAGTGAGCTCGAGACTAGGTTATCGTCTAACGGTAACCCAGTGGAGGCTGATATAGCCGTTTCTTCCCCTCAAGAGGTTAGGGTTTTTATGCCTTCGAGGAAAGGTACGGGCTGGATGCTGATACCTTAGGTAGATTTTAAGATAGATTTCAATTTCCGGAGCGAGTTAGGGTTCGCTTGCCGGGTGAGGATGATCAGGCCTATCATTTCTTCCCCGGAGAGGTATGCTTTTACGAGTCTGCCTTCGTCTGTGGGTTGAGGTTGCTTGTCCATCCTTTCCTTATGGAGCTCTTGGACCACTTTGGTATTGCTTCAGGGCAGCTTATGCCTAACTCATGAAGGATAGTGGTCAGTTGTATGGGGATATGGCTGGCTGCTAATGACAGGGATATGATCAGGGTAGACAAAGTTACCTACCTATACCGCTTGAAAGAGTCTAAGGAACATGGGTACTATGAATTGGTGCCCTGGGAATAGAGGACCAGGATTGTCAAGGGTTTACCTTCGTCTTTCAGGTATTGGAAGTCCAGGTTTTTCTTTGTGTCAAGGGACGATTTTGAGACTCCCTTTGGCAAGGTTTGGGGTGATCTCCCGAGGTTGCGTCGTCGGTGGGGAACCCCGACCTTAGGTGCGTCATTACTTCTTCTCGTCATCTGAGTTTTGTTTTGCTTGCTGTTATCTCTACTTACTCCTTTATCCCTTGTTTTGTGCAGTGAAAAGGCGGCCTAAACTTAAAAGTAGGTATAAAGAGCATGTGCAGAAATCAATTGAATACGCGCTGACGATTGAGAGCTGGGAAGATCTTGTGGACCCTCATACTCTCGCTTTTTATTGTCTCAGGCTAGAGCCTTCTTCCTTTGTCTTGCCTAATCTTGAGATTGAAGGAAAAAAGAGTAAATGCTTATGTTCGTCAACAATTACTTCCTCTTTTCTTTTCTTTTTTTTTCTTTTTTTTAAGGGTTTCCCTCTTGCAGAAATGACGACTAAGTTCAACAAGGATATGTATGCCAAGATGAGGTCCAAGAAGGACGAGTCGTTGTCTAATATTGGAAAAAAGATGGTACGCGTCACTGGGAGGAGTCCCTCAGTCACCCCTGCTGTCACTATCACTCCCATCGTCTCCGACACTGAGATGACAAGGACGGCCTCTCCTACAACATCGGTTGAAGAGATAGATACTTCCGCCTCTAAAAGGCTACGGTTGTCTGAGAAAGAAAAGAAGAAGGTTGATTCTCATTCGTCAACCATTTGGGATGACGAGAAATTGGCGGTGGACAGGGCTCATGAGGTTGTGACCGTCGAGGATTTGAAGGTCTTCTTTGGTGTGCCCTTTAACAATGTCGTGACTCACCACGTTCATAAGCTTGTTCAGGTAAAATGTTTGTGCAACTTTTAGTCTCTTTTCCTTTCTCATTCTACTGAAGACTTTGAATTTCTTTCTAGGTATTGGGGGAAAGTCTTCATATTACCTTTGAGTATTTTACTTAAGAGGCTAAGGTGGCGTCTCTCACATCCAAAATGGAGGCTTTGAAGGTGGAGAATTCTACATTGAAGAAGAAACTTATTGACTCCATGGGCGAGGCTACCTCCCTAAAGGAAAAAGTGAAAACCTTGAATGAAGACCTTAGAGTTGAGCGGCTGTTGACATTGGAGAAGGATGAGCAACTTTTGGGTGCCAAGGAGAAGCTCAAGACAATTGCTGCTAGGTCTGTTGAAGCTTTCCAGACTACTGACGAGTACAACACCGTCATGTTTAGCTGGTATTTCAAGGGCTTCGAGCTTTTGAGGAGGTATCTCGTTAAGCATCCCTTCGGCATGGACTTGGAGAAACTGGACCTGGAAGAGGTTGATCAGGAGATGGCTACTGACGAGGCTACCCAGCCTTCTGCCACTGAGACTGATGCTCCTGAGAACGCCCCTGCTAATAATGCTGCTTCTGGTGACGCCCCCATTGGTGACCATGTCGCTACAGATGTCTGAACCTGAGCCTTATGAAAATTTTTCTCTCTTTTTTTGTGTGCCCATTATGTTTTGGGCTTTTTGTAAATCTAATCTCGTAACAATTTCTCTTTAATCTGTCTTAAGAACAATATTTTTGGCCCAGTGTTTATGGGCCTTTAGATGTGAAAACAATGGTAACTGCCCGTGGTTTTTGGGCTTTAATTAAATTTGTAGTTGTGTACTTACTTGTATTTGTGATTGCACACTTTTTGGTTTATAGTATGCTTGTGGTATCTTACAACCGTCCATGTTACGTACTTAGTGAAATTTTTAGTTGTGACTTTTCCTTCGTTAATGATTTTTGTCTATTCTGGTTTGTAGTTTCGTCAATAACTTACATTCGTCTAGGCGGAATAGTGTTACTTAGCCATTTTTGGCTTTTGTGACTTACACCCTTTTAGGAATCTTGTCATTCTTTTGTCTTCGTCAGTAACTTACATCCGTCTAAGCGGAATCTTGTTACCTAGCCATTTTTGGCTTTTGTGACTTACACCCTTTAGGGGATCTTGTCATTCTTTTGTCTCCGTCAGTAACTTACATCCGTCTAGGTGGAATCTTGTTACTTAGCCATTTTCGGCTTTTGTGACTTACAGTTGAATAGACCTGTTTGCATAGAGACATTAGCTGAATAAATCATTTATTAATTTCCAGAATGAATACATTTATTTGTTACGTCTATTGATGGTACTTCTTCAAGTGCTCAATGTTCCATGGCCTCCGGAGCCTCTGTCCGTCTAGGGTTTTCAGGTGGTAGCTGCCTTGCCTGGAGTAGTGGATGACTCAGTAGGGTCCTTCCCATGTGGGACCAAGTTTTCCTTAGGCAAAGTCTCTAGTCGCTATGGTGACTTTGCGCAGGACGAGGTCACCTATGTCAAGTCGTTTGAGTTTTACCCTCTTGTTGTAGTAGTCAGTCATCTTCTGCCGGTACACTGTCATTCTGCTAGAAGCTTTCTCTCTTACTTCGTCCAGAAAGTCCAGGTTGATTCGTAGATGATCGTTATTGTCTTCTTCATTAAATACCTTTCGCCTGATACTGGCTTCTCCTACTTAGACCGGGATCACTGCTTCAATGCCATAGGTGAGCTTGAAGGGGGTTTCTCCCGTTGGGGTTCTTGCTGTGGTCCTGTAGGCCCACAAGACATTGGATAATTCTTCTAGCCAGGCGCCCTTCGTGTCATCCAGCTTAGTCTTGAAAATCTTGAGTGGTGTTGGATTCGTCACCTCCATCTGTCCATTTGCCTGTGGATGCCCTGGGATGAGAACTGGTTCTTGATGCCTAGGCTTGAACAGAAGTCCCTGAAGCCTTGGCTGTCTAATTGTCACCCATTATCTGATATGATCGTCCTTGGAATCTCGAACCTGCAAATTATATTCTTCCACACGAAGCTCCGGATTCTCGCTTCAGTGATGGTTGCTAGTACCTCTGCTTCAACCCACTTCGTAAAGTAATTAATAACAACTAGTAAGAATTTTACCTGACCTTTACCTAGGGGTAGTGGGCTGACGATGTCGATTCCTCATTGCACAAATGGCCATGGGGATGCTATTGTCGTCAGTCTCTCTGTTGGAAGTCATTGGACATTCCCAAACTGTTGGCACTTGTCACACTTCTTGACGAGCTCCACTACGTCCACCTACATAGTTGGCCAGAAATAACCTGTTCGAATGACCTTGCTTACCAGGTATCTAGGGCCAGCATGGTCCTCGCAAATCCCTTCGTGGATTTCTTCTAAGATGTACCTGGCTTCCTCTTTGTCAACACACTTCAAGTAAGGCATGGAGAAGCCTCTCTTGTATAAGGTGTCATTAAGGATTGTAAATCTGGCCGCCCTCTTCTTGATCTTCTTGACCTTGTTTGCATTCTAAGGGAGGTGCTCGTCTTGGAGGAAAGATACGATGGGTGTCATCCCGTTGTTTGTGCTCTGGATTGTGAATGTTGGAACTTCTTCAATGCTGAGGTGTTTTTGGACTTCCATCACCTAGCCCATGTTCGTTGCCCCTTCTTCTGACAATGCTATCTTCGAGACTTTGTCTGCTACCATATTCTAGCTTCTGGGGATCTGTACAAATTCCACCTTATCAAACTCCTGAGTCGGAATTTTTGTTAGCTTGAGGTATTTTTGCATTTTCACTTCCTTTGCTTCATATTCTCCCTTAATTTGCCCAATCACCAGCTTTGAATCATTTTGGACTAACAGGTTCTTAGCTCCTAATGCCCTTTCGAGTCTTAGTCCCGTTAGTATTCCTTCGTATTTGGCCTGGTTGTTTGTAGTAGGAAATTTCAGTTGAACACCATATTTGAGTACTTTTCCGTTAGGGGTGGTTATGATGACCCTTACTCCCCCCTTCTTTTGGGCTGACAAACCATCTGTTTGTATCGTTCATTGTTCGACCTCGTTAGTAAAACCGTCTTCATCTGGAAAGGTGAACTCGGCGATGAAGTCTGCCAAAGCTTGTGCCTTAATGGCTATCCTGGGATGGTACTCAATATCAAATTGGCTGAGTTCAATTGCCCACTGGACCATTCTTCCAGCTACTTTGGGTCCGTCATCACCAGGATAGGATTTGCCTAAAAATACTGTCTTAGTTTGCGTGAGGCTACTATTAACGCGAACGCAATCTTTTCAATCCTTGGATACTTGGACTCAGCCCCTTGGAAAGCTTGACTAACGTAGTAAACTAGGAGTTATTTCTTGCCTTCTTCTCGAATCAGGGCTGCACTTATTGCTGTAGCTAATACTACTAGGTACAAATATAGGTTTTTCCCTTCCTTGGACGGGCTTAAGAGAGGTGGATTACTCAAGTAGCATTTGAGTTCCTGGAACACTGCTTCACATTCGTTGGTCCAAGCGAAAGCCTGTTTCAAAGTCTTAAAGAAGGGCAGGCATTTGTCCGTCGCTCTAGAGATAAACCTATTAAGGGCTGCGATTCTTCCTGTGAGCTTCTGAACTTCCTTGACGGTCTTGGGTGATGCCATGTTGATTATGGCTTGCACTTTCTCTGGATTTGCTTCTATTCCTCTCTAGGACACCATGAATCCCAGGAATTTCCCTGAGGCTACACCAAAAACACACTTACTAGGATTCACCTTTATCTGGTATTGTTTGAGGGTGGCAAACGTCTCCTTTAGGTCGTCTAGATGGGCAAGTTCTTCCTTACTCTTGACGAGCATATCATCTACGTACACCTCCATATTCTTGCCGATTTGCTTGCTGAACATCTTGTTCACTAACTTCTGATAAGTAGCTTCTGCATTCTTTAATCCAAAAGGCATTACCTTATAACAATAGAGCCCTTGGCTTGTGATGAAAGTAGTTTCCTCCTAATCTTCTTCAGCTATTTTTATCTGGTTATATCCCGAGAAAGCGTCCATGAACGCCAGCAACTTATGTCTGGCTGTAGAATCCACAAGCTAGTCTATCCTTGGTAGGGGGAAACTATCCTTCGGGCATGCCTTATTTAGGTTTGTAAAATCCACACACATTCTCCACTTCCCATTTGCCTTCTTTACTAGGACGACTTTTGCGAGCCAATCAAGATAGTACACTTCCCGGATGAAGCTCGCCGTCAACAATTTGTTAACCTCATCCGTAACCGCTTGGTCTCGCTCTGGGGCGAAGACTCTTCGTCTTTGCTAGACGGGCTTTCTCTGCAGGTCTACTTTCAACTTATGCTGAATGACTTCTGGAGATATGCCTAGCATGTCCTCGTGGCTCCATGCGAAGACATCTATGTTCTCTTTAAGGAATTGGACGAGCCTTGTTCTCATCACAAGACTTAGTGTCGTCCCTATTCTTGTCGTCTTGGCTGCGTCTCCTTCGGCCAGTTCCACTGTTTCCAGGGTTTCCATTTTATCTTCTTCCTTCTCTTCAATCATCCATGTATGGTTCTCCTTTGCAGCCAAGACAGCATGGTAGCATTCTCTGGCTAAGACTTGATCTCCTTTTACCTCGCCTACACTGTTATCTGTTGGGAACTTTACCTTCAGGCAATAGGTGGACGTGGCTGCCTTCCAGTTGTTGAGTGTGGGTCTTCCAATAATTACATTGTATGATGAGGGGCAATCTACCACCAAGAAATCTAACTGATGGGTCAACTGCCTCGAGTAGGTCCCCACTGTTACTGTCAACGTCACTATGCCCTTGGGATAGACCTTGTCTCCATTGAAACTGACGAGAGGGGAGTCAAATGAAAGCAGTCTTCTTGGATCTAGCTTTAGCTGCTGAAAAGCAAGAGGTTAGATTATATCTGCTGAGCTGCCATTGTCCACGAGGATTCTTTTGGTGTTGAATCCCTTTATAGTCAGCATTATGACCAAAGGGTCGTTGTGAGACTGTTTCACTCCCCTAACATCTGCTTCATTGAAAGACATGTCTTGGTCTGTCTGTCGTTGCTTAAACAGAGGTATCATGTGGACGCTGTTCACTTGTCTCTAGCATGCTTTCTTAAAGGATTTGAATGACCCTCCTGTGAAGGGCCCTCCTGTAATCGTCTTCATCTTTCCGATCACATGTTGTGGAGGTTGGAATGGACAATCATCACTCTTGGAAGAGGACTCATGCTGACTCTTATTGTCGTCTCTGAACTTACTATATTCCCTCTTTTTCACATATTTTTATAGTTTCCCTTTCCGTATCAACTCCTCTATTTGCTCTTTTAGGTCCCGACAATCTTCTGTGTAGTGACCATGATCTTTGTGAAATCGGCAGTACTTGTTCTTATTACAGATGTTAGGGGATGAATGTAATCATCTTGGCCATTTTAGGTAGTGCTCATCCTTAATCTGCATTAAAATTTTGTCAACAGGCATAACAAGAAGGGTAAATTTTACCGTTCGAGGACTTTTATCGTCTTTCCTTCTACTCCCATCAATGGTTCGACGATCTAGATGCTCCCGCTTTTGTCCCCTACGCTCGTCATCCTTCCTTCCTTTGTCTCCTGGCTTCTTTACATCCCTTATGGCTGCTAATGCATTTTCAACATTCATGTACTTCTGTGCTTTCAGAAGCATCTCTGCCATCATCTTTGGAGGATTCTTTGTGAGTGAAGCCACGAGCTCTCTGGATCTCAGTCCCGCTTTGAAGGTCGTCAGCTGCACTTTCTTGTCGCTTTGTCTACCTCCAGTGTCTCTTGAGTAAAGCGTTTCACGTACGACCTCAGGGTTTCCTTTTCTCCCTGCCTAATGGTGAGTAAGTAGTCCGCTGGCCTTTTAGGAGTTGCCCCTCAATGAAATGACGCAAGAAGGCACTGCTCAACTGCTCGAAGTTGTCAATGGATGATGTTGGCAACTTGGTGCATCATTCCCTTGCAACTCCTTTGAGAGTGGTGGGGAAGGAACAACGCAGTATCTCGTCAGGGGGCTGTTAAAGGCCCAGCGTCGTTTTGAAGGTATTAAGGTGATCTTGAGGGTCCTTAAGCCAGTCGAACGACTCAAGTTGAGGTAGACGAAATTTCAACCGCATTGGACATTCGAGGACTGTTGTAGTGAAAGGTGAATCCGTGGCTCTTACCATTCTATCAACGCTTCGGTCCGGTTTTTCCTTGATGGCATTCCTTAACTCGTCCATCTCTTTCCTCATCTCTTGAAGAAGATCTGAATTATGTTCATCTGGAGTAGTAGGTCTCTGATGATTACTTCTTGTATGGCTGTCTCCCTCATCTTCTAGGTTGCATTTGGATCGATTTTCCTCTTGTTGAAGCCGTAGCTTCATTTCCTGATTTTGTCTGGTAAGTTCTTCAACGATGGCCACAAGAGCTTGGACTTGCTGAGCCAAGGCCGTAGAATCTTGATTGGACTCCATCTAAATATAAAAGTTGATGGAAACTGCGTTTTCGAATATGAATACGCAAACTTCCCCATAGACGGCGCCAAACTAATGAAGCGTAAGTTCGTCAGTCAGATTGGGCAGATGGAACCAATCCCCTGTCTACGTGAATGTATCCTCAAATATGGTCACCAGTGTGGTGCTTGCCACAATGTCTCTGATGCCAAAGTCAGTGTAAAGAAATTTTTTGAGAAGGAGTAATGTAATGTAACAGAACAAAAGGGTATTTCTTAGTATGTGTGTATGTACCTTGTGTTGGTGCTTGGAGTGCTATATATATACATTCTCTTCGTTCCTAGCCGTTGTGGCTATTATGGTGGTTTTAATACTCCTTTGGGTAACGTTTCATCCCCAATAATATGATCTTTAATGGGCCTCCAACGGTCAATATAGCTGGCCTTATAATCGCCCGGATTATTCATTGACTTCATTTAATGGTTTCTCTACCTCGTTAGTGGTGCAGCTATATCGTCGAGAACATTTGGTTGTTTCGTCCGTCAAAATGGTTTCGTCAATATAAAAGGATTCATCATGGGAAGTCCATCTCGTCAATCCCATCATAACTAAATTTATAATTAGAGTCGATGATGAAACGTTGTTAAGGATTACCAATAAAATTTATGTGATTTGATTTTTCCACAATAGTTGTTCTTTAATGATTTAAATTGTTCTTGCTTTATATCAATGGACTAAGATGAGGTTCTAGATATAAGTTCAATCATGTTTTTCTCATGATTTAGGATTTATCTTAATTAATTGAATGCTTGGTTTATAATTTCTTTATTTTAAAATTGAATATCTTTTGTGATTTGTTTGGCTATAGATACAATTGATGATTAGATTTTATACTTAGGAAGCGAAGAAGAGCATGCTTTAGATTTTTAAACATAAGTTTTAATGATGATATTTTCCATGATAGCAAAATTGATTTCTAGATTATCGTGCAGTGGTTGGGAAAAATCAATTATATATATATATATATATGTGGATATGAATTAATAAGGCAGATTCCAAAACCTTAATTCATTTGTCTAGATTATTTACATCTCTTTACTGTTTTATATTATATCTTTGCTCAGTTTAATTATTTGCTTAGTATATTTAATTGCAAACAACCAATTTTTATTAAACTAGATTAGGATTAATTTGGTTAAGATTTGATTAATTTTCCTACATTCATTCAAGTCCTTGTGGGTTCGACCTTGTTCTTGTCAAACTATACTTTAGTACGGTTCATACACTTGCGAGTACTTTAAAATTTCACAACAAAGCACAAGGAATATTACCCTACATGCCTATCTCGAAGACCTACCTATAGTAGGACCTATTGAGCTATACCAATCTTAACTTCAATCCCCGATTGGAATTGATATCGTAGAAGACTTCTCATTTGCATGAATCTTCTATTTATGATTGACTCCACAGTAACCTTTTTGATTGTTGTAGCTTTGTAGAGTTCTTCAATCCATGCTTGGATGAATTAAAAGCATCTTGGTACAAAATCTTAAGCGCACAAATGTCGCAGCAACTCCTATTATGCGTGTGTCTTTCTGTACCTCTTTGATGACGATTGTAAAATAAGCCTTTTATATGATCCGGAACCCTAGACCAAGAATTCCGACAAAGCCAAGTCATCATGGGCTAAAAACAAAAATTTAACATTCAATTTTTCTAAAGCTTGATAGATCGAGAGGTGTTGAGCTTGGTATCAAGGTTCACTAACTCTAAATGGATCGACAGGTATTGAGTAATCTTGTGTCTTCAATAATACCACTTGTTTGACAACTAAACAATCTTCTTGAACACACTAGAAACTAAGACTCAAATACATAATTTTTGATTTGAGAGGTTAATTGTGCATCTTGATAGTTCAGGGAGGCAAAATGTAAGATGAGTATAGTTAACGTAGAAAAGTATAATTCTACAAATTAAGAACAATGCATGAAGACAATTTAAAACCCCAATCTAATGACCAAGTGGTATGTCATGATGGCTTGTAAGCAAGTCTAGATCCTTCCAAAAAGTGAGTGAGGATGGAAACCCTTTCAGGTTCAAACCGAAATATAAATATATAATTTAAAGCCTAAGTGTATTTACATCATAATGAAAAAATATTGAAAAAAATTATGATTCTCATACATTTTAATATTTCAAAAAATCACAGAATGGACTTATATTGCTAATGCAAGGCATTGCTCAGTATATGTAATTCAATGGATGGAACATTAAGTACATAGAATATCCCATTTTGAGAGAACAATCTTGCAAAGCGCATGCCAATTTAGAAACAAAAAGAAATAAATATATTCAAAAGAAATATATGCCAATTTCGCAAATATACATAGATTTTGTACTTTTATATATATATATATATATATATTAATAGGTAAAACTGAGAGAAAATCCAATTAGGTTTTAAATTAGATTACAATTGTTGTCTAATTTTGACCCATGTGTTCTATTTAAGTTTTTTATTTTTTTATTTTTATTTTTATTTTATAGGTGAGTTAATGAGATGCAAAAGACAAAGGGTCTAATATAAATAAATCATCAAAAACTCAATAAACAAAAATAAAATAAAATAAAATAAAGAATAAACTCATGTGTATATTCAAAAGAAATTAAAATAAAAAATATGAGAGAGAGAGAGTAATTTGAATCCATATATGCATGGTTTAGAATCTTTAGATTAATCCCTTTCATTTATAAAAAAAATATTAATCCATTTCTTTCTTATATTTGGGTCCCGTAGTAAGTATATACATGCCAAATAAGTTATCTAACGCCAAGTTTGGTTCACCTAGAGAGAGAGGAAATGAAAAGATATTACAAAATCTTTAAATTATGTGTTTGATACGTCAAAAGGAAGAGAAAGAACAGAATAGAAAATTGAAGGAAAAGGGCATCGTTTTGGCTTTAATTTAATTTTTATTATTTATTTTTTAATTTTCAAAAATGTTAATTTAAAATAAAAAAATCTAGAAATTAAAATAAGCAAACGTGTCGTCCCTCCCCCATCTAAAGAACATGAAATACAAACCCCACCCACCCTAGCTTAACCCGATAACTGAGACTGAGAGGGAGAAAGAGAGAGAGAGAGAGAGAGACCAAAATGGTCTGTATCTTGCCGTCCATCTCTCGAAGCTTAAAAAAAAAACTTTGAAAAAGGATTAAATGACCTTTGAAAGAAAAAAAAAATTTGTGTTGGGATGCAAAGATTGTTGAAGACTTTGATGGGAAAGATTATATTTCTTTGTAGCTAGAAGAGATCGTACACTATTGATAATCTCAATGACAAAGATTAAGGACGAGGGGTCATCGCCATTTTCTAGAAGATCAACCTCCGGAGACGTTTTTGATTTTTTTTTTTTTGGATTAAAAATTGTTGATTTAGTTTGATCAATCTATGTTCGTTTGTTTATTTTGATTGATGGTGTAGAAAGATACATGTTGATCTGTATGACAGGAGTCTGAGGCAGCAACATCCTCTTTTGGTCTCGATCTGTCTATCCTCTTCCTCCAATTTTTGGGTTTTTTTTATAATTAATTTTTTTAAATTAAGAAAAAAAATATTAAATATTAAAATAAGGCCAAAACAAAGCCGTTTTGAGCAAGTTAACTGTAGCAATGGACAGAATGTTAACGGAGAATTGAATTGAGAATGATTGAAACTTAGAAAATTAAAATGACAGAATGCAAACTTAGAGAACTTAAATAAAAAATGGTGAAATTTAGAGAATAAATTTTGCATTTTAGTCTTTTATCTTTTATTGTTTTCTTTTGTTTTTGCTGCAGCGGTATTAATGTGAACAGAAGTACGAAATTTGAACTCCTCTTTTGTTTTTGTGACATAGGTAAACCAAGACGAAAATGGATATGGAAATGAAAATAGACATGAAAGTGCACATTTGCTATCTTTTTTTTAGTAAAAAAATACGGTAGAATTTAAAACTCGCTCCATGATAATTGATCTTTCAAGTTTCATATTTCTTTACAATTTCTATTGCAAAGAATCAAAGATATAAAATGAAAGGTTAAGGGGGTGTTTGGTTTGTGTTTTCAAACAACTATTTTCAATTTTTAAACAATATTACACGTATTGTCACACACTTTTTCACCAACACGTATTTTCACAAATATTTTCAAAAAATAATTTTCAGTTTTTAAACACATGTACCAAACAGGCCCCAATAGTTTGCAATACTGGGTTTTATTTTTGTCTGATTTTCTAGATTTTATTATTATTATTATTATTATTATTATTATTATTATTATTTTATTGTGGAGACTTTTTAGACTTTGGACATTGGCTTCTTGAGTTGGACTCCGGCGGACAGCTCATGCTTAAAAAATCAGTATCACTAGCAATTTCATTTTGTGCATTTTCAATTTATTTTACGCAAATTACTCAACTCTATCCCTAAGAATAATATAAAAACACAAATAGCCAATCAAACAAGCATTGAAACACTATTTTGCAGATTTAGAACATCAAAGGAAACATAGCTTAACAATATTGTGAAAGAGATCAATGATTTTGAAAAAGTCTATCTTGATGGGATTGTGTTAAGTTTCATGTTTATTTATGAAACTATCATACATGCCATGCTTCTCTAGCCCTATTGCATGTCTTTCACCTTCCCAAATTTTAACAACCGAATTCAAGACCTAAAGTTAAAGAAGGATTTAAAACAAATGAAAGAACCAAAAACCTCTAGCAATAATTTATAACCAGTGAAAGCCACAAAACAAGAGCTTCTCCCTTTGAGAAACTCATTTCTTATGATTTCACTATTTATGTTCTTTAATTCTGTTATTGCCATCGGTGTTGTGATGTGACCTCTACCTCCTGGGTTTTCTTCATGTTCTTTGGTCTTCATTGGTCTACTGCCCAAGCCCAAGATGACCAACCGTTATGGGTTAGATCTAATTGTTATAGTTTTTCTGGAAAAAGTTGGCTTTTGCCCTTTTTAAAAAAACAATCCAGCATTTTACCCTATTTTTCAAATTAATTAAGAAAATGTCCCTCTTTTGAAACTCGATTTATGATAAATCGAGTTAGGCCCTATAGCGGCGTTTTTAAGGACTTATAATGATGTTTTCAGGATCTATAGTGGCGCTTTGTAACTCGATCTATATGAAATCAAGTTATAGGTAAAAAAAAAAAAAAAAAAATTGCCTATAACTCGATTTCATATAGGTCGAGTTACAAAACGCCACTATAGGTCCTAAAAACGTCACTATAAGTCCTTAAAAACACCACTATAAGGCTGCAGAATTTTTTTTTTTTATAACTCGATTTATCATAAATCGAGTTTCAAAAGAGGAGAATTTCCCTAATTAGTTTGAGAAAAAGGGCAAAATACTAGATTGTTTTTTTAAAAAGGGCAAAAGCCCATTTTGTCCTAGTTTTTCTTGGTGATCTAAACAAAAAACTCGCTTGGGGTAATTTTGATGTTATTTATAAATTCATATGCAAGATAGGTGTACTTCATTTTCTTCTTGTGATTATGGTTAACTAGGGGTGTTTATTCAAGGCATAACCTAATAAAATCTAACCTAATATCCCAGGTTGGTTTTTCATGGGTTGATGGTGTTCTTTTTTTTTTTGGTTGAAATTCAAGATAGTTCAAGTCTGGGTTAGCAAATTTTCAACCGAAGTAACTCAGCTCAATCCTCTCTTTTCACGCTATTTATAGTTAAAAAAAATACAATCTGGTCTTTGAACTCTGAGTGCACCAATATATGCTGATGAACTCCTTAAAAGAATACAAAAGATAAATATAAAGAGAAAAAGAAAGGAAAGTTTAGAAAGTAACTTCAATTAATGCCATCTAATTATGCCAATATGTACCCAAAAAAGAGAAATCCTCTATAGAGCCAATTTCATGGTTAGTTTTTATTTATTGATTTGAGCTAACATGGTTAGTTGATTATGATTAACTTGTGACTTATTAAAAAACAATTCCCTCTTCTCAAAAAAAAAAAAAAAAAAAAAAAAAAAAAAAAAAAAAAAAACAATTCCCTAAAAAAGAGCGGTACTAAAAGAGGGGAAAGAATTTGCATGTACCTAAACATCTTCTATGCCTTTGTCAATATTAATCAATTCAATAAGAGGTTATAATTGCCATGTCCTTACTATTTTACAATATAAACCTAACAAGAATTATTGGATATTTAACTTTTCTAACAGTTTAGTCCCAAGACAGATCAAATAGACCCAGTTCTTCTTAGATTATCAAAGGGCCTTTTCACTTGAAGCAACTTAAATTGTTACAGTCGTCAAATGCTTAATTCACATCAAAAGCAACAGTAGTCTTCAAGTCACTTCATGTGTTGAAAAGTGGCCAGGTAATTTAACAAATACCATATATGAGTATAATTCATCAATTCAAGAATATGACATTGATTCTCTTTTTCTTTCAAACAATTGTCTTCTTAAGATAATGACCATCTTTATCAAAAAAATAAAATAATGACTATCTTACGGATTCCATCATTTTTTAACATATATTTTCCAGCTTCATGTTTGTCACTGGAAAGTTCCCCATCTATGAAGGTAGTTGCTTTCTTCATTGATGATGACTCCATGTTCACAACCCAAGTCCAAGACCTCAAACTTAGGGAAAAAGATTGCCAAATTGTATCCCCCATTACTTTTTCACTGATGCCAGATTACTTTTCAACCCATACGCACGCATACCCCAAGACCAGTTACCTAAAAAGTAAGATATTATTTTAAGGGAAAAAAAAATATATATATATATATATATATATATAAAATATAATATTAACTATGACCGGAGAGGAAACATGTAAATAAATAAAGATGATAGTGAAAAAATTAAGCGGAAAAAAAATTAAAAAAGTAAAAAGGAAGAGCTGAAAAAGTCCACTGAAAATCAATTGGACAAGGGAATGAAAATAAGTTAATTAAAATATGAAAATCCATATAGACACAATAGACTGCAATCACTTTTCTCATTATTTTAACATAATTTGCAAGGAAATGTAATCTGTATCATTAAATGAACAGCTGAGCTTGTATCATTAAATGAGCAGCTGAGCTTGGAACTGTTAGTTTACATGAGCAGCTGAGTTTTCTGTCTTCCGGTTGTTAAGAACAAAAACGTTTTGGGACATTTGACACCATCAAGCTCAAAGTGACATCATAGACCTGAAACCCCATATGCATCATTAAATGATACAATCTTAAGTCTATATAGACTTAAATGAGACAACTTGATTTCGAGATTACCACTAAACCAGGAGAACTAAGGCCATTTATGATTAATCTGTGAGTTTCTCTAGAAAGATCACAAGAAAAGGGTAGCCACTAAAAATTTGGTTCATTATTTCAATTTTTGTTAAGTGGTTTGAAGTTGATAGATACTCAGCTACAAGGTTTTCTCTCATGTTCATATACACACAAAGAGAGTTAAATAACAAGACATCTTTAATAAAGCATAACACTAAATTAATTGAGGAAACAAGAATGACAGAAATAGAATCAGGATGCCCTTGAATAAGCAACAGGAGAACCAAAAAATAATTAAGAGAAAGCAACTTCACAGAAAACTATCTCCATGAAAAGGTGAGGTAGAAGTGATGCAAATATATTCTCGAAAAGTTAAATGTCCGCTCCAGAAGATACTGGCAGCATGACTTTTTAAAAAATAAAACAAAACATGGGCAAGTGCAATGTCAATAACTTAACATATCTCTAAGAACCTTGCGAGCTTATTAATGCTACTCAGTATCAAAAGTGACAGAAGTTGACCTTATTCTCAATCTTGAGCAGTCCTATTCTTATCAACCTCGGTCATACAACTGCATAGAAATTCAAGATATGTCCACCACAGGTGACCTCATCCATATGTCCATAACCTCGCCCTGATTTTGGTCTTGCTCGGACCTGAAAATAAAAGGTAATATAGGCAGGTAAGTGGATTTTACTCCATGATAGAACTAATAAGATACACCTTATAACACATAAACAAAGAGGTTAAGAATAACTAAATATATTGCCTTCACCTTGATTAAAAATGACTTTGGTCATGATTGTACATCTTGGAAGGTGACACCTATCATATGACAAAGTTCACATTGGGGTACAAGGGCATCTAACTGAAAATTCCAAACATGTAGGACAGCATTAACGCATGATAATACTGAGAAAGAAAATAAAAAGGGGGAGTGCAAATTACCCATCACTCTTTTGCTGTCTACACTGAGTATAGCTGTAATAACATAATAATATCCATTCCAGAATAGGTTAACTGATGGAGATATGGCCACCTATAGTTGTTGGTATATTCTCTTTAAGTGAAAGAAAATGATGATAATAATAACAACTCTGCAGATTAGAAAACCTCATCCACCTATAGTTGTTTTACTGAAATGGAAACTTGTAAAGAATTACCAAAACACTCGTTGACCCCCCTCCATAACAAGGAAGACGCTGGTATTCTCAAGTTGGAGGATCCTACAGGTTAGAAAAGTGGCTGGGTCCTTTGACATCTAACTACCATATCTGAGTAAAACTCATCCATTCAAGGATCTAACGTGATCCTCTTTCTCTTTCAAACAACTGTCTCCTTACTATCATGACCATCTTATCAAGAATTCCATCATTTTTTACTAGAAACTGCTCAGCTTCATGTTTACCACTGAAAAGTTTCCCTTCTATTAGGTAGTCGCTTCCTTCTTTGACAATGACTCCATGTTCACAAGCTAACTCCAAGACCTCAGCCTCACAACAAAAGCCTCTCCCAAATTGTATCCCCAATTCGGCCTTTTTCATTGAAGGAGCCAGATTATTTTTCACCACTTGGACGCAAACCCGAAGGCCAGTTACCTGGAATGTAAGTTATTATTTAAAAAAAAAAAAAAAAAAAAAAAACAAGTAAATGAAGATTAAAGTAAACACATTAATATGTCAAAAGAAAAATGCTCCGAATAGTAAAAAGAATGAGCAGAAAAAATCCTCCAACAATCAATGAAACAAAATTAGTTAAAAATATGAAAATCCCTACATAATCCTAGATACAATAGGCTGTAACCACGTTTCTTGTCCATGGCTAAATTAATTCCTCATTTACCCATCAAATTTAGGAGCTTCCACCATCAAATTTTAAGCAAAGATAAAATTATTGTTCACAAGACAACAGCCTGCTCAGTATATATGGCTCTACTGCAAGTGTCAGTCTTCACAAGCTGCTGACAGTGGAATGTTGCGGTTATATATATCATTCAATTGATAAATTAATCTTTATTTATTTATTTAGCATTTTCCTTTATCTTTCCACTCAGCTTAAGATTTGGCTTTATGTTGTTACTAAGAAGACAACAAAATTTGAGACAACACCATCAATCACAGACCGACACCATATACTTGAAACACAGATCCACAACTCCAAAAGAGATAGAGAGAGAGAGAGAGACAGGGATGCCTTTGCCATTATTTGGTATAATAGAAAGTCTATACAGACACATAAATACAATTTGATGCCAAAGTAGCCACTAAAACAAGAGAAATAAAGCCAGTTATTATTAATACTAAATTTCTCTAGAAAGATCAATAGGAAGAGGGCAGTCATCATTTATTTTTCTTTTTATTTATTTAGGTGAACAACAACAAAGCCTTAGTCCCAAATCTCTTGGGGTCGGCTATGGATCCACAACAAATTAATTAGGGTCAGCTGTATGTATTCTTTTCCTCCATTCTACGCTATTCAAAGTCATAGTAATTGTTACTTCTTTAATTGGCATGTCTTCTTTTACTACTTCAACTACTACTAATGTTATTTTTTGTTCTCCTCTACCCTTTTTTGTTCCCTCAACTTAAATTAACTCACTCTTTCTTACTAGTGCATTAATTGCTCCCCTTTGAGTATGATAATAAATGTGAGGTAGAAGAGATGCGAATATTTATTCAAAAAGCTAAATGCAAACTCCTAAAGAGGCCGATAGCACTAGTTTTTGAAAAATACAATAAAATAACATCAATGAGTAATATCAAAAACATTTTTGCTCATTAATGCTTCTTATTATCAAACATGATAAAAGATAAACCTTATCCTCAGTCTTGAGCAATCCTGTCCTCATCATCTTCATTCGTACAGATGCATAGAATTTCCAGGCATTTCCACCACAGGTGACCTCATCCACAAGTCCAAAACCTTGCCCTGATTTTGGACTTGATCGAACTTGGAAATAAAAGGTAAACAAGAAGGTAAATGGATTTCATTCTCACTACAACTGATAAAATATAGACAAAGAGGTTAAAAATGACGAAGTATATTGTCCTCAACTTGATTAAGAAAAACAATAAGAGTTTGAGATTGTCATAATGAGTATGGATTTTTCTAAGTGATTGGGTCATTATTCGTCATTGCATATCTTGGAAGGTGCTACCAATCATATGATCAAGTTCACATTGGGGGACAAGGGCAGCTACCTGAAAAAGCCAACATGCAGGACATTATTAGAGCATGATAATACTGATAAAGAAAATAAAACAATGTGTCCAGTTGATAGATCTCTAGTCATCTACAATCACAACAAATAACCCAAGGAATTTTTATTTGTTTTATTTTATTTTATTTTATTTTTTTAATGTGTGTGGAAATATAGAGAGTAGGTTGTAATAATAAAGGCTTCAATGACCATAAAACAAAAAATTGCATAACCCAAATAATAAAGGTTAACTATTGGAGATATTGCCACCTAGAACTATTGGTGTATTTTCTTTAATGATTCGTTTGAATTGAGGAGGAGGGAGGGGAGTAGAGTAGAGTAGAGTAGATTTAGCCCAAAATCAACCTATTTTCAGCCAACTCTACTCTACTCCCCCTCCCTCCCCCCTCAATCCAAACAGGTCCTAAATGACAAAGATAATAATAATAATAATAATAACAGGTTCACAACATGAATTTCATTTTTTTGTACAAACTAGAATGTGTCATCCATGAGGAGAACGACTTTACTGAAAACAAACTAATAAAGACCGGCCAAAGCACCATAGTTGAACACCACCCCCCTGTGGGTGTGGGAAAAAAACACCAAGACAAAGCACCCCCTTTTCTCCCCAGGTGAAGATTAATGGATGACACCAGAATCATTTATGAGAATTAATCACTTACACTATCAACCACAATAACATCTACAACTCCACTCCTGGTCAGAGTGTTAATCACACTTAGCAAATTTTCAACAGAGATTGGACATGAGATAAGAAGATTTTCTGTGTTTATACCCATTGATTCTACAAGTGAAGGGTCCATTGCATTTTCTACGTCAAGATATGCACAATACCCTGCCACAAGGACAATTCTATCAGGTAAAGAAAGCATTAATCTATTAAAAAAAAACGCAAAATAAAGAACAATAATAAATAGGATAGAAGAAAGATCTCATATAACAAATGTAATTAATTACGGCCAAACCAACTAAAGGACAAGTAAACCAGCTTGTCCATTTAAAAAATAATAATAATCCATGCAGCCAAAATAAACAACCAATTACTCAATGAAGCACTAAGATGTCTGCCTTCCTTACATGTTTGATGGAACTACTTACTTTCTTACTCATGTCAAACTTTTGTCAATAAGCAGCACAAGACCAAATATGTGATCTCTTGAAAAATGGAAACTGTTGATATTTTTTGTTTGCATTCAAAGGAAACTTAGGAAACAGTGAAGCAACTACTTTAAAAAAATATATATAAAAAAAATAAAAAATAAAAATAAAAAATAAATAAAAAATAAAAATAAAAAAAAAAACAAAAACAACAACAACAACAAAGCAACTACCTGGAAGAACTACAATGCATTTACATAGCAAGACCAGAAGCACAAATTTAAAGCTTAGATATTCTTGACTTACAACCAAAAGCACTCCAGGGCAACAACTGCCATATTAAATCTAATGTACACCCAAAAGAAGAAAAAGGCAATCCTAAAATGCCAAGAACTTGGTGTGATCTTACAAATTTGTGCCTATAAACACAGAATTCAATAGTAATCATTTTGTCAAGTTCACTATCATCATCACTGACAAGACAGCACCAGTAGATCTCCCTACTGTTGTTCATGTTCATAAGATGTCAATCTTCAAATTGGTTGCACTGTTCTGGTTATGCTAGCAGTTTTAATATTTACAATTACATGTTTCTATGTACAAAGCATTGATAACTGTCAATTAATAGCTGTAATAGGACCTTCCATAAAGAAAATAGTGACTATCCAGAGAAACCATTTAGAAAGAACAAGGCAGTAGGGGCTCCTATTCATACTAAGTATCAAGCAATGTGACACCATAGACCTGTCTTCATGTTTTTAAGAAGACCCAAAAAAATAAAAGAAAAAAAAAAAATGAGACACTGACACCATCAATTCACAAAGTGACACCATAGACCTGAAACCCCATATGCATCTTTACATGATACAATCTAAAGTCTTTATAGACTTAAATGAGACAATTTGATTTCAAGATTACCACTAAATCGGAGAAATAAGGCCATTTATGATTGAAACTATGACTTTCTCTAGAAATATCACAAGAACAGGGTAGCCACTAAAAGTTTAGTTCATGATTTCAAATTTTATTGTTTTTGTTATTAATTTTTAATGCTCATAAACACACAAAGAGAGTACATTAACAAGACATCTTTAATAAAGAGTAAAACTAAATTAATTGTGGAAACAAGAATGATAGAAATAGAATCAATATGTCCTGAAAGAAGCAATAGAAGGACCAGAGAACAATTAAGAGAAAGCAACTGCACAGAAAACTATAGAAAGAAACTGCACAGAAAACTATCTTCATGAAAAGGTGAGGTAGAAGTGATGCAAATTTCCATTCAAAAAGCTAAATGTCTGCTCCTGAAGAGACTGGCAGCATAACTTTTTGAAAATAAAATAAAATAACATGGACAAGGGCATATGTCATTAACTTAACATATCACTATGAACCTTGGAAGCTTATTAATGCCACTTATTATCAAAAGTGAAAGAAAATTGACCTTATTCTCAATCTTGAGAAGTCCTGTTCTTATCATCCTCAGTCATACAACTGCATAGAATTCCAAGGCAGGTCCACCACAGGTCCACAGGTGACCTCATCCATATGACCAAAAGCTTGCCCTGATTTTGGACTTGATTGGTCCCGGAAATAATAATTAATACAGGCAGGTAAATGGAGTTCCTCCATGATAGAACTGATAAGATACACATTATAACATATAAACAAGGAGGATAAAATGACTGAATATATTGTCTTCAACCTGATTAAGAAAAAGGATGAAGAGCTTGAGATTGGGAGATTTAGTAATGAATTCTTCTAAGTGCTTGTGTCATTTTTTGTGATTGTATATCTTAAAAGGGCATTTACGTGACAAATCCAAACATGCAGGACAATATTAAAGCATGATAATACCGAGAAAGGGAGTGCAAATGACCTGTCACTCTTTTGTCGTTTACATTGAGTAAGCTGTAATAGTATAGGTTCCAATATAGGTTAAGATATTGCCACCTATAGTTGTAAGTATATTTTCTTAAAATGAAAGAAAATGATGATAAAAAAAGATAATAACCCCATTTTGGCATTTTCTCTCCCTGAAAAAAGAATTCAAACAGTAAATGCCACAATCATGTGTGAGAATTAATCACTTACACTATCAACGCATCTATGGTTGTAGTTCTAGTCAATTTGTTAACAAAACTTCGCAATTTTTCATTAGAACTTGGACATGAAAAATATTCTTATTTTTTGTGTTTTTACACACATTGATTCTGCAAGTGAAGCATGCATTGCGTTTTCTAAGTCAAGATAAGCACAATATCCAGCCAAAAGAGCAATTTAGTGAGGAAAAGAAAACATTATGCAAAGAAAATTAGTTGATAGACTATAAAGAACATCTGATCTTGCAAATATAAGTAATTAGGGATTAATTTATTAAAGGAAAGTAAATCAACTGGTATATTTAGAAAAATACTCCATGCTGCCAAAATAAATCAACATTTGTTCAGTTAAATTTAGATGTCTGCCTTTCTTACAAGTTTGAACACTGCCACCACCAATGATTACAAAGGAACTGCCATGCCACACCTTTTTTTCCCCCTATTTGAACACACGCTCCCAATAGGTCTTGAAGCCCCCAACCTCACCGTCTACCTAGCACTTGCAAGGGGAGGATTGCCAGTTGAGTGAGAACTCATTGATCTTACTCATGCCACACTTATGTCAATGTGCAGCAAAAGAGTAAATATGTAACCACAGATAACTTGTAGGGATTTATTTTCCATGCTAAAAATGAATTCATGAAAAAAAGAGGAAAAAATCAAGATTTTTTTCTTTTGTGTTCGAAGGAAACTTACAGGAGACAATGAAGCAACCAACTGGGAGAAGTACAATGTATTTATATAGCAATAACAGAGGCACACATTTAAGGTGCAGATTTGCGCCTATATGCACAAGGTTCAATAGAACTCATTTCATCAAATTTACTGTAATGACCATCTATGGAGTCAATGTTAGCAACATTCTCCCTCATTCATAGACAACACCAAAAAACATCCATGCTGTTATTTATAATCATAAGATGCCTAGTTCTAAATTGGTAGCACTGTTATGGTGATGCTAGCAGTATTAATATTCATGATTACGTGTTTCTGTGTTCAAACTTCAAAGTACTCATAATTGCAGTTTAATAGTTGTAAAATGAATTGAGAAAACATTGATAAAGAAGAAGGGAGCCTGAAAAACCATACAGAAAGTACAATAAGAAGATCTTGAGCGATATGGCTTGGTCCTGCAATCTTGAGCAGAAGATCTGGACACAGTAATATATAGTGTGTTAGGATTAAATGCAAGATGGACTTCATCTAAGATATTATCAGTTAAAATTTAAGATATCAGGACATCAAATAATGGATTAACAACAATTCCATTATAAATATATTTCTTATCATTAGCTAGAAAAGTTAGAAATTGTTTTTAAATATTCACCAAAAGGGTGTTCTTGCCAAAATATTAGCCACAACACAAGCTACTCTGAACTTAGCTGATGAGATTATTATTATTAAATGACCTATTGTTAAGTCCTCTGGACCTGAATTTGTAGATAATCTTACTTATTAAAGGCTAAACTACTGACAGTTTCCATAAGCAATGGGATATCTCTACGAAATGCAATTGCTTAGCCTACCAACTCAAGTACAATAACATGTAAATTTAACTATTGATTGTTCAGCTAATTATTTTCAATATCTTCTGATACTTCCTTCTTTTGGGGGAAAATTGTTGATTGAGCCTTTACATATCATAGCATATAAGATGTAATGATTTGCGATATTATTATAAGTGTTCTCAAACTTTATTCAGATAAAAAAAACAGAGCTGTCATTTGAAAAAAAAATGTAGTGCCACCATAACTGAAGAACATAGATAAAAGGTATAAATTGTGCGAAAGAAATGTGACAAATCCATTGATCATGGAACTCTTACATGGGAAGAGAGAGATGGGCTAATAGTTGTGAAAACCATATGTTGGAGAGCCAATTGAGTAGTTAATATAATAAGTAAAACATCAATTAACCCAAAAGGCTTAAGCCTATGAGTTTTGGTCTAACTATGTTATATTAACCACTCATTTTTCTCATTGTTATTTAATGTAAGACTTCACTGACACGTGTGTACCTAACACTAAACACTATATATAAGAACAAAAAAGGGTTTTGGGATCTATGTAAATTGACTTATCAGATTTCACAATAATGGTAAAAAGAAGTTCCCTGTTTCATCTAATTAATCCAAACTAATTCCAATCATATCAAAAAGTTTTAGAGGAAAAAAATTAGGACACACCTCAGCACTTTTGAGCCTCGTTGATGATGTGAAAGGCTAAGTGTTGCTTTTCTAGATGCCTCTCTCCCTTAAATTTCATTGATTCTATCCTGTAAAGTGCAGAGGAAAACTTTCACCACAGCTGTAATAACACTATTCCACTTCTTTGAAACTAAACTTAAACTGGAGATCAAATGATTATACAGACATTCATTAAGAAGTAACTGGTTCATAAGTAGTAAAATTTAAAGCTCTCTCTCTATGTTGGTAGTTGTAATTCCAAATTTTCATTAAACACTCATAATTTGAGTACTTATATAAGTGTAACAACAATGAAATCCCAAGCTATACATCATCAACATTATCCATGGTAGTAAAAGCCAACCAAATAACATAGTAGACCATGCATGCAAGAAGAAAGACATAACTCAATGTTAAAATTTTCTCCATATCCCACCTTAAACAGCTACTAAGGAATTTCTAAACCTTGAGCGGCAACAAGTACCTAAATCTAGAAGGCAAAATAGTTAACTCAGTTTAGGGATGAAAGTGTAAAATGGGATACAGTTTAGGGTAGAAAAGTATAATTTCCTTAAAAAAAAAAAAAAAGGCATTAGCTTAGTAAGATAGATAAACAGAGCAAACTAAAAAGGGGAAGAAGATTTTAGCACTTACCTAATCTTTAAATCAATTTGACCAGAGGGACGTGTGCTATCTTAGGCCAATCCTTGCCAACATTTCGCTCGCAATTTCTCCTCAAATTAGGACAACGAACAATCTCCAATCCTCTTAGAGTAGTGAGGTGACCCAACCCCTCTGGCAAAGAGGATAATTTTGGGCAATACCGAATCATAAGTTTTTGAAGTGAATTGAGATCTGAAAGCCACTCTGGCAATACCACCAAGTTGTGACAATCAAAGATAGTTAAGAAATTTAAAGTATTGGCAGATCCTTTAAGCCATAGCGGTAGAGCCACTAGTTTTGGCAATCTACCGATGCTGAGTCTTCGGAGACTTGTTGGGTAGTCATCCCCTTCCATCAAATTAAGCTTTTCACAATTTTGAATTAACATAACTTCCAATGCTGTCAGGTGTTTCAAACCTTGTGGCAAAGAGTTCAGACTTTCACAATTTTGAAAGCCTAAAAAGCGGAGGGCGGTGAGGCGCTGGATCCCTTCCGGAAAAGACTCTAGCCTGCGACATTTATCAAAATACAATATTCGAAGAGAACACATGCACTCGATTCCATTGGTGGGAAAACGAGTTTGTTTTGTGGTTATTGACAAATATCTAAGGCTGATCATCTTCCTTATATCTCTTGGCAACTCTTCAAGCTCTTCACAGCCACGTAATATCAATGTTTCCAAATTCTGCAGGTTGCAAATGGACTTAGGCAGTTTCTTGATTTGCTTATTCCCTCGTAAGTTGAGATATCTCAAATGCTTTAAAGTACTAATTGAGCTTGGCAACTCCTCCAACCTTGGATATCTTAAATTTAGCAGCCTCAGTTGCTTAAATCTTGAGATGCATGTTTCCACCAAGGGTTTATTAATAAAAGAGTGTTCAGCTGATGCCCAATCTTCGCATGAGAAATTAATAGTCCGCATGCTATTACTCAACTTATTTAAAAAAGCTATCATTGCATCAACACCCAAATTATGGTCCAAAATTGACACATACCTAGCCTTTTCAAAGTTGTTGGAGTTATTTGTGTTTTCAATTAAGCAATAATCATTTTGTGCAACATATAATGAAAGATCATGTATCAAATCATGCATTTTAAATGTCATGAAAGTACCAACGTCTTCAAATTCTTGAAAGAGACATCTTGATAAAAAATCTTTTATATATTGTTCTCCAATATCTTCCAACTCTTGAGCACTTTTGTTGGATTTTTGGAGGAGCCCATTTGCCATCCAAGACTGGATTAAGTCCAAACTACTATATCTAAAATCCTTTGGATATAATGAGCAATAAGCAAAACATTGTTTCAAGTATGATGGCAATCGATTGTAACTCAATCTTAGCGCAGGTAAAATGTCGTCTTCCTTTTGCTCTAGTTTCCATATCTCATTATCTCTTATAGAAATCCAATCACGCTCCTCAGTTTTTGAATAAAGTAAGCCCCCTAGAGTCTTCACAGCCAAAGGAACACCTTTGCATTTTTTCGCAATTTTTTTTCCAATCTTTATAAGATTTGGATATTGTTTCTCCTCCCCTTCATTGAATGCCCACCTTAAAAACAATGATAGACAATCATCCTCTGCAAGACCTTCTATGTCATGGATTGGTCCAGGAGCCATCGTTGAGGCAACTTTGTGACTACGTGTAGTGACAAGAATTTTACTTCCTTGGCCACCTCCTATTAACAAATTCTTCAGACTAAACCATTTGTTACGATTCTCATTCCAAACATCATCCAAAACAATGAAAAATCTTTTTTTCTTTAAAATACTTCGTAAATTAACTTGCACTTCATCCATACTCATGTTCTCTTTAATTCCATTACCTGTAGATTTAAGGATTTCTTTCGCTAATGTTAAAACATTAAAGTCTTCTGACACACACACCCATATTCTAGAGTCAAAATGTTTAGCTATCCTTTTATCATTATACACCCACTGAGCCAGTGTGGTCTTGCCCAGACCTCCGATTCCCACTATAGAAATCACAGAAACATTACAATTGTCACCTGGGTGCATCAAAAGATCTACTATCTTTTGCTTGTTATCATCCCTCCCAATTACATCACAATCACGAACAAAGGAGTGGGTCATCTCTCTCTTCCTGTCCCTAATACGCTGATCTTCAAATCGCTCCTCAAGATGAAATTGAGCTCTATCCTTTGCTAACTCTTCTAAACTCTCTCTTATGCCCTTGATTTTCTGACTCATCTTATAACCGAAGCCAAGCAAGTTAAAAGAAGAATAAGAAACGGAATCAAGTACCTTTTCACGAGTGCTTCCATGCATTTTCACCACTTTCCTCCGAAGAGCTTCACACTCGAATTCATCCAACACATCCATCGCATCATGAAAGACATCTTTGAGTTGCCCCAACCAAACACTTAAACCTTGGTTTTTCACTTGCTTCTCCTCGGCGTCCAACAGCACGGCTTGGATCGTGGACATGGTGAGCTCCAGCTTTTGCAGATCGCTGGAAACGACCCATGCAGAACAAATCTCTTTGTAAGCAAGGGAACCTATCTTTTCAATAACGCTCGCAGCAATGGAATAGGCCAACTCCATTAATGAAAATTAAGGATGTTGATTTTGCTGTGAACTGTGAAGTAACAACAGAGAGAGATTGGTGAAGTGAAGCATCAGAGATGATATATATGCTCTGCCTTCTATGCAGATTAATGATGGGAAGTAGGAATGAGTTTGGAAGGTAATAATGGGATTATGTCTTGAGAAAACTGGGAAAATAATCATATTTTGAATTGGAAAAGCTGATCAAAGATTCAAAATTATAACGGAAACAAGTGAAAGCCCACATGTTTTCTATGTGTAAAGCACAGAAGCTCTCCAATATTTTGAGTGCAACACTTAATTTAAATGTTATATTTTAAGGTTTTAAGTCTAAATACCATTTTCAGACCTCATTTCAATTGGTTCCATGGAACGAAATATTTCAGTATTGACTTATTTTAATATATCATTTCAAGATTATCACTAACTTTAAATAAATAAATAAATATATATATATATATATATATGAATTAGTATTCGTCCATTTTCATAACATTTTATAGTTATATAATAGTAAATTAATTAAACACAATGTGTAATAAAGAGAGCTCTACGTCTACGTCTACGTCTACACCTAGTGGACTCTATATGTATTGTACTCGAGTAGATGCTATGACCATTCCCACTGGGTGAAACAAATCTTAAAAAAAAATGCAAAATGAATAATACTATTCGCCCAAATGCTTAAAAATCATGCTTCATCTGATCACGTATTTTACATCTGATTTATACAGCTTGCCACAGTAAAATGTAAATATAAATGGTACTGTAGCACCAATGCAAAGTTTTTTTTTTTTTTTTTTTTTTTTTTTTTTTTTTTTTTTTTTTTAATTTTATTCACCATCTCTCCTGCCATTCTCTCTACTGATTAGCAATTGTGTAGGTTCTATGCTATTGTGGCTAAAAATAGATGATTTTAATGTAATGTAATGCAAAATAAATAATGAGATGCAGGGTATGTTGTAAGAATTGTCATGTAAAATTAATAAAGTGAGTTTTGGTGATGCAAATTACACACACGCGCACACACACACATATATACATATTTTTTGTTTTTTTAAAGAAGCTGATGAGAATGCACTAATAATTCATCATGCCATTTAAAAGCTAAAATAAAATTTAAGGTATAAAACAATAGACTTAATTTATCAAAAGTAAGATTGCAACTTTACTAAATGATGAGGTCACAATATACTCTAAGTTTGCACAAATAAAATTTGTTTAACATATATCTAAATAAATTAGTACTAATAAAAAAATATATGGATTATCATAAAAGGGTAACTAATGAAAATATACTTCAACAATACAAATTAAATAAATTACTTGAAATATTATAAATAAATAAAAAGTACCAATGGAAATGGGAAAAAATCAAATTAATTTTTAAAAAAAAAACTTTAAATAAAGTCACAAATGGGTTGATGTGATCAAACTTTAAATAAAGTCACAGATACGTTAATGTGATCAAACTTTAAATAAAGTCACAAATGGGTTGATTTGATCAACGGATCCAGTGTCATTGGACATTGGACCCAAACTTGACCCATTACTTGGACTTGGTTTAGGTCCAATGCACTGGACTCGGTCATGAAAGACATCTTTGAAGTGCTCTAGCCAAACAGTTAGGCCTCGGGTTTTCACTTATTTCTCCTCAGCATCAAGCAACATGGCTTGAATGGTGGACATGGTGGCTAAATCTTTTGTAGATCGTGTGCAATGTTCTGTGTCAAGGAAATCACTTGGTAAGCAAGGGAGTTTAGCTTCTCGTTAACTTTTTCTGCTATGGAAAAGGCCGACTCCGTCATTTCTCTTTCTTTTTTTTTTTTTTTGGAGGTGGAGGAAGAGAGGAGTTGCGGTTGTTGTGACTCTCTTATATGAGAACGTTGGTTGGTTTTGCAGTGGTACTACTACTGGTGTGAGTGTGAACAAATATTTTGTTGCATAGGAAAACTTAGACGAACAGAGAGGACGATTTGACGGACGATAATAAGAGAGGAAAGTGTAGCATTTCTTCTTCACTGTTTCTTTGCATGCTCTAAGTGTTCATTTGGCAAAGATTATTTTTGCCAACTTATTTTACTATTCCGTTTATTTTTGTTATTATTCACGGATCTCACTGCACTTTATGGTACTATTCATAGGACACACTATACTATTTTAGCTAATTTTTATATTTATCTACAGTACTTTCAACAAAAAGTTTTCAATTTCAGTAAAATAAACGAATCTCAAATGGACATTAAGAGCATTAGCATTGGGGGTGTAAAAACACCCCAATTGCGATTTTACCAACTAGAGCCTTAAAATCACGTTACATTCAGGTATGTAAACCTATTTAGAACTTAGTGTAGCAAGGATGTATAGTTAAAATATTATTATTTTTTGGCTAAACTACATAAATGGTCCCTATCTTTTACATCAAATGTCAATTTGGTCCTTATTTTTTTAATTGTATCAATTTAGTTCCGAACATTTTAGTGTCGTGTCATTTTGATCCTTGCTGGTATCCCTTAGATGGAAAAGTCTTATGTGTCTAACAAAATAATATAAAATTTGTTTACTACCCTCATCAACTACCAACTGTACAACCTCTACCTCACCCTCATTAATGGGCCAACCCTAGACATTTTGGGGCCTAAGGCGAGAACTAAAAAGGGTCTTTTTTATATTTATGTATTAATTAAATTAATATTTATTTAATATTTTTATATTATAATATATTTCATTTAAGATATATTTTTCTTGCCTTTTGATATGCAAATTGACTAATTAAATTTTTGTATTCAAGTTCTTCTAACATCTCATTTTCAATCGATAATATAACTAATTCACTTAATCTTTCTTGGGACATTGTCAATCTTAGATATGATTTTATTAATTTTAATTTTGAAAAACTTTTTTCTGCAAAAGCTACTGTAACAGGTATTGTTAGTAAAATTCTATAAGCAATACATGTATTTGGAAATAAGTCTAATCTTTTTATATATTTAGTATGTAAAATTGTATTGCAAAATTGAACATCATTGTTATCTTGCAATTGTATCATTTCGTTATCTTATAACTCTTTTTGGTGAATTTTTTGTTCATTTGTGACACTTTCAACTAAATTTTGTGTTATATTTTGTTTATTACTAATAATAAATTTATCTATTGATCCTTTTTGAGACTCAATTAATTTTTCTTCTTTTTTTCTTTTTTTAAGTTTTTCATATCTAGATGCATATTTACTAGTAGACATTTCTAATCAAACAATATATTTATAAAGACTAAAATAAAAAATAACTTTCAAGTGTAGAGCAAATGAGAAATAGAACTTGATTTATATAAAAAGTATTATTGTATTTCACCAAATAATACCAAATTTTTAACAATCTCAACCTGCATAAATAAAAATTTATTCATTATATTACCAATCACTAAAATATATATATATATATATATATATATAAACACAAGATTAAAATTTAAAAAAAAATATAATAATAAATCACAGCCATAACAAAAACAAGCCCAGCCCAACCAAGAACCTGCCAAGACCCACCCACCACAAAAAACATAAGACAATTAAACAAATCCTAATATCCTATTACATTTACACCTATAACCAAAAAAAAAAAAAAAAAAAAAAAAAAAAAAAAGTTAACACGGCCCGGCCCTCTTAATAAATATAAAGTACAAAAGAAAGCAAGCCAAGCCTTATAAGCCAATTAGTTATACACTTATACCTGAAGCAGTGAAGCTCAAAAGTCAAAGCCCATTACCCTGTGTCCCAGCCAGAATCGAAACACAGCACGGCACTGACGGCAGGCAGCAGTGAAAAAAAAAGGGTAGTTGGCGGAGGAAAGGAAGCTTGAGCCAACAGCCAGGCCTAGCAACAGTGGAGAGAGAATGAGAGAGGCAGAGAGCAAGAGTTAAGAGAAAAAATGAGAAAGAGACGGTAAAAATTGTAGGGGTTTGAGGTTTTTTATTTGTTTTGATTATTAATTGTTTTGTGGTTAATTTCTTAGACCGGATTTGTAGTTTATTTGGTTGGATTTTGGCTTGTCTAGAGGATACTGAAGTTATTTTTGGGACAATTGATTTTATTTAGACCAAAAAATTTTGTTGTGCTACCAATGTTTAACTGGGTATAAGGGTATAACAGAAATTTTGTTTTTTGGTCAAAAGGATGTTTCGAATTTTTTTAGATTCATGTGAAACCAAAATTTTTTTTTCCCTCCTGCCCCTTTTTTTCTAAAATTTTGGGGCCTCCCTTCCACTTGAGGCCTCAGGGAATTGCTTAATTCGTGATATGATCAACGATTTTACCTACTTCTTGCAATCCTACATAGATCCCGATTTTGACAACCTCAAAGTTGAACTTAAAATCATGATAATTACAATAACTTGAACCAAAAACTTGCTTAGAATTTCAAAGACATTTCCAGGTGATCTCATCCGCATGTCCACACACCTGCCCTGATTTTGGACTTGATTGAAACTAGAAATAAATGGTAATTTGGGAAATTAAATGAATTTCGTACTCGATATCAATGACAAAATAATAACACATACACACCAAGGATAAAAATGACTAAATATATTTGTCTTCAACCTAATTAAAAAAATACAATAAGGGCTCGTTTGTTTTCAAATTTTAAACTCACATTTTTATATTTTAAATAACATTAAATATATTTTTATATATTTTTTTACTCATATATATTTTTAAAAAATTACAAAAATTCCATCTCAAACTACTACCAAGTACAAGAGTTTCAGATTGGAATAATGAGTAATGGATTTTTTTAAAATGAGTTATACAGTATAAAACATATTTTTTTAAGTAATGTGGGATATATATATATATATTTTTTTAAGATGTAGTGTAACCATTATAATTAATTAAGGCTAAATCAATTAGAGGACAAACCAGTAAATCCAAAGCACTCTAAGCCAACAATTGTCATATTAAAATCACCAACCACTTAGGAACCATGATACTCATCAACGCTCTTATTTATTTTTTATGAGTTATATTAGGTATATCATATATTTTATTATATAATACTTACAAAAAAAAATACTTATGAATAAAAAAAAATCCCAATAATTTCACTGATGCACAATATTATGATTTAGTTTTCATAGAATTCATTTCATCAAAAAAAAAAAAAAAAATCATAGAATTCACATAGACCTACAGCTACAAGGAAGAGTTGTGGGTTTTTTTTTTTGCAAGCGTTTACGTGGCACTTTTAGTGCATTCCACTATTTTGTACAATTTCTTATATAGAGTAAGTTCTTTAATTAAGTTTAAATTTAATATAGGGTTGTATTGAATTTAATTATTTTTGAAAAATATAATGATATTTATGTTTCATTAATGGATGCACAATATTATGATTTACTTTTCCAACACGGAGCACATGCAAATATGCAATGTTTCATATTGAAAGACAAGAAATACCATATTAACTCTTTCAAAAAAAAAAAAAAGAAATACTATATTAAAAGAACTTTTTTTTTTTTCTTTTTTGGGTCACAGAGCATATTGAAAGAACTTTTCTAACTTTTCAAAAAGCAAATAAAAAGAAGTTATAATTTGTCTGTTTGTCCACTTTTTGAAACGCGGGAAATGTCGGCATGTGTGATCAAATTTTCACCAAACCGCTTATACCCAGTTATCTAAAAAGGTGTTTATATGATTGGTACGGTAAATTTATAAATTTATATAAGGAAATATTAGCGAATATTTTAACAATATTTTGCTAATAAATCATTTAAAAAAATTATGAGATAAGAAAAAAAAATATTTTGATTATTTTTTTAATTTTCCCAAAATATGGTGTGAAAATTTTACTAAAATAAAATTATCTTAAAGACACTCGTTAGCAAAACTCATTTATAAATTTGGTGTTAATTATATATTTATAAGCAGCACAAATATGCTTAGTTTTGTTTTGTGACTATGATTAACCAGGGGTGTCTATTCAACTCATCAATCTAATAAAACTTAACTAGACGTCTTTAGGTTGGTTTTTCATGACTTGAGTGTTTTTTTTTTTTTTTTTTTTTTTTTTTTTTTTTTTTTTTTTTTTTTTTTAACTCAGGATAGGTCAAGTTTCGGTTACAAAATTTTCAACCCAACTAACTCAACTCAATCCACACTATTAATAGTCTAAAAAATACAAGCCGATCTTTGAACTTTTATAGTGCACCAATATATGCAAGATGACATCCTATAAAGAATACAAACGAGAAAAATAAAGAGAGAAAGAAAGGAAAACTTAGAAAGTAACTTCAACTATCTAATTACGATGATAGGTACAAGAAAAAACACACAAATAAAGTCCTTTGTAGATCCCATTTCATGGTTGGTTTTTCCATTCATTTAATTCAAAATTTATGCCTCAGTCTAATAAAATTTGCACATTGCCCATCACCGAAATAATGAGTGCAATGAGATTAAAAAAAAAAAAAAAACAAATGAAATAGCATTTAAGTCATCATTCATGCATGGGTGTAGGTGTACGTGTATTCATTATTTGTCACTAGGGCTGTGTTTGTTTTGGTGGTGAATGATTTCCTAAAATCATTTACCACCTGACCCCACTGTTTGGAAGCCAAGGAAAATAAAATTTTCCAGAAAATGTGCTTTAGTTGACCGAAATTTACTCCTTTGACCCAGAAATGGTTTTACGTTTTTATTTTCCCTTCAACCATTTTCGAAAAATGCAAAAGAGAGAGAGAGCGAGAGAAAGAAGAGAGAACTCAGCTCCAGATCGCCGGCGAACCCCGAGCTCCAAATCACAGCACCGCACTGATCAAGCAACGATCGACTCCAAACACCAACGGTTGCATCAAGCTCCAGATCGACTCCAAACACCAAGGGTCGCCTCAAGCTCCAGATCGCTCCGAGCTCTAGATCGACTCCAAGCAACGATCGACTCCAACGGTTGCCTCAAGCGCCTTCGCCGTCGCCTTCGCCTTCGAACCCACATGTCGTCGTCGTCGCCATCACCTTCGAACCCACACCCAACCCACACGCCTTCTCCTTTTGACCGGATTTGATGATTTTTTTTCTTTGGGTTTTGTACTTTTGTGATTGTGGACTGAGAAATGATATTAATATTTGATTGCCGGAATTTGCTGTCGGAATTTGTTGTTGAATTGGCTGTGATTTTGAAATTTTTTGTAATAAAATTTGTTTGGATGCTGAGAAAATAGCTGAAAAAATGTGAAAAATTGTAGGAAAATAGCATTTTCAGAATAGAACCAAACACATGAAAATATTTTCCACAACAATTTTCATAATACAACCAAACACTTGAAAATCTTTTCATTTTCCGAAAATAGCATTTCCGAAAAATAGGTTATTTTCTGAAAAATATTTTCCAGCAACCAAACACAGCCTAGGTCTCAACTCCATCATGTTTATTTTGGTGATTGACACTTTGACAGTACATAAATCTCATCGGAACAAGACATAAACCTTGAACTAAATATATTAATGAAGCTAGTAATCTAATTATTAATTATTAGCTTTTTCAGATGGCTGGAAAATTGGAAATGCCCCATCACCATAGCTTCTGAATAGAGCCTTTTGACTGAATATTGTAAAAAATGGAGTTTATTTATGATATGGGTATTGTTCAAACTTATTTGGGAAAATGAGGAGAGAAGTGAATTTCGATAACACCAATGCCGAAATTTTGAGGAAAAATTGGAAGATTAAAAAAAAAATGAATTGTGGCCAGAGTAATGCTACGGCCACATACTATTTTACCATATTTTTTACAAACTATTGTTATGGCCAATTTTTTATTGGTTCTCATTAGTGCCTACCAACAACGTCACTTTTTTATTTGCTAATAATCACTCATCATATCAATAGTTAATGAAAATTTTTGTAAAAAAGTTTGTAACTTTATCATTTTGCCAAAAGTGAATGATTTAAAAAAAAAAACAAAAAACAAAAAAAAGAAAACTCAATTGCGGCAATTGAATTGTCGAAATTGGAGTAAAAAAAATTTTAAAAAAAAACCTTAATTGTGGTAAGATACAGCCACACTTTTGGAGGACTAAAGTATGTATCTCTTTCATTTTACTCCAAAAAGTGTGGCTGCATTAAATCAAGGTTTTTTTTTTTTTTTTTACTCCTTCAATTTTGGCAATTCAATTGCCACGAGTTTTTTTTTTAATCATTTACTTTTGGCAAAATGCTAGATTTACAAATTTTTTACAAAAATTTTCATAAACGGGTGATGTGATAAGTGATTATTAGTAAATAAAAAAGTGATTTGTTGATAAGCACTAATGAGAACAAGTAAAAAATTGGCCATAACAACAGTTTGTAAAAAAATGATAAAATAGCGTGTGGCTGTAGCATTACTCTTGCTACAATTTAATTTTTTTTTTCTTTTTTTTTAATCTTCCAATTTCGGCAATATTATTGCCGAAATTTCTTTTTCTCTCTTCCAATCCGTCACATTATTTCTCTCTCCTCTTTTTTACTTTTTTTTTCTTAAAATTTTGAAATTGGTGTTGCTGAAATTCACTTCTCTCATTATTTTCTCAAATAAATTTAATGAGTACCCATATCACAAATAAACTTCATTTTTTACAATATTCAACCAAAAGACTCGAATGAAAGACCATTTCTAAATTTATTGGGTTTATCATTTTGTCAAATTCACTGTCATCACCATCTATTACTGACAGACTTGTATAAAAGTCGATGATCTCCATGCTGTTGTTTTAATGGAAGAGTAAAGGAATGGAGTAACCACTTAAATTCACCAACCACTTAGAAACCATGCCCATCAATGATCTTGTTTATTTTTTATGAGTTATGTTTTCTTTTTTAGTTATGTTAGGTATGTATATCATATATTTTACTATATAATACCTAAAAAAATACTTTTGTATGAGAAAGAAAATCACAATAATTTCACCGATGCACAGTATTATAATTTTCTCTTCCTTGCACCGAGCAATGAATGATGCACAATAGTTATGACTTACTTTTCCTTGCACTAGAGTCGAGGTTTCTTGTCTCACTGTGTCAGAAAAAAAAGAGTGGAGGGGGTTTTTTGAAAATCTCTTACTTGAAACACCCGTGAGTCCATGACAGTCACCAATGCCAAAACACGCCAAGCATATATCTGCATTCTGCTCCTGACATTGAGAAGCTTTGTCCCCCACTTCTTTCTCTTTCTCTATCTCAAATTATTGAGCACGAAGAAGATGAACAAAAGCTGTTCACAAAGACTATTCAGCCAAAAAAATAAAAATAAAAAGCTGCTCACAAAGACTAATAAAATCAAGAAAAATTACTAGTGAGTGTCTTTAAGGTTAGAGCAATGGTTAATAATTTTTTTTTTAAATTTTTATGAAAAATAAAAAAAATAATTAATATTTTGATATTTATTTTTATTATATTAAATTTTTTTAAAAATAAATTATTAACAAGTGTCTTAAAAGCATGATCATAATATCAATATATGTGATGAAGTCAAGAATTCACCTAGTGAGCTGCACGATATCTGCGCGCTCGAACGCAAACCTGCAAAACAAAAGGAATAAATAACCTTACGAAGAGCACCGGTGTGGTGCCGGTCGAATACCTTCCGAAGGTCAAGTTAGGAATATGCTCACAACTCTAGAGTGCTAGAGAGGGGTTTATTATGCGCACTTTGTGAAGGTATTGGGGCTTTTATAGTAGTCGAAAGTTGACCTTTTTTACTTGGAGTTGAAGTCTTTACTTGTAGAAATTCTCCTAAAGAGTCCTAAACGTAGTAGACAAGTATTTTTCCTTATCGAGAAGATCCTTCCCTAAACAAACGTGGTCCTCAGAATCCTATTTGTACTAGGACTCCATTACGTGGTGTGGGCCGCAAGTATCCCATTTTGGGCTTATTGGAGGCCGGAAACCATCAAGATCAGATTTATCTTGGGCTCTGCACCCCTCCAACTTGAGCCCGTTTAGCGTCGAATCATAAGTCCATCTAGTAGATACAGGGGAGAAGTCCGTCCATATGAGAGACTAATTTCCTCCTCTTTAGTTGCCCCCTCACACCATGGGTCCGTTCAGTATAAGCAAACGGACGTAGGGGGTGACGGTAGAAAAAACTTCTGATGGAAAGTGACCGTACATGCAGCTTGCTACGTGTACCACTCCGTACCTTGACAGACTATCAGAGCTCATTTATGGTGACCGACGCGTGTCACTTTTTTAATGGCTGTTGCCTTAGAAAGAGGTGACGCTTCGTCTTCCGTGCACCTCTTCTATAAATATCGATCCCCCCCCCTTCATTTCTACTTTTTCTGCCAAAATATATATTTTCAGAGCGCATCCGTCACCCCTGTCAGAGATCCATCCGTCCAGATCTTGCACCCGTCGCATCGTTCATTCAATACCCTAGTAAGCAATTTTTATCCGTCCTCACTTATTTTTTGGTCTGCATTTTGGTTGTTATTTTAATGCCCCCGTCTCCCTTTCCAAACCCGTCAGAATCTTAGGTTTTGTCATTATACATGTAGGCCATGTCTAGTGCGTCAAGTAACTAGTCGGTTGTCCGTGATGGGGCGGACTACGAAGAGGTATATCCGTCAGGTCATAAAGACCAAGACAATTTGAGCGAGAGGAGTTCATTTTCAACTTCCCCGTCATCAATAAATGAGGATTTGGAAGTGGTCGAGATAGAAGAGGGCTCCGATGACGGCGATGAAGAAAAAGCAATTAGGTCCGTCGTGAGAGCTGATGGACTTAGGGAATTCATCATGCTCCTAGAATGGACAGTGAATGCCTTCACATCCACCATCAAGGAAGCACATTTCAATACCCTTAGGGCCAATAACCAAATCCCAGACCACATCCCCATCCGTCTACCCTATAAGTCAAAAAAATGTTATTATGAAGGGGTAGACGTTGTAGGAGTGTACGAGCAGATGCTTAAGGCTGGTCTTAGGTTTCCTTTGAGTTCTCTGCACCGCGAACTCCTTAAATACCTGGGTTTATTCGTCAGCCAGATATCCCCCAATGCATGGAGGGTCTTTATAGCCATGGAGGTCCTGTACGGAGCCATGTCTGACGGTAGGAGGAGGTTGACGATAAGGGAGTTCCTCCACTGCTATCGTCTAGATGAGATAGATAAATTCAGGGGGATGTATAGTTTTGTCCCTAGGAGCTCCGTCTTAAAAGTAATTTATGAAACTCCAGACTCAAATAGAGACTGGAAGAGCAGATATTTTTTTCTTGAGGGCGACAGTTGGATGTGTAATCTAAGGGAGACGGATTTTATGCCCGTCGACAAGGTTTGGGGTGTATTAAACCAATCTGGTATGAATCCGTCATACAATAATTTTGTTTAGCTTATCTATTAACCATTGTTTTGATGTCCGTCTACTTTTTATGCAGTCCATCGGCGCCCACAAGTCACTCTCGAGGAGTTTGGCTTTTTGGAAAAAATTTTCTCCAAGACCACACCAAAGGAACGGACCTGGGCTAAGCTTGTTAATCTCAATACTATTCACTGGTATTGTGACGGACCAGAGCCAACTCAGGTGGCAATTAAGTACGAAGAGCGCACCCGTTAGCGTAAGTTCGTCGTTTTTCACTTTTCAGTTTCCTTTTATTCCTTATACTTGACACTCCGTCTGCATCTTCAGAGATGGACAACGCCAAGAGGAGAGCGGCCATCAAACTACAAGCGGCTAAAAATAAGGAAGCTGGAACGGACCTTATGGGGACGGGCTCCAGCAAGCAAAAAAGAAAGCTTCCGTCCAAGGGAGACCGTGCACCGAAGAAACCAAAGGTGCCTCTAGAGCCCGTCATAGGCCTGCTAGCCGAGGGTACTAAGACGGTCGCCCCTGTGAAGCACGGTGCCGGTAAGGGCTTGATGACCGGTCCGTCCGGAAGTCAGAAGAAGCCCTCTGTTCTTCTCTGCGAAGACTCCAAGTACGCGCTTGAGAAGCTCTCGTCCATCATAACTTCTGAAGATTATGAAGACTTGTGCAATCATTCGACGGAGGCGATGGGAGAGACGGCCCTTTTTAGCATCGCTCAGGTAATATGTCCGTCACCCATTGATCCGTCTACTTTCTTACTCCTTTTCCTCTTTAACTTGTGTTTTCTTTCAGGCTATGATCATGGCAAAGGGCATAATGGGACGGTGCCTTAATCACGAAACAACTATAGACCGTCTTCATGATAAGGCCAAGGCGACGGAGGATGAGCTACTTGAGTTGAAGTCCTGGAAGGTCGTCCAGGAGAAAAAGCTCAAGATGGCGGAGACGGCTAGGGACGAGTATATGAAGATCTCGGAGGACTTGAGGAAGGCCCTAGAGAAGAAGGACGTTGAGGTCCGTCAGGCTAAGGAGGCTGCGATACGAGAGTATCGCGACTCCGAGGCCCTTATAACGGAGCTCAGCGTTTCCTACAACGACGGTTTTGATGATGCCATCTGTCAGGTCAAGGCCCTGAACCCTGAGCTGGACTTGTCAGTCGTCAACATTGATGCCCCCGAGCAAACTTTTGCCCAGCCTGCCCAATCAGAGGATACAGACGACCTGTTCGGAGAGAATCCTGAAGCTGCCAAGGATCCTAAGGATGGCCAGACGGTTGTGACCCAGACGGTTGATCCTAAGGATGATCAAGCTCTTGCACAAAAGAAAGACGACCATGACATAGACGGATAGTTTGTAATATTTTTAATTTTTTGTTTTTAATGTAAGCTTTATAATTTCCCCGTCATGTTTTTCGGGGGTAACAGTAGAACATTTCTTTTGATAACTCCGTTGACCCCTTTTTTACAATTTTAATCACATGTATCTGTTCATCGATGCTTCGTTCATTTTGCTATTTTTATCCGTTCACCCTTTGGGATTAGTATATCTTCATTAATGTTGAAGACTTAGAATTTATCATCATTGGGTTGATTCGTCCACCTGGTGGGGTTAGCGAAATATCCGTCCACACCGGTGGGTTTTATCCCTTTTTAGGTTGATCCGTTCATCTAGTGGATTTGGGATTTGTCCCTCTTGGGGTAATCCGTCATCATTGTGGACTTGGTTTTTTAACTATGATGAATTGTCCGTTCATTCCATGGTACTGAATAAATTCCAATCTTGATAGGTAGTCCGTCGACTTCGCGGATTTTGTTTTCAACCATGATGAATTGTCCGTCCATTCTGTGGATCTAAACAAATTTTAACCCAGACAGCTAGTCCGTCCACTTTGTGGATTTAGTTTTTAATCGTGGCGAATTGTCCGTCCACTTTGTGGATCTAAACGAATTTTAACCCGGACATTTAGTCCGTCCACTTTGTGGACTTAGTTTTTAATCGTGGCGAATTGTTCGTCCACTTTTTGGATCTAAACGAATTTTAACCTAGACAGTTAGTCCGTCCACTTTGTGGACTTGGTTTTCATCCGTCCACCAAAGGACTTAAGGTTTTCATTCTCTTGGGATGATCCGTCCATCATGTGGACTTTGTTTTTATCTGTCCATCAAAGGACTTAAGGTTTTCATCCTCTTGGGATGATCCGTCCATCATGTGGACTTTGTTTTTATCCGTCCACCAAAGGACTTCAAGGTTTTCATCCTCTTGGGATGATCCGTCCATCATGTGGACTTTGTTTTTATCCGTCCACCAAAGGACTTAAGGTTTTCATCCTCTTGGGATGATTCGTCCATCATGTGGACTTTGTTTTTATCCGTCCACCAAAGGACTTCAAGGTTTTCATCCTTTTGGGATGATCCGTCCATCATGTGGACTTTGTTTTTATCCGTCCTCCTTATTGAACTAAGTAGATTTTTAAGTAGAAAAATTTAGTATAGTCTGAATGAAATTATATAGCAAAGAGGTGCTTGCCCCCTTGGGCTTAAAAAAGTACTTGTAGAAAGAATTGTTCAATGCAAATTGAAATAGCTGTTTGAATTTAAAAACTATTAAAAACTTGGAAATAAATTGGAAAGTCGGGGGGTGCTGATGCCTTCTGTATCGCCTCTATTGGTAGTATCTCCATAGGTGCTCTGTGTTCCACGGATGCTGCAGCTTCTGTCCGTCCAGAGTTTCTAGGTGGTAGGTCCCTTTTCTTTGCCAGGATGAGATCCTGTATGGTCCTTCCCAGTTGGGGCCGAGCTTTCCTTGAGAGGGGTCTCTAGCAGCTCCCATTACTTTTCGCAGCACAAGGTCCCCGATCTGAAAGTCTCTATGTCTGACATTGGAGTTGTAATATTTCGCCATTAGGTTCTGGTATCGTGCTAACCTCTTCTTCGCTGTAGCCCGGACCTCGTCCACCAAATCTAGTTGGAGTCGCAGGGCTTCTTCATTCTTATGCTCGCTGTAGTTCTCCACACAATAACTTGTTAGTCTTATCTCCGCAGGGATGACTGCATCAGTGCCGTATGCCAGTCGGAACGGCGTTTCTCCAGTGGGTACTCTTACTGTCATACGATATGCCCATAAAACGCTTGGTAGTTCGTCCGGCCAGATACCCTTTGCCCCCTTGAGCTGACCCTTGATTATCTTGAGCAGGGTTCGGTTCGTGACTTCGACCTATCCGTTGGCCTGTGGGTGTGCGGACGAAGAATAATGGTTCTTGATACCCAACTCCAAACAGAAGTTCCTAAATGCGTTGTTGTCGAACTACTTTCCATTGTCGGAGACAAGCACTCTTGGTATCCCGTACCGGCAGATAATATTTCTCCAAACGAAGCTTTGAACGTTTTTCTCCGTGATGGTGGCCAGGGCCTTTGCTTCCACCCACTTCGTGAAGTAGTCGATACCAACCACCAGAAACTTTAGTTGCCTTATCGCGGTCGGGAAAGGGCCCATGATGTCTAGTCCCCATTGGGCGAAGGGCCAAGGGGCCGTCATGGGTGTCAGCTCTTCGATTGGCTGCTTGATTAAATTACTGAACCTCTGGCATTTGTCGCACGTCTTGACATAGCCTTGTGCGTCCTTTTGCATTGTTGGCCAGTAGTACCCTGCTCAGATCAATTTGTGCACTAAGGATCGAGCACCTGAATGGTTTCCATAGATACCCTTGTGGACTTCTCTCATTACATAGTCGGCCTCATCGTTATTCAAACACCTCAGATGTGGACGTGAGAATCCTCTTTTGTATAAAATATCCTTGATCAGCACAAATCGCGAGGCTTGGAGTCTTAACTTTCTGGCTGCCTCTTTTCTGTCGGGTAGCGTGCCATTTCTCAGGTAGGCTAAAAGTGGCGCGGTCCAATCGTTCTCTGAACCCACCTTGTGCACTTCTACTCCGTCGTCAATAATCGAGGATGTTTGGACGAACGACAACACTTGATCAGGGACTATCATGAATTCTGCTGAGGCTGTTTTTGCCAGGCGATCGGCGCGTTCATTTTCTTCCCTCGGGATTTGGACGAATCGTACTTGGAGGCCATGGATCCGACTCTTGACTCTCCTAAGGTATTTCTTCATTCTTTCATTTTTGCACTCATAGAGGTCGTTAATTTGATTCGTTATCACCTGGGAGTCGCAGTGCACAACCAAGTTTTCAGCTCCTGTTGTTACGGCGAGATCCAATCCTGCAACCAATGCTTCATACTCGGCCTCGTTGTTTGTTGTTGTGTAATCTAGTCGGATCATGCACTCAATATTATCCCCGTCTGGGGTTTGGATTACAACTCCAGCTCCTCCCGCCTGCTTGTTCAAGGATCCGTCCGTGTAGATGCTTCATACCTTGGGAGTGTCTCCCCCCTCGCCTTCTAATGGGGTATATTCCGCGATGAAGTCTACCACAGCTTGGCCCTTTATGGCAGTTCGCGGGCGATACTGTATATCAAACTCGCTTAGTTCTATTGCCCATAAAGCCATTCGTCCGGCTGCTTCAGGGCTGCTCATGGCTCTCTTTAGAGGTTGATCCGTCAGGACAATGATGGCATGGGCTTGAAAGTATGGCTTGAGCTTTCTTGCCACAGTTACAAGCATGTCGTCGACATACACCTGTACGTCCCTCCCAATTTGGTGCGAATATTTTGTTCATTAGTCTCTGGTATGTTGCTCCTGCATTCTTGAGCCCAAACGGCATTACGTTGTAGCAAAAAAGCCATTGTCTTGTAACAAAGGAGGTCTTCTTCTGATCAGCCTTGTCCATCTTGATCTGATTATAGCCCGAGAAGGCATCCATGAAGCTTAGGAGTTAATGTTTGGCCGTTGAGTCCACCAAAGTATCTATCCGAGGTAACGGATAGCTGTCTTTTGGGTATGCTCTGTTGAGGTCCGTGAAGTCGACACACATTCGCCATTTTTCGTTTGCCTTTTTGACCATCACAACGTTTGCTAGCCAATCGGGGTAATAGACCTTTCGGATGAAGTTTGCTTCGAGCAGATTTTTTACTTCTTCTGCTATTGCCTTGTCCCGTTCTTGAGCGAAGACTCGCTTTTTCTGTCTTACGGGGGAAAACGTAGGGTTCACATTCAGCTTGTGAACCATAACTGAGCGACTGATCCCGGGCATATCTTCATGGCTCCAAGCGAAAACGTCCTTGTTCATTCTGAGGAATGCTCTGAGGGCCTGCTGTATGGGCTGACTGGCCGAGGTCCCTATCCTAGTCGTTCGTTCAGGCCTTGATTCGTTTAGAACAATTTCTTTTAGCTCTTCGGCGGGTTCTGCAGTGGCCCGTTGTTCTTCTATGCACATCGCCTGCTGGTGATCCTCTATCTCTAAGGCGACTAAGTAGCATTCACGGGCGGCCACCTGATTTCCCCGTAACTCCCCAACCCCATACTCCGTGGGGAACTTGACCATCAGGTGGTATGTTAAGGTTACGGCCTTCCATGCGTTGAGAGTAGGTCGTCCAAGGATAGCGTTGTATGCGGACGAGCAGTCGACCACGAGGAATGTTACGTCTCGTGTGATCTATTGAGGGTAATCTCCTATCGTCACGGAAAGCGTGATTGCACCCAATGGGAATACCCTAGTTCCTCCAAACCCTACCAGCGGGGCGTTCGTTGGTACCAGTCGTTCCTTGTTAATCATCATTTGCTGGAACGCGGGATAGTATAAGATGTCCGCTGAGCTGCCATTGTCGACCAAAACTCGATGCATGTTAAGCTCCTCGACTCGTAGAGTGACGACGAGTGCATCGTCATGTGGGTGATGAAGGTGCCGTGCATCTTCTTCTGAGAACCCAATTATGGGGCTATCTTTTCGGGCTATCTTCGGAACCGAGCCCGTCAGTTGGACGTTCTGCACCATTCGGAGGTAGGTTTTTTGGGCCTTCTTGGATGAGCCTGCTGTTGTTGTTCCTCCCACGATCATCCTTATGTCTCCGATTGGGGGTCTGGGGCGCTCATTCTCTTTTCGGGGTTGTTGTTCCTAAGGCGGAGGATCCGTCCTTTCTTTCCTGACGAACTTTTGCAATTTCCCTTGTCTGATAAGGGCTTCAATCTACTGTTTTAAGTCGTAGCAATCAGACGTATCATGACCGTGGTCGCGGTGGAAACGGCAGTACCTGTCTCTGGACCGCTTGCTGGGGTCGCTCTTGAGCTTTCCCGAAAAGGTCAGAGCCTCTTCGTCCTTAATCTGCATTAGGAATTGATCTACCGGGGTATTCAACGAGGTGAAACTTGTAAACTTTCTTCCTTAGGGCCTGGATCGTCGGTCGTCCCTTTGGTCCCCAGTTTTGGGTCTTTTTCGCTCTTGGTCCTGCCGGGTGTTTTCCTGCCGTTCTCTCTTCCTCAGCTTGTCCTCCCTTGCCAGCAATGCGTCTTCCGCATTCATGTACTTTGTTGCCCTGTAGAGTACCTCCGTCATGGTTTTCGGATCATTTTTGTATATAGAGAACAAAAATTTACCCTTTCGCAACCCATTTGTGAAGGCTTCTACCAGTATCTTATCGTTGGCCTCATCAATCGAAAGTGCCTCCTTATTGAAATGAGTTATGTAGGATCTCAGCGTCTCGTCTTCTCGCTGTCTGATGCTCATTAGGCACACCGTCGACTTCTTGTACCTATGTCCCTCGATAAAGTGAGACGTGAACTGGGTGCTCAATTCCTTGAATGTGCTGATGGAGTTCGGTGTCAACTGACTGAACCAGATCCTTGCGGCTCCCTTCAACGTGGTGGGGAAAACCCTACACATTATTTCATCCGCGACCCCTTGAAGGTGCATCAAGGTTTTGAACGTCTCTAGATGATCTACAGGGTCTTTTACTCAGTCGTAATTATCGATCTGTGGCATTCGAAACTTGTGCGATAAGAGGAAGGAGTTCACGGCCGCAGTGAAGGGTGAATCAGTGCAGTTGACTAGATCGTCAAGGTCACTGGAAACTCGCCCCTTGAGTGCGTTCATCATAACCTCCATTTGCTTTTTCATCGCCTGCATTTATGCGACGATGTGTGGTGGAGTTGCATCCATAAGGGATGGCATGCTCATGTTCTGCCTCTCTGGTCTGCTGGGGGCATGGCTGCCTTCAGGTTTCTCCTGGTTTCTTCTTGCAGCGCTGGTCCCCTCTTGGTCTTCTTGTTGGTCGTTTGGTACTGCATTTTTCTGGCGTAGTTGTTCCTCCAAATCGAGGTTTTGTTTGGTGAGGCGCTCCACTGCGGCCGCAAGAGTTTGAACTTGTCTCTCAAGGGCAGTCGTAGGTGGTTCCTCCCCTTGAACATCGTTGATGGTTGCCATCAAGCGTGTGAGTACCATGCAACTCTTTTGTCCAGGAAGCGATAATATGGTTCACGAATCGCGTAATAAGTTCCCCACAGACGGCGCCAACTGATGAAGTCAAGAATTCACCTAGTGAGCTGCATGATATCTGCGCGCTCGAACGCAAACCTGCAAAACAAAAGGAAGAAAGAACCTTACGAAGAGCACCGGTGTGGTGCCGACCGAATACTCTCCGAAGGTCAAGTTAGGAATATGCTCACAACTCTAGAGTGCTAGAGAGGGGTTTATTATGCGTATCTTGATTTGTGAGGGTATTGGGGCTTTTATAGTAGTCGAAAGTTGACCTTTTTTACTTGGAGTTGAAGTCTTTCCTTGTAGAAATTCTCCTAAAGAGTCCTAAACGTAGTAGACAAGTATTTTTCCTTATCGAGAAGATCCTTCCCTAAACAAACGCGGTCCTCAGAATCCTATTTGTACTAGGACTCCATTACGTGGTGTGGGCCGCAAGTATCCCATTTTGGGCTTATTGGAGGCCGGAAACCATCAAGATCAGATTTATCTTGGGCTCTGCACCCCTCCAACTTGAGCCCGTTCAGCGTCGAATCATAAGTCCGTCTAGTAGATACAGGAGAGAAGTCCGTCCATATGAGAGACTAATTTCCTCCTCTTCAATATGAAAACAATTTTCCCAGCTCATCAAAAAGCATTTAAAAAGAAATTAATCAAATCGTGGTTTGTCGGTTTGCCCCTTTTTGAAAACGCATGAAGTGTCGGCATTTGTTATTAAAGTTTCACCAAACCATTTATTACCTGGTTTCCACCATAAAAAAAGGTTGAAGTGAAGGGTGTTTTATACGCGAATTTCTTGATAAATAGCTGCAAACTTCGACGCAACCCATTAATCCACAGTAATAATAGGATATGGGTAAATGTTTAAGAAAAATGATAGGTTAACAATATTTTTACAATAAATTTTAAGTAGTAGATTGTTACTGATTGTTATTATTGGAAAAAAAAAATAATTTTAGTGTTAAGTTTAAATTTGAAGTTATAACAACTAACTAACTATGATTTTTTATGAAAACATTGTAAAAATATTGTGGACATAACATCTCTCAATGTTTAATGAGATTTGTGTCATATTTAAATTGACACAATTCACCCGTTAATAAATATGTTGTATTTGTGTTTAACTCACAGAATCTATTTGACTTATTTAATTAAAAGAAATGATATGTTTACAACATTTTTACAATATTTTTATAACAAATCTTAAGTGGCAGGTTGTTACTGGTTGTTATTGTTAGAGTAAAAAAGTAATCTTAGTGTTAGTTTCAAATTTGAACCAATAACAACTAAGCACCTGTGATTTGTTGTAAATTGTTGTTGACGTAGCATCTCTCTTTAATTAATAGTCCGTTTAAAAACAGCTTATTTAGTTGAAACTGAAATCTTTTTTGTTGAAAGTGTGCAAAGTATGCTTATACCTTGAAAAGAATTTGAAGATGTGAGAAAATGTTGAAAAAAATTGAGGTTTTAAAAAGTTATATATAAAAGCTAAAAAATACTAAAAGTTAAAAGCTGAGCGCATGCCAAACACACTCTAAATGTCATTTTACCAATATAAATTTTAAAACCTGAAATGTATAAACTTATTCGTTGTTGTGGTTTATTTTCTTTGACATATTGTGATTGATTATTTGTGATATTGAAATACCCTTCAGTTTTGAATAATTATTTCTAATATAATTACTCGTTTGTTCAAAATTTTATATTAAAAAAAATCTATTAAGTTTGTTTTTTCATAGTTCAAATAAATTTGGTTAATAACTAAAAAAATTTTTGGCTTTTTTTTTTTTTTTTTTATAGCTTTTATGAAATCAAATAAATGGGTTCAAATGACTAACCTTTTTAATAAATAGATTGTATTAGGGCTACATAATCTTGACACATTTAATTAATGTGTCAAGTTACTGTCGACCATAAAGTCAAATACTCATGAGTGACACGACATGAATCCGACACGCAAACACCAATTGCCACCCCTACTTTATCTCATCTCTTATTTTAACCGAAAATTCATTAAACTAATATAAATAATCCATTAAAATAATATAAACAAAAAATCCACACCAACCAATTACAAAATATAAGAAAAAGAGTAAATTAAATAACCAATTTTAAATAATCAATTACATTGTTTGTGTTTGATCATTATAGTCATTTTTAAATGGTTGCCATTTGTTTGATCAAGTTGTATTTATATAGATCATATCACATCTACTTGATCGCATTGTGTTTTTGATGCTTTTAATTTGTCTTCGTCTGTCGGGTTTGATTCATGATCATTCATCTTATAAGAATGTTTCAAGAGACAAGTTTTAAGTAACTCACATTTAAGTCTATACTTTGTATTAGGGTTATTTGTTATGGAATTGTCAAAGAGAGAGATTTAAAGTTCATATTTTTGTTAGTTCTTTTAGCTATAATTTTTTTAATGGAATGGAGCAATGACTTAAAATCACCAACCACCTAAAAGCCATACTATATTAGATTAAATGAATAAATTTATTATTTCTTGATAATTTAAAATTTTAAGACAATCAATAATTTAATAAACGATTTATTTATTTTTATGATTGATGTTATATATATTGTTTATTTTATATAATGCCTACAAAGTATTTTGTAGAAAAAAAAAATTCACAATAATTTTAGCGATGCACAATATTATGATTTAATTTTACTTACGCAGTGACACGGAGCACATGCACTAATGCATAATTTTATGACTTACTTTTCTTTGCAATAGAGTGGAGGTTTCTTGAAAATTTTTTACATGAAACAGCGGACGTGGAGCACTCTAATCTTCTAACTAATAAAATATTATTCTTTAAATAAATGTGACATTATATAGTAATTTTTATTTTTTATTTTTTTGCAATGAATTAGAAAATCCACGCGTACATTTACAATAATAGCATTTCAGTGGTACCACCTCAGCCGTCCTACACTCCAACGTAAATAATAATTTCTCCACATCTGCACTCTGCTGTTGACATTGACAAGCTTTGTCCCACGTCATTGACACAGATGGAAGTAAGACCAACGACATTTGGGGGGAAAAACAAAGTGTGGAGAGGAAACTCATGTTTATGGAAAATGGGACGACCTGGGTATTTTACGGCCCGGGCCCACAAAAATAATTCTCCCCAAATACAGTATAAAAAAAAATAAAAAATAAAATAAAAAAGGAGAAAAACTAGGCTTACAACCAAAAGTGGGGATGGCAATTCTGCTCTGCCCCGCTTCGTCTCGTATGGATTTTTTCCGTTCCACAAAGGTGATGGGGCGGAGATAGGGCAAGATTTTAGCCTCGTACAATGGGGCTGGGCGAGAATGAATTTAGACTTTTTAGAACCATCCACCCATGTTGCTAAGGGTTATAATTGTAAATTTTTAATACCCTAAAACCCTCCTATTCAAATAACATATCAATATTAGCTTATTTTATTTTATCCAATTTGGTTTTTTGCCTTTATTTTGTTACGTGTTAAACTATGAGTTTTTTTTTGGTTAAACGCTTAGATATATTATTCAATTTTTTCTAAAAATTGATTTGATTTGATGGGATAAATTTAGTTGTAATTTCAAGTATATTTCTATTAATGAAATAGGTTTCATTAAAAAAAATTGTACTAATTGTAGGGCAAATTAACAAAATGTAGAGTTTTACGGGATGGGGTGGGACTTTGTAGGGCCTCAAGGGGCGGGGATGGAGTGAGAAAGTTTTCCCTATTATGTGGAGTGGGGCGAAAATGGGTTAAGACAAAATCATGCGAGGCAGGGACGAAGATCCCATCCTTCGGCCCTGCCTCGCCCCGTCCCATGACCATCCCTAACCAAAAGGTCATTTTACCCTTATTATAACATTTATTATAGTCCCACCAAGTCACCAAGGCAACACATATATTCCCCCTCCCTCCTTTTTAAATTGATTACTAAAAATTATCTACAATTTAAATTTTTTTTTTTAATTTTTAATATTTCATTTTAATCATACAAACTACGTTGTAATAATGTGTGAAATTACTTATTAAATATTATATAATAAAGACTTAATAATAAATTCATACAAACTACCTTTTTCATTTCATTTTTCTTCTCAATTAAAAAAAAAAAATTATATTTATTTTTCATCTTTTCACTTTTCTCCCGTTTTAATAAAACACATAAGGTAGAAAATTAAAATATTTATTACTTTCCTAAGATTTCTCATCCCTTTATTTTTTTGCCTCTCAACCAAAGAGAACCTAAAGTTAAATCAATATTGATATTTCTCTTTAGCCTTTTTTTGAATTATATTGAAAAAAACTGCCGTTTTTTATTTTTATTTTTATAATGTGGTTATGTTCAGAAGTATATGGAGGGAAAAAAGGACTAAAATTTAAGATTTTAAAAATTATTATTTTGACTCATTTGATCCCTTGTTTAAAAAAGAAAAATTTAAGATCTTGTAAGTTATACATGAGGCAATTTTAGGACATACAAAATGGACACCAAAATCTCCCCTTAAAAATAATGTGGATATATGATGGTGTTCACAAGAATATGTAGTGCTTCAACACTATTGAAAGCATAATCTCACTCACCCCCAACCTAAATAGCATAATTTCATATTTAATGGTTATAGTGGCTTTACTTCACATAGAGTTTCATAATAAAATACTCCTAATCTGCTTCAAATAGCTAAGGCCTGCTTTTATCATATCGTTGAAAACCCAATCTTGAACAAATATTTTACTCCATGTTAGAAGCGTGACTTGATCTCAAAATAAACTAGTGGTGAACTTGATTGGTTTTAGTCAGAATTTAGAGAAAAATCCAATGAAGTGCAGGTTGGGATTATGGGATATGGTACTGTAGGGACTCAATTTGTAATGGACCCTTAACAATGAAATTTGTAGAGATGTGGGTAAAAAGGGCTAGGCACCAACATAGCAAACAACGGATGACATGAAAATATAAGGATGATGGGCTAGTTAATTTGGATAAGTATTTTCTACGAGGATAAGGCCTATGGCTTTGGTTAGGTATTTATGATGATCTTGATGGTTTTGGCTAAGTGTTTGTGAGGATCTTGATGATTTTGGTTAAGTACTTGTGAAGCGTATTCGTCCTCAGCTCAGCCCGAGGATCTATTTCTCTTTGGAACTGATTTTTTCATCTTGTCCTTGTTCCTAGGATTCATAAATATCAGGGGGCCTCCACCTTTTATCTTGGGAATTCTCTTGGTTATATAGTATTGTTATAGTTAATCTTAGTCGTCCACTCGTCGGTTATCCGGACACTGTGTATATGGGTTTGTCACATCATCTGCTTTTGCAGGCTTTATGTTAGTTCTTAGCCGCCTTTGCAGACTTTCTATTAGTTGGAGTGACCAAGGCACCTGGGTTTGCTAGTCACTTCGCCATCAAAACGGCCAGAAGGTTGGTGGCGTAAGTTTTAAGGGGTGAGAGATATTTTCATTCTATCAACGTCGGTTGGCCGAGGAGGTGGGCATCCTCGGCGAGGTTCCTTGAAGGTCTGAGCTTTTTTCTTTTTACCCTCGGCCTCTATATTCTCCTCAGCGCGGGTCTTGGGCCGGCTATGGAGTGGGCCGGGGTTGTTTAAATATTTGGGGCCCCACAGGTACTTTTTTTTTTTTTTTTTGAGAAAGAAGCTAACTGATTTTATTAACTTGAAACAATTACATCCAAATCTAAAATCGAAATAATATTTGATGGGACATCTTCCTTTGTAAATCTGGTATGCGTAATGCATTTTTCGCCAAACTATGAGCAACCTTATTGCCGTTTCTCTTAACATGAGAATACAACAATCGTTCAAAACTAATAGCAACCCTTTTCACATCGTCTACCAGCAGACCTATTGGAGATAGGCTACACTCTGTTGACTTCAATGCTTTAATCAGACCGAGAGAATCACCTTCAAGAATCGCATTTCGAAAACCCAATTCACGCGCAAAGGTGATTTCCTTCAGAGCAGCCAGTGCCTCAACCTTGTCAGGCTTGTAAGCTTGATGAATTTTTTCTGAACAGGAAGCTAGCATAGCTCCATTATTATCCCAGATTACCACTCCAACTCTGGACTGATTTGATTCATTGAAAACAACTCCATCAAAGTTTATTTTCACCAAACCTTCTTGTGGACTTAACCATCTTGATCCTCCAATATTGTTGTCCATAACCTGCACATCAGTATTTTGCCAATCAGCTCTAAATTGAGCCAGTTTTTGCTTCGCTTGTTCAGCCACTTGAAGGAGCGGAACAGCTTGTTGGTTGACCTGAACGTTGTTTCTTTGGTTCCACACCATCCAAGCCGTATAAGCAAATAACTCAAGTGACTTTCCTTTTGCAATCTGCCATATCTGTAAACTCCACCTCAGACCTGAAACACCACTCTTCACCCACACCCCAAACCTCTCCCAACTCCGAGCAAGACCAGACAACATGCACGGACTCCTCCACAGCGGAATGACACCTCTCACAGATCGGGTCAGCTGCAACTTTCCTTTTCAACAACGCCTGTTTTGTAGGAAGAACATTACGACACGCTTACTAAAGGAAATTTTTAATTTTTGGAGGAACTTACAGCTGCCAAATCTTCTTCTAGACCTGTTTATCATGAATTGGTGGGACTTGTTGGCTTACTTCCATCTCTGATTCTTGTTTAAGGAACATATAACCGAACTTGCATGTGTAGTGACCCAATGTGGAGAATGGCCAATACAAAGTGTCCTCAGTTGCAGCACGGCTAAGAGGAATCTTCTTGATCAATTCAGCATTCGCTTCCACCAATAAACCATCAATTAGCTCCTCATTCCATGTTCTTGTGTTTGGGTCTATGAGCGAATCCACCGTATAATTTTCAAAACTCTCCAATGGGCATATTGGCTGCCTTGGAGGGTGTTTTCTTGGCAGCCAAAGTTGCTGCCATATATTAATTTTTCCCCACTTCCAATCCTCCAAATTGCCCCCTTTTTAATAATATCCCTCCCCCTAAGGATGCTTTTGCAAGCATAGGAACCCAACCTTGAATCAGCAACCTCTATTATTGAAGAATTAGGGAAGAAGCGAGCTTTAAATACCTTATAGAAGAGTGAGAACTTATTATGCAGGAGCCGCCAAGCTTGTTTTGCCAAAAGGGAGTCATTGAACATGGCAAGATCACAAAAACCCATACCACCAATGGTTTTTGATTTTGTCAAATCCTCCCATTTAACCAAATGAATCTTTCTTCGGTCATCTCGTTGTCCCCACCAAAACTTCTTAATAAGGGACTCAATCTCATTGCACAAACTTACTGGCAATTTAAAGCATCCCATTGTGTTAGTAGGGATAGCTTGGATAATTGCCTTTAAGAGCACTTCCCTTCCAGCTTGGGAGAGTAATTTTGCTTCCCACCCTTGAAGTTTCCTCCACACCTTCTCCTTAATAAAATTAAAACTCTCTTTTTTCCTTTTACCAACTAGAGAGGGCAACCCAAGGTATTTCTCATAGTGCATAATTTTCGGTACCCCCAATGTCACCTTTATTTCGTGCTTGACTTCTTTCGGTATAGAGTTGCTAAAGAACAACGAGGTCTTGCTTCTATTTACTTTTTGCCCCGAGGCTTCCTTATACTTGTATAATAGGTCCAAAACCTTGTTACACTCCTCCATCGTAGACCTGCAAAAAATAAGACTATCATCTGCGAAGAGCAGATGTGTTAGTTTAATGCCTCTCCTATAAAGGGAGTAGCCATGGATATCTCCTTGTAATTCAGCTTTCTTAATTAACCCATTTAACCCTTCCGTACAAAGAAGGAATAGGAAAGGGGAAAGTGGGTCTCCTTGCCTAATCCTCCTAGTAGGAAAAATCATCCCACATGGATCTCTATTCACCAAAACAGAATATGAAACTGTTTTCACACACCCCATCACAAGATTTATCCACCTCTCCCTAAAACCCATCTTCCTCATTATACCCTCTAAATAATACCATTCCACCCAGTCATAAGCCTTACTCATATTTAGTTTTAGTGTCATATACTCATATGAGCCCCCTATTATACTTCTTCATACTATGCAAGGTTTCAAAGGCCACCAAAATGTTATCCGAAATTAATCTTTCTTTAGTGAAGGCTGATTGGTGTTCAGTGATAATGGATGGAAGTATTTTTTTTAGGCGATTTGCAAGGACTTTGGAGTATATTTTGTAAAGTACATTACAAAGGGCTGATGGGGCGATATTGGTGAGCATATTCAAGAGAATTTATTTTCAGCACAAGAGTAATATACGTATGATTTAAGGGAGATGGTATGGTACCTGAATTCAGGCAAGACAATATGGATGAAGTTACATCATGATTTACTGTGCTCCAAAAATATTGATAAAAGAGCGGCGGCATACTATCAGGTCTAGGTGCTTTAAGGGGAGCCATTTGTTGGAGGGCACTAATGACTTCACACGCCTCAAACTCCTTACATAGGGGTGCATTCATCTCTTCATCAATCACTGTAGGCACACATTCAAGAATGCTAGCGGAAACACTACCCTCTGTTGAAGTAAAGAGTGACTTGTAGTAATTTACCATGACTTCACCTACATCTTCTTTAGTAGTTTTCCATACCCTTCCTCATCTCTAATTCCCTCCAAAGTGTTTTTCCGGAATCTCTTTGTTGCACAACAATGGAAATAGTTTGAGTTTTTATCCCCTTGGTTAGCCCATAGTACTCTAGAACATTAAGCCCATATAGTTGCGTCCCTCTCTTGTAAAACCTCAATATCTTTCTTGATTTGTCTTACCTGGAAATTGTCCCCATTAATCATTGCAGCCCTTTCCTCTTTGGCTAAAACCTTCTTTAACCGATTCAACTCCATTCTTACATTACCGAAAACATTTTTCTCCCAATGCCCCAAATCTTTCCCACACCTCTCCACTTTCCTCAAAATATCTCCTCCATCACCATGCCCACTCCCACTACCCCAAGCCAAGAACACCACTTCCTCACAACTTGAATTTAAAAGCCACATTTGTTTGAAACGAAATAATTTTTTCTGAACCGGTGGAATCAAACCCGAGAGTGAGATGAGAATTGTAACATGATCCAATGACGTACAAGTTAAATGGAACACTCTTGAACCTGCAAACCTCATGAACCAGCTATTTGTGACCAAACATCTATCTAACCTCTCCCAAATTGATCTTCCATCCTCAAAGTGCTTACTCCAAGTAAACTTCGAGCCCTCAAACCCCAAGTCCATGAAACCACACTCATCGATCACCTCCCTAAATTGTTGCATTTGCCAATGGGGTCTTCTTGCATCCCTAAGTTTCTCATCTTGTCTAACAATTTCGTTAAATTCCCCAAAGCAAAGCCAAGGCTTCTTCGGTTGTGAGTTTAAATTCCTTAGCTTACTCCAAGCTTCATTTCTTCTAACTGTATCAGGTTCACCATAAAACCCAGTTAATCTCCATTCATTCTCTAAATTTTTATCAATCACGGCATCAATATAGTACCTATCAGAATCCTCCACCTTTAAATTTACTGAATCTTTCCAATACATAACCAATCCTCCACTCCTTCCCACTCTTGGTACCACTCATCTATGATCAAAACCAATACTACTTTGAATAAATTCTAGCCTTGCATCGTCTGTAAGTGTCTCGGCTAAAAACACTACAGCAAGATCTTTTAGCCGTATGATTTCAACAAGCACCTTCCCTGTATGCAGGTTCCCAAGCCCACGACAGTTCCAAGCTAAACAACTCATTGCTCTTGGTGGGGCTGAACACCAGCTCCCGCCATTACTAAAGGTGTGGTTTCATCTCTGAAGGTCGCCTGAAACCTTTTTGCTTTCGAATTGGATTGTTCTGCCTCTGTATTTGCTATTCTTTTTTTTCCTAGGGACTTGGAGATTTCTACTTTGTCACCTGTATTGCTTCTTTCTCTACCCTTCCAGGTAGGGGCTGAGCGAGTTGAAACCTTGTGGAGGGCCCTAGCTACTTAAGTGTCACGAGCTTTTTTAAGTTTTGGAGAATAACTTAAAGTGGCATGTGAGCTAGGGTTTTTTGTTGGCTTCTTTCCCAACCCCTGAAGTGTAGCCGCCCCAAATTCCTTTGCCAAACTTAATTCCTCATTATTTGCTTCCACGTCAGCTTTAGTTACATTAGGATTCTTCAATTCCCTCATAATTCCCTCATTCATTTTGACTTTTATAGCTGTGTCTTCCTTTCTATTTTTGTCCCTCTTATTGTGAATTAATGAGGAATTAATTTCATCATTAATGCTCTCATCTCTGTTTGCCGTTACACTTTGTGATTGCTCCGGCATCCTCCCTCGGCCAAAATCTGAAAATTGACCAAGATCATGATCAATCGACGAACTTGAACTCACCTTCTTCTTCGCTGCATAATAACCAGGGACAAGAATTGCATTTTTCCTTGTTGCAACGAAGGGGGGTGCCCTTAATTGTGGTCCAAACTCACGCTGCTTTACTTTAAGTGTGCCCTCACTCTCAATCCACAACTCACAATCTCTATCATCATGAGTAAGTCGCCCAAACCAGTAACATAAATTTGGCAACCTTTCATACTTGAAAGAAATCCACACCTGCTTACCTCCTTCACCAACAGAAATGTTAACCTCCCATGGCATAACGATAAGGATAAATCGATGGAGACCTGCAAACGCATAAAATGACCCCTATCATATAGTTTTGGATCCCTTGGCACTGAAACTTCTCCCAACACGCTACATATTTTCTTTGCTGCCTCAATAGTCATATACTTGAATGGAATTCCGTGCACCTGAACCCAAAGCTTAGTTTTCACAAATTGAATACCTTCAAGCTACGCTTCATTTTCATATCAACTCATCACCACCAGATGTTTATCAAAACTCCATGGTTCGCCCTCTAAAATTCTGTCCACATCCTCCTTATTGTCAAAAGAGAAAAGAATTTATGGTCACCAAAACTTTGCATCTTGAAACCGTTTCTAGCTCTCCATAGTGATGTGAAAGTCTTAGCTATAATCTCCATATTGATGGCCCATCTAGTTAAGAACTTTGCAGCAATGGAGAACTTCTCAACTTTTTCGTCATCCAGTAAATAGCAACCCGGCCCCTCTCTATCAGAGAGAGTAAGCCTATTCCATGATTGAGCCAACTCATCCATCCTCACTCACACTCAAATCTGTTTCCCAAAACCCCAAAAAAACCCAACAAACCTAGGAATAACAGTATCACTCCCAAGATACTAAAGCACCTTCTAAGAAGGGACACTCTAATTCTACTGGGATAGTTCATAATGCCAAACAGTATATGTTGGATATATATGAGGATTAAGATAGAATGGATTATAGCTTATGCGTTGCGTTTGCCTCAGTTAAGGAGGCATCAGAGTGTCAAGGTGAGATCTCCTAGTTGTTAAACACAAAATTAAAGATATAGAAAGAGATATTTGTTTAAATTCATTAATTTTCTAATAATAAATTAATTATTATTTATTTATGATAATATTAAAATATAGATAGACAATCGAAGAAAATAAAATTAATTATTATTTACTCAATTCTCATGACATATTTGTTATTATCACTTGTTAATTTCCATCACCACATTATCTCTTTTATCATTTATCTTTTGTCACATAATTTAGTTATAGGCCACCATGCCATAAAATTAACTATTTGCTTGATTTGATGAAATAAATTTGGTTAATAATCTTGTGTCCATCAAATTACTAACTAAATATTAAAATCACTTTTATTTACTTAGTAGAGACCGGTACACATACCGAGCATGCATGGGCGCCTCACACCTTCCCACGACGTAATTTGACTCCAAATTTATTCTTAGTGGACGCAGACCAATTTTTTATCCATAGTATTATTATTTTTTTTTTAAAAAGGTTTTTCTTTCTTGTTTTATTTTCCCTTTAAATATATAAAATAAGTGGCAATTCCTCAAAAATCCATGATTTTCCAATAAAAGCTTCTGTAATTATACCAGATTTCTTTGCAACTAAACCTAAACTCGAGATCAAATCACTAAACATAGGATCATTAATAAAATATAAAACTCTTTCTATATATATGTTAATAGGCTGTAATTCACAATTTTCATCAAGAAACACTAAGCTAAGTACTCATAAGCGTGTCAACACTCAAACAATGAAATCCAAGCTATACATCATCAACATTAGTCATGCATATAAAAGCAAAGCAAATAACATGGTAGAGTATGCATGCAAGAAGAAAGACATAACTAATGTTAATTTTTTCTCCGCATTCCATATTAATCAGCTACTAAGGAATTTTTAAACCTTGAGCATGATAGTAATAACCTAGTAGGAGTACCATATATTAAATACCTGAACTTTGAACATGAAATTAATAATCTACAGGAAGTACCAACAATTAAGAACCTTTGGAAACTATTCAAAACCTTGAAAATGATATTTAAAAAAGCACCTAAATCTAGAAGTCAAAAGTATTCATTTCGTAGATTTAGCCTAATTAATATTCGGGAGGAAACAAGGTTTTTAAGTGTAAAATGAGATTACAAAATATAGCCTTTACACCCAAAACTATATATATCTTCTATGGCGTTCACTTGGGTACAAATAACTGAAGTTTGTTATTTTGGATTGCAGTAACTATGGAACTAATAGTTAAGGGTTTGGAAAATTTTGAAGTAGCTATGCATATGTTTACCACTAAACATGTGGCAAGAGGAAAATTTTGCTTTGTCAAATATTCACCTTTGTTAATCTTCCAAACCTTAGACCTCTCACAAGTATTCATGAGTCAGTAGATATCACATGCTAGAAAACCATTGCAATGACAACATAGATTTTGTACCAAAATCTCTAGCAAGTTTTGAGAGAGACGTCTGTGACTTATGAGAAAGACTGATTCAAACACTGTGCACAGATGAGACACAAGCTAATTTAATGGCTAATTCAATGTCTTTCATTGTTGCTTTGACATCATCATCTTTTTCATCACATTCAAACTCTGACATCTCACCAGGAAAAGGTGTTTTAAGCTAAGGAATCCTTTTTCCCTAGAACAATCTTCAACGAAAACCTCACAAAAGTTCAGAAACAAGAGGTCAATTATATTCAAAATTTTGTGAATCTCAACAAACAATGGAGGCCAAATTTACATGGTAATATGATATAAGTGGCAAATTATACACAAGACTCACCAATATCTCCCTTGAATTTTCATTTTGGAAGTATAAAATACCAAAATTTCAAAAATAAATTGACATTTGGAACTAGCATATGATGGCTAAAGCAAACCTCTTAGTAGTCTTCCACTTCCAACAAATTTAAATTTTCACATTGTTGGCTTACCAAATATTCTAATGCCATTAGGTATTTTACACCATACAACAAAAGATCAAACTTCAAATTTATGAAATTAAGCGATAAAGCACAACAATCAATTTCATTTGGATAACTCAAATAACCAAGAAGTAGAGACAAACAATCAATAACACGACTCAAGTTACTGAAACATTGTGCATAGATAATAAATGAAATATTAATGAAATCATAAATATAAACACACATCACTTCATTAACCATTACAACACATAATTCACACCACAATATTATTATAATTATTTACAATACAAGAGAAGGCTGAGACATTCTGTGCTGCATTTTTTGCTGAATGGATAAGCTGTAGCGTTTTAAACCATAGAATCATTAGATGAGTATAAATTGAAGAAAATCCATTGGTACTAAGAAATGTCTATCCAATGGAATTATTACATTGAACATTGAAAATTGAATTTAAAAATAAAAAATATATCTCACCAGTGGCAATTTTAAGCACAAGGGACATCTCTTTCTATGTGAACAATCTCCCATGAACATTTGTCAATTGAGAAACAAGAAGAATCTCCCATGATCAGTTGCCAGACAAGTGTGATATTTCTAATGAAAGTACACCAAAGGGTAGTCTACCTGAACCATTAGCCCCGACAAAATTTATGCTGAACATAGCTAAAGAAATGACAATAGAAATATCTTATTCCACCATGGTTTGTTGAAGTCCTCTGGACTATTTGGACTAGAATTTGTAATAATCTACTCATTGAGGTTCAACATCCCTTGACTTTTTTTCTTTTTTTTAAAGGTCCAACATCCCTTGATAGAATGATAATAGCTAAAATAGGAATGAACTTTTTTTTTCATTTTAGATAATGTTGAAAACCTTTCTAAAGAAGAGCCCTTTAGAATCGCCTCTAACCATTAAAACCTATGGGCAACTAACCCCACCCTCCATGGTAGTTAGCGGGTAATTTGGGGGCATTAACCCTTGATGGGATAAGCAGTTTAAGCTCATGCCCAGGAGCAGAATAGGCATGAAATTCTTGCAAAAGGATCTTATTAAAAAAAATTAGTTTTGATTAACGTAATAAATGTATATTAAAAAAGTTACGGGTTTAGGATCTATGTTTTAATTTGACTGATTAAATTATACTATGATGGGTTAGTTAAAAAGAAGTTTCCTGTTATACTTGGCAAACCAAACTAATTCAAGACATATTTAAAACGCCAATCACAATGTCTTCCCAAATGCCTCGCCCATAAATTTCAACAATTCTTCCCTGCAAAGTGCAGAGGAAATCTCTCACCACAGCTGTAATGACACTACTCCATAATCCATTTATATGTAACTAAACTTACACTTGAGATAAAAATCATTATCATACCTCCATCAAGAAGTAATTAGTCCATAAGTGGTACATTTTGAGGCTTTTTTTATATGTTAACAGACCAGGGGCGTAGCCAGGAATAAATACTTGGGGGGCCTGGTTGTAACAGATATATACTAAATATAATTCTTAACTTTATTGAATACAAAATTATCAACTTTCATATATCATCATATACTTGAACATGTTGGGAATTCAACCGAAATTCCAAACCTGTGAGAAACAAAAAAATAGAGAAAACAAAATGCCAAAAGAAAAACAATCACACGCACAAAACAGTATTTACGTGATTCGGTAATATGCCTACGTCCACGGAGTTGCAGAAATTTTACTATCATCAAAGAAAATTACAATGTGTGGCTACAATATGACTCAAAAATTAACCTGAAAAGAATTTTAAAAAATAAAATTCTAATTAGAAATTTTTTCCTTAGTTATATGATGTTATTCATACTCAAGAAAAAATAAAATTTTCACTATAATTTAAACAATCAAACCCATCAATCATCATCATTCCTATTATTAAAATTTTCCTGTATTTTAATTTTTTTTAATACAACTTTAATTAATAATAACCCCTTAAAGGCTTAAACAAAAACAAAAATTAAACAAGGATTTGTACACAACATAAACCAAACAATTTAACAACTTCTACAGCCACATGATATCTAACTAATCAAAAATATGTAATATATCAAAATAATTTTACTTGTCTTCACAGAATCACAAAGTGCAAAAATGGGTGGGCCGTGTGGCAATGCTTATTTGCCTACAACTGTAGATATTCTTCCCTTCAAGTCTCATCAGTCATCACAAACAAATTGAAACAATCTCCTTATCATTGGTTAGTGACCATCCAAGGCTTGATAGATAGACATTTCTTTCTTGCCTTTCCAAGTTCTTTACTTGAAACAAAGTGCTCACACAATCCAACAAAAACAGCAACAAGTAACTGCAACAGAAGCACCCTTTTCTATTTCATTTTGGTAATTAAAAAAAAAATAGCAATAACGAAAACAAAAACACCCTCTTTCTCTCTCTCTCTTTCTCTAACATTATTTTTATTTTTATTTTCAGAAAGCAGGAAAAAAAAAACATTTTCATGTTCGTAGAAAGGCACAATCTTTCTTCTGCGTTCTAAACCAACTGATCAATAAAACCCATTTCTCGTTTTTGTTTCTAGTCGTCAAAAACCATGGAGCTTCGGAGATCAATTATCTCCATCCCAATTCCTTCAATCATATATTTCTCTAAAAATTTATGAAAATATAAAAAGCATGTGAATATTTAGGTGTAGATAGTTGAGAAAATCAAAAAAAGACACTGAAAATAGATGAAGGTCTAGTGCTTAAATAAGAGAAGAAAACTCACCACTTCACCAGGCAGTCACCAAGTTCCAAATCCTAAAATTTGACAATGAAATATACTGAGTGATTTGTTTTAGAAAGCAAGAAGAAAGAAAAAATTGGTCAGGATTTTTTTTTTTTTGGGACTGGAGGACTGATGCTGCTGAGTTTTGGGGGCTGGTAGGCCGTACTGGGAAGTGTATCATAGAAGATAGACAAGAAAAGAATAAGGGATTTTGTGGGGGGACCGCGGGGTGGGTTTTTGAGATGGAGAAGTTATGTGTTTGGATTTTAGTATTTAAATGTTTGTGGGCCAACTTTGTGTTTTATTTGGAGTATGAGAGGCTGGAAGCCCAGGAGAATAGAGGCCTAAACTATAATTGGGAGTAGGAGAAATATGGGGGGGCTGGATGTCCAAGAGTGGGGGGGCCCAAAAAATTTTTATACCTACTCTGTAGGAAATTTTTTTTTTTTTTTGGCAGGGGCCACGGCCCCCCCAGGGGACAACGTGGCTCCGCCCTTGTAACAGACAGCAGTTCCTAATTTTCATGTAACCACACTCATCAGCTGCGTATCATGAGAATGGCAACAACCTTATGCACTTGCGCAAAAGCAATGCAAATAATGTGATTAAAGCATAACATGCAAAGACCCCTCTTTCAATTAATAAATTAATAGTTAAGAGTCTCAAAATAAAATGGTAGACCATGCAAGCAATGCCATTTTTTTTTTTCTCCACATCCCACCTCAAACAGCTACTAACGAATTCCTAAAAGTTGAGCACAATGTTAAGAACCTACATGTAGCACCATATATTACGGAACTAAAGTATTTACCCAAAACCTTGAACACTCCAGTAACAAGTACTCCAATGTAAAAGTCAAAAGAGTTCACTACTTGAACACGATGTTAAGATCTGATAGGGAATACTTTTTTTCTTTATTGAATAAGTAGAATTACGGGGCGTACTAAAAATTCCATCATAGTTTCAGATTTGGGCCCTAGATAATATGTTTAAGCATAAGATGAAATCTCTGGTTGCACATACCAATTATTAAAAAAATATTAAACAAAAAAATTAAATAATAAAAAACCCACAGTTATCTTCACTCTCAAAAATTGAAGGGAACTTATCTCTTTTTCTTTTTTTCTTTCCTTTTATTATTACTTAGTGGATTTAGCCTATCTAAGAAGAAACAAGAATTCCTCCTCCTTGATGTAGCTCTCTCCCTTTATTAGGTTTAAATTGACTGCTGCAGAGCAAGTTTATGCCACCCTCATCAGTAGGATCTTTTTCATTCACAAATTTGAGACACATTGTTGAGATCATTCATTGTTCATTTTCTCCCTACTACACTCAACTCCCCATGTTTATGCCCTTGCAAGAACTAGCCTCCTTCCACTTATCAATTTCACAAATTCTTCCTATCTTCTTCTTTCCATTATTACCAGCAATAAAATCCTTTATTCCCACTTTATTGTCAATCAATATCAGCAAAATTCTGGCTTCCCTTTGTAATTTACAGTTCCTATTTACTTCCTTTTTTTTTTTTTTACTATAATTACAGTACCTATGGATGGGCCTTTGTTTCTTCTTTCATATGTAAATTAAGCAAAGAGAAAGCAAGAACTCTATATATTATTTTTAATCTTTTCAATTTCATATTCATGCAATCATGCATTGGAGTCATTGCAAAATACCCAAAAACGAAAAAGAAGGAAACTTTGCAAAATCTAGGAACCCAGTTCAGAAAAATTAAGGTCTGGCACAAAGGCATTGAAATCAAACAAACCCCAAAACTTCAGCAGTAACAAAAACCAAAAAAATTACAATGTCCTAGAAAGTTTACCGCAACAAACTGTGAAATAAAATTGGAGAGAGCAGAGCAGAGTGGAAAGGCGAGGTCTTCTGCTGAAGGCATTGAGACAAAGATGGTTCATAAGTGAAGGTGTAAAGGAACCGATTTTTGCAAGGAATTCCTGTGAAGATTTCGGCTTTGGGGTTTAAGGTAAAGAACACAAAAATAAATAGATACATAAAAAGGGTATAACTTTGAGGTTTAAGGGTTTAAGGTAGAAAAAGTGGGAAACGCATTTCTGTTTTCTGATAATTTCAGTGTGTGTGTGTGATGTTTGAAAGTATTTCTTCATGAGCATGAAGAAAGGAGAAGATATTTTCAAAAAAGGAATTAAATGGATTCCTGGGTTTGAAAGCAGACTTAGTTTTTGGAATGATAGCTGGTCAAACGTGGGTACTCTTAGAAACATCATACAGGGACCCCTTACGTTTGAATCCTCCAACCTTAGAGTTAAGGATGTTGCTGATTTGGGAGGTTGGAATTGGGATCGTCTTCATATAGAGCTACCTGAGGAAGTCAAAAAAGAGATTCAAGCCACCCCCATTTCTTTTGTTAGGAGGAATGAAGATAGATTGGCTTGGAAGCATTCTCTGAGGGGCTCCTTTGAGCTCAAAAGTGCCTACTTGCTCGCCATTGACCCTTTGTCTGACTTAGGATTTCAAGGAAGGTGGATATGGAAGCTAGACACCTTGCCCAGGATTCAAATGTTCTTATGGAAATGCATGCATCAGAGCATAGGTGTCAAGGAGTGTCTTCAAGCTAGAGGGATGTTAGTTGACACGGCTTGCCCTCACTATCACAACAGATCTGAATCCATATTGCATGCTCTCCGGGATTGCCATGTGGTTAAAAAAATTTGGCATCAGTTGGGTGTGCACCCTTCGGATAGTACTTTTTTCTCTTCCAACCTTCAGGATTGGTTATTTGGTAATTGTTCCTCCAAAATTAAGCATGTGGCAGGCCAAGCCCCGTGGAACCAAGTCTTTATGTTTGCAGTTTGGATGATTTGGAAAGGTAGAAATCTTTAAGTTTTTTAGAACAAAAAACTAAATCCGAAAATTGAGGGGATATTGCCTATAAAGCAGTGGAGTACACCCACTGTGCCGGTAAACTGTTGATGTCCAAGCACAGGATCATGAAGCAAATAAAGTGGGAAAAACCAAGTATAGGCTGGAGGAAATTAAATGTGGATGGAGCTTCAAAGGGGACTTCAGGCCAAGCTGGAGGTGGCGGGCTCTTAAGAGATGAGGATGGGAATTGGGTTGGGGGTTTTGCAAGAAGAATAGGCTTAGCTAATAGCTTCACTGCTGAATTATGGGCTCTCCGAGATGGGCTTCTGTTGTATCAACAGCTGAATGTTCAGGCAGTCATCATAGAGCTAGATGCAAAGTCTATTGTTGATACTCTTAATCTCCAAGGTAACCCAAATTCTGTTGTGCCTTCCATCATGGAGGATTGCAGACACTTGATTTCTATGATTCCCCAAACATCCATTAGGCATGTCTTCAGGGAAGCAAACAGGAGTGTTGACTGTCTTGCCAACTTAGGTATTAGTTTAGATGATGATTTTATTTTGTTTTCCAGTCCGCCTGTGGACTTATATCCTTGTTTGGAGGCTGATAGCCGTGGTGTGTATTGCAGCAGGTTCTGTTTTGATCCTGGGGCTTCTTTCTAGTTTTAATGAAATTCCTTTTTACCAAAAAAAAAAAAAAAAAAAAGGTATTTCTTCATGCTATTCTTTGGTCCTTGCAATGTTCATTGGCCCAAGCCCAAGATGAACGGTCCACTATGAGTTTGATCAATTTGTTATACCTTTTCGTCTTAATTATAAATTTATACTCTGCACAAGTATATTTCAAACCATAATCTAACAAATCTGACCCAATGTCTTTTGTTGATAAATTGGGTGGAGTTGGGTTAGGTTGATAAATCTCATCATAAATTTATAATTGATATTATTCAAATAATTAATAGATACATTCAAATTTTACATTTATTCTCTTTGGTTGTTAAATGTTATCTTATTACATTATAAAGAATTAAAAATAGTATATAAGAATATAGTACTGTTCTATTGCATAGCATGATATGGATAATTTGGTGTTTATTGTTATATTTTTTTATTTTTACTTTATTTTTTCTTCTTATCTAATTTTATTTGACATTTAAATTTAGCCACATCCTCCATATCATTAAATTATTTATATTTTCTTTTCTCTTTTCATTTTTAACCATATATTCTATGAGAGAATGTGAGAGAAATAGAAAAAATATATAAAAATAAGATGAGTAGAAGAATACTCAAAAGAAAATGTATAATTGTAAAAAAAAAATTATCCAAGCTATGCTATATAGTAGAATAATATTATATCATTATATTATATCATTGGATAACATTTAACAATAAAATAAAATAAAATAAAAATATAACCAAATGGATCAACCCAAAATAGATTTCAAAAAAAAAAATTCATCAACCTAAATGAGATATGCAACAAAGAATTAAAAATTCACCAAAAGAAAGGAGAGAGAGAGAGAGAGAGAGAGAGAGAGAGAGAGAGAGAGAGAGAGAGTATTCACCTTTTTGTGTGGGGAAAATATGGATTGAATGGAAGAGAGAAAAGAAAATATTTATAGTAAATAGAATGGGGAGAGGAAGAGTTAAAATAAATAAATAAAAAGATGAGGGATAGATAAACATGGCAAAACGGGCAGGTTGGGTCGAGTTCAGATCGGATCAATCGAGTTGTAGGTCAAATGGGTTGCGAGTCAAAAATAGGTCATTTTAAGCGGGCTAAAAACGAGTTTGGGTCAATTGGGTTGTAGGTTAGGTCGAGTCGGGTTGACCCGTATTTTTCACATGATTTTTTTATTATATTTTAATAAAAAAAACAATTTGTATTTACCATTTGAAACGTCATGCAATAAATTACTTGATGTAAAATGCATTACTTTGAATTCACCACTTATATCAAGAACGAACTCAGTTAAACTTACTAATACTTATTCAACAATTTTAAAATTATACAAATCCCAACATTGCTAACTAAAACAAAATAACACAAAGATAAGTAAAACAATTACACAAGTTTTATTTCTACACAATATCAACAGCCCAAAATATAAAACAAAATTACAAATGACTTATTGGATAATTCATTTGACAAAGAATAAAAATATATAAGAAATTTACAATCTTGAAAATTAATTTTATAATCTATTATTAATTGTGGTTGGCACTCCATTAAAATTTGAGAATATACATTAAAGTTTGATTTTTTTACTTATTTATACATAGTTTCTTTTATGAATATCATATCATTATTGAGCAACACACACTCTAGGAAATATCATAATTTATTGGGATAATTACACTTTACCCACCTGTGGTTTGCCTCTAATTTAACTTGTTTACCCGTGGCTTCAATTTTGACACTTTACCTACCCGTGATTTGTTCTGTTAATATTCCATTACACACCTCTTAATCTGCCGTTACTCTAACACCTTTGAACCTAAAATCAAAGAACAAATCAGATCAAATCAGATCAAACACTCCTCTCTCCTAGCAACACACACTCGCTCTCTCTGCCACGCTTGCTCACCGATTGAGGATGCTACCCACCTGAGTTCTTAGACCCGTTTATGCTTGGGATCCTCTGGGTGATTTCTAGCAAGTAAACCGTAGGAATTTTCTGTATTACTGAGTTTTGTTGTCAAAGTAGCAGATTTTTTTTCAATGCAGTAGGAAAATATTTCCATTATGCCAGACCCTTGGTTACAAAGCATTAAATCCTCCCTACAACATGATACAAGTAGCGTCAGCCATACTAGTATTTACCCACCATGACGCCTAGAGGATACAAACAAATTTGGAACCTCATAAAACAATAAAAGTCATTTAATACTCCAACCATCTGAGTCTAATTTTATATTCTCAATGGAGAATCTATACAGAGCAATACAATTTCATATAGATATATCGCACTAGGATCCAAGCAGCAAGTTGTTGAGTTTGAGATCATGGGTGTGCCAAATGGGTATAACGAGGAGGAGATCTTGAAGCAAATTGATGTAATCCATGTTACTGGTGGTGAAGAGTTTGATGCTGAGTCTCTTTTCATTTTAGTTGAAAACATTGTTAAGCATGCCGCACTCATTGTTGATAGTTTTGTCGCCATTTTAGCATTGTAGCATCTAGGATCTTAGTTTGGTGAGCAAGTTGGATGGGAGTGAGTTTTGGGAGTAAGGAGTGTTTTGATCTGTTTGGGTTTTTGTTTTTGACATCAAACGTGTTAGAGTAATGGCAGATTGAGAGGTGGGTTACGGATTAGTAACGGAGGGAATCACAGGTGGGTAAAGTGTCAAAATTGAAACCATGGGTAAGCAAGTCAAATTAGAGGCAAACCACATGTGGGTAAAATGTAATTATCCCTAATTTATTTTGAAAAACCGTATATTTTGGACATAAAATATTAAAAAATAGGTCAAAGCATTCATAATTTATGCTAATTTGATACTTTGGCTTCACTATTTTCACACTTATGAATGCTTCTCACACATGTCTACAATTTTAAATCTATGTTTTTGACTATACTGTAACCAGATTATCTTGACATGTACTTTGTTATTTGATATCTAAAAATCTTTACTTATTGCAAAATGCTCAACTATTCATCTTTCAATTCATTTGCATGTAGTTATGTAAATGTTTCAGTTGTTCCCTTAAACCTCACAACAAACAATTAAACTAATATTGTCTTAATTTTATTATTTTTTTACCAAATTTTTTTTTTTTAAAATGGTTTGGGTCATGAGTCAAGTCAGGTTGACCTGCAAAAAACACAGATTGGGTTATAGGTCAACTTGTTTTTGCTTTGGATTAAAAAAATCGGGTTTGGGTCAGGTTTTTTTGGGTCGAGTCAGAAAATTCTGACCCGATTTGTCATGTTTAGGGATAGAGGAATTGTAAGGTTAAGGAATGGGAGATAAAAATGTAAAAGTGGGGAAAATGTTGGGGGAAGAGTAATTGTAAGGTCATAAATTAATAAGGAGAAAAACAATTAAAAATGAGAGAGAAAATGTTGAAAATAAGTAGATGACATGGCTGCTGATATAGTTCAACAGGAGCGTAGCAACAATAAATGCTAAGCTTCAACTTTTATATAAAAAATTATATATATATATATATATATTCTAAGCTTAGATTGGGTCAAGTTGGACTTGGCAAAATGATCAACTAAAGTAAATTGACTTAACCCACGCTATTGATAATTTGAAAATTATATTTTCAATTTATTAGTTTGATTTATTTTGGATTTTAAGCCTTAGAATATTATGCTCAATTATGTTAATTGCAATTATATATATATATATATATATTTTTTTTTTTTTGAAAATGGAAAATTCATTCATTCATTAAGGTGTAAAGAATTTTGGAACAAAGCATCCACAGCAGGTGGTGGTGAGTCCTCCAACCAATACATTTCATCAGAGATATTCCTAGCATATTGAGCCGAAGAAGGTGCTATCATATTCCCCCACTTCTAACCCAACTAATGGAAGCCAAGTGCAGCCCATCTAGGTAGCTACGAATGTCTTCATATATGTGTCCTAACAGAGAGTTATTAGCTGAAGGACTCTGAGATTGCCCTCAACCTCATCACGTTCGCATTGTCACCCTCAATGACTAACTCTGAGAAGCCAGCTGCGAAAGAGAATTCTATTGCCTTTCTGCATGCCAAAACTTCAGCTTCTTCACTGTTATTCACATAGGGTCCCTTCACAGACATGCCAGCCATTACCTCGCCAGCAGCATTTCGAATAATTGCCCCAAGACCAGAGCATTTTAGGTCTGAAAATACAGCTGCATTGAAGTTCAGCTTGTACACATCTAATGGAGAAGGCTGCCACACGCTTCTGATAGGCGCTGCATTTGGTACTGCTAAACGTTCTTGGGCCTTCTTGTACTCCTCCAAGTATTCCCTTGCTCGTCTATTCAGCCACCTTGGATCCTTCATCTGTCCCCCATGCACTTATTGATTTCTTTGATTCCAAATGGTCCATGCTTGAACCAGAAAAAGCTCAAGCTCAGCAGCAGATAACCTGTCCAATAAGAACTCAAACAGCTGCATAAAATCAAATTGGTTAGTAGAGCATTTTTGCAAGGCAGTGGAGCAGCCCGCCCACACATCCTGTGCAGCAACACAGCCCCATATCGCATGTAATGCAGTTTCAGAAGCACTTTTGCAGCAGTGACAGATGCTATCCGAGATGATTCTTCTCTTGACAAGGCTTTCACGAGTTGGCATTATATCATGGCATGCTCTCCATCCAAAGACCTTCATTTTACTGGGCACCTTCAATTTCCACAGTGCTTTCCATGTTTGCTGCCCTCCAGGACCTCTGGAACATTCAGCCCACCTCTCATTTCTCAATACCGTTCTTGCTACATGGTATCATGATTTGACAGAATAAGCACCACCTTTATTATGCAGCCAAACAATTGAATCTGCATAATAAAGGTGATCTTGATAAAAAATCTTTTATATATTGTTCTCCAATATCTTCCAACTCTTGAGCACTTTTATTGGATTTTTGGAGGAGCCCATTTGCCATCCAAGACTGGATTAAGTCCAAATTACTATATCTAAAATCCTTTGGATATAATGAGCAATGAGCAAAACATTATTTCTAGTATGAGGCAATCGATTGTAACTCAATCTTAGCGCAGGTAAAATGTCGTCATCCTTTTGCTCTAGTTTCCATATCTCATTATCCCTTATTGAAATCCAATCGCGCTCCTCGGTTTTAGAATAAAGTAAGCCCCCTAGAGTCTTCATAGCCAAAGGAACACCTCGGCATTTTTTCGCAATTTTTTTTCCAATCTTTATAAGATTTGGATATTGTTTCTCCTCCCCTTCGTTAAATGCCCACCTTAAAAACAATGATAGACAATCATTCTCTGCAAGACCTTCTATGTCATGGATTGGTCCAGGAGCCATCGTTGAGGCAACTTTGTGACTACGTGCAGTGACAAGAATTTTACTTCCTTGGCCACCTTCTGTTAACAAATTCTTCAGACTAAACCATTTGTTACGATTCTCATTCCAGACATCATCCAAAACAATGAAAAATCTTTTCTTCTTTAAAATACTTCGTAAACTAACTTGAACTTCATCCATACTCATGTTCTTTTTAATTCCACCACCTGTAGATTTAAGGATTTGTTTTGCTAATGTTAAAACATTAAAGTCTTCTGACACACACACCCATATTCTAGAGTCAAAATGTTTAGCTATCCTTTTATCATTATACACCCACTGAGCCAATGTGGTCTTGCCTAAACCTCCGATTCCCACTATAGAAATCACAGAAACATTACAATTGTCATCCGGGTGCATCAAAAGATGTATTATTAATTTATCTTTTGCTTGTCATCATCCCTCCCAATAACATCACAATCACGAACAAAGGAGTGGGTCATCTCTCTCTTCCTGTCCCCAATACGCTGATCTTCAAATCGCTCCTCAAGATGACATTGAGCTCTATCCTTTGCTAACTCTTCTAAACTCTCTCTTATGCCCTTGATTTTCTGACTCATCTTATAACCGAAGCCAAGCAAGTTAAAAGAAGAATAAGAAACGGAGTCAAGTACCTTTTCACGAATGCTTCCATGCATTTTCACCACTTGCCTCCGAAGAGCTTCACACTTGGATTCATCCAACACATCCATAGCGTCATGAAAGACATCTTTGAGTTGCCCCAACCAAACACTTAGAACTTGGTTTTTCACTTGCTTCTCCTCGGCGTCCAACAGCACGGCTTGGATCGTGGACATGGTGAGCTCCAGCTTTTTCAGATCGCTGGAAACGACCCATGCAGAACAAATCTCTTTGTAAGCAAGGGAACCTATCTTTTCAGTAACGCTTGCAGCAATGGAATAGGCCAACTCCATCAATGAAAATTAAGGATGTTGGTTTTGCTGTGAACTGTGAAGTAACAACAGAGAGAGATTGGTGAAGTGAAGCATCAGAGATGATATATATGCTCTGCCTTCTATGCAGATTAAGGATGGGAAGTAGGAATGAGTTTGGAAGGTAATAATGGGATTTTGTCTTGAGAAAACTGGGAAAATAATCATATTTTGAATTGGAAAAGCTGATCAAAATTATAAGGAAACAAGTGAAAGCCCACATGTTTTCTACGTGTAAAGCACAGAAGCTCTCCAATATTTTGAGTGCAACACTTAATTTAAATGTGATATTTTAAGGTTTAAAGTCTAAATACCGTTTACCAAAAAAAAAAAAAAAAGTCTAAATATCATTTACAGACCTCATTTCAATTGGTTCGCTTAGAAAGAAATATTTCAGTATTGACTTATTTTAATATATCATTTCAAGATTATCACTAATTTTAAATAAATAAATAAATATATATATGAATTAGTATATGTCCATTTTCATAACATTTTATAGTTATATAATAGTAAATTAATTAAACACAATGTGTAATAAAGAGAGCTCTATGTCTACGTCTACGTGTACACCTAGTGGACTCTATATTTATTGTACTCGAGTAGATGCTAAGACCATTTCCATTTGGTGAAACAAATCTTTAAAAAAAAATGCAAAATGAATAATACTATTCGCCCAAATGCTTAAAAATCATGCTTCATCTGATCACGTATTTTATATCTGATTTATACAGTTTGCCACAGTAAAATGTAAATATAATGGTACTGTAGCACCAATGCAAAGTTATTTTTTTATTTTATTCACCGTCTCTCCTGCCATTCTCTCTACTCATTAGCAATTGTGTTGGTTCTATGCTATTGTGGCTAGAAATAGATGATTTTAATGTAATGTAATGCAAAATAAATAATGAGACGTAGGGTATGTTGTAAGAATTGTCATGTAAAATTAATAAAGTGAGTTTTGGTGATGCAAATTACACATACACACACACACACACACATATATATATATATATACAATTTTTGTTTTTTTGAAGAAGCTAATGAGAATGCACTAATAACTCATCACGCCATTCAAAAGCTAAAATAAAATTTAAAGTATAAAACAATAGAACTAATTTATCAAAAGTAAAATTGCAACTTTACTAAATGATGCAGTCACTATATACTCTAAGTTTGCACAAATAAAATTTATTTATCATATAACTGAATAAATTAGTACTAATAAAAAAAAAAGATTATCATAAAAGGATAACTAATGAAAATATACTTCAACAATACAAATTAAATAAATTACTTGAAATATTTAAAAAAAAAAATAAGTACCAACAGAAATGGAAAAAAATCAAATTAATTTTTTTTTAAAACTTTAAATAAAGTCACAAATGGGTTGATGTGATCAAACTTTAAAGAATAAAGTTTCTTCCCAAACTAATTTGGAGAGAAACCCTATAAACTCATCATATATCTTTTATATTGAATGTGAATTTTGAAAATTTAACCGTTAGATTGCATATTCTTATTACATTCTTAATGCTTACAAAATTTCAAGAAAATCAAAGATCAATTGCTATCTCATCAAATAAATGTTATAATTTCAAGTTTTTATGATCTAAAGTTATATATAAAAAATAAGTTAATTGATCAAATAATAAATAACATCCAATTTGAACGAAATTTGATACGTATGTTAAGAACATAAGAAATATGAAATTCAACGGTTAGATTTTCAAAATTCACACCCAAAAAAGAAATATATGAAAAATTTGAAGAGTTTCTCTACTAGATAAACTTTGTTCAACTTTAAATAAAGTCACAAATACGTTAATGTGGTCAAACTTTAAATAAAGACACAAATGGGTTGATGTGATCAACGGGTCCAATGTCACTGGACACTGGACCCACGCTTGACCCCATACTTGGACTTGGTTTATTAGGTCAGTGCTCTGGCCGGTGACACTGGACCCAAACTTGACCTCATACTTGGACTTGGTGTAGGTCAGGGCACTGAACCCAGTCATGAAAGACATCTTTGAAGTGCTCCAGCCGAACAGTCAGGCCTCTAGTTTTCACTTGTTTCTCCTCAGCATCAAGCAACAAGGCTTGAACGGTGGACATGGTGTGCTCAATCTTTTGTAGATCGCATGCAATGTTCCGTGTCAAGGAAATCACTTGGTAAGCAAGGGAGCCTAGCTTCTCGTTAACTTTTTCTGCTATGGAAATGGCCAATTCCGTCATTTCCCTTTTTTTTTCTTTTTTTCTTTTTTGGAGGTGGAGGAAGAGAGGAGTTACGGTTGTTATGACTCTCTTATATGAGAGGAGTTGCAGTGGTACTACTACTGGTGTGAGTGTGAACAAATATTTTGTTGCATAGAAAAACTTAGACGAACACAGAGGACGATTCGACGACGATAATAAGAGAGGAAAGTGCAACATTTCTTCTTCACCATTTCTTTGCATGCTCTAAATGTCCATTTGGCAAAAATAATTTTTGCCAACTTATTTTATTATTTAGTTTATTTTTGTTATTATTTATGAGTCTCACTGCACTTTTTGGTACTATTTATAGAACACACTGTGTTATTTTAAATAATTTTTACATTTATTTACAGTACTTTCAGCAAAAAAATTTCAATTTTAACAAAATGAACGGATCTCAAACGGACATTAAGAGCATTAGCATCGGGGGTGTAAAAACCCCCCAATTGCTATTTTACCAACTAGAGCCTTAAAATCACATTACTTTCGGGTATGTAAACTGTGGGGCCCTAAATGTCAACATTCATGGCCCACTCCACAGCCGGCCCAAGGCCCGCGCCGAGGAGAATACAGAGGCTGAAAATAGAAAGGATGGGCCCAGACCCTCAAAAGGGCCTGTCCGAAGACGCCCATGTCCTCGGCAAACTGGCGTTAGTAAAGGGAAAATATCCCTCACCCATTAAAAGTATTCCACCAACATCCTGGCCACCTTAATGACGAAATGACTAACAAACCCAGATACCTCAGTCACTTCAACTTAAAAAGTCTGCTAATACGGCTGAGAACTAACATAAAACCTGCAAAAGAAGATGATGGGATAGCCCTTATGCAGAGAGTTCAGATAACCAACAAATGGACGGCTAAGATTAACTAAAACGAGGCTATATAACCAAAATTATTCCCATTAACGTAGGGACCCGGATTTGGGGGGGGGGGGGCAGTTTGAAGGAATAGAATCCTCGGACTGAGCCGAAGACGAGAAAAATACTCAAAAACACTTAATCAAAGACCCTCAAGGGGATACCTAACAAAAACTGATGACTGAGACTCTCGGGAGATGATAATCTTCGTTAACACTCCGAGGAATTTCAAGATCACTCTTATTGCTTTGTGCATAGTCTTTTTAACCCACTCTCTACAAATTCCATTGGGGAGGGTCCATTACAAAATATGACCTTACAATTGGCGCCATCTGTGGGAAAGGGATTTGTGCGCTAGCAAGTGCGGTGATCAGTGTAAAGAAATCAAAAGCAACGCTTTCAAAAACAAAACGCCAAAACAGTACAGTCTACAGCAACAGCATTCATTCAAAAGTCAGCAATCGCAAGAACAAAAGTATGCAGAAAGTAAAAAAAAATATATACAAAACGTCTACTTCTTTATTAATATATGAAGAAAAAGTTACATCTCTTACAAGCGATGCCCGTGGGGCTCGTTCTAAAGCTAAATACAAGATCCAGACGGCTAACAAAGCTGGCAGAGGAACAAAAGATCGAAAAGAAAGTTGGCAGAGGAACAAAAGATAGAAAAAAGAAGGCGGGGGGTGAAGGAAGAGAAGAGGAAATAGAAGAGATAAAAGGGAAAAGAGGGAAGAAGAGCTACTTTGAAGGCGGAAGAGGCCGTGGCACAGGACGGTTCCATTTCTGGGTTCCGCCTGGTTTCCCTCCCACCCCCATCGTAGCTAGCTTGGAGGGTCAGAGACCCAAACCCAAGGGAGGGAGGTTACGTTCTCTAAGGATCCTCCTCCAGACAGTGAGGAGGGCTCCGTCTCCGATTAGGTTGAAAAGAAGGAGAATCTTCGGACCTCTCTTACCCCAACCCCAACAAGACGTCCGGGGTCGGAGTGCCATCCTCGCCTCCTGATGGGGGCTATGCACCCCCGGAATCACCCTTCCCCAGGGCCAATCCATTCGAAGGGGCTCAAATGGCTACGTCTTGCAAAACCTTTGGGAAGTATTTTTGAGAGAAATTTAAGACGAGAGTTTGTCAAGTGTGAAGAAGAAGGTTGCCCTAGAAACGCCTTATATAGAAGGCGGAATATTGGTGAGAGCCAGTCTGCAATAAATCCCAGGGAGAGATTTCCGGAGGCAATAATACCGCCCCAAGTTCCAAGGGGCTTGACAGTCGTTAGATCTTCGCAGATCCATGACTGACATTAATGAGGCGGCGCCTCATTAAAGAGAGGGCACCAAAGCGTCACAACGCGTTACTCGGACGACCCAGTAGGCGCCTCGTAATTAGAAGAGTCCCATCAAACGAAGAGGCGGAATAGGGCAGGGTCTTATCCTCCACCAACTCCAATCCGCATTTATTATTACTTTGCTTAAAAGTATATTTATTTAATGCTTATTGTAAATTATCGCAGTGTATAGTTAAATGGCTACGGATAAATAGATAAAATAATAAATAAAATGAGAAAACTGGGTACTGGACAGAACCTAGGCATTGCATGGTCTTCGGACTCAAGCCTCTGGGGAAACCAGCTACTCCGGACTGTGAATGAAGAGTTGGACAGAACCTAGGCATTGCATGGTCTTGGGACTCAAGCCTCTGGGGAAACCAGCTACTTCGAACTGGGTACTGGACAGAACCTAGGCATTGCATGGTCTTCAGACTCAAGCCTCTGGGGAAACCAACTACTTCGAACTGGGTACTGGACAGAACCTAGGCATTGCATGGTCTTCGGACTCAAGCCTCTGGGGAAACTAGCTACTTCGAACTGGGTACTGGACAAAACCTAGGCATTGCATGGTCTTCGGACTCAAGCCTCTGGGGAAACTAGCTACTCCGGACTGTGAATGAAGAGTTGGATAGAACCTAGGCATTGCATGGTCTTCGGACTCAAGCCTCTGGGGAAACCAGCTACTTCGAACTAGGTACTGGACAAAACCTAGGTATTGCATGGTCTTCGAACTCAAGCCTCTGGGGAAACCAGCTACTCCGGACTGTGAATGAAGAGTTAGACAGAACCAAGGCATTGTATGGTTCTCGGACACCAGCCTCTGGGGAAACTAACAAACTTAAAATAAGAAAATTAGGTACTGGACGAAACCAAGGCATTGTATGGTCCTCAGACACCAGCCTTTGGGGAAACTAACAAACTTAAAATAAAAAAATTAGGTACTGGACGGAACCAAGGCATTGTATGGTCCTCGGACACCAGCCTCTGGAGAAACCAGCTACTTCCAATGAGTAAATTAAGTGTTAGACAGAACCAAGGCATTGTATGGTCCTCGGACACCAGCCTCTGGGGAAACTAACAAACTTAAAATAAGAAAATTAGGTATTGGACGGAACCAAGGCATTGTATGGTCCTCGGACACCAGCCTCTGGAGAAACCAGCTACTTCCAATGAGTAAGTTAAGTGTTAGACAGAACCAAGGCATTGTATGGTCCTCGGACACCAGCCTCTGGGGAAACTAACAAACCTAAAATAAGAAAATTAGGTACTGGACGGAACCAAGGCATTGTATGGTCCTCGGACACCAGCCTCTGGTGAAACCAACTACTTCCAATGAGAAAATTAAGTCTTAGACAAATTTTGTGCACCGTATGGCCCAAGGACTTAGGCCGACGGGAGGACCACTCCACTAAATACTGTGCTAGAAAAGCTAAGGTCTTGTATGGTCTTCGGACCCAAACCTATACCAAAACTAGCCCTATTAGCGATGAGAATCACAAGAAACTGAGTGCCGAAAGAAAATTTACAAAAGCCGCTGAAATAACGATAACACTAACGGAGAGGTAACGCTCAGCAGGGCGCGAAAATACGCCGGGAAAGTCAAAATCCTTCTCCCCACCTGAAGGGACGGGCAGCAGAATTTTGAGGGGCTATTGTGGGGCCCTAAATGTCAACATTCATGGCCCACTCCACAACCGGCCCAAGGCCCGCGCCGAGGAGAATACAGAGGCTGAAAATAGAAAGGATGGGCCCAGACCCTCAAAAGGGCCTGTCCGAAGACGCCCATATCCTCGGCAAACTGGCGTTAGTAAAGGGAAAATATCCCTCACCCATTAAAAGTATTCCACCAACATCCTGGCCACCTTAATGACGAAATGACTAACAAACCCAGATACCTCAGTCACTTCAACTTAAAAAGTCTGCTAATACGGCTGAGAACTAACATAAAACTTGCAAAAGCAGATGATGGGACAGCCCTTATGCAGAGAGTTCAAATAACCAACAAATGGACGGCTAAGATTAACTAAAACGAGGCTATATAACCAAAAGTATTCCCATTAACGTAGGGACCCAGATTTGGGGGGGGGCCAGTTTGAAGGAATAGAATCCTCGGACCAAGCCGAAGATGAGAAAAATACTAAAAAACACTTAATCAAAGACCCTCAAGGGGATACCTAACAAAAATTGATGACTGAGACTCTCGGGAGATGATAATCTTCGTTAACACTTCGAGGAATTTCAAGATCACTCTCATTGCTTTGTGCCTAGCCTTTTTAACTCACTCTCTACAAATTCCATTGGGGAGGGTCCATTACAAAATATGACCTTACATAAACCTATTTAGAACTTACTATAGCAAGGATGTATAGTTAAAATATTATTATTTTTTGGCTAAACTACATAAATGGTCCCTATCTTTTACATCAATGTCAATTTGGTCCTTATCTTTTTAATTGTATCAATTTAGTCCCTAACATTTTAGTGTTGTGTCATTTTGATCTTTACCAGTATCCCTTAGATGGAAAATTCCGATGTGTCTAACAAAATAATATAAAATTTATTTACTACCCTCATCAACTGCCAACTATACAACATCTACCTCACCCTCATTAATGGGCCGGCCCTAGACATTTTGGGGCGTAAGGCGAGATCTAAAAGGAAGCCTTTTTTATACTTATGTATTAATTAAATTAATATTTATTTAATATTTTTATATTATAATATATTTCATTTAAAATATATTTTTCTTGCCTTTTGAGATGCAAATTGACTAATTAAATTTTTGTATTCAAGTTCTTCTAACATCTCCTTTTCAATCGATAATATAGCTAATCTACTTAATTTTTCTTGGAACTAGGGCTGTCCAGAATGAACCGAGACCCGACCCACCCGACGAAACCGACCAGATCCGACCCGATTCCGGCCGACCCGACTACTCCGGCGGTCGGCGGCGGTTCTTCAACTCCAGAAACCGATTCCGGCGGGTCGGTCTCGGTTTTCCTCCCCTAATACCCGAAAAACCCGAACCGACCGAAGAAACACAGAGTCCAGCGAAAATTTCCGGATTACGGCCAAAAAAACCCAGATTCCGGCCAAAGTTTTCCAGATCCCGGCGAAAAAACCCAGATTTCGGCAATATTCCACTTAGATCCGGTGAGATTTTGACCGTATATGGCAAAATCTCATCGAATCCGGTGAGATTTTCGCCGGATCTGGCCAAATCTCATCGAATCCGAGGAGATTTTCGCCGGATCTGAGTTTTTCTCGCATTTTTCTTGCAGTCTTCTCGCCGGCTTCTCAGATCTGTGACTCCGACCGACCGACCCGACCGCCACCTGTTGATGGTCTAATCCGCCCGATCCGATTACTCCGGCGGTCGGCGGCGGGTTCAATGTTTTGCCACCCGATTCCGGCGGGTCGGTTCCGGGTTGGGCACAAATCCGACCCGGACCGACCCGTGGACAGCCCTACTTGGAACATTGTCGGTCTTAGATATGATTTTATTAATTTTAATTTTGAAAAACTTCTTTTTGCAAAAGCTACTGTAACAGGTATTTCTAGTAAAATCCTATAAGTAATGCATGTATTTGGAAATGAATCTAATCTTTTTATATAATTTAGTATGTAAAATTATATTGCAAAATTGAACATCATTGTTATTTTGCAATTGTATCATTTCATTATCTTATAACTCTTTTTGGTGAATTTTTTGTTCATTTGTGATACTTTCATCTAAATTTTGTTTTATATTTTGTTCATTACTAATAACAAATTTATCCATTGATCCTTTTTTAGACTCAATTAATTTTTCTTCTTTTTTTCTTATTTTTAGTTTTTCATATCCAAATGCATATTTTTTAGTAGACATTTCTAATCAAACAATATATTTATAAAAACTAAAATAAAAAATAACTTTCAGAGCAAATGAGAAATAGAACCTGATTTATATCAAAAGTATTATTGTAGTTTCACCAAATAATACCAAGTTTTTAGCAATCTTAACCTGCATAAATAAAGATTTATTCATTATATTACCAATCACTAAAATATATATATAAACACAAGATTAAAATTAAAAATAAAAATAATAATAATAATAAATCACAGTCATAACAAAAATAAGCCCAGCCCAGCCAAGAACCTGCCAAGACCCACCCACCACAAAAAACATAAAACAATTAAACAAATCCTAATATCCTATTACATTTACACCTATAACCAAAAAAAAAAAAAAAAACGCAGCACGGCCCAGCCCTCTTAACAAATAAAAAGTACAAAAGAAAGCAAGCCAAGCCTTATAAACCTATTAGTTATACACTTATACCTGAAGTAGTGAAGCTCAAAAGTCAAAATCCATTACCCAGCGTCCTAGCTAGAATCAAAATGCAGCAGGTAGCAGCAGCAAAAAAAAAAAAGGGCAGTTGGTGAAGGAAAGGAAGCTTGAGCCAGCAGCCAGGCAGTCGGAAGTTTAAAAGATCTTTTCTAACTTTTCAAAAAGCAAAAAAAAAAGAGGTTATAATTTGCCTATTTGTCCTCTTTTTGGTACGCGGGAAATGTCGGCAAGTGTGATCAAATTTTCACCAAACCACTTACACCCGGTTATCATCTCCAATGGAATAGTTAAGAGCAAAATATTCTCTATAACAGAGAATAAGACAAAAAAATGGTTTCTAATAAATTCTTTAAACTTTAAATTTTTTTTAACTCATGAACAGTATCTCATCAAATCTGATGAGCTACGGAACATCTTCAAATGTTTTTTTATATTATAATAATCAGGTATTTAATAAAAAAATGTTGGAAGATGTGTAGTTGTTAAAAAAAGAATAAAGAATGAATGAAGAATGAATATTTAAATGAGATAGAGAATGAGATAGAAAATCTGTTGAAAAGTATATTTAAAAAAGTGGATAGCTAAAAGGTAAAAGTCACTATTTATTCTCCAAATAGTATAAATATTTGAAAAATTTGCTAGAGATGCTCTAAAAAGGTGTTTATAGGATTGATACGATAAAATTGTAAATTTATATAAGGAAATATTAACGAATATTTTAACAGTATTTGCTAATAAACCATTTAAAAAAAAAAAATTATGAGATAAGGAAAAAAATATTTTGATTACTTTTTTATTTTCCCTAAAAATGGTGTGAAAATTTTACTAATATGAAATTGTCCTAAGGACACTCGTTAACAAAACTTATTTATAAATTTGGTGTTAGTTATATATTTATAAGTAGCACAAATATATTTATAAGCAGCACAAATATGCTTGGTTTTGTTTTTGTGACTATGATTAACCAAGGGTGTCTATTCAACCCATCAATCTAATGAAACCTAACCAAATGTCCTTGGGTTGGTTTTTCATGACTTGAGTTGTTTTTTTTTTTTTTTTACTCAGGATAGGTCAAGTTTCGGTTACAAATTTTTCAACCCAACTAACTCAACTCAATCCACACTATTAATAGTCTAAAAAATACAAGCCGATCTTTGAACTTTTATAGTGCACCAATAAATGCAAGATGACATCCTATAAAGAATACAAACGAGAAAAATAAAGAGAGAAAGAAAGGAACACTTAGAAAGTAACTTCAACTATCTAATTACGATGATAGGTACAAGAAAAAACACACAAATAAAGTCCCTTGTAGGAGAAATTATACTATTTTTATGGTGGACAAGTGATGTGGTCCTCCATTCTAGTAAAATATTTTCAGTTATTTAAAATTGTTGAGTCAGTATTTCATTTTTATTTAAAATTTTACAATTTTAAATAGGTGAGAGTCTTTTATTGAAATGATAGACTACATCACTTGTCTATTATAAGAACTTTATAATTTCTCCATTTGTAGATCCCATTTCATGGTTAGTTTTTCGATTCATTTAATTCAAAATTTATGCCTCAGTCTAATAAAATTAGCACATTGCCCATCACCGAAATAATGAGTGCAATGAGATCAAAATTAAAAAAAAAAAAAATTGAAATAGCATTTAAGTCATCATTCATGCATGGGTGTAGGTGTACGTGTATTCATTATTTGTCACTAGGTCTCAACTCAGTCATGTTTATTTTGGTGATTGACAGTACATAAATCTCATCGGATCAAAACATAAACCTTGAACTAAATATATCAATGAAGCTAGTAATCTAATTATTAATTATTAGCTTTTTCAGATGGCTGTAAAAATGGAAATGCCCCATTGCCATAGCTTCTGGATGACCATTTCTAAATTTCTGCAATTGAAAACACCAAACTCCATAATTTAAACAGTGCTCATATTACAAATAATTTGCAATATTTATCCAAAAGACACTGATGATCAAGGTATAATTTGATGAGTTTGTTTTATTTCTCGTGAACATGGAATACATTTTCCAAAAAAATTGTTATGATTTTATAAGATTTCAACAAATACGTCAACTGTCGCCTATTTATTGGGTTTATCATTTTGTAAAATTCACTGTCATCACCATCTATCACTGACAGACTTGTATAAAAATCGATGATCTCCATGCTGTTGTTTTAATGGAAGAATAATGGAATGGAGTAACCACTTAAATTCACCAACCACTTAGAAACCATGCCCATCAACGATCTTGTTTATTTTTTATGAGTTATGTTTTTTTTTTTTTTGAGTTATGTTAACTTGTTAAGTATACGTATATCATATATTTTACTATAAATAATACCTAAAAAAAATACTTTTGTATAAGAAAGAAAATCACAATAATTTCACCGATGCACAGGATTGTAATTTATTTTTCCTGGCATCGAGCAATGAATGATGCACAATACTTTATGACTTACTTTTCCTTGCACTTGAGTCGAGGTTTCTTGTCTCACTGTCTCAGGAAAAAAAGAGTGGAGGGGGTTTTTCGAAAATCTCTTACAGAAACACCCGTGAGCCCATGACAGTCACCAAAGCCAAAATACGCCAAGCCCATATCTGCAGTCTGCTCCTGACATTGACAAGCTTTATACCCCACTTCTTTCTCTTTCTCTCTCTCAAATTATTGCACTCGAAGAAGATGAATCAAAGCCGTTCACAAAGATGATAGCAAAAAAAAAGCTGTTCACAAAGACTATTCAGCAAAAGAAAAAACAAAAAAAAAAAAAAAAAAGCTGCTCACAAAGGCTAATAAAATCAATATATGAAAACAATTTTTCTAGCTCGTCAAAAAGCATATAAAAAGAAATTAATCAAATTGTGGTTTGTCGGTTTGCCCCTTTTTGAAAACGCGGGAAGTGTCGGCAATTGTTATTAAATTTTCACCAAACCATTTATTACCCGATTTCCACTCTAAAAAAACGGTTGAAGTGAAGGTATTTTATACGCGAATTTCTTAATAAATAGCTGCAAAGTTCGACGCAACCCATTAATCCATGGTAATAGTAAGATATGGGTTAATGTTTAAGATAAATGATATGTGTATACTATTTTCACAATATTTTATTCAGCAAAAAAAAAAAAATTCAGCAAAAAAAAATATTTTCACAATATTTTTATAACAAATTTTAAATAACAAATTGTTATTATTGAGGCAAAAAAGTAATTTTAGTATTAAGTTTAAATTTGAATTTATAATAACTAACCACCTGTGATTTGTTGTAAAAATGTTGTATACGTAACATTTCTCAATATTTTCACCCATTAATAAATATGTTGTATTTGTGTGCAACTCACATAATATGTTTGACTTATTTAATTAATAATCCGTTTAAAAACAGCTTATTTAGTTGAAATTTAAAACTCTTTTGTTGAAAGTGTGCAAAGTACGCTTGTACCTTGAAAAGAATTTGAAAATGTAAGAAAATGTTGAAAAATTTAAGGTTTTAAAAAGTTATACATAAAAACTAAAAAATACTAAAAGTTAAAAGTTGAGCGCATGCCAAACACACTCTAAATGTCATTTTACCAATATAACCTTTAAAACCTTAAATGTATAAACTTATTAGTTGTTGTGGTTTATTTTCTTCGTCATATTGTGATTGATTATTTGTGATATTGAGATATCCTTCAGTTTTGAATAATTATTTCTAATACAGTTACTTATTAGTTCAGAATTTTATATTAAAAAAAAAACCTATTACGTTTGTTTTTTCATAGTTCAAATAAATTTGGTTAATACTAAAGAAAAAATTTGGCTTTTTTTTTATTTTTTATTTTATGAAATCAAATAAATGGGTTGAAATGACTAACCTTTTTAATAAATAGATTGTATTAGGGTTGCATAATCTTGACCCGTTTAATTAACGTGTCAGGTTACTGTCGACCATAAAGTTGAATATTCATGAGTGACACGACATGAATCTGACACGCGAACACTAATTGCCACCCCTACTTTATCTCATCTCTTATTTTAACCGAAAATTCATTAAACTAATATAAATAATCCATTAAAATAATATAAACCAAAAATCCACACCAACCAATTACAAAAAATAAGAAAAAGAGTAAATTAAATAACCAATTTTAAATAAGCAATTACATTGTTTGTGTTTGATCATTATAGTCATTTTTAAATGGTTGCCATTTGTTTGATCAAGTTGTATTTATATAGATCATATCACATCTACTTGATCGCATTGTGTTTTTTATGCTTTTAATTTGTCTTCGTCTGTTGGGTTTGATTCATCTTATAAGAATGTTTCAAGAGACAAGTTTTAAGTAACTCACATTTAAGTCTATACTTTGTATTAGGGTTATTTGTTATGGAATTGTCGAAGAGAGAGATTTAAAGTTCATATTTTTGTTAATCCTTTTAGCTATAATTTTTTTAATGGAATGGAGCAATGATTTAAAATCACCAACGCTAATTTTGTTATTTTAAAGTTCAATTGAACATATTCTCATTGCATTAGAGTATGCATCATTTGCTTTTACTGTTCATGCATCATATAGAATTGTTATTTCTCTATTTTTTTGCTAACTTGCAATCCGCCCTTAGGTTTTTCTTGTTTTCTCTTTCCTTGGTTCTTTTCTGTTTGTCCTATTCAAACCTTAGATCATGGTTAGGAAGACTAGAGCCCATAGGACACCTACCTCCACCTTTGCTCCTTCTTTTGATAGTGAGAGGTTTTCGAGTGAGAAAAACCAAGAGGTATTTAAGAAGCTGAACCTTAAGAGAAACATTTGGGCTGAGAGAAAGGTTTTGTTAGATGAGCTTGATCCTGCCATTAGGGCTAACTTTGAGCGTAGAGGCTGGTTACCATTGTTGGATATTGATCATCTACCTCCAGCTACCTTGATTAGAAAGTTCTACTCGAACCTCTCTATCCACTTCTATGATTCCAACACTTTAGTTTAGAGTTGGGTACGAGGTGTAGAGTACAACATTACCCCTTCAGTAATGGCTGATGCTCTTAAGGGTACTAGTGGTCCAGCATCCTGTCTACCCGTATAATGAGTCTCCTCCCTTAGACGACATCATGTCTTACATCACTGGGTTTTCTATCCAGTGGGGTTCTAATCCTTGGATCACTACTCTGAGCTCACTGAGATCCATTATCTTTTCTTTAGGATTGCTTGTCATTCCTTGTGGCTTATCTCTCATCTGCACACCATTCTTTGGAGTGTTGTGCGTTTTTGTAGGCCTTAGGTACTGATGCTCCTATGAGTTTTCCTCATCTTTTTATTTGTTCTTTAAACGAAGTTCATAGGAGTGGTTCTACTGCTTATGCTCTTTTCTTCCCCATTTTTATTCATAGGATTCTTTTGCATCTAGGTTTAGATGAATTTCCGGCGTCTGAGCCTGTCCATGTTATTGCTCCCATAGGTGCCACATTTCTTAGGCAGAGGGTTGCTCAATTGAGACTGAGCTCTAAACGCCCTAAGGTTGAGTCTTCTGGTGTCGTGCCTTCTCCTGCCTCTTCTACAGGTACTACTTCTGCTAAGGCATCTGTTGATCTTGCTGTTCCTCCACCATCTACTTCGGATGATTCCAACATTCGACGTACGTTGGAGACTGTCATGACCGTTGAGGTGGCTCATGGTCAGCTTTTGGTGGACATGCTTTATGAGCTTCGTGCTTTGCGAGTAGATTTGGAGCATTTTTGACAATCGCCTTTGCCACCTCCTTTTGATGATGAGTGAGTGCCCTTTGGCAATTCGTCACAAAAAGGGGAAATACATTTGTAAAGGAGATTTTGTTGTTAGGGGGAGATTTTTGTATTTGTGGAGCTTTTAGATTGTATCTAAGTGCTTCAATTTGTATTTATCATTCTTTTTGGCTCATGATGTATTTTGTTTGGGTTATCCATGATAGGGGGAGATACATTGTTGATATATGTTTCTTGTTTCACATTACTTATTGATTTATATTTATGAGTTATTCATGATATATGTCTTTATTTTTGTGTTATGTGAAATCAAGAAGTTATTTTGTTTTACTTGTATTTTCCACACATGCATTTATGCGTTTGTTGAGTATTTCAGGAAATATATAGGTTGATTCAATCATGCTGCTGTCTACACTTGCAACTGATAGATAGTAGTTAGGTTGAATTTGTTTTGTTGGGCAATATTTTTATAATGGGTTTTTTTTTTTTTTGTAAATTTTGAGCATTTTGTTAGTTTGTGTTTTGTCACAGATTGCTAAAAGGGGAGTTTGTTAGATTCTAAGAATTAGAAACTAATGTATTGGAACTTTATTTTATAATGTTGGCAAACCATGATCAAAACATTTTAGTCTTATTTAGACTTGCTCAAAGTATATACATTTTATGTAAAGTTGGAATTGAGTTGCTGCATGATTTACTGTATAAATCTGCCTGGCTCAATCGATCAAGAATTAGACTCGACCGATTGAAAGTCATGTAAATTGTTTTTTCTAAAGAATTTCCAACTCAGCCCAAGCCCGTTTTGACGTGTAGGGTTTTATGTTTTACTCTAAGTATAAAAGGGAAAACCTTAACCACGTTTTGAGATTGCTCTTTATGCTGTGTGTGTGAATCTTATGTGAGATTTAAAGGTGTTTACCTTCACACATACTTAGGGTTTCCAAGATTCAAGATTATGTTAAGAACTTGGTGATCATTCAGTTGCAGATTCAAGAGCTTAAAGATACACAAGTGAGAGTGTTTGTACTTGTTGGGAATCCAAGAAAGAAGTAGTCCATGGACTCGGAGCTATCATGAGATCGTAGTAATAAGTTTTCTAATCGAGGTAGCAATAAGATGTTAGTGGTCTAAGTTGCTATTGTATAAACTTCAATTCTTTCATAGTGGATTCAGGTTTACCTTGAGGATAGCTAGGTTAAATCCTCCCAAGGTTTTTTACCGGTTTGGTTTTCCTGAATCATCATATCTTTGTGTTCTTTATTTTTCGCACTTTACATTGATATGATATATTTGTGTTAACCTAGATTTGATAATTTGACTAAGTAATTACTTAGCTAATTAACTAGGTTAATCTGATTGTGTTTTAAGGGGTCTAAAAACAAACAAGACTTAAATGAGACAATTTGATTTCAAGGTTACCACTAGACCAGTAGAAATAAGGACATTCATAACTGATACTGTATTTTTCTCTAGAAAGATCACTAGGAACCCACTAGAATATTAGTTTTTTATTTCAAGTTTTTTGTTTTTGTTTTAAATTTTTTGTAAGTTATTTAAAGTTGATAGATACTCAGCTACATGGTTTTCTCTAATGTTCATACTTCATATACACTTGATAAGAGTACAATAAGAAGACATCTTTAATAAAGTGTAACACTAAAATAACAGAGGAAACAAGAATCACAAAAATAGAATCAGGATATCCTTCAAGAAAAAAAAAAAAAAAGAAACAAAGAACAATTAAGAGACAGCAACTTCACATAAAACTATCTCTATGAAGAGTTGAGGTAGAAGTGATGCAAATATTTATTCAAAACGCTAAACATATGCTTCTAAAGAGACTGGCAGCATGACTTTTTGAGAAATAAAATAAAACAACATTGACAAGATCAATATAAATAACTTAACCTATCTCTAAGAACTTTGCGAGCTTATAAATGCTCCTTATTATCAAAAGTGACAGAAGACTGACCCCATCCTTAATTTTGAGCAGTCCTGATCTTATCATCCTTAATCGTACAGCTGCATAGAATTTAAAGGCATCCCCACCCCAGGTAACCTCATCCATATGTTCAAAACCTTGAAATGATTTTTGACTTGAATGGACCTGGACATAAAGGTAACATGGGCAGGTAAATGGATTCCTCCGTGCTACAGCTAATAAGATTCGATTCATAACATACATAAACAAGGAGGTTAAAAATGACTACCTTGGTTAAGAAAATTTATAAGAGTGAGACTGGCAAAAAGAGTAATGAAGTCTAATAAGTGCTTATACCTGAAAAATCCAAACATGCAAGATGGTATTAAAGCATGATAATTATGAGAAAGAATGTGACAAAGTGAGTGCACGTGACCCGTCACTCTTTTGTTGTCTACTTTGAGTAAGTTGAAATAATATAGGTTCCAATGATGAAACAAACTGCAAAACAATATAAGTTAACTAATGGAGATTTGGTAACCCATAGTTGTTGGTATATTTTCCTTAAATGACAGAAAATGACGACAATAATAACAAAAAGAAGTTGAGGGATCCATTGCATTTCTATGTTAATATATGCACAATATCCTGCTTAAAGAACAATCTAGTGAGGCAAAGAAAAAATTATGCAAAGGTGAGTATCTAGAAAAACCATACAGCAAGAACAATAAAATAGTATGGGCTCCTATCCATAACAAAGTAGCATTCGACACAGTGATATCCAGTGTATCAAGATGGATGGGCTTCATCTAAGAGATTATTAGTTAAAATTAAGATCTCAGGACATAAGATAATGGATTAACAACAATTACATTATAAATATATTGCTTATCAACAGCTAGAAAAGTAAACTTTCAATAGAAAGTTCACCAAAAGGGTGGAAATATTAGCCTTAACAAAAGCTACGCTGAACATAGCTAATGAAATAATAATTTTGATCTTTTATTAAATGGACAATAGTTTAGTCCTTTGGACCAGAAGTGGTATATAATTGTACTTATAAAAGGCTAAACTACCAATAGTTTCCAAACCAATGAAATTTCTCTATGAAATGCCATTGTTTAAACTACCAAACTATGAATAGTAAATTATAAATTTATTTACTAATTGTTCACCTAAATATTTCGAATATCTTCTAAAACTTCCTTCTTTTTTAAGGGAATTGTGGTTGAGTCTTTACTAATTTGCTATAACAGTTCTCGAACTTTCTTCAAATAAAAAACAGGGCTGTCATCTTAGAAAAGAAAAATGTAGAGCCACCATAACTGAAGAACATAGATAAGAGGTATCAATTGTGTAGAAGAAATGTTACAAATCCATTGGTTATGAACTGTCACATAGGAAAAGAGACATGAGAGAGAGAGAGATGTACTTAAGGTTCAACATTGATAGAATGATGATAGCTAAAATAGGTATGAAACTTTCACAGAAGGGTCTATGCTTAGCTTTGATTAAAGAATAAAAAAAAGGTTTTGGGATCTATGTGAATTGAATTTTCAGATTTTACAACAATGGGTTAAAAAGAATTAGCATGTTTTACCAAAGCAAACAAAACTAATCCCAATAATACCTTAAACACTTCCAATCAAAAAGTTTGAGAGGACAAAATTAAGATGCACCTCAACGCTTTTGAGCTTCCATGATGATATGAAGGGCTAAGTGTTGTTTTTCCAGATGCCTCTCGCTCATAAATTTCATCAATTCTACCCTGGAAATTGCAGAAGAAACCTTTTCCCACAACTGTAATGACACTATTGCACTTCTTTGCTACTAAAGTTAAATTTGAGACCAAATCATCAAACACATATTCATTAATTTAGAAGAAACTGGTTCATAAGAAGTAAAATTTAAAGATCATTCTATATGTTGATGGGCTAAAATTACAAATTCTCCGCAAACAATGGAGGCCAAATTCACATGGTAATATGATATAAATGGCAAATTATACACAATACTCACCAATATCTCCCTGCCATTTTCAATTTGAATAAGAACAATCTTCAGTCTTCAGTCCGCATACAGCATTGAGGCCATGCATCCTCCTCAGTAGATATGACAATTTTGATGGCTAAAGCAGACCTTTTTGTAGTCTTGCACTTCCATCAAATTCAACTTTTACATTGTTACCTTACAAAATATTCTAATAATGCCGTAAGGTATTTCATACCATACAACAAAGATCAAACTTCATTTTTTTTTTGTTAATTAAACAATAAAGCACAACAAATAACTAAGAAGTAGAAACAAACAATCAATAACATATGACTCAAGTTACTGAAACATTGTGCAAATTAGATAATACATGAAAAATGAATGAAATCACATATAAACACACATTGCTCCATTAACCATTACGACACTTAATTCAAACCACAATATTATTATAATTATTTACAATACAAGCGAAGGCTAAGATTTTCCGATGTTTCTGTGCTACCTGTTGTTGAATTGATTAGCTGCAACATTTTAAACATGGAATCGTTAGATAAAAAAAATGAAAAGATAAAAATAAAAAAAATAAAAAAATAGAGCTAGCATACGTAGAAGAGGAAGAAGATTTTAGCCCTTACGTAAAACTTATAAGCGAATTTGACCATCTTGCCCCAATCTTTGCTGACCTCTCGCTCATAATCTCTCCTCAATCCAGGACAACCACAAATCTCTAGTTCTCTTAGGGCAGTGAGGCGATCCATCCTTTGTGGCAAAGACAATAATTTTGAGCAGAATGAAATCTGAAGTTTGCAAAGTGAACTGAGATCTGGAAGCCACTCTGGCAATACTGCCAAGTTTTCACATAAAATAATATTTAAAAACTGTAAAGTGTTGGCAGATCCTTTAATCCATTGGGGGCAAACTCACTAATTGTCGCCATTCCCAAATAGTGAGTGTTCGAAGCCTCGTTAGGTAGTCATCCCCTTCCATTAAATTAAGTTTTTCACAGTTTGTAATTGACAGAAACTCCAATGCAGTTAGTTGTTTCATACCCTGCGGCAAAGATATCAAGCTTTCACAATTGTTGAAGTCCAAGATGCGAAGGGTGGTGAGGCATTGGATTCCTTCATTAAAACACTCTAGTCTATGACATCCACAAAACAACAAAAATCGAAGAGAACACATGCACTCAATTCCGTTGGCGGGTAAATGCATTTGTTTTGTGGTTATTCCAAAAAATCTGAGGCTAACCATCTTTCTTATATCTCTTGGCAACTCTTCAAGCTCTTCACACCCCAATAATATCAAAGTCTCCAAATTTTGCAGATTGCAAATGGAGTCAGGCAATTTCTTTATTTTCTTATTTCCACGTAAGTTGAGATATCTTAAACGCTTCAAAGTACCAATTGAACTTGACAACATCTCCAACTTTAAATATTTTAAATTTAGCAATCGAAGGTGCTTAAACCTCGAGATACATGTTTCCACCAAGGATTCACTAATATTAGTAGAAGCATTTTCATCTCCTTCCCAATCTTTACATGAGAAATTAATAGCCCGCATGTTGTTACTCAACTTATGTAAAAGAGTTATTGCTGCATCAACACCCATCTTATGGTCCAAAACTGAAACATGTCTAGCCTTTTCAAATTTGTTGGTGTTATTGTTGTTTTCAATTAAGCAATAATCATTTTGTGCAACATATTACGAAAGATCATGTAACAAATCATGCATTTTAAATGGCCGACAAAAATTTCCTTCATCCTCAACTTCTTGAAAGAAAGATCTTGATATTAATTCTTTTATATATCGTTCTCCAATATCTTCCAACTCTTTAGCACTTTTGTTGGACTTTTCGAGAAGCCCATTTGCCATCCAAGTGTAAATTAAGTCCAGATTATTATATCTAAAATCATTTGGATGCAATGAGCAATAAGCAAAACATTGTTTCATGTATGATGGTAATTGATTATAACTCAATCTTAATGTAGATAAAATGTCATCTTCCTTTTGCTCTAGTTTCCATATCTCATTATCCCTTATAGAGATCCAATCACGCTCCTTGGTTTTAGAATAAAGTAAGCTCCCTAAAGTCTTCACAGCCAAAGGAACACCTCTGCATTTTTTCACTGTTTGTTTTCCAATCTCTACTAGTTTTGGATATTGTTCATGCTCTCCTTCATTAAATGCGCACCTTCAGAACAAGGACAAACAATCCTTCTCTAGAAGAGCCTCAAGGTCATAGATTGGTCCAGGAGCCATTATTGTGGCAGCTTTGTGACTACGGGTAGTGACGAGAATTTTACTTCCATGACCTCCTTCTCTTAACAAATTATTTAGTTTTAAATCCATTTATTACGATCTTCATTCCAAACATCATCCAAAACGATAAAAAATATTTTTTTTCCTTTAAAATACTTCGTAAACGAGCTTGCACTTCATCCATTTTCATGTCCTCACTAATTTCACCGCCCGCAGATTTGAGGATTATTTTTGCCAATTTTAAAATATCAAAGTCCTCTGACACACACACCCATTTTTTGTTGGAGCCAAAACTTTCAGCTACCATTTTATCATTATACACCCACTGAGCAAGTGTGGTCTTGCCTAGACCTCCGATTCCCCCAATAGAAATCACAGATATGTTATCATTATCATTTGGGAGCATCAAAAGATCTATTATTTTTTGCTTGTCATCAGCCCTCCCAATAATATCACAATCACGAACAAAGGAATGGGTCTCCCTAGGCACAACACGCTTATCATTGACTTCGAGTCGCACCTCAAGCCGAAATTGATCTTTATTCTTTGCTATCAAATCTAGCCTATCTCTGATCTCCTTGACTCTATGACCCATTTTATTACGAAAGGCAAGCGGGTTAGAAGAAGAAAAGAATCGACATACCTTTCTGCTAGTGCTTCCACGTGTTTTCACTACCTGCCAAGCAGTGAGGCTTCGGTTTTACATTTGTTTCTCCTCGGCATCAAGAAGCACGGCTTGAATGGTGGACATGGTGAGCTTAAGCTTTTTGAGATCGCTTTCAATGTTCCGTGTCAAGGAAATCTCTTGGTAAGCAAGGGAGCCTAGCTTCTCGATAAATTTTTCAGCAACGGAAAAGGCCAACTCTGTCATTTCCTTTTTTGTGGAGGTGGAGGAAGGGAGGAGTTACGGTTGCTATAACTTTGTTAAATGAGAATGTTGGCTTTGCAGTGGTACTTACTGGTGTGAACAAATTTTTTGTTTCTTCTTCACTGTTTCTTTGCAGATTGCTGGCTTTGTTTTCTTTAGAATCATTCCTTTAAAAATGGTAGGCCAGGTCTTGGGTTTTTGATTATTCAGAAATGAAATCCAAATGAAATTCAATTATTCAAATGTGGTCTTTTGTTTTTGATCAGCCGCCACTTGTGAATTGTGATTGTCTTTTAATGTAATTCAAGGTTTAGGCCTTTGACCAATGAGATAGTGCATTGACAAATAGATAGAAGTACGATGAGACTTAACCCTAAAAATTGAAGACTAACTATTTAGCGTACCTCCACACACGAGTCTACCTCAATATGCAATTTACTTTTGTGTTTAATGGCCCATTTGTGAAGTAGTAGTCAAATATATTTATGGATGAAATAGTTATTGATCTCTCATTATCTTGAATTTTGGTATATAGAAAAATGAAATCGCATTTAGCTTTAAACACATTAGAGCATTCACATTATGGGATGCAAAATCCAGGAAAATACAAAATGCATAACACTATTGACACAAATTCACAAAACACCACCTCCATCGGATGATGTATTTTGTATTTGAATTTGTGTGCTTGCTAGTATCTATGTTTGCACAATACTGTAACATTATTCTTTATCAAATAAATTGTTTTTATATTCTCTCTTTTCTCTTTGTCCTTCTCTCATACTTGTGGGCAGAAAATATATTATTTTAATGTGATAGAATGCAAAATAAAGAATGAAATGTAAGACGTGTTGTAAAAGTAGTAGTGTAAAATGCATCAATGGGAATGATCTTAAGGGTCCGTTTGGTTGAAAGAGTGGAAAAGTGGAAGGATAAAAAATGGTGGGAGGATGAAAAAGTAGGAAGATAGAAAAGATTTTAATTTCCCTCATTTTTATTTAGTTGGGAATGGAAAAGTGGAATGATGGAAAAAGTGAGTTTGTATAAATTTACGCATATACCATTATTAAAAAATGATGCCCAATTAAAACCAAAAAATGGATAAACAACCAAAAAAAAAATCAATCACCTAAATTTATTACAAAATAAAAATCATGTCTAGGAAAAAAAATCGCATCTAAACCAAAAAAAAAAAAAAAAAAAAAAAGCAACGTGGACAAGCCCATGTGCAACTGCATATGGGCATTTTTGTCCAAAAATGATGTCCAATTTTTCCCTTTAATTTTCTCTCCATTTTGGAGAGAAAACTTTTTGGTGGGCCCGAGGAGAAAACACATGGGTCCCACTATTTATTTTCCTTCCACCCTACTCAACCAAACACACTCCAAAAAGTTTTCCTTCCTATTTTCTCTCCAAAGTTTTTCATCCATCCTATTTCACCTCCAAACAAACACACCCTAAATGTTCTTAAATATTAATGCTATCTACCTTGTAGATGTGTTGATATGACAGCCCAATCGCTTTGTACCACAAGCATTATCAACTAGAGGGTGATGGTACGAACAAGAGGAGGATTGCATCAAGCCTTTCAACACATTAGCAACGTCGAGTTCCACTTAAATTTTTAAAAAAAATTTAAGTGTCAAAATATACATAGAACTCGACATTGCTAATGTTAAGTTCTACCTGTAACTCCAAAAATATGAGCATTTTGCTAAATACTATGAAAAAATGGGTATTTTACTACATAGTTTTAAAATTAAGGATATTTACTCAAACCCAAAATTCTTGACACTTGGTTCAAAGTGACGGGTCTCTTAGAGAGTTTACTACCACTGCACCATACTTTGTGGTTGCTAACAACCAATCAATTACAAAGCCTAGCAAAACAAATCACAAAAACTCAATAACTTTTACTTAATTTCTCTATCTCATTTGAGAGGTCTATGCCCCTCTCTAATGACTCCACCCCATAGCCACAAAAACAACTCCTATGCTGCTGATCGCCCCTATCCACACACTAGTTAATCACCAACAACTTTGATCAATTGGTGTCTTTAACTCAACCCGTGAAAAAAATTTATCTATTTTTCGAATGATAGAATTTTTTTATTTTTAATGTTTTCTTAATTTTGGGACATACTTGGCATGCATGCATAAATGGTAATACACATGTGAAACAACAATTTATTATTTTGTGCCTTACCTAAACTGCCACCAAAGCATGTGTGTGATTAATCTATTGGTAATAAACTTTGTGTCTTAACTAAATTAATGTAATGTCAGGAAAAGCTTTATTATTTATTTAGTTAAAGACTCAAAGTTACCATCCATTATCATGTGGTTGTTTAATAGATTTCATTTAATTTATTTAGTTTTACTATTTTTATCAAACTTGCTGTTTTTCAAATGAAAAAAAAAAAAAAAAAATCTCATCCTTACCAAGACACCAATACTTGTCTCACCCTTTTTTTGGCTAAATATTAATGCATGATATTTATTAACCATTATTTCAGTTGTTTTATTAATATAATGCTTCACATGGATTTGAACTTTTAACTATAGGTTTTTTTTTTGTTTTTTTTAAGGCTAGTAGTATATAAGAATATAGTATTATTCTATTGCATAGGATGATATGGATAATTTGGTGTTTATTTTTATATCTTTTATTTTTAATTTTTTTTTCTTCTCATCTAATTTTATTTGACATTTAAATTCAACCACATCCTCCATTTCATTAAATTATTTATATTTTCTCTCCTCTTTTTATTTTTAATCACATATTCTAGGAGAGAATGTGAGAGAAATAGAAAATTATATAAATATAAGATAAGTAGAAGAATACTCAAAAGAAAATGTATAATTGTAAACAAAAATTATCCGAGCTACGCTACGTAATAGAATAACATTATATTATTATATAATATCATTGGATAATATTTAACAATAAAATAAAATAACATAAAAAAGATAACAAATTAAAATATAACCAATTGCATCAACCCAAAATAGATTTCAACAAAAAAATTCATCAACCTATATTAGATGTGCAACAAAGAATTAAAAATTCACCAAAAGAAAGGAGAGAGAGAGAGAGAGAGAGAGAGAGAGAGAGAGAGAGTTTTCACCTTTTTTGTGTGGGAAAAATATGGATTGAATGGAAGAGAGAAAAATAAATATTTATAGTAAATAAAATGGGGAGAAAAAGAGTAAAAAAAAAAAATTTAAAAAGATGAAGGGATAGAGAAATTGTAAGGTTAAGGAATAGAGCAGTGGGGAGATAAGGTAAAAGTTGAGAAAATGTTAGAGGAAGAGTAATTGTAAGGTCATAAATTAATAAGGAGAAAAATAATTAAAAATGAGAGAGAAAATGTTGAAAATAAGTGGATAACGTGGCTGCTGATGTGGCTCAATAGGAGTGTAGCAATAATAAATACTAAGTTTCAACTTATATATATATATATATATATATATTCTAAGCTAAATTGACTTAATCCACGCTATTGATAATTTGAAAATTATATTTTCAATTTATTAGTTTGATTTATTTTGGATTTTAATCCTTAGAATATTATGCTCAATTATGTTAATTGCAATTATATATTAAATAATAAGTCTAAATAGTTTTTTTAAAAGGCAAGTGTGTGTGTGTGTATATATATATATATATATATATCTTTAAAAGGTTGTAAATGCGCGTCTAAGAACCTGGCAATCCCAACTTTCTTTCTAATTTCTATGACTTGACTTAGTGGATCACATGAAATCTAGACAATGCATGGAACACACTAGATTAAGTCTAATAATATCCTTTTAAGGAATTCTTGTCATTATTACTTAGAAACTAAGGGAAGAATGACAATTTTTTTTTTAATTTTTTAAGGAGTTTACCAAGATGATGTTAATAATGATAATAGTTCCCGTTAATAAAGTATTTGGTTATAATAGATTTAGTAGCCCTCAACATTGCAATCCAAAGACTTGATTAAAAGATCCCTAATAAAAGTTTAAGTTTCATAAACCTAAGACTTGAAGGAGACACCTGGTGAAATTTTCAATTTAAACAAAGACATAATATTAAGTAACTTTTAGATATCTTAATTAATTATGATTAACTTATGACTTACTAAGATTCTTTTTTCCTAAAAAAAAGAGAAGAACTAGAAGAGGGGAAAGAATTTGCACATACCTAAACATCTTCTATGCCTTTGTAAATATTAATCACTACAATAAGAGGTTATTCTTGGCATGTCCTTAATAGTTTCTCATGAATTTTTAATACAAGTTATGACAATTTCAATCTTCAGTACTGTTAGGACTATTAGACTATGGTATCTCCTCCAGTATAGATAACTATGTTAGAAGTATGAAACTCAGAACTTACAAAATGAATTAATATTGGAAAGTAGCAATTGAAGGGTAAAGCAAACCTCTTGCTTGGTAGTCTTCCACTTCTATAACCATTACGCTTTTCAGAGTGTTGGACTAAACAAGATTTTCAAAGTCAATCGGTAATTCATACCATATGGCTAAAATGATCAGATTTCCACAAATATGAAGGTTTTTTTTTTTTTTTTTTTGAATAAACATATAAAGCACACAAAAAAAGTCTCATTTGAATAACTTCATACAAGTCGAGAAAGACAAGCAATAATAAATAATATCTCTTATGATACTAGGACATGGGGAAATTGAAAAACCTAAACCCTTCCCCTCCCAACACAACACAAAGGGCCAATTTGGATTGAGGGAGGGGTAAGAGTAGAGTTGGCTGAAAATTAGATGGCCAACTCTACTCTACTCTCACTCCCTTTCCCACAATCTAAACAGGCCATAAAGCCTTAACTAGCCATTGTTAGAGGCTTGGCTCCACATACTATCTTAATCACAGTCCATATCTCTTGATTTATTCTTACTTTGTTGGGGGGTGGGAATAAATTAGCTCTTCTAATCTTGCTTTATGCAAATTACTTATTACTCTAGCACAACACTAATAGCCAATCTATCAAGTATCAATCAAAACACTATTTTGCAGATTGAGGACATCAAACAAAACAAACCTGAACATAGTGTTACATGTAACTGATCTTGAAGACTCGTAAATGATGTTTTCATTGATCTTTAAGATTACTATAATATTAAAACAAAGAATTATAAAAATTATAAAAATTATTTTACAAGATAAACTGGACAAAAATGATAGGAGATTTAAGTTTCCTAACAGTTTAGTTCCAAGATAGACTAAAGAGACCCAATTCTTCTTAGAAAAACAAAAGGCATATTCGCTTGAAACAACTTAAATTGTTACAATCGTCAAATGCTTAATTCACATCAAGAGCAACACTTATACTTGAAGAGATAGATTTTTGTAATCTCAAGTGCAAAGATCCTTCAAGTCACTTCATGTGTTCAAAAATGGCCAGGTAATTTGACACCTACCATATATGACTATAATTCATTTATTCAAGAATATGACATTGATTCTCCTTTTCTTTCAAACGTCTGTCTTTTTAAGATCATGATATCTTATCAAGAAGTCCATCATTTTCGAACATATACTGTCCAGCTTCATGTCTATCACTAGAAACTTCCCCTTCTATGAAGGTAGTTGCTTTCTTCTTTTATGATGACTACATGTTCACAAACCATTTCTTCAGCCTTACAGCAAAAGCCTCTGCTAAATTGCATTCCCCATTCAGTCTTTTTCAACCCATTTGCATGCATACCCCAAGACTAGTTACCTGAAAAGTAAGAAATTATTGGAAGGTAAAAAAATTAAAATAAAATAATATTACCAGAATACTTGGTTCTCTTGGCACTGTCAGTTTACATGAGCTTCTGACAATGGAATGTCCCATTTATACGTATGTTTTCAGTTGATAAATAAATCGTTTTTTATAACCTTTTGTCTTAATCTTTCCACTCAGTTCATGATCTGTCTTCATGTTTTTAAAAAGACCCAAAAAAAAAAAAAAAAAAAAATTCTTTGAGACATTGACACCATCAATCACAAAGTGACAATGTAAGTGAAACTCAATATGCATCATTATATGATAAAATCCAAAGTCTGTTAATCATTACTGCAAAGGAGAATGTGGAGATTTATTCTCTAATCCAACTTACCTAAATTTCAAGAGAATGTGGAGATTTATTCTCTAATCAAGGGTATTGAAGGCAGCATCCCAAGGAACGGAGTTGTACGCCTTGTGAATATCTAACTTAGCCCAAAACTTAGAAGTCTGGCCTGAAAAGAGAGCCCTTTTTCTATCAGACTTAAATGAGACAATTTGATTTCAAGGTTACCACTAAACCAGAAAAAATAAGGCCATTCATGACTGATAATGTGACTTTCTCTAGAAAGATCACTAGGAACCCACTAAAATATAAGTTCATTATTTCAAGTTTTTTGTTTTTGTTTTCGTTTTTAAATTTTTTGTAAGTAATTTAAAGTTTATAGATACTCAGCTACAAGGTTTTCTCTAATGTTCATACTTCATATACACTTGATAAGAGTACAATAAGAAGACATCTTTAACAGTGTAACACTAAAATAACAGAGGAAACAAGAATCACAAAAATAGAATCAGGATATCCTTCAAGAAAAAAAGAACCAAAGAACAATTAAGAGATAGCAACTTCACAGAAAACTATCTCCATGAAGAGTTGAGGTAGAAGTGATGCAAATATTTACAATTACATGTTTCTATGTACAAAGCATTGATAACTGTCGATTAATAGCTGTAATATGACCATTCATAAAGAAAATAGAGACTATCCAGATAAACCATTCAGAAAGAACAAGGCAGGAGGGGCTTTTATTCATACTAAGCATCAAGCAATGTGAAATAGCTTAGTCCTGCATTCTTGAGCAGAATTTTTGGATGCAATTGTATCTCGCATGTGATGATTAATTGCAAAATGGGCTTCATTTAAGAGATTATCAGCTATGATTAGATATTAGTCGTCTAAAAATACAGATTAACAGCAATTGAATTATAAATATATTTCTGATCAGTAGCCAGAAAAGTGGGAAATTTCCACCAAAAAAGAGTTCACCAAAAGGGTGGTCTTTTTGAAACATTAGCCTCAACAGAATTATGCTGAACATAGGTGATGAAATAATAATTGAAATGTCTTATTCCATGGACCATGATTTGTTGAAGTCCTCTGGACTATTGGGACTAGAATTAGTAAATAATCTACTCATTAAGGTCCAACATCCCTTGATAGAACAATAAGCACTAAAATACGCATGAAATTTTGCAGAAGGATCTATAATTATGTAATTACAGTACATAGAACAGTCAAGGGTCCTGGGATCTATGTACATTGACCCATTGGATTTCATTCACAATAATGGGTTAAAAAGAAGTTTCTTGTTTTCCTTGGCAAACCAAACTAATTCAAATCATACCTAAAACATCAATCACAAAGTACAAGAGGACAAAATTAGTATGCACCTCCAAGCTTTTGAGCTTCCTCGATGATATGAAAGGCAAGTGTTGTTTTTCCAAATGCCTCTCGCCCATAAATTTCAACAATTCATCCCTGCAAAGTGCAGAGTAATTAATCTCTCACCACACCAGTAATGACACTACTCCATTTTTTTTGTAACTAAACATAAACTTTGAGATCAAAATCATTAACATACATTCATCAAGAAGTAACCGGTTTGTAAGTCATAACATTAGTATATTTTCGTGCTCTTTTTAATTTTTATACGTTCACAGATTGCAGTTCAAATTTTCATGAAACAACACTCATCAGCTGAGTATCATAATCATGACATGCAAAGACCCTTCTTTATACAATGAATTTTTTTTTTTTTTGTCGATAATTTAATAATTACAACAAGGGAGAGGAGATTTGAACTCTAGATGTCTTGGAGACACTAGGAGATGTCAACCAATTGAGCTACAAAGCTCTTGGCTATAATGAATTAATAGTTAAGAGACTCAAAATAAAATGGTTGACCATGCATGCAATGCTATTTTTTCCTCCACATCCCACCTCAAAAAGCTACTAATGAATTCCTAAAAACTTGAGCAAAATGTTAAGAACCTACATGGAGTACCATATATTATGGAACTAAAGTAAGTACCCAAAACCTAGAACACAACAGTGACAAGAACACAAATCTAGAGGTCAAAAGAGTTCATTTCTTGAATATAATGTTAAGAACTGACAGGGAATACTGTTTCTTTTTTGGATGAGTAAAATTTACAATGTATTCCATCATAGTTTCGTACTTGTATCCTAGATATGTTTAAGCATTAGATGAAATCACTAGTTGGGCATCAACAACAGAACAAACACACACACACATATATTACACACTAAAAATTTAAAGGGGACTAATCCTTTTTTTTCTTTTATGTCTTTTTTTTTTTTGGGGGGGGGGGGGGGGGGGGGGGGGGGGGGGGCGGCCGTGGGGATGGGGGATTGTTTAGTGGATTTAGCCTTACTAATATCCAAGCACAATCCAGGTCTAAGCATGAAGTGAGATCTCATGAAAAAAAAAAAAAAAGGCTTCACGCACCAAAGACTATATAAAATATCTCTCTAGTGTTCACTTTGTACAAATAGCTAAAATCCATCTTTTTGGTTCATAACAACTACGGAATTAATAATTAAGGGTTTAAAATTCCATTTCTCTGAAAAATTAAATAAAATTTCCATTCTTAATTCATTGAGCCTAATACCCAACAACATTAGAGTATGTACAGTCAGATACGTAATAAAAGGTAATTATAACATTTATGCTCTGCACCAATATTTTTTAATTCATATTAAAAATTAACATAGTGAAGATCCAGGTAGAAGAAACTACAGATCTAGCTATCTGTATCCAAAAAAAAAAAAAAAAAAGGATAGCTGACCATACAAGGTCAAACACATATGTCCCACACATCTCTTTTGGTATAATGCACTAGGAATCTGCCTCTGTCTCCTACATATATGTGGGGTGTGTAACTATGCATATGCTCATATGAAATATGTGGCAAGATAATTTTAAAAATGGCATCAGTGGATATCACAGGTGCATGACGTGAGCTAAAAAACCATTGCAACGACAACATATATTCTCTACCAAAATCAACAGCAAGTTTTGAGAGAGAGCCATGTATGACCTATGAGAAAGACCGATTCAATCAAGTGCGCACAGGTGAGACACTAAGCTACTTTAATGGCTAATATAATGTCTTTCTTTGTCGCTTTCACATCATCATGGATTTTTTATATTCATACTCTGAAATCTCACCACGAAAAGTTTTAAGCTAAAGGAATCCCTTTTCCTCAGAAGAATCTTCCAAGAAAACCTGACAAAACTTCATAAACAAGAGGCATCAATTATATTCAAAATTGTGTGAATCTCAGCAAATAATGGAGGCCAAATTTATAGGCAACTTATACACAATACTCACCAATATCTCCTTGGCATTGTCATCTTGATTTAGAATAATCTTCAGTCTTCAGTCCTCTTAGGGCATTAAGGCCACTCAGTAGACATGACAATTTTGGAAGTTTAAAATACCAAATTTTCAAAACAAATTGACATCCGGAACAATTGATGGCTAAAGCAAACTTCTTGGTAGTCATCCTCTTCCATCAAATTCAAATTTTCACATTGTCGGCTAACCAAATATTCTAATGCGATTAATTATTTTACACCATACAACAAAAGATCAAACTTCAAAAAAAAAAATTTCAATTAAACGATAAAGCACAACAAAGAATTTCATTTGAGTAACTCCAATAACCAAGAAGCAAAGACAAACAACCAATAACGCACACATGACTCAAGTTATTTAAACATTGTGCAAATTAGATAATACATGAAACACGAATGAAATCATAAATATAAACACACATCACTCCATTAATCATTACAAACAGAAAATGTAGACCACAAAATTATTGAAATTATTTACAATACAAGAGAAGGCTGAGACTTTCCGTGCTGCATGAGTGCATGTTATGGTTGAATTGATAAGCTGCAATGTTTTAAACCATGGAATCATAAGATTGAACACTAGATTGAACATTGAAAAAAAATAAATAAATAAATATCTTACCTGTGGCAATTTTAAGCACAAGGAACATCCTTTTTCTGAGAGAACAATCTCCCAAGAACATCTGTCAATGTAGAAACAAGAAGAATCAAATATATTCAAAATAGATTTCATACTTCCTTAATAATATGACTTTAAATTGCAAGTTACACACGGGTCAGGTCAATCTAAATTTCCTTTTTAATTTTATATTTTAGCATCGCATCCACTCTTAGTAAGAAAATACAGTCCAAGTTTATTAACACCATGTTCAGTTCACTTTTTTTTTTTTTAGATGAATGTTCAGTTCACTTTTAGAGAGGAAATGAAAAGATTACAAGATTTTAAAATTCTGCGCTTGATTTGTCAAAAGGTAGAGAAAGAAAAGAAAAGAAAATTGAAGGAAGAATATTTTATTATTTTTCTATTAGGATACTAAAATAGACCCTTCTAAAATACATGAAATTTGAAGAATCCAAGAATAGAGTTCATAATTTTTCTACTCTTTAATTTTCCACAGACTCAATCTTTAAAAAAAAAAAGGAAAAAAAATTGACAATTATCTTACATTTCATAACTTACCTTTTCACAAACACCAATGATAATTGTTATCTAATCTTTGTTATAACAAAAAGAAAAAATTTGTCACTTTGTAGAAAGTGATTTCTTGGTTGGTTATTGTTTATTGTGATTTAATTCTATAAACAATCAGGGTTAATAGACCAAAAAAAGAAAAAAAAAAGAAAAAAAAAAAAAAGCAAGTTCAGGTTAGAAGTAAGATAGAAAAACAGAGCATACATAGAAGAGGAAGAAGATTTTAGCCCTTACCTAATCACGAAAAGTGAATTTGACCATCTTGCCCCAATCTTTGCCGACCTCTTGCTCACAATTTCTCCTCAATTCAGGACAATAAGCAATCTCCAGTTCTCTTAGGGCAGTGAGTTGATCCATCCCTTCTGGCAGAGACGATAATTTTCGACAATCCGAAATCCGAAGCTTGCGAAGAGAACTGAGATCGGAAAGCCACTCCGGCAATACCGCCAAGTTCTCACAATCAGTAATACGTAAAAACTGTAGAGTGTTGGCAGATCCTTTAAGCCATTGGGGCAAACTCTCTAATTGTGGTAATCTCCGAACAAAGAGTTCTCGAAGCCTCGTCGGGTAGTCATCCCCTTCCATTAAATTAAGTTTTTCACAATCTAAAATTACCAGAGATTCCAACGCAGTTAGGTGTTTCATACCTTGCGGCAAAGATATCAGGCTTCTACATTCATTGAAGCCCAAGGAGCGAAGGGCGGTGAGGCGCTGGATTCCTTCATGAAAACGCTCAAGTCCATAGCAGCTATGAAAGTACAAATGTCGAAGAGAACACATGCACTCGATTCCGTTGGCGGGTAAACGCGTTTGTCTTGTCATTATTTCAAAACATCTGAGGTTAACCATCTTTCCTATATCCCTTGGCAACTCTTCAAGATTTACACACTCCAATAATATCAAAGTTTCCAAATTTTGTAGATCGCAAATGGAGTCGGGTAATTTCTTGATTTTCCAATTTCCACGTAAGTTGAGATATCTCAAATGCTTTAATGTACCAATTGAGCTTGACAACGTATCCAACTTTGAATATCTTAAATTTAGCAAGCGCAGGTGCTTAAATCTCAAAATGCATGTTTCCACCAAGGATTTATTAATATTAATAACAGGGCCTTCATCTCCTTCCCAATTGTTAAATGAGAAATTAATAGTATGAATGTTGTTACTCAATTTCTGTAGAAGGGTTGTCACTTCATCAACACTCAACTTATGGTCCAAAATTGAAACGTGTCTAGCCCTTTCAAATTTGTTGGTGTGATTAGTGTCTTCAATTAAGCAATAATCATTTTGTGCAACATATAACGAAAGATCATGTAACAAATCATGCATTTTAAATGACCAAACAATATTGCCTTCACCTTCAACATCTTGAAAGAAAGAGCTTGATAACAACTCTTTTAAATATTGTTCTCCAATATCTTCCAACTCTTCAGTACTGTTGTTGGGCTTTTTGAGGAGCCCATTTGCCATCAAACACAGAATTAAGTCCTTATTATTATATCTAAAATCCTTTGGATATAATGAGCAATAAGCAAAACATTGTTTTAAATATGATGGCAATTTATTGTAACTCAATCTTAATGCAGGTAAAATGTCATTTTCTTTTTGCTCTAATTTCCATATATCATTTTCCCTTATAGAGACCCAATCACGCTCCTCGGTTTTAGAATAAAGTAAGCTCCCTAAAGTCTTCACAGCCAAAGGAACACCTTCGCATTTTTTCACAATTTCCTTTCCAATCTTTACTAGATTTGGATATTGTTCATGCTCTCTTTCACTGAATGCGCATCTTAAGAACAATAACAAACAATCATATTCTGGAAGACCTTTTATGTCATGGATTGGTCCAGGAGCCATCGCTAAGGCAACTTTGGGGCTACGTGTAGTGACAAGAATTTTACTTCCTCGGCCTCCTATTAACAAATTCTTAAGGTCAATCCATTTGTCACGATCATCGTTCCAGACATCATCCAAAACGATAAAGAATCTTTTTTCATTTAAAATACTTCGTAATCTAGCTTGCACTTCCTCCAGGCTCATGTTTTCACTAATCCCACCACCTGCCAATTTAAGCAATTCTTTTGCCAATTTTAAAACGTTGAAGTCTTCTGATACACACACCCACATTTTGGGGTCAAAGTTTTTAGCTACCCATTCATCATTATACACCCATTGAGCAAGTGTAGTCTTGCCCAGACCTCCGATTCCCACAATAGAAATCACAGAAATGTTATCATAATCATTTGGGAGCTTCAAAAGATCTATGATCTTTTGCTTGTCATCAGCCCTCCCAATAACGTCACGATCACGAACAAAGGAGTGGGTCTCCCTACGCACAACACGCTTATCGTCCAGTCTCGCCTCAAGCTGAAATTGATCTCTATCCTTTGCTATCAAAGCTAACCTCTCTCTGACCCCCTTGACTCTATGACCCATTTTATTACGGAAGGCAATTGGGTTAGAAGACGAAAAGAATCCACGTACCTTTCTGCCAGTGCTTACATGTGTTTTCTCTACCTGCCTGCGTAGATCTTCACACTCGAATTCATCCAACACATCCATGGCATCATGAAAGACATCTTTGAGTCGCTCCAGCCAAACGCTCAGCTGGTGGTTTGTTGCTTGCTTCTCCTCAGCATCCAGCAGCACGGCTTGGACGGTGGACATGGTATCCTGAAGCTCTTTCAAATCGCTTGCAATGTTCCGTGTCAAAGAAATCTCTTGGAAAGTAAGGGAGCCTAGCTTCTCGATAACTTTTCCTGCTACGCAAAAGGCCAACTCCGTCATTTCTCTTGTTTTTTGGAGGGGGAGGAAGAGAGGAGTTGCGGTTGCTGTGACTTTGGTGAATGACAATGTTGGTTGGTTTTGCAGTGGTGTGATACCACTGCTGGCGTGACTTGTGAGTCAGTGAGTGTGAGCAAATATCTTGTTGCATAGGGAAACTTAAGATGAACAGAGAGGAAAGTGCAACGTTTCTTCTTCCCCGTTTCTTTGCCTCTAATTGCTTTCTTTCTTTTCAGTCAAGACTTAAAATCATCAGTCCTTCAAAATTCAAATTTCAAAGGGGTGGCCCTTTTAGTCCTTTGGTTTTTGACAAATGAAACCCAAATGAAATCAAATGCGGACTAAATTCAAATGTGAATTTCTCTACGTGGGCCACTTGTGAATTTTGATTGTCCTTGACAATCTCTACGTTTGGGAAGTTTTACTACTTTGTCTTTTCTTTAGAACATCAGCAAATTTTAATTCTACTCTATTTTATCATTTTAAAAATTTACTTTATCATTATACTATACTATTTTACAATATTTTCTACATCTCAAAACTCTATTTTTATTAAAATATTATTTCTTAATATTTCTTTATTATTTTTTTCAACTATCAATTTCTTTCAGGCTTTGGCATGATTCCAAGTTTCCCACGGCCAAACCCACGGCCAAAACCCATCTGAGAGAGCTACCAACCTCTCTTTCTCCGTTAACCTCTAGCATCGACCAAAAACCCATAATACTTACCAAAAAATATACTTATATATAAAAGAAAGAAAATCCCAATAATTTCACCAATGCACAATATTATGATTTAATTTTCATAGAATTCACATGGACCTACAACTACAAGGACAAGTTGTGGGTTTTTTTTTTTTTTTTTGGCAAGCGTTTACATCATTACATGGCACTTTTAGTGCATTCCACTATTTTGTACAATTTCTTAAATAGAGTAAGTTCTTCCATTAAGTTTAAATATAATATATGGTTGTATTGAATTTAATTATTTTTAAAAAATATAATGCTATTTATGTTTCATTAATTGATGCACAATATTATGATTTACTTTTCCAACATGGAGCACATGCAATGTTTCATTCTCTTTCTCCCTCTCGAATTATTAAACTCGAAGAAGATGAACCAGAACCATTCACAAAAAACTTTTCTAACTTGTCAAAAAGCAAATAAAAAGAACCTAAAGAAGTTATATAATTTGTCGGTTTGTCCTCTTTTTGAAATGCAGGAAGTGTTGGCATGTGTGATCAAATTTTCACCAAATCACTTATTTCTAGTTATTTAAAAAGGTGTTTATATGATTGATACGGTAAATTTGTAAATTTATATAAGGAAATATTAATGAATATTTTAATGGTATTTGCTAATAATTTATTTTAAAAAATTTATAAAATAAGAAAAAAAAAATATTTTAATTTTTTTTTTATTTTCTTTAAAAGTGGTGTGCAAATTTACTAAAATAAGTTTTTAACGATTGTTCTAAAGATACTCGTTAACAAAACTCATTTATAAATTTGGTGTTAGTTATATATTTATATGTAGCACAAATATATTTGTAAGTAGTACAAATATGCTTGGTTTTGTTTTTGTGACTATGGTTAACTACGGGTGTATGTTCAACCCATTAATCTAATAAAATCTAACCAGACATCTTTGAGTTGGTTTTTCATTACTTGAGATTTTTTATTTATTTTTTATTTTTTAACTTAGGATAGGTCAAGTTTGGGTTAGCAAAATTTTCAACCCAACTAACTCAACTCAATCCAAGCTATTAATAGTATAAAATGTAGAAGCCGATCTTTGAACTTTTATAGTGCACCAATATATGCAAGATGACATCCTTAAAAGAATACAAACTAGAAGAATAAAGAGAGAAAGAAATGAAAACTTAGAAAGTAACTTCAATTATCTAATTATGATTATAGGTACAATAAAAAAAACACAAATAAAATCCTTTGTAGATCCCATTTCATGTTTAGTTTTAAAAAAAGAAATTATTTTGAGTTAACATGGTTAGTTGATTATGATTAACTTGTGACTTATTATTTTTTTTTCTAAACCCTTAGTTGATTATGATTAACTTGTGACTTATTTCTAGCTAGGGTAAGAGCAAATTGAAAATTCTAAACCCTTCCCAGCCATTATTGGAGGCTTGGCTCCACAAACTGTCTTAATTATAGTCCTAATCTCTTGCTTTATTCTTACTTTGTGTAGAGGGGATAAATTAGCTCTTCTAAGAGCATTCACATCAGCTCATCCATTATACACATCCATTTTTACACTAAAAACCTACTTTTTCTATTTTACACTACCAATTTTACAAAACACCCACACCAGTTCATTTATTTTACAAGTTATTCTAATAAAATATTCATTTTTCTCATTTTTTTATTATTTCCCTCAACTGACTCTGATATATACGCGCGTTATCTCTCTCTCTTTATTCATTTTGCTGAATAGCTCTCTCTCTCTTCTACCTTCTCTCTTCTGCCTTCTCTCATTATTTCTCAAAATCTACAACACAGATCAGTTCTTCACTGGCCGAACCGAGCTCCGGCGACCCACGAACCCAGGTTCACGGCGACCCACGAACCGAGCTTCACGGCGATCCACGAACCCAGGTTCACGGCGACCCACGAACCAAGCTTCACGGCGACCCACGAACCGAGCTCCGACGACCCACGAACCGAGCTTCACAGCGACCCAGATCGTGTCTCACCCGCCGATCCATAAACCAAGCTCCGGCGACCAACGAACCAAGGTCCAGCGACCCAGAACCAAGCTCCGGCGACCCAAATCGTGTCTTCACCGGTTGATCCACGAACCAAGCACCACAAGCACCGATCTATCTCTCCGTTGGTTTGTCTGTGTGGGTTTGTTTGTGCGTGGGTCTGTTTGTGTGTTTGTATTTGTGTGTGGGTGTGTTTGTGTTTGTGTGCATCTGAGAAAAAGAAAATGTGTTTCTGAGGTAGTTGTGCATCGGAGAAGAGAGAGAAAATTTGGGGCGAACGAAAATCATTAAAATAATAAATACACGAGCTACAGTACCGTGTATATTTACACGGATACTGTAGCTCATGGAAAATTATGGACAGCTTTACATATTTTTACACCCACTGATGTGAGTGTTTTTTTGCTTAAAATGTGAAAAATTTGTACTGTATATATATTTTACAAGACTTTAAATGGACTGATGTGAATGCTCTAACCTTTCTTTACGCAAATTACTCGTTACTCTAGCACCAATAAATAGTATAAAACACTAAAATGTTGGTTTTGCGGTGGTACCTACTGGTGTGAACGTATATTTTGTTGCAAAGGAAAACTTAACAGAGGCCAATAATAAAAGAGGGAAGTGCAATTTTTTCTTCACTGTTTCTTTTTCGGTCAAATCAGTGCTTCAAATTTCAAAAAGGTAGGCCTCTGACAAATGAGGACTAAATTCAAAAGTGATTTTCATTTTTGTCGGCCACTTGTGAATTGTGATTGTCCTTCAATCTATGCGTTTGGAAAGTTCACTACTTTTTTTTTTTTTTTTTTTTTTTTGATGTGAGGAAAGTTTACTACTTTCTTATTTCTTTATGATCAGGCTATAAATTAATTTGATGAATTTATTCATGAATATGGACTACGGAATAATTCATCCAAAAAAAAAAAAAAAAAAAATTGACTACGGAATACGTTTCCAAAAGATTTTGTTACGATTTTATGAGGTTTAATTTCGACAAATCCGTCGACTTTCGCCTATTATATTCAGTTATCATTGGAGTATGTCCTTAGTGTTCACTTTCAAATTTTTTTCCCACTCTTTTTAAATAAAAATAAATAAAAAAAATTTTCCCACTCATTTGGAAGATGATTTGATCTTATATTTAAGTTGCGTTTGATATTGGCATAAACATAAAAATCAATTTTTTTTACTACTTAATTTATTTTTATTATTATTTATAAGTTCTATTACACTTTTTAATACTATTCGTAATTCATGAGTACCACTATACTATTTTAATTAACTTTTAACTTTATTTACAATACTTTTGATAAAAAAATTTCAATCTTATCTAAATAAAACATCATGAAATATATATATATATATATATATTTTTTCATCAAAGCTTTAGCTTAAAATCATGATAATTACTGATGATGCGTGAGATCGTCAGTCAAGTTCGTCAGACAGAGAAGAATCTTCAGCTTTCAAAGATGATCACCGGCTGGGTGCCTGCCACCGCACCTCCGATGCCAAAGTCAGTGTATAAATCTTTCTTCAAAGTAGAGAAATATAGAGTAATTGGAATGAAAAGAAATCTCTTACTATTCGTATCTGTATGCGTACCTTCTTCTTGTCAATGTGTGGGGCTTATATATGGTCTTATGGTCTCTAGCCGTTGGAGTGGTTATGGAGGTCTTCAATGCTTCTTTTGGTAACGTCTGGGGCTGAATAATATATCATCAATGTCACTCAACGGCTTGTACAGTTGTCCTTGTAACCGTTTTGGGTTTAATTGCCTGCATTGAATGGTCCGGATTTATCCGTCAGTAAGGCATGTAATTGGCTTACTTGTGCTGAGGTTGGATCCGTCCGTCTCGATGGGATCATCCATGAGGGATGGTTTCGTCTCTAGCTTGTAGTCCCGTCAGTTGCCCCCCGATTCTGTGTTCGTCGTTTAAGTGACGATCATAGAATGTGATAAGTTTACAGTTTTCGAGTGTCGTTTGGGATTTCGCTCCGTATTAAATGCGAAGTGGCGGCGTTTCGCAAATCGTGGCACACGTGGCACGCGCCAGTGGGTGGGTGAACTTAATGCTCCGTTTAGTGGGACTATTGGGCTTCCCGCTGGATTTTCAGTTTCCCAAAACTTTGGTTTAAACCCGTTCATTTTTCTCTTTTTCAAAAATACTTCAATCATTGCTCTGGCCATTTTCTCCGGCGAACCTTCTCTGCAACTTCTTTCTGTACTTTTTCGATTGTACGGCGTGGTGGTGTCTTCCTTGTCCGTCGCCTTTAGCGGCACACCCTTCTTTTCTTTTCTCTCTTCTTTATGTCGTTGTTCCTGCTTTGCCTGCGATTTTGCCTCTGATTTCTTTTCTTCTTTTCCACTTTTTGCTTGTTTCTAATTTCCTGGGGGTTTAGTTTAGTTTGCCATTGCGCTTTCTTCTTGTTTCTCATGGTACATAGCTCTGAGGTTAGGATAGCCTGTCCATCAATTTCATTTCTCTTTGCTCGTTTGGGAGGTTTTTTGGGTGTTCCCTCCAATATTGGGGATTTTGTTTTTGAGGGTAACTGTTTAAGTGTCGCATTGGCAGATTTATTGCCTTTGCTTCGTCACTCCTTAGATTGGTTTGAGAACGAAGTTGGAAAGCGAGTAGGTATGTCCGAGGTTAGATCGAGTGAGTTGGAAACTGGGTTGTCGTCCAACGACGGCGGCCCTGCTGGGGAGGATACTGCCGTCTCTAGCCCTCGGGAGGTTAGGGCTTTTTATGCTCAGGAAGAGGAGTGCGGCCTGGATGCTGACACGTTGGGGAGATTTAGAGATAGGTTTCAGTTTCCGGATAGGGTTAGGGTTCGTCTACCCAATGCGGAGGACCGGGCATGTCATTTCTTCCCAGGTGAAGTATGCTTTTACGAGGCTGCTTTCACTTGTGGTTTGAGGTTTCCCGTCCATCCCTTCTTGATGGAGTTGTTGGAATACTTTGGCATTGCTCCTAGGCAACTCATGCCCAATTCGTGGAGGATTTTAATTAGCTGTATGGAGATTTGGCTGGCTGCCACTGAAGGGGATATGCTCAGAGTTGACGAGCTTGTCTATTTATACCGTTTAAAAGCGTCCAAGGAGCATGGGTACTATGAACTGGTCCCATAGGAAAGGAGAACTAGGATCGTCAAGAAATTACCCTCGTCGTTCAGGTACTGGAAATCCAGATTCTTTTTTGTGTCTGGGGACGACTTTGAAACTTCCTCGGGCGAGGTTTGGGGTGATGTCCCGAGGTTGCGTCGTCGGTGGGGGACCCCAACTTTAGGTGCGTCAGTAACCTTCTTGATATATATATATATATATATATATTTTTTTTTTACGTTCGTCTCTATTGGTGGATCTCCTCATTTCTTCTCTTTCTGCAGCTAAAAGACGACCGAAGCTAAAGAGTAGGTATAAGAAGCGAGTGGAGAAGGCGATTGAATACGCGCAAACGATCGAGAGCTGGGACGATCTGGTTGACCCTCGGACCCTTGCCTTCTACTGTCTCGGCCCAGAACCTTCTAGCTTCGTTCTGCGCACTCTTGAGATCGAGGGAAAGAAAAGTAAGTGATGGGTTCGTCATTGCACATTTTCACCTCTTTTCTCTCTTTCTTTTTTCTAAGTGTTTTCTTCTTGCAGAGATGACGACTAAATTCAACAAGGGTATGTACGCAAAGATGAGGTCCAAAAAGGACGAGCCCCTATCGAACTTGGGGAAAAAGAATGTTCGTGTAATTGAGAGGGGTGGCCCCGTACCTGTGGTTTCTTCCGTCAACCCAATTACGTCTGGGGCTTTGGTTACCCGGGTTGCTTCCCCCACAACTTCGGTGGAGGAAATCGAGGGCACTCCGGTTTCCAAAAGACCAAGGCTGACGGAGAAAGAAAAAGAAAAAGGGGATCCTCGTCCATCCACGATCTGGAGCGATGAAAGACTGGCAGTGGATCGGGCACATGAGGCCGTGAGTGCCGCGGATTTAAAGGTTCTTTCAGGGGTCCCGTTCAATGAAGTGGCTGCTAGGCATGTCCACAAGCTGATGCAGGTATGTTCGTCTACGCTACCGATTTTTTTTTTTTTTTTTTTTTTTTAACTCAAGGTCTTCTTCCTTCTTCTCTTCCATTTTTTTTTTTTTTTTTTAGGTGCTGGGAGAGAGTATGCACATTGCTTCGGAATATCTCACGCAGGAGGCCAAGGTCGCGTCTATTACCTCCAGGATGGAAGCCTTGGAAGCAAAGAATTCTGCCCTGAAGAAAAACTTGATAGAATCCATGGGAGTGGCGACGTCACTGAAAGAAAAGGTAAAGACGCTGACGGACGATCTCAGGGTAGAGCGTCAGCTTACGCTTGAGAAGGATGAGCAGATTGCTTCAGCTAAGGAGAGCCTCAAGACCATCGCTGCCAGATCCGTGGAGGCCTTCCAAACCACTGAAGAGTATAACACTGTGCTCTTCAGCTGGTACTTCAAGGGTTTCGAGCTCTTAAGGAGATATCTCATAAAGCACCCCTCTGGAGTAAACATGGAAGAGCTAGATCTGGAAGAAGTAGATCAAGAGATGGCTGTGGACGAGGCTGCCCAACCATCTGCTGCTGAGCCTGGCGCCCCTAATGACGCTCCTGCTGGTGTTGCCCCCCCTGATGACGCTCCAAGTGAAAGTACCGCTTGACGATCCTGTCATTTAGAAAGTTTTTCTCTCTTTTTTTTTTTGAGAAGCCCTTTATGTTTTGGGCTTGGTTATATAAATCTTTTATATTCTATCTATTTTGGGAACAATGCCTTTCAGCCCAAAGTTTTATGGGTTTTTATTTAGAAACAATATTTTTGGCCCAGTGTTTATGGGCTTTCATTTGGAAATGATATTTCATATTCTATCTGATTTAACTTACTTCTTCTATACTTACTTGTATCGCGAAATTTGTACATGCTTCGGTTTGATGCATGTTTGTCGTGCATTCCATGATTAGCACTTTTGCAGCATCTTGCTTCGTTGTTAACTTGCATTTGTCCCAGTGCATGGTTTTAGTGTCTTTTGACTTTTTAGCCTTTTTAGGGGTATCGTTCTTGTCGGTAACGTACATCCGTCACGGCGGAATCTTGTTACCTAGCCATTTTTTGGCTTTTTAATCACTCTTAGTGATTTTATCTTCGTCAGTAACGTACATCCGTCGAGGCGGAATCTTGTTACTTAGCCAATTTTGGCTTTGGTTAAATTTCTTCGTCAGTAACTTACATCCGTCAGAGCGGAATCTTGTTACTTAGCCAATTTTGGCTTTGGTTATTTTTCTTCGTCAGTAACTTACATCCGTCAGAGCGGAATCTTGTTACTTAGCTATTTTTGGCTTTTTGCGGATTTGTTCTGGATCAAGCCTGCTTGCACAAAAAGATTAGCTGAATAATTCATTCATTCATTGATAATGACGCACATACATTTCTATTACAATTACTGATGGTATTTCTTCAAATGTTCAATGTGCCATGGTCTTGGGAGTTTTTCTCCGTCTAGGGTCTCCAAGTGATAACTTCCTTGTCTGGAGTAGTGAATGACTTTGTACGGCCCTTCCCACGTGGGGCCGAGTTTTCCTTGAGTTGGGTCCTTGGTTGCCTGGGTCACTTTACGCAGGACGAGATTTCCTATATTGAGTCGCCTGAGTTTCACCCTTCTGTTGTAGTAGTCTGTCATTTTCTTCTGATATTCAGACATCTTGTTGAAGGCCCTGTCTCTAACTTCGTCAAGGCAATCCAGATCTACTCGTAAAAGGTCGTCATTGTATCCTTGATTAAAAGCTTCCCGCCTGGTGCTGGTTATTCCCACCTCGACTGGGATCACCGCCTCTGTGCCGTAGGTAAGTTTGAAGGGGGTCTCTCTTGTCGGGGTTCTAGCCGTGGTCCTGTAAGCCCACAAGACGTTGGGCAGTTCGTCCGGCCATGCACCCTTCGCGTCACTCAATCTGGTTTTTATGATCTTGAGTAATGTGTAGTTCGTCACTTCTGTTTGTCCGTTCACCTGTGGATGGCCTGGTGATGAGAACTGGTTCTTGATGCCCAAGCCCGAACAGAAATCCTTGAAAGCCTGGCTGTCGAACTGTCGTCCGTTATCTGATATGATCGTTCGCGGGATCCCGAATCTGCAGACTATATTCTTCCATACGAACCCCTGGATTCTGGCTTCGGTGATGGTCGCCAATGCCTCTGCTTCAACCCATTTAGTAAAATAATCAATAGCAACGAGTAAGAATTTTACCTGACCTTTGCCTTGAGGCAGTGGGCCGACAATGTCGATTCCCCATTGTGCAAACGGCCATGGAGAAGTTATCGTCGTCAGCTTTTCTGATGGGAGTCGTTGGATGTTCCCGAACCTCTGACATTTATCACATTTCTTGACGAACATTGCTGCGTCATCCTGCATTGTTGGCCAAAAGTAGCCTGCTCGCATAATCTTTCTAACCAAGGACCTTGGGCCTGCATGATCTCCGCAAATCCCTTCATGGACTTCTCTAAGGATGTATCCAGCTTCTTCTTCGTCGACGCACCTCAGGTAGGGCATGGAAAAACCTCTTTTGTATAAAGCATCATTGAGAATTGTGAACCTGGTGGATCTCTTTTTGATATTCCTGGCTTCACCCGAGTCCTGAGGTAAGTGCCCATCCTGGAGGTAGGACATGATGGGCGTCATCCAGCTGCTTGTGTCCTGGATTGCGAATGTCGGAGCTTCTTCTATGCTGGGACTTCTCTGTATCTCCATCATCAGGTCTGCTACTGGTTCTTCTTCTTCTAACGAGGCTAGCTTTGAGACTTCATCGGTGGCCACGTTCTGGCTCCTTGGGATTTGCATGAACTCCACTTTTTCGAACTCTTGGGTCAGGTGTTTCGTTAACCTGAGGTATTTCTGCATTCTTTCTTCTTTTGCTTCGTACTCTCCTTTGATTTGCCCAATTACTAATTTTGAGTCGTTCTGGACTAGCAGGTTCCTGGCCCCCAGCTCTTTTCCGAGCCTTAAGCCTGTCAAGATTCCTTCGTACTCGGCCTCGTTGTTGGTGGCTGGGAATTTTAGTTGAACTCCATATCTCAATATTTCTCCGTCAGGAGTGGTTATGACGACCCCTACTCCCCCTTTTTTCTTTGTTGATGAGCTGTCAGTCTTCATCACCCATATCTCATTCATGCTGGCAAGGCTTGGCTCATCTGGATAAGTGAACTCGGCGATGAAATCGGCCAGGGCTTGTGCTTTGATGGCCGTCCTTGGAAGGTATTCCACGTCAAATTGGCTGAGTTCTATTGCCCACTGGACCATCCTGCCTGCAGCTTCGGGTTTGCTCATAGACTTCTTGATGGGTTGATCCGTCATCACTAAGATTGGGTGTGCCTGGAAGTATTGCCTGAGCTTGCGCGAGGCTACTATCAATGCAAACGTGATCTTCTCGATCTTTGGGTATCTGGATTCAGCTCCTTGGAAAGCTTGACTGACATAGTAGACCGGAAGCTATTTCCCGTCTTCTTCTCGGATCAAGGCGGCACTGACGGCTGTAGATGAGACTGCTAAATATAAGTACAAGTTTTCACCTCCTTTGGACGGGCTCAGGAGGGGTGGATTGCTAAGGTAACGCTTAAGCTCCTGAAATGCCGCTTCACATTCGTCGGTCCATTCAAATGCTCGCTTCAAGGTCTTGAAGAACGGTAAGCACTTGTCAGTTGCTCTAGACACGAACCTGTTAAGGGCTGCGATCCGGCCTGTGAGCTTCTGAACTTCCTTGACGGTCTTAGGTGATGTCATGTTGATTATGGCTTGCACCTTCTCAGGATTTGCTTCTATTCCTCTTTAGGATACCATGAATCCCAGGAATTTTCCTAAGGCAACACCAAAGACACACTTACTAGGATTCAGCTTCATTTGGTATTGCTTGAGGGTATCGAATGTCTCTTTAAGGTCGTCCAAGTGTGCCAGCTCTTCCCTGCTCTTGACGAGCATATCGTCGACGTATACTTCCACATTCTTTCCTATCTGCTTGGCGAACATTCTATTCACCAACCTCTGGTAGGTTGCTCCTGCATTCTTCAGCCCAAAGGGCATCACCTCATAACAGTAGAGCCCTTGACTGGTAATGAAGGCAGTTTTCTCCTGATCCTCGTCAGCCATCTTTATCTGGTTGTACCCTGAGAATGCATCCATAAATGTTAACAGCTTGTGACCGGCGGTAGAATCTACGAGCTGGTCTATCCTTGGAAGGGGAAAGCTATCCTTTGGGTAGGCCTTGTTCAAATCTGTGAAATCCACGCACATTCTCCATTTCCCGCTTGCTTTCTTTACTAAGACGACGTTGGCGAGCCATTCTAGGTAGTACACTTCCCTGATGAAACCTGCAGTCAAGAGTTTACTTACTTCGTCAGCGATTGCTTGGTCCCTCTCGGGTGCAAAGGTTCTTCGTCTCTGCTTGATGGGCTTTCTCTCTGGGTCTATATTTAGCCTGTGTTGGATGACTCCTGGGGATATGCCCGGCATGTCGTCATGACTCCAGGCAAAGACGTCTAAGTTGTCCTCAAGAAACTGAATGAGCTTCGTTCTCATTTCAGGACTCAAGGTCGTCCCTATTCTGGTCGTCTTTGCCACTTCCTCTTCGATCAGCTCTACCTCTTCCAGAGCTTCCATCTTTTCTCCTTCTTTCTCTTCTATCATCCATGTATGGTTCTCTTTAGCTGCTAAAACAGCTTGGTAACATTCTCGAGCTAGAACTTGATCTCCTTTGACTTTACCAACTCCATTTTCTGTTGGAAATTTCACCTTGAGGCAATAAGTGGATGTGGACGCCTTCCACTTGTTGAGTGCTGGCCTTCCGATGATGACATTATAGGACGAGGGACAGTCTACTACCAAGAAGTCTATCTGACGAGTCAGTTGCTTCGGGTATGTTCCCACTATTACTGTCAGCGTCACTATGCCTCTGGGATAAACCCTATCGCTGCTGAAACTGACGAGGGGGGAATCGAATGGACGAAGTCTTTCGGGATCTATTTTCAATTGCTGGAATGTAGGAAAATAGATGATATCGGCAGAGCTACCGTTGTCCACGAGAATCCTTTTGGTGTTGAATCCTTCTATGGTGAGCATTATGACCAAAGGGTCATTATGTGGTTGCTTTACTCCTCTAGCGTCATTCTCGTTGAAGGTCATGTCCTGGTCAGTTCATCTGTATTTTGGCTGGGGTGTCATGTGGACGCTGTTTATTTGCCGTTGGTGTGTTTTCTTGAGTGACTTGAATGAGCCCCCTGTAGTGGGCCCCCCTGCAATCGTCTGTATCTCCCCGATCACATTTTGAGGAGGCTGTGATTGACGACCGTTGCTCCTAGACGAGGACTCATGTTGGCTTTTGTTTTCATCCCGGAACTTATTGTGATCTCCCTTCTTCACAAATTTCTGCAACTTTCCCCTTCGAATCAACTCTTCTATTTGTTCTTTGAGATCCCTACAATCTTCTGTGTAATGGCCATGATCTTTATGGAATCGGCAATACTTACTCTTGTCACGGACGTTTGGGGACGAGTGCAGCGGTCGCGGCCACTTAAGGTAGTGTTCGTCCTTGATCTGCGTTAAAATTTTGTCAACAGGCATAATGAGAGGAGTGAATTTTACCGTTCGTGGATTCTTATCGTCTTTCCTTCGGACTCCGTCATTAGTTCGACGATCCTGTCTCTCTTTCTTTTGTCCTCTGCGGTCATCCTCTCTTCTTCCTCTGTCCCTGGGTTTGTCTCCGTCCCTGATGGCAACTAGCGCATCTTCAGCATTCATATATTTCTGCGCCTTAAGGAGCATTTCAGCCATCGTCTTTGGGGGATTCTTCGCGAGTGAAGTAATGAGTTCCCTGGTTCTCAACCCTGCCTTGAAGGTCGTCAGCTGTACCTTATCGTCGGCTTCGTCTACCTCCAATGTTTCTCTTGTGAATCGTTTTACATACGACCTCAAAGTTTCCTTTTCTCCTTGCCTGATGGTGAGCAAGTGATCTGCGGTCCTCTTTGGTCGTTGTCCCCCAATAAAGTGACGCAGGAAAGCGCTGCTCAACTGCTCGAATGTATCGATGGATGATGTTGGCAACTTTGTGAACCATTCTCGGGCGGCTCCCCTGAGAGTGGTTGGGAAGGAACGACATAATATTTCATCTGGGGGCTGCTGAAGTCCCAGGGTTGTTTTGAAGGTATTCAGATGGTCTTGAGGATCCTTCAGCCCATCAAAAGGTTCGAGTTGAGGTAACCGGAATTTGGACGGTACTGGACAATCGAGGACTGTTGTTGTGAACGGTGAATCCGTCACTCGGACCATTCGATCCACACTTCGTTCCGTCTTCTCCTTGATGGCATTCCGAAGCTCGTCCATTTCCCTCCTCATCTCTCGCAACATATCTGAGTTTTGCTCGGTCGGAGTGGAAGGTCTTCGAGGATCACTTCTTCTATGACTGTCTCCTTCGTCTTCCGGATTTCCCTTGGACCTGTTCTCCTCTTGTTGAAGTCGTAATTTCATCTCTTGGTTTTGTCTGGTCAATTCTTCTACCGTGGCTGTAAGAGCTTGGATTTGCTGAGTTAAGGTTGCAGAATCTTGGTTAGACTCCATCTGAGAAAAATAATTGATCGGAAACTACAATCTCGAATGTGAATATGAAAATGTCGTTCCCACAGGCGGCGCCAAACTGATGATGCGTGAGATCGTCAGTCAAGTTCGTCAGACAGAGAAAAATCTTCAGCTTTCAAAGATGATCACCGGCTGGGTGCCTGCCACCGCACCTCTGATGCCAAAGTCAGTGTATAAATCTTTCTTCAAAGTAGAGAAATATAGAGTAATTGGAATGAAAAGAAATCTCTTACTATTCGTATCTGTATGCGTACCTTCTTCTTGTCAATGTGTGGGGTTTATATATGGTCTTATGGTCTCTAGCCGTTGGAATGGTTATGGAGGTCTTCAATGCTCCTTTTGGTAACGTCTGGGGCTGAATAATATATCATCAATGTCACTCAACGGCTTGTACAGTTGTCCTTGTAACCGTTTTGGGTTTAATTGCCTGCATTGAATGGTCCGGATTTATCCGTCAGTAAGGCATGTAATTGGCTTACTTGTGCTGAGGTTGGATCCGTCCGTCTCGATGGGATCGTCCATGAGGGATGGTTTCGTCTCTAGCTTGTAGTCCCGTCAATTACAATAACTTGAACCCAAAACTTGCATAGAATTTCAAAAGACATTTCCAGGTGACCTCATCTACGTATCCACAAAATCCATTCTGCTCCAGAAAATTAAAATGCCAAAGCCATAATAGTAGATGATTTCCATGCTGTTGTTTTAATGGAAGAGTAATGGAATGGAGTAACCACTTAAAATCACCAACCACTTAGAAACCATGCCCGTCAACGATCTTGTTTATTTTTTATGAGTTATGTTAGGAATACGTATATCATATATTTTACTATATAATACCTACAAAAAATACTTTTGTACAAAAAAAGAAAATCACAATAATTTCACCGATGCACAATATTATAATTTACTTTCCTTGCACCGAGCAATGAACGATAAGTAATGATAAGGGTAAAAATGTGTTGTTAATGCTCACTAGTAAAAAGACAAAAGACCAAGGACTCCAATCAAACCCGTCGGCTTTGCTTGAGTCTATTGACAAGTGACGACAGTAGGAAGTCTACATGTCTATCTCGAAGCTGACAGGAGCACCTTGGATGACGAAGGTGGAAAGTTGACGCCAACAAGCTTGAAGGGAGTGTGTGCGACTCTGACGGTTCTAACATGGCCTTACTTGGTCTCTACACATACGTGAGTAAGGAAATATCTTGTACCTCATGCTTTGTGCTAATTGTAAGGACTCTTACAAGGAAAGAGTTCCGCAAAATACGCTCATAGAGACTTCTATAAGAAAAAAACTTCTAAACCAAAGAAGAGATGTCAATCCTCTACTACTATAAAAACCTCAAAACCCTCACAAATCAAGTACGCATAATTTATCCTAACTTTAGCACTCTAGAGTTGTGAAAAGTTTTAATTTGATCTTTTGATAGTATTTGGCCAGCACCACACCAATGTTCTTTATTAGACATCCTCTTTTTATGCAGGTATTGTTTTAAGCATGCAAGAACTGTATGACTTATTGGTAATTTTTCGGTATGATCACACAATATTTTATGACTTACTTTTCCTTACACTAGAGTGGAGGTTTCTTGTCCCACTGTCTCGGGGGGGAAAAAAAAAGAGTGGAGGAGGTTTCTTGAAAATTCTAAACCCTTCCCGGCCATTATTGGAGGCTTGGCTCCACAAACTGTCTTAATTACAGTTCTAATCTCTTGCTTTATTCTTACTTTGTGTAGGGGGGATAAATTAGCTCTTCTAATATTTCTTTATGCAAATTACTCATTACTCTAGCACAAAAAATAGTATAAAACACTAAAATGTTGGTTTTGCGGTCTTACTGGTGTGAACAAATATTTTGTTGCGAAGGAAAACTTAAGAGAGCCAATAATAAAAGAGGAAAGTGCAACGTCTCTTCTTCACTGTTTCTTTTTCGGTCAAAATCAGTGCTTCAAATTTAAAAAAGGTTGGTCTTTAATTATTTGCTTTTTGACAAATGAGGACTAAATTCAAAAGTGATTTTCTTTTTTGTCGGCCACTTGTGAATTGTGATTGTCCTTCAATCTTTGCGTTTGGAAAGTTTTACTACTTTCTTATTTCTTTATGATCAGGCTATAATTTGATGAATTTATTCATAAATATGGACTACGGAATACGTTTTCAAAAGATTTTCTTACAATTTTATGAGGTTTTAATTTCGACAAATACGTCGACTTTCGTCTATTATATTGAGTTTATCATTGGATTGGATTATGTCCTTAGTGTTCATTTTCAAATTTTTTTCCCACTTATGTGGAAGATGATTTGATAAAATTTGATCCAATATTTAAGTTGTGATTGGCATTGATTAAAAAAGTTAGTTTTTTTACTATTTAGTGTGCGTTTAGCATTGAAGAAAGTTGCCAGCTTATTTTACTATTCAGTTTATTTTTGTTATTATTTATAGGGCTACTATACTTTTTGGTACTATTCATGAGTCTCACTATACTATTTCAGCTAACTTTTATCTTTAACTACAATACTTTCAGTAAAAAGTTTTCAATTTCAACAAAATAAACAGATCTCAAACAGACCCTTAATTCATTTTTGCTACTATTCAACTTATTTTTTCTACTATTCATTAGTCTCATTGCATTTTTTGATACTATTCATGAGTCTCACTGTTTTATTTTAGCTACTTTTTAGTTTTATCTACCATATTTTCAACAAAAAATTTTCAGTTTCAACTAAATTAGTCATCCCGAAACTTACTCTTAATACAACATCAAGAAATAATTTTTTTTTTTTTTTTGGCATCAAAGCTTAGCTTAAAATCAAGATAATTACAATAACTTGAACCAAGAACTCGCATAGAATTTCAAAAGACATTTCCAGGTGACCTCATCCACATGCCCACACATCCATTGGAGGTTTCTTAGAAATTTCTTACATAAAATGCCAAAGCCATATCACGGGCAAGAGTAACCAAGCCCCACGTCTGCATTGTGCACCAGAAAATTAAAGCTTTGTCCACCGTCCCCACCCTCCACTCTCTCTCTCTCTCTCTCTCTCTCTCTCAAATTATTGAACTCGAAGAGGAAGATGAACCAAAATTGTTGACAAAGACTATTAAGAAGCAATATATAAAGGTCCTCCTTTCGAAACGCGGGATGCGTCGGCGTGTATTATCAAATTTTCAACCAATCCACTTATTTGTTTTTCGGTTTTTGCTGCACTAGCATTATTATTGGTGTGTCAAGTCTGTTTATTATTTTGGTTTTTTTTTTTTTTTCTTAAAAGTATAAAAGTAAAAATTAACTAAAATAGTATAATAAGACTTGTAAATAATACTAAAAAATATAATAAAATTTATAAATAATAATAAAAATAAACTACATAGTAAAATAAATTGATAAAAATAATCTTTACAAAAAATAAACATGAACCCCTCTTTTCTTTTTTCCGCATAAATAAGATAAACCAAAGTGAACATAAACCCACATGAACACCACCAGGGACAGGCCAATAATTAGAAGATAAGGACATATCCTTTTTTGTATTTTGGAAAATATAAACGAGTGCCTTTAGAGTATTGGTTAATAATTTATTTTAGAAAAGTTTTGATACTATTTTTATGGAAAATGAAAAAATCTGTCAAAATATTAATTACTTTTTTTTATAAAAACTTTTTTTAAATAAATTATTAACCAATGTCCTAAGGGCACTCGTTAGCACTTTTCTTTTATTTTTTATTATAAATATGATAGAATTTAAACCTTGCTCCATTATAATGGACCTTTCATGTTTCATGTTTCTTTACACTTTCTATTGCAATGAATCAGAATCACTAGCATTTTTCATTTTGTGCATTTTCAATTTACATCTTTATGATTATTTTAAAAATAAAAAGTAAATTATCTCTAATCATCTTACCTTACGCAAATTACTCATAACAGTGGCACTAAAAATAATACAATAGCACTATATAGCCCATATCCAACAAGCATTGGAACACTATTTTGAAGATTTAGTACATCAAAGGAAACAGAGCTCAACAGTTTGTAAGATATCGATGATTTTGAAAAGTATATCTTCATGGGATTGTGCTAAGCTTCATGTTTATTACTAAAACTATCAAACACACCATGCTCCTCTAGCCCTAAAGTCTTTCACCTTCCCAAACTTCACCAAATGATTACGACCTAAAGTGAAAGAGGCTTTGAATACAAATGAAAGCACCAAAAACCTATAGCTCTGGAAATAATTTATGGACAAAGATTTGTTGCAAACAGGTTTGTAGGAGTTGTTGCAAACAGGGTTAGGTGGTAACTTATGAAGCCAACATGTGTCCTAAGTCATGTGACTGTCACATGACCAACCAAAGTCACCAAATTCACTTTTAACCACAGGTAGCTCACTAGCTCTCTCTCTCTCTCTCTCTCAACCAACCCAAGTAAAACAAAACCCCAAGCATCTCTCTCTTTGTCAGTTGCATTCTCTCTCACTCCACCACCGTTCACTGCCATCCTTTGGCAGTGAGAGCCTCTGTTACTCGTGCCTGAAAAGAATCAGGTTCCTTCTAATATTTCTCTCATGATCTCAGCCTCCCTTGATTTTAATTTGCCCATCCCTCTCAATTTTCTTCTCATCTTTGAGTGAGCAAAGCAAAATCTCCCTCTCAATTTTCGTCTCATAAAATTTATGTGAACCAACTCTCCACCTATCAGCTCACACTCTCACCACCAATATAAATTCACGCCACTCCCCTTCAAACACAAACATAAACTTCCACAGGTGAAGATGATCAACCAATATCCTGTATACATTAAGCTTGGTGGAAATTGGAAAGTATTGTTTCATTTAGGCTAAAATGGTGTGCGAAAATACACTATGACATGGAACATCTCCGTCATGTTCTTTGAGGTGGACATGGTGAGATCAAGCTTTTTCATGTCTTCGGAAATGGCAAATCTCTCGATAAGCATGGGACCCTATCCTGTCAATGACGTTTGATGCAACGGAATAGACCAACTCCGTCATTCTGTGTGGTGGAGGAAAGGAGGAGTTACAGTTGCTTGTGACTTTGTTAAATAAGAATGTTGGTGTTGCAGTAGTGGTACTGGTCAGTGAGTGTGAACAAATATTTTGTTGCAAAAGAAAACATAAGACGAACACAGGCCAATAATAAGAGGCAGGAAAAGAATTTCAAAAAGGTAGGCCCTTTGCTTGTTTGCTTCTTTAAAAATTAAGCCCAAATGAAATTCAAATACCGATTAAATTCCAACTTTGACAAGTTTTACATACATTTTTTTTTAAATCTCACTTAAAAAAAAAAAAAAAAGTTATACATCAGCATATTTTTAGTAAAAAGCTAAATAAATTGATGCAAAATACACTAACAACATGATATAACTTGGAGAATTTGTTTTATTCCTTAATGTAAATTTTTTTCATTCAATTAAATCGAATTTTATGCCTTAGTCTAATAAAATAAGCACATCCTATCACCAAAATAATAAGGAGTGCAATGAGATCTAACACACACACACACAAAAAAAAAAAAAAAAAAAGAGTTGAAATAGCATTTAAATCATCATTCATGTATGGGTGGGAGTGTATTCATTATTTGTCGCTAGGTCTCATCTCCCTCATGTTTATTTTCGTGATTTGGCAATACATAAATCTCATTGGACTAAGACATAAACCTTGAACTAAATATAGCAATGAGGCTAATAATCTAATAATTATTATTATCTTCTTCAGATTGCTGGAAATGCCCTAACCTAAGCCAAGGAAATCTCGAGGTAAGCAAGACACCATAGCTTCTGAATGACTTTTCTAAATTTCTGCAATGGAAAATGCCAACTCCATCAATTTTTTTCCCGATTATTGCTGCAGTATAATTACATTTGTGTGAAGTGTACTCCTCTTTTCTTTTTTCTGCATAGATAAATCAAGATAAACAGAGGCCAATAATTAGAAGATAAGGAAATGAAAATAGAAATGAAAGTGCACGTTACTTTCTTTTTTAATAAATATGATAGAATTTAAACCTTGCTCCACGATAATTGCCCCTTCCATGTTTCATGTTTCTTTAAACTTTTTGTGGCAAAGAATCAAAGATATAAAATGAAAGGCCAATAATTCAGGCAGTTTGCTTGGTTCTTGTTTGGCTTCTTATGAGAAATAAAAATTATGAAACTTGACTGAAATTCAAATGCACGTTAAATTCAAATACAATGGATTTGGAATGTTTGATTTTTATGGATCAATCACTCGTGATTGTGAGATAATTGCAAATTCCCCTCAGTGTCCATTTCTTTAATTTAGAAATGGGCATTGAGGGGAATGTTTGATTTTTTTTGGTTGACGAGATAGTTTGATGACCTGAGAAATAATTCCAAGTCGGTGCATGCTTTCAAAACGGAGTTTTTTAAGCTCTCATTTTTTTTCCTCAACTTTTCAAAGTACAAGTATATATACTTTAACATACTTTTCACAAAAATTTAAAGAACTTGATATCAAATGCACTAGCAACAGAATATAATTTGGTGAATTTGTTTTATTTCTTAATGTAAATTTTTTTCATTCATTTAATTCAAATTTTATACCTTAGTCTAATAAAATTAGCACATTGCCGATCATCAAAATAGTGAGTGCAATGAGATATAAAACCAAAAAGTAATATAGAAATAGCATTTAATTCATCATTCATGAATTCATGGCTGTGGGTGTATTCATTATTTGTCGTTGGGTCTCATCTCCCTCACATTTATGTTTATTTTGGTGATTAGCACTACATGAATCTCATTAATTGGACTAAGAGATAAACCTTGAGCTAACTATAGCACTGAGACTAATGATCTAATTGTTATTATTATTATTATTATTATCTACTTCAGATTGCTGGAAATGCCCCAAGTCAAGGAAATCTCATGGTAAGAAAGGCACCGTAGAATCAGAATGATTTTTCTAAATTTATGCAATGGAAAAGGCCAAATCCATCATAGATAAACCTAGATGAACACCAGGAACAGAGCCCAATAATTAGAAGATAAAAGAAATGAAAGTGTAATTTTGTATATTTATTTTTCTTTTTTAAAATATAATAGAATTTAAAACTCGCTCCATAATAATTGCCCTTTCATGTTTCTTTACTGTTTCTATTGCAAAGAATCAAAGATATTAAATGAAAGGTCAATAATAATTCAAGTGGTTTGGTTGGTCCTGTTTGGCTGCTTATGAGAAATGAAAATTATGAAACCCAATTGAAATTCAAATACTATGGATTTGGAATGTTAGGTTTTTGTGGATAACGTATGTGTGATTGTAAGAGAAATGCAAATTCCCCTTCAGTGTCTATATCTTAATTAAGTTAATTTAGATATTTTTTATTGGTCCCCTCAGTGACATGAGAAATAATTCCAAGTCAATGCTTTCGAAATGGAGCCATAGTCCTCCTTCACTAATGCGTATACTGATTTTAATTTTTTTCTGAGTCTTTAGACTTGGACATTGGCTTCTTGACTTGGACTTGGATACAGCTCATGCTTAAAAATCAGTATCACTCTCATTTTCATTTTGTGCATTTTCAATTTACATCTGTATGATTATTTTAAAAATAAAAGGTAAATTCTCTCTCTCTCTCAACCATCTCTCTCTTTGCCTGTCCCTCTCTCTTTTTCAGTTGCTTTCTCTCTCACTCCACCACAGTTCATCGCCATCCCTTGGCAGTGAGAGCCTCTGTTACTCCTACCCGAAAAGAATCAGGTTCCCTCTACTATTTCTCTAATGATCTCAGCCTCCTTGATTTTAATTTGCCTAACTCTCCGAACGAAGCAAAATCTCCCTCTCACACAATCCACATGAAGCAACTCTCCACCTATCAGCTCACACTATCACTACCAATATAAATTCAACCCACCCCCCTTCAAACACAAACACAAACACAAACACAAACATAAACACAAATACACACACACATATATTACACACCAAAAAATTAAAGGGGACTTATCCTTTTTTCCTTTTATGTCTTTTTTTTTTTTTTTTTGTGTTGGGGGGGGGGGGGGGATTGTTTAGTGGATTTGGCCTTACTAGTATCCAAGCACAATTCAGGTCTAAGCATGAAGTGAGATCTCACGAAAAAAAAAAAAAAAAGAAAGAGGCTTCACACCAAAGATTATATAAAATCTCTCTCTAGTGTTCACTTTATACAAATAACTAAAATCCATTTGGTTCATAACAACTATGGAATTAATAATTAAGGGTTTAAAATTCCATTTCGCTGAAAAATAAAACAAAATTTCTATTCTTAATTCATTGAGCCTAATACCCAACAACATTAGAATATGTACAATTAGATACGTAATAAAAGGTAATCATAACATATATGCTTTGCACCAATATTTTTTAATTCATATTAAAAATTAACATAGTGAAGATCTAGGTAGAAGAAACTACAGATCTAGCTATCTGTATATATATATATATATATATATATATATAAGGATAGCTGACTGTACAAGGTCAAACACATATGTCCCACACATCTCTTTTGGTATAATGCACTAGGAATCTACCTCTATCTCTTGCATATATGTGGGGTGTGTAACTATGCATATGCTCATATGAAATATGTGGCAAGAGAAAATTTTTGTTTTTCGAATAATCACCTTTGGTAATCCTCCAACCCTAAGAGCTATATCAAGCTTTAATGAGCCAGTAGAAATCACTGGTGCTTGTTGTAGGCTAAAAAATTGTTGTAATGAAATAGATTCTTAACCAAAATCACTTGCAAGTCTTGAGAGAGCTAGACATAACGCGGTGTCTTTCTTTGTTGTTGTGAAATCATCAAGGAGTTCGTCATATTCAAATTCTGAAACTTTAGCTGAAAAAATGAAAAATGTTAGGACATATGTGAATCATGTTAGGAACATATGTCATCTAGAATTGGCTAATCCTTTGACAAAACACACTTTACTTGTAATTGGTAGATCTGAGATGTGTTTAATATTTCAAGGAACAAGGTTTCAAGTCTAAGTGTTAAAGCCATGCAAACATGTCCAAGAATCAATTGAAGAAGTGCTGGATTTTAAAGCTCGACAGCTAACTCGACGGATAGCATCTATCGAGGTTTAAAACGCAGCTTTTGCCCGATACTCGACAGCTACTCGATAGATATTTTATCTATCGAGATTTATGAAAATCAATTTTTCAGTTCTGATTTCACTCCAATCCGTGTATACATGTTTAGGCTTTCTTTTCTCACAACCCTAAACAAATATAAGGATTATTTTAAGAGCCGTCATAGCTGATGCAAGTGAGTGCAACTTGATGCAAATGTTTTTCACTAGCATATTGTGACCGGAGACAATTTGCTCTAACTCATCTTTCTCTTTAAGAAGCTGCTATGTATGTGCGTTGTAGGGTTTTGTAATCAAGGAGTTTCGTGATCTTCATCATGTTGATGAATCAATGAACTTTGCAGCAAACATCCTTCTCAAGTTGGTGTTTAGTCACGTACTTGGATCTGCGCATCGATTGGTTAGTCACGTAGTGGGAGCCATGCATTAAAAGAAGAGATTGTCATTACAGAACAAGTCCAATTGGGTATTAGGGTAAGGGTTCAACTGTAAATTGGTATAAGGTACTAAAATTCTTTTATTTGTAACTGCTTGTTGTGATAATAGTGAATTCTCTGGAGTGGTGACCTTAAAATCATTTGGTGGGGTTTTTGCCTTAGAGGTTTTCCCCATTCGTAAACAAATCACTGTGTCAACTTTATTTTCCATTGCATATTAACTTAGTTGGTGATTTGTTTGTGCTACCACGCTTATTGCATGTTAATCGGATTAATTAATTAACTTGGCTAATTAATTAGTTAATTCATCATAAGGGGTCAATACATTCTTGGCCTATCAAAAAACATTAGAATTTACAAATTAGAGCAAACCAATCATATACATCTACGAATTTTAATAAGAAGATAATTTAAAAAATGGCATCAATAGATATCGCAGGTGCATGTCGTGAGCTAAGAAACCATTGCAACGACGGCATAGATTCTCTACTAAAATCAATAGCAAGTTTTAAGAGAGCCATGTATGACCTACGAGAAAGACTAATTCAATCAAGTACGCACAAGTGAGACACTAAGCTTCTTTAATGACTAATTCAATGTCTTTCTTTGTTGCTTTCACATCATCATGGATTTTTTTACATTCAAACTCTGAAATCTCACCAGGAAAAGAAGTTTTAAGTTAAAGGAATCCCTTTTCCTTAGAAGTTGAATGCTTGAAAATGTGTTGAAAGCACAAAAGCTGTTTAGACCCTCAAATTAAAATTACGGCTCGATAGATTTTATACTAACTTAATACTAAGTGCGGAATAGTGTAAATGTGAGTGGATAAATAAACAAGCTACTCTAATCTATAATCTAAGTAACACAGCAGTAAAATTGAATGTAAAAGAGTAGGGAAGAAGAATGTAAACACAAGATAATACGCTGAAGTGTTATCGAAGAGGAAACCGAAGAACTCGGCGAAAAACCTCTTCGCCGCCCTCCAAGTGGTAATCGATCCACTAGACAATCAGTTGGGATACGTGGGTTAGCAAGAGACCTTCCAAGCCTAATCTACCCGATGTACCTAAGCCCTCCAAACTCCTACTCCAACAAGGCTTCTCGGAACCGTATCTTGTCTAGTTCTCTGGATCCCGCAACAAGCTTCATGTTGCATCTGCCATCCTTGGCTTCTTTCAATGCTTCTTAGCAGCACCAAAATGTCACTTGACACTTTGAAAGGGTGTGGTAAGTGTTTGGGCTATCAACCTCTCAATGGTATGGAAATTGAGAGGTAGGAGTTAAGGAAATTCCACAAGCAAATGTGTAGAGAATTGTGGGTATAATAATCTCTAACTCTCAAGGTGTTTGGCTAGAGTTTTCTCTCAGAAGCACTCCTCAACATTTGTGGGTAATATGGGTATAAATAGTGTAGGCACAGAAAGTGTGTATCAGAATAGACAGGCTGGCAGAACAGAATGTCTCGCGAGTGTCTCGCGGGAAGGCCTTACTCGCGAGGTAGTCGTGAGACATAGCTGTCTCCATCCTGGCCTGACTCTTCACATTTCAGCATGTGCAAGGCACATGAGTCACTTCGCGGGATGCTAAGTTGCGAGCTACCTGCGAAAACTCTTCATTTTTCAATTTGCTTGAGTCTTCGCACTTTTTCTCTATCACACAACCCTTACAATCAAATCCCACATTAAATACAGGGTATAAACGATTGAATACAATTACAATCAAATTTGGCATGGAATAAAAGCCAACAAAGTTCATAGTTGTAAATAACAACTTTACAGAAGTATCTTCCACGAAAACCTGACAAAACTTCAGAAACAAGAGGCATCAATTATATTCAAAATTGTGTGAATCTCAGCAAACAATGAAGGCCAAATTTATAGGCAACTTTTACACAATACTCACCAATATCTCCTTGGCATTGTCATCTTGATTTAGAACAATCTTTAGTCTTTAGTCCCCTTAGGGCACTAAGGCCACTTAGTAGACATGACAATTTTGGAAGTTTAAAATACCAATTTTTCAAAACAAATTGACATTTAGAGCAATTGATGGCTAAAGCAAACTTCTTGGTAGTCATCCACTTCCATCAAATTCAAATTTTCACATTGTTGGCTAACCAAATATTCTAACGCCATTAGTTATTTTACGCCATACAACAAAACAACAAACTTCTAATTTTTATTTTTTTAATTAAACGATAAAGCACAAAAAAGAGTTTCATTTGGGTAACTCCAATAACCAAGAAGCAGAGACAAACAATTAATAACGCACACATGACTCAAGTTATTTAAACATTGTGCAAATTAGATAATTCATGAAACACGAATGAAATCATAAATATAAACACACATCACTTCATTAATCATTACAAACACAAAATGCACACCACAATATTATTGAAATTATTTACAATACAAGGCTAAGACTTTCTGTGCTGCATGAGTGCATGCCATGGTTGAATTGATAAGCTGCAATGTTTTAAACCATGGAATCATTAGATTGAACACTAGATTGAACATTGAAAATTAAAAATTTTAAAAAAATATCTTACTCATGGCAATTTTAAGCACAAGGAACATCCTTTTCTAAGAGAACAACCTCCCAAAAACATCTGTCAATATAGAAACAAAAATAATCAAATATATAGATTTCATACTTGCTTGATAATATGACTTTAAATTGCAATTTACGCATGGATCATGTTAATCTGTTTTTCCTTTTTAATTTCATATTTTAGCATTGCATCCACTCTTAGTAAGAAAATATAGACCAAGTAAATTCATTAACACCATGTTCAGTTCACTTTTAGAGAGAGGAAATGAAAAGATTACAAGATATTTGAAATTTTGTCAAAATGAAAAGAAAAGAAAAGAAATTTGAAGAAATAATATTTTATTATTTTGCTATTAGGATACTAAAATTTTCCCTTCTAAATTAAATACGTGAAATTTGAAGAGAAATATCTGAGGGGGAAAAAAAAAAAAACCATAAGAATAGAGTTCATAATTTGTCTACTCCTTTATTTCATACTTCCTTGATAATATGACTTTAAATTACAAGTTACACATGGTCAGGTCAATCTAAATTTCCTTTTTAATTTTATATTTTAGCAATGCATTCGCTCTTAGTAAGAAAATACAAGCCAAGTAAGTTTATTAACGCCATGTTCAATTAACTTTTTGTTTTTAGATGAATGTTCAATTCACCTTTAGAGAGAGGAAATGAAAAGATTACAAGATTTTAAAATTCTGCGCTTGATGTGTCAAAAGGGAGAGAAAGAAAAGAAAATAAATTTGAAGGAAGAATATTGTTAGGTTTTGAGTTTGTAGTGTTGGCAAACCATGACAAAAAGTAGGTATTATTGAGTTAGAATGGTGTACTTTCAAGTCCAAGACAAAAAAACTCAGGTTCAGGATGAAAAAAGTGAGTTGCAATTTGGTTCTCTCGATTGCTGTTCAATTGCTCTCGATTGCTATTCGATTGTTGTTCGATTCCTCTCAATCAATCGGAAGTCGCATATTAGCAAAAAATCAGCAAACATAAAAAGCTCATAACTTGTTCGTTTGAAGCCCAAATCGCAATTCATTTTTCTAGTATTTAAAAAACATTATAAACTAACCCTAGATGGGGGTTTTTAGAGGTTTTTAGAGAGAAAAGAGTGCATCTTGTGCCTCCAATTGTAGATCTAGGGTTTTTGTACCCAAAACTTTCTAAAGTCTTCTACCGGCAATATTCCTTGAAGAAACTCAAGATTCGATGTTGTAGAAGTTGCTGCTACAAGATCAACTACTGATGGTGTTCTAAACCCTTTGAATGGGATCTCAAAGTTACAAGCATGGGTGCTTGTGTGCTACAAATCCAAGAAGAAAAGGAGTCTGTGAATTCAGAACTTGCACATGGTCGTGTCAGTAAGTTACTACTTGGGATAGTAATAGATTTAGGGTTAAATCTGATTGTAAAAATTTCAATTTTCTTATAGTGGATTTGTTTTACCTTGAGGATAGTTAGGTCAAATCTTCCCTAGGTTTTTACCTTGAGACAGATCGTTTAATTGGTTTTCCTAGGTAATCATATCGTGGTGTTCTTTATTTTCCGCTGCTATGCATGATATGATTTATTATTTTTTAACCTAAATCTAAATAATTAACCTAAGTAATCACTTGGCTAAAATATTAGGTTAAACAATCTATTTTAAGAGGGTCTAAACAAACAAACAAATATTTTATTATTTTTCTATTAGGGTACTAAAATAGTCCCTTCTAATTCTAAATTAGAAGTAAGATAGAAAAACAGAGAATACGTAGAAGGGGAAGAAGATTTTAGCTCTTACCTATAGCCAAGTGAATTTGACCATCTTGCCCCAATCTTTGCCGACCTCTCGCTTATAATCCCTCCTTAATTCAGGACAACAATCAATCTTTAGTTCTGTTAGGGCAGTGAGGCGATCCATCCCTTCTGGTAGAGACGATAATTTTCGGCAATTCTGAATTTGAAGCTTGCGAAGTGAATAGAGATCCGGAAGCCACTTTGGCAATACCACCAAGTTTTCACAAAAAGAAATATTTAAAAGCTGTAGAGTGTTGGCAGATCCTTTAAGCCCTTGGGGCAAACTCACTAATTGTGAAAATCCCAAAACAGTGAGTGTTCGAAGCCTCGTCGGGTAGTCATCCCCTTCCATTAAATTAAGTTTTTCACAATTTATAATTTCCAGAGATTCCAACGCGGTTAGGTGTTTCATACCTTGCGGCAAGGATATCAGGCTTCCACATTCACAAAAGCCCAAGGAGCGAAGGGCGGTGAGGCGTTGGATTCCTTCATGAAAACATTCTAGTCTATAACATCCATAAAAGAACAAATGTCGAAGAGAACACATGTACTCGATTCCGTTGGCGGGTAAACGCGTTTGTCTTGTTGTTATTACAAAATATCTAAGGCTAACCATCTTTCTTATATCCCTTGGCAACTCTTTAAGATCGTCACACTCTGCTAATATCAAAGTTTCCAAATTTTGTAGATCGCAAATGGAGTTGGGCAATTTCTTGATTTTCCTATTTCCACGTAAGTTGAGATATCTCAAATGCTTCAAAGTACCAATTGAGCTTGACAACGTATTCAACTTTGAAAATCTTAAATTTAGCATGCGCAAATGCTTAAATCTCAAGATGCATGTTTCCACCAAGGATTCATTAATATTAATACCAGGGCTTTCATCTCCTTGCCAATATTTAAATGAGAAATTAATAGTCTGCATGTTGTTACTCAATTTGTGTAAAAGGGTTATCACTGCGTCAACACTCAACTTATGGTCCAAAATTGAAATGTGTCTAGCATTTTCAAATTCGTTGGTCTTATTAGCATCTTCAATTAAGCAATAATCATTTTGTGCAACATATAACGAAAGATCATGTAGCAAATCATGCATTTTAAATCCCCAAATAATATTACCTTCATTTTCAACTTCTTGAAAGAAAGATCTTGATAACAACTCTTTTAAATATTGTTCTCCAATATCTTCCAACTCTTCAGTACTTTTTTTGGACTTTTTGAGGAGTCCATTTGCCATCCAACACCGAATTAAGTGCTTATTATTATATCTAAAATCCTTTGGATATAATGAGCAATAAGCAAAACATTGTTTTAAGTATGATGGCAATTTATTGTAACTTAATCTTAATGCCGGTAAAATGTCTTTTTCCTTTTGCTCCAATTTCCATATTTCATTATCCCTTATAGAGATCCATTCCCGCTCCTCGATTTTAGAATAAAGTAAACTCCCTAAAGTCTTTAGAGCCAAAGGAACACCTTTGCATTTTTCCACAATATCTTTACCAATCTCTACTAGTCTTGGATATTGTTTGTCCTTTCCTTTTTCAAATGCCCATTTTAAGAACAAGCATAGACAGTCTTGCTCGGGAAGACCTTTCAATTCATGGATGGATCCAAGAGTCATCACCGACGCAACTTTGTGACTACGTGTAGTGACAATAATTTTACTTCCTTTGGCACCTTCTATTAACAACATTTTCAAGTCATTCCATTCACTGCGATCCTCATTCCATACATCATCCAAAACAATTAAAAAAGATTTTCCATTCAAAACATTTCGTAAACTAGCTTGCACTTGATCCATACTCATTTTCTCGCTAATTACACCACCTGCAGACTTAAGGATTTCTTTTGCCAATTTTTTAACATCAAAATCTACTGACACACATACCCATACTCTAGGAAAAAAATTCCTTTCAACCATTTCATCATTATACACTGACTGGGCAAGTGTGGTCTTGCCCATACCTCCCAATCCAACTATTGGAATCACAGAAACATTACCATCATCACCTGGTTGCATCAGAAGATCTATTATCTCTTGCTTATCTTTATCCCTCCCGATAACATCAGAATCAGGGACAAAGGAGTGAGTTTCCCTGTGGACAATATGCTTGTCATCAAGTTGCCTCTCCTGAAGATTCAATTGATCACTAACCTTTTTTATCTCTTCTAACCTCTCTCTGATCTCCTTCATTCTATGACCCATTTTAAAACGGAGGGTAAGTGGATTAGAACACGAAAAGAAACGACGTACCTTTTTGCTGGTGCTCCCATGTGTTTTCACCACTTGCTTCCTTAGCGCTTCACACTCGAATTCATCCAGCACATCCACCGCATCATAAAGCACATCTTTGAGTTCCCCCAGCCAAAGACTAAGCCCACGTTCTTTTGCTTGCTTCTCCTCGGCATCCAACAACTTAGCTTGGATGGCAGACATGGTGAGCTTAAGCTTATTCAGATCGTTTTCAATGCCCCATGCCAAGCAAATCTCTTGGTAAGCAATGGATCCTAGCGTCTCAATGACTTTTTCCGCAACAGAAGAGACCAACTCCGTCATGTTTACTGAGGTGGAGGGGAGAGTTATGGTTGTTGTTCTTATTTGATCAAATGAGGATGCTGCAAAGTGTATATTGACGTGGAGGAAGGGAGAGTTCCGGCGTTCACATTCCAAAATTCTATTCCATCTTTTTTTATCATCCAAAAAAGTTAATTTACCAATTATACCATACTATTTTACAATATTTTCAATATTTCAACTTTTATTTTATAATACAACACGTTTAAAAAATATGTCTATTCAATAAAATAATATATCTTAAAACTCAAATAAAAACAAAAACTTAAAACCCAAAATCCAACAAGGAAGAGAGAGAAATTAATAAAGTAAGTGAATAAAATATATATATATATATATATATTTTTTAAAATTGAGCTACAGTATAATTCTAAGCATTGTAGTTGTTGCAAATATTTTTGTAATAGTTGCTTTTTACAAGTTCAGATGTGTGGGGAGTTTTAGACTTTTTTGCTAAATTTTCCTTACACGTGTGACATTCATAATGTGAATGCTCCCCTATTGTGAATGCTCTTGTATGGTCGTTACTTTGTTAAAAGAGTATATGGTTGTTACTTTGTTAAAAGAGTATGTGTAGTCCCATCAACCCTGTTCCACTTAAATTCATTTTTATTTAGCTTAGATTTGTTACACATGATATGAAGCCACAAAACAAAGTGCGTTGCATTTACAAAAGCACTGCAGATATGTTGGCTTCAAGAGTCATTGCTTCTCAAAAAAAAGAAAAAAACAGAGTCATTGTTATGGGATTTTATTTTTCTTGATACTCGTTAAGCATCAAAAACTTATTTAATTGAAAAATACATTAAAATATATTATAATTTTATATTATACATAACTAATTTTCAATTGAAAATTTGCTAAGCATGACTTCATATTGACTTCGTTGAGATATTGTTAGGTACATCATAACAAATTAAAATATAATATAATTTCACTCTACCAAGACCATGTAACTCTTTAAGCCAAGTGCATGGTTAACTACTTTCGTCACGGTTCTTACGGTTCAGGACAGAATTGAAAATAAAAGTAAAAAAGAAAAAAAGAAAAAAACAGAAAGAAGGTATTTACGGCACCCACCTTATCACCATTGTTAAGATAACCAACCTGGCAACCTCCAAGAAAAATAAATCAGTACAAAGAATAAAAGAAAATAGCAGTATAAGATCTAACTAAATCTCCGATAATCTGCCTCCACAAGTCGCCAGATGTGAGTCAAACCTTCCGCCCTTGTCGTCCGTTGCAACTTCTAGTCGAAGATCTGATCTCTCCGAACCAGTGTTAGTCACGGCAATGCCTCTGAAACTCTCTTTCTCCCTCCCTGTCACTGTTTTGTTTTGTGTTCTTATTTTTTCTAAGACCTCTCTGTTTTGTTTGATAAAGCTGTAGTATATAGCTTAGTAAAACACGCCTTGACTTTCTCGCCCATCGTGTACCACAAACGTCAGATCACATAAGTATTGATATATTTATTTATTCATTTCTTTTTGATGAGATTGGTATAGCACTACTAGCAAAGTAGCTTAAAAGCTTCATCAACTGTCCTCTTTAATATTTTAATAATATTTTGTATTAGATTTAAAATTGATAACAATGGTTTGCTATTTGGTTTGGATAGTAATTTAAGTGTGAGTTTAGATAGTATTGATATTGTTTTTGACGTTTTTTTGAGAGTCTTATGATACTGTTTATGAGATTTGTAAATATGAAAAAACGTAAATTTAACTTTAAAATTGTATCTCACGACATTATTCACGTATTTAAAAATTATTTCGCTACAATGTTTTTATTTTTCAGTAATAAATGATATCCAAACAGACCTTAAGTAAATCAACTATTTTTTTTATAATTAGCAAATCAACCTTGACATTATTATGCATTTAATTATATATTTGTTTATTTATTATGTTTGTTGTTAATTTAATTTTTTTTATTTATCTGATGAAAGTTATGATATAAAAAATACATATGAAATATAGATTTTTATATTTATTTAGGGATTATTTTATTCAAATTTTGTATCTATATTAATTTAATATATTTAAAATAATTATTAAAATAATTATGACATCATCACGGTTTGATCCGGTTCAATTTCAGTTCAACCTCAAAAATCTTGAACTTCTCTTTTTTAAGATTCAATAAATGGTTCGGGTTTCAAAATCATACTTTCAAATACTATAATCTATATAATTAAGTAGCTCAGTTGTTTCATGGATAATATTTGTTATATTAGAAACTTATTAAAGCGCTAAACAACTTGTATAGTGAGGGTTTGGATAGCGTGGTTAGTTGAGGTGCGTTTTGTCCGGCACGTTTTCACTCTTTTTTTTTTTTTTTTTTTTGGCCGGCTTTTTTTACTTTTGGGAGACAAAATTTACTGTGCATAAACAGTGCGGCACTGTTTACGCACTGTTCATGTACTATTCATACATTAAAAAATATTAAAAGTGGGACCCACGGTACTATTCACACATTTAAAAATTATTTTGCTACAGTGTTTTTAGCAACTATCAGTTTTTAGCAACTTTCAGCAACAATAAGCTCTATCCAAACGGACCCATAATATCTGTCACTATCATTTGACATATTAGAAACTTATTAGAGCATGGACAAAATATTACTTATTAAGGCATAGGGGTATAAATTAGCTCTTCTAATCTTTCTCTATGCAAATTACTCGTTAATCTAGCACAAAAAATTAAAAATAGTATAAAACACTAATAATAAGAGGAAAGTGCAACGTTTCTTCTTCACTGTTTCTTTTTGGGTCAAAATCAGTGCTTCAAATTTAAAAAAGATTGGCCTTTAATTAATTGCTTTTTGACAAATGCGGACTAAATACAAAAGTGATTTTCTTTTTTGTCGGCCACTTGTGAATTGTGACTGTCCAATCTTTGCGTTTGGAAAGTTTACTACTTTCTTATTTCTTTACGATCAGGCAATAATTTGATGAATTTATTCATGAATATGGACTCTACGGAATACCTTTTCAAAATATTTTGTTACGATTTTATGAGGTTTAATTTTGACAAATACGTTGACTTTTCGCCTATTATCATTGGATTGGATTATGTCATTAGCGTTCCCTTTCAAAAAAAATTTCCCACTCATTTGGAAGATGATTTGATAAAATTTGATCCTATATTTAATAAAACATCAAGATTTTTTTTTTTTTTTTTGCATCAAAGCTTAATAACTTAAAATCATGATAATTACAAATTTACAATGACTAGAACCAAAAACTTCTATAGAATTTCAGAAGACATTTTCAGGTGACTTCATCCACATGTCCACACATCCATTAGAGTGGAGGTTTCTTGGAAATTTCTTACATAAAATGCCAAAGCCAAATTACGCACTCTGCTCCTGAAAATCTTTGTACCCAGACCCCACCCCTCTCTCTATCTCTCTCTCAAATTATTGAACTTGAAGAAGAAGAAGAAGAGAAGAACCAAAGCTGTTCACAAAGACTAATAAAAAGCTATATGAGAAAAACAACATTTCTAGCTTGTCAAAAAGCATATATAAAATAAAGGCGAAAATGCACTTTTGGTCCCTACATTTTGGGCCTATTCTCAATTTGGTCCCTAAATTGATTTAGCTCCTAGGTTAGTCCCTGATTTTTAAAAATCATTTTTAAAATAGTCTCTGCCGTCAACCCAGTGACAGAAAATGCTAAGGTGGCAAACGGAGGTCCTAGCTGTCAAACCCACTTATTAAAATAATAATTAAAAAGCCAACGTGTCCCACTGACACACTGCCACTTCATCTCCCGCGGACTTAGGCCTCACATGACCCTCACGTGTTCCTGCCACGTCATTTTCCCGCCCACTTAGCCCACACGTGACCCTCTCATGACTAAACTCATAAGTCATAACTACCTTCGGTCTTCTCTCTTCACTCCTCAACTGAAAATCCCCAAATTTCACCTTCACCTGGAAACTAAACCCTAACAATCCCAAATCGTGTTCTTCCCCCAACAGCCCGTGTCGTCTTCATCCTCGTGTTCTTCCCCAAAATCCAACTTGAAAACCGTAAGAAAACCATTCCCCTAAAAATGAAAACCCATTCCCCTGAAACTTGAAACTGTAACATTTCATCCTCGTGTTCTTCAGCCATTTCCCTGAAACCGTAACATTCCCCTGAGAAAAACTCTATCACTCACAGACAAAAACTGGGTAAATCACTCACAGACCAAAACCTTAACATTCCCCTGAGAAAAGCCCTAAATCACTCACAGACAAAAACTCTGCCTCACCCACTCATCAAACACGAAGAACCCTAAATCACTCATAGACAAAAACTCTGCCTCACCCACTCATCAAAACCACATTTGAAGCGATGGAATCAAGCTCATCATCCTTGGTAAGCCTGAAGAGGAGAGAATCACGCACGTGTTTTTGCCCCATCCCTAGTAAACCAGTTCTAGTGGTTTCCTGGACGGAGAACAATCCAGGAAGAAGGTTCTATGGGTGTCCTAATTACTGGGGAAGGTGTGAGTTATTTCAAATTTTTTTTCTTTAGTTCGTTTTTTTAGTGGGTTGATTGATTTGGTTTGAATTGATTTTTTTTTTTGTTTGAATTGATTGATTTGGTTTGAATTTTAGGTTGGACGGAAATGGAAATATTTTCAATGGGTTGATGATGAGATTTGTCCGCGTGGTAAGGTCCTTATCCCAGAACAGAGGCAGACCATTCTCAGACTCCAGGCTGAAGTTTCAACTTGCAAAAAGAGGGAGAAGTGTTTAATAGTGTCTCCAATTTTGGCATTGCTGATGTGTGGGATCTGCCTTTGTGTAATTTTAGTTTTGGTGGTTTAGATGGTGATTTTAGTTGTGTTGATTGTGGCATTGCTGATGTGTGGGATCTGACTTTATGTAATTTTAGTTTTGGTTAGTTTTAGTGGTTTAGATGGGTGGGTTAGATGGTGATTTTAGTTGTGCTCCTTGTGGCATTACTGATGAAGCATTTTGTGGAGCATTTTCTAAAGAATTTTGTGGAAAACTATATCCCACCAATTACCTTTGTAATTTTTGTTTGAATGAATGAAATGAAATTATCATGGTTTTGTTCAATGTTATCTGGTTCAATGAAATGTAATGTAATTTTGTTCAATGTTATCTGGTTTTGTAATGAATGAATGAAATTAATGGTCATTGTGTGTAACTTACTAAACTGAAGTTACAAATTCAGTCATTGTGTGCAAACTGCCCAGTGGAAAATGACTGCACTAATCTGGCATGAGCTGCAAGCCTGCATCTTTGACACTTATCTAGAAAATACTGAACTAAAGTTACCAAATACTTGACACTCACTAGTTTCACATGCACAGGGAATTGGTGATTGTGCGCACAGACTGCACCATTGTGTGCAAACACAATACACAAACCAGACTACACTATATACATGACAGACATGAATTTGTCCAAAATACACAAAACCATATAGACAATTCCCTGCTATATTACACAAATCACAATACACAAACCATATAGGCAATCCCCTGCCATAATACACAGATCACAATACACAATTCACTGACAAAACCCAAGCAATCCCTGCCATATTAAACAAATCACAATACCCAAAAACCTTAGTTGCCATACACAAATCACAATACACAAAAACTTCTTTTGCATAAATTAGCCATTGTTCAGGCAACAAAAACAAAAAGGCCATTATGCAGTACTTAGCTGCCATAGTTCAACACTACCAAAATGTACATAATTTAGCCATAATTGCAACCAACAAAAAGGACTTTTGCTGCCACTGACAAACTTTAACAAGTCATTGTGCAGTACTTAGTTGCCATAGTTCAACACTACCAAAATGTACATAATTTAGCCATAATTACAACCTTTCACATTGACTACCACAAAAAAGTTCAAAGATACAAAAAACAAAGAAATGGATATTGCTCAGTCTCCACCAGCTTATCCCATTGGCTCATGCATAGATGACTGGCTCCCTGCAGACCTCAATGCTTCTCTGTACCTAGATGCATTTCTTGATGCATTCAAGGTCTCACTTGTGACACTCCCTTCTGTCTCTTCTTTGGATTTCCATGTGTGTTCTTGCTTGGATTGGATGTTGTACTATTGGGGGGTGCATTGCTTGTAGCTTGTCTGGTAGTTGCTGCACTGCTTCCAGCTTGTGTGGTAGGTGGTACCCTTGGTGGATTTGGCTCATTGATGGCCACTCCTCCACTTGCTCCACCAACTCCACCAGCATGAGCCCCATTAGTTGTCTACAAACAACACATACACCCAAGTTAACATTAAAAAATTGAAACAAGAGCAAAAAAAATAAAAAAAATAAAAATTAATGCACAAAGAAGTTTGGACCTTTTTTTGGCTAGAACTCCTGCTGTTTGGACCACCACCAACATCTGTAGGCAGTGAAGAATTCCTTCCCACCTCACCTTTGCAGCTTCTTTTATTGTGGCCTATCTTCCCACATGACTTGCACCTTTTGGCAATACCCAACCCCGTGCTATGACTCCTTCTTGGTTCATTGGGTTCCCTTGCTCTCTTCTTCTTGGGCCTGCTAGGTGGCCTTCTCTTTATTGGAGGCTGCACAGGTGGGAGTCTAGTTGGGGTCCACATATTCTGACCATTAATGGGATCAATGATGGGCTCATAACATGCCTTGTATGTGCTGACTTTGTAGCAGTCATTGGTGTATTTCTCAGCTGCCTCCCTATTGAAGAATATGCATGAAATTGCATGGCAACATGGAATACCAGTGATGTCCCATTTCCTACAAGTACATGTCCTCTTCTCTAGGTCCACAATGAAACTTTGTAGCCCATTCTTAACCTCAAATTTTGTGTCAGAAGACCAACAAGCCAACCATTTACTGCTACTCATCTTCTCCCTATGCAATCTTTTACATACTTTAGAGCACAACTCAGACTCTACCTTCAAAATACTCAGTCTATTTTGTTGGGACCTATTCATCAAATACAACCTAATGTCTTCAAGCTGCATACATAAACAACCCACGTATTAGTGCATGCTAACAAATATATAACTCAGCTCAACATACATAAAGTATAGGAAATTTGCATACCATGCTAATAATGGGCTTCCCTCTGAATTTTATGATCCAACTGTTGAAGCTTTCACACATATTGTTGAGGACAGTATCACTTAGCCCATCACCCTTGAACATGTGTCTAGCCCATATTGTTGTAGTGTGTCCTTTCAGCCAAAAGTATGCACCCTCATCAATATCTTTCATCTCATTCATTGCCCTCTCAAATTCCTGTGCATAAGTTGCTTTTGCTGCTCTCCAAAACAGTTCTCTAATTAGGAGACCAGGATGGTGCTTCCTCAAATTGTTGTACAAATGTCTACAACAACACCTATGTTCATAAAGAGGCCAGTTATCTACAAATGACTGCACTAATCCCTGCCAAATGCAAACAACAAGAAGTAAGTATATATACATCACATACAATTGTTGTTCATATTTCTTATGTTATAAACAAACAAGAAATATGGAAATACCTTCTGTTGGTCTGATATGAATGTCCACCTCTTGCTGTCACCAATGTCAGCCAGCAACAGGTTTATAAACCAAGTCCATGAGTCCTTGGTTTCAGCTTCCACTACTGCCACAGCCAAAGGGAAATATTCTTCATTGGGGTCCCTTGCAATTGCAACAATGAGCTGCCCCCCCACCTTGGTTTTAAGATGGCAAGCATCCAATCCAATTATTGGCCTGCAGCCTGCCAAGAATCCCTCTTTACACCCAGCCCAGCAAATGTACAATCTCTCAAAGTATGGAACTCCTATCTATAAATCCATTTCAGCTGCCAAGTCTCCCTCATTATAAGTGTGAGTCTTCATCAAAACTGTACTACCAGGACTAGCTCTCCTCAGTTCTGCACAATAATCCCAGAGCTGATTGTACTGCTCTATGTAAGACCCATCAACAAACTCTTGAGCCTTTTCCCTAGCCCTACTGGCCTTCCCAGCACTGATATTCACCACATACTTCTCATGCACTGCTTGTTGAATATCCTTCAGTTTTATATTAGGTTGTCTCCTTACCTTTTTCATCAACTTCCTTGCAAGGAACTTGGTAGTGCACCTTGGATTTTTGTAGCTCCTAGTACATGTGTGCTCCAAGTTCAAGGTCTTAAGTTGGTAACTCATCTCCCTTGACAGCTTTGCTAGGTAAGCTGTAAACTTGCAGGGAGGTTGACACTTGGCTCTAACCCTTAATTTATCATTCTTCACAAACTTCACCCCCCATCCACCATTCACTGCATACTCAGTGATAGCATCCTTGAAATGTTTAGGGGAAACAAACAACATATTCTTCTCAAACCTTATGTGTTCAGGATTAGAAACTGGTTTAAACACTGGAAACTTCTTCCTCCTAGTGACATTATCCACATGTCCATGAGTAGCATCACCATCACCCTCACTGTCACTATCATTAACCCCTTCATCACCACTAGATGATGTCTCAGTCAGACTTAACAACTCCTCACTGGTGTAATCTGAGTTCACTACACCAGCCCCCATCTGATTTAGCAATGTTGTCTCAACATCATTGTCCCAGCTATCACTACTATCTTCACCCACATACCGTTGGTTGGGGTTCATTTCAGCATCACTAGAACTCTCATTACTATCAGTGGTCACAGCACCATCCCCTTGTGGTTCCTCAACAACTGGTTCCTTACCAAGTCTCCTGCATCCAAGTATTTCAACACTAGAATCAGAATCATCCCTACCCCTTTCATCCCTATCCCTATCATCCCTATCATCCCTATCATCCTCAGCAAATTCATAGAAGTACTGATCACCATCAAAATCATCATCACCTTGATAGAAGTCATCTCCATCCTCATAAGCAGGTTCCCCATCACTAGAACTATACCCCTCAGGCTCAGGCTCAGGCTTTACAACAAGATCCAATGTCACACCATTACCATCATTACCAGTATAGGTTCATGTACTGGATGCTGGACATATACATGAATATGTCCATGACCCCACACCAAGCCAGTCATGAACATTGCATCCTTGTCATCCTTGATCAAGTGGAACATCCTACGCTCCTGATCATCCTCCCCAGGTACTGTGTACCACAACCTACTCACACACGTGTACCCAAAATCTTTACAGATGGACTCAATTTCCAGCTTAGACCATTTATCAGGATCACAACCATCCACTATCCCAACATCACCCCCCACATACTCCTGATAATTTTCACTAAAATTTCCACCGTGATGCAGATACAGAGTAAAATTCTCGTCCATCCTGCATGCATGAAAAATTATTTATAAAATATTTTATTTCAGTGAAGACAAAACTAAACCAAACAGTCAAACATGCATTGACTCTATATATTCTAAACACAAAACAATGCCAAAACATATATCATTTACTGATAACAGGGAACACACATGGTCCACCATGATCCTTAAAGGCCAAACAGAAAAGGCCAAACAGAAAAATACACCAACCAGACAACATTATACAAATAAAAGCATAATAAAGCACTCAAACCGTGGTCCATAATCGATGAGAGAGACAGAAAGCGTTAAAAGTAAGAGAGAGACAGAAACAGAGACAGACAGAGACAGAGACAGAGAAAAATATACTCACATAGATACACACATAAATAGATACACACACAGAGAAATACCTTTGCACCTCGCAGCTTATCAGTTGCTGTAAAAGTCTCTTTCGTTCTAACTCACATTCAAGTTTCAGGGGAATGGGTTTTCAAGTTTTAGGGGAATGGTTTTCTTACGGTTTTCAAGTTGGATTTTGGGGAAGAACACGACGATGAAGACAACACGGGCTGTTGGGGGAAGAACACGATTTGGGATTGTTAGGGTTTAGTTTCCAGGTGAAGGTGAAATTTGGGGATTTTCAGTGAAGGAGTGAAGAGAGAAGACGGAAGGTCATTATGGCTTATGAGTTCAGTCATGAGAGGGTCACGTGTGGGCTAAGTGGGCGGGAAAATGACGTGGCAAGAACACATGAGGGTCATGTGAGGCCTAAGTCCGCGGGAGATGAGGTGGCAGTGTGTCAGTCGGACACGCTGGCTTTTTAATTATTATTTTAATAAGTGGGTTTGACAGTTAGGACCTCCGTTTGCCACCTCAGCATTTTCTGTCACTGGGTTGACGGCAGGGACTATTTTAAAAACGATTTTTAAAAATCAGGGACTGACCTAGGAGCTAAATCAATTTAGGGACCAAATTGAGAATAGGCCCAAAATGTAGGGACCAAAAGTGCATTTTCGCCAATCATAAATTCATAATCAGCACAATAGCAAAAGTATATTTCAAACTACTAATCTAACAAATCTGACCTGATGTCTTGGATTGATAAATTAATAGGTTGGGTTAGGTCCAATTTTATTTTTATTATTATTCTAAGCTTAGGTTGGGACGAATTTGACTTGATGAAATTATCAAAAAAGTAAACAATTCTAACCTACACTATTAATAATTTGAAAATTATATTTTTAATTTGTTAGTTTGATTTATTTTGAATTTTAAGACTTTTGGAATATGATGCTCAATTTGAGCATCATATTCCAACTAAGTCTAAAATTATATATTAAATAATTAGTCTAAAATTTGAGCATCATATTCCAACTAAGTCTAAAATTATATATTAAACAATTAGTCTAAAATTTATTTGGAATATGATCATGCTTCTTGTTATTATTACTTAAAGGCTAACAAAAGAATGAAAATTTATTTTTATTCCTAAATAGCGTTAAAAATGAGAATAGTTCTTGCTAATAAAGTACTTGGTTATACTAGATCTAATAGCCTCAACACTGCCAGCCTAAGACTTGATTAAAGGATCCCTAATAAAAGTTAAAAGTTTCATAAACCCAAGACTTGAAGGAGATAGGCCACCTGGTGAAATTTTCAGTTTGAACTAGGACATACTTTTTCGTAGCTTTCAGATATCTTAGTTGATTATAATTAACTTGTGACTTATTAAGAATATATCCTCCTAAAAATTTAGCAAAACTATACAATCTTCAATCCTCTTAGGACTGTGAGACTATACAATCCCCTCCAATAGAGATGACAACGTTGGATGTATGAAACTCAAAACTTACAAAATGAATTAATATTGGGAAGTAGAAAATTGAAGGGTAAAGCAAACATCTTGCTTGGTAGTTTTCCACTTCTATCACCATTAAGCTTTTCACAATGTTGGATTTACCAGAATTTTCAAAGTCATTAGGTAATTCATACCATATGGCTAAAAAGATCAAATTTTCACAAATATGAAAAAAAAAATTGAACAAACATATAAAACACACAAAAAGTCTCATTTGAGTAATTCCATACAAGTAGAGAAAAACATGCAATAATAAATATCTCTTATGATACTAAGGCACGAGGAAATTGAAAAACCTAAGCCCTTCCCCAAACTAAAGCCATAGCAAAACATTGTTGGAGACTTGGCTCCACATACTACATAAAACACTAATAGCCAATCTAACAAGCATTGGTCAAAAAACTATATTGCAGATTTAGGATAGTAAATAAAGCAAACTGGAACATAGTGATAGATATAACTGATCCTGAAGACTCATAAATGATGCTTTCTTTGATCATTAAGATTACTGTAATATTACAACAAAGATTATAATTCATTATAAAGTATTCAAAATTATTTTACAAGATAAACCAGCCAAGAATGATAGGAGATTTAACTTTCCTAACAGCTTAGTCCCAAGACAGACCAGAGAAACCCAATTCTTCTTAGATAATCAAAAGGCATTTTCACTTGAAACAACTTAAATTGTTAAGATCGGCAAATGCTTAATTCACATCAAGAGCAACACTAGTATTTGTAGAGCCAGATTCTTGTAATCTCAAGTGCAAAGATCCTTCAAGTCACTTCATATGTTCAAAAGTGGCCAGGTAATTTGACACCAACCATATATGAGTATAATTCATTTATTCAAGAATATGACATTGATACTCTTTTTCTTCCAAATGACTGTCTTCTTAAGATCATGCTAGCTTATCAAGGATTCCATTTTCGAACATATACTGTCCAGCTTCAAATTTGTGACTAGAAACTTCCCCATCTATGAAGTAGTTGCTTTCATCCTTGATGATGACTTCATGTTCACAAGCTAGTTCTTCAGACTTAAGAGCAAAAGCCTCTGCCAAATTGCATCCCCTATTCAGCCTTTTTACTAAAAGATGCCAGATTACTTTTCAACTCATTTGCATGCATACCCCAAGACTAGTTACCTGAAAAGTAAGAAATTGTTCAAAGGGAAAAAATTAAAACAATACAATATTACCTCAATGACCAAAGAGGAAACAGGTAAATTAAGATGATAGTGAAAACAAATCATTTATCCAGTGCACAATCATCTTACCAGAATACTTGGCGCTCCTGGCACTGCCAGTTTATATGAGCTTATGACAGTGGAATACCTCATTATATGTTCAGTTGATAAATAAATCATTTACCTGAATAATATGGAACAAAATTACTGAAAATATGAAAATCCATAAATAATATTGTACACAAAAGATTTCAATCACTTTTCTTGTCCATGATAAAATTTATTTATCCATCTATGATGTATTCAAGAGCTTCCACAACCAAATTTTATGCAAAGATCAAATAATTGTCAACAAAAGCAATAGCCTTCTTAGTATTTTGACATAATTTTCAAGGAAATGCATCGGGAAGATTTTTTAAGAGCCCAATCATCTTACCCAAATACTTGGCTATCTTGGCACTGTCAGTTTGCATGGGTTGCTCACTGTGGAATGTCTCATTTATATTTATGCTTCAATTGCTACATGAATCTTCTTCTTTTTTTCTTAATTACCTTTTGTCTTAATCTTTCCACTCAGTTTATGATCTGTCTTCATGTTGTTAAGAAGACTAAAGAAAATTCAGACATTGACACCATCAATCACAAAGTGACACCATGCACTTGAAACCCCATATGCACAAATTCACCAAGAAAAGTGGATGCCCTTCTCATTATATGATAAAATATAAAGTCTATATAGACATAAATGAGACAATATATTTCAAGGTTACCACTAATTCAATAGAAATATGGCCCTTTATGATTGAAACTGTGACTTTCGCAAGAAATCTATAGGAAGAGGGTAGCAACCAAAAATTTGGTTCATTATTTCAAGTTGGTAGATACTCAGCTGTGAAGTTTTCTCTAATGTTCTTATACACACAATGAGAGTACAATTAAAAGAACACAACTGCACAGAGAAACTATCTCCATGAAAAGGTGAGGTAGAAGTGAGGTGAATATTTATTCAAAAAGATAAATGTTTACTCCTAAAGTGACTTGCAGCTTGACTTTTTTATAAATAATATTTCTCTAAGAACCTTGCAAGCTTATTAATGCCCCTTATTATCAAAAGTGACAGAAGGTTGACCTTATCCTCGATTTGGAGTAGTCATGTTCTTATCATCCTCAATCATAAAACTGCATAGAATTTCATTAATATGTCCAAAATGTTGCCATGATTTTGGACTTGATTGGACTTGGAAATAAAAGGTAATATGGGCAGGTAAATGGATTTCGTCCATGCTACAACTGATAAGATACAAGTTATAACATATAAATAAGGAGGTTAAAAATGACTAGATATATTGTCTTCAACTTGGTGAAGAAAATTTATGAATGAGATTGGTAGAATGAGGAATGAATTCTTGTAAGTTCTTGTGTTTTTATTCATGATTGTACATCTTGGAAGGTGCCACCTATCATATGATCCAAGTTCACATTGGGGGAGAAGGGCAGCTACCTGAAAAATCCAAACGTGCAAGATGGTATGAAAGCATAAGAATATTGAGAAAGATAATAACAGAGTGCAAATAACTCAACACTCTTTTCTTGTCTACATTGAGTAAGTTGTAATAATATAGGCTCCAATGATGAAACAAACTGCAAACCCAATCAATATAGGTTAACATACGGAGATTTGGCCACCTATAGTTGTTGGGTATATTTTCTTTAAATGACAGAAAATGATGATGATATTGACAACTCTGCAGTTGCAATTCTAGTCAATGAGTTAATGAAACTTGAACAACTAACACCACAAACATTTAAAGTGTAGGAAATTCTGGACTTAGAACCCAAAGCACTCCAAGGCAACAACTACCGTATCAAATCTAATGAACACCCAAAAAAGGGAAAAAAATGATTTTTTTTTTTTTTAAAAAGCAAAAGAAAATGGAAAATCCAAACATGCCAATCACTAAGTGTGGTCTTATAAACTTGTGCTTATGGTATACACATAAGGTTCATTAGTACTCATTTTTTTTTTCAAATTCTAGTGGACCTCTCAGTAGGATTCGAACCCAGATGAAGTTCTGACCATCTGTCAAAGAAAAAAGAACAAATGGATCTTGTAGGATTCCTAACTGTCATTACCATCTATGGAGTGAACTGGAAGCAAGATTCTCCATTACTGACAGACAACACCAAGAAATATCCATGATGCTATTTATATTCATAAGATGCCTAATTCTAAATTGCTATCAATGTTATGGTGATGCAAGCAGTTTTAATATTCACTATAACATGTTGCTAAGTACAAAGTATTAATAATTGTAGCTTAATAGTTGTTAAATGAATAGAAAACATTTACAAAGAAAAAGTGAGTATTAGGAAAAACCTTATTGCAAGAACTAAAAGATATTAGGAGCTCCTATTCATGACAATTGACATAGCAGCATCAAACTATGTGATATGGCTTGGTCCTACATTCTTGAGCAAAAGATCTGGAGATAGTCATATCTAGTGTGTCAGGATTAATTGCAAAATGGGCTTCATCTATGAGATTATCAGTTAAAATTAAGTTATCAGGATATCAAACAATGGATTAACAACAATTCCATTGTAAATATATCTTATGAACAACTAGAAAAGTTAGAAATTTACAATGAAAAGTTCAACAAAAGAGTGGTCTTGCCAAAATATTAGCCTTAACAAAAGCTACGCTGAACATAGCTAATAAGATAATTTTTAAAAGGCTAAACAATTGACATCTTCCAAAACCAATGGGATATCTTTATGAAATTCCATTGATCAAACTACCAATTTAAGCATAGTAAAATGTAAATTTAACTACTAATTCTTCAGGTAAATGTTTTCAATATCTTCTGATACTTCAGTCTTTTCATGGGGAATTGTTGGTCAAGTCTTTACATATCATAACATATAAGATGTAATGACTTACAATATTATTATATCAATTCTTAAACTTTCTTCAGATAAAAAATAGGAGCGTCATCTTTTTCTTTTTTCTTTTAAAAGTGCCACCATAAATGAAGAATACATATAAAAGTTATAAATTGTGCAGAACTAAATGTGACAAATCCGTTGGTCATGGAACTCTCACATGGGAAGAGAGACATGAGAGAGAAATGTGCTTAAGGTTCAATAGCCTTTGACGAAATGATAATAGCTAAAATAGGCATGAAAGTTTTGCCGAAGGATCTATAATTAGCTTTGCTTATTGTGAAAACTATATATTAGAAGAATCAAGGGTTTTGGGATCTATATAAATTGACTTATAAGATTCAAAATAACAGGTTAGAAAGAAGTTCCCTATTTATCTTAGTAAACCAAACTAATTCCAATTATACCTTAAATATTCTGATCAAAAAGTTCAAGAGGACAAAATTAAGATGTACCTCAGAACTTTTGATTTGAACTTCCTTGATGACGTGAAGGGCTAAGTGTTTTTTTTTTTTTCCAAATGCCTCTCACCCATAAAGTTCATAGATTCTACCTGTAAAGTGCAGAGGAAACCTCTTACCAAAGTTGTAATGACTCCAGACTAACCTTAAATTGAGATCAAACCAATAAACAAAGGATTATTAGTAAAATAGAAAACTCTTTATATATACTAATAGGCTGTAATTCCAAATTTTCATCAAGAAACACTTATCAACTGAGTACTCATAAGCATATCAAGTGTCAACAATGAAAATGCAAGCTATACATCATCAACATTATCCATGCAAGTAAAGCAAAGCAAATAAGATAGTACATCATGCAAGCAATAAGAAAGACATAAATAATGTTAATTTTTCCCCACATCCCACACTACACAACTCCTAAGGAATTTCTAAACCTTGAGCATGATAGTAATAACCTAGCCGGAGGACCATATATTAAAGGCCGGAAACTTGAACATTATATTAATAATCTACAGAAAGTACCAAAAATTAAAAACCTATAGGAAGTATCCAAAGCCTTGAAAATGAAAGTAAAAGGTACCTAAATCTAGAAGTCAATAGTATTCATTTAGTGGATTTAGCCTAATTAATATCCAGGAAGAATCAAGGTTTTTAAGTGTAAAATGAGATTAAAAAAATATAGCCTTCACACACAGAACTACCTATATCTTCTTTGGTGTTCACCAAGTAAAAAAATTGAAGTTTGTTTTTTTTTTTTGGGATTACAATAACTATGGATTTAATAGTTAAGGGTTTGGAAATTTTTGAAGAAGCTATGCATATGCTTACCACCAAACATGTGGCAAGTAGGAAATTTTTGCTTTGTCAAATATTCACCTTTGGTAATCCTCCAAACCTCAGAGCTATAGCAAGTTTTCATGAGCCAGTAGATATCATAGGTGAGCTAGTAGATATCATAGGTGCATGTTGTGAGCTAAAAAACCATTGCAATGACAACATAGATTCTCTACCAAAATCAACAGCAAGTTTTGAGAGAGCCACATATGACTTACAAGAAAGACCGAATCAATCAAGTGCACATAGGTGAGACACTAATCTACTTAAATGAATAATTCAATGTCTTTATTTGTTGCTTTCACATCACTACGGATTTTTTTACATTCAAACTCTGAAATCTCACCAGGAAAAGAAGTTTTAAGCTAAAAGAATCCCTTTTCCTTAGAAGTATCTTCCACAAAAACCTAACAAAACTTCAGAAACAAGAGGCATCAATTATATTCAAAATTGTGTGAATCTCAGCAAACAATGGAGGCCAAATTTACAGGAAACTTATACACAGTACTCACCAATATCTCCTTGGCTTTGTCATCTTGATTTAGAACAATCTTCAGTCTTCAGTCCTCCTTGGGCATTAAGGCCACTCAATAGATATGACAACTTTGGGTGTTTAAAATACCAATTTTTCAAAACAAATTGACATTCGGAATGAACAATTGATGGCTAAAGCAAACTTCTAGGTAGTATTCCACTTCCATAAAATTCAAATTTTCACATTGTTGGCTTACCAAATATTCTAATGCCATTAGGTATTTTACATCACAAGAAAAAAATTTCAAACTCCAATTTTTTTTAATTAAATGATAAAGCACAACAAAGAATTTCATTTGAATAACTCCAATAACCAAGAAGCAGAGACAAACAATCAATAACACACACATGACTCAAGTTACTAATACATTGTGCAAATTAGATAATACATGAAATATGAATGAAATCAAAAATATAAACACACATCACTCCATTAATCATTACAAACACTAAATGCACACCACAATATTATTAAAATTATTTACAATACAAGAGAAGGCTGAATACAAGAGAAGGCTGAGACTTTCTGTGCTGCATGTTATGGCCAAATTGATAAGCTGCAATGTTATAAAGCATAGAATCATTAGATGAGTATAAATTGAAGAAAATCCATTGGTAATAAGAAGTGTAAATCCAATGCAATCACTCACTAGATTGAACATTGAAAATTAAAAATGAAAAAAATATCTTACTAGTGGCAATTTTAAGCACAAGGAACATCCTTTTCTGAGAGAACAATCTCTCAAGAACATTTGTCAATTTAGAAACAAGAAGAATCAAATAAATTTAAAATAATGCCAATTTCACAAAAATATAGATTTCATACTTCCTTGGTAATATGACTTTATAATTGTAAGTTATACATGGGTTTGGTTTTATATTTTTGCATTGCATCTACTCTTAATAAAAAAAAAATACAGGCCAAGTAAGCTCATTAACACCATGTTCAGTTCACTTTTAGAGAGAGGAAATAAAAAGATTACAATATCTTAAAATTTTCTCCCATCAAAAAGACAAGAATAGAGTTCATAATTTGTCTACTCTTTTATTCTCCATAGACTTAATCTTTAAAACCAAAAAACAATTATCTTTTTCATTCCATAACATACTTTTTTTTTTCATTTTATTTCTATCTTAAATGATTATTGCCCTTTTGTTAAAAAAAAAAAAAAAAAGAAACAAAAAATCCGTCTTGGTTAGTTGTTTTTTTTATTGTGATTTAATTCAATAAATACAAAAAAAAAAAAAAAAAGAAAGAAAGAGAGAGAGAGAGAGAGAGAGTGACAAGAATAGAGTTCATAATTTGTCTACTCTTTTTTTCTCCATAGACTCAAATCTTTATAACAAAAAAATGACAAATTATCTTTTACATTTCATAACTTACTTTTTTTCTTTTTCAATTTAATTCTATCTTAAATTATGAACCAAAGAAAAGTAGAAAAAAAAATCATATTATTGCTATAATATGTATTACCCTTTTATTTTTAAAAAAGAAAAAGAAAAGTAGAAACTATTTCTTGGTTAGTTGTTGTTTATTCTGATTTAATTCCACAAGCAATTAGACTTTTAGGTTAGTAAGATAGAAAAACAGAGCATACGTAGAAGAGAAGAGGAAGAAAGATTTTAGCCCTTACCTAATCAAAACTGAATTTGACCATCTTGCCCCAGTCTTTGCTGACCTCTCGCTCATAATCTCTCCTCAATTCAGGACAACCACCAATCTTCAGTTCTCTTAGGGCAGTGAGGCGATCCAGCCCTTCTGGCAAAGAAGATAATTTTGAGCAAAACGAAATCTCAAGCTTGTGAAGAGAATTGAGATCGGGAAGCCACTCTGACAATACCGCCAAGTTCTTACAACCAATAATATGTAAGAATTGTAGAGTGCTGGCAGATCCTTTAAGCCCTTGGGGCAAGCTCACTAATTGTGGCAATTCCAAAATATTGAGCTTTCGAAGCTTCGTCGGGTAGTCATCCCCTTCCATTAAATTAAGTTTTTCACATTTCCAAATTGACAGATATTCCAACGCAGTTAGGTGTTTCATACCTTGCGGCAAAGATATCAAGCTTCCACATTCCCAGAATCCCAAGGAGCGAAGGGCAGTGAGGCGTTGGATTCCTTCATTAAAACACTCTAGTCTATGACATCCGTGAAAGGACAAATATCGAAGAGAAGGCATGCACTCAATTCCATTGGCGGGTAAACGCGTTTGTCTTGTCGTTATTACAAAACATCTGAGGCTAACCATCTTTCTTATATCCCTTGGCATCTCTTCAATCTGTTCACACCCATATAATATCAAAGTTTCCAAATTTTGTAGATCGCAAATGGAGTCAGGCAATTTCTTGATATTCCTATTTCCACGTAAGTTGAGATATCTCAGATGCTTCAAAGTACCAATTAAGCTTGACAACGTTTCCAACGTTGAATAACTTAAAGTTAGCAATCGTAGGTGTTTAAACCTTGAGATGCATGTTTCCACCAAAGATCCATTAATATTAATAGAGTCAAATGGGCGCGGATCATCAAATGAGAAGTTAATAGTCCGCATGTTCTTACTCAACTTGTGTGAAAAAGTTATTGTTGCATCAACACCCCACTTATGGTCCAAAATTGAAACATGTCTAGCCTTTTCAAATTTGTTGGTGTTATTAGTGTCTTCAATTAAGCAATAATCATTTTGTGCAACATATAATGAAAGATCATGTAATAGATCATGCATTTTAAATCTCCAATTAAACATGTCAACCTCTTCATCTTCTTGAAAGAAAGATCTTGATAACAACTCTTTTAAATATTGTTCTCCAATATCTTCTAACTCTTCAGTACTTTTGTTGGACTTTTTGAGGAGCCCATTTGCCATCCAACATTGAATTAAGTCCTTATTATAATATCTAAAATCCTTTGGATACAATGAGCAATAAGCAAAACATTGTTTCAAGTACGACGGCAATTTATTGTAACTCAATCTTAATGCTGGTAAAATGTCACTTTCCTTTTGCTCCAGTTTCCATATCTCATTATCCCTTATAGAGATCCAATCACGCTCCTCGGTTTTAGAATAGAGTAAGCTCCCTAAAGTCTTCACAGCCAAAGCAACGCCTTTGCATTTTTCCACTATTTGTTCTCCAATCTCTACTAGTTTTGGATACTGTTCATGTTGTCCTTCAATGAATGCACACCTTAAGAACAAGGACAAACAATCCTTGTTGGGAAGTCCTTTTAGGTCATGGATTGATCCAGGAGCCATCATTGAGGCAACTTTGTGACTACGTGTAGTGACAAGAATTTTACTTCCATGTCTTCCTTCTATTAAGAAATTATCTAGTTCAATCCATTTGTCACGATCCTCATTCCAGACATCATCCAAAACAATCAAAAATCTTCTTTCCTTCAAAATACTTCGTAAACTAGCCTGCACAGAATCCATACTCATATTCTCGCTAATCCCACCACCTGCAGACTTTAGGATTTCTTTTGCTAATTTTATAACATTAAAGTCTTCTGACACACACACCCATATTTTGGAGTCAAAACTACTAGCTACCCTCACATCATTATACACCCACTGAGCAAGTGTAGTCTTGCCCAAACCTCCTATCCCCACTATAGAAATCACTGAAACTTTACGATCATCACTTGTGTGCATCAAAAGATCTATTATCTTTCGCTTGTCAGCATCCCTCCCAATAACATCACAATCACGAACAAAGGAGTGGGTCTCCCTACGCACAACACGCTTATCGTCCAGTCTCACCTCAAGCTGAAATTGATCTCTATCCTTTGCTATCAAATCTAACCTCTTTCTGATCTCCTTAACTCTATGACCCATTTTATTACGGAAGACAATTGGGTTAGAAGACGAAAAGAAACGACGTACCTTTCTGCTGGTGCTTCCATGTGTTTTCACTACCTGCCTGCGTAGATCTTCACACTCGAATTCATCCAACACATCCATGGCATCATGAAAGACATCTTTGAGTTGCTCCAGCCAAACAGTCAGGCCTCGGTTTTGCATTTGTTTCTCCTCGGCATCCAGTAACAAGGCTTGAATGATGGACATGGTGAGCTCAAGCTTTTGAAGATTACTTTCAATGTTCCGTGTCAAGGAAATCTCTTGGTAAGCAAGGGAGCCTAGCTTCTCGATGACCTTTTCTGCAACCGAAGAGGCTAGCTGCGTCATTTCTCTTTGTGGGAGGTGGAGGAAGGGAGGAGTTGCGGTTGTTGTGACTTTGTTAAATGAGAATGTTGGTTGGTTTTGCACTGGTACTGGTGTGAGTGTGAACAAATATTTTGTTGCAAAGAAAAACTTCATAATAGAGGTCAATAATAAGAGGAGAAATAGCAACGGTTCAAGTCCAAGGATGAAGACAAATTTGACCTGCCAACCACCCATTACTCCTTCAAGCACACAAAATTAATACCCACAACAACCAAGCAGTTTACTCAAATACCATATCCTAAAGGTGTTTAAGTGGGTGCTTTTAAAATGGAGCCTTGACATAATGTTAAGTAGAAATTTGAGATACAAGCAGTGCGTATACTAGATCTACTTGGTCAGAGTGATGGAATAGGAATACTGATTTTAATTTTTGTCTGACTTACCGGATTTTTAGACATTGGCTTCTTGACTTGGTCGGACATTTCGTTCTTAAAAATCAGTATCACTATCATTTTTTATTTTATGCATTTTCAATTTATATATGTATTATCTCTATTCATCTAAGTTACGCAAATTTCTCATTACTTTGGCGCTAAAAATAATATAGCCAATCAAACAAGTAACGAATCACAATTTTGTGGATTTAGTACATCAAAGGAAACATAGCTTAATACACATTTCCAATGATTTCACTTCCTGAGTTCTGTATTTCTGTTATTGCCCTTTGGTTAAGGCCCAAGCCCAAGATCAACAGGCTGTTATGGGTGTCGTAAAATAGCGGGAGCTCAAATTACCAAAATTGATTTTGAAAATATTTTAGACTTGAGAAAGATTTCCAAACTAACAATAGGAACGAAGAAAATTAATCAAAAAGAAAATAGATACAAAACACCAAAATTTACATGGTTCGGCGATAGTCTACATCCACGAGTGACGATGAACAAATAGACACAAAATTGGTGTAGAAGCACTCTCACAAACCCAAATCCTAAATACACCCAAAATAGCTCTCTCTCTCTCTCTCTCTCACAAATACAAACCAAAGAACCAAAAGTTCACAAATACCAAATACGAATTGTGCACAAACCAAAGAAAGAGCCACAAATCAAATCCAAAAGTTGTAATGCACCAACAGAGAGCAAATCACCAAATCGCAGAACCAAAACCAAGCAGCAACAAACCTTTCTCACTATTCCAAATTGCAACCCACAAATATCAAATAATCAAACCAAGAGAAAGCCTCTTTTTATCACACACTCTCTTCTCTTTTTCTCTAATTTTCCGTAGCAACACTATGCTTATATAAGAGACTTAAGTCGGCTAGCATATCCAAAACCAAGAAGGACTAGACTTTTTTTCTACACACAAAAGGAGAATCACTCCTACTCCAAAAGGAATTCCAAATCAAATAGTAGACAAGACTTCTAATAGAGCTTGATAACTTCAAACAACAGTTCAAGTCCAAGTGGGTAGATCAAGTAGTAGACAAGACTTTACTTGTAATTGGGTAAATCTAGGATGTGTTTAATACTTTAAGGAACAAGAGTTCAAGTCTAAGTGTTAAAACCATGCAAATTTGTCTAAGAAGCAAGTGAAGAAGTGCTGGACTTTAAAACTCGATAGATAGCATCTATCGAGGTTTAAAAGACTTGTTTAACCCGATACTCGACAGCTGCTCGATAGATAACCCATCTATCGAGATTTACGAAAATCAATTTTTCAGATCTAATTTCATACCAATCCGTATATACATGTTTAGGCTTTCTTTTCTCACAACCCTAAACATATATAAGGATTATTTTAAGGGTCGTCATAGCTATTGCAACAACAAAAAAAAATTTTTCAAAAGCATATTGTGACCGGAGACATATGCCTTAGTTCATCTTTCTCTTGAAGAAGCTGTTGCGTTTAGGCTTTCTTTTCTCACAGCCTTAAACATAAATAAGGATTATTTTAAGGGTCGTCATAGCTAATGCAACAACAAAAAAAAGTTTTTCAAAAGCATATTGTGACTGGAGACATATGCCTTAGTTCATCTTTCTCTTGAAGAAGCTGCTGCGTTTGTATGCCGTAGGGTTTTGTAATCAAGGAGTTTTGTGATATTTATCGTGTTGATGAATTGAAGAACTTTGCAGCCAACATCCTTCTCAAGTTGGTGGTTTGTCATGTACTTGAATCCGTGCATCGATTGGTTAGTCACGTACTGGGAGCCGTGCATTGAAAATGAGAGATTGTCACTACAGAACAAATCCAATTGGGTATTGGGGTAAGGGTTCAACTGTAGGTTGGAATAAGGTACTGGGATTCCTTTACTTGTAACCACTTGTTGTGATAATAGTGGATTCTCGAGAGTGGTGACCTTAAAATTATCCAGTGAGGTTTTGCCCTGAAGGTTTTCCCCATTTGTAAACAAATCACCGTGTCAACTTTATTTTCCGCTACATATTAACTTAGTTGGTGATTTGTTTGTGCTACCACACGTATTGCATGTTAATTGAATTAATTAATTAACTTGACTAATTAATTGGTTAATTTATCACAATGGGTTAATACATTCTTGGCCTATCAAAAAGGAATAAAATTCATTTCTTATCCAAATCCAACAAGGAGTCGAACTCCTAATTCAAGCCATATTATACAATGGGTTCTATCTAATTCCTTTTCTTGGTGATGTAAATAGCAAACTCACTTGCTCAAGGTATTTTTGGTGTTAACTATAAAATTATAATCAGCACAAGAATGCTTCATTTTGTTTTGGTGTTAACTAAAAATTAAGATATCTTTCTCTTAATTTTTGTAGGCACCATGCTTTGTAAATTTGGAAACAATATGTTTCACTTGCACAAAAGATTGTGTGATGTACAATTCCTTCAACACATAATAAAATTTGGTATGGAGAAGAGGTTAGCTTGCTAATCAAGCTTTTGATCACGAAAAACAAAGCATATATACAATTTGAAACCTGAAGCCTGAAGGTATGACTCATTTTATATAATATTCCAAAAATGTCATACTTAGAATGTTCGAATATTGTTCATTCAAGACATTGTTTATAATATCAACTATTAAATAGATTGAATGTTTGAAAATTGAAATTAAAGATATATCTCACCAACGGAAATTTTAATCACAAGGAAGATCCCATTTTGAAAGAACAATCTCCCAAGAGCATTTGTCGTTTAGAAACAAGAGAAATCAATTATATATTCAAAATATGTCTATTTCACAAATATTTAGATTTCATATTTCCTTGATAATATGACTACAAAGTACAAATTGTGAATTATGCATGGTTCAGGTTAATCTATTTTTCCTTTTTTTATTTCTTATTTTAGCTTCACATCCGATCTTAGTAAGAAAATACAAGCCAATGTAAATTTGCTTACACCATGTTCGATTCATCTTCAGGGATGGAAATGAAAAGATTAAAAAATTTTAAAATTTTGTGTTTGATTTGTCAAAAGGGAGAAAAAGAAAAGAAAATAAATTTAGAAGTCAATCTTTAACCCAACATGATAGTAACACACCTAAATCTAGAAGTCAAAAGAGTTCATTTAGTGGATTTAGTCTAACTAACATCCAAAAGGAATCAAGGTTTAAGTGTGAAATGAGATTAATAACTAAAGTTGGTTCTTTTCTGTTTACAATAACTATGGAATTAATATTTAAGGGTTTGGAAAATTTTGAAGTAGTCATGCAAATGCTCATACCAAACATGTGGCAAGAGGAAAACATTTCTTTGTCAAATTTTCACCTTTGGTAATCCCCTAAACCTTAGGGCTTTATCAAGTTTTAATGAGTTAGTAGATATCACAAGTGCATGTTGTGAGATAGCCATGCATGCCCTATGAGAAAAACTGATTCAAACAAGGGATTGCAAACAAGCAACTAAGCCAATTTCATGGCCGATTCAATGTCTTTCTTTGTTGCTTTGACAATATTGGATTTAGTCAAATTCAAACTCTAGCATCTCACTGGGAAAAGAGGTTTTAAGCTAAAAGAATACCTTTCTTCTTGGACATAAATATCTTCCATGAAAACTTGAAACTTCAGAAACAAGAGGTGTAAAGTGTATTCCAAATTATGTGAATCTTAGTGAACAATGGAGGCCAAGTTCGCGTGGTAATATGATATAAGTGGCAATTTATACACAATACTCACCAATATCCCCCCGTCATTTTCAATTTGATATATATCATTCTTCAGCCTTCAGTCCTCATACAACATTATGTCCATACATCCCCCTCAGTAGATATGGCAATTTGGAAATATAAAATACCAAAATTTCAAAATAAATCGACATTCAGACTCAGCAACTGATGGCTAAAGCAAACCTTTTCATAGCCATCCACTTCCATCAAATTCAACTTTTTACATTGTTGGCTTACCAAATATTCTAATGCCATTAGGTATTCCACACATACGGCAAAAAGATCAAACTTCAAATATTTTTAATTAAACAATAAAGAACAACAGAGAGTTTCATTTGAGTAAATAAAATATCCAAGAATCAGAGACAAATAATCCATAACACGACTGAAATCACTAAAACATTGTGCAAATTAGATTATGCATGAAATATAAATGAAATCATAAATATAAACACATATCACTCAATTATCCATTATGAACTTAATTCACACCACAATATTATTTAACTTATTTACGATACAGGAAAAGGCTGAGACTTTCCGTGCTGCATGATAGGCCAAGAATGTATTGATCCATTTGGTAATATTAATCAATTAATTAACCAAGTGAATTAATTAGATTCAATTACATGCAATAAGCGTGGTAGCATAAACAAATCACCAACTAAAGTAAATGCAGCGGAAAATAAGTTTGACACAAGTGATTTGTTTACGAATGGGGAAAACCACCGAGGCAAAACTCCATCGGGTGAATTTAAGGTCACCACTCTCGAGAATCCACTATTTTTAAAACAAGCGGTTACAAGTAAATGAGTCTTAGTACCTTATACCAACCTACAGTTGAACCCTTACCCCAATATCCAATTGGACTTGTAATGTAGTCAATTTCTCATTTTCAAAGCATGGCTCCAAGTACGTGACTAACCAATAATGGCACGGATCCCAATACGTGACTAAAACACCAACTTGAGGAAAATGTTAGCTGCAAAGTTCTTCAGTTCATTCAAACGATGAAAATTAAGAAGCTCCTTGGTTACAAAACCCTTGGCGCAAAGACGCAATAACTTCTACAAGGAATATGATAAACTAGGTCAACTTTTGTCTCTGGTCACACAATGCATAAAGGGATTCTCTAATTCCTTGTGTGACGGCCTTTAAAATAATCCTTATATATGTTTAGGGTTGTGAGAAAAGAAACCTTATATAAATAACTAGGATATGCATGAAAAACAGATCTGGAAATTTGAATTTTGTAATTCTCAATAGATAGGGTATCTTCAAGGAATATGATGAACTAGGTCAACTTTTGTCTCTGGTCACACAATGCATGAAGGGATGCTCTAATTCCTAGTGTGACGGCCTTTACAATAATCCTTATATATGTTTAGGGTTGTGAGAAAAGAAACCTTATACAAATAACTAGGATATGCATGAAAAACAGATTTGGAAATCTGAATTTCGTAATTCTCAATAGATAGGGTATCTGTCAAGCAATTGTCAAGTATCGGGCTTAAACTGCCTTTTAAACCTCGATAGATACAATCTGTCGAGCTAGCTGTCAAGCTTTAAAATACAGCACTTCTTCACTTGTTTCTTGGACAGTTTTGCATGGCTTTAACTCTTGTTCCTTGAAGTGTTAAACCCATCCTAGATCTAACCAATTACAAGTAAAATGTGTTTTGTCAAAGAATTATCCAATTTTACATAACATATGTTCTAACAAGTTCCACATATGTCCTAACACTGCATGCTGTTGCTGAATTGATAACCTGCAACATTTTAAACCATGGAATCATTAGATGAGTATAATTTGAAGAAAACTGGTTATAAATGTATATCTTAATTTTTTCTAAGCACCATACTTTGTAATTTTAGAAGTATATTTGTCTAGTGTATCAAGACAGATGGGCTTCATCTAAGAGAATTTTAGATAAAATTAAGATATCGGGACATTAGATGACGGATTAACAACAATTCCATTATAAATATATTGCTTATCAATAGCTAGAAAAGTATACTTTTAAAAGAAAGTTCACTAAAAGGGTGGAAATATTAGCCTTAACAAAAGCTACGCTAAACATAGCTAATGAAATGATATCATGGAATTTAGTTAAGTCCTCTGGACTAAGTAGTATATAATTGTACTTATAAAAGGCTAAACTACCAATAGTTTCCAAACCAATGAAATGTCTTTATGTAATGTCGTTGTTTAAACTACCAAACTATGAATAGTAAATTATAAATTTATCTACTAATTTTTCACCTAAATATTTTGAATATCTTCTAATACTTCCTTCTTTTTTTAGGGAATTGTTGGTTGAGCCTTTCTAATTTGTTATAACAGTTCTCGAACTTTCTTCGGATAAAAAGCAGGGCTGTCATCTTAGAAAAGAAAAATATAGAGCCACCATAACTGAAGAGCTAAGATGCTGGGCTGTCACCTTCAAGTATTGATATTCCAATTTTTTAAAATCTATGAACAAAGAACTTCAGCCCCCCTAAGTTTGAATCCTGGTTCCATCCCTAGTTGCTAGATTTGAATCACAAGGAGAGGCAAAGAGAATTAAGCCTCACATTTTATCAATGGTTGATTTTATAGGCTAAAGACTTCTCTTCTATGGATATACTCTACCTAACAAGAGTAGTTACGTTCCATAGGTGAAGATGATCAACCAGAGGTGGAGGAAAGGAGGAGTTACAGTTGCTTGTGACTTTGTTAAATGTGAATGTTGGTGTTGCAGTAGTGATACTGGTGAGTGAGTGAGTGTGAATTGTTAGGACATATGTGTTTCACTTGTTAAGAACATATGTCATTCTTTGATGTAATTGGCTAATCCTTTGACAAAACGAACTTTACTTGTATTTGAGTAGATCTAGAATGTGTTTAATAATTCAAGAAACATGGTGTTCAAGTCTAGTATTAAAGCCATGAAGATTAGACCAAGAAACAAGTGAAGAAAAGGTGTTTAATAAAGCTGGACAGATAGCTTGATAGCTTCTCGACACCTCTCGACAGTTAAGCTATCTATCGAGATTTTCAACTTCTTCTTATCGCAATCTCGATAGCTTCTTGACAGCTGGTGGATCGATCGAGAAAGCTCCTGTCTCCTTGACAGCTTCTCGATAGCTGTATTTGTCGAAGTTTAAAGCTCGACACCCCCTCGACACCTCCCGATTGATCAAGGTTACGGGAATTCAGATTTTTAGATCTGATTTTTGGCCCATGATGACATGTATGTGTAGGGTTTCTTTTCTCACAACCCTAGACATATATAAAGCTCATTTTAGAGGCCATCACATAAGAGAATACAAGGAGAATATATGCAAAAGGTGACCGATACCTTATTCTCTCTGAAAGAAGCTACTGCATCTTTTGCGCCTTAGGGTTTTGTAACCAAGTGCTTCTTGATCTTCATTGTTGATGAATTGAAGAACTTTGCAGCCAACAATCTTCTTCTAGTTGGTGATTAAGTCGTGTACTGGGATCCGCGCAATTGATTAGTCACGTACTGGGATTCGTGCATCAAAGGTTGGCGTTCATATATTGAAGAGTTCAGAGGTTCTGAAACGGTAGAAGGTTTCTGCTGTAAGTTTATCTACGGGGATTGTAGAGTCTAGGGACAAAGGTTTTGTACTAGATCTGAAATTTTTTTTTACTATAGTGGATTGCTTTTCGGGAAGGTTTCCCCTCAGGTTTTTTACTGTGAAACTAGTTTGTTTCATTGGTTTTCCTAGGTCATAATATCTTGTTTTATTTATTTTTCCGCTGCATGATTTTGACATGATATTGATGTTTGTTTGTTTTAACAAGTTTTATTCATAATTAATCTAATTAACAACTTGGGTTTAAAATTTGTTAATTATATCAACCGGGGTCTAAATTTCCCAACATGAACAAATATTTTGTTGCAAAAGAAAACATAAGATGAATAGAGGCCAATAATAAGAGACAAGAAAGTGCAATGTTTCTTCTTCGTTGTTTCCTATTCTTTTCGGTCAACATCAATGCTTCAGAATTTCACAAAGGTAGGCCCTTTGTTTGCTTGCTTCTTAAAAAATTAAGCCCAAATGAAATTCAAATATCGATTAAATTCCAACTTTGACGAGTTTTATGTACAATTTTTTTTTTAAATCTCGCTTTTTTTTAATAATAAATATGATAGAATTTAAGCCTTGTTCCATGATAATTGCCCCTTCCATGTTTCTTGTTCATGTAGTTTGGTTGGTTCTTGTTTGGCTGCTTATTAAAAATGAAAATTATGAAACTTGACTGATATTCAAATGCGCGTTAAATTCAAATACATTGGATTTGGAATGTTTGATTTTTGTGGATCACCTGCTTGTGATTATAAGATAAATGCAAATTCCCCTTAGTGTCCATTTCTTTAATTTAGTTAACAAGATCGTTTGATGACCCGAGAAATAATTCCAAGTCGGTGCTTTCAAAATAGAGCTTTTTAAGCCCTCATTTTTTTTTTTTTTTTTTTTTTTTTCACTTTTTCAACGTAGAAGTATATATACTTTAACATACTTTCCAAAAAACAATTAAAGAAACTGATACCAAATGCATTAGAAACATGATATAATTTGGTGAATTTGTTTTATTCTTTAATGTAAATTTTTTTCATTCATTTAATTCAAAATTTATGCCTTAGTCTAATAAAATTAGCACATTGCCGATCATCAAAAGAACAAGTGCAATGAGATATAAAACCAAAAAATATATAGAAATAGCATTTAATTCATCATTCATGAATGCATGGCTGTGGATGTATTCATTATTCGTCGTTGGGTCTCATCTCCCTCATATTTATGTTTATTTTGGTGATTAGCACTACATGCATCTCATTGGACTAAGAGATAAACCTTGAACTAACTATAGCAATGAGACTAATGATCTAATTATTATTATTATTATCTTCTTCAGATTGCTGGAAATGCTCCAAGCCAAGGAAATCTCATGGTAAGTGTTAGGACATATGTAAATCATGTTAGGAACATATGTCTATATAGAATTGACTAATCTTTTGACAAAACGCACTTTATTTGTAATTGGGTAGTTTTAGGATGTGTTTAATACTTCAAGGAACAAGGTTTCAAGTTCAAGTGTTAAAATCATGCAAGTTTGTTCAAGAAACAAGTGAAGAAGTGCTGGATTTTAAAGCTCGACAGCTAGTATCTATCGAGGTTTAAAAGGTTGTTTAAGCCCGATGCTTGATAGCTGGTTGATAGATAGGGTATCTATCAAGATTTAAGAAAATCAGATTTTCAGTTTTGATTTTCATCCAATCCATGTATAGTTGTTTGGGCTTTCTTTTCTCACAACCCTAAACAGATATAAGGATTGTTTTAAGGGCTGTCAAAGGGAATGCACCTCAATGCAAAAAATTTTCACAAGCATATTGTGAACCGGAAACATATGCCCTAGTTCATTTCTCTCTTCAAGAAGTTGTAGTTTCGTATACCGTAGGGTTTTGTAACCAAGGAGCTTTGTGATCTTCATCGTGTTGATGAACTGAAGAACTTTGCAGCCAATATCTTTCTCAAGTTGGTGTGTAAGTCGCGTACTGGGATCCGCACATTGAATTGGTTAGTCACGTACTAGGAGCCGTGCATTGAAAGGAGATATTGTCACTACAGAATAAGTCCAATTGGGTATTGAAGTAAGGGTTCAACTGTAGGTTGGTATAAGGTATTGAGATTTCTTTACTTATAACCGCTTGTTGTGATAATAGTAGATTCTCAGGAGTGGTGACTTTAAAATCACCCGGTAGGGTTTTTGCCTTGTAAATTTTCCTCATTCGTAAACAAATCACCGTGTCAATTTATTTTCCACTACATATTAACTTAGTTGGTGATTTGTTTATGCTACCACGCTTATTGCATGCAAATTGAATTAATTAATTAACTTGACTAATTAATTGGTTAATTCATCACAAGGAGTTAATACATTCTTAACATATCAGTAAGAAAAGCACTGTAGCTTCTAAATGATTTTTCTAAATTTCTGCAATGGAAAAGGCCAAATCCATCATAGATAAACCTAGATGAACACCAGGAATAGAGTCCAATAATTAGAAGATAAAGAAATGAAAGTGTATTTTTGTATATTTTTTTTTCTATTTTAAAATATGATAGAATTTAAACCTCGCTCCATAATAATTACCCTTTTATGTTTCTTTACAGTTTCTATTGCAAAGAATCAAAGCAATAAAATGAAAGGTCAATAATAATTCAAGTGGTTTGCTTGGTCGTGTTTGGCTGCTTATGAGAAATGAAAATAATGAAACCCAATTGAAATTCAAATACTATGGATTTGGAATGTTAGGTTTTTGTGGATAACGTATGTGTGATTGTAAGAGAAATGCAAATTCCGCTCAATGTCTATATCTTAATTTAGATATTTTTTATTGGTCCCCTCAGTGACATGAGAAATAATTCCAAGTCGATGCTTTCAAAATGGAGCCATAGTCTTGCTCCTTCACTAGTGCGTATACTTATTTTAATTTTTTTCTGACTCTTTAGACTTTGGATATTGGCTTCTTGACTTGGACTTGGTCGTAAAGCTGATGCTTAAATATCAGTATCGCTTTCATTTTCATTTTGTGCATTTTCAATTTACATCTGTATGATTATTTTAAAAATAAAAAGTAAATTATCTCTATTTAAAAATAATACAAAAACACTGATAGCCAATATCCAACAAGCATTGAAACACTATTTTGCCGATTTAGAACATCAAAGGAAACATAGCTTAACATTGTGAAAGATTTCAATGATTTTGAAAAAGTCTATCTTGATGGTAATGTGCTAAGCTTCATGTTTATTTCTGAAACTATCATGCATGTGCCATGCTCCTCTAGCTCTATAGTCTTTCACCTTCCCAAATTTTAACAAACGATTCAAGACCTAAAGTGACAAAGGCTTTGAATACAAATGAAGGAACCAAAAACCTATACCTCTAGAAATAATTTATGGACAAGTATTAAAGTGCAGATATTCTTGACTTAGAACCAAAACACTCCAGTCCAGGCCAACAACTGCCATATAAATGTAGTCGGTATACCCAAAAAAAAACAAAAAGGCAATCCTAACACGCTGAGAACTTGGTGTAATCTTACAAATTTGTGCCTATAATCACAGGTTTACTAGTAATCATTCTGTCAAATTCACGGTCTAGACCGTCCATCACTGACAGAGAGCATAAGTAGATCTCCATGCTGTTGTTTTTTCGATAATTCAACAGCATGGCGATCTACTTATGCTGTCTGTCAGTGATGGATGGTCCATACTGTTGTTCATGTTCATAAAATGTCAATCTTCAAATTGGTCACACTGTTCTGGTGATGCTAGGATTTTTAATTTTCACAATTACATGTTGCTATGTACAAAGCATTCATAAATGTAGCGTAATAGTTGTAATTTTTTTTTAAATTTTTGGGTAAGTGAAAGACTAAAGGTAACGCCGTCTGTGGGGATTGAACCCACGACCATGTGGTTAAAAGCCAAAGGCTCTACCTCTGAGCTAAGACAGCATAAAATCAGTAAAAAATATAGGACGGAAATAGTGACTATCCAGAGAAACCATACAGAAAGAACAATGCAGTAGGGGCTCCTATCCATGACCAAGAAGCATGAAGCAATGTGATACCGTCCTGCATTCTAGAGAACAAATTTTGCATGCAGTTGTATCTTGCATCTGAGGATTAATTGCAAGATGGGTTTTAAGAGATTATTAGTTATGATTTACATATCAGACATCCAAAAAACAGATTAACAGCAATTAAATTATAAATGTATTTCTAATCAGTTGCCAGACAAGTGTGATATTTCTAATGAAAGTACACCAAAAGGGTGGTCTAGCTGAAACATTAGCCCCAACAAAATTTATGCCTTGATAGAATGATAATAGCTAAAATAGGCATGACTTTGTTTCCTTTTTCGATAACGTAGGGAACTTTTCTAAATAAGAGCCCTTTAGAATCGCCTATAGCTAGTGAAACCTATAGGCAACTGATCCCACCCTCCAATAGTAGTTGTAATTTTCGGTGCATTCACCCTTGATGGGATAAGTAGTTGCCTTCTGCAGAGCAAGTGTGTGCCACCCTCACAACGGGGGTTCATACACAAATCCGACAAACATTGTAGAGATCATTCATTGTTCATTTTCTCCCTGACCTACTGCACTCGACTCCCCATGTTTATACCCTTGCAAGTACTATCCTCCTTCCACTTATCAATTTCACAAATTCTTCCCATCTTTCTTCTTTCCATTATTACCATCACAAGCTCCAGCATTCCAGCAATAAAATCCCTTATTCCCTCTTTAGTTTCAATCAATATCAAAAAAATTCTGGCTTCCCTTTGTTTCTTCTCTCACATGTAAATTAAGCAAAGAGAAAGCAAGAACTCTATATATTATTTTTAACCTTTTCAATTTCATATTCATGCAAACATGCATTTGAGTCATTGCAAAATGCCCAAAAACGAAAAAGAAGGAAACTTTGCAAAATGTAGGAACCCAGTTCAGAAAAATTAAGGCCTAGCACAAAGGCATTGAAATTAAAAAAAAAAAAAAAAAAAAAAAAAAACCCCAAAACTTCAGCAGTTACAAAAACCAAGAAAATCACAATGTCCCAGAAAGTTTACCACAACAAACCGTGAAATAAAATTGGATAGAGACCTGGTGGAGAGAGCAGAGTAGAGTGGAAAGGCGAGGTCTTCTGAAGGCATTGAGACGATCAGACGAAACCCATTTTTGTTTTCTGATCATTTTACTGTGTGTGTTCTGTATTTGAGTATTTCTGTTATTGCCGTTATTGTTGTTGTGATGTTTTAAGGTATTTCTTCATTCAATTCTTTGGTCCTTGCTAGTGTTCATTGGCCCAAGCCCAAGATGAACGGGCCATTATTAGATTGACTTTGATCTTCTTTTTCTTTTTTCTTTTTTTGATGAAGACTTTGATCTATTCGTTATGCCTTTCCTTTATCTTAATTATAAATTTATTATAATCGTTTATCAAAAAAAAAAAAAAATTTATAATCATCTCAACTGTACAAGTATATTTCAAGTTTCAACCTACTAATCTAACATACAAGTTTTTTTTTTTTTTTTTTTGGAAATGATGGGTGGGTTGAGTTAGGTTAGATTGGATTTTAATATTATTTTTATTCTAAGTTTAGGTTTGGTTGAGTTTGACTTGACGAAATTATCACTTTGCCCATTTGTCAATTTTTGATTCGATTACATCTCTTACACATGAGACCACCACTAGTACTTGGTAAAAAGTAATTCAATATCACATGTCCAAGTTGTAGCAGTGTTTGTGTTCATACACTATTTGTATTCTTCTTTGGTCCTTGGTTGTGTTCATTGGTCCAAGGTCCAAGCCTAAAGCCCAAGATGAACCGGCCGATATGGGTTCAACTTGTGGTGTTAGTTATAAATAAATTTATAATAATTGGTACAAATATATATATATATATATATATATATATTTTGTTGTGATTATGGTAATTAGAGATTTGCATTTAACTCCTCAAATATGATGAAGCTCACCCAATTCAACCTAACTCGAGCCTTATATTGGATTTTCATGGATTGACAGACTAAGATGAGAATTAAAAATAATAATTTTAAAGCTCAGGATGGATTGCATTTTGGGTTTTTCCGTTTTGATTGGCAAGATTTTCAACCTAACTGACTTGACCCAATCCATAATTTTAGATTTGTTTGTTTATTTTATTTTATTTTATTTTATTTGGATTTTGAGACTTAGTTTAAATTTATTAGTTTGATTTATTTTGGTCTTTTGAGACTTTGAATATTTTTGCTCAATTATATAAAGTGCAATCATGCATTGAATTATAGGCCTAAATAGTTAAATGAAAATCTAATTTTTTTTCCATTTGACTAGACAAAAATTTCCAACCGACCACCTAATCCAAGTCAAACCAATGAGACCCAGCCATATAAGAGTTGTGATGTTCGTCTTCCGAAATAATGAAAGGATTTTTCAATTGAAACAACTTTAAAAGTTACAGTCGTCAATTGGTTAATTTTCATTAGGAGAAATGCATGAAGAGGAAGATACTTTTGTAATCTCAGGTGTCGTAAAGTAGCTGGGTAATTTGACATCAAACAAATTTGATTATAACTAAACCATTCAAGAATTTGACATGATTCTTTCTCTCCATCAAACAACTGCCTTCTTCAGATCATGACGATCTTTTCAAGGATTCCATCATTTTTGAACATATACCATTCGGCTTCATGTTTTTCATTGGATCTAAGAGGTAGTTTCTTTCATATTTGATGATGACTCCATGTTAACAAGCCAACTCCAAGACCTCAGACTTGCAGCCAAAGCCTCTGCCTAAATGTATGCCCCATTCAACCCTTTCACTGAATGTGTGAGATTATTTTTCAACCGACTTGCATGCATAGCCCAAGACCAGTTACCTGAATAAAATGGAACAAAATTAACGAAATATTAAAATCCATAAATAATACTGGACACAAAAGATTTCAATAACTTTTCTTGTCCATGATAAAATTCATTTATCCATCTATAATGTATTCAAGAGCTTCCACAACGAAATATCATGCAAATATCAAATTATTGTCAACAAAAGCAAAAGCCTTCTCAGTATTTTGACATAATATTCAAGAAAATGCGTCTAGGGAGATTTATTAAGTGCTCAATCATCTTACCCAAATACTTGGCTATCTTGGCACTGTCAGTTTGTGTGAGTTGCTAACTATGGAATGTCTTATTTATATTTATGTTTCAATTGCTACATGAACCTTTTTTTTTTTCTTGATTACCTTTTGTCTTAATATTGCCACTCATTTTTTGATCTATTTTCATGTTGTTTAGAAGACCGAAGAAAATTTAGACATTGACACCATCAATCACAAAGTGACACCATCCACCTGAAACCCCATATGCACAAATCCACCAAGAAAAGTGGGTGCCCTTCTCATCATATGACAAAATATGCAGTCTATATAGACATAAATGAGACAATATATTTCAAGGTTACCACTAATCCAATAGAAATATGGCCCATTATGATTGAAATTGTGACTTTCTCAGAAATGATTAATAGGAAGAGGGTAGCAACCAAAAATTTGGTTCATTATTTTAAGTTGTAGATTCTCAGCTGTGAAGTTTCCTCTAATTTTCTTATACACACAATGAGAGTACAACTAATAGAAAGCGACTGCACATAGAACTATCTCCATGAAAAGGTGAGGTAGAAGTGAGGCGAATATTTATTCAAAAAGCTAAATGTTTACTCCTAAAGTGATTGGCAGCATGACTTTTTGAAAATAATATTTCTCTAAGAACCTTGCAATCTTATTAATGCTCCTTATTATCAAAAGTGACAGAAGGTTGACCTTATCCTCGATCTGGAGCAGTCATGTTCTTATCATCCTCTGTCATACAACTGCATAGAATTTCATTGCATTCCCACCAAAAGTGACCTCATCCATATGTCCAAAATGTTGCCATGATTTTGGACTTGATTGGACCTGGAAATAAAAGGAAATATGGCAGGTAAAAAGATTTCCTACAACTGAAAAAATACAGCATATAACATATAAACAAGGAGGTTAAAAATGACTAGATATATTGTCTTCAACTTGGTGAAGAAAATTTATTAATGAGATTGGTAGAATGAGGAATGAATTCTTATAAGTTCTTGCGTTATTATTCATGATTTTACATCTTGGAAGGTGCTACCTATCATATGATCCAAGTTCACATTGGAGGAGAGGGGCAACTACCTGAAAAATCCAAACATGCAGGATGGTATTAAAGCATAAGAATATTGAGAAAGAAAATAACAGAGTGCAAATAACTTAACACTCTTTTCTTGTCTACATTGAGTAAGTTGTAAGAATATAGGCTCCAGTGATGAAACAAATAGCAAACCCGATCAATATAAGTTAACATAGGGAGATTTGGCCACCAATAGTTGTTGGGTAAATTTTCTTTAAATGACAGAAAATGATGATGACAATGACAACTCTGCAGTTTCAATTCTAGTGAATGTGTTAATGAAACTTGTGAGAAATTTTGAGCTTGAGAAGGTTACAACAATGGTGGATTTGTAACTGTGTGAAAAATGAGAGAGAGAGAGAGAGAGAATTGAGAGTAGTAAAACTGAATTGTATTTCAAGCTCAATCATAATACAATACACTAAGATTCTTTTTATAGTAAAATAGCTTAGACTAAAAACTAGAACCTTATAGAAGGTTCTACTATAACAAAAAATCTAACAAACCTATAACAACTTCTAATCAGATATTTTGAGTATGATACAGCTGTCAAGAAAATATCTAAATCTGCACTATACGGACTGAGCTTCTGCAGAGAAGAAGAACAGAGGATTTCAAGATCAAACACACATATCAAACAATGGATTAACAGCAATTCCATTATAAAAATATCTTATGAACAACTAGAAAAGTTAGAAATTTAGAATAAAAAGTTCACCAAAAGAGTGGTCTAGCCAAAATATTAGCCTTAAGAAAAGCTACGCTGAACATAGCTGATAAGATAATCTTAAAAGGCTAAACAACTGACAGCTTCCAAAACCAATGGGATATCTCTATGAAAAGCCATTGCTCAAACCACCAACTTAAGCATAGTAAAATGTAAATTTAACTACTAATTGTTCAGGAAAATGTTTTCAATATCTTCTGATGCTTCCTTCTTTTCATGGGAACTGTTGGTTGAGTCTTTACATACCATAGCATATAAGATGTAATGACTTACAATATTATTATAGCAATTCTCAAACTTTCTTCAGGAAAAAAAAAAAAAACAGGAGTGTCATTTTTTCATTTTTTCTTTTAAAAGTGCCACCATAAATGAAGAATACATATCAAAGTTATAAATTGTGAAAAACTAAATGTGACAAATCCATTGGTCATGGAAGTCTCGCATGGGAAGAGAGACATGAGAGAGAGATGTGCTTAAGGTTCAACAGCCTTTGACAAAATGATAATAGCTAAAATAGGCATGAAAGTTTTGCAGAAGGATCTATAATTAGCTTTGATTATTGTGAAAACTATATATTAGAACAATCAAGGGTTTTGGGTTCTATGTAAGTTGACTTATCAGATTTCACAATAACATGTTAGAAAGAGGTTCCCTATTTACTTAAGTAAACCAAACTAATTCCAATTATACCTTAAACACTTCTGATCAAAAAGTTTAAGAGGACAAAATTAGGATGTACCTCAGAACTTTTGATTTGAACTTCCTTGATGACATGAAGGGCTAAGTGTTTTTTTTCCAGATGCTTCTCACCCATATAGTTCATAGATTCTACCCTGTAAAGTGCAGAGGAAACCTTTTACCAAAGTTGTAATGACTCCAAACTAACTTAAGATTGAGATCAAACCAATAAACAAAGGATCATTAGTAAAATATAAAACTCTTTATATATACTGATAGGCTATAATTTCAAATTTTCATCAAGAAACCCTTATCAGCTGAGTATTTATAAGCGCATCAAGTGTCAACAATGAAAATGCAAGCTATACATCATCAACATTATCCATGCAAGTAAAGCAAAGCAAATAACATAGTACATCATGCAAGCAATAAGAAAGACAAAAATAATGTTAATTTTTTCCCCACATCCCACATTACACAGCTCCTAAGGAATTTCTAAACTTTGAGCGTGATAATAATAACCTAGCCGGAGGACCATATATTAAAGGCCGGAAACTTGAACATTATATTAATAATCTACAGAAAGTACCAAAAATTAAAAACCTATAGGAAGTATCCAAAGCCTTGAAAATGAAAGTAAAGGGTACCTAAATCTAGAGGTCAATAGTGTTCATTTGGTGGATTTAGCCTAATTAATATCCAGGAAGAATCAAGGTTTTTAAGTGTAAAATGAGATTAAAAAAATATAGCTTTCACACACAAAACTACATATATCTTCTTTGGTGTTCACTGAGTAAAAAAATTGAAGTTTGTTTTTTTTAGGATTAAAATAACTATGGATTTAATAGTTAAGGGTTTGGAAATTTTGAAGAAGCTATGCATATGCTCACCACCAAACATGTGGCAAGCATGAAATTTTTGCTTCGTCAAATATTCACCGTTCGTAATCCTCCAAATCTCAGAGCTATAGCAAGTTTTCATGAGCTAGTAAATATCACAAGTGCATGTCGTGAGCCAAAAAACCATTGTAATGACAACATAGATTCTCTACCAAAACAACAACAAGTTTTGAGAGAGCCATGTGTGACCTACGAGAAAGACCGAATCAATCAAGTACGCATAGGTGAGACACTAAGCTACTTTAATGGCTAATTCAATGTCTTTCTTTGTTACTTGCACATCATCATGGATTTTTTTACATTCAAACTCTGAAAACTCACCAGGAAAAGAAGTTTTAAGCTAAAGGAATTCTTTTTCCTTAGAAGAATCTTCCACGAAAACTTGACAAAACTTAAAAAACAAGAGGCATAAATTATATTCAAAATTGTGTGAATCTCAGCAAAAAATGGAGGCCAAATTTACAGGCAACTTATACAAAATATTCACCAATATCTCCTTGGCATTGTCATCTTGATTTAGAACAATCTTCAGTCTTCAGTCCTCTTTGGGCATTAAGGCCACTCAGTAGATATGACAACTTTGGGTGTTTAAAATACCAAAATTTCAAAATAGATTGACATTCGAAACCAATTATTGATGGCTAAAGCAAACTTCTAGGCAGTATTCCACTTCCATAAAATTCAAATTTTCACATTGTTGGCTTACCAAATATTCTAATGCTATTAGGTATTTTACATCACATGAAAAAATTTTCAAAATTCAATATTTTTTTAATTAAATGATAAAGCACAACAAAGAATTTCATTTGAATAACTCCAATAACCAAGAAGCAGAGACAAAAAATCAATAACACACACATGACTCAAGTTACTAAAACATTGTGCAAATTAGATAATACATGAAATATAATTGAGATCATAAATATAAACACACATCACTCCATTAATCATTACAAACACTAAATGCACACCACAATGTTATTAAAATTATTTACAATACAAGAGAAGGTTGAGACTTTCGGTGTTGCTTGTTATGGTTGAATTGATAAGCTGCAATGTTTTAAAGCATGGAATCATTAGATGAGTATAAATTGAAGAAAATCCACTGGTACTAAGAAATGTAAATCCAATGCAATCACTCACTAGATTGAACATTGAAAACTAAAAATTAAAAAAATATCTTACCATTGGCAATTTTAAGCGCAAGGAACATCCTTTTCAGAGAAAACAATCTCCCAAGAACATCTGTCAAAAAAGAAACAAGAGGAATCAAATATATTTAAAATAATGCTAATTTCACAAAAATATAGATTTCATACTTCCTTGATAATATGACTTTATAATTGCAAGTTACACATGGGTCAGGTTTTATATTTTTGCATCGCGTCTACTCTTAGTAAGAAAATACAGGCCAAGTAAGCTCATTAACACCATGTTCAGTTCACTTTTAGAGAGAGGAAATGAAAAGATTACAAGATTTTAAAATTTTCTCCCATCAAAGACAAGAATAGAGTTCATAATTTGTCTACTCTTTCATTCTCCATAGACTCAATCTTTAAAACCAAAAAACAAGGTGACAATTATCTTTTTCATTCCATAACATACTTTTTTTTTTCAATTTATTTCTATCTTAAATGATCATTGCCCTTTTGTTAAAAAAAAGAAACAAAAAATGGGTCTTGGTTAGTTGTTTTTTTATATTGTGATTTGTTAGGTTTTAAAGACTTAGGATTTTATGCATTTAGAACTCTAATGTGTAATGTTGGCAAACCATGATCAAAACAATATGTTTAGTCTTGTTTAGGCTTGCTTAGAGTTATGCAATTCATGTAAAGTTGGAATCGAGAGGCTACAAATGTATTAGTGCATTTCGGTCTGGCTCGATCGAACGAAGGATAGACTCGATCGATCGAAAGTCGGCCAGATTGCATTTTCTGCAAAATTTTCAACTCAGCCCTATCTCATTAAACGTTTAGGGTTTTATGTTTTTGCCCTAGGTATATAAGGCAAAACCCTGGCCACGTTTTGAGAGTTGCTCCTGTTGTATTGCTGCTCATATTTTTCTGTTTTGTGTAAATCTCTTGTGAGATCTAGAGGAGCTTTCTTTTACACAAAGCTTAGGGTTTTTAAGGTAGAGATATTATCTACATCTTGATGATCAACAAAGTTGCTGCCATTGGAGCTTAAAGAATAACAAGCATGGGTGCTTGTACTTGATTGGAGAATCCAAGAAAGAAGGAATCCGTGGATTCGGAGCTTGCACGTAATCGTGTCAGTAAGTTTTACTGGTGGGTAGCATTAGGAAGTCAAGCGGGGAGCTTGTAAGTCTTTTTCTATGAACTTCGATTCTTTTATAGTGGATTCAGGTTTACCTTGAGAATAGCTAGGTCAAATCCTCTCCAGGTTTTTACCGTGTGGTTTCCTGGATCATCATATTATTGTGTTCTTTTTATTTTCGCTGCTTTATATTCTTGATATGATTGTGTGATAGTGATAACCTAGAATTGCATAATTTGACTAAGTTAATCACTTGGCTAATAACTAGGTTAATCCAATTGTTATTTTAAGGGGTCTAAAAACCTAACATGATTCAATTCAATTCCAAAAAAAAAAAAAAAAAAAAAAGAGAGAGAGAGAGAGACAAGAGTAGAGTTCATAATTCGTCTACTCTTTTATTCTCCATAGACTCAAATCTTTATAACAAAAAAATGACAAATTATCTTTTACATTTCAAACTTACTTATTTTTGTTTCAATTTATTTCTATCTTAAATTATGAACCAAGGAAAAGTAGGAAAAAAAATCATATTATTGCTATAATATGTATTACCCTTTTATTTTTAAAAAAGAAAAAGAAAAGTAGAAATGATTTCTTGGTTGGTTGTTGTTTATTGTGATTTCATTTCACAAAGAATCAGACTTTTAGGTTAGTAAGATAGAAAAACAGAGCATACGTAGAAGAGAAGAGGAAGAAAGATTTAAGCCCTTACCTAATCAAAACTGAATTTGACCATCTTACCCCAATCTTTACCGACCTCTTGCTCATAATCTCTCCTCAATTCAGGACAACCATCAATCTCCAGTTCTCTTAGGGCAGTGAGGCGATTCATCCCTTCTGGCAGAGACGATAATTTTGGGCAATTCCAAATCTGAAGCTTGCGAAGAGAATTGAGATCGGGAAGCCACTCTAGTAATACCCCCAAGTTCTCACAATCAGAAATATATAAAACTTGTAGAGTGTTGGCAGATCCTTTAAGCCCTTGGGGCAAACTCACTAATCGTGGAAATTCCCAAATAATGAGTGTTTGAAGCCTCATCGGTTAGTCATCCCCTTCCATTAAATTCAGTCTTTCACAATTTGTAATTTCCAGATATTCCAATGCAGTTAGGTGTTTCATACCTTGCAGCAATGATATCAGGCTTTCACAATTTCCGAAGATCAAGTAGTGAAGGGCGGTGAGGCGTTGGATTCCTTCATTAAAACACTCTACTCTATGACATTTGTAAAAGGACAAATATCGAAGAGAAGGCATGCACTCGATACCGTTGGCAGGTAAACGCGTTTGATTTGTGGTTATTCCAAAATATCTGAGGCTAACCATCTTTCTTATATCCCTTGGCAACTCTTCAATTTCTTCACACTCAAATAATATCAAAGTTTCCAAATTTTGTAGATCGCAAATGGAGTCAGGCAATTTCTTCATTTTCTTATTTCCAAGTAAGTTGAGATACCTCAAATGCTTCAAAGTACTAATTGAGCTTGACAACGTTTCCAACATTAAATATCTTAAAATTAGCAAGCGCAGGTGCTTAAACCTTGAGATGCATGTTTCCACCAAAGATTCATTAACATTAATAAAACCAAATTGGTCGCCATCATCATATGAGAAATTAATAGTCTGCAAGTTGTTACTCAAGTTGTGTAAAAAAGTTATTGTTGCATCAACACCCAACTTATGGTCCAAAATTGAAACTTGTCTAGCCTTTTCAAATTCGTTGGTGTTATTAGTGTCTTCAATTAAGCAATAATTATTTTGTGCAACATATAAGAAAGATCATGTAACAAATCATGTATTTTAAAGGTCAAATATAAAGTGCTATGCTCTTCAACTTCTTGAAAGAGAGATCTTGATGATAACTCTTTTATATATTGTATTCCAATATCTTTCAACTCTTGAGTACTTTTGTTGGACTTTTTGAGGAGCCTATTTGCCATCCAACACTGAATTAAGTCCTCATTATTATATCTAAAATCCTTTGGATACAATGAGCAATAAGCAAAACATTGTTTCAAGTATGATGGCAAGTAATCATAACTCAATCTTAATGCGGATAAAATGCCGTTTTCCTTTTGCTCTAGTTTCCATATTGCGTTATCCCTTATAGAGATCCAATCACGCTTCTCGATTTTAGAATAAAGCAAGCTCCCTAAAGTTTTCACAGCCAAAGGAACATCTCTGCATTTTTTCACAATTTCCTCTCCAATTTTTACTAGTTTTGGATATTGTTCATACTCTCTTTCATTGAATGCACACCTCTTAAACAAGGACAAACAATCCTTGTCTGGAAGACCCTTTAAATCATGGATTGGTCCAGGAGCCATCGTTAAGGCAACTTTGTGACTACGTGTAGTGACGAGAATTTTACTTCCTTGTCTTGCTTCTATTAACAAACTCTTAAGTTCAGTCCATTTTTCACGATCCTCGTTCCAGACATCATCCAAAACGATAAAAAATCTTTTTTCCTTTAGAATACAGTGTAATCTAGCTTGCACTTCATCCATACTCATATTCTCACTAATTTCACCGCCTGCAGATTTGAGGATTTCCTTTGCTAATTTTAAAACATTGAAGTCCTCTAACACACACACCCACATTTTGGAATCAAAACTTTTATCTATCCTTTCATCGTTATACACCCACTGAGCAAGTGTGGTCTTGCCCAAACCTCCGATTCCCACTATAGAAATCACTGAGACTTTATGATCATCACTTGAGTGCATCAAAAGATCTATTATCTTTTGTTTGTCATCATCCCTCCCAATAACATCACAATCACGAACAAAGGTGTGGGTCTCCCTATGCACAATTCGCTTATCATCGTCTCGCTCCTCAAGCTGAAATTGATTTCTATCCTTTGCTATTACATCTAATCTCTCTCTGACGTCCTTGACTCTATGACCCATTTTAATACCGAAAGCAAGTGGATTAGATGATGAAAAGAAACGACGTACCTTTCTACCAGTGCTTCCATGTGTTTTCACCACCTGTCTCCGTAGATCTTCACACTCGAATTCGTCCAGCACATCCATGATATCATAAAAGACATCTTTGAGTTGCTCAAGCCAAACACTCATGCCTCGGTTTTTCACTTGCTTCTCCTCGGCATCCAGCAGAACAGCTTGAACGGAGGTCATGGTGAGCTTAAGCTTTTTCAAATCGCTTGCAATGTTCCATGCCAAGGAAATCTCTTGGTAAGCAAGGGGCCCAAACTTGGCAATGACTTTTTCTGCAACGGAAAAGGCCAAGTCCGTCATTTTTTGTTTTTGTTCTCTGAGATGAAGGAAGGAAGAGAGAATGTTGCTTAAGTGTGATCAGTGTTCTGCTGCAGATGAATTGAAAGTGCTACATTTCTTTTTCGCTGTTTTTTTTTTTTGGTTAAATCTTTTTCGCTGTCTCTTAAGTTTTCTTTGTGTTCGTGTGTGTGTGTTTTTTTTCCCTTAATAAAAAATAAAAATTCACGTGAAGGACAACTGGCCCTCTGGCAATAAAACCTATATAAAATTCGAACGCATTTTAAATTCTCCGTGCAAGTAGCCAATAAGAAAAGAGGAAAGTGCGCTGTTCTCACTGTCTAGTTTCATTAAACAAATCTCAAAATCAACGCTTCCAAAGTGGTGACATTTTTTATTTTGGGTCATGCTAACGAGTGCCCTTAGAGCACTCTTTAAGAACCTATTTTAAGAAAATTTTAACATCACTTTTATGGGAAATGAAAAAATCTGTCAAAACATTAATTGCTTTTTTTTCTTTTCCCATAAAAACTTTCTTTAAATTGATTCTTAAAAAGTGCCCTAAGAGCACTCGTTAGCATTCCCCTTTAATTTTTTATGTCTCACACATGACCTTTTTTAAAAAAAATTTATTCGATAATAGGGTAATTGGTCATGGAGATTTACTACATTTGAATCTTTTTCCTTTGAAAATATTATGAGTACTTATACGTTGATTTTTCCCCTTTTTTTGTGAATTTCTTTTATGTATTTCTTAACCACATGCTTCTTTTAGTTCAAACTACAATTAATACACACTTATTTATTTAATTTAGCCAAAATATTATATTTTAAATTTTTAAAAATAAAAAAGGAGTGTAAATATAAATAATTTAATGCTATATATATGGGGGATGTGGCTGAATTTAAATGTTAAATAAAATGATATGAGAAAAAAAATAAAAATAAAATACATAACAATAAACTCTAACTTATCCAAATAATTCTACGTAATATAATAATAGTACATTCTTATATACTATTTTTAATTAGTTATAATGCAATATGATAATATTTAACAATCAAGGTCATAGAAAAATTTTTAAAAAAAAAACTTAAAACACAAAACTAAATCCCATCAACCAAAATAGAGTTCTAAAGAATACAAAACTTTATCAAGCTAAAATAGAGATGCAAGAAAAATAAAAATAAAAATCCTTGGGAGAAAGAGTAGGAAATAACCACTTTTTTGTGAGAGAAAATTATGTAAAGAATTGAAGAGTGAATGACAAATTTATACTAAGAGGATGATAATAAAAAGGAAAAAAAATAAAGGCAGATAAAAGGAAAGAGAAAGAGTGATATCAAGGTAGAATGTTTTGAGAGATGAAAAGGTAAAGAGAATGAGAAAAGTTGGAGAAAGTGTAAATGTAAAAAAAAAAATAAGTACAATTTGATGAGCACAATTTTCTTTTATTTGAATTTTAGTAAAATATTACATTTTTTATTTTTTAAAACAAAAAAGAGAGAAAATATAAATAATTTAATGATAAGGAGGATGTGGTTGAATTTTAATATTGAGTAAAATAGAAGAGAAGAAAAAAATAAGAAAAATTAAAAGATATAACAATAAACACTAAATTACCCAAATTATGCTATGTAATGGAATACTATTTTATTTTTATCTACTATCTTTAATTTTTTATAATGTAATCGGATAAAATTTAACAATCAAAGAGCAAAATAATAATAATAATAATAACTTTTTTTTTTAGGAAAATAATAATAATAACTTAAAACACAAAACTAAATCATATCAACCTAAATTAAAGTTCTTAAAAATACAAAAATTTATCAACCTAAAGTGGAGATGCAATAAAATATAAAAATCCACCAAAACATTGAGAGAGACAGAGAGAGAACCTTTTTGTGAGAGAAAACTATGCAAAGAATGGAAAAGAGTGACAAATTTATAGTAAGAGGGAAGGGATAAGAAGAGACAAATAAAGGAAGATAAACGGAAAGATGAATAGCAATATTAAAGTAGAGGATAATGAGAAGATGAAAAGGTAAGGGAAGAAGAAAGGTTGGAGAAAGTGTAAATATTTAAAAAATAAGTGAATGTAAAAAAAAAATTATAGGAAAATTGGAACTAAAAAAGAAATATATATAGATATTAAAACCGACAAAGAGGAATATGTAACGTCAATAATTTATTTATATTTTTTTGTAAAAAAAATAGGAATAAATAATAAATAATAATTATGTGGTGAATGACGTGGCGATGAGGTGGCGCAATAGGAGCTTAGTAGCAATAAATGCCGCGCTTTAACTTTTAGTAATATGCAAACTGCAGTTTTTGATCTCTCGATCTCCCTCTCCTTCTCCGTTCTCTGCCTCTTAATTTCTCTGTGTCTCTTTTCTCTCGGTCTCTTTCTCTCCTTTCTCCGTATCAATCTTTCTTTTCTTTTCTTTTTTCTTTTTTTTAAGCGGTTAGTTTCTCCTTTTATAGCAAGAGGGTTCCAAACAGTGTTTTAACTTTGTGAAAAATTATAATTTATCGCTTTTAACAGTGTTGTAGCGTTACCAAACAATATAATGTATCGCTTTTTAAAGTGAAATGTGTCTGAATTTTTAATAAGCACTTATCCTATTTGTCATTACCTCCTTAATTGTAGGAACTCACTTTCTCTTAGCTTCTGCTATTATATATATATATATATATATATATAGAATATAGATATAGACAAGGTAGTTTTTGTTTTCACAAATTTGCTTTTTTACAATTTTAATATCAAACTAAACAACTTTTATATTCTCATTAGAGTTTAAAAGATGATAAGTTCCCATAAAAACTATCTTGCGAAGATACATATGCGAAAGTTGTTAATTTTATATACACAATATATTTTATAAAGTCTGACCAACTCTAGTATCAAAATATAATTGTTTATATATGTGTATGTGTGCATGTATGTGATTATTTATCTTGACTCATGACTACTATGTTAGTACCAAAATTTGGCCCCCCCAAACAAAAAATCCTAACTCTGCCTCTGCTTGACACGTATCTAACTCAATGGTTTTCTTTGTTTGCTTCTTCCTCTTCTTTCTTGTAAAGTTGTAATTTACAACTTTGTTTTTGTTGGCTTTTATTCCGTGCTAAATTTGATTGTAATTATGTTCAATCGTTTAAACCCTGTATCTGTTGTGGGATTTGTTGTAAGGGTTGTGTGATAGAGAGAGCATATGAAGACTCAAGCATTTGAAGAATGAAGAATTCTCGCGGGTGCCTCGCGACCTAGCATCCCGCGAAGTGAATCATGTGCCAGGCACATGCTGGAATGCGAAAGGTCAGGCCAGGTGGAGACAGCTGTGTCTCGCGAGTATCTCGCGGGTAAGGCCTTCCCGCGAGACACCCGCGAGGCATTCTGTTCTGCTAGCCTGTACTTTTTGAGTCACACCTTTTGCACCTATCCTATATATACCATCATTACCCACAATTGTTGAGGAATGCTTTAGAGAGAAAACCCTAGCCAAACACATTGGTAATTAGAGATTGTCCTCCCCATCTTTCTCTATACATTTTGCTTGTGGTATTTCCTCAACCCTTCCCTCTCCATTATCCATATCAGTGAGAGGTTGATAGCCCAAACACTTACCACACCTTGAGAGTGCTGTGTGACGTTTTGGTGCTGCTGGGAAGCATTGGAAGAAGCCTTGAATGGCAGATGCAACATGGAGCTTGTTGCGGGATCCGGATAACTAGGACAAGACACGGTTCCGAGAAGCCTTGTTGGAGTAGGAGCTTGGAGGGCTTAGGTACAGCGGGTAGAATAGGCTTGGAGGGTCTTTTGCTAACCCATGTATCCCAATTGATTGTCTAGTGGATCGATTACCGCTTGGAGGGCGGCGGAGAGGTTTTTCGCCGAGGTCTTCGGTTTCCTCTTCGATAACACGTCTCGGTGTTATCTGTGTTTGCATCTTTCTTCCCTACTCTTGTTTATTTCATTTTTACTGCTGTGTTGCTTTAAATATGGATTAGAGTAGTTATCTTGCTTATTCGCTTGTGTTTACACTATTCCGCACTTATCATTAAGTTAGTGTAAAATCAACCAAGCCGTAATTTTAATTTGAGGGTCTAAACCGCTCGTGTGTTTTCAACACGTTTTCGAGCTTTCATTTCTTATTTCATCTTCAACTGCTTGTGATCGTTGTGTGACTGTGTCCACCAAACTAAGGTTGCCTATTTCTCCAAAGCTTCAGCACTTTCATGTAAGCTTCAAATTGTTCCATCCTTTTACTTCTTTTTCTATTTTTTCCAAGTTTTGTTTGGTTGTTTTGATTAATACCCAGATGATTGTTTATCATGAAAAGCAAAATTTGGCATTGACCCAGGTGATATTTTTGTGAAATAATAAGTGGGTAATTATTGTTTTGTGGATTTAATGCAGCTGGGGCTTGTGGGTATGGTTCCTTGGCATTAGACTTCAACAGTGGACACCTTGCAGCTGGTGTGGCTTCTCTTTACAAAGATGGAGCTGGTTGTCAGCGTTTCCTAAGTAAAAGTTTTGTACGAAGCAAAAAGTAGAAAAAGGGGGAAAAAAAAAAGGAAAAAAGAAAAGAAAAACAAGGTACTCGACTGCATTAAGCTCGAGTACTATAAGAAGTACTCGATTTCAGTAATATCGAGTACCTCATTATTTTTTTAATTACACAAATTCCAGATTAGCAGTGCCACACTGATGACTCACTTGGAAGTCGAGTACTATTTAGAACTCGGTTTTGTGAAACTCGAGTACTAAAAAAGTGGTAGATTACTAAATATTACCGAAACAGTGCTAGTTTGCCACAAATTTGCCAAAACGTGGTATTTAGCTATTTTCAACCACCCCCCCTTCTAGGGTGGTAACAATAAAATCCTTCATCTTTGAAACATTCATAATCAAAATGAAACATTCATAAAATGAGTACTAATAAGCGTGGCAACAATAAAATCCCAAGCTATACATCTTTAATTGTATATAGCTTGGGATAATCAAGAGGCATTTTTGCTTGAAACAACTTAAATTGTTACATTTGTCAAATCCTTAATTCACATCAAGAGCACCACTAGTACTTGAAGAGCTAGATTTTTGTAACCTCAAGTGCAAAGATACTTCAAGTTAGTTCAAGACTTCAAGTGTTCAAAACTCAAAAGTGGCCTGGTAATTTGACGTCTACCATATATATATGAGAATAATTCATCTATTCAAGGATATGGCATTTATTCAGTTATTCTCTTTTTCTGTCAAACGATTGTTTTCTTAAGATCTTGACTATCTTATCAACGTTTCCGTCATTTTCGAATATATATCGTCCAGCTTCATGTTTGTCACTAGAAATAAAGTTTCCCCTTACTGTTGAGCTTTTCTTCTTTGATGATGACTCCATGTTCACTGGAAATAAGGTTTCCACCATTCAGCCATTTTCACTAAAAGATGCCATATTTCTTTTCAACCCATTAATTTGCATGCAAATCCCAAGACCAGTTACCTGAAAAGTAGGATAATATTGGAAGGAAAAAAAATTAAAATAATATAATATTGCCTCAATGAACGGAGAGAAAACAGGGTATATTAAGATGATAGTTAAAACAAAAAGTTTTAGAAAAGTAAAAGGGAAGAGCTGAAAAAGTCCTCTGAAAATCAATTGGACAAGAGAATGAAAATAAGTTAATTAAAATATGAAAATCCATATATAATATTAGACACAATAGACTGCAGTAGCTTTTCTCATTATTTTAACATAATTTGCAAGGAAATGCAATCTATATCACTTATAGCCAGTGCTCAATCATCTTACCTAAAAACTTGGCACTGTTAGTTTACATAAGCAGCTGACAGTGGAATGTCTCATTTGTATGCATGGTTCAATTGATTCACGAATCTTATAACATTTTTTCTTAATCTTTCCAGTCAATTTATGTTCTGTCTTCTGGCTGTTAAGAACAAAAAAAAAAAATTGGGACATTGACCCCATCAAGCACAAAGTGACACTATATATCTGAAACCTCATATGGATCATTATATGATACAATCTAAAGTCAATATAGACTTAAATTAGACAATTTGACTTTGAGATTATCACTAAACCAGGAGAGATAAGGCCACTTATGATTGACACTGTGACTTTCTCTAGAAAGATCGCAAGAAAAGGGTAGCCAGTAAATATTAGGTTCATTATTTCAAGTTTTTTTTTTTAAATCTTTTGTAAGCGGTTTAAAGCTGATAGATACTTAGCTACAAGGTTTTCTCTATTGTTCATATACACACAAAGAGAGTACAATAACAAGACATCTTTAACAAAGCGTAACACTAAATTAATTGAGGATATAAGAATGACAGAAATAGAATCAGGACGCCTTTCAAGAAGCAACAGGAGAGCCAATGATTGATTAAGAGAGAGAAACTTCACAGAGAACTATCTCCATGAAAAGGTGAGGTAGAAGTGATGCCAATATATGTTGGAAAAGCTGAATGTCTGCTCCAGAAGAGACTGGCAGCATGACTTCTCAGAAAATAAAACAAAACAACATGGACAATTGCAATGCCAATAACTTAACATATCTCTAAGAACCTTGTGAGCTTGTTAATGCTTCTTGTTATCAAAAGTGACAGAAGTTGACCTTATTCTCAATCTTGGGCAGTCCTATTCTTATCAACCTCGGTTAATAGAAATTCAAGTCATGTCCACCAGAGGTGACCTCATCCATTTGTCCATAACCTAGCCCTGATTTTGGACTTGGCCGGACCTGAAAAGAAAGGTAATATGGGCATATAAGTGGATTTCCTTCATGCTAGAACTAATATGATACACTTTGTAACATATAAGCAAGGAGCTTAAAAATGACTAATATGTTGTCTTCAACCTGATTAAGAAAAACGATAAAGAGTTTGAGATTGGCAGAACTAGCAATGAATTCTTCTAAGTGCTTGTGTTATTATTTGCGATTGTACATCTTTGAAGGTGACACCTATCATATGACAAAGTTCACGTTGGGGGACAAGGGCATCTACCTGAAAAATCCAAAGATGCGGGACAGCATTAAAGCAAGATAATACTGAGAAAGAAAATAACAAAGGTAGTGCAAATGACCCATCACTCTTTTGTTGTCTACATTGAGTAAGCTGTAATAATATAGGCTCCAAAATAGGTTAACTGATTATAGTTGTTGGTATATCCTCTTTAAATGAAAGAAATTGATGATGATAATAACAACTCTGCAGATTTGAAAACCTCATCCATAACAAGAATATTTTACGGAAATGGAAACAGGAAAAGAATTACCAAAACACTTGTTGATCCCCCACCCCCCTTTCTCTCCTCGAGAAAATAATTCAAATAGAAAACATCACAATCATGTGTGAGAATTAATCACTTACACTATCAACCACTATTTCGTCTACAATTGTATTTCTAGTCAATGAGTTAACAAGACTCGAATTGTTCAGAAGAACTTTCTACACGAAAAATATTCTTATTTTTTGTGTTTACACCCAATGATTCTACAAGTGAAGGATCCTTTGTGTTTTCTACATCAAGATATGCACAATATCCGGAAGTAAGAACAATTTGGTGAGGCACAGAAAATTAGCGGATAGACTATAAGGAACATCTCATCTTACAAATATAAGTAATTAGGGCCTAATTTATTAAAGGAAAGTAAATCAACTGGTCTATTTAAAAATTACTCCACCATGCCAAAATAATCAACAATTTTTCAGTGAAATTTAGATGTCTGCCTTTCTTACAAGTTTGCACACTGCCACCACCAAGGATTACAAAGGAAATGCCAGTGCCACACTATTTTTTTTAGTTGTATGTTACACACACCCAATAGGTCTTGAATGCACTGTCTACCAAGCACTTGCAAGGGGAGAAGGATGCCAGTTGAGCAAGAGCTCATTGACCTTACTCATGCCACACTTCTGTCAATATGCAGCAAAAAAGCAAATCTGCAACCACAGATCACTTTTAGGGGTTTTATTTCTTTTGCATTCAAAGGAAACTTATAGGAAACAATGATGCGACTAATTACGAGATGTACAATATATTTATAGAGCAACAACAGAATCACACATTTAAAGTGTAGATTTTCTGGACTCAAGACCAAAAGCACTCCATGACAATAACTCCCATATTAAATATTACGTACACCCAAAATAAGAAAAAAAAGAAATACTAACTTGCAAATCACTTGGTGTGATCTTAAAATTTGTGCCTATATACACAAGGTTCAGTAGTACTCATTTTTTTCAAATTCACTGTCATGACCACCTATGGAGTCAACTGATGGCAAGATTCACCATCACTAACAGGCAACACTAGCAAATACCCATGCTGTCATTTATATACATAAGATACTGAGTTCTAAATTGTTCTATATTGGTAGAACTGCTATGGTGATTCTAGCAGTACCAATATTCACAAGCACATGTTGCTATGTTCAAAGTATTCATAATTGTAGCTTAATAGTTTTAAAACGAATAGAAAACATTGACAAAGGAGTCTGGAAAAACCATACAGCAAGAAAAATAAGATAGTAGGGCTGGGCTCCTATCCATGAGAAAGCAGCATCAAATGAATGTGATATGGCTTAGTCCTGCATTCTTAAGAGCAAAAGATTTGACAAAGTCATGTCTAGTGTGTCAAGATTAATTGCAAGATGTGCAATCCATCTAAGAGATTATTAGTTAAAATTACGAAATTGAGATATCAAACAATGGATTAACAACAGTTCCACTATAAATTTATTTCTTATCAACAGCTAGAAAAGTAAGAAATTTCTAATAAAAAGTTTAACAAAAGGGTGGTCTTGCCAAAATATTAGCCTCAACAAAAGCAAAGGTGAACATAGCTGATGAGATGATAATTTCGATAAAAAAGGACTGTGGTAAAGTCCCCTGGACCACAACTAGTAGATAATATTACTTGTAAAAAGACTAAACTACTGATATTTTCCAAAACCAATGGTATATCTATATGAAATGCCATTGTTTAAAGAACCAATTTATGCATAGAAAATGTAATTTAACTACTGATTATTCACCTAAATATGTTCAATATTTTATGATACTTCTTTTTTTGAGGAACTTTTAGCATATAAGATGCAATGACTTAGATATTATTTTGACAGTTCTCAAATTTTCTTCAGATAAAAAACAGAGCTGTCGTCTTTAAAAAATAATGTAGTGCCACCACAACTAAAGAACAAAGATAAAAGGTATAGATTGTGCGGAAGAAATGTGACAAATCCATTGGAAGAGAGAGAGATGTTCTTAACATTCAACATCCCTTGCCAAATTATAATTGGTCAATTAGGCATGAAAGTTTCACAGGGATCTATGCTTAGCTATGATTATTGTGAAAACTATATATAAGAACAATCTAATGGATTCGGATCTATGTAAATTGACTTATCAGATTTCACAACAATGAATTAAAAGTTCCCTGTTTGACCTGAGTAAACCAAACTAATTCCAATCATACCTTAAACACTTCCGATCAAAAAGTTTGAGAGGAAATAATTAGGATGCACCTTAGCACTTTTGAGCATTCTTGATGATGTAAAGGTCAAGTGTCGTTATTCTAGATGCCTCTCGCCCACAAATTTCAACGATTTTACCCTATAAAGTGCAAAGGAAACCTTATACCGCAGCTGTAACGACACCACACTTCTTTGCAACTGAACTTAAATTGGAGATCAAATTATTAAACATGCATTCATCAAGAAGTAACTGGATCATAAGTAGTACAATTTTAAACTCTTTGCATATGTTGATAGGCTGTAATTCCAAATTTTCATTGAGGAAAACTCATCAACTGAGTACTCATAAGCATGGCAACAATGAAATCCCAAGTTATACATCTTTAACATTATCCATGCAAGTAAAAGCAAAACAAATAACATTGTAGAGCATGCATGCAAGAAGAAAGACATAACTTAATGTTAATTTTTTTCTCCATATCCCGCCTTATACAGATACCAAGGAATTTCTAAAGCTTGAGCATAATAATAATAATAACGTTAGGGCTTTATCATGTTTTTATGAGTCAGTAGATATCACAGGTGCATGTTGTGAGCAAAAAAACTGTTGCAATGACAACATAGATTCTCTACCAAAAAGCACCAGCTAGTTTTGAGAGAGTCATGCACACCCTATGAGAAAGACTGATTCAAACAAGGGATCTCAAAAAAGCAAATAAGCTAATTTCATGGCTGATTCAATGTCTTTATTTGTTGCTTTGACATCATGGATTTAGTCAAATTAAAACTCTGATATTTCACCAGGAAAAGATGTTTTAAGCTAAAGGAATCCCTTTTTCTTCGACAGAACGATCTTCCATGAAAACCTGAAACTTCATAAACAAGATAAACAAGAAGTGTCAAGTGTATTCCAAATTATGTGAATCTCAGCAAACAATGGAGGCCAAATTCACCTTGTAATATGATATAAGAGGCAAATTATACACAATACTCACTAATATCCCCCTGCCATTTTCAATTTGAATTAGAACAATCAGTTTTCAGTCCTTTTACAGAATTAAGGCCATGCATCCCCCTCAGTAGATATGACAATTGGGAAATATAAAATACCAGCAATTAGTGGCTAATGCAAACCTTTTGGTAGTCTTCCACTTCATCAAATTCAACTTTTCATATTGTTGGCTTACCAAATATTCTAATACCATTAGGTATTTTACACCATAAGACAAAAGATCAGTCTTAAATTTTTAAAAAAAAATTAAAAGATAAAGCACAACAGAGAGTTTCATTTGAGTTACTCCAATAACCAAGAAGTAGAGACAAACAATCAATAACACATGACTCAATTTATTCAAACATTGTGCAAATTTGATAATACATGAAATATGGATGAAATAATAAATATAAATACACATCATTCCATTACCAATTACAACACTTAATTCACACTACAATATTATTGAAAATAAATTACAATACAAGAGAAGGCTGAGACTTTCCGTGCTGCATGTTATTGCTGAATCGATAAGCTGCAACATTTTAAACCATGGAATCGTTAGATGAGTATAAATTGAAGAAAATCCACCTATACTAAGAAATGTATATCTTAATTAGGCATCATACTTTGTAAATTTGAAAACGATCTGTTTTGCTCCGAAACAAAAGATTTTATGATGTACATTCCTTCAACACTTAATAAAAAAATTGGTATGTAGAAGAGGTTAGTTTGCTAATTCAAGCTTTTGTTCAAGAAGAAAAAAGCATATAGACAATTTAAAACCCGAAACTATGGCTCATTTTAATATTATAAAAATATCATACTTTTTTTTTTTAATACTTAGAATGGATTTAATATTGCTAATGCAAAACACTGTTTAGTAACAATTAAACATATTGAACACTGAAAATAATAAAAAAAAATGTATCTCACTAGTGGCAATTTTAAGCACAAGGAACATCCCTTTCCGAGAGACCAATCTCCCAATAACATCCTACTAATTTTGAAACAAGAAGAATAAAATATAATCAAAATAATGCCATTTTCACAAATATATAGATTTCATACTTCCTTGATTTTAAATTGTGAAATATGACTTTCAATTGCAAGTTACACATGGGTCGGGTTAATCTATTTTAACTTTTTAATTTCACATTTTAGCATAGCATCCACTCTTAGTAATAAAATATAGGCCAAGTAATTTCATTAACACTATGTTCAGTTCACTTTTAGGCAGTGGCAGCTCCAAGAGTTTTTTTTAGGGAGATCATTAAAATCTTAAATTAAACAAAATTTAATAAAAAATAAAACTTTAATATATCGACATCACAAAAAGACACACACACACACTCAAATATATAAAGTTTTAAAATTTTCTTCTGCAATTTTTCATATTTTAAAATCGTTGTATGATAGCTTCATTATTAATATTGTCAGCTACATCTTTTTCAACGTACACAACCAAACAATTATTTAACTATTGATCTCTCATTCATTTACTATCATCTTGCCTAAATAAGTAACAATATAAAATAAAAAATGCATCATCCTTTTTTATGATTTGTTCCAACCATTTTTTGTATTCTTTAATTAAGCTAATTAGGATAAAATCGATGCAATGCTCTTACTAATTTCTTTTTTTGGGAAACATGGCCAAGAGGTTGACAAGAACCTCTTTGTAAATATGCTCTTCTTAATTCATCCGCATCATTAGGATGAAAAGATGAGACATTTTATTATAGCCTAGGATTTGAAAGAAAATTATTCAAGTCAATACAAATTTTCTTAGAAGATGGGTCTTGCAATACAAGTGATTTCCTTATAAGAAATTTGTTCATAGTGCTAGGAAATGAATAAAGGGTAAACTATAAGTTTAGTCAATGTATTCAACTTATGCATTTAACCATTACATTGATCATGTTCAGTGAAGTATTCAAGTATTCCTTTAGTGCATATGTATGTGAACAAAATGTATCACATAAATTTAACAAATTTAGCTAAAAACTAAAGCAAGCACTAACAAACTAATTATTTGAAAATGTGCATTTTTTAGAAGAAAAAAAATATAGCGATTTTAAAATATGTCTATTGAAAACGAAATTTAAAAAATCACAATTGAACATTTGGTTTAGGCTAATTTGTGTTTTTTACGCAAATTTCAAGAAGTTTTATGTCCACAACATTTCACGAAAAATCCTAAATGGTAAGGTGTTATTAGTTCTAATTTGAACCCACTACTGAAATTACATTTTTGTCTAACAGTAAATTTGCCACTTAGAACTTATTTGTGAAAGTGATATGAAAATATTGTAAATATAGTATTTCTCACAATTTTTTGGTTCAAACCAAAATTTTGGAGATATCAAATTCTATTTTTAATGGGCTCACATTTCTATTTAGGCTGTTTAGAGTCTTTTTTAGGGTGGTCAAGATTTTTTTCACATATTAATTTTAATTTTTTTTAAGGTATATAAAAAGAATTTTTAAGTCAGGTCATGTAACTACCCTGACTAACAAATAGAGCCGCCTCTGATTTTAGAGAGAGAAAATGAAAAGATGACAAGATTTTTAAATGTTGCGCTTGATGTTTCAAAAGGGAGGAAGAAAAGAAAATTATGCATAAAAAATAAATTTATAAATCAAATAGTTCAATTAACATGAAAATTGATATACTTATTAAGAATATAAAAATCATATAATTTTGTGCAAAACAAAAAAGGGAGCAGTGTTTGTTCTGTGACTCCGTAATAACCTAAGTACTAGGTAGAAGAGGAAGAAGAGTTAAGCCTTACCTAATCATTCCGTCAATGCACGTGCTTTAAAATGAAAAAGAGGAATTCATTATCAAGTCATGGTTGGTAATGAAATCTCATTTGCAGCATGCGTCCTCCGGGGCTTCGATTGAATGGATTAATATTCCGTCTTTCAAATAAAAAGACAGACCGAAACCTGTTGCCCAATATTTAAAAATAGGTATGTGCTCTGTAATGGGCCAAGAACTGCTGATTTCGGCGATTTTCCGCATAAAAGATCCATGACAATTATCAATCGCCACTTTTTTTAGCGCAGTGAGGCGATGCATCCCCTCTGGTAAAGAGGATAATTTTGTGCAACGCGAAATCTGAAGAAATTGAAGTGAACTGAGATCTGGAAACCACTCAGGCAATGCTGCCAAGTTATGACAATGATAAATAGCGAGCTCCTGTAAAGTGCTGGTAGATCTTTTAAGGCCTTGGGGAAAAGCCACTAGTTGTGGCAATTTATTGATTGAGAGTAATCGAAGGCTCGTTGGGTAGTCTTCCCCTTCCATCAAAGTAAGCTTTTTACAGTCAGAGATTACCAGTATTTCCAACATATTTAGGTCTTTCATACCGCTCGGCAAAGAGATCAGGCTTTCACATCTTTCAAAGCTCAACCTGCGAAGGGCAGTGAGGTGTTGGATGCCGTCAAGAAAATACTCTAGTTTGGGACAATTGTGAAAGATCAAAGTTCGAAGAGAACGCAGACACCCAATCCCATTGTGTGGAAAACACATCTGTTTTGTGAGTATCAACAAATATCTAAGGCTAATCATCTTCCTTATATCTCTTGGCAACTCTTCGAGCTCTTTACAGCCATCTAGCATCAAAGTTTCCAAATTTTGCAGCTCACAAATGGAGTAGGGAAGTTTCTTGATATGCTCGTTCCACCGTAAGTCAAGATATCTCAAATGTTTCAAAGTACCAATGGAGCTTGGCAATACCTCAAATGTTGAACGTCTTAAATCTAGTAACCGCAAGTACTTAAACCTTGACATGCATATTTCCAAAGGGAATTCATTAATATTAATAGAATGTCCAAATTCAGTTGGGAGAATAATCGTCCATACGGTATCTTTCAACTTGTGCAACATTGTTGTCACTTCATTAGGACCCAAATTGTGGTCCAAAATTGACACGCATCGAGCCTTATCATAATTGTTGGTGTTGTTGCCGTTTCCAATCAAGCAAAAATCATTTTGAGCAACATATAATGAGAGATCATGCAACAAATCATGTATTTTAAATACGAAATAATTAGGATCATTGTCCTGTAGGCTATGTGTTTCATATGAGGGACTCCAAGCACGAGCTTCTTGGAAAAATGATCTTGCCAATAACTCCATTGCATATTGTTGTCCAATATCTTCCAACTCTCGAGTACTTTTGTCCGGCTTTTGGAGGAGCCCATTTGCCATCCAAGATTGAATCAATTCCACACTGTCATATTTATAATCTTTTGGATACAATGAGCAATAAGCAAAACAATGTTTTAAGTACAATGGCAATTTATTGTAACTCAATCTTAACGCTGGTAAAATGTCATTTTCCTCTTGCTCTAGTTTCCATATCTCACTATCCCTTATAGAGATCCAATCATGCTCATCGGTTTTAGAATAAAGTATGCTCCCTAAAGTCTTCACAGCCAAAGGAACACCTCCACATTTTTTGACTATGTGTTTTCCAATCTCTACCAGTTTTGGATCTTTGTCCTCTCCTTCCTTGAATGCACATCTTAAGAACAAGCACAAACAATCATGCTCAGGAAGACCTTTCAATTCATGGATGGATCCAAGAGTCACCAACGCAACTTTGTGACTACGTGTAGTGACAATAATTTTACTTCCTTTGGCACCTTCTATTAACAACATTTTCAAGTCATTCCATTTATTACGATTCTCATTCCAAACATCATCTAAAATGATTAAAAACTTTTTCCCTTTCAAAATATTTCGTAAACTGGCTTGCACTTCATCTAGAGACATGTTCTCATCTATATGCATCTTCTCGCTATTTTCACGAGCTACAGACTTAAAGATTTCTTTTGCCAATCTTTTAACATCAAAATCTTCTGACACGCATACCCATACTCTATGATGAAAATTGCTTTTGACCATTTGATCATTATACACTGACTGGGCAAGTGTGGTCTTGCCCATACCTCCCAATCCAACTATTGGAATCACAGAAACATTACCATCATCACCTGGTTGCATCAGAAGATCTATTATCTCTTGCTTGTCTTTATCCCTCCCAATAACATCAGAATCAGGGATAAAGGAGTGAGTTTCCCTGACGACAATATGCTTATCGTCAGGTTGCCTCTTTTGAAGATTATATTGATCACTAAGCTTTTTTATCCCTTCTAACCTCTCTCTAATCTCCTTCATTCTATGACCCATTTCAAAACGGAAGGCAAGAGGATTAGAACACGAAAAGAAACGGCGTACCTTTTCACCAGTGCTCCCATATGTTTTCACCACTTGCTTCCGTAGAGCTTCACACTCGAATTCATCCAGCACATCCACTGCATCATAAAAGACATCTTTGAGTTGCCCCAGCCAAACTCTAAGCCCACGTTCTTTTGCTTGCCTCTCCTCGGCGTCCAACAACTTAGCTTGGATGGCAGACATGGTGAGCTCAAGATTTTTCAGATCGCTTTCAATGCCCCATGCCAAGAAAATCTCTTGGTAGGCAATGGATCCTAGCTTTTCAATGACTTTTTCCGCAACAGAAGAGACCAACTCCGTCATGTTTACTGAGGTGGAGGAAGGGAGAGTTATTGTTGTTCTTATTTTATCAATGAGGGTGCTGGAAAGTGTTTATTGAAGTGGAGGAAGGGAGAGTTATGGTTGTTTTTTCTTTGTTAAATGAGAATGTTGCCTCTGATGGTGTGATATATCAAATATATTGGAACCAACTTTGGCCCTAGCGTTCTCATGAGGTATGCTTGCTAGTGAAGTCAAGCACAAATACCACTTGCTTTAATCTCCATTTATTTCACTCATTCCTTTCTCCAATTAGACACTCTTACTTTATTCTTCTTCATTTTGCCTTCCTGATCTATCCACTCCTTACACTCTCTAACTTGGTTCTTTGCCTTTTCGTGAAGTAAGCATGTCAATGAAGTAAGGCTCAAATTCTGCCTTTTGCTCACAAACTAACTAGGCAAACAAAAGCTATGGAGTGCTAAAGGGGGCAAATTCCTTCCTCTATATGGAAAAATTCTCCAGTTACCTCTTTTTTTTCCAGTTAGATATTCTTTTGCCAAAAATTACAAGCAATGTGATCATTATACATTGTTCGATGGAATTTTAATACTAATATTTAGCCTTATGTATCCACTACTCTTTGTGTGTCCAAAAAAGTTACTCCACAAGCAATGTGGGCATCATGTGGGACAATCCATCAATTAGGATAGGACGAAGATTATGACAATTTCATTTTACTCCAAAAGACAGGAAGGTATAATTACCCTTAATCACAAGGAACTAATTTGTGAATTGTTATTACGCTTTATTTTACTTTATTTTGCCTTTGTTTTGGGGTTAGCCTTTGCCTTAGGTTCGTTTACATACGTCTTTAATAAATTGGGCAAAATACAAAAAAGACATCCTGGAGTTTCATCATTTTATCTTCAATGAGGTGAGTAGATGAGGGTCTGTGAATTTTTCTATGTAAACATAAGGTGTCTGGAACAAAATTGGTGTGTCTCACTTCAATCAAATGTGATTGATGATGTCCCCAACCAAAAAAAAAAAAAAAAGTGATTAATGTGCCACTTTATTATTAAAAAGAATTGTTTTAAATAGAATTTAATTATAAAAAGACAAAAATGTGTTTTGATAATTAAAAATAAAAATGAAAGAAAGAAATTTTGATGAATAAGAAAATGGTGTTTGACCTGCAAACACAATAAAGAAAAAAAAATACAAATAACTTTTGTATTTGCTTACATAAACTCAATATTTTTAATTGGTATATTAAGTTTAGGAGTATAATGCAGAATTGAGTTGTATCAATGAGGTGCCCGTCTATCGCAATTCTCAACCAACAATTAGGTCATTCCAAAAAAAAAAAAAAAATTAACAATTAGGTAATTTTTCTTAAAGAATATGTATTGTTAAGTGTTTAAACGTTTGTGATGAATTTAGTATAATTCATGGAGCAAAATATCAGTCTGGATTGCATATTTGTAATGTTGTATATCAAACATTGTGATATTTGGTGTGGAGAAGCATATTGTATTAGTTTAAAATAAATAATGTCCATATTCTGTAATAGTAGATATTCAAATCAAATAGCTCTTCCATCAAAATATATATATATATATATATCAAATAGCTCTGTAATAGTTTTTTCTCAATTTCCTTTAAAAAATATATATATATATAGGGTATTCAAAGTTCTTCTAATACATGACTATTCAATTGGGTATCCTTATCCCACTTAATTTCATTTTTATTTTGCATAGATTTGCTGCATATGCAGCCACAAATCAAAGTGTGTTGCATTTACAAAATCATTGCAGGTATGTTGGCTTTCCAGAGTCATTGGTATTAGATTTTATTTATCTTGATACTTACTAATTATCAAAAACATATTTCTTTATCTTGATACTTGAAAATCTAGATGAAGGATTCACACTTGATCCATCAAGACAAAATTAGAACTTGCAAGTGATTTTGTTACCAATAAGAGGCCGGATAGTTTGTAACTTGCAATTGATTTTGTTACCCATTTTTGTAGTCCAACTTACAATTGATTCTAATGAATCAATTTCTTGCATTTGGGAGAGTTTGCCATCAGTTAAATTAAGTGGCAACTATTTCGTTACCCATTTTTGGTCACTTGTAAATATAATAGTAGCCTTCTCATGAAATTAAGTGGCGACTATTTCCCTTCTCAAAAAAAAAAAGTAAAAAATAAAAAATAAAAAGGTGGCCAGTATTTCATTACCCATTTTTGGTCACTTGTAAATATAATAGTAGCCTTCTAATGTATCACGAGAGTTTGCGACTAGTTAAATTAAGCGGCGATTCCATGAATTCAACCCCAAAAAAACCCCCTCATTGAAAACCCTTCATTGTTAGTCCCTTCGATTTGGGAGGTATATTCAAGATCGAATTTCTACCTTGAGATTCGCCACCACCACAGGATTATTTTAAATAAATAAAAAATTCAAAAAAATCTTTGATCGTCCCAGGTTGAAGTTCTCACATATACGTTACTAATTTTCAATTGAAAAATTACTACCATGTCTTCATATTGATTACATTGAGATATTATTAGGTACATGAGTACATCATACCTCTTTAAGCCAATATGCACGGTTAACTTACTTATTTCAGAATACCATAACCTAAATAATTAATAATTATGCTATTGTGGTATCAGTTGTTTCACAGATAATATCAGTTGTTTGTGGTGTGCTATTGTGTTAAATCTTCATTCTCTCTTCCTTGTGTGTGTGTGTGCACGTGTTTGCTTTTCAAAAAATAAAATCGGCAACAATCATTTAATTAGAAACTTATTGAAGCATGGGTAAATTCACGCATGACAGAAAAACCCGATGTTATCCGTTACTCACAGCGTTCTATATTCATAGAATTCACATGGACCTACAGCTTTTCTCTTTTTTTGGAGGCCATGTGTGTACATGGCATTTCTAGTACATTCCACAACCCTGTACAATTTCTTAAATAGAGTACATTAAATTTCTCAATTAAATTTAAACACATCATATAGTTGCATTGTATTTAATTAAAAATTTATAATACTGCTTATGCTTCATCGATAAATGGCATGCAAGCATGTGGTTGTAGTTAATTGAAAAACGTAATATAATGCATTTACAAAACCATACTTAAAGCTTTACACAAAAACATTACTCATTGACATCGGCCACTGCTTAAAAACCAATGGTGCCCGGGCTTCATATTTTAATCCCAAAATGTGATTGGAACCCTTTAATCTCAACTTCACTCATGACATTATTCCCTAAGAAATATAATTCAGGCAATCATTTACACAAAGGGAACAGGACAGTTAATCCTGTGTCCTATCTGACAAAATACACATTTGCTCAACTCATAGTTACCTACTTTGTGCTAATATAAGCTCGTTCAATATTTATTTTTCATGAGTAATAAAGTTTTATTTATAACAAGAATTGAGTCACCCAATAACAAAAACCAAGTCACACAAGTATACAAGACGTATATGACTAGGGACCATACACAAATTACATAATTCTATCAAATTAGTAATCGAATAAATATAAGCATGTTCAACATTATTCATCTATAATAACATCCATTGAATTCACAATACAACATTAAATCAAACAAAATCCTAACCTTCCATATCTAATAATCATACCTTAGGTGTTCTCATCATGATGCAAAACTTGGAGATGACTTCAATTTCTTTGGTGGTGGGTTCCCTCCCGAGATCAGCACATATGAGTAGAAGCAGAGCATTGCAGCACTTTTAAGGACAAAAACACAGAATACAGTTAGATTCAAAATAGATTCTAGAAACTGAACTCTCTTTTCAAAAGAAAAAAACATTGGCAGTCAGATATTGCAATACCTAATAGCAGCGTAAAAACCTGTTGGAAATACTTTCTTTGTCTGCATCCACAATACAATTATAAAGTTAGAAACAATGAATCAACTAGCTAATGAGTAAGATGAATTTTCTGCTCATGTGATGTAATACCAATGAGTAGCTCTGAAAGTTCTTCCAAAGAAGTGCCGCTGAGAGTGCTACAAAATTAGAGGTATACAAAGTTAGTATAGGAATATCTCCCAAAATATCCATAACTTAAATACAGGCAATAACAAAACATATATCAAGACTAAAACTGGACTGAAGTCACAGACAAATCAGAACCTGCTTGTCCTAGAATGAAGGGCAAACTGGATTTTCCTTGCCTCCAGATCTTTAAGCTAAAGGTGCTGAGAGCTAGCAAAGCACCTCCAAAGAGCACACCAGTGCTCAGAGTTGCAAGATTTCTTGAGAAAACAAAACCAAGAAGTCCACCGCTTAAAACCAGTCCACCTGTAACAAAATATAAGTTAAAAGTTATCAGTAAGTATTAATTTATAGTGGGAAAAAAATATGTGAGTATTTGTACAGTTAGCAGACTTATCACTAGCAATGTGGGCAGAAGTGAAGCATTTACAAATCAAAATGCTGCTAAAACATTTTATTGGAACACTTTTAAAATATATATGTGTGAAGACAATGCTCCAACAGATTCATGTTGATAATAATACATAAACAACTGTGACAATCAAAATGCTTTGAGTAAGGGGTCAACTTTGAACAGCTTGTGATATAAAATTGCATTTCAACTGGTGTTTGAGGAGTCTACTACTCCTTAGCAGACTTCAGTTCATGTGATCATCGTCGTTCATGTATCAGAATTATCAAGGTCTAATATCAAAGCTTGGTCTTTTGAATGAGATGCATATTACTATTAATTGGTTGCCAATGAGGACTAGTTCAATTGGCACCTACTTCCCTTATAAGTTCTATGTGTAAGGTTAGGTTGTGGATTCATGACCTATTAGATGCATCAAAAAAAAATCTTGAACCCACGACCTCACTCTTTATCCCATTATTTGAGAAGAGAATGTACCAATCAAGCAATAGCTCATTGGTTATATATCACAGAAATCATAACCAACTAATCCAGTATATCAGTCAATTTAAACAGGAAAAATGTTCTAAGAAGTACAATATTCTGCTTTTGACAAATAATTTCTCAATATACTCAAGATTTAAATCCAACAGTGACATTTAAGATAACTAAAAGGGTGTGTGAACATTGCCCAAAGTAAATTTTGCAAACCGCTGCCTGCCTAAAAAGAGTTGAAAAATAACTAAAACCATGGCAAGAGAATTAGAAAATTTCCCCTATTAACTATTAAGACTACAATAAACTGAATAAAAAAATTGTTCAAAAGCTGCATGGATGAATAACAACCAACCATAGAATTCCGATTTTGACATCCTCAAGATGTCAATTGGGTTACCATATGGTCCACAACATTCAACATGGTCACATGAATCATTGACAAGATTGAACCAACAAATAAGGTCAACAGCTCTCTTTAAGACAATTATTTCCAAAAGCTTTTCTCCCTGTGCTCAATTCTTAAGTGTTTGGTTATACAAGACCCAGTAGCCCCCAATGCTGCAAGGCCAAGAGGTGCCTAAAAGATCCCTAATAAAAGTTAAAGTTTCGTAAACCCAAGACTTGAAGCAGACAAACCACCCAGTGAAATTTCAGTTTAAACAAGGACATAATATTTCATAGCTTTCAGATATCTTATGTCACACTAACAGGCCAATCTAGAATTCTAGCATTTCAAGCAAGATTCCATTCCAAATTACCCAGCTATACAATGAAAAGTTTTTGATCCATGCTCTTTTCTTCTCTTTTCCCCTGGTCCTTTTTCCCAGGTTAAAGATGTAAAGCAGTCCACTATAACCCTCCAAGTTTTCATGTTAGTTGTAATACTTTCTTTGAGTTGAAACCATCAGAGATTTCCTATCCCTTATGTTATTTTTTTTTTTTGATAAGTTATCCCTTATGTTATTAATAGGTCTATTTCCTCAGCATGCAAATCGAAATACAATGGCAGATGAAAACAAATTTTACATTACAGTATATGTACTTCTAGTTCCACTTGATCCTACAACTTATATATGATGCTTAAGTCGCCTACTTGCTTTTTCTATTTTTTTTTTTTAATTTTTATAAGTAGCAATGAACATTTAAGAAAAAGACAGGACACAGCCGTAGTAGACAGGGTGTATACCAGCAATATGTAAGAGAAAAATAAACCTAAGATCTAAAACGACAAAGATCCATAAATTTCCAAGAAAGAGAATGAAACTCAACCCCTTATTCGCTTTTGATCTACTTCTATCTTAAAATGCTTCTATGAACTACTCTACAACTTTACACCTGATTAATGATTTTCTTAAAGAAAAATACAGTGGCTAAGGATCACTCATGCTTAGTGTATTTAAGTGCATTTAAAGGTCTTCAGTATTGGGGATAAGACTGTTGACCAATCAAAGAATTTTTTAAAACATTAAAATTTTTGTTTGACATAATTTTAATCAACTTAAGATGACCAGTAAAACTAGTGCTGAATAAAACCTTAAATAATTTCATGCTAACAAAAGGTGAGTGTAATCTATCAAATCTCTTTGATGTAGTGAAGTTAACAATTGAGGTTTTTGCTAAATTCATGTGCACTTACCATAAGGGATGCCAAAACAAAAATCATGGATTTTCGCTGCCCTTTTTTGTTGAATAACACCATTTTCTTGCATTGGCTCACTTGATCCCAAATTTCCAGTAACATCTTCTTCTATATCTGGATATGACTTTGACGTCCCTTCAACATGCAATTTCGATGCATCAGCTGTATAACTTAGAGTAGTCTTAATCTCAGAACTGGTAGCATCTGTCCCACGCCCTTCAAGGCTCATACAAACTATAAACTAGATAACAAATTTTTTTTAGTTAACCTCATGTAATTGTTCCATTAGACAGTCATTTTAATTAACAAGACAATTGCACACAATCACACATATAAAGCAGTCTAACCTTTTAGCAAACACTGAAACAATAGATAAACACACATTAATGCATAGGAACTGCACTTGCCAATGCCCTTCTACTCTATAAGCAGCCATATAAAGCAGTTTTTTTTTTAGACATAAAGCAAAAAACAACAACCAAGCCTTAATCCCAAACATTTTGGGATCAACTATGGATCCTTAACAGACTAGTGAGAGTTGGCCACATATATATAAAGTGAAAAACATAATTCGAAAATATGAAAAAACTTGAGGATAAATATGGAAGCGATAGATATCCCATTAAAAAAAATTGTACTTACCAAGTCAATGACCTCGACTTCAAAAGCAACTTCCTTCCCATAAGAATGGGAGGAGGTAAGGTCATGGACTCAAAACCAATTGGGTGCATGTGCGACTTAGCAAAACAAAAGTCGTACACGATACACAAAGCTCCCACTTTTTGCCAGGTTTGGGAGAAATAATTAGTAAGCAGCTTTACCCCCATGTTTTTGGAGAGGCTGTTTCCCAAACTCAAACACACGACCTATTGCTTTTGATGGAAGGCACCGGCCATCGCTCCAAAGCCCAACCTCTAACTTACCAAAACAAACCAAAAATAAAAGGACCTTCAAAAGTCCCAAGAGATGCTCTAACTTTGTCATGTGACAATTCCATAAAACCACATGCACAGAATTGCATTTTAACCTTAATAGCTAGTTAGCAAATCAGATCAATAACATAGAGTTGTATAGGTGAAAACCTCCAATACAAACAACCAACTGCAGAGAAGCACATATAAAACCAAAGTCAGCATATCAAACACTACCTAATAATTAGAAACAACAACAACAAAGCCTTAGTCCCAAAATTTGAGGTCGGCTCTATGAATTCTTTTTCTCCATTCTATCCTATCTTAAGTCACGGTCTCTGTTACTTCCCTAATTAACATGTCTTTTTTTATTACTTCTACTAATGTTTTTTTTGGCCTTCCTCCACCTTTTTTCCTTCCCTCACTCTACATGGATCAACTCACTCTCTTACCGGTTCATTACTCGCTCTCCTCTTAACATAACCAAAAAAGCTCAAGCGACTTGCCTTCATACCTTCATCAATAGGGGCTACCCCTATCTTTAAACGGATTTCCTCATTTTGAACTCTACACTTTCCAGGTATTCTCACTCATCTATCTTAACATTCTCATCTCCTCTACGCTCATTTTACCTAAAAATTAAAAAAATAAAAAACCCAAAAGACAAGCACAACCAGACCAACATTCTAGTAGCCACCATAAAAATAAAAATTAATTAACAAAATTGAATTGAATTCCTTAATTAATTTGTGGACCAAAACCCAGAAACAAATTATACATAAAAATACAAAATTTACAAACAACCAACTCAAAAAGTTACAACCTTTTGTTATCAGAAGCACAAAAAGTAGTAGTGAGACTCGAAACGACAGCGTTTCACGATCGAGAGAGAGAGAGAAAGAGAGTACCTTGGAGCGGAGTGAAGGGCTTGGAAATGAAAGCCTCTGTAGCCTCACACTGCGGTTGAGTGCGGAGAAGCACGAGAGCTGAGACTGAGAGATCGTCGCGGCCATGGCTGTGTGCCTGAGAGAGAGAGAGAGAGAGAGAGAGAGAATTGATTTTTGAGCTTGACGTTGAAATTATTATTATTATTTTTTTTTTTTTTTTTTAAAGTTTGGGTTTTACTTTTAAGCTTATGAATAAAACATTTCTTTCAAAATTGTCAGTGGAGAGAGAGAGAGAGAGAGACAAGAGTAGATCGCTTGAAAAACTCCACAAGTAACCCAAAAAAATTACCATAATTGATAATTTGTTTTTTTTTTTACTTAACAAGTTACCATAATTTTTAATTTTGTTTTGATATCAATTGCAATATGTTGGGATATGTTATAATTTTAATTTTATTATAACAAATGTCCGATAATAAGATTAGTTTGTTTTAGAGTTTCTATAAGTTTATTTTTAGAATATCAATTTGTTGATACAATAGTTTTTTTTAATAAAGGACAGTTAAAATTTTAATGTAGTTTAATTTTAAAAATAAATAAATTCATCAAATTATACACACACATATATATAGGGTTGTTCAAATTTGACTGAACCTCGTAAACCCGCTCAACCTACAACCATATAATCTGAGCAATGATTCAATCGACGAGGAGTGTTAACTTACAAGAACTTATATAATTGGTTTGAGTGGTAGGTTCTCTATGCATAGACTCAAGTTTGATTAATCTAACCATCACAAGTTAATCATAGTTGTCGTTTGTCGTCATCCTCCACTCCATTACTCTTCTCTATTCAAGTTTCCATCAAATCCGTGAAAAACAGCACCAATTTGGCAAAGATCTACCAAATTCGACGAGATCTCTAACAAATCTGGCGAGATTTCATCAAAATCCAAGCTTAAAGAGATATTAGATTCAACCAATCCAACTGTTCCAAATCAAGTTTCTTTTTTGGTTGGCAACTCTTATTCCTCTAGTTGGTGTTGGGTAAGTGTTTCTCAAACCTAGTCCAGTCAAGTTGAGTGTAAGTTTAGGGAAAATCCGACCAGACATAACTCGTGGACACCCCTACTATCGAATTACAATATATATAATTCAATAGTTTTTTTTTTTTTTTGAATCCATTATAGTTACAACAATTGAATTCTTGCTCTCATGACACTGAGTTGGCCGCTCAAATATACTCCTAAGTTGTTTCTATATAATTTGCTTCGCTTTGATTTAGGATAACTCATGTTTGTTGAATTTTTTGCAAAAAATATGAGAATTAATTTGATCTAATTAAAAAAAAAAAAAAAAAGGCTCATAACCAAATCAAATTATCTATAGAATCATAACACTTCAAACCAATTTTCTAGAGACATATTTTTATGAATAAAAATTCTAAACACAACTTTATTAACATTTATATTTTACTTATTAAAAAAATATTTATATTTTAAACATATTCAAATAATATCTTTAATACAACTAAATCAATCCCTTATTTGAATTTTTTTTTTTTTTAAATCATAACCTAGCGTATGAGCATTCTAATCCGATTATCTAAAATAAATGCATTTTATCTCATCAAAAAATTACTTAATTTATTCTACATTACCATTTTTACGATACACTCTACTTCTCATTCGTTATTCAACAATACGTCATTTTAAAATAATATATTTTATACACCATAACAACAGCAAACCCAATCCCCCACAACAGAGGAGACTCCTTGTCAATAATCGCTACCCACTCCAATTTTCCATCACCACTACATTTTCTTATAGCCACAAAACAAAAGCCATAAAAGAACACAATAAATTCATGACCATTGTATCCGAAACCTTACCAAAATCAAATGGTGGCTTGAAAATCTTTATGGTCTGCTTCGCCACTCTGCTCCACAAACCACAAAGAGGAGTCCTCTTAGAGGACGTGCTTCAATCTATCACAGTGAGACTGAGAGTCCGACGGACTTCCATGGATGCCACGTCGTGAGAGAGAGATAAAGAGAGTCAAATAAAAATATATTTTTTATTAAGCACACAATACTACATTGTTCTTTAAATTTGAAGAATATTGTTGTAGCATATTGTATATATTTGAACAGTAATAGAACACTAGATTTGGAAGTGATTTTGTAATATTTTGTTGACGATATTCTCTATTTTACATTTTAAGGGGTTTTAAATAACCGGTTGAAAATACTCTAAGGGTTGCTATACATCATCTGTTATTCAAACTTCCATAATTTATATTTTTAATTTTAAATATGTATCATCATTCTTGAATATATATCTGAAAAACATTACTTTTGTTCCTTATAGTTTGTGTTATTTTTTTAATTTGGCCTTTAAAGTTTTTTTTTTTTTTTTGGGATCTGCCTTTAAAGTTTAAAATATAGCAATTAAAAATTTTTTTTTTTTATATGAAGCAATTAAATTCTTGAAGTTTTTAAAATGATTTTATTTGGTCTACTTGCTAATATGGACACTAATATGTCTTGTGGTTGGATACATTTTATAATTAAAAAAAAAAAAAAATTATGTGGCTTAGACATTGCACACCACTACTCTAGATGGATTAAGGGTGCATTTTAATACGGAAATCAATTTGTCAAAAAAATAACAATAACAATATCTTATTCTTAGTATTCCATTTTATACTATACTGTTAGAATGTAAGTATACCGGATGTTTAATTTTAATTTTTCACTATAAACTTTGGTTACTTTTTAAGGAAAAAAAAAAACGAGATGAAATGACAAATTGCAATTGATAATGTTTAAAGGTAAACATTATAGTGGAACAAAATATAAATATTCACAATTTTCATATTGTGTTGATGTGGATGGATAAATGAAATAAGATTTGTCACTTTTCTAAAGATGAACTTGCTTATAAATTGTCTTTTTCTTTTTCCTTTTTTTTTTTTTTATAGAAATAAATTGTCTTTTTCATGTTGGGCTAATGAGATGGTTAGTGAGAAAAGTGTTAAGAAAATAAAAGGAAATACAAAAAGGAAGAAAATTGCAAAATAATTTTATAAATTTTTGAAAAGTCGAAGGACCAGATAGAAAAATAGGACAAATTTTAAGGATTTGATGGTTGATTTTGAAACTAAATTTGGAAACCAAATTAAGATTTGACACAAACTTAAGGATTAAATGATGACTGCCCTTGGGTAAATATATATATATATATATATATATATATCACCTTGGGTTGGTTAGAGAACACCGTTCCCTTAAGTTGGGCTATAACCTCTCATCAAAAAAAAAAAAAAAAAGTTGGGCTATAACCAAACCAACTCAGATTTGTTTAGGACTTAGGATAGATGAAAATTTTTTGTTCCATTTTGTGTATTCCATTTTATATTCTATCAATCACAGGCAAAACTTGTCATAATTTTTTCTTTCCTAATAAAGGAAAATTATTGAATACTTCGAGAGTACCATAAATGCGTACTCTCCCTTGTCACATGAATTATGAATTCCACTATAAATTTAATTAGTAAGACCCACAGTTATATGAGAGGAGAAGAGTACGCATTTATAGTACTCTGGGAGTACCCAATAATTATCTCCTAATAAAATAGTGATACTAAAAATATTACAAAATTTTACCATATAGGCCTTACAAATTGATGTGCTATTACTTTCTCAAAAAAAAAAATAAAATAAAATAAAATATTGATGTGCTATTAATCATTAAAAAAATTAACACTAATTTTAGTATGTTGTTTAAGTGATACTAATCATATTCTTGCCACACTAGTTTTTAAGTTTTTATATTAAAATTTGTAATAACTTTAGCATTTTTATAGAAAACCAAATTTTGAAATGTAAAGAAATTAAACACATTGCATAATGTAAGTGGTAAAGTATAAAATGGAATACTAATGCTTCCCTCTTATATGTTTGGACTTTGAACGTGGGGAGAGAATGATAAAAGAAAAGAGAAGAAATATTTGATCTTTCCTTTGTTTGGTTTTTGCACTCAGTTTTTCCTCCCTTTCTTTTCTTTCATATTAAGCAAAAAAAAAAGTTTTCTTTTTAAGTGGCATATCATTTCTCTTCTCTCATTGTTCACCCGTTCCAAACACAAGTTAAAAGTTGGGATAATTTTTTTTTTTTTTTTTGGGAGAATGGGGACATAGGATTCATATTCCTTTTTAATTTGCAGTCTCTCTTTTGGGATACCATGGGCTTCCCTATGCTTGGTTTTGTGCACTACCTTTACCATAACTAGTTTGTAACTCCATGTATATGCATGGATACACTTAAAAATATACAATAAGATGCATAATATATGAGATGGGTTCAATTTATACCTAGTGTAACTCCACAAGAGTTACATCTTTTTTAAGCTGTAGATTTATGAGAGATTTAACGGAGAAAAACAAAACACCATTATCCATTACAACATTAAATACTTACCTAATTAATAGTCTCCTCGTTATCTCTCTCCTCATTAAATATTTTTTATGTCTCTTTTTCTCTCTCCTCATTAAATATAGGATTCATATTCCTTTTTAATTTACAGTCTCTCTTTCCATTTTTTTTGCAATTTCTCCTACGTTTCTACTTTATGCACTTAACACTTGAATATTATTGCATTGGACTCAGATGCTATCTTCCAATCAACATATACTGACAAATTTGCACGATAAGTTCAATATACCTGAAGGATGAAGCTGAACAACAACCACAATATCGTATATGTTTACCTTAATATAAAAAAACAATACCTCATATAACCATCTAACATCTAGGAAGCTTTCATATATTCTCACAAAAAAGTTTCAACAAAATAAACATACTACGAATAAACAAAAATCAAATCAGAATTATTGTAAATATCACTTTCCTTGTAGAATTATTGTCGTAATCTCTTTAAAATGATTCATTCACTTTCCTGGGAGGACAAAAATTCTTATACCCAATCCATCTTTCAGGGATGATTTGTTGGAGTGCTTATAATACCATTCTCTCTCCTCATTTAGTTGTCTGATGCCATTTGCAGCTCCTGCCATGAATATTTTTGCTTGAACATTTTGTAAAACAAGTATAAGGAAGTGATATTCAGGGAGAAAAAAACTAAGAAAGTAGAAATGTAGGAGAAATTGCAAAGAAAATAGAAAGAAAGACTTAATATGGAGAGAAAAAATAGACATAAGAAATATTTAATGAGGAGAGAGATTATAAGGAAACTATTAATTAGATAAGTATTTAATGTTGTAATGAATAATGGTGTTTTGTTTTTATCCATCGAATCTCTCATAAATCTACGGCTTAAAAAAGGTGTAACTCTTATGGAGTTACACCAGGTATAACTTGAACCCATCTCATATAATTCATATAGGACAAATTTTAGCTACAAAATTAGTTATAGCTTAAGGCTATAAACTCACTTAATAAAATAACTACTACAACATATTTTGAAAATCTAACCGTTGAATTGCATGTTCTTTATGCCTTTAATACACATGTTAACTTTTGTGTCAATTAGATATCATTCACTATAAGATCTATAAGCTTATATTTTGTGCATAATTTTAAATTACAAAAACTTGCAAATTATAAAATTTATTGATGACATAACTATTGATTTTTAATTTTCTTGAAATTTTGCAAGCATGGAGGATATAAGAATAAGATATAATCCAATGGTGGATTTGTCAAAATTCAACTCCAATAAAAAGATGTTAAGTAAGTTTGTAGCCTAAGTCTACAACTAATTTTGTAGCTAAACTTTGTCCATTCATATATATATATATATATAATTTAAATACTATTAATAGTCATTTTTAAATTTTATTAACTCTTTAAAAAATTTTGTAAATATATTATTAGGTCCATTTTTTTTTTTTTTATTGTGAAGCACTTCTTTTTTTTTTTTTTTTTTTTTTTTTTATGATTCATTTATTCTAAACTCTTTGATTTTTGTACTTAATAACTCACTTGGATGAATATTTATGATGTGGTTCTACATGTGATTTTAAAATTAAGAAATAAAACTCTTTAAAAATAAATAATTTAGGACACATGGTACAAAATTGGAACTTCAAATTAGAGTTCCTCTTAGTTTCACCTATTATTATATACATAGATTTGGTTTAATATTACTACCTATGTGTTTGTTATTTGTTCTTTCTGGGTCTATACATTTCCTTTGTTCTGTACCTTAACCTTTTTATTCCAGTGTGTATCCTAAACCTTTATGCCCAATTAAGAAGAAAAAAAAAATCAATCACCCAAGTTTATTAAAAAAATAAAAATCATACCTAGTAAAAATATATATAAATATATATATAAACCCAAAAAAAAAAAAAAAAAAAAAAGAAAGAAAAAACAAGAAGGGAAGCCGTGTATCAACTTTTCTTCTCTTTATTTTCTCCGCAATTGGGGAGATAGTATTTTGGTGGGTTTAAAGAGAAAACACTCAGACCTACCAGTTTTCCCTTTAAAATTCACCCAACCAAACACCCCAAAAACAATTAGCTCGCCCTTTTTCTCTCCTCTCTTTCTATCCTCCCTAGAATCCACTCAACCAAATGGACAATTTTTTTGTGCTTATATATCTTTTAGTTCTTTGTTTATGCCAAAAAAGAAAAAAAAAAAAAATTGTGAACATATGATTTTTTTTTTTCTTTCTAGTTTCTACTCTTTAAAAAAAAAAAAAATTAATGGCAATTCCAGTTTTCACAATGGAGAAAAATAGTAACCTTCCCTTAGTCGTATAATACTTGCATGGTTTACCAAAAAAAAAAAAAAAATAGGAACCTTTCACCTCCTCCTCGTCACAAACTTCTGATGCAATGTCAAAGAGACCCACTAAATTTGCAGACATCCAAATCTTTATTTACTTTGAATATCTTGGAGGTAGCCTGACCTATAGAGCCCATCAAGCTTGGGCTTGGGCTTGGGCTTGAGCTGAAGACAGAATAAAAAGCATAAGAAGAGCCCAGAGAATTCAGAAACAAATGCAAATAACAGAGACACCTTTTTTTTTCCCTCCCATAATTTGATTGTTAACACCGGGTTGACACAATTTGAATCTAAATATTTTCATTAGAAATATCAAAAAGTGCCAGTTGAGTGACAAGACTTTTGTCAAACACTGACAAATTTGCAAACACACAAAATAACAGCATCAGCAAGAGAGAACTTTAGTTCACAGCACAGCAAAGTCACAAAATGGCATGTCCCCGTATAATCTTGCTTCAATAATTATGGTATTGCCTTGCAGGGTTCAAACTAAAATTATTGAGAGACCACAAAGTGAATTTTGGCTATTATCAAAATCAGAAATGACCTGCTTTGTAGTTAATGGTCTAAAGCAGTTTTTGTTTAATATAGAACCCCATCTTTAAAATTAGAGTATCTTGTTACCAATGGGTTCAGTTCAGAAAATTTTGAATTTGATAAAAATCTTCTCAGAAAAAAAAAAGGCACAAGTGTTGTATTTGGATGGATATTAATTTCTATCTTCAATTAGAAACAAACTTACATGAATTTTCTATTATTGTTTTGGGATAAAATGTGGGGAATTTAAATTGGGTGTGCTTTATTGTAACATGGGGAGGCCATTCATCCTTCATTGAGAATTAGGAGAAAGCCTACTTCCTAGAGCAATTATTAGGCTCATCAAGTGGATTCTCCCCTCTATCACATGACATGAGAGGTGAACCCCATCCATGAGTCCCACATGGGACCTTATCTCCTTATGCGATGGGAGGATTCCACCCAACGAACCTAATAATTTGTTCACTTTCTGATCTATGATTCATATTGTAAATGGACCATAAGAAAGTTGTTGATTAAGACAATAATTCTTTTTTATATATAGAATTTTCAAGTGAGAAAATGACAGCATGAAACTCATAAGTATAGACTTTAAATTAACCTAAAAAAATAGATACTTTTAATTCTTAAAATAACATTTATTTTGATTAAAAAAATGCAATTTTCATTTCACCAAATTGTTGTTTTGATGATTACACCTAATAATTTTTTTCAATAGATAAAATAGGGTTTGAAATCTGTAGAGCTTGCTTTATGATGATTGCTCTTTACTATCGGATTAAGATATCAATGATTTTTTTTGGGGTTTAGGTGGAATTTGAACATTTAATTTTTTTTATTTAACAACAAGAAGTTTTACAAGTTGATTTATTTTTTAAAAAATATAATAGTATTTTTGTCTAATTTTTTTAAGTAAAATAAATCGATGAAAATAAATTATACCATGCCGACATAGATGGTGGTATCTCTGTACGGGGTTTCAAATCTAAGATGTCTACATCTAACCCTCATCCTCAAGTAAGAGAAGTTTTGAATACTTTTAGTGATGTACTTGGCACTACCTCTCTTACTTGTTGTCTATTATGGGTTGGCCATCCAAATGAGCACATGTACTTTTCTTTAAATTGATGGTTTATGAGGAATGATTTTAGTGTTTTGTTGTATATATCTCTATTTATGGGTTTCAATCTAAGATGAATGATTATAACACAATAATTAATCATCATTAATCTCAAAAAATTAAGTTGATTAATAATAAAAATTCAATCATTCATTAATGTTCTTAAACAAAATAGGAGGAGATAGTACCAAAGAAAAGTCTTTCAAATAGGCTCCATGTCTCATGTCTGTTTCAATATTTCAAGTTTAGAAAATGGAATTTTTTTTTTAAGGGGGAAATATTGTGAAATTAATTATATAAAAAAAACGGCTAAATCGGCTTGAATTACATTGAGAGTTTGTGATGAAGCATCCTTCATCCATACAATATAATTAGAGACATTTATTGCGTACTTAGCTAGACTGTGTGCAACCATATTACTTTCTCTCCTCTAATGTGAGAGTAATATAATTGAGTAAAGGACCTAGAACAAACATTTGCATCCTGAATCGGCAAATCATAAGTTGTTAAATAATCATCATTTTCTGTGAAGGCTTTAATTATCATCTCCGAGTCACCTTCCAATTTAGAACACGGAATTAACCACAAAATATTTTACATCCAAGCAAACAAAGCAACAATTTCCATGCTCAAAAAGGAAGGTAGAAGATTCAAAACTAAATAAATAAAACAAAATAAAAGTAGAATATTGGAGTAATCCCACTATATGTGTATGAGGATTGACTTGTAAGTCACTATTTCCACGTGGCAAACGTGTAGATCCGGGTCCAAAGTGGGTTTGAAGACACATGTACTTCGTTTTTCTAGGGTTTTATGTTAGTGACCACCAACCCAATTTACAAGTCCTCTCACTTTTTAGAAGTCACTTCATGTTTCTAAAAAATTAAAAATAAAAAATAAAAAGAAAAACTACACAATATGGTCAGGTGATACTTGTTAGTTATTCGATTCTCAGTGCAATTTGGTTGCGGCCTAATTGGATTCCAATATTTATCAACTCTTTCTACTTTTGGGAAGTCATGTCACCTGCTCCACTATAAATGAGATTATTTAACCTAAGTGCATCTTTGTAATCTGTAAACAATTTTATGTCATCAAATAAGAAGGTAAAAAAAGAAGAAGAAAGATGACATGTTGATGAAGAAAAATGACATGGAATAAGAACACTCAGCCATGAAATAGAGAAAAAAAAAATCCTTAAATGCGTATGTGCATGTGTTTTTCTACGATATGTTGGTTATTTCGTACTTGCAGAATATAATGATATAATAATTTTTTTCTCACATAATAATAATAAATCTTACTAATTAAATTCATATTTATGTAAGATGAGTAAATATGATGTCGTTGTATTTCGACAATACTCAATAATTTTTCTAAGTTGAGATATCTTATCTTGAAATTTCAACCTAAACTCTCTCTTAAAAAAGAGTTTATAAGGGTTTTTACAAGAATTTACTAAGTTGTCATTGTTCGGTTTTGGATGGCTATCTATTTTGCCTGGTTCACAGTGAGCTACATCCTTAAATAAATGGGCAAAAATCTATTGGCCTAAAAAATTCAAAACATTTCCCTTTCCATTTGAACATGCGCTCTTTCTTATTCAAGGTTAGGCCAAATTAATTATGATCAAGATGTGTATTGATTATGATGTATCATATCAAATTGTGCTGACTGCTGTATATATGTAAGGTTTTGTTTGTGCAAAACAATATTCTCCAAGAAAATATATAAAATAATAATAATTTAAAAAAGAAAAAAGCACCACACAATTCTATTTGGCGTGACAATGGTCTATGTTATAATGACCAGAGGTTTAAATAAGGCTCCGTTAAAGCCCTTCCAAGAAATTCAAGAGAACTTAAAACTTTTTAACAAATCACTCCATTTGTTTCGACATTATTGTTTTCTAAAATACGAGTCATTATTTATAAATTATTTTTCAAAAAAAATATCATTTTTCCATGTTTGGTAAGGACCTTAAAAATGAAATATAATTGCTTTCTTAGATAAATTTTTTTTTTATTTAGCGTGATATGAGATAAAATTGTGTTTTTTATAAAATAAAATAAAGAAAAAGAGGATAAAAATCTCTAGAAAATTAGTCATATTTTTAATAGAATTTTTTTCATTAATCAAAAATAGTTTTTATTTGACTTATTATTTATGATGCTACAAAAAAACTAGAAAACATAAAAAACTATCTTTACAAAAAAAATTTCATAAAATCAAACGGAGAGAAAATTTATCACTAGCTACCAATTTCATTAAAGAGTTTTTTCTCCTCTAAGTTAAAATACATGTCTCAATTTTAATGATGGGAATTTGAGGCTTTTGAATTAAAATTCTTTTGAGCATTGTTCAAACTTTTAAATGGAATAATAAGGTAACAAAAATGATCACGCTTAATTTTCATAGAAATGCCCAATGGGTATGCATGGATCAAGTTGTTGGGGTTCGTAGTTTTTTCAACCTAATCGACCTTTTTAAGTTGAGAAATCTCCAACCCAACCCAACTCATGGTAACTCTAAAAACCAATCCAACCTAATTGGGTTTGGTTGGGCTGGAGCTTCAAGTTGGGACCATTATGTCAAGCCTAATAAACAGTTTTAGCTTCCATTAAGTCTCAAAATATCCAAAACTAATTAAACTAATTTCCAAAATCCAAAATAAAACAAACTGATAGATTTAATATATATATATATATATAACTATTAATAGTGTGAGTTGGATTGGGTTAACCTTAGTTGAAAACTTTGCAAACCTAAACCTAATCCAACCAAGATTCAACCAAAAAAAAAAAAACTCAACCAATGAACTAACAAAAGCCAAGTCAAGACTTATCAAAAAAAGAAAAGAAGCCGAGTCAAGACTTCATATTGGGTTTGTTGAGTTGGTGGATTGAATGCACATCCCTAACTTGATTACCATCCATTCTCTAAGAGAGAAAGTCTAATAATGATAATAATAATAACAACATTGGCTATTAGTTGGATACAAATATGAAAATTTAAAACACTTTTTTTAAAATTTTCATATAGATGTAACAATATTGGGCATCTATGCTAACTTCCTTGTGGCTTTCAATATGTTTTAAAAATAATCTCCAAAAAAAAATAACAATATTGGGCATCCATGATAAATTAAAGTGAGCCCAATTTATTCATTTATTTGTCATTTTCCATGTATCCTTTGCTAGTTAACACCAATGTATTCATGCCCTATGTTTGATTATAAATTTGATACCCCGAATTATTAGCATGTGTTTCATGGGCATTTATTAATCTATTCTTTACTAAGTATGTATTAAGTCAATTTGTACTATATAAACAATTATGATGAGTCCTATTAGTTTAGGACACTACATTGCAACGTAGGTCCTAACAAAAACGTCAGGGAGATGACGAGAAGTCTCAGTATATAGATGTGATAGCACTTCCCTTGTATTTTTCTTTATATTGTCTACACTCTACAGTCCTTTATCATCTAAGCCTCTCAAGCGTTGATTTCTCACCTACTCTTTTACTTATTTACTTATTTAAATTATCATCATCAAATTTTGACAATACTAATTCTATGATTCTCTCTATTTATAGGCCCATATACAGCAAGAAGTCCACTCACAGAGAAGAAGGTATTTGTTATCAAATAATATATTGATATTATGTCAGTGGTATCAAAATCCAATAAGTGTGAGATATATTAGTAAAAAATAACTAACCCACTAACAAATGAAATACATATTAGTGAATAATTATTTTTGCACACATGTCTCTTGTTTATTGAATTTTGATACGGATAACGTAATATCATTTTATATAAATATATTTTCCACCCATAGATCGTCTAAGTTGGCTTTTATATCACATTAAAATGATTCTTGAAACTGTTTTCTTTCTTAAACTTGGTGAAAACGACAAAACCATTGAAAACTCCTTGTTTATGAATTTTTAATTTTCTAAAAATCCGTTTTTTTCTTTTCAAGACACAACCAAACGGTCCACTTCTATCTACCAAATATCACTTAAAAGAACTCATCTAGAAATAGAATCCAATAAGATTATGGTCACAAAAAATTTCACAATTTTCTCACTACATTTGAAAGGAGAAAACTGCTGCAACATCTTTCACGAGACCTTATATCAAGTCCATAATTTTTATATCTTTTTAATTTATTCAGCCTAGCCGTCATCCTTAGTAAACTCCAATAATATTACAGGTGCAACAAATTTCACAACTTTTTTTTTTATAACATACTATCACATTGTTATTAGTGTATCTTTCACATGAAAGCACTGTTGATTTACTTTTATTGTATCTCAATCACAACCCGTTAGTGACTTGTTGTGCAATATATAGAATTATTGTAAAGACTCCTAAGAAGCCAATGAAGAAAGTTACAAATCCTAAGCTTAACAAGAGACACGTCGTGGTCAATGGGACTGTCCAGAGAAAGAGAACACTTAAAAAAATGATATGCTAAGATAGGCTTTTGAAAGAATGACCATTTGTGCTTGTATTTTACAACACCAAAGGCCAACACATCTTATGTGTCAAGCGTGTTATAGTCGCAGTTCTAAGACTTTGCAATTTGCTTTGTTTCATAGTCATAGTTTGGTTGGAACCTGAGGGACCCATTAAAATTCAAAGTTTTTAGACTGAAAATTTCCTTATAAGAAAGAAGAAGTGTCTACCACCATGACTGAAATTATCAAGCCCTTGTAACTTCATGGGCATATGTTGGTCATTGGGTCTATACTCTACACCTAATTATCGATCTCATAGTAGCACATAGATCTTCTAATGCAAAGTGATGTGGCAAGAAAGTGACCGATCAAGACCATAGAGTTTCTATAAAGCAATCTTTCAAACCCAACAAAGAGTTCTATAGAGCATGCTCTTAAAAAGTTAAAAGTCTTGATCTCAAGAGTTCATGTCGACTGTCTGATAATGACCTCTCTCTCTCTCTCTCTCTCAAATATAATTTCTGTTTATTTTTTTTAACAAAATACACTATTAATTCCTAAACTTTAAATCATAAGCAATTTTAGTCCGTAAATTTTAAAATGATTACTTTCAATCCCTTAATTGACATGGTCATATTTAAAAAGGGCACATTATCATTCCGTTAGACACATTAAAGAATAAAAATGATCAATTTAAATTTGTTAGAAACTAAATTTAATCATTTTAAATTTGTCAAAGACTAAAAATGATCATTTTAAATTGTTAAGGACTAAATTTCTTATAGACCAAAAATTATCACTCTAAATTTATTAGATACTAAAAGCTACTCCTTAAAATTTTTTAGGAACTAAAAATGATCGTTTTAAATTTTTTTAGAGACTAAAAATGATCAATTTAAGTTGTTTGAAGACTAAAAACAATAAGTAAAAATTTTAGAAACTAAAATTGTACTAAAGTTAAAATTTGAGGACCAACGTATATATCTTTTTCTTTTTCTTTTTTTCCAACATTAGAGCATTACCACTCATTCTTATAATAATAGTTGTTGGTATTCTTATGATTTGCATGAACTTGAATGCTTAATTCAACATAAGAAGCACTTCATCTCTCAAGCCTTGGGGTAATTAAATTCTCTTTGTTGTTGGAAAAATAATACTTATGTACAACAATGTTGATGATTCCCATTTTTCTTTTGTTTACCCTAAGTAGCAGCTGAGTACATTGTGTCCACAACCACTACTTTTTGGATGCACCTAGCCAAAGCTTCTCTCTCTCATCAAACTAGGCATTCGTTCTAATGAACTTTCTTGCAAGTTTCAACTTTAAAGCATCAACTTTTCAAGGTACAATTATATATTTTCACAAAATAAACAAAATAAGTTCATCGAAACACAAAAATATCTGAAACATCTCGAGAAATCGACCTCCACCAGACAAACCTAGCAGTAAAAGTCATGTTGTAGATTATTAGCTTTGTTGATCGTAATGTTGCTAGGTTGCCTTTGATGTCCTAAGTACTTGCCATGAGAATTATGGGGTAGCATTTCCTTTATGGCACTAGACTATAGGGTTCATAGCATTCGAAATGAATAAATATCTTCTGACTTATTTTCTGTGTTCCACTTTCCGCTCTACACCAATTACAATTTGTCATATATTATTTTTTTCTTTCATTATAAAATATCAAAGTTTAAAATAGAAACAAATCAAACATATAGAAAATTGTGATTGTCAAAGATTAAAGAGTGGAATAGAGGATTTCTATTCTATTTAGAACGTAGAGAAGACTACCCCCCCCCCCCCCCCCCCCTCCCTTTCTTATCTTCTCCATATGGAGACCCCATCATATGACTCAGTTTGAGCTTACTTCTCTCAAAGTGGAGTTACCATTTGAGCAACATTCCAGGTCCATTGGCATGCGTTAGGAGACCTAAAAGAGTGATAGTGCATAGGTCTTTCAGAAACTTTGCCTAGTATTTTTGACTTTCTAGCAATTGTAGTACAAAAAAAAAAGATGGTAGCAAAACATGTAGGTATTACAAGGCTAGCTAGCTAATTGTACTATTTCACATGGCACATCTTATCCTTGTGGAATCTTAAGTTAGGTCACTTCCATTTTGAAGTCATGGAATTTCAAACATCTCTCTCCCCTCCCCCCACCCCAAAAAAGGGAAGATAGGAAGAAAGCTTCTCTTCTCCTATTAGAAGGAAGCAAGATGGAGAATGATGTGTTCATAAAAGAGTTGCACAAAAGGTTTATGATTATTGATATGAACATCGTGTTGCCACATGAAATAGTAGGGGATAATCCTGGCAACTATATATGATACACAAAGATCATATAGGAAAGAACCAATGAAGCTAATTTTAGATGGATCATGGACCCCAATTGAGACAAAGACTTGACACAGACAATAATTGACAATTGTTCAAAATACATAATTGTCTTATAGACCCAAGGTTTTCATAATAATCATTATGACCAATGATTTGGCCACAATTTTATGATTAGTGACAATGGCATTAAGTACTGCAACTCTTGCTTTCTTTGTTACAATGATGGTATACAATCATAATTTGGACGAAAAATATTCTAGAAATGTTGATGAATTTATATTTTATATACAAAGAACCATTAATAGTGACATTGACCATTGTGGTTTGGTCTAGCATACGAGGCCAATTACTTGATTATAATGTTGAAATGACTTTGCAATATGATATATAATTAATGGACCATATCTAGTTTCTCTTAAAAACCGTTGGCTCATTTTTGTCAAGTGACTTACACAGCATCATGACTCCTGCATTGCTATAACGTTTCAAATTAACAACCTAGAAAAATTAGAACCTCATATTTTTCTCTCCTTTTAGACAAAACAATTTCTTTTTTCCTTCTTTTTTTTTTTTCTTTGTTTTTTCCCCTACTGCCCCATTTTATATGATAAAGAAAGAGTGGAGACATAGGCATAGGACATTAAAATTAGGACCTCATACCCCACTAACCCATAACTAGTGGACACCACCACAACTGATGTCTTTGATTATAAGGCCCTATGGTGACCAAAGACCAAAGTATCATTATTGGCTAGTTCCAAACTTCCATACTCTTAAAGCCTATTTCTTCCTTACATGATAAATATGCAATAGTAGTTCTTTTGCTTTAGCCTTTAGGATCTAACATCACTATCACACTAGATTTTTCATTACCATTTTGTGAGTGTAGAGCATGACACCCCACCTTCATAAAGTACATATGTTAGAGGTATAACGTAATGTTATCATAGATTTATTCTCTTTGTAAAGATAGGAAAAAAAAATTCACACGCACACACATGTGAATAAAAATCATTTGTTTCATTTTAAATGTTCTATTTTATGTTTCACCAATTGCTACTTGTTATGTTTTCTCTCTATCTTTTTCTTTTCTCCTTATAAAGTAACCAAAGTTTAAAATATAAAGAAAAAAAAATCATATACACATAAAATACTACAATTAGTGAGACAATATAAATGGAACATAAAAGTTTTATTCTACATAATATGTATGCCTATCATATACTCTGTGGGGCCCCAAATATTACAGCAACCCCGGCCCACTCCCCATCAGGCCCAAGGTCCAAACCGAGGAGAGGGCATAATCCGAGAATGAGCAAACGATGCCCAAGTCGTCTAGGGACATCAGGCCCAAGGTCCAAACCGAGGAAAGGGCATAATCCGAAGATGAGCTGTCACTCACTCATTAAATGCACTCCACCTACATTCTGATCACATCAATGGTGAGTTGACCAGCCAGCAGTGATGTCTTAGTTGCTTCAACTAATAGAAAGCCTGCAAAGGCGGCTGATGGGATAGGCACTCAAGTATAGGCTTGGATGATTAATAAGTGGACGGCAGAGATTAACTAAAGAAAGACTATATAATAGATAGCACCCTCATCAAGAAGAAAAAAAAAAAGAGGAGAAAGAGGATCTTTTAGGAGGTCGGAGAGCAACCCTTGTGTTTGTCAGTTCTAAGGGAAGAGATCCTCGGATTGAGCCGAGGATGATCATGCTTCGCAAACACTTAGCCAAAATCATTATAAAAATCCTCACAAACATTTAACCAAAGGCACAGTGATTATCCTCAAAAACACTTAGTCAAATTCTTTTGCCATTATTCCTATGAATTTCATGTCATCCCTTTGCTTGCTTTGCTGATACCGAGCCCTTCTACCCACACTCTACAAATTTTATTGTTTGGACTTGTTGGGCTCGAATCCCATCCTTCTTTTGAGTCCAATACATTTTGAGTCCCTACATACTCCATTATTTTAAGTGTTTTATTTTATGTTTTAGCAATCGCTACATGTCACACGTTATCTTTCTCTCTTTTTCTATTTTTTTTATATTCTTATAAAGTAACCAAAGTTTAAGATAGAAAGAAAAAAAAAATATACACATAACATACTACAATTGCTGAAACAATATAAATGGAACATAAAATTTTTATTCTGCATAATATATGTGTGTGTGTATATAACTATGTATGCCTAATATATATTATTTATATAATTTAAGTACTACTACATGAGAGAGAGAGAGAGAGAGAGAGAGAGAGAGAGAGAGAGAGAGAGAGAGAGAGAGAGAGAGAGAGAGAGAGAGAGAGAGAGAGAGTACTACCACTACTTTAGTCAAGTGGTGTTTGTATCTCTAATTTAACAAAAGAATATTTTGAGAGAAGAAAGGTACCATGTTGTTTGATTGCCACTACTTTTAGTCAAGTGGTGTCTGTATCTCTAATTTAACAAAAGAATATTTTAAGAGAAAAAAGATACCATGTTGTTTGATTAAAAGAACAAAATTTGACTATAATAATAGGTAGATTTTTTTTCTTTATTGGTCTTAATAAACAGATGAATATAAAGCTTTTTTTTTTTTGGAACAAGTTACAATGCAAATTTCCCTAAAAATAAATAATTATAAAAAAGCCAACGCAAATTTTTATTCTACATAATATATATGTGCATATAACTATGTATGCCTATTGTATATTTTTTATATAATTTAAGTACTACTAGTACCACTACATATGAGAGAGAGAGAGAGAGAGAGAGAGAGAGAGAGTACTATCACTACTTTTAGTCAAGTGGTGTCCATGTCTCTAATTTAACAAAAGAATATTTTGAAAGAAGAAAGGTACCATGTTGTTTAGTTAAAAGAACATAATTTGACTATAATAATAGGTAGATTTTTTTTTCTTTATTGGTCTTAATAAACATATGAACATAGAGTTTTTTTTTTTTTTTTTTTTTAACAAGTTACAATGCAAATTTCCCTAAAAAATAAATAATTATAAAAAAAAAAGCCAACACAAATTTTTATTGTACATAATATATGTGTATATAACTATGTATGCCTATCATATATTATTTATATAATTTCAGTACTAGTAGTACCACTACATGAGAGAGAGAGAGAGAGCTACCACTACTTTTAGTCAAGTGGCGTCCATATCTCTTATTTAACAAAAGAATAATTTGAGTGAAGAAATGTACCATGTTGTTCGGTTAAAAGAATAGGAGTCGACTGTGATAATTGGTAGAGTTTTTTTATTTATTTTTAATTTGTCTTAATAAACAGATGAATATAGAGTTTTTTTTTTTTTTTTTGAAACAAGTTAAAATGAAAATTTCCCTAAGATGTAAATAATTATAAAATAAATAAATAAATAAATAAATAAGTCAACGCAAATGAGGAACATTCAGTGATTACTTGGGCCAAAGCGAATGGGCCTTGTAATAGATAAATAGCCAATGAATTTGACGTCGGCCTCGCCGTACGGCCTTTGGTGTAAGAATAAATCATGATGATGAAATAAAAGGTTAATATTCATAAAGTTTCAACATAAAGGACCACCAAATTATATTGAATTCTAAAATATATTGGACTTTTATTCAACACTGTTACGTATCAAACAATTTAGTGTCCCTGAGGTAGCATGACATATGAATAGAATATAGTTAATATGCTGGTTTCGTTCCAGTTTAACTGGTTGGAAAATGAATACCAAGAGCAAAACAAACCTGACAAATTTTTATAATTCTGAAACGGTGAAACCAAACCAATCCACTACCTGAGAAAATTCAACCGAGTTTTCACTGTATATCGGAAAATTTGCATCCCCGAGTCCCTGACTTAAGAGAAAAGATGATGGAGTGAAATTGAATCACCCCAAGATGTGTAGCATTGACTTTGTAGGATAAATTTGGCGAACTATAATAATTTAGTGTAAATTATGTATTTGGTATTTATTCTATACACCATACATTTCAATTGTGTCAATTTAATTCTTAGCCTTCCAGTTCTATGTCAATTTAGTCTCTACCACTATCTCTAAAATGAAAATTGCTAATATGGCAAACGGTCAAAATAAAATGAGAAATGATACGTCCACAACATTTCTACAACATTTTTACAACAAATTCTAAGTGGCAAGTTATTACTGATTGTTATTGTTGAGGCAAAAAAGTAATCTTAGTGTTAATTTCAAATTTGAACCAATAACAACTAACCACCTGTGATTTGTTGTAAAAATATTGTAAAATTGTTGTAGACGTAGCATCTTTCAAATAAAATATTACTTTATTGCCACGTCAACATAAATTAATTTTCTATTTTGGCCGTTAGTCACGTCAGCAATTTATATCCAAGAGATAATGATTAGGCCTGTCCACGGGTCGGTCCGGGTCGGGTTTGTGCCCAACCCGGAACCGACCCGATCACGTCGGGTCTCCTAAACTTGGACCCGTCGCCGACCCGCCGGAGGCTACGGTTCGGGCGGTTGGACGTCGTCATTTTCCGGTCGGGTTTCGGTCGGGCTCGGACTGTGCGAATTGTCGCCGGATTTTGCCAAAATCTGCTTATTTTTGCTTGATTGACCGGATTTCGAAGAGATCTTGGCGGATTTCAACGAGAATAGGCCGAATCTTGAAGAAATCTCAGCAGATCCCAACTAGATCAGGCCCGATCTCGAAGAGATCCGGCGAGATCTAGACGAGATCTCGAAGAGATCAGGCCCGATCTCGAAGAGATCCGGCGATATCTCGACTAGATCAAGCGAGATCTCGAAGAGATCAGGCCAGATCTTGACGAGATCTCGCCGGATCTCGACAGATCGGACCAAATAGACCGGCGAACTACTTCAATGGGCGGGGAAAGCTATTTCCGGTAGGTTTTTCGGTCGAGTCGGTTGAAGATCGGTTTTCCATGCTTTAACCCGTCAACCGACCCGCCGATCTCGAGTTTTAGGAGCCGTGATCCGCCGCCGACCGTCGCCGGCGTCGGGTTGGTCGGTTCTCGGTCCGGGTCGGCCGGGTTGGGCGGGTGGGTCGGTTGACGGGTCTGGTTGGACACCCCTAATAATGATAATGATTAAATTGATATGGTACTGAAAGGTTAAGAACCAAATTGATGCAAATGAAATGTATGAACTAAATTGAAATATGGTACAAAGTATAGAAACTAAACACTTAGTTTACTCACAAAAAAAAAAATTTGTTTATCCCACAAAAGTTAGGCTCTCTTGTAGTTATACTCTGGTTAGTAATGCATTATAAACTCGGTTTAAAATATTAATATTACTATTTTCGTGTGTGTTCTAATAAGTATTACTATTTACTTAAAAAAAAATACGTAGTTTACCCAATAATTTATTTATGTATGAATTTTTTTTTATATCCATAGTAGAGCATTTACAACTTGTTAAAATGATAATTTTTTTTTCTTTTGATAAATTATTATTGGAGTAACATTACTTTTACAAAAATAACATCTTTATTAAGAGTTTACAGTATATCATATTAATAATTGAAAATAATAATTATAATACTAATAAGTTGTGAAAAAATTTGTACCTTAATCCCTCTACTTATTGATTTTATTTAAGAGGCAAATAAAGATATGTTTTGCTTGTGTTTTGTACCTATATGAGGGGTATTCCTTGTACATGGACATGAGCTCTTTCTCCTCCTTTTTTTTTATTTATTTATTTATTTTATTTATTTATGGACAAGAGCTTTTTAGGTATTAGTTTTTTCTACATTTTTTTTATTTTTTTATTTTTTTTATACAAGATAGAAATTTTACTCTAGTCTAATATAAGTGTATAACTGTGTGAAATTCCTTCATAGAAACTTGAACTCCGGCCCTTACCCCCCACATCTCACACTCTATAAGCACTTATATTTATAGAGTAATCATCGCGCCATGGGCCATGGTAAATTAATAATCAACACATAATATTAACTCAACAAATACAAAGGAGGTAAGCTTTAAAACATCAGATCAAAGGGAGACAGACGTGCCATGATCAGAATGATAAAGTGGATCTTGCACTTCAAAAAGAAGGCAATGGAAAACTGTGGCCCCAATTTTGATCTTGCTTCGATGAATTAGTACTTTGTTTCTTCTACACCTAGGATATCTTCTACTTAGGTTCAAAAAAAAAAAAAAGGATATCTTCTACTTGAACTCATTATATATATATATATATATATATCCCCTGCCACTTTGATATTTTTCACTACTAATTGTGTTTATTTATTCTCCTTTCAAGAAACAAAAATCTTGCTTATTTATTCTCTTACGGAATTTTTAATACAAACTTGTCCCATCCAAAATTTTGTAGGGTAATTTGATTTGTTGAATATGATAATAACATAAACTCATTTAGTTTACATAATGTGAGAACTTGAGACTAAAAAAAAAAAAAAAATTCACACAAGACAATATTTAATGTAACTCCACAAATTCTATGCATACATTTATTGGCAATGTCAACAATCAATTATCAGCTATATGAATAACAAGCACACTCAACCAAATCTCACAAAACTCAAGAAAACACAAAGGCACAATGAATCTAGACTAGAGTTGTATAACAAACTCAAACCTTGGCTAGAATTGAACCTTATTATCTTTTAACTTTAACACTCAAAAGTCACAATCACAAGCCACAATGTGCCCAATGGTGCTCTCCCATTCAAATAAAAGACAAACTTTCAACTCACACACGTGGACACCTTGCAACCTCAAAAAAATTACCCAAAAAACAAAGCTTCATTTATGTTATTTTGAAGAGTATTCTCTTCTTCTTACATAGAAAACCTCTTAACCCGAAACCACTAAAATTCTTTGTAATACCACCTATATATAAAATTTTGATACATATGTTTTTTTTGTGGATTAGGAATACCTTCCTAAATGAACCACAAATTCCAAATTACTTTTTCTATAAAGAATACACTTTTCTTCTACATTATTAAAGACATCAAGGACCAATACTAATCAATGCCAAAGTTTGTTGTCCATGTACATTGTACCTAATCATACTTGGAGTGCATGCGAAATTATCCTACAATGGAGCAGAGAATGGAGATCAAGTTCTATCTTGTGAAAGTCTTTGATAACTTCTCTCTCTTTCTCTCTTAATGTGTGTGTGTGCACGCGCGTATGTGTGGACACAACTTCTCTCTTTATAGAACAGAAACAATAATGAGGTGACTTCAATAATGAAGGAAACCCAAGTGGAACAGTAGCACGACAAATCGAGGGTGAGGTGGGTTGGAGGTATTTTATCACCACTAATGAGGTGATTTGATATTAAGATGAAAGAGAAAAGTAGAAGAGTAGCCACGAGAGTGATAAAAGATAGAGAAAACAAGTATTTTGGAGGGTGATAATAGTATGACATATATATAAAAAAAAAAATTTAAATTATATATATATATATAATTTTAAATATTAATTAAAAACATAAATATACACTTTTAGGATATGTTGGGGCAAGACAAAACCAAGTGAGAAATAGATCTTCAAGGTGAGAAAAATCCATGTGAGGCAGGACAAATCAAATTGGATGGAGAATTTTTACTGTCCTTATATATCATCTTTTACTAATGTAATCTAAGGGCGCATCATAATTAGTTTAGACACAATGAGATTGAACTTTTTAAACACAACAAGCACTTAATTTCATACAAATGGCTAGGGGCCATGAATTAATCCTCACACAACATTCACTCTTTTTTGTTTCTATTCTTTTTTTTTTCCCTAGAGAAAGCATTAAAATGCTGTTTACTAATAACTTGCTCATTCTCAAATTTTTTTAAAGCTAGGATTTCAAAAGATGATAAGCGACAAGTAGACAAGACAAGAATGGAATGTAAATGGTATAGGGAACATGATAAGAATAATTGGCTTTATTTCTAATCTCTAAGGTCTTTAGGACATTAGATCACCTTGTACCCTAGCCACCCCTTTACTCCGTCTTTGCGGCATGATGGCCCCAATTACTGCTTCTACCAAAAACAAAAGAGAGAAAGATAAAATAAGAAAGGACACACATAACGTGGCAAGTTTTTACTCAATTGATGACCCCAACAATGTCACCATTTATTAGTCATCTATTTATTTATTTATTTATTTTTTTGGTGCACCTAGTCTTTGCTTTAATATTATAACCAATTAAAAACTTAAAATATGATATATTTTGTCAATGCCTAACGTACTCTAGAGACCCCAAGTGTCTGAATGCTTACATGCCTGGTTCTCATTTGGTGTTTTTTGAACCTTAATGGCCAATTATATGAGATTTGGTATGCTCTTTGATTTTATATAGTTACCACAATAGTTTGTTCAATTATACTTGGCCTAACTTTGTGTCTCTCTTTTCAACTGGTCGGTTTCCTTGTGAGCATTGTGTTATTATTTTATTGTGTAAGTGCTGAATTGTTTGCTTCATATATCTAAGTATTTTAGTTCTTTGATGGGGAACCTGAGTGGAATTTTGAGACCAAATCATTTATGTCTTGGAAATTTATTTACCATTGATCTTCCTGCTAGGTGGTAAGCAAAGAAACCATGGGTCTTGCTCGTACCACTTAATTGATGAGAACCCAAGTTCCCTTATATTTTACAGAACAAAGAATGGACTCCATGATAACCAAACTGAAATAGAAATGCAATTCTAGGATTGAGGATACACATTTTTACCGTGGAAATCTTTGAACTGCTTCTTTTAACTGTCAGTTTCTTAGAAGTTCATGTTAATTAAGAATGCTAAAAAACAAACCGAACTGGAATGTAAATAAGTATTGTAATAACTAATAAGGCTTGTGACGTCCAGTGCGTTTGAATGAGTTTATTTTATTAGGTCATGTAAAAGTGTAATTGTAACTTGAAAAATATGATGTTTTAAAAATGTTTGGTTAAAGTTAAGCTAATCCAAATAAATGCAATCTAGAGAATTCTTGTCTAAGTGCATGTAGCTAGAAATAAGCTTAGTTTTAGGGTTTCTAAGAAGTTAGAACTATGCACAAATCACATTAAAGGAAGAAGCAGTAAAAGTTGAAAAAGGCACAAAGTTAAGTTTACATAATGCTGCTTTAATCCAGATAAAATGCTCATCAAGTACTTAACAACAAAAGCAAACTAGGTAATAATTTCAACAAAAGTAAGTTGTTTCATTTGTTTTTGGCTCAAAAGACAAATCTATAATAAAATATAAAAGGCGATTATCTTAACGTGTCTCAGTGCTGGGATCTAGGACCCAAAAGCAACAAAGACTAATTTATAGACTAGCCTTTTGGCTTTTAAAACTCAATTTGTTCTCTTCTAGGTGAACATGAGAAAACAATTCATGATTACAACATTGAAAAGCTAAGATTACACAAAAAAATGGTGCCTTTTCTTTTTCATTTTCTTCTAAAATTTTTTTAATAAGACTTTTTAACCTTAATTAAAGTATTAAGTGGTGGCAAATGAGAGCAATGAGATAAGGTTTCACATCAGGGACAAGAAAATTCATCCATGGACTGAATTTCAGACTTTTGTTGAGCTAAGAGGACATCTTTGAGTCTTCTACTCTTGACTGGTGCATTATTCATGCTAGGACAACATTATGTTTGTGCATGAGCTTTTTAACAAGTCTATTATTTTCTTGTCTCTCTTTATTTGGTATGTCTATTATCTGGGCTCTTTTGCCTATGAGATGAAATGGTATAATAAAAGGTATAAGAGGTATATCTTTTTTTTTTTTTTTTTTTTTATAAAACTATAAAAGATATATTTAGTGTATAAAGCTCTCATTTTTTGGGATCTAAGAACGATGATTGATAAGCAATTTTACTCCTAAATTTATTTATATAAGCAACAAAAACAAGAAAGTAACTTTTTTTTTCCCTTCTCAAACATTGACATTTGTATGTTTTTTTAAACTTTTTTTAAGTATAATTTATTTTTTAAAATAAAATAAGTCAATAAATATAAGCTCACCTACCCTAAGTTGAGTAAGAAATGAAGATGAAGGTTTATTTTAAGACTTATCTTTTTAAGAAAGGTTCAATATTAATACTTAAGGAGCATATACCTTTATCAGGTTTCTCAACAAAAAAAAAAAAAAAAACCTTTATCAGAATTCAAGTTAGAAAAATATTTCTAGATTTTTTTTTTTCGGGTTATTAACCAATTAATGTGGTATCTGGATTCTGGATCCACCATTATAAACAACTACAAGTACCATGTCCACGTGGTCCCAATGAAACCCTTTTTTTTTTTTTTTTTTGGTATGGAGAATCTGGTCCCAATGAAAAATGCCTTTTGTACGGACCTCTCAAGTATATAATTAGTACAATGTCCCAATGCCCTTATCAAGACAAACATATAAATAATAGAGAGAATAACATTGGTAATTTGGTATGAATGAATAACATCTATACAACATTCTTTCTTCTTCTTTTTTTTTTTTTGATAATCGTGTATTCAAATGGATATAATACTCAAAAATAGATTATGATTAATGTCTTTATTATCATTATTATTATTATTATTATTTCCGGAGAAACTTCTATTCTTATAATTTAATTTAAGAGCTTAACAAATTCAACCCTGTACTTTTAATAATAACTTGAAGAAACTGAAAAATAACACATTAAAAAGAAAAATTTTAAAATTAGTCCATTAAAATTGAGGGTTTTATTTGTTACTTTTTATAAGCTCAAGGTTTAATTTGTTTCTATAAGATTCAATTTGTTACTTTTTTTTTTAAACTGTTGTCTTTAATTTGTTACTCCCCTAAATTATAGCTTTGTAATAAAAATTTTCCCTCATTATTTTGTGTAACAAAGAATTTTACAAATGGGTTGGGACTTGTGAATTGAAATGGGTGTTAATTGTTTTACTTCACAAGAAAAAGAAAAGCAAATGAGATGATAAACTTTTTGTTGGGCACAAAAAAGCAGTGCATGAGATGAAAGTATCAATGGGATGCCCCACTGCTGGGACTCCAAGGCCAATAACCTTTTTAGTCCCTAGTCTACACCTTTATAGTGATTTTCCCATTCAATCTGACATTACCTATTGCCACTTCTCACACTTCTTCAAGAATTCCAGGCCCCCACTTTAAAAAGAAAAAGAAAAAAAGAAAAAAAAAAATCTAATCAAAGTTTCAACTTAAACGACCAGATTGATCTCTATAAACAATGTTATAAAGCTCACCAAATCAGACATGGAAAATTTTATTGCTTTCTGAGGTTGAAATCCATCCAAACAAGTTTCAGACATGGAATTTATTTTTAGTACAAAACATGACTAAATAGGTCTTATCGAGAATGTACATGAAGCTTGAATTCATAAAAGATACATGATATTGCAGGTTGTACTAGAGTCAAGGCCATGGTTCCCCTCACCACCCGGGGAAAACACACGTGATAAGATCACGTGCTTAAGGACCCACAAACTTTCATATTCATTGTTCAATATCTTATCTTTCAAACCTTGTCATGTCAACATTAATATGATAAAATAATTTGTCCCATTTATAACACAAACAAAACAAAAAACAAACAAAAAAATCAACTCTATCCTATAATTTCATCCTTTTTTTTTTCAATTACAGTTAAGCTAATGATTCAACAAATTATTAACAACCATTGAAATAACAAGTTATTAATTTGCAATAAAAATGAAGTCAGTAATAAGCTTGATGAAAGTAATGTTGTATTAAGTATATCCTGTGACTTCAATAAGTTACAAAAAAAAGTTGTAAAGTTTGTTGTGTGTGTTCATTAATTTACATTTATATTTCCTAGAAATCAATAACAAGCATCAATTTAAAGTTTGTTGTGTGCATGTGTGTTTGTTAATTTACATCTCTATTTTCCATATATCAGTTAGGTTTCAGTTAGCATAACTAATAAAGTTTCTTATTATCAAATAAAAAACTTCGGTTTGAATTCAGCCTACACCAAAAAATAAGTTCATTGGCGTCTTAACTAGATGATAAAGAGCAATAATCATTTGGTGGTGAACGTCCGAAGGTTTCAAATCTCTATCCCATATAAATATAGATATTAGTTTATGGTATTGTTGTTAGGAAGTTTGACTTCTTACTTTGCCAAGTGACCAAAGAATTTGACATTATTTAAAAGGTTGCAATCATGATTAATCTACTTGATCAACCAAGAAACTGCCTTCAAATAGTAAGTCTTCTCTTCTTATTCTAATATGCTTAATTATAACATAATAAGCTTTGAGTGGTCACTTGAAATTATTGAAGTGTAGCTCCAAGAGAGAAACCTAAACCACAAAACATACCCTTCCCAAGAACCCCATTGTTGTGGGGGCCCGATTATCTGACTCCCCTCCCACTCAGCTCTAACAGCAAAGAAATTTAGTAGGGGCCAGCCCGGTGTTCACTCTATGATAAATAAATAAAAAATGGAACCTATTGTAGAAACTCTGACAAGAGTGCATTCATACAATATATACAGTCATCTTAATGAGAAAGAAAATCCTTTGGTCCTACAATAGCTTGAAATAGCAATAACATAGCTCCATAAAAATGTGGTTGTTGTAACTGTGGAGAAAGTACCCCAAGATATGTAAAATCTTCACTTTCTTGTGACTTTTATTTGATCAACTTTGGAACACAAAAAGGTGAGCCAAAAAGAAAATCCCACACACACCCCCACGCTCACACACACACAAACACTACACACTATACACGTTTGACTATGCCGCCCAAATCCTCCCCTTTAAATTCTCTTCTCTTCCTTGAGCTCTTTCACACCCCTCCTTTTGCTTTGCCTAACAAAAGACAGCAAAAGAGAAGCTCTCTCTCTCCCCTTACTCTCCCTCTCAAACTACAAAAATGGGGTCGCCAGCTTTGATCTTCCTCAAGCACAACATTATATACCTCAAAGTTTTCATCATTTTTTTCTTAAGCTGTGTACCCAATAGAACCAATCTTTGTCCAAACCACTCTCTTGCCACCCCAAAGGTTCAACGTCCACCACGTTTAAATTCCACCAATATTGTTTCATCATTGGAAACACTTGGTCTAGATGGATACTTTAGTTTTGAGAACAATCACCATGCAGCCAAGGACTTTGGCAACATGTATCATTTCCTCCCATCAGCAGTCCTACATCCAAAATCAGTGCAAGATATTTCCAACACAATAAGGCATATTTACGAGATGGGTTCTGCTTCAAAGCTAACAGTTGCTGCTAGAGGCCATGGTCATTCCACCCAAGGCCAAGCTCAAGCCCATCAAGGTGTAGTTATCAACATGGAATCACTCCGGAGACTAGAAATGCAAGTTCACACCGGAAAGACGCCTTATGTGGATGTTTCAGGTGGTGAGTTGTGGATAAATATTCTGCATGAGACTCTTAAACATGGGCTGGCTCCTAAATCTTGGACAGATTACCTTCATCTTACTGTTGGGGGTACTCTATCAAATGCTGGAATAAGTGGGCAGGCATTCCAGCATGGACCACAGATCAGCAACGTTTACCAGCTTGAGGTTGTCACAGGTATTTCCAATCTACACCACTTATCCCCTCCTAAGCATATGTTTAAGCTAAAAGTTGGCTCACTAACAGATAATTGTAAGAGAAAGTATCTTCTTAGACTTATACAGTGCCCTTCACATGTGGTAGGCCCTACACACCTGTGGGACCCATATGATTGTGGGGACACTGTATAAACCGATTTCATAAGATAATTTTTTTCACTGTAGAGACGTAACACTGTCATTTCACTGAGAGCAAGGGTATTCTAGTGAGTTCAGTATTTTTTTATTCTTATTGAAATGGCAAATATACCCCCCCTAGATGCACAAATAGTGAGATGCTTTTAATAGTGAACCACTGCATACAGAAATGTGCCCTTTAGCAAAGATATGCAATACACGACTATAACTTGTCTGCTAAAACCATGAAGGGCACAAGTTGCACAACTAACAAAGTCTAAGATTTTGAGTGCAGGAAAGGGAGAAGTGGTTACCTGTTCTGAGAAGAAAAATACTGACCTCTTCTATGGCGTTCTTGGTGGGCTTGGACAGTTTGGCATCATCACCCGAGCTAGAATTTCTCTTGGACCAGCACCAAAGATGGTGAGAATACATCAAGTCTCTATAACACTTATCTTATGCATCTATATATGCATCCTCCTCATACTGTGAACTTCAAACTCCACAACTGTGGAAGACCCACAATGAGATACTTTTTTCTCATTCTGTATGAGGTACAATAAGCTCCCAGGATGCATTAAAAGCACCTCTCCTTATAACAAAATCATTTACTTTGGACAGGTGAAATGGATTAGAGTGCTCTACTCAGATTTCTCCATATTTACCAAAGATCAAGAGCAATTAATATCATCTGAGAACTCCTTCGACTACATTGAAGGATTCATAATAATAAACAGAACTGGCCTTCTTAATAACTGGAGATCTTCTTTTAGCCCTAAGGATCCAGTTCAAGCCAATCAATTCAGTTCAGATGGAAGAACCCTATACTGTCTTGAAGTGGTTAAACACTTCAACCCAGATGATACTAAAACTGTGAATCAGGTGAGACTTGCTTACCTTCAATAAATATGTACACAATGTGCACTTAACCAAAAGAAAAAAATATTAAAACCCTGTACTCAAATGCAGAGTATTGAGAACTTGTTGTCAAAGTTGAGTTATATTCCATCCACGCTCTTCCTGTCAGAAGTTTCGTATGTGGAATTTCTGGATAGAGTGCACGTGTCTGAGAAAAAGCTACAAGCAAAAGGCTTATGGGAAATTCCTCACCCATGGCTGAATCTTTTCGTACCTAAGAGCAGAATTTCTGACTTTGCAGAGGAGATCTTTGGCAATATTCTTACAGACACAAGCAATGGTCCTATACTCATCTATCCAGTCAACCAATCCAAGTAAGTATATGACAACTCTAGTCAATTCTAGAAAAGTCTCGGATTACACAACCTCAACCTTAATTTCCACCATTTCTGTGTTGTAGGTGGAACAATAAAACATCTTTGGTTACCCCAGATGAAGATGTTTTCTACCTAGTGGCATTCTTAACCTCTGCAATGCCATCTTCCACAGGAACAGATGGCTTAGCACACATTTTAACACAAAACAAAAGGATTTTAGACTTCTGTGCTACAGCTGAACTTGGAATAAAGCAATATCTGCCCCACTACAATACACAAGAAGAGTGGCAGGCCCACTTCGGCCCTCATTGGAAAGCTTTTGTACAAAGAAAGTCAGCCTATGACCCTTTGGCAATACTTGCTCCTGGACAGAGAATCTTCCGAAAGGCAATTCGCACCTCATGATGCAGTGATGTTGGCCTCACAAATGAGCCACAAAGTATTGAAAGGGCCTCAAAATTGTAAATTGTAAAAGTTTATCGTATACGTTTTTGGCTCTCTATAACAATTGTAAGCATAACAAGAAGGCTGTACTGATGTAGCCATTTGAAATCTCTGTTGACGACTATGGTAGAAAATTTTAAATATGCAAAGAGAAAAATGCATTACGAAATAGAACTAAATCATCAGCCCCCTCAAAGGAAGACTTTAGCATATTCACAGTGTCTGCTAACAAAAAGATGAAATTTCTCTATAAAATAAACCCAGATCATACACTAAAATGTGAGCATACCACATAATCCTACGGAGTATGATAAAAGTCAAATGCAACAACTTGAACATAGTGGTAACAACAAAGCTACTCTAATTTTGTACCTTCTGTCCATCCAAGACCTGATCTGCATATCTCCCCCTGTGGTTCTTCATAGTCTCGGGCATCACGGATAGTAGCTTCAAAGTCGGTAAAATCACTAGCAACAGGAAGAAAGCAACCTATATCATCTCTAGCACCAAAGCCTCCAGCCCGAATAACATCATCAGTTGTAATGCAGGCCTCCATGTTAACTTCCCCAGAAATCTCCATCTCCTCTAGAGGTGCATCTCTCACAACATTTTCTACAACTTTCCCATCAGCCAAGTTAACTTGTACAAGATCTCCAGGAGGACTTAAAGCCGGATTTTGAACATCTTTTCCATCCATCTCACACCGATTTAATTCAGATACTTCATTCCTTATTGCATTTTCAATCTTATCTGGTGCATGCAAAGAACAGCCACCTTCAATTTGCCAAAAAGAAGACATCATCATATGCTTGAAAGTAACTTAATTAACAAAGAAATGACATAGAACCTTACATGCTTTTATTCCGACTACACAAATATAATCAGAAATGAGGTTTTAAATTCAGCTCCACAGTAAACCTTAGTTGTATATAATTGTGGGATTGCTATGTCATAATTCTATAGAAGTATTACCATTATAAGTGATGGTAGCTTGTTAGATTAAAAAAAAAGTTCATAAACTTGAATGTACAGTGCACTTAACTTCTTCAAGGAAAAAAGTTCAGGTAGAGAAAAATAAGTGGTAAATGGTTCATGCCCATCCTTGGAATCCTAAAATTTTGTGGTTGTTTCCCCTTTCAATTGATGTCTTCTAACACTCTAATCAAAATTTGTAAATTTCCTAACCTTTCTAGTAGTCAAAATTTCTCATGATCACTATGTTAGAATTCGGCCCGATTCCCACAATAATTTTATATGTAGGCAACAAATTAAAAAAACAAAAGACAACAAAAGAAAATGATTTCTCTCTTTTATTTGCTTAATGCATACTCAGGCAATATTACATTTATTTATTTTTTTTAAATGGTTTATTTCTGTTCTATTCTCTGATTTGCAAAAATATTTTAGCATCGTGATTTCCATATCTTTGAATCATCATGACTTTCATATTGTTGGTCTTTATAGCCTGTCTTTAACTTTGAAAATCTCCTTTTTAACTTAAAGTGGCCTCCAAATAATGTCTAAACCACGGTTTTTTATTAAATATAAAGGATCTTTACTTGAAATTGAAGTCCACGTAGGTTTTCCAAAAAGAGGGGGGGGGAAAAGATAGAACCAACTTCATTATGATTTCACATTTTTCCTCATGTTCACAAAATATGGCAGCTGTAATTAATTAATTGACTTCAATTATAGAAAAGATATTCAAGCACCATCACTAAAGGGATATAAATTTTTGGTCAAACTTTTGAATTAAATAAAACAAAGATCCACTTCACTTCCATGGTTGTCTTTATTCAAAACATTTAGGCCCCTTAATGAGTTCCTGTCTCTCTTTTTTGTGACCATTGAGCATGCTGTTGGTGAATATGTCACCACATAAAAGGTTTTGTCAGACTCCTCTCACATACATTGAATCCTTTCATATGGCTTTAGTCCAACTAAAATGACAATTAAGAAGGAAAAACTAAATTGAGACTTTGAAAGGTCACTTTTAGGTTAAGCACCTATGAAACCCAAGCGCAAGATTCAAGGAATAAAGCTGCCCCGTGAAGGGAATACATCATCAAATCCTTGAAGACAAAGATTAGTGGGCATGGACATGCTAAGCAAACCTTCTTTTACTAATGCAACGAATGATCTAATCATAAATCTATTGACAGATTCAATCCCTATTTTCTAATTGTAACCCTTATTTTACATGAACACTCACTAAAAAATGTCAATTCTAAAATAGACCATTCAAGAAAATAAAACATAATGCGGAAAAACAAAATAAAACCAGATCCAGTCATGGCCAAAAGGATTTTAAGTGAGTTTAAAAAAAAAAAAAAAAAAAATGACATGTAAGCTACTACCATAAGAAGTTTCATCCGATTTGTACTCCATGAAAACTTAAAACTTGCACAAGCAAAGCAGCAGTGTGGATCCTGCAAGATTCTTCTATTTTCCTTTGCAATATGATCCACCACAAAACCCTTTTGAAGAAACCTAATGAGGAAGAATTTTTTGTAAGATTCTATATACAATATATTTTATAATGAAATAATTATCCAGTTCTACAAGTACAACCTCAACTAGAGGCGCAACTGTAAAAATCAAAATTTAAAAAAAAAATCCTCATAATTCAATGTCACAATGGATAAAGGAAGACATTGCTGTCACATCTGATCACGCATGACTACAGAAGAAAAGCATTGCTACATAATTTTTAAAGAATCAATCATGGAAAATATTTTACCATAAAACATGCATCCTGTTTTTCTTCATTATTTTATTTTCTTAACTCAAGGAAGGTTAACAAGATTTGGGAAGTTTATTTGCTCTGATTTAAAGCAATAGCTAGGGAGAAGTCAGAGAGCTAAAGCATACAATTACTCCTCAAATGAAACTACCAAGAAGTTTCAGGATACAGTAGTCTGAATAACTTCCCACATCAATGATATACATCAGAAGATGCTTGAAGTGATGCATGGTACCAATGACCGGCTTGAATTTTCCCTCTACAGCTATTCCAATCATGGTTTCATTTTGGTAATTTAATAAGAAAAACTTCATGGGAAGTGAAGAGAAAAAATAAGCCCCCTATCTGGAGTCAATGATTACCCATTAAGAGGGATACATATACACAGTAAAGCATCATCCAAAATATTTCTTATAGATTATTTTGCTTCAATATTGTCGGTGCTCACTGCTAATGTTGAGTAGGGTGCTTGTTCTGAGAATTTCTCATCAGAAAATCACTTTATGACCATGTTCGCGTGTGCATCACAGATTAGTTTTTTCCTACTTTAGACATTGCATCATTTTCCCGTAGTGATATGAACAAGAAATATGAAAATAAAATTGGTTGGAAAGGTTAAGGGAGTAAAGAGTACGTCCAAATAAGAACCAATTAGCTCACTTGCTATGTAGAAAGTATTTTTGATTTTGGGGGCATTATACACAGAAATTCTCATTCCATGGGAAGAATTGTGCTTGAATCATTTCATGGTAAGTACAACCAATAGCTCAACTTACTGGACTTGTACACTAAATCTGATGAGAAAACTATTATGTTCCATTATCCCATAGTACAAGGCAAATCTCTGAGCCAGATTGGAGATCTCTTGAAAAGAAATATTTGTGTTTAGCAGGACAGCTTAACCAGAAATAGAATGCATAAATTATAAGAGCAATTTTTCAGTAAGAAGGATTGCAATATAAAAAATATAATTCTAGATTGAAGATCTCTTGACCCTATATGATCCAGCTCAAAATTTTCTAGCATTGAATTAATGAATAGAGACAGAGAAGGCAGGATGCAACCCTAGGTCTCTAGTACAACTACCTAGAGATTGAACAGCAAGGTAGCTGCCACATTCAACCTAGATAGTAATGTCCAACTTTTAGAATTAACAACTGAAGGAATTTGCAGTGAGTTTAGAAAAACCACATAAGAAAAGCTCTAATAAAATTATATCTAAATGTCCTAACAGTACATCTAAATGTCCAAACAGTAGTCCTCAGCTGCAAGGCAACCATTCAGCTGTTCGACTGTACCATTAGGGCAACATCTACATTCTGAAACATCAGGTACATTACTTAGGGGGCAAATAAGTTCAATGTTACCTGACTTTTAATATCATTATCCATCAAATGCTGGCATATTCTTGTGTCAACCATCAGAGAATGACACCTATTTTAAAATGTTGAACATGCAACAAAAAAAAGAAGGAAACCAAGTGGACATAATGAAAATTATTACACAAGGTCAGGACAAAGATTCTGAGCAGACGAATTAGGAGCTTCATCAATGGAAAGAGAAAAATCATGAGAAGAAGGGCTTTCAATTAAAATTGAGGACCTGTGAGCTAATGGGCAAACATGATGCTTCACCAAGCCATTCTAATTTCCCATTGTTAGTCATAAAGAAGCTTTTAAAAGGCAATTCAATACCAGGGGAAGTTGGAGAAGTCTTTAAAAGAAGCTTCTTCAAATTCCTGATAATTTATCACATGTAAATATTCTTCATGAAACTTTCAAAGCCACTTCTTTTGCACACTAGTGTTACAATTTAATAATATTTAAGTTCAACTTCAATATCCAACTTCAATCTACCCATAGAACAATGGAAATGAAAAAAGTTCCTGGACAACTTCTCAAATGAAACAAATGTTGGGTGCACTGCACCATGAATCCAGCCCACATGTTTTTTCAAGAGCTCATTTAATGAGCATGTCACTCTTGTCTTCTATAATTGGTGAGAAGTCTAACTTCTCTTTTTTTTTTGGTTGAGAAACAAGTCTAACTTCTCTTAATGAGAAGTGATGCAAAGCTGAGCAGGCATGTCTAACACGCTGAAGGAAAAAAGAGAAAAGAAGGATACAAAGGCCATTCGGCCTAAGGAGCTGAAGAAAGTGAAGCAAAGTCAAAGAAAGTGGCTTGCATTTATTGTAATTTGATGTCAAAGTGTGAAAGGAAGAAAAGAAGAAAAGGTGAAGAAATAAATAGAGAGGCATTCGGCCATTTGAAGACAAAAGAGGAGCCAGCAAGTGAGACTAAGGACTAAGTGCAGTCTGGTAGAACTGTGTGAGTGAGTGAGCAAGCAAAAGAGAAGAGAAAAATAGAGAGGGTGAGAAAAACTACATAGTAAGAAACAGAGCAGTGAGTAAAAAGAAAAAGAGAGTTTTTTTCCTTTACTCAAATTGTATCTCAAAGTGTTGTAATCTCTATTTAATATAGTGAAATTATTCAGAATTTGTCCCGTGATTTTTCCCTTTAAAGAGAAAGTGTTTCCATGTAAATCTTTGTGTTATTGTGTGGTTGTGCTTCCGCTGTACTTGCTGAAATTTATTTATAGTTATATAGAATTTTTCCTAACAAGTGGTATCAGGGCGTAGGTTTAATTGGGAGCAATGGCCAGAGAAGAAGGAAAGACGTCAAGAATCGAAAAGTTTGACGGCACAGACTTTGGCTATTGGAAGATGCAGATCGAAGATTATCTGTATGGGAAGAAATTACATCTACCTCTTTTGGGAAGGAAACCAGATAGTATGGAAGAAGAAGAATGGAGTCTTCTTGATAGACAGGTGCTAGGAGTTATACGATTAACTTTGAGAAGATCAGTTGCACACAACGTTGTGAAGGAAAAGACCACAGTGGATCTGATGAAGGCTTTAAAAGGCAATTCAATGCCAGGGGAAGTTAGAGAAGTCTTTAAAAGAAGCTTCTTTAAATTCCTGATAATTTATCACATGTAAATATTCTTCATGAAACTTTCAAAGTCACTTCTTTTGCACACTAGTGTTACAATTTAATAAAATTTAAGTTCAACTTCAATATCCAACTTCAATCTACCCATAGAACAATGGAAATGAAAAAAGTTCCTAGACAACCTCTCAAATGAAACAAAGACGTCGTTTAAGTAAACTTTTTTTTTATTAGTAAAACATGTATGCCATGGATCTTGAACCCGTAACGTCACCCTCCACCTGCCCTTTGCAAGTGAAGGATATCCCATTTTGAACTAGAGCTCACACTCATTGGTTATGTCATGTAAGTGAACTTTGACAAATGCTTTAACTAATTGAATGTAGTTTATATGAAATAACTACCATCTCATCTCTAAATCAATTTAGTATAGAACACACAAGAAATCCGTTGAAAAAGGCAAATTCACATCTCTTAAATCCAACAGTCATTCATACTTGGAGCAAAAGCAATTTGCTTAGCCTAAAGTCCGTCCCAACTCCCAAACTACTATTTCGACAACACAATTGCAAGCTGAATAGTAGATGAACATAGAATGAGCTCTCAATCAAAATGTTGAGTCAATGAAAGCTCTGACACTAAAATTTTGAACAAATGACTGAACAAGAGAGCTTTTATTAAAAACTAGACTCTTTGAATTACAACACTTTTACAAGCTCTGATGCTTTGGCTCACTGACACTAGTGCACACTAGTCTCTCACTAGTCTCTCACTAGTCTCTTACACTACTTCACATACCACCACATCTATTTATACTAGGTGTATGTTGGTTAGGAAACCAACTTAAAGCTTCTAGCATCTTCCTTTTTATTGGCATTAAATGAATGCCATTCTCCAACCTTCTAAACTATTCTATAAGCATGTGGTTGAGTTTTACTTCTACATAGAAGTCTCTAGAAAACTAAAGAGAGACATCTCATAAAGAAACCCGGAATGCAAGAGAATGTTCTAGAGAATGTGTGAGACATTCTAGGAGTTTCTAGAAGTTTCTAGAAATTTCTAGACAAGAGAGTTAGTGTTGATTTCTAACACTCCCTCTCAACACTGACTCCCTCTCAATTTCACCATTGTCTTCATACCATTCCCTCGGTGCTTGTTTCAACTCGTAAAGTGTTCTTTGTAGCTTGCAAACATTGTCTAGCTGGGCTTTGTTCTCTAATCTCTTTGGTTGCTCCATGTGAACTTCTCAATCCAACTCTCCATGCAAGAAAGCATTCTTTACATCATCCATTTGCCATAACTTCCAAGATTTACTCCATTCTTCTCTTTGAGATGTTTCTTCATATGTTGATGGCTCTTGTATGTTTCCATCTTCTGTGACTGTTGCATTTGCATACTCAGGATTGGGTTTCTGTTCTGGCTCACCTTCATCCTCAAAAGATTGTAATTCATTAGTTAACGTGAACTGATCTTTCCTAGACTGCTCCCCCATGCTCTCAGGCATTTTCTCTTCAATTTCCTTTGAGATTGTTAAAGCATTCACAACAGTGGAGGTATATTACTATAATGCTAAAATTTAGCTCCACAAACACAAAAAGTGAGCTCCAGCAGTGGAGCTATCCTTATATTTTTTAGCTAATTTGTTACAGTACACATCGATAGTTAAATGTGTACTATTCATGAAAGCTAAAAAAAAATATATATATTTTAATAAATTTTTTCTCCTCTTTCATTTAAAAAATATTTTCTCTTTCTTTCTTTTTCACTGTTTCTCTCTCCGGCTTCTCTTCTTTCTTCCTTTTTCCTTCTCATTTTTTTTTTCTCTCCTTCATCTACTCTCCCGACTATTCTGGGTTCATCTTCATCGCCCAATCCTTCATCGCCGTCCCTCATCGCCGTCCCTTCATCGCCGATCTTCACCGCCCAGTCCTTTATCGCCCAATCCTTCATCACCAATCTTCATCGCCGATCTTCATCGCCATCCCTTCATCGCTGATCTTCATCGCCCAGTCCTTCATCGTCGATCCTTCATCGCTGATCCTTCATCGCCCAGTCCTTCATCACCGATCTTCATCGCCGTCCCATCTCTGGGTTTCGTGATGGCGGTTTGGCTGGATTTCATGGTGTGGTTGTTGTTGTGGTTGTGTGGGTAGATCGGCGTCAATAGGTGGTTGGGTTCATCGGTGGGTGGCTGGGCTATGGGCGCTGATCAGCACTTTTTTTTTTTTTTTTTTTTTTTTTTTTTTTTTTTTTTTTTCTGCTGTGGGCTGTGGTGTGGTGGTGGTTGTGGTTGTGGGTGTGGTAGGTGGTTGGTTGATTTTTTTTTTCTTTTGTTATGGGCTGTGGTGGTGGTGGTTGTGATGTATGGGTGTAGTTAATATATTATTTTATTGTAGTGAGATTGATTCTTTTATTGTAGTAGATATATTATTTTATTGTGATGTTTATATTATTTTATTGTATTGAAAGCTAAAATAGATCAACTGCTGCAGCATGTATGTAGCTAAAATAGATAAAATAACTTTTGGTGGAGCTAAATAGCTAAATTTTTAGCTCCACTGCTGTGAATGCTCTTAGCATTGCTTCCTCTTCTACTACTTCTTCAACTGGCTCTATCACAGCCAGACACGATTCAACAGCCCATACTTCTTCGCTATCATCTTCTAGATTGCTGAACGTCGCTGTATTTCCATGAGCTATTCTCCACTTGAATCGACAGTCTCGTGCAAAGTGGCCCATTTTTCCACACTTGAAACACTTGACATTACGGCTTTTGGGACTAGTGGATCGTCGATCATTATTGTCGCGACTTCCTCGAGCTCTTACATCTTGAGAGCTCTCTTAATCTTCTCTAACTTCACCATTTCTATTCTTAGAACCTGCATTAAATCTTCTCTTAGGCCGGTCTTTATAGTGACTGCTAAAGAGTGCCTCCTCTTCACTCTTTAGTGAGACCCCAACCATTTGCTTGACCAATGCTTCTTGGTCAGCTAGTAAATTTTCCAATTTTGCTAATGATGGTTAGACAAGCCAACCTTGAATGGCAGCTAAAAAACTTCTATATTTGGGTTTCAACTCATGAATAATTATCCTTCTCATTCTTGAATCAGAAATATTTGATGCAGGATCTAATTTAGAGATTTCGCGATAGAGAGACTTTACCTTGGTGAAGTATTGCATGATCGTCATATCTCGTTGTGCCACTGACATTAGCTCGTTCTCAATCAATTGTAGCCTTACATCATTCTTCTTTGAAAATAGTGTTGAAAAGGTGTCCCACGCTTCCTTTGGTGTGTTTACTTGCCTGATGTGCTCCAGCATTTCTTCCTTGATGCTTGTCTTGATTGCAAGCAAAGCCTTCCCGGCTTTAATCTTCCACTTTCGCAAAGCTTTGGCATTCTCAGGAGGTGTGGTTTCGCCACCAGCCACGATCTCCCACAAATCTTACCCTTGCAAGGATGACTCCATACAAGTCGACCATGTGTTGTAATTCTAGTTATTGAGCCTTCTAACGCTACCGACAGCTTTAAGGTCCGCCATCACAACTTGGTGAAATCTCTCGCTCTATCAAATAAGCTTGGTCCCAGACCACAAGCTTCATAGTCCCAAACTGTACATAAGCAGAATGAACACCTCCAAAAATACTATCCTAAACACCACAAACACGGTCCCTGACCGTCTCGCTCTGATACCAGATTGTTGAGTAAGTGGAAGCTCTGACACTAAATTGTCGAACAAATGACTGAACAAGAGAGCTTTTATTAAAAACTAAACTCTTTGAATTACAACGCTTTTACAAGCTTTGATGCTTTGACTTACTAACACTAGTGCATACTAGTCTCTCCCTAGTCTCTTACACTACTTCACATGCCACCACATCTATTTATAGTGCATGTTGGTTAGGAAACCAACTTGAAGCTTCTAACATCTAGCATCTTCCTTTTTATTGGCATTAAATGAATGTCATTCTCCAACCTTCTAGACTATTCTATAAACATGTGGTTGAGTTTTACTTCTACATATAAGTCTCTAGAGAACTAAAGAGAGACATCTCATAGAGAAACCCGGAATGCAAGAGAATATTCTAGAGAATGTGTGAGACATTTTAGAAGTTTCTAGAAATTTCTAGACAAGAGAGTTAGTGTTGATTTCTAACACAGAAAACCTATTGAATCAAATGGCCAAAATGAATTTCTGAAACCATGTATGAGGGCCAAGCTCAGAAAGACAAATTACATAGTAAGTGACAAAGATAACAAGGATGACCTTCGTCAGGGTGCACCCTAATGGTTGGAGGCTTGGGATGAGTTGTGATCTAGACATCATGGGTTCTCCTCGCTAAGAATTCCCTTGGATTACCTAATAACATGGTTCTAGCATACGGGGTCATGTATATGTGGTGTACTCCCAAGGAGCAGGTCCAAAGGGCCCTACCTTGGTGAGGTTCCACCTCATAAAAAAAAATATATCAAGAATAACAAGACAGAGATTGGAAAGCAACAATATATTCTTCTCTTGGACTTGACCCCAGTGCCCTAAATCCCTAACTACCATTGAAGAACAAAAATTTCAATACCCTTCAGCTTACCCTTTATTTTTTTTCTTTTCTTTTTTGGTTAGAGTTCAATTCCTATATATATAATATCAAATGGCATTCAAGATTATAATAAGTGTTAGACTGCTATAATATTAACACTATTTATCACCCATCTCACAAAACTAAATAATACCAAAAATTGCAACACATATAATACAAAAGCACCCATTGATTACTCAAAAACCCAGATTCCAAAATCTAAAACATGTAAAATCCACCATAGAAACATCTCAAAATTTAATGCATAAAACCATGTTTACATAGCTTTTTGAATCATCCAAATGCAGCAACACACACACCCAACAGATATTACAAAGAAACTATTAACAGGGGTCATAGTAGAGTGGTACCTTAATGAGACAGAAGGGAAAGGCAGTAAAGTTGACTCTGGAATATACCAAAAAATAAAGAAAACCTCAGTTTTATCAAAGGTAAATGTTGTTTTCTTTTTTACAAAATCAACAACAACAAAACATAAACATGGACCTTGTTGTTTAAGCTTCAGAGAGTGAAAGAGCGGTCGGTATTTGGCTCTGTTTATTACTTTGCCACCTTTCAGAATTTGAAAGGGCTTTAGTGGTACTTTGATTGAGTATGGGTGTGACAGCGAGTTGGACTCGGCTTGTAAACGTGTCAGAAGAGGTAGCGAGACATTTGTAGGATACGGTTGTTTGAAGTGACTTGCGTCTGTGCAACGCTGGTGGGCAATGATTGGATGTAGGGAATAGCCTGATACGTGGCCAGATTTGGGGACACTTTTGGAAATTCCCCTCATATAAACCTCTTTTTGCTTTCTTTGCAAGCCTCTAGGATTTTCTTTTTGCTTTTTTACTTTTTTTAATTTTCAAGTGTAAATAAATTTTTTTTTTTTAAGGTTTAATTTATAGTGTCCGCTCCAGATAATAATTTTTTATCATCAAATTAAAATATAAATCAGTTTTTTATATAAGTAAAGACTAAAACTCAAATCTCTTATTCAAATATCAAATATTTTACCAGTTGAGCTAACTAGATCTCATAATTTTTTTTTCTTTTTTTAAAAAGCAAGTATAGACAAATTTAGTTATAGATAATTACCTAGATTTTAGTATATTTTAGGTTCTCGATTAGAATTAACTAGTATATCTTTCGTGTTGAGTAGTGTTTTCAAAGTTTAAGATTGATTTATATTCTTCTAAAAAAAAAAGATTTATTTATCTAATTTTATTTTGGAAACAATTCAAGATTGAGTTCATTATCAAGTTAGATTATAAATTCAAGTTTTGAGTTTTTTTATTTCTCTTTTTTTGTCGAACAATTTCAAGCTTATTTGCGAAATATTTGATGTGAGGGATAGCCTGATACATGGTCAGATTTGGGGACACTTTTGGAAATTCCACTCATATAAACCTCTTTTTGCTTTCTTTGCAAGCCTCTAGGATTTTTTTTTTTTTTTTCTTTTTTTAGTTTTTCAATTTTCAAGTATAGAATTTTTTTTTTTTTTTTTTTTTAGAAAGCAAGTATAGACAAATTTAGTTATAAATAATTGCCTAGATTTTAGTATATTTTAGGTTCTCAATTAAAATTAACTAGTATATCTTTTGTGTTGAGTAGTTTTATCAAACTTTAAGATTGATTTATATTCTTCTAAAAAAAAAAGATTTATTTATCTAATTTTATTTTGGAAAAGACTCAAGATTGAGTTCATTATCAAGTTAGATTATAAATTCAAGTTTTGAGGTTTTTTTTTTCTCTTTTTTGTCGAACAATTTCAAGCTTATTTGTGAAATATTAAATTAATTAAAAAAAAATTATCGAACCCTGCAACTACAATTTATTATACAATTGCAATTATATGCTAATAGTTTATAACTAAATTCACCTAAAAAAAAAATTTATAACTAAATTATAATTGAAATAATATTATTCGAGCTAATTAGATAAAATGATTTTATTTTTGTTTCTAAAAAAATGATTTTATTTATAAAAATATATATATATATATATATATATATTCTCCAATCTATATTGTTCAATATTATATATAATTTTTATCATGAAATAGATTATTCAATAAATTAAAAATAAAAATTTATATACAAACTTACACAATCAAATCTCAAGTCTATATAAGTGTACTTTTATACATGTAAACATATAATATAGTTTTTTTTATTAAGATTGAATATCATACACACAAGCTTATTCACAAATACATTACTAGGTTTAAACTTTACTAATTTAATGGTTAATCATAAATTTAGGTTTGAGCCTAACTTACTTTCTAAATAAATAAACATAAATACTTTTTTTTTTCTCAAGCCAAGCTGAATTTTTGTTAAAAGGGTTCATTTACAGCCTTAAGAGTGAAGGGAAATGCCTAAGATTGGTGAATAATAAAAAGTTTAAGCATTGAGTAACTAAGTGATTATAAACTTTTTTATAAAATACTCTAATTGACAAGTTGTGCCTATGAAAAATAAAGGGTAAATCACACTAATCCCTCTCGAGATTTCACAAAATGATATTCCATTCGCATGTTTTGAGAAATGATACTCCTACCCTATCTAAAATTTTTTAATTTTTGTTCTAAGTGAGTTAATGTTGTGCAAAAGATGAAGAGTCTAATATAAATAAACCATAAAAAAACCAATTTAAAAAAAGAAAAGAAAAAAAGAAAGTGAACTCATGTGTATATTAAAAAAAAAAAAAAAGTAAAACTCGTCTATATATTTATGACTAAAAAAATGTGTAATTCTTATACTGATGTAATTTTAACTCATATATATGTGTATAATTGCGAGTGTTTTTAATTGTACTGTACATATGCAAGAGTTATACACTAGTAATTCATAATGATAAATGCAAATCTAATCAAGGCTAGTGTTTGATATTATCTCCTTAAAATAGATTTCTTCCTCCACACTATTTTCTTAAGTGGTTCTTTGAGTATCTTAGGGATCTGTCATCCAAGATATAATGAGCACAATAAAGGAAGAGAAGCACAAACAATCTAACTACTCGTTGAAAAACTCTCTCTCTCTCTCTCTCTCTCTCTCTAAACTAATTGCATGAAAAATGGAAGACTCACTATTTATAATCACACTGGCACCATTTCGTAAAAGGTTCAACATGAATAGGCACACTGTTTTTTAATATAAAAAAACATTGTGTAGTAAAAAAAAGCAATGAAATAAAATGAAAATTATTTAATACCAGACATCCCATATACGAACCCGGCGTCCACATGTATATAAACTTATAAAATGTCCACATTCTTTCCTACATGGAGTCAAGGATTTTATCATTTTAAATTAAGCTTAAGTCGACACTTTAAGAGTCAATTTCTCATTCACTTTTTAAATGGTTTTAAAACAAGCAAATGATGTTATATTCCAATATGGACCCGCCTCAAGGAATGTATGGGTCCCACTTTAATTTTGGCTCAAAATTAACCACCCAAACACTTGCTAAAACTTATTTACCAACATTTATTAGATGAGTGGGTTCCAGTTAGCTCAATTAGTAAAGTCTTTGATGGTTGTATAAGAGATCTGGAGTTCAATCTCCGCCTACACCAAAAATTAATTGGTGACTTAGTTTGACGATAAAAAACTATTATCAGGAGCGAACGAAAAATCCATTAGATGAGAGTGACAATGTAAAAGATGATGGATTTATATGTTTCCTTTATAAGCGTACGTTTGGAGTGGGAGAATGTCATTTCATGAAACCTTAAGGGAGGTCGATTTAATATTCCCAAAAATAAAACATTGATTTTTTTTTTTTTTTTTTAGAGAATGAAAAATTGTATCTAAGGGTGTATTTGGATACTCCTTATTTTGCTGAAAACTGAAAACTGAAAATACTGTAGCAAAATAATTTTTAAATATGGATAATGGATTTATATGTTTCCTTTATAAGCGTACATTTGGAGTGGGAGAATGTCATTTCATGAAACCTTAAGGGAGGTTGATTTAATATTCCCAAAAATAAAACATTGATTATTATTATTTTTTTTTTTTTTGAGAGAATGAAAAATTGTATCTAAGGGTGTGTTTAGATACTCCTTATTTTGCTGAAAACTGAAAACTGAAAATACTGTAACAAAATAATTTTTAAATGTGTGAATAGTACTGTGAGACTCAATTTTAAAATTTTTTTCTGAATAAAGTACTTGTGGGGTCTCGTAAACAGTGCACGGGACCCATTGGAAAAGCAAAAAAGTGCTCTTCTCTTCCTACATGGGGACCCACAGTGCATGTTCTCCCAAAATGCAAATGTCGGTAGAAGTAGCTGTATCCAAACGGGTACTTAATACATAAAAAAAATAATAACAAAAAAAAAAAAAAAAAAACCCTAAACTAAACAATAATTTGTAACAAATAGGGTTGAAAACATAATATTTATTTTTTGTACTTTACTTGTGTCATACAATATGTAACACTTATTCTAGAATCTATACCATATAATGTAAGCTCATTGTATTACATATCATATATTCCATCTTGCAATTAAAGACAAACTGCTTGTTCTACAATTTTGCAACAGGACTGGCCTAACTTGGACCCTTCTGAAACAAACAATTATCTCAAGATTTATTGAGGAAAAAAACAAGTTTTGTTTGGTACTAATGCATTTTTTGGCTTAAAATTTAAATAAAGGTGCGTAGTTTTAATATTATTGTTAGTTTTTGTATCTCACCAGTGCCAAAACAATTGTTTATTAAAGATAGGTTAAATTAAAATATATATAATTTTGTCAATATTGAGATAAGTTTTTCAAATTTGATAATGTACTTGTAATACGCCTGGTTGGTTATAAAGTAATTTTCAATGCCCTTTTTTCTATGAGATAAAGTACTTTTATAACCTACTTTGCGTATTACAATATTATAAAGTAATTTTCATACTACTATGCATATAAGAAATAAATTATATAAAATAAAAAAGAAAACAAAAATTAATCATCATCTTTTTACCTGGCCCCTTAAAAGATAAATTCATGGTTTTGCCAATGCTCTTATATATCAAAGCAACCCCATCTCACCCTCGACCTTCATGGCTCCATCACAGTTGGCCTTGTCATGTGAAAGTGAGTATCATTATTTTGATTTGAACTCTTGACCGATTTATTGTTAAATATCACTATCATTTAGAGCATTTACATTAAATACTATTGTATATTTTTGGTTTTTTTTTTTTTGAGGGGGGTATATTTTTGGTTAGTAATAAGTGAGTTCATTATAAAAAATGTAAGGATTTATGACAATAATTCCCCATAATACATACTCCTCTCATTGAGGATTTCAACATCAAAAGAGGTACATGAAAATGAACTTAACTACGTACTTTTAAAACGTCTATGGAAGACCTCTGAATGTACAAAAATGTTCATTTTCAGTTGTCATAAAAAGTTTTATTTTTGGTTTACATTCATTAAAAAAAAAAAAAAAAACAAGTATCCTAAAAAGCGTTTGGCAAACCATAAAATTGATTCATTTTTAATATAGGTTGAATGAAAAAATAGAATTATTTTGAAATTATATTTATTTTATTTTATGTCAAACTTATCTAATTTTTTTTAAAAAAAATTGTATGAATTTGAAGGTGAAAATACTAAATTTTAAAACTGATTTGTGGCAAAAATATTAGCATAAACACAATAAAATTTTTAAAATTCGTGTTTTGGATTGAATAATAAAGCATTTTAAAATTTAAAGTTTTAAACAAACCAAATTTATAAACTAAATTTGTTTTAGGGGAAATGAATCTAGTCCAATTTTGAGGTAATTTATTTACTTCACTAAAATATCTACTACTTGGTGTGCGTAGGGATGTCCATAGGTCAGTTTGGGTTAGGTTCGTGCTAAACCTGAACTTGACCCAATTATTTTGGGTAGGGAAGAATGGAACCCGCCGTTGACTTGGAACTCTAGAAGGAACGATAGTTTAGACGGCTTGGGTCTTAATAAGAGGCGATTGGATGTCGATTGAAGTCAATAAAACGATAAGGAAAGGAGATTTTCACTTGATCTTGTCAGAGAACTCAAGATATTCACTAGATTTAGTTGGAGATCTTGAGAACTCCGATAGAAATGGATGAACAACTCGTTGGAGAAGGGTGGATGAGAGGGGCATTGATCATATTATCGGTTCCACTGGGTTGAGAGAAGCCGAAACCAAGACTTAAATAACTTTGTCGAATCTTCATCTCATAGAACCATCATCGACTGCCATGGTGATTAGATTGGTCGATCTTTAGATTGGATGGTTGCGGGTCATACTGTTCTATCGAGCTCGACCAGATTTGGACAACTCTAAATGTGTCTTTGGAAATTGTTGAAAAAAGTTTTCTTTTTTGCCTTTTGTCTTTGTTTTTTTACAAAATAATTTAATTTTTAATTTTTTTTTATACATTTAACATAAAAGTTATCAAAAATTATATCTTTTAATAACTACTAAAAAAGAATTCGGCAATAATAAGTTTTTTTTTTTTACAAAGGATAATTATAAATTTATATTATAAAATATATATATATATATATATGTGTGTGTGTGTCTGTGTGTGTGTGTAGGGCCAGAGAATTTGGCAGCCCCGGCCCACTCTACACTAAGCCCAAGGCCCATGCCGAGGATAAGGACGTGTCTGAGGACGAGTCCTTCCGCCAGTAATACTGCCGAGGACAACTACGTCCTCGGCCCGCACTGATCATTGTAAGTAAGAACAAAGTGTCTTCGGAGGTAAACTTTCACAGCTATCCAAGACAGAGGCAGGTACAGTGGGTTGGTCATAGGAGCATGGTGGAGAAGCAATCCCAGGAGGAACTGTCACCTCCACATTAAATGCCTACAACTGACGTTCTGACCGCATTAAATAGAGAAGTGACCCCTGAACAGTGTCGTTTCAGCTGCTACCACACACAGAAAGGATGGAAGGTGGCTGATAGGACAGGCACTGGCATGATGACCTACATAAGCTACAAATGGAGGGCCGAAATTAACCGGAAGGAGGGTATAAAATGTAACAAGTCCTCCAGAAAGGGGGACGACATTTAGGAGAGAGGGGAAGGGTCATAGTATTTGTATAATCTTTGTAACCCAATACCAAGAGAGAGAAAAGAAAGAGATTATAGAAGAAAGTGGCCGAGGAGTCTAATTCCATACTTTCAGTCTGTATTCTTGTCAATCGATCCTTATATTACCATGCTTAATTGTACAACCCTCACTAGGGCCTAGTTTTTTAGCCCGCTCTTTACAAATTCATTGTACTAGGCCAGCTGGGCTTGAGTCCACTCATTCCCAAGGAAAAGTGCTCAAACCAGGTCCCTACAATATATATATATATATATATATATATATATATATATATATATATTTGTGGGGGTAAAAGCCCAAACTCGTATATTGGGCCTTGGGCCTGATCCGAGGACACGAATATGTTCGAGGAAGAGTAAATGATTAGGAGAGACCCCAAAGTTGAGAATCATGTAAGGAAAGAATGGAGAAATATAATCCGAGGAGTTTCTCATCCTCGGATACAATAAGTATCAGTCAGATCTGTGCTTAGGCAACATAGGTGACCTTCCAGGAAGTTCCAACGATAAGGATGAACCTCAGACACGTTCAAGGGTGATAAAAACCTAGAAATATCTAAGAGAAAAGCTGCTACCACTACATTAAATGCACTGCAGCTATTTTTCTGGCCGCATTTATGTAGAGAAGACCTCTGAACAGTGAAAACCTAACCACTGTAACTTATAGAAAGTTAAAGAAGGTGCTTAATGGGACGTATACTCAAGTGAATGTTTAGATGGTAGAGAAGTGTATGATCAAGATGATTTGGAAGGGAACTATATAATGTAAGAATCCCTTCATAAAAAAAGGGGGATCGAAAGAAAAAGAAACATTGGAACAATAAAAATAGAACTTGTAATCGTCTTTACCAGATTTTATAAAACAGGCTGCCTCCTCAGACATCACTTTCATACAAGATTATTGACTTTGTCATCATTTGATCATATTCATAACTCATACTAGCCGTTGTTAATTTCATAAAAGTCTAGGTTTTCGACCCACTCTTTACGAATTATATTGTATTGGGCTTACTGGGCCAAAGTCTTGTACACTTTGGACTTGGGCTAAAAATTATGACCCCACAATATTATACACATTTTTTAATTTACAATGTAGGAGTAAATTTTAACAAAGTAAACTAAGAATTTTCCAAGAATTTTTTTTTTTTTTGAAGACAATTTTCCAAAAATTTATGTTTGGTATACCCACTCAAACACACATTTTCAATTTTTAAATAACATTACACGTATTTTTATACACTTTTTTACCTATATATATTTTTACATATGTTTTCAAATAACAAAACACGTATTTTTAAACATATGTACCAAACACCCTTAAAACTGAGAAAGTAACGTTTTTATTTTATTTTTAATAGGAATCAATGGAGTAAAGTTGTGTGTGTTGCTTGAAAGTTGAATGGTTACCATCACAACGCAAGTGAAATTTACACCTATTTGTATACATTTTTTTATTTATATATATTTTCACACATATTTTTAAATAATAAAACACATATTTTCAAACACACATACCAAACACATATAGGATCGAGAAAGTAACGTTTTTATTTTATTTATAATAGGAATCAGTGGAGTAACGTTGTGTGTGTTGCTTGTAAGTTGAATGGTTACAATCAAAACGCATGTGAAATACTTCTAAGACGCGCCACGTCACGAAATTCAAATTCCCCATGTGTTTCCTTTCCTTCTCTTCCTGTTGGAAACCTCCACGAGTTAAACGAGCCAAAACAAACAAAAACAAAAAACACAAAAAGGTGACACAAAAAGTCACAAAACCAAACCAAAAACCCACAAACAACTACAATAAAATATCAATCAAATCAAATAAAATCTCTTCACTTCTCTTCTCTTCTCTTCTATTCTTTTCTACTTCTATTCCCAACGTTCACACTCTCTCTCTCTTTCTGTTATTTACTTCCAAAACCCAAAACCAAAACCAAACCCAAAAATATATACTCCTATATTTATTAAGAAAACCCTAAATCTAAACCCCAATCTCCGCCGGGAATGCCGCCGACAGCGGCGGCGGCAATGGACGTACGGTCTCCGATGGACTCCACGCAGTCTCAGAACCCTAATTCCGATTTTTCTTTCAGTTTCGGCGCGGTTCCCTCTGCCGATTTCACGGATAATCGGATTCCCGGCTCCAACTCTTCCAGCTTCGAAGCTGCCGCGGCGGCGGCTTCTTCGAATGTCGCCCGGGCGGGCTCTAGGGCTCGGCCGAGGCTGGTCAAGCTGAGGAGGCAGCAACCGAGGTCGAAGTCGGTCGCGGCGAGCGATGCCGGGCCGGGTTTTAACCCGTTTCGATCGGATTCCGCGGCGAATGCGGTAAGTAGTAGTGGTAGTAGTAGTCGTAATGGTTTTGGATTATTGAATGGTGATGCTAAGTTTGTGAATTTTGTGTTTGGTGCTGATGGTTATGGTAATGGTAGTTTAAGTGGTTTGGATACGAATTTGGGTTTGGGTGAGAGTGTGGGGGATGTGGGTTTTGTGTTTAGTGCTAAGCAGAGTGGGATTGAATCGAATTCGAGTGAGGAAATGAGAGTGAATGGTGAAAAGGCGGGAAAATCGGATGTGGGTGATGTGGGGAAGGTGGAAGCAAGGTCTGGATTGGAGGATGGGAAGCTTAGTGATGTTGGTTTTGTGTTTCAAGCTGATTGGAGTGATTCGGGTTTGAATTTGAACAAAGAAAAGAGAGAAAATGGTGAATGTGGAGATAAATTGGGCTCTGAAGGTAGTGGGGGAGTGACGTTAATGACAAAAACTGAATGTGGAAAGCATGGTAATGTGAATAATGTGTTTGGTGATAGTCAAAGTGATCTTCCGTCAAATTTGAATTCAGAGAAGGGAGAGTGTGGTGAGTGTAGGGAAAAGTCGGATTATGATGGGGATAAAGTGAATGTGGAAGCTGAATTGGTGACTGAGAGATGTGCCGATAAGAGCGATTTAGGGTCAGCTTCAATCTCAGAAAAAAGAGTATTTGGTAAGAAGGTCAGTACATTGGATTGTGAAATTAATGACATGTTGAAAACTGGGAATGTAGTGGAGCTTGGGAAGAATGATGATCAGGATTTTGTGTTTGACTCTAGCTGGTTTAATTTGGTGTCAAAGAACTTGCCAAAGAGAGAATCTAGTGAAGATTTTGGGAATTTGGTTTCTGATATTGAGGAGATGATGAAAGCGGTGAGTGGAACAGAGTCTTCTAGTGTGAAAGCTACTGCTATTAACTTCAATATCAATGGTAATAGGAGCTTGAATGACAATTGTGATATGGGAGCTTTTGCATTTGGAAGTGATAGTAAGAAAAATTCCAGCCTTGATGAATGCATGGCAGGTAAGTGCCCAGGTGAGATAAAGTTAAGCGGTAAAAGTTTTGGAAACTGTGGAAGCACTACGACTCAAATCAGTGATTTGGGTTCTGATGTCGAAGGTAAGGGAAAAACTGCATTCGAAAGTAGTAGTAATGTAGCAAAAGCTTCTAGCACAAGTCCCTTATTTAAACTCCCAGATGAAATGAGGAAAATGAAAATTGATGATTCTGAGAATGTTGATGGTGCTGACAAGACTGAAGATGCAGACAACAATTCATGTCCTGGGGCTGCATTTGTGTTTAGAAGCAGCAAAAAGGCTTCTGACTCTTTGAACCAAAGTTCGGCAACTTGTGCTTCTATTGGAATTTCTAGTTCCGAACCATTAACTGCTCAGCCAGAAGTCGGTAAGGATTTTAATGTGGGCCATTTTCCTCAAGGTCTAGTAAATGATGATACACTACTGAATGCATCTGCGCCACCATCCTCATTCTCATCGATTGGTCTTGACTTAAAACCAAATATAAGTGCTTCTGCAATACAATTCACAGGTGCACATGAAAATAAGGATGGAGATTGTTCTACAAGCAATCCAGATGGATCAGGGGTTTCATTTACGGCTTTCAGCACACCAGAATGGGATCCTTCTAGCTTTAAAGAGAATTTATTTCCTGAAATAAATAAAAATTCGGAATTCTCGGTAAAGAATAGGTTTGTTAAGGACAAAAGATCAAAGAAAAAGAGGGGAAAACCAAAGCCGCCTTCCCTAAGTAAGCAAAAGCTGGGGCAAGAACAAGATAATGTGGCAAAGGAAAGCAGTTCCCAAGAAAACCCAGGCACACCTGGATGTTACTCACCCATGGATTTTTCTCCCTATCAGGAGACCACAGCAGCTAATCCATGTTCAAGAGAAGCTTCTGTGACTTCACAAGAGTTCTCCCATCCGGATAATAATTTTGAACCCTCAGACCTGCATTCAGAAGTTCATAATGACCCTAAAGATGAAAATTTGTCTAATGCTGCAGGGGTTGATATTAATAAAAGGGAGCAGAGATGTAGAGAGCTGAATGAGGAGAACTTTTGTTGTCGCAATGGAAGTTGTTTTGGTAGTGATTGCTCTTCAAAAGGATTCTTTTCTGGAGCTGAAACAACCTTCTCTAGTTCTAAAACTGAGCAATTCTGCAGTAGCAGTAGTGCTGGTGTTGCGTCTACAGATACTAGAACTGATTTCAGCTTAAATACAGAGAGGCAAGAAAACAATTGTAAAACACCATTTTATTTTGGTTCGAGTTTGGAAGATACAAAGGAGAGACGTTTTACATTTTCTGCGTCATCATCTGCACAAGGTAGTTTACCTGCAACTGCAATGAAACGTTCATATAAAAAGAAAAGTAGAGCAAAAGTTGGTCGTGATTCATCTCTTGATACTCGGTCATCTGCTGCCCAATTGTCACCCCGTACCAACCCATCTTCACTTTTTGACAAAGAGCATAAATCTGAAGTGCATGAACAAGTCAAGCAAGGGCATATTTCTTACTCTGCTGCCATTCAAGAAGCCTGTGAGAAGTTGCGACTCAGGTGCTTATTGCATCATAATAACTTACCAGTTTTTTCATCATAATGACCTAACAGTTTTTGAATATTTTTCTGATCATATTTCTTGATAATTGGTTATGCTGCTTTGATCTACATTAATATTTCTTCATCTGTGAGAATATGTATTTATTATTCACGTGTATTATTATTCGATTTTCATCAGGGGAAACAAAGCTTATGCAAATGGGGAGCTGTCTAAAGCTGAGGATTTATACACACAGGGAATAATTTCTGTCCCTTCTAGTGAAAGATCGGGATGCTGCCTTAAGCCTCTTCTTCTGTGCTATAGCAATCGTGCAGCTACACGGAGGTGTCTCGGAAGAATAAGGGAAGCTTTAGGGGACTCTATGATGGCTACTGCACTAGATCCCAACTTTTTGAAAGCTCAAATGAGAGCTGCAAAGTAAGACTGTCATTTGTATGATTTCAAATAATGAGTACAAAATGATTTTATCTGGCTCTGAAATCTGGATTTATTCAAAAAAGTGCACATATTATTTATAGGAAAAATATTTCTTCCAATTAAATGATATGCTATACCAAAATGGATGGTGGGGTAATGTGAATCTTGCAATGATTTAGGTGGTTGCTTCTTACAATTTGGGATATTAGTCATCATTTGGATCTTATTTGAATCATTTAGAAATAGATTATATGTCTATAATCTTCACTAATGAAACTACCATAATGTAAATATGGCAATTACGTAATTTTAGAAGGATATACATAAGTGCTGGATTTTGTAATGCTTTGTTCATTTTATACAAAGACATTGCATATAATAAATATTTTTCTCCTGTAGTTGTCACCTTGTGCTTGGGGAACTGGACAATGCAATTCAGTGTTTCAATAACTGCCTGGAATCAGGCAGTGGTATATGCTTGGATCGGAAACTCATAATAGAGGCTGCTGAAGGCCTTCAGAAGGCTCAGGTACTGAATTTCTTTTCTGTTATATTGGTAGTGCCGATGTGATTATGTTATCATTATGTTGATTCAGAAAGGGTCTATGTAAAATGTACGTCAATAATTACATTTGAATTGCTAATAAGCTATAGCTCAAATGGCAGTTCCTCCTCCCCTAAGAATGGGGTGGAGGGTGTGGTTGTGGGATTAAGACCTGCTAAGTGTGCATGCAACTTAAGAAGGTCGTACCAAGTGCACAAAGCTCTCACTTTTGCAGTGTATGCAACTTAACAAACAAAAAAATAATTAAATCATTTCATTTTGGAGATTTCCCCAAAATTAAAGTATCTGATGGTGTCACTTAGTATTGAGAGTTTATACGTCACTGGGCTGAAAAAGGAATGTGGATGTTGGTCAACCTAGCTCTTTTACTATTTTCTGCAGATCAATGTTAGTCATTGTTTTAATTTGCTTGTTGACTTCATTTTGTTAATATTTTGAACATAATATTGCTGGTATTTTACTTTCTGCCCAATAATCCCTAAAGATTTTCTGTACGAGTAGAAGCACGAAATTCCATGGTTTCCATATTACATATCACAGACATTATCTTGAATTAGTATGATGTCTCAGTATTCTCAGATTTGGAATAATGACCTTATATACTATTTTTTTTTTCATCATAAGTACTGCTCACAAGTGGGTGGTATTCTAAGTAAATTTTTTATGCTATTTGTCTTATATCAAATTAGCAGCAGCAGGATATCCAGAAACTTCATGATTTCTTTAAAGCCTAGAGACAAGACATTGTTTTTCTCTTGGATAACTCAGGGAACCTTTCTAAAGAAGAGCCCTTTGGATGCACCTATAACCAGTAAATAATCTATGGGCAATGGGCCCCACCTGCCACGGCATTCACTCTAAAGGGCTAAGTAGTTTATTATCATGCCTAGGAGCAGTAGAGATGACTTTTTCTAGAAACATACATTAGATATCTCAACCTATGTAGCTTCTAAGTAAGAGCTTGAATTGTTCAATGAGTTAAAAGTGATAAGGTAAGGCCTTGTTAAGCAAGAGTATATCATGTATATGTATTCTTTGGCAAGTAACAATCACTAAATACTTTTTTGTGACCTACTTTAGATAAATTTTTTTTATCCACCGGTAATATTTGTCATACCAGTGTTAAAATTACTAATTTTTGTCAGTTTTTTAGCAGCATATTACATGATATGGAATTGATCCAAGATCCAGATTTTAAGGTTATGTTGAAGATATATGTTATATAGAGATCAGTTTTTAGGAAAAGAAAATGTCACTCTGGAATGAGCACTCAAAGAAATAACAATGTAAGAATACCTTTAGACAGATATGTGTTGCAGATAACCCCAATTATCATGTATTGCCAATGGACATTCTTCAATTTTGAATTGAGCAATGGATCATAGAAGGAAGAGAAATTTTATAGTGCATAATGTAGAGCCTCAAGCTTGTTCTTAGACACAAAGCTGAACGATAGTATTAACAGCTTTAAGGATTGGAGAGAAGGGAAATGAAGTTGAGATTATTTTTTCCTTTTTGGTTGGGATTGGTAAGTTATGGAAGTCCCCCTAGTACGATGGCAAGTGTCTTCCACCTAAAGTGACAAGTCATGGGTTCAAGCCCAAGAATCAACTCTCCGCAAAAAAGGGGGGGGGGGGTTGGGGGTAAGAGAATCTCCAATCATCTCTCCCAAACCTTGCAAAATTGTAAGCTATGTGCTCTAGGTATAATCTTTTTTGGATTGCTAAGTTACACATGCATCCGGTGGGCATTGAATTCACAACCTCATTCTCCATGTTCTTACAAGGGGAATAGGTGCCATTTTAGCATTTTAGCTAGAATTCATTGGCAGGAGATGAAATTGAGAATGATTTAAATTTTTTTGAATAAAGAGCAATAACAGAATCCTGATCAAGATAATAATGGCCATCCTGCACTTATTCTTCACGTCTCTCCCCAAGCCTGACTGGAAAAGGTAGGATGTATGCCCAAGAGCATCATGTGGATTTTTAAGTTCACCAGTTGAAAGCATGAATGAAAACAAAATGTTGAATATAATATATAAAGGAAAATGAACGGTGCAATTAAAAATAACCTTTGAAAATGTTCGGTGACCTACTGTTCTCCAGAGTCATAATAGATGATGTATATTGCTTCAAGTATTTTTGTACAAGTATGAAACCGATATGTTTCTCAAGTATTCATGATTTATATAAGATACAGTTGTAAATTTTAAAAGCTACGCTCTTGGTACCTAATTGATTATGTTAATATGTAGTTATGCTTCCTCTTTGAACTTATTGATCTCTTGGGCAATCATATTGTGTTACTGATATGTCTGTTTTTCTTCTGCATGGGAATGTTTCTGTGTTTCTGTGCCTAATGTTTCAATAAAATACTAACCATGTGCTTCTTTGTTACTAGCAGAAAGTGGCTGAGAGTACAAATCATTCTGCCAAGCTTATGGAACAGAGAACTTCTGATGCCACTCTTAGTGCTCTAGAAATTATTGATAATGTTTTGTCAATAAGTTCATACTCAGAAAAATTACTTGAAATGAAAGCAGAGGCCCTTTTAATGGTCTGTAATTACTCAACTTACTTGTCCACTCATTTATCATTTTTTTTAAGTTACAGTCATTCAATGCAGGATAGTTGACAACTGCTCTTTGTGTAAGTCTATCTTTTTTAAGCCCAAAGTATTGGTCTCAGCTGTGAATAACTGAATATACTATTTTGTGGCATTTTGCAGTTGCGGAGGTATGATGAAGCAATTCAGCAGTGTGAGCAGAGCCTTTATTTTGCTGAAAAGAACTTTGCATCATTGAGCACTGGAGCAAATATGGATGGTTCTGAATGTGAAAGTTACTCATCTGTTAGGCTGTGGAGGTGGTGCTTGATATCCAGGTGCTACTTTCATTTGGGAAGGCTTGAGGCAGCTCTTGATTTGCTTCAGAAGCTGGAAAAATTGGGATCTATTAAAGACAAGTACGACACAATCTTTATGAAGCAGAGTTTATTTTTCCATTTGCCAATTTTAATCAGGACGTTTCTTACTTTTACTGGCTCTATGGAGGTTTCTGATTCTAATTTCAACTATGTAGGTATAGATTCAAGGATTTGGAATTGTCAATTTCATTAGCTGTCACCATACGTGAACTTTTACGCCTTAAGGTATCTCATTTTTCTCTTTAAGTTCAATTTCTGGCTTCTAATCTGAATTCCTATAATTTGAATTTCATACTTTTTCATCTGTATCTTGTGTTGGTTGTCATGGATATAACACATCCGAGTAAATAAAGAAAGAAATTTTAAAATATGTATGGGAGTGAATGGATTGGTATGTTACTTTTTGTAAGATGCAACTCCTGACTTGCTCAACCATTTTGTTGGCACTTGAATCTTACTATCATATTAATCAATTCTTTAAGGATCTGCATTCTTCCTATTGATTTTATTAATTTATTTTACCATTCTTGTAAACAACAGAATGCAGGGAATGAAGCATTTCGATCAGGGAAGTATACTGATGCAATAGAGCACTATACTGTTGCTTTATCTAGCAATGTTGAATCACGTCCTTTTGCAGCAATCTGTCTTTGCAATCGTGGTGCAGCATACCAAGCTTTGGGCCAAATTGCTGATGCTATTGCAGATTGCAGTCTGTCCATAGCCCTTGATAGAAATTATGCTAAGGTATGCCTTTGAGTGCATACTTAGTGTCATTTTTTATTTATTGTTTAAGATACTGTGTAGTGATGTGAAAGGAATCTATGGATGCATCTTTTTGATTTTGTTGGCCGTTAAAGATTACGCTAAATTGTGACTAAAAGCACTTTGTTTATTTTGAATATTTATTCTCTTCGGATTACTGGTTAGTAATATGAGCTGTAGGTACTGATCCATTAAACTGTGATGGCACTTTGTAAACTTTAGCAATTTAGATGATATTTCACCGTAGTCATTTGTCTCTTTTTTAGGAGAGAAGTTTGTTTTCCAATTTTGATTTGCTACTAGATTGATGTCTTAGCTTAGATATGATCTTCTGATTGATATGCAGAAGGTAATTTAATCAAGGTTAATCAACAATGTGTGATTTGATTTTAAAAATGGTCCATGATCCCAATGTACTCGGGTTGGCTGTTTTTCGTTTTTTAATAAAATTTTCATTACTTATCAAAAAAAAAAAAAAAAATGGTCCATGATCCGTTCCGTGATTGGCGCATTCATATATAAAGTCTGACACTCTCCTGTCCTATCTTCATGTTTCAGCCTGTTTAGAATGGTTGACTTTATGCCTTCTAGTTAAATTTTCTACACGATATAGTACTTGGTGTGTAATGCTTTACAAGGTTTGACTTTTCTTGATGTCTTCTGATTTTTTTTTTTCAATGAAACATGAAGGCTTCTTAGTAATGAGAGTGGAAAACAGGAAAAGAACATAAGAAAATGCTGTTTCAAACGTGTATGATATGTTTGGTGCTTTTCTTTTTACCTATTAAGTAGATTTTGGGTAATCAGTCCTGACTTATGCAGAGTTTTTTTATTATTTTTTATTAATTTGAGAATTCATGCTTCTCTTTTACTTAGCTGATTCTTTTTTACCTATCCAGTATAGAATGCATATTCTTTTCTAAGTAGTCCTACTGCCCTACTCAATCATAATGATCCGCCATTATTATTCAGTTTATTTTAAAATTTAATCAGCAATTTTATTGCAGAATAGTTTTGTACATAAATTGGTTCCTTTATAGTATTTCAGTGACTGAGATCCTGCCCTTCTTCAGGCTGTTTCTAGAAGGGCCACCCTACATGAGATGATCAGAGATTATGGACAGGCTGCTAGGGACCTTCAGAGACTTGTATCCATTCTTGAAAATGAATCTGGTGAAAAAGTCAAACAGTCTGGCACACCATCCAGTGTGAAAGAGTTAAGGCAAGCTCGACGCCACCTGCCTTCAATGGAAGAAGAAGCTAAAAACGGAATTCCTTTGGATTTTTACAAGATTTTGTAAGTTATTAAATCTCAATCGCAGCCTTCCAAACTAGTATTGCCAGACTGCCTTATATATTTTGTGTTGAAGCCCATGGTTATTATTCAGTCCAAATGAATTCTAAATGATGGTGTCTGAAAACATGTTTTGTGGTTGTTTCCTGTTTAAAAAGAAAAAGGGGGGTTGGGGGGGGGGGGGGGGGGGTGGTTATGGTCACATTAGCAAATGAGTACATTTTGAATTATCCTGCAACAGGAATGTTGCATTTTACCCAAATTTCTCTGGGTTATCTATGAAGTTCTACGGTGAAAGTAGCGCTCACCATGATTGCTATATGTGATAAACAGGATACAGGGTATTGTGAATTCAAAGTTATTGAAGCTTTTTGTCTGTGGCTTCTGCCTAGTTTCTGCTTATTTGAAACTTCCATGTTATACTCACTACTTTAAATCTCAAATTCCAGGGGAATCAAACCATCTGACACTGCATCTGATATCAAGAAGGCATACCGTAAGGCAGCTCTCAGACATCATCCAGACAAGGTTTAAAGCTTTTTTTTATTTCGTACCCTTCATTTTAGAATATTTATTATGTGAATTCCAGACTTGTTACTCATTGTAGGGGGGTTTCTTCTAATCTTTGTTTTGTTTTTTCTCTTTCTTTTGGTGGGCTTTAGGCTGGTCAGTTCTTGGCAAGAAGTGAAAGTGGAGATGAGGGGCGACTCTGGAAGGAAATCTCCCAGGAGGTTCACAAGGATGCTGATAGGCTTTTTAAAATGATTGGAGAGGCATATGCAGTGCTATCAGATTCCACTAAGGTTTGCCACTCACATAATGAGAGTAACTTGAGAAATTTTTATGCATGATCGCACCATTTTTGCAGCATTACTTATATTTGCACCACTTATTTCTGCTATCGCAACCTTTGTACATGTTTTGCTTGATGTGGGGGTGTCTCTTTCTTTCATTTTCCATGCGATGGAAAGATGTTAATCTGACTGCTTAAACCTAATTAGAAGCTACCTTGGGCACATGTAAGGATAATCATTTACAGAGGCTCCTGATTGACAAGACAATATCAAAATTTTTTTTTTTTTTTTTTTTTAACAGCAGAAATTTTGTTGAATAGTGCTCAGGAGAAATTTGATCAACAAAAAATGATTTTTGCATTAGGAAAGGCTTGCCATACTTACTGCCCTACCAACAGAAAATAGTCATCCCTGGCTTTTGCATAGATTCCTTCTTTTCTATATTTTTGTGTTGAAAAATGTAATACTTCCTTTTGATCAATCATTCTGTGAACAGCGCTCACAATATGATCTTGAAGAGGAAATGAGAAAAGCCCCAAAAGAATGCCATGTAAGCAGCAGTTATAGAAGACCTTCAGATGCTTACAGCTCTCAATTTGAAAGAAATTCCAACAGACGATACTGGCGGGAGACTTGGAAGACATATGGAAATTCAAATTTTCGATGGTGAGATTCAACTGGTAACAGTCATATATTTTTAGTAACCGGGTCATGGCAGCTTATGACTCGAGTTTCACGAAGGATCTGTGGAAGTGTCTGGGTACTGATCTACTCAGGTAATTAACAGTTAAATAATGCATTTCTGTGGGAAGTGACCCTGCCCATTAGTCTATAAATAATTTTAGCACGTCGATATTGCAGTTTTGAGCTCGAGGATTCTATATAATGTAAAGGGTCCAAAGGGAATAATGGAGGAAGGAGTTTTGGTCCTGATACACTGGGAATGTTCATATACACAACTTACTACGAAATTTTTTGCCTTCGCACTGCATCTCAACCCTTCAGCCAACGCTTATTATGGAGGAAGAAGAGTTGGGGTTATCGGTATGCTTCATTTTTGACAGAAAAAGAGTGAATGTTAATTTTGTAATATTATTATTTATAATCAATCAATATCTATATTAATATTTAATATCTAAAGTCAAAGTGAAGTTTTTAATGTTGTTATGTTTTTGTTGAGCTATCTCATCTTTCATGTCATTTTTTTTTTTTTTTTTAATTTTTTAATTTATGATTTCTCTTTATTTTTTATAAAATAATTAAATATAGATAATGGACAAACCCGGTGATGTGCTCTACTACGGTTCAATTGTTACTATTCATTTGTCTTAAATGCAAATGTTATAGTTCCAAATTACAAAACATAATTCATTATACAACGCTTGACTATTCAGCCAGTCAAACTGATTTTAACTTCTCATTTTTCTATCTTCATGTAATTGTTAAAATTGAATAATTCACTAGCTTTTTAATGGACAAAATTAAAATTTCAAGTATTCAAACTAAATTATAGCACCCAAATCTCCAGCCCTTTTCTCTTCCAAATTTTTAGTTTTTCACAACCTTATCTTTCTCTTGTTTACAATTTATTTAAGCTTTACAATGTTATATCTACAAATGTACATTCTAGATACAATCACCTTACTATCTACAACAAAAAATTGGTGCAATACCAATTGTTCTCCACATTTTTCAATCAAACTCTAGTCTTCATCATTTTGAGACAAAATGATTGCTTTTGTTAGAGATTTTCAAAGTCAAGTCGCCAATAGGAATATCATTGAGGTGAACAGAACTCGCAATCGGAAATTATCTTCTTCTTTTTTCTTTTTTCTTTTTTCTGTTGGTATTCTTGCATTTAGTCTCTGTAAAGTATTTTTGTAGTTTTTCTTCCCAAAATTTTTGATGGTATTGACTTTTGTTTATTGTTAATTGACTTAAAATTGGCAACACAATTTTATTTGGCCCATCATTGATGTGGAATTTCTTAATATAAATATAAAAAATTTTTAAAATTAAAAATTTATTACTTCCTTTATATATGAACAAAATGGTGGATTCAAAAATATTTGTAGGGTATTGGAAAAGTAAAAAAATTTCTAGTGTAGCAATTTTGTTATTTTTGCATCCCATGAATTTGGTAAAATTTCTTTTAGAAATCTTATCAACTCCATTTGTTATTTTGGTATTCTATTACAAATAATCTGCATCTTCATCATCGGATTTTTAGCTACTTTGAATTTTCTTGGTAAGTTTTTACTTTGCTTAGTTGATCATCTTTGAGGAAAAGGCCAAAAAGAGAATTAGATAAAGTATAATTTACTCTAAAGCATCATTATGCTATTAATATTTTTAATTATAGATACTTGAGGAAGTTGATCAATTCGTTGTTGGCACTTATTATTATTGCAATTATCTTTATATTTGGCCACTTAAATTAACTTTTGGGAGTTCAAGTGATAGTATAGTGGTAAAGACAATTTTTGTAATGTCCTATGTTTGTGGTTCAAACCTTACCTTTCCTTCTCCACTACTAGTTACCTATTAAAAAATAAAAAGAAGGTTAATGTCTACCTTAGTTTGAATAACATTTGATGTCTTGTTATTTATTTAAATCTTTCATATGTGCAATGCTTAATTCATTTAACATTTTTTAATTAATTTTTTGGTTTTTTTATTTTTTATTTTATTTTTATTTTTTATTTTTTTATAAATTTATTCTCCTTTTAGTCTCTTTGCAATTTTGAAATTGCACAAATTCCATTACAACAGCTAGCACCAAATTAAGCTTATGTTGTGGGAACAACAAATGCAATACCTAAAATGCTCACTTTTGCCCAATTAAGCACTGCGTAGTTTAAATATGCCAATGTGCATATAGTTGACATTAATTAAAAATTCCTTGATTAATTCCTCTTGGTTGAACATGTTCACTCCCAATAAAACAATATCTTAATCTCTCTAAGTTGAAGGCATATTATTCAATCAATTCATTTTGCCAATTTTTCGCATTTAAGTTATGGATTCTATCTTCTAAAATAGATTTGTGTTGGATGGTATATATATATATATATATATAGGCCGGTTCAAATTAAGAATTATTCAACGTACGTTACTCACTAAATATCTTATTAGTTGTATAGATGATATTCTTGGTTTTTTGAGACAAGATCAACTAAACAGATTTTTTTCATAGGATTTGAAAGAAAAAAAAAAAAAAAAAAAAAAAAATCCCGGAACTCGACTCTCGACTTGGATTGATTATATGTCCAAAAGGGTCCATAAAGGCTTCAATGACTACATTTTGACCAAACTTATCAATCATTCTCCTGCAAGAATAAGTAAATCAATTTTGATTACCAGACAGAATACCCTAATATTCCACCTGTTTTGTTTCGATTCTAATTAGGCGGGCCTACCACATTTGCAGCCATTGTAACACTTGCTTTGGGTATAGATTTTGGCCCTCTTTCTTTTGGATTATATTCCAATTGCTAAATCATTCTCCCAGTCTCCCCTTGCACAAGTTTTCTTTTTTACCTTCTTACACTTTGAAGTTCCACTCGACTAAATTCTACCTAAAGTAGGGTGCCAAAGCAAAGTGCAGACCACTTCAGGTGCTTTGTCCTGATTGACAAATATCTTATCTCGTTATTAAGATCTATTATTTCTGCCTAAAAGGAAAAAATTTGCAAGGGAAGAATGTAGAGATAATTTATCACAACCTCTCAGTCAATAACTGTTAGAAGTAAACAAAAAGATCAGCGTTTCTTCAAATTTGAACGAGTTAACAACAAAGCTTTGTGAACCAAAACATAATTATCTTGCCAGAATTTATAACATTTCTTGTCTCTAATTCTGAGTATTTGAATTGCTCACTAGAATTGCACTAATTGGAATCTATCCCTCAACCAAAAGAAACAAAATTCCAGACAAATTGCAAATAGGAACGTACAACTTCCTGGAAACTTCACTAGTAAACTTAACGAGCAGTCTGTGCCTGAGCATGTTCCAAAAGTTGGCTAACCAACTTGTAAGTTCGGCCTGAAAGTGCCTTCGTGTGGTCAATTAGCTGCTCATACCTGTAAAGGTGAAAATAATGGAACGAATTTAATGAACAGAATCTGAGAGAATGGTGGACAAATAACAGTTCCTCAAGATAATTATGCATAAAGTAAAATATCTATTACTTACACGTTGGGATGATTGGGTTCCATAACCACAGTCCCTGATTCTGAGTCAATCTTGGCATCAAGCTTTGAACCCCGGATAAGATTCACAATCCATCTCTCAGCCTCCTCATAATTTAAATTCAATTTCTCAGCGAGCACTCTGCAAATAAATAAAAATAATAATCAGATTCAGAATTCAGTCCAATTGATACATCTTATTTCGGAAAACTTTGTAAAATAGGCCTACTTTAAAAACCTTAATCAAATACACTATTTAATGAACTAACTGAGATTCCATGTGATATGCCATTAACTTTGCAATTCTAATGTTCTCCAAAAATATGTTACCTCTACTGACAAAATTTTTCTTTAAAAGTCATAACCAAATAAAAAAGGTGAGATGCTTTTTTAACTGAACAAATTAGAACAGGAATCTTACCAACTCCCTCTATATACCACTTGACATGGTGTAAATGCAGTTTCTCTTTTTTGTTTTGATAGGGGGAGGTGGAAGGGTGAGGGTGATTTTGAAATATTTGAACAATGACACATTAGCCAACCTTTTTTGCATCAAATTTCTCTTTCCTTAACTTCTGCAGAAGTTATCTTGAAAAAGGAACTTAACATAAATTTGATGTGCTTCAGTTAGTTATTCACTACTCACATTTTATTTTTTTGACAAGCAACAAGAATTTTATTGAGAAAAAACAACCCAAGTACACCGGGGGTGTACTCAGGGAGAACTACAGTCAATATCTCAAATTAGTATATTCACATATCTTAAAACCTAATTTGGAAGTGAACTTTGGAACATTGAATTTCTGTTTTTCTGTTAAATATAATCCATCACTAATATTCATATATTCTCATTTCTCAAAATCTAATTCAGAAGAAAATTTCCTCTAGACAATCCATTACAATCTGAAAGGAAGTTGGAAAAGTCAATGTAAAGAATGATCTGCAGTCGGTAATATTGTGAAATGTAAAGTCAATTCCTTCACTATCATGAGTCATTTTTTTCTCTACCCAATGACAATTATATTAAAAGCAAGTTTCAAGTAACTTCTCTTTTTAGAAGGGGTGACAAGGTAGCCAGTTATAAACATTTTGCAACTGCTTTCCACTTTCCTTCAACTTGCATAGTATGCCCCATTAAAGATTAATAAATAATAAAAAAAATAAAAATTTTGATAGACATTAACCCAAAAAAAGAGGGGGGTGCCAGATTGAAATAACATGCAAACAAGTATGGAATATATATCAGACCCTTCCACCTTCCCCAAATCACAATTTACTTTTTTAATAAGTTAAAAGTAGAAAGATAAGCAGGTAAATACCCCATATCAATGCGCTGATGTATCCGGCAATACGTCTCAAAGATGAATAGGCGGGCATTTTCAAGGAACTCATCTCTCAGTGGTACAGTAGAAAAGTTTCCTTCTTCAACTCGTTTGCCAAGGAAGGGATCATTCAATATTACCTACATTGTAATAATAGGTCAGAATAATTTAAGGCCTAAGCTGTGACTAACAAATTACTTCTAGAATGCTACACTTGCAAACTTCTTCACAAACACTTTACACCTTTTATTAGGAAAACCAGTCCAATACTTTTAGTGATTAGGTTTTCCCTATGAGAAATTAGGGTTTAAAGTTTTGAATTGTTGTGTTTATCTTTGGACTTCCATCTGATAGGGCAAACCTAACCACTAAGTTCTTTCTACTTTTTTTAAAATTAAGGTATGGGACACTTACTTCTTCACACTCCCTCATCTTCTTCTGTGCCCCATCAAAGTCATAATTGACATACACACATGCTAAGAATTCCGTAATTGGATCTTTGTAAGAGTGCTGCTCTTGCTGAACAACCTTTATAAAATCTTTGAATTGAGGTCTCCTCCTCTTGTTAACAATGAATGCAGTGGCTAAGTAACGCAAAAGATGGGGAGCACTTGTTTGGATAGCATTCAAATACCTGACATATAAATATTAATATACTTAGGTTGGGTTAAATGACAAAAAGCTTAATTTGACAGACATCGAATAAAAAAAAAAAAAAAAGAAGGCACATCTAACACAGCAACTGCATTAGTCATTGCAAAATGTGCCTGTTGGGAAACACTCAAATCCCAAATGAAAGCATAGATTTAATGACAATAGAACAAGATTATACTCGACTAACAACATAGTATCCTAACTTATATCATTGCTGCTGGTTTCATAATTATGACTGTCAAGCCATAAGCACCAAATGAAAATGTGCAAGGTCCTTATGAGGGTCCCTAGTACTCAAATTCCATATTATTCCACCCCACAACATACATTAGTCATGCATTAAAGAGAAGTACAAATGTCAAATATCACAATTTCGTCATGAAAAAGATTAAAGAAAACACAGTTGAAAAAAAAATCTGACGCAATGCTGTACTCTTTTTTTACCCTCATCATTCAATTGTAAGTTGTTTATTTATAAAAGAACCGGTAAAAACATATTAGCAGTGTCTTTTCTTTCTACCAATAAGTGGATTACAAAAAAACAACATCAAGGATTGATCAAATAATAAGCTAATTCATTTATAAACAGTTAACTATTGTTGAATTGCTAATTAAACCACTAAATACGACAGAGATATTGACAATCTTTGAAGTTCGCACTTAGGGGGATTGAGGGGGGAGTATTTAACAAAATCATACTCAGGTACTACAGAGCAAATACATTTCATAGATAGATAAGTATATTGAATGAAAAATTGAGAAAAGAGGACATACTTATCCTGATTAAACAAGTCAATGATCTGTGTTCTTCCATTGTCATGGTTGAAAAAGATGAAGAGACTCCAGTGCATTAACCATATTCTATTTTGCACCTGATTCATTGGTGATGCAAAGTTCTGCAACAAAATCACCATTGATAAACATATCTTATGCAAGAACATTACAATGAACAGGTGGTGAATCAGAGGGTGGGGAATACCTTTGAGTCGATGATTTCTTTCAACCGATTAAGCTCTTCAAGAGCAATATCCCAGTTTTGCATCAAAATCTCAGCTGCAAGCTTTCCCCATAATGCACTAAGACTCCTTTCACTATTTGTGCACAAGGCCCTATACTGATACAGATAGTCAGCAGCACCAGAGTAGTTTCCACACTCAAATTGGAATTTGGCATACTGATATAATGCCTCTATCTGCTCTGTTCCAATCTGACAGAAACGAATCATGATTTCACAAATTAAAATTGAAGAAGCATACGAAATTTCAAATTTCAAATTTGTAGGTGCCAAACCTAACATAATAAGCACAAAAAAAAGCATCTACAAGATGAACAAGATATTCCCATTGAAATAATGAAATGGATAATAGCTCACAAATTGGTGTACTTGTATTCTTTTCAAGTACACCTAAGTTGTAACTATAAATTGAATTACAGCCTACACATGCTTGCAATCTTAAGCCAACAAAGCTTGTATTCTTCAAGTCTTAACAAATGATGTACAAGCACTACCAAATAAGATTCACCCAGACCACGTATTTATGAGAAACTACCTAATCAATGGTACTCATTGCCAATGAGTTCTGGCTCTAATGGCACTTCCTCCTAGGTCGAAATGGTTCTATATATGTGAATAACTTTTACAGCAAATACAAAAAAATCAAGGGAAAATTACATTTTCAAAGCTATCATCCCTGTAGTTTAAAGAGTAGCCAATTTAATCCTAAAGTTTCAAAAAGTGACAAATTAAACCCTCAATTCATATTAAAATCCAAACACAATAATATTAAATTTAAACAGATTGGGGTTTAATTTGTTAGTATGAAACTATGGGCCAAGAGCCTTGTAGGTCAAGTGGCACCTCCTAGTGTTTCCAACTGAGAAGTCCAGGATTCAAATAACCCCTCCCCCATTTATCGAATTATCAAACAACACTATGGGGTTTAATTTGTTACTTTTGAAACTACAGGGTTTAGTATGTTACACCCTAGACTATAGGGCTTAAAATGTAATGTACCCAAAATCAACCATAGGTCATCTTCACAAAAAAAATCACTGCCATCTTTCACACTTAGTTTCACCAATTTCAACATTCCCCAATGTATCACTCATCATAAAATTCAAACCCAAATACCAAAACAAACCCAGTAACACCACAAAACACCTTAACCCATAAACCAAACCCTCACCCACCCAAAATCCAAATAAACATTATTATCATCACAACAAATTCAATGACCCACCACACAATCAAAAACCTCCAAACAAATTTTAATGAAACACTGAAAACAAAAATCCGAATTTTTGAAACACAAACCTGGTATCGTTCAATGAGCATTTGGAGATTGTACTGCTTATCAGCCTTGAGCTCCTGCACAGCATTAGGATTCTGCAAGAACGACACCAGCGGCGCCGCCGCCTCCTCCAACGCCTTCAATCTCGCCACCACCTCCACCCTCCTGTCAATCATATCTACACACACAAGCACAAAACACAATCAAAAACCCTAACTTTCACACACACATATTGAGAGAGATGTGAAAAGGTGGGACCTTGTGGGACATCTTCGGTGTGGTAGAGGCTCTTGTGAATGTCCATGGCGTAGTCGACCATGTTGGTTTTGTTGAGGAGCTCGATCTTCTCTTTCAAGATCTGACCATCCTCGTAGAGACGACGCTCCTGGAGAAACTCGAGTATTGGGAACACTAGGTGGCGGTCTAGGTTCGGCGCGATCCGTGGGGTTAGGTCGTAGGTCGCCATGATTATCTCTCTCTCTCTCTCTCTCTCTCTCTAGCTTTGCTTTCTCTCTCTCTGTGTGAGAGAGACTGTGTGCAAAGCTTTTTTGACGGCTCAAAGAGAAAGAGGAAGAAGAAGCAGCAGACGGTGTTCCTTTTGTTTTAGGTTTTGAATATACGTGCAAAGAAGTGTATATCAGTTTTATTTATTTATTTATTTATTTTATTTTATTTTAATAATGGCAATAGGCCCACACAAGGTCGGAAATCAAGACTCGAGAGCGCAAGAGTCAGGCAAGTTGGGTCGGGATGGGTTAGAGGTAATATGTAAAAATAAATTATAAATTATATATACATACACACATAACACAAGCTCTTCAAAAAAAAAAAAAAAAAAAAAATACACACATAACACAAGGAGAGCAAAACCAATCCACCCTTAAATAGTTTTAATAGGATTTTTTTTATAAGGTATATAGATTTTCTCTAACTTTCAAACTTAAATTTATGATATTTTTGTTGTTGTGTTATTGAATTCATATTTTTATGTTTATTTATTTTAAATTGTTAAATTGTTATGTTTCAATTGTTTTTATGTTTTTCAATACTAAAATTATTATATTGTTATGTTTTTAGAAGGATTTGTAATGTTAAAACTTGAATTATTTTTTTTATAAATGTTTTATGAGTCTTATTTTTTTATAGAGAGTTTTAACTTATGATCTCTGCTCCTGATAATAACTTTTTTATCATCAAACTAAGACATCAATCGGTTTTTGGTGTAGGCGAGAATTGAACTCTAGATCTCTTATTCAACAATTAAAAACTTTACTAGTTAAGCTAACTAGAACCTACTATTTTATGCCAAAGGCCTTGTAGCTGAATTGACACCTCTCCATGTACAAAGTGATTAAGGGTCTGGAGGAAAAGGGTTCGAGTTGTGGGGTTAGCAGTGTATTGTAATTATTTCTCAAAAAAGAACTTACTATTTTATAAGTCTTAATTCAATGTATGAGATATTTTAACAGGGCTTGGCAGGTGCCTAATAGGACTAGGGCGAGCAAAAAATACCCATCTCAAAGTGCGGACGGAGAATAAAAAACTTACACCATTGCCATTCCTAAGCAAGATAGGGTGGATCCAGTGGGTAGGAAAATTTTATCACTCCTATCTATTTTTCAATTTTCTCAATCCATCTCAAAGAGTACTCAAATTCTCCAAGGTCGGTTTGGGGTTATTTATTAAGGTTTTATGTTGTATAAAAATAAATTGATTAACAGTGTAACTATATATGAGATTTTTTTTTTTTTTTGAGAGTGTAACTCTATATAGGAGAATTAAATTTAAAAAGTTGGTAAATTATATATTTTTCCACCGTCAATGACCTATGGAAGCTAATACAGGGTCTTGAAGTCCCAAACAAAATTAAAAATTTTGTGTGGAGATCAAGCAGAAATGCGATTCCAGTAAAGAAAAATTTGAAAAAGAGAAAGATCTTGAATGATGACAAGTGCGAACAATGTGGACAAGCTAAAGAATCGGTTCTACACGCAATCTGGGAGTGCTCAAAATTATCTCCAATTTAAAATGCTATACCTGAATTCGCATGTTGCCAATCTCGCTCATTTGCAGATATAAAGGACCTGCTTCTTTATGTCTCAAATGTAGGCAGCAAGGTGGATTTATTGGTGGTCATCATGTTGAACATATGGTATCGCAGAAACCAACTGAGACTAAACAAGGACAATCCCATATCACAGGTAATTCAAACCTCCCAACAGTGCTTACTGGACTACCAAAAGAAGAACAGAGTACGGAGAACTCAGATGGACACCCCAGCACCGACCCGTGTTACTTGGCATCCCCCACTTGATGGCTGCGTGAAAATAAACTTCGACGGAGCAACTTTCAAGGACATCAATAAGGCTGGTCTTGGAATCGTTATTCGGGATGGGTTTGGATAAGTGCTAGCATCCCTATCGGAGCAGATTCAACTCCCCTACTCATCGGACCTGGTTGAAGCAATGGCAACGACAAGAGCTATCTATTTTGCTACAGAACTTGGTTTTTCTAGTTATGTCTTGGAAGGTGATTCAGAACTAATAATCAAAGCACTAAAGAATGAAGAAGACTCACTTGCACCCTTTGGTCACATCCTAGCTGCAGCCAAAACCTCAACAGATGTCAGTTGTATTTCATTTTCCCACATTTGTAGACTTGGCAACTCTGTTGCTCACAACCTTGCAAAACATGCATGACATGTTGCGAGTTTAAAGGTGTGGATGGAGGATATTTCTCCACACCTCTATTCTGTATTGTTAACCGACCATGGTTGATTTTCTTTAATGAAATTCCAGTCTTGTTTCTCAAAAAAAAAAAAAAAAAATTGTTAATGTGTATCCAAACCGGTTTAGGCGGTGAGCCCGATCCATGAAGTCACAAAAATAGGGCCGTGACCCAATATATAGAGAATTGGCCTAATCCCGTGTGTAAGGAGTTTGGGCAATAAAAAATAGAAACCTTGTGGGCTTTTTACAAACATAAATATAGTCCATCAGCCATGTTAAAGACCTTTTTTTTTGGGGGGGGGGGGGGGGTGGTGGTGGTGGTGGTTGAGAAAAGCCATTTTAAAGACCTAAACCATCAGTGAATGTTGTTTGTTTCTACCAAAGTGCGTGTATTGAATAATTTTCTACTTCCAAATTTCCAATCCAAAAAAAAAAAAAAAAAAAAAAAAAAAAAAAAAAAGAGGGGAAAAAAAAGGAAAAAAATGAAAGAGCAGCTTGTACCAAAGCAAGTTCCGAACAACGAATTGCATTTAGACTTTTGTCAAATTTTTTTTTTTTTTTTAAATGATGATTTCATTATTGAAGGAAAAAAAAAACATCTTTCCAAAGCATCCCAGGGAGAATTGAAAGGTAAACAAACAAAAGAGCAACTAGAATTTAGAAAATAGTACTTAGCTAAAGCATGTGCTATATACTAGAATTCCTCTCCCTCCTAACCCATTGGAAACTATATTTAGTGAAATGTGTAGCAGCAATTGCAATATCTTGAATGAGAGAATCCAATTTCCCAAAATGAGTGCCATTTAGTGCATCAAAACAGTTCTTAGCATCACCCCCCACTAAGATCTGTTGAAAATTTTCTCCTTTTTGGCACAGCCTCTACCAAGACCTGTTTAAATACTTGTCAATTGTCATCTTCACTATGATACCTGATTTGATTTATGAGCTCTTAGAAAAAGATAAATTTAAACTTTTTGGAAAAATAATATCTTTTAAATCCCCAATTTTCTCCATGAAGCAATGATTAAGCAAAATCAACTGGAAGATCCAACTGAAACAATAATCTAGTTATACTGTGCCACTACCAAGAAACGTGTATTTTCCCTCTCTATATGTGCAATTGATGTTTCTCTAAGGTTGTGTCTGGAAAAATAAATTTAGATTTGGATTTAGATTTTAATTCAATAAATTTGAAATGTCTTGATTTTAAACTCATTAATTTTAGATATCATTTCAAATCTAAGGATTTTTAACCTTTAAATTCCTAGTGGATTTGTCAAATCATGCCATCCAAACACCATAAACGAATTTGATAAGGTAAAACAAATGCCACCGATATGTAATTGAGTTTATTTCAAATGTTAATACCCATCACTATAACCTAAGTAAGTAGATACAACCAATAAACCGATAATAAGCTATGACTGGTTAGTTACTATCTTAAGTATGAATAAAAATTATTAGATGCATTGAGTGGAGTTCACCACTCTCATAGGAGGGTAATATAAACTCATGAGAAGTTGAGAACTGCACACACATCAAATTTTATGTCAATTGGGTTTTATTTACTTGTCGATCATTATACTTATTTTTTATACATAATTTTAAATTACAAAAGCTTGAAATTTAAACATTTGATTAACGACATAGCTATTGATCTTTAATTTTTTTTGAAAATTTTGTAAATATGAAGAATATATGAAGAAAATATGACTTATTCACTAGAGTTTGTGTACTTTGATGAAAATGGTACTTTATCTAATATTAGTTGTAGATCATTGAAAACAATTAATATGTGTAGTTGTTTAGATATATACTAATATTTTTCACAAATTTAATATAACATATTGTAATTGATGCATAATAAAAATAATATAAGGGGTATATCTAACTAAAAGTTGTTGGGAACAATACACAAAGTAATAAATGAAGAACAAGGATAACACAAAAGACAAACAGAAATGGATAACTTGGAGGCACAAAATTGTTATCCTTAGATAATATTTGCTCCCACACTCTTGTTGCTAAAGGGTTGTTGCAAATTTGTCCCCAAGATACTACTAAGTTGTTGGGTTCATCAATCATCCAGCTAAAAACTTCTCTCTCCTAGGCTCTCAGTAGTCTTTGGAAAGTAGAAGTTCCTAACTTACGTTCTCCATACGTAAGATCCAAACCCCTTACATCAATTTACCTTTGATTGTGGTAAGGGATTCTTCTTCTCCCTATTTCACTTTTACAATTTTCCCAATTTTAATCCCCCATCACCTTGATATGGATGTGGCAATGGAGGAACTTTGGAAGAAGTTTAATCTCTCTAAGGAGGAAAAAGGTGTTTTGTCTGTTAATGCTTAGGATGTTGCACGATCAAAAAACAAGCTTAGTTTAGCCTTCTATTCAAGTTGCAAACCAATAGGGATTTTAATAAGGAGGCTTTCAAGTCCACCATTAAACAATTATGGAGAGGCTCTCAACGTGTAATCAGCAAAGAAGTGGGGCACAATTTATTTCTGGCAATATTTGATACGGAGGAACATATGAATGATATTCTAGATAGGACTCCGTGGTCCTTTGATAAGAGATTGGTTCTGTTGAAGCGCTTTACTAGTGATGTTAACTCAGAAAATGTCACTTTTCAACGGTCTCCCTTTTGAATTCGGGTTTTCAATATCCCAATCAAAAGTATGAACGCAACAGTTGGTAATTATATTGCCAATGAGATTGGTGTTCCTCTCTTAGTTAATGCTCCTAAAAGTGGCCTTGCATGGGGACCCTTTCTCCGTATAAGGGTGGATGTAGATATTACTAAGCCTTTAATGAGGGGTAAGATGATACAAAGAGAAGGCATGGAAAAAGGGTGGGTTTATTTCAAATATGAGAGACTTCCCATTTACTGCTACCGGTGTGGAATTTTGGGACATCAAGAGAAGGAATGTCATAAAGCTAAGAAAGGTTGTATTTCTTTAGAGGAGGATGATTTCCAATATGGGCCTTGGCTACAGGTTGTAGGTCCTAAGATCAATCGGGGAAGAACCTCTCATAGTAAATCAAAATTGGGATAGGCTGAGGATGATATATCTTAGGAATCAGATGAGGAAGACAGTGATAGGCAGCTCTCTCCATTTCCTCGTCAACTAAATAGTTCATCGTTGATCAGAAAACCGTCCAGTGAAATCACAGCAGCTATTCCATTGGATGACTCTGCTGAAATCTCAGGTAGCCAGGTAACATCACAATCTCTAAATTCCAATTTGAATTCAAATGCTAGATTGACTTCCCACCCAACTAATCCCAAAAAGCACACTTCCCTCTCCTTTTCAAATTCTAACCTGATAGAGAAGCCAAAACATAAAATCTCGAAGCTATCCTCTTCCATAACGGATTTCAATTCTGAAAATCTTATCCCCAATCCCATGGAAAACAACTCACCTAACAATCCCTCAACAAATATGTACACTAATCCACAACACTTAGGTGATGAAGAAATCCTTCCTGGAATCAATAAAAATTCAGAGAATTTGAAGGAGATAGAATTTGAAGATTTAAATGGGGAGTTTTTAAATGGTGATATTGAAATGGAATTATCCCCAAATATTAGTGAGGATTCTTTGGGCCACATCAAAATAAATCTTTGATCCCGAAAATGATTGCTAAGAAATTCAAATCCCATCTCAATTCCCGTGGATAATGAGAAGCCTATTTTCCAAACCCACATCAAATGGTCTAGTTCAAGCTCTTCCTCGGTTGAATCTCCAATACACAAAAAACTAGCAATTGAGAGCTCCTCTGGGGATACTCTCCCCCCATGTCATCCTCCATGAAAATACTAAGCCTCAATTGCTACGGGCTTGGGATCCCAGAGGTAGTACAAGAGCTTTGTTGCTTGATAAGCAAAGAAGATCCCAAACTTCTTTTTCTTTTTGAAACTAAGCTAGACAAGGATGGTTTTAGGAGATTGAAGAGGAAACTTGATTTTCAGCTTGGCTTTGAATTACCTAGAGTTGGATTGGGAGGTGGTTTAGCTCTATTGTGGCGTGATAATGTGGATATTGATGTTCAAACATCTTCTCCACACCACATTGATGCTTTGTTAAATCAGAATGGTGTCATTTGGTGCTTTACTAGTTTTTATGGACATCCTGAAACCTCAAGGAGAGGGGAGTCTTGGATTTAATGTGTCAGTTACACGCATCACATTCTCTTACTTGGTTCTTAATTGGAGATTTCAATGAAATTCTCCATAGTGATGAATACTGGGGTAGTGGTTCTCGACCATTCAATCGGATAGTAGAATTTACTAGAGTAATGGATGACTATTCTCTAATTGATTTGGGCTATAGAGGCCCTAAATACACTTGGTGCAACAGAAGATTTGAGGGGAATCTAGTGTATGCAAGGCTGGACCGGGGTTTACATAATTTGGAATGGGTACAGTTGTTTCCTCAATCCAAGTTATCACATGTTCCATTTGGTTACTTTGACCATATGGCTTTGCTAGTGAAACTCCAAACTGATGTTGCAAGTCCTTCCATCATAAAACACAAATTGTTTAGGTTTGAAGGTTTTTGGATGCGTGATCCTAATTGTGAAGCTATTATCAGATCTAGCTGGGATTCTTTGCAATGGGGTACTCCTATGTTCCGGGTAACACAAAAGATTAAGGCAATAAGGGTGGCTCTTCTTCAATGGGGAGGTGGTAATGCAAGGGGACTCATACAGTCTATCAACACAAAGCGGGGTTTACTCACCAGCCTGGAGCTAGAGTGTCATTTGGATCCTTTAAATCAGCAACTAGCTAATGCAAGAAATGCCATCAAATCGAAACAAAATGAATTAGTGGCCTAGGAAAACACATATTGGCACCAACGCTTAAAAATTTCATGGATGAAAGATGGCAACCGAAACTTAAAATTATTTCATGCAGTGGTCTCCCAAAGGAAGAGGGGTAATGAGATTCTAATGCTTCAAGATTCTTCTGGCAGATGGCACTCCAAACAATCCAATCTACAAAGGGTGGCAAGTGATTATTTCTAGTCAATATTTACCAGTGCTTCTACTAGTTCTGTCCAACATGTAATCAATCACATTCATGAAGTTGTTAACCCAGATATGAACGACACTCTATTGGCTAAATTCACACATGATAAGGTAAAGAGAGCTCATTTCTGTCTCATTTCTGGCTAATCTGCCTCTGCAATATCATTTTCAAGATTATCTCTAAAGTCTTAGTTAACAGGCTTAAGCTGATTCTGGGAGCATTATATCTGAATGTCAAAGTGCTTTTGTAGCAAATAGAATGATCACAGACAATATTCTCATTTCTTTTGAGACTTTGCATTATATGAAATCCAAACGTCAAGGGAACACTGCACATATGGCGTTAAAGCTTGACATGAGCAAAGCTTCCAACAGGGTTGAATGGGATTATCTAAAGGCTTTGATGTTGAAGATGGGGTTTCATTAGAAATGGGTTGATTTGATCATGGCAGGGGTTTCATTGGTATTTTACTCGGTGTTGGTAAATGGAGCACTTTTAGGTTTTATCAAACCCTCTAGAGGCATTCTTTAAGGAGATCCTTTGTCTCCTTACTTATTCCTATTATGCACCGAAGGGTTCTCAGCGCTACTAAGGAATGCAGCCCATCATAGTGATTTACATGGAGTGAGTTGTTCTCGGAATGGACCTTTGATTACCCACCTTCTCTTTGCATACGACAGTTTACTTTTCTACAATGCTTCTTTATCAGAGCGTCATATTATCAAGGAAATTCTTAAAGCTTATGAACTTGCATCATGGCAGAAGATAAATAGTGATAAAAGCTCCATTTTCTTCAGTACTAATACCCTTTAATCATTATGGGAGGAGATCAAGCGATTCTTCAATGCCAATTCCAATGTGCCTTTGGAAAAGTATCTTGGTTTACCACCTATAATTGGCAAAGGGAAGAAGCAAGCCTTTGAAGAATCAAAAGTAAAGTTCAATCTAAATTTTGTGGTTGGAAAGGAAACTATTGTCACAGGCTGGCAGGGAGGTTCTCATAAAATCTGTGGCCCAAGCTATTTCGGTATATGCTATGAATTGCTTCCTTCTCCCTTTAGGTCTATGTGATGACATTAATTCCATGATGGGGTAGTTTTGGTGGGGGTAGAAAAATGAGGAAACGAAAATACATTGGCTGAGTTGGAAGCATATGTGTTTAGCAAAGAAGGATGGAGGTTTGGGGTTCCAGGATCTTAAATGTTTTAATATAGCTCTATTAGCTAAACAGTGTTGGCGGCTTCTCCATAATCAAGATTCTTTGCTCTATAAGGTTTATAATGCCAAGTATTTTCCCGACAACTCCTTTCTTGAAGCTACTGTCCCAAGTCATTCTTCATATGCTTGGAGAAGCATTACTTATGGGCAAGAGCAAGGGAGCCTTTGGAGGGTTGGTAATGGCTCCTTGATCAATATCTGGGCTAATAGGTGGCTACCTTTTAAAGCCAATCAAAAAGTCCTCTCTCCTCATACAATTTTACTACCTGAAGCAAGAGTTGCAAACCTCATGGAATTTTCATCATTTCAGCCTAGATGGAAAATAATGCTTATCGATACAATTTTTTACCCTTTCAAAGCCTCAATCATAAAAGCCATTCCTTTGAGTCCACGAAGACCTAAAGATTCTTTGGTTTGGACTAGGAATAGGTTTAGTGTGTTCTCTATCAGAAGTGCATACTTTTTACAAATGGAGATTGAAAGAAACTCTAAAGGTAATGAAGCTTCATCCTCCAACCTAGCTCGGCTTCATTCATTTTGGAATGGCATTTGGTCTACTCAAGTTCCTCCAAGATCAAAACATTTGTCTGGAGAGTATGTAATGATAGCTTACCAAGTCGTACTAAGCTGTTTGAAAGAAAAATTCTGCACTCCTTCTCTTGTGTTCTGTGTAATGAGGAAGCTGAAACATGTGATCATCTCTTCTTGGAGTGTTCTTTTGCCCAAGCAGTTTGGCTGCAATCTCCCCTGTTGAATGATTACAGGTTCTATTCGAAGGTGAAATTCATTGATGCAATGAACGCTGCCTTTAAGAAACTATCTGCACCAGTCTTTGACACATTGTGTATAGCTTGTTGGATGATTTGGAAATGCAGGAATAAAGCTGTTTTTAATAATATTGCTCTTTCTCATCATGAGCTCTAGTCTCGGGCAAATCTGTATAGGTTAGAATTTGTGGAAATTGTAGGGGATATTACACAAAGTAATAATGGAAGAATAAGGTTAACACTAAAGAAAAACAGAAAATAGATAACTTAGAGGCACTATATTGTTTTCCTTAGACAATATTTGCCCCCCCCCCCCCCCCCCCCACACTTTTGTTGCTAAAGGGTTATTGCAAATTTGTTCACAGGATACAATCAAGATGTTGGGTTCTACAGAAAGAAATTCTAGAGAATGATCACAGGATTTCTTGTGTTTCTTTTTCAAGTGAACATAAGCCTTTATTTATACCCATAGGATAATGTTTCATGAAAAGGCCCATATAAAGAATTAGTTATTTTTCAAGTGAACATAAGTCTTTATTCATGAAAAGGTACATATGTTTCATGAAAAGGTACGTATGGAGAGTTAGTTATTTTTTCATAAAATGGTTGACAAAGATTGAAACCTTTTCAACCTTTTTGAACAGTCATAAAAAAATTCTACAAAAAATTTCAAAAAAATCTAGAAAATTCAGATTTTCGAATTTTCACTTAGAAAATTCCAGAACTTGAATTTTTACTTTATGAAACCATATTTTCCAAACTCAAATATCATTATTAAAACGTATCCTTGTATATACCTATATATACAACAATCCCCCACTAGGTTGTAATAATATATATCTCACTTGATTGATATCCTATCTTGCATAATGGAAGGTGTCTTTCAATTTAAACCTCCCTTAAGTGTAATTGCTCAAGAAATCAACAGAGTTAATGGTGGCTTGGTGCTTAAACCAAAACTCTAATGTGTTGAAATCGAAAACAACACACACATGAGAACATCCACAACACATTTAGAAATCCAAGTTGTTAGCATTATTATGGCCTTGTGCTCTACCCAGTTTAGTGAACATGTACAAGAGAAAACCCTTTTACTCTTGCTAGAAGGGGCACCACTCCTATGTTCACAAAGGTGAAGTTCCTTTTTATGTCTCTGTTACATAGACATTTATGATTTATGAACTTCATTAAGAGTTTAAAACTCATCCTCAATTTCATCAAAACAGTCTGCACTAATCCATCCTAAATGAGACACAAAATTAGTGCTCTTACTAACCATGTATGAATAGCTTGTTGTTACCCTTTAAACCTCTTTAGATTAAATCAATTCGAGGTTGGGTTCCCACTATTGGTGATTCTCTTAAAAGAAGAGTTTTAGTCCCATTCCAATGGATGTTACCCTTACCAAGTCTTGAGACACACTTCGATAAAGGACCTATTTTATATATAGAATTACGTAGGCAATAGATTAGTCCAACCACATTTGACTTACCTTATGTATTCTTGTCTTAGGCTTGCACATCTTTGATGCACATTAGCATTCTTATGAGTCCATGACTCATTTAAGGGTTATACCCCTACACTTTCTTGGAAATCATAATTCCACAATTTGAGTTTCTAAACCCCACAATTTGGGTACTTAACCATTCCAAAATTCACACACACACACACACACACACACACACTATAATTACATATATCAAAATGTAGTAACAGAATATAGTGAATTTCTTTAAAATTATATGAATGGTTTTAAAGATATCAAACTAATAATACAAATAGTTACTAGTGTATAGATATCAAAATTCTATCTTTTTCCCTTGTTTCAAACATTTTACTACTAACCTTAGACCAAAAGATTTTATATCTTATTCTAATATCCACTCACAACCAATTTGTTTTAAAGCTAGATGTAGACCCATTAAGACCCAATTATTATTAAATAACTAGTGTTTAACCTTCGCAATGCGCGGGATCATTGTATGATGGTAAAATAGGGAAGGGGGTGGATGGTTAGTTGTTCAAATAATGATCTTGATGTGTAGGTGTTCTTCTAGAAGACCGACATAACTTAACTAGTCATACAATGCAAGAATTGTTCATAAGAAGACGGAATATAATTTAAAACATATATTAAAAGTTAAATGTTAAAGAACGAAAAAAAAAAAAAAAAAAAACTCATTTATAACCATCAAACAATATTATTTTAAACAGAAACATTGTTTTAAAAAGGACATTTTTAATTATGGACAAAACTTATGTACAGTACCTTAGATGCTGTTTCTTAGGTTCTCTTCTTAAGATTGTCATGTGGCTACTTAACTTAAAAAATACACTTCCATCAATGAGACAAAAGCCGCATCACATAATTTTAACAGTAATTAATCCAAAATACTAAGAACACAATCTGGTTATGAACACAATCTATATGCATAGCATTCTCTCATTGTAACACACACATATATTTAGCTCCATCTAGAGCTTTCGTGTGATTCCTAATTGACCAAGCCATTTGTTAAATCTAACGATTTTCTAATATAATGTAGGATGCGAATTTTTAAGTGAATTACCAATTTCTTGCTACCCTATCTTTGTAGCTCAAAGATAAATGTATACTCATAAAAAATAATTAGTATCTGAGAAAGTAAATATATTCAAATAATTTAAGATAAATATTTGAAGTGAATATTTTATATTAAAAGTTTTAGTTAAATAAATTTAATTAAATAAGTATGTAGCTAATATATTAGAAATTAGAAAATTTTAAATTAAAAATTTTAAAATAGCATTCAAAATGTCAAAACCAAAATCATAATTTAAAACTAATTTATCATCATGGGTTTAATATTTTTTAAATCTTAAGATCTCTCTCTCTCTCTCTATCTCTTGTATATGTTTTTTTTTTTTTTTTTTTTTTGAAAATGTCCACAAAGCAATTGGTTTTACTGAAGATATGCTCAATCTGTTTGTTGGGAAAGGTCCTTTAAAAGATATTCCTTTAATAATTTAAAAATACAAATATTAAAAAAGGAAAGGGTTGCAATGTTTTGTTGCTAAGTGAATTAATCATAAATTCCAAAATTTTGTGGAAAGTTCCTTAAAAGATATTCCTTCAATAATTTTAAAAAATAAATATTAAAAAAGGAAAAGGTTGCAATGTTTTGTTGCTAAGTGAATTAATCATAAATTCCAGAATTTTGTTGCTAATATGCCAAATTCATGACACATTAGTGTCAAGATTGGCATGGCAATCAAATTGGTTCATTTTGCAAACTTTAAAGATTACTATTACTTATGAAACACTACTAATTAATACTACGTTTGTGTCCCTTCTTCAACTTGGATTTTTGTCCAAAATATGGAGTTTGGACCATTCATTCAACACACTATTAATTTAATCTTTTGAACCTGTGTGGAAACTACAAAGTGAAGTGCAGGTAAAAGCATGAACACAATTTTCCGCAAGCCATATATATATATACACTCACAAAATATCATATTCTCTCTACCAATACCCACATTTACTATTCCACACCATCCAACTGATTGCTTTCACATGTTACAAACGTGGGGAAAATAGCACTAAGTTGAAAATTCTATATGATCATTGACAAACAGATTTTAAAATGGTCTTTAACCATGATTAGAAGTCCATATATTATTGGTGCAGTAGAATTTTTAGCAAATTAAAAGAAGTATCTGTAAATCAATCAAATCTTTGATACCCCTTTGCAGCTTCAGCTTTGTGGTCATGCCACATTGGCTGCTACACACACAATCTACACTAACAGATCATATATTAGCTATGCTCCTGTTAAATTACAGTAGCTAGCATCACTGCTATTCTTGCATCAGCTTGGATCACAGCTCCTGTGTTGCACCAACTTCATGAGATAACACTCAAAGCTATACCAATCATCAAAAGTGAGAGTAAATAACTACATATCATATGTGTGGTAAGTACTAAGTGGCATGCCACAGTGAAAACTTCTTCAGAAACAGCCAAGATTTCAGTTTACTTGCCAAGTTAAAAAAGGAAAAAACCGCTTCCTTAATGAATAAAGATTTTAGTTTACTTGCCAAGTACAAATAGAGGCATCTTTGAATAACAACATGGTACTTTGGTTACCAATTGAGACTTGACCTCAATAGCTTGTATTTCACCTTCCTCATTCTTGAGTCGGCCTCAAATATCCTAGCATTACTTCGATGCAAAACATTATATACAAATATGGCTATTAACAAAACATAGAATACAAAACATAGGTGATTAGAGATGGCATCACAAAATTGGTTCTAACAGCCATATGTTAAAGTAAATCCAATAGGAAATAACAAAATGCTATTCTAAAAGAGAACCAAGTAAAAACATTGTTAAATATTATGTACCAAGTCACCATAAAAGTGTTTTTAGAGCATCTAAATCTATAGTTGGTGATGTCTAAGCCCACCAAACTCCAAAATTGAAGCAGAAAATATAAATTGATAAAATTTTTTTTAAAAAAATATGTATATATATATATAGGCAAAGATTCTCTTCGGAAAAAACATTACAGGCCAATGCAAAAAATCTTAAAAGAAAGTTATGACTTATTAAGAAAATCAACCCTTAATGGACACAGAAAAAGCTTCATCTATTATTACCTCCAAATCATGTCACTCTGTACTCTGCAGACACTTCTGTAAAAATGAAAACAGAATTTGACCTTTCAAATTAATTCAGTAACTCTTATTGAAGTATAATAAATGGTCTTATCAGTGAGAGGACCCTTTGTAGCATTAAGTAGTTGGGAATGAGAAGTTAAATACTTTAGATAAACTGAAAAAAGACTTTGATTTAGTAACCTCTTAGCATGCAGTCATCGACAAAACATAATTAGTTCAAGAAAACTAAACAAAACAGAACTCAAGAAATTGGAAAAATAAAATTAGGGAAAAAGGTAGCCAAACCTTAATCATTGATTGAGTAATGCAGCAAAACAGTATTTAAAAAAAGTCTTAAAAGAAAGCTACAACCTATTAAGAAAATCAACATTTAATGGACGCATATAATAAATATAACCTCTGTTAGCAGAGAAAGTAAAACCTAATATGTGACCCTTTCTTTTGATTCAAAATGTTGTATTGCTAAAGCACATCCCTAAGATTCCATTACTCATCAACAGAAAATCAGCCCACTACCTTCTTTTTATCTCTTCATTGGGTTGCGAAGCAAAATTTTCAATAAAAACTTAAGAACTAACACCAAAGGGTGGATGCACGCACATATGAAAAATTATGTGAATATGAAACACTTTATGAATCATATACTTATTCAAAGCAGCCCAAAACACCAAAACCTACAAACATTGAAAAAAATAAAATGCTAAGAAATCAACCATTATTGAACGACAAGCATGTTTTTTTCTACACATATTCAAGCGCAAAACCCCATGATGCCATCCCAAAAAAAACTGGATTATGATAAATCAAGAAGGCAGTAAATAATCAAAGAATATAATAATTCCAATTTGGAAAAGATTATAATGTTAGTAAAGCAGGAAAAACAAAGATTATAATCTGAGGCCAAAACATTGAAAGAGAGAGAATAAACATCCGGATTTTAATTCAAATTCAAATAACAAAAAGCAGCGGTAAGGATGTGAAATAAGTAGAAGGGAAAATTGGCTGAAGATCATTGAAACATGAATACAGTAAATGAACAAAATGTAATTCGAAGTATGAAATAAGTAAAAATAAAATCAAACATTCAAGCAAACTATATTAAACTATAAAATGGTTTTATCTTTCAATTATCTTGTCAATTTTCCTTTTAAATGAAGAGGTCGGTCTGTTCTAAAGACCAAAACCAACAAACACCAAAAAAGAATAAATGCTATAAAGACCACAAACCAAATATAAAACTTGGTTTGAAACTGAAATTAATGATTACATAATCATCACTAATAGAAATTTAAATCCTTCAAAACCAACACAATGTAATCATTGAGCTACACTAAATAGCAAAATTGCACAAAAACAAATAAGCCAAATTAATTGCAAAGTAGAGCAAACATAATAATAAAGATCCATGGACTAATCAAAAACATTAATCGAAGGCAATTAGTGAATCAGTGGATCAATAGAAGTACGTAGAATATTGTTGTTCTTTGGTCATTTAGGTGGAACCAAGAATTAAAGACGTTTGCATAATATTTTATTGGCTTTTAAAGTAAAAAGCTTTTTCTAAAGATTAACAAACTAATTGAAACATTAATGTGTACACCACACAACAATCATTAGTAAATAGTCCCTAAATGTTCAATGACATAATTTTAAGCAATATGTTGGCTATTTATTCAAATTCAATAAATGAAAAAGAAACATAATTTTCTGCCAAAAAAGATTCTTTCATTCTTTAAAACAATTATACATTCCTTTAAACAAATATACAATCAAACAGAAAACATGACTTTTTAGCACAAACATTAAAGACGTTTTAGACTTTTTAGTTTCAAATAATAGATGTTCAGAGCAACAACATTGAGAAATCAACCATTATAGAATGGCAAACATGTTTTTTACTACACGTATTCAAGGGCTAAACCCCATGATGCCACCCATAAAAAAACTGGATTATGATAAATCAAGAAGAAAGCATCAAAATAAAGAGTATAACAAATCAAGTAACAAAATGTTGACCTTGGGTATAGGTGCTGCAGAAAAAAAGCGAAACAGAGTGGGTGTCAAGTTTTCTTTGAGGAAGGTGCTATTTGTTTAAGGATGTGTTAATTCAGGGCTTTTATTAACTGGTGTGAAATGGTTTTTATATCAAGTTAGTCCAATACGTGAATATGGTGGAGGTACCAAATGCAGGCCCCTAAAAGCATAGCAAAAAAAAAAAAAAAAAAAAAAAAAAAATCATAACAGTTTTACAGTTTAGTAGAATACAAAATGTTAGAGCATTTTAATATTAAATAATTAAAATAAATAAATGTTATAACATAAATGAAAAGATATGGGAGTGAATATGGAAGATGAGGAGTTAGTGAAAATGTTTAATCCCACATTGAAAAGGAGAGAGACTTTTTTATTCTTTTTAATTGTGATGATTAATGGGCTAAAATGAATTGTCTCAGATATTGAGCTAGTTTCTCTTTGTATTATTTCCATTATCATTATATTTGCACCAACACAAAATAAGAATTCATTGAATCAAAAAAGATGAAGAAAAGTAGATTAAAATATGCAATTCAGAGCCAAATCAAAACCAAACAGATCAACGGAGAAAATTTAATTCAAATTATGAGATAAATAGAGGGAAAAACAGGCTATCCAAACCTCTTAGTTTAATGCAGCAACTCTTCTTGCAAAATACTTGTGTTGTACCTAGCAAAGAACTCAGTATTCAACAAAATGACAGGGTAAGAATTTTTTTTAAAATCACAGCAAAGAAAGATGAGAGAGAGACTACAAAAGAAGTGGAAACAAACATTGTACTATGGTTTGAGTTGCAAAAATATGAAAGATTGTTTTAGTTTTTAAAAATCTGTTGGCTATTTCTCGTATGATAATGGCTAAGGATTTGGCTTCCATTAACCAAGGATATATAAAATAAATACTTAAAGCAAGATTAACATCAAACAGTAACACTTTTTGGCACAAACTTGAACTAAAAAGTTTGTTTTCATCTTATACATAAATATTTTAAACAATCCAAGGTGAAATTTTACTTTTAACTATAATAAATCAAAGAATAAGTCCCTAATGTTACCAAAATAAAAATCCAAACCAAAGCATCCAAAGAAAGAGAATCAACCAATGTATTTTTTAGAAAGGGTAAAAGAAGAACCCTAGACAATTAAGCAGGGGGAAAATTTTTAATATAGATATATTGAAGAAGACAAATTGTAATTCATACCATGATAAATCTAAATGATTTAGTCATTTATGAACAATGAATATGAACAATAAATAGCAGGGATGAAGTCTAGAAGATATCAACATGGTGGAAGAAATGAATTATGAAACAAATGTGAGGCAATTGGTAGTATTACATAGCATGTACATTTTTTGTTGTTGGATATGCAATTGGTTGAGAGGCTCTTCAATACCACCCCTGTAGCCACACTACCAAATAAACATCTATATCCTGGTATCCACGGACCCTAACTTTGATAATAATCCATGTAAAATTTGATTTTTTTTTTTTTTTCTGTTTATCTCATCTTTGTTTGTATTAAATTAAAATTTTATTTTGGATTAAATTGATATGTATAATTATTATGTCTCGATTAATTTATTCTTTTTTTTCCCAGTGGCCAAATAGATGGTCACAGAATGTTAACATGCAAATCAAATTTGAAAAAGAGGTCGGTCTGATTTATAGATGGCCTCTCATGATTCTAGGGTTCTGCATTCTTGTCCATGCTGAAGAATCAATATTCACAACAAAACATCTAAAGAAAGAGAATGAACATCAGAATTTCAATTCAAGTTCGAACACAGAGAATTGATGCGTACCTTTTGTCGGAGTAGCGCTGATCTCTATCTCCATATCTCAATACCTCTAGGACGTTTGATTGTATTTAACTTTGAATCCTTGAATAAAAAATAGATTTTTTTTACGAAAACTAGGCCAATTGTAACAGAGAACAACAAAATCCTAAACCAAAATTAGTATATATAGATATATATTCAAAGAATTTTCAAATGGCGATTATAACAAAACCCTAGAATCACGCACATGCGTATTCAAACTCAAAGCTTTAACTCGCAAAACAGATCTAGAATATTCTGTAAATTCACGAAAATAGGGGAAACTTATCCCGAAATCACAGGAAAGTTTCAAAACCGAATCAAAACAAACAAAACACATAGAGAGAAAGAGAGGGAGAGAGAGAAGAACGTACCTGAAAAACTCAAAGGGGATGGCGATGACCGGCCGTATACGAATCTCCAGTGTGGCACAAGTTTTTTTTTTCTTCTTTGCTTTCTTTATATCGCAGTGTCGCTAGGGTTTTTTTAGATGCAATGTTTTTATTTTATTTTATTTTGATTGGGTTTTTTTTTTTTTTTTTTTTTTAATATATACACTGCCACTGTTAAATGGTGTTAGCCTTGTAAAATAATATAATGTATCGCTTTTTAAGTGAAACGTGTCTGAATTTTAGATAGGCAATTATCCTATTTGTCAGCACTTCCTTAATTGTAGGAATCCATTTTCTCTCAACTTCTGCTATTATATATAAATATAATATATATAGATATCGAGTCTATCTCATCATTAATAGCTTTTACCATAGAAAGCTACATTTTTTTAGAAGTACAAAACTTTCTAAAACTTTAGGATTGCTTCCCTCAAAGGATACCAGGGGTATTTAATTAGGACTACAATTTTATTACCTTTAACAAGGTAAAGAAGAGCTTCACATGAAATAAAATTTGGATTAAAATCCTTTTTATTTCTCAAACTTTGACTCCACCTTTCTTCGCTTGGTGAACCACATTTAAATCTTTAATATCACTTAATGTGATATTTAAGATTGGAGTCATTTACTCGTGTTTAAGTAGGTATTGGGATATCCTTGAAATCTTCTTTGAATTTAAACTCAATAAGTTCAATATCCTTTGATTTCACTCTTATATTAGACATTAAGTCTAATAAACTACATACCCTCGAATTTACTCAAAACCTACATATACACTTTATATAGCTCTTTGACTAACTCTTTGGTCTATCATTTACAAAAGGTTAAACACCCTCACAGTTTAAAATGATAAGCATTTGGTCACTTTCTCATTTCATAACACATATGAAATACTTTTGAGATGAAACTCTATTATGCACATAGCATACACTAAGCAAAGCTTCTTCCCATTGATCAAATGGGAACTTAACTGATTGCACTCAAGTTTATGGCATTCACCAAATCAAATAGAGTTCTCTCTTTTGACCAAACAATTTTATTAGGGTGTATAAGGGACTGCACTTTGGTGTATTATGACATGTTCCTCACAGAGAATAATATACATTTAGAAATATTCATCATTTCTAGTTAATACACCATTTAATTCAAATCATCATGCTTATATAAATTATATCATGCTTTGACATAAATTTCAAGAATTCGAAATTTAAAAGTCTCAATCTAGCATGCTGCAAATAAAGAATCAACAATATAAGCACCACCAAAACATATTGATAAATAACACACAGATAGTACCATATCCATTGCCTACTAATATCCCATTCTTGGACAAGACCATTCTTAAATATCAAACTGGCTTTTTTTTTTTTTTTTTTAAATTATATATATATATATATATATATATATATAGATATATATTAGGTACATGAAAATACAACATTGGTCAAGAAAACTTCTTGCCAAAACTCAATTTCACTTCAACAATGCACTTTCCATAAACTTTTTCCTTACTGTGGATGTCCACAAGCACCTTTAGTTCTATAGAAGACTCCTCATAAGTCTTGAATTGTGCCTTGTAGTTGCACACATACAACATTGCACCTGAATCAAAACATCAATTGAAAGGATTTGTAATTACAACCATATGAAATATTGTGATCTTTATTACATACATCACTCACCATAGCAATAATGTCCTTAATGACAATTGCTTCATTGGCATTTCCATCTTCATCCTTCTTATTGTTTAAGAACTTACATTCTCAAATGTAATGGTCTTTTTTTCCACAAATGAAACATGACATTCTACTTGTCATTATTGGGATCCTTATAGTTGTTCTGCTAAAACAATTCACACTTTTATTCACATTCAAGTGTTTATTGTTCTTACTAGAACTTCCAATTTTAACATTGTTCACATTCACTTTAGAATCGGTGTTAGATACACCTCTAACCGAACTTTCCTCTTCAATTCAGTGATGTGGTCTGAATTAATCTAAAGTGAGATCTTCTGACATGTTTCTTAATGTCTTCACATAGTTTAGAAAATCACTTAGGAAATATTCATATACTCTATCACTTTAAGAGTTTAAATTCTCATCCTTTAGATTTTCTACTTCACTTTATAAGATTTAAACATATTAAAATTTCATTCTTATATCTCAATTTAAATAAATTTGCAACACATGCAAATATTCTAACAAAGAAACTCATCAATCAATTTGAAATTCAAATTGCCCATGAACAAGAAATTTGTACCTTCAATGCTCAAACTATGAAATGGCTTTTAATGCATTCACAATGTGAAAGAATCATCACCTTGTCTTGCCAACAAAGAAACTTGTTTCTTTAAGCCTTATTCCATTGAATCTTCTTTATGATTGATTCATCATTTGAAGAACTCTTTAAACCCAAGCCAATTGCTCTTTCTACTGTGCCATCAAAGCAATCCAATTTCACCAAACCATGGTTCAACATCTTTAAAGTTGTATCGTCATTTACTCCTTGTCTTGTAGTCAAATATTGTCTAAGATTGTTGGAGATATTACAGAAAGTAATAATGGAAGAATAAGGTTAACACAAAAGAGAAATAGAAAATAGATAACTTGGAGGTCTTATATTGTTTTCCTTAGATAATATCCCCCCCCCCCCCCACACTTTTGTTGCTAGAGGGTTATCGCAAATTTGTCCCCAAGATACAACCAAGATGTTGAATTCTATAGATAGCAATTCTGGAGAATGACCACAAGATTTCTTGTGTTTCTTTTTCAAGTAAACATAAGCCTCTATTTATACCCATAGGGTTATGTTTCATGAAAAGGCCCATATGGAGAGTTAGTTATTTTTCAAGTGAATATAAGCCTCTATTCATGAAAAGGCACGTATGTTTCATGAAAAGGCACGTATGGAAAGTTAGTTATTATTTCATAAAATGGTTAACAAAGATTGAAACATCTTCAACCTTTTTGAACATTCACCAGAAAATTCTACAAAAAATTCTAGAAAAATCCAGAAAATTCAGATTTTCAAATTTTCACTTAAAAAATTCCAGTACTTGAATTTTCACTTTATGAAACCATATTTTCCAAACTTAAACATCATTATTATAATCTATCCTTGTATATACCTATATATACAACAGAAATGTAGCAGAAAAATTTGTAGGAAAACAGATTGAAGATAGCAAGGTGGAATCCTCCCCAGTCAGATTACATTCATAAACTCAATGTGGCTATTTCACAATAAAAAAAGTCAAATTCAGTTGGAATTGGTCTCATCATCTGTAATAAATGTGGAGAGGTGTTAGTTGTTGCTTGTGAAAGGAGTGTGAAGGAGCTGAACCCACTGTGCACAGTTGCTTGTGTGTTGAGAAAAGCTCTACTTTGATGTCAAAGTATTAGTTTCTCTCAAGTGCAGGTGGAGTGCAATTTTGCAGAAGTGGTAGAGTTGCTGAATTCTGATAGAATATGTTCTCTAGAGGTGGCTTGGATTTTAGAGGATATTGCTATTATTAAAGATAGTTTTAATTTTATTTCCTTTTCTAGTGTTTCATTACGATGTAATCGTGCTGTACTAACTTTAGCTAATGCTGCAAAAGAGAAAGAGAAGGTCATTGTTTGGTTAGAAGAATGCCCATATTTTCTCTTCCCCATTATATAAAGTGATTTACATCAATAAAGTTTACTATCGTTTCTGCTAAAAAAAAAAAGTTGTTGGGTTCTACAGATAGCAATTCTGGATAATAACCATAGGATTTTTTGTGTTTCTCTTTATTTATACCCATAGGGTTATATTTCATCAAAAGACACGTATGGAGAGTCAAAATGTTTCATAAAACCGTTCACAGAGCTTGAAACATCTTCAAACTTTCAGAACAGTCACTTGAAAATTTTGCAGAAAATTCGGGTTTGTTTGATACATGTGTTTAAACACATGTTTTCAGTTTTTAAACAACATTACATGTATTTTCACATATTTTTTTCACTCACACGTATTTCTAAAAAATACAAACAACGTTACTAGAACAACATTACCAAACGGTTGAAAGTTCCTTTCGATTGATCGAATGCTCTTTTCGATCGATCGAATAGGAATCAAGCATTGATTGAAATAGGCAGAGACTCCAGGATATATTTCATTACCAGTTTGATTGATTGAGCATAAGTTTCGATCGATTGAAAATACTGAATTTTGAATTTTCCCTTAGAAAATTCTAGAACTTAAATTTTCACTTTATCGACTTTATTAAACAATATTCTCCAAACTCAAACATCATTATTACAACTTATCTTTGTATATGCCTATATATACAACAAAAGTAATATTGTTTTAATCACAATAGGTCACGTTGATATTGTATTCCTACTTCATAGCTTTGCTCTCTTAAAAAAAGTGGTTGCTGAAATGGTCGATTTATAATGGAGCAGACAGTTCAAAACAAGGCCTAGTGGATTGCCTATGGTACTTCCAATATTTCTCATGACCCAGGTCTTGTTAGCAATCACTCTTCTCCTGAAAACTTTTCGAATATCTGTTACCTGTAGTGTTTTTTTGGTTTAGCCTGACACACGATCTTGTAGATGTAGCTGGGCCATTGGGTTAAAAAAATAAAATAATAATAATAATAATAGGATAAAACTTAATTACAATTCCTTAAATGTAGTATATATTAGATTTAAAAAGAAAAAGAAAAATTAGATTCTTTAATTAAATTCAAACAAAGCTGTATTTTATTTAGTTGTCATTAGAAAAAACAACACTTTGCAGCAATGTGATTTAATTTAACGTAAAAAAAAAATATTGTATTCAGTCTATGTTAATAAATAAACAACATAAAAGACAAAAAAATAATTATTTTTCGATGCATTTCAAATAAATCTTCTATTAAAATGAAATTTAACTTTTTTTTTTTAAATCACTAAAATTATGTATAATTGATAGTATATTAAATTTTACAATAATGCCTATTTTAATGTACAAAATCAAACAATCCTTTAGAAAGTTATCTTCATATTTTTATTGCAAAATATAGTTTTGATCTCTCTCATGATTGAGAATATTCCTCTCGTAGGTGTAGTAGAAACAAAAAAGATTTTGATATTTTAATTCTTGCTAACCATTTGGAAAAATTCAGAAAGAAATGACAATGAATATTAATAATAAAGAAAGAACATATATGCACTAAATGTACCGTCCCCATCATAATTTGAAGGAAAAAAAAAAAAATATATATATATATATAGATAGATAGATAGATAAAAAAAAAAAAGCGTAAAGGGCACACACACAAAAAAGCAAAACTACATTTAAAAATAAAAATAAAAATAAAAGAGTAATATTGCTTGAAACACCTTACAGCATCTTATTGCTCTTATTGCCCTTATTTTCCTATTGATTAGGATTTTTTTTTTTTTAATGCTTTATGTTTTTTAAAAAATTATTTGTAATGGAGGGCTCAGAGTAATAAGCTAGCTGGCTATTTCTTTTTTCTTTTTTCTAAGCTTCTTTGAAATTTTTTTTTTTTGAGAAATGAAATAATTGTCAAATACACACGTATACTTAATTACACTCTTTTATTACCAAGCCTCTTTGGATTAATTGAACTTTTAAAGGATGAACTTTAAATAGTCACATAAGTGTGTGCAGGGACGGAACTAGTATTCGAAGTCGAGGGAGGCAAATATAATTTTCTTGAGAGGGGCAAATATAATTTTTCTTGGACTTATTTTCTAAAATCTTAAATACATACCTACTATTTAATATTTTAAAAAAATTTGGGGGGGGGGGGCACAGCCCCCCTGAGCTTGTACATGGTTCCGTCCCTGAGTGTGTGTGTATATATATATATATATATATATATATTATTTTTAATTAAATAAATAATTTTGGAGAGGGAGTTGGGGCTAGGGTAGGCTATCTCCCTTGTCCCAAGATGAATTTGTCTTTGCTCATGTTCTTTGCTCATTATATATAAGGGTGGATTAAGGGCAATTAAATGAAAATAATATGATTAAAATTACATGAAAATATTCATTTGAGTCGTGTTTGGGTTTTGACGATCAATTGGCTTTTTGTTTAAATTTTCTTTTGTTTGTGGGTCTGCAACAAAGAAGCTTATTTGTAGCTTATTTCTTCATATGTTAGGTATTGTTTTTGGTAAAAAAGCATTGTTTGTAGGTCCCACTTTTTGATTTTTCAATATTAAGTAAAAGGAAAATTACAACTTACCTACTTATGATTTGATCAAAATTTAAAATGTATACTTGTGGTTTGAAATTTGACACTTTACCCACTTAAGATTTTACCAAAATTTAAGTTACTTACCTGTGGTTTGAACCCTCATGATGCAAGTGTTCCGCTTGATTCGTTTTAATCTTATTTGATCTTATATTTTTATATTTTTTGTGTTTTTAGAGTAAAGAAACATAAAAGTGGAGCATAATTACATAATTAGCCATGCTTTTATCAAATGTGGGTTACGAAATTCTAATTGAATTAATCTTAGGTAGGTAAAATGTCAAATTTCAAACCACATGTAAGTAACTCAAATTTGGGCAAAACCATAAGTTGGTAAGTTGTAATTTGCCCTTAAATAAACTAGATAAATGAACAAAAGTTTTTCTTCACTATCTACATGTATTGTTAAAGGATGATGTTAATGAGTGTCTTTAGAGAAATTGTTAATAAACTATATTAGGAAAATCTTTAACATCACTTTCATAGGAAATATATATAAAAAGCTCTCAAAAAAATTAATTGTTTTATTATTTCTCTATAAAATATTTCTAAAAATAGTTCTTCGACCAATACTTTTAGGACATTCGTTAACATTTCTCATTATTAAAACTAGTCGTAGACCTACGCGTTGCGCATGATAATATTTTAGATAAAAAAACTACTTTAGTCCTTAGACTTTTTAGAGTTTTTTTTTTTTAAAATAGTTTTATCATATTTTTCATAATCTTGTGTATAACATTTTGAACCATTATTATATATTTATTGGTTGATGATTTGTATAACATAGACATTAAATAAGAGGTAGAACTATTCATTAAATTTTTTTAAGTCATGGTGTATGAAGATTATTTTATTATATATATATATATATAATTTTTCTAGTTAAAGTTTGATTAGTTTTAAGTTTAAATTTTGTATTATTATATTTAATTGTTGATTTTATTGCCCTATAAAGTTTTTAATGTTCTCTGTATAGCCATCTTTATTTTATTTTTTACTCCTCTTGACCACCTTTTTATGTTCCAAATAACGGTTATTAATTAAGGTTTGATTTCATTTCTTTTTTTCTTCCTTCATTTATTCTTTATTATTTTGTATGTTCCCTTGCTAGTTGTAAATTTTGTGGTTATCAATAAGAAATAGATATCATGGATGGCTTAAATAGTTATAGATGTAGTTACGTTAGTGGTATGTCAAAGGGTTTTTTTTTTTTTTTTTTTAATCTAAATTTTCAAGGAAATATGAAAGGCATTTCTCTAGTTTGGTCTCAATCAATTAAGATATCAATAATATATTAACGGAAGTAATAATGATCATTAAATTTTTTTAATGTATGAAGTGGTTAGGTTAGTGGTATGTCAAAGGTCTTATAAAAAAATTTTAAAAATAATTCTAAGGAAATGTAAAAGGCCTTTTTTTGAAAAAAGAAATTGTGACTTTTTGAATGGTAGAAATATGATTGTTTTAATTACCTTGTTTATAGATTTCATTATTAAGTTATAAATGTCTAAATTAAAGTAGATGAATATATAAATGCAAAATTATATGTAAAGTTTCAACCGCACAAGATAAATATGTATAGATAAATTTTTTTTTTTATTATTCATGAATCATTATTTTATTGTTTACTTATTGATATCTGAATTAAAGTTTTTTTTTGAAAAAAAAATCTAAATTAAAATAGATGAATATGTAAAGGTAAAATTATATGAAAAGTTAAAACTACCCAAGATGAACGTTTAACCAGTCATAGATGTGTGTTTTTTGAAGACTAAAAGTATACATAATTTCTTTAGCTGGAACTATATAACTATGCAAATATTTTTGCGAGCGGTTCCATCATTTGCAAATTATCAAGTTTGGTGGCCTTACAAAATAGATATTTCAACTTTACATGAACTTTTCTTGCGTGACAACTTTTTTTTTTTTTTTTTTTTTTGCTGAAACAACTTAAAAATATTAAGACTTAAGTTAACACATGAGGTAGTATTAAAACACGTTAGTGATATGAAAAATAGAAAGGTTTAAATATTTAAAAAACATTTTTAGTAAATTGTAGTATAAAACACAAAACTAAATTGCATCAACCCAAAATAGAATTCTAATTAACACAAAAATTCATCAACCTAAATAATTGACGCAATAAAAATAAAAAAATCAAATAAAAAATGAAAAACAAATTGAGAGAGAGAGAGAGAGAGAGAGAGAGAGAGAGAGAGAGAGAGAGAGAAGTAACCTTTTTGTGTGAGAATGCTATGCATAGAATGAAAAATAAAATGTCAAATTTATAGATAGATGTTGAGAATAAGAAAAATCAAAATAAAGAAAGATAAAAAGGTAGAGAAAAAATGATATTAAGATAGAAAGTAGTGGGGAGATGAAGAGGTAAAAGAAAGGGAGAGTTTTGGAAAATTAATTATAAAAATAATGGTTAAAAGATATTTTAATTTTTAAATAATGGAGTTTTTAAGTCACCTTAAATGAGAAAATGTTTAAAAAAATATATAAGAAAAATTAGAAATAAAAAATTCTAACGTGGCTGCTAATGTGGCTCAACGTGAGTATAGCAACATTAAATGCTACGCTTCAACTTTTAGTAATATATAGATATAGATATAGATATAAATAAGTCATATAAATTATAATTAAGCTGATCATAAAATTAAAAATATATGTTAATGGTTTTATTAATCATCAGTTAAAAAAAATTTCTTTCAAACCAATTTAAGCATACAAGTTTCCCTTGAGAGAAATTTTCTTTAGGATCCAGAAAATTCTATTCATTAAAAAATAAAAAAGGAAAAGTCGATTGAGAACAAGGCACGAGAAAATAGCTGTAACAGAAGCAGTTAAGCATTTCAGTGCAGTAGTACTTACCTTAGCTGGGCTCCAAGAAATGAGTAATCTTTGCACTCCTCTCAGGCCACAGTGAAGAGCAACTATTGAGCAAGAGACATAAAGACAACATAGGCAGTAGTATTGAAGTTCTAAACACAAACACCAACAAAGGCCAAGCCAAAAAAAAAAAAAAAACACCATGATCTTCTTCCACACCAACCCCATCACCATTTTTCTCTTTCTCACTTCTCTCATTCTCTCATCCCACCCCTACAACTTCTCTGCAGCTTCTGATTCTGAAGTAGGTATGTTTCTCTTTCTCTGTCATAGAGCTACCCTTTTTTTTTTTTTTTTTTAGTCATGACTTATGGGCAATGCAAACATATAATTGTCTCACTTCATCTTCAAGGTCTCTTACAAGGATTTTGCTGGTTTTTATTAGTTTATGTTTTAGATTTGAAGAATGGTTTCTTTCAATCGTCTGCATAGACACATACAAAGATAAAAAATCCAACCTTTTCTTTTTGGTGGAAGTTCTTTCTTTGATCAAATCACATTTTGATTAATGATGGAACTGTGATCAACACATTCTGGCAGTTGCATATATGACAGATTACATTATACTCTTCTCTTTTCTTTAATGTTGCTGCAAGTTAGTTTTTTTTTTCTTCCGAAATTCTGATTCAAATGTCTTATTTGCTTAGATCACATTATCAGAAAGTACTATTTTAATTAACTCTCATGAAATCCGATTTTCCAGACAATGTAAAGTATGCACTCAATTGTATTTCTTACCAACTAACAATTAATCTCATTATGACGAATCCTCTTTGTCCAGGATTTTCACTAAAACCGGTCAACTTTTTTTTATTGTTGATTACCTAGGCTATCGATTAAGACAGTTGAATCCTTGATTATTGCAATCTAAATATGAACGTGATCGAACTTTTTAAGCTACTCAGATCAGATGCAAATTATTTTAATAAAAATATGAATTTGTTTATACAGTAATTAGTACTATAGTGGCACCACTGTCACATACACAGTTATTTAATTATTATATTTCTATTTATGTTCTGTTCTTGCTTTGTAATTTTTATTTTTTATTTTTTCGGTTTATGCTTGAGAATAAAGTAAGTATTAGCTTCTTTCCTTCTTGTTGCATCGGGTTCCAAGTGCTAAGAAAAAAACAAGGAAACAATGTTAGAATATTAGGTTTGTATCAGTACTTTCTGAAAGAAAGTCAAACTTTTTCTTTCCAATGTTATTTTACTTGTCCTAGGATTGCCTGCTCTTCTTTTCTTCACGTCTGAGAAAATAAGATTCTCTCTCTCTCTCTTTCTCGCTCTCTCCACATTTTTACTTCACTTTCTTTGTAAGATTTTATCTCTAAAGATACGGATGCATTTGGATGTTGGTCATTTGCATGACAATGGAATATAACATTTTGCTTCACCTAGTGATCGAAGGACTATTGAATTCACTGTATGTTAGCAAATGGGACTGTTATTAGTACTTATCAGCCATCCTATTTAGGATATGGGAGAATAACAATTGGTGAGTGCTACATTCAGAAAGGATGAATAATTTTCCTTCAAAATGATATGGAAGATAAAATGGGAAGTCTAAACACACTTGTAACCAGTTTGAGCCAGAGGGTAGTGATGTAAAATCATAATATTCAGATCATGATTACTTCAATCACTGTATTTGAACAATCTTTTCATGCCTTACAGATGATGAAATACCATTTACTTACACCGAAGGAACTGGTAAAGGTCCAAAGAAATGGGGCCAAATCGATCCACATTGGAAAGCTTGTGGTAATGGGAAAATGCAATCTCCTATTGATCTTCTGAACAGAAGGGTGCAGGTTTTTCCTAGCCTGGGGAAATTAAAAAGGGATTACCAACCAGCTCCGGCTGTTATGAAGAACAGAGGACATGACATTACGGTAAGCTGCCAGCCTGCCACTGAAGCTATACTTTGTTATCCTTTTTTCATGGTTGTGATTTTTATTATGTACCAATTAGGTTGATGCGTGCAAGCTTAATCTAAAGAATGCTTGAGTTGCATACCCCCCAACTTGGACCATTTGGAACCAGGACAAGTTAATCATTATGATTAACCAATTCTGTTTATATAAACATGCATCACATGGACAAATTATATGATCCTTCTAAATCCTAAGCTTTAACTCCTTAAAGATGTAATAAACACACTCGTATGTGTGCACATGTACACACACACACATATATATACTCTGATGACAGTTTTGTAGTAGTCATGATAAAACATTTCCATATAAATGGGTAATAGATGTACAAAATCAGATGAAAACTTTTGATTAATTTATTATCTGAAACGGATGTTTCATCAGGTGATGTGGAAAGGGGATGCCGGAAAAATTAACATAAATGGGACTGACTTCAAGCTGTTACAATTTCATTGGCATTCACCATCTGAGCACACATTCAACGGATCAAGGTTTTTGTTTGCCTTCATTTCACATTTAATAAATCTATGGGCTAATTGAGTTTTGAACAACCAATCCATACATTGCTTTTGTACCCATACAAAATTCTAATTTTCTATTTTCAGGTATGACTTGGAGCTCCACATAGTTCATCTAAGCTCTAGTGGAGAGATAGCTGTTGTTGGAATTGTTTACAAATATGGCCGCCCTGATCCCTTACTTACAAAGGTGTTTTGATGGTTTTCTATTCATTTGCTCTTTGAGATCCATAAATGCATATGCATGTGTGCACTATTTACAGTAATGCATCACATTTTTTTTATTAAATCCATAGTTAGGAGATGGATGCTATTGGAACTATTATAGATTTGGCCCCCTGGCCCCTTCCTCTCAATGGAATTTTTAGATGATTTTCTCTTTCTGACTCTCTCACACACACGTGCATATAGACTTGCGTAATATTTTCGCACATAAGTATTAGTCAGATAAATGCATACTTTTATATATTAAATGCACATAAAAAAATTACATGTATGCATATCTTTTTAAGCTGTCAATACAGTAATGACCATAGAGCTCAACACATAATTAAGGGACCTAACATAACAAAAAATGCCAAGAATTTCAATTTGGAAAAATTCATTTGTGTATTGTAATAGCTGCTTGACATTTATATCAATGACATTTTCACTAAGAATCATTAGAAGAGTAGTATTCTTCATTAATTTATCAAAATCTTAGTTTTACGTGTGATTATTTCTTCCTACAAATTTTCTTGATTATTGATTTCTTTATGCCCTTCCCCCTTTTTCTGAAGCTGTTCCACCAGATAAAGTCAGTTGGAAAAGAAGAGAGAGATTTGGGAATCTTTAACCCAGGCGCTATTAAGTTTGGGAGCAGAAAGTATTACAGATACATTGGTTCTCTTACAGTTCCTCCCTGCACTGAGGGTGTCATTTGGACAATAGTCAAGAAGGTCCTTCACTAAGCACACAATTTTCTCGACCAATAAATGCAATATTGGTTTTGTTTTCTTTTTCTTTACTCCATATATGTACTTTCCAACATACAACCTCTCTTTTATAGGTAAGGACAGTTTCAAGAGAGCAAGTGAGAGCATTAAGGGAAGCTGTTCATGATGTAAGTGTTTCTGAACTGGGATAACATAATTTTGATTAAATACTCCACAGAAATTAAGGACATGCAGGACTAACCTTAAGGAATAATGATATAATTATAAGCTTTTGTTATTAAAAAAACATCTGAATATGAGTTCCAAATCTTACCTATGCATTTCAGGAAATTTTTAACAAATTGTGTATTATAGCTAATTGACAAGTTATTACGCTAACCTCCCCACCACCACCCCCCCCCCCCCTTCGCGCGAAAAAAGAACTGTCAGATGCAAGGTGATTTTCAATATAGAATATACTAGTTGATTTAATTAACATGTCTTTTTGGCATTGAAATCTCTGGAGTGGATGGTCCAATACAATTATACATCCAATATATTTGTTAGAAATACTGAATGTAATTGTATTGTATTTTTCATCATTAAAGAATATACACGAGTGCCTTTATATAGAAAGCATATGAATGCAGTACAAGTAAAAGTGTAGTACAAGAATGTGCTATACAAGTAATCTAGTTTGGGCCTAAAGCCCACAACACTATACACGTTAATAGCCCCCCTCAAACTCAAGGTGGACGTGAGACCAACTTGAGGTTGTCAACCAAAGTACGAAGGCGTCCCTTAGGATGTGACTTGGTGAAGATATTTGCAAGTTGATCTTTAGAGGAAACTGAGATCAGTTTGAGAGCACCATGGACAAGATGATAACAGATAAAATGACAATCGATCTCGATGTGTTTAGTCCATTCATGGAAGACATCATTGTGAGCAATATGAATGGCACTCTGGTTGTCACAATAGAGAGGAGTAGCAGAGGATGTAGACACACCTAAGTCTTTGAGAAGCCATCGTAGCCAAAGGAGCTCAGATGTGGTATCAGCAAGGGCACGATATTCTGTTTCAGTACTGGAGCGGGCCACATGAGTTTGTTTCTTGCTTCGCCAAGAAATCAGAGAAGAAACAAGAAGAAAGCAATAACCAATGGTGGACCTGCGATCAGTGGGATCTTCTGCCCAATCAGCATCCGAAAATGCACGGAGAATGAGAGGAGACTAAGCAGAGTAGAAAAGACCATGGAAGAGAGTGTCCTTCAGGTATTGAAGAATGCGCAGAACAGTAGCATAGTGAGTCGATCGTGGAGCAGACAGATACTGGCTCACCTGGTGAACAGCATAGGAAATGTCTGGACGAGTAACAGTGAGATAAACTAGGCTGCCAACCAATCGTCTGTAAAGAGAGGGATTAGACAATGGTTTCCCCCCTGAGGGAGTTAGATGTGCATTAAACTCAACTGGAGTGTCAACAGTCTTGCTATCAGTGAGTCCAGCTCGAGACAAAAGTTCAGAGGCATACTTAGCTTGAGTAATATAAAGTCCATCTGTAGAATGAGTGATTTCAAGACCCAAGAAGTAGCTGAGATGTCCAAGATCTTTCATCTCAAACTGCTGACTAAGAAAAGCCTTAAGTTCTTGAATGCCACTGAGGTCATCACTAGTTATGATCATATCATCCACATATAGGAGAAGTAAAATAATGCCTTTGTCAGTGCAACGAAGAAATAAGGCAGAATCATAATGACTGGCCATGTAACCCAAACGAGAGATGGTAGAACTGAGTTTGGCAAACCAAGCTCGTGGAGCTTGTTTAAGGCCATAAAGTACACGTTGAAGGTGACAAACCTTGTTTGAGTCAACAGAAAGACCAGGAGGAGGTTGCATATACACTTCTTCACTTAAATCCCCATTAAGGAATGCATTTTTGACATCCATCTGAAAAAGGTCCCATTTACTAGCAGTAACAACAGCTAAGAGGGCACGAACAGATGAGATACAAGCAACTGGAGCAAAAGTCTCTTCATAATCAATCCCATACTCTTGTGTAAAGCCTTTTGCAACAAGACGAGCTTTGTAGCACTCAATGGACCCATCAGAGCAAGTCTTAATCTTGTAGATCCACTTACAACCAACCACAGATTTCTCGGGGGGGAGTGTCACCAAGTCCCAAGTATGGTTTTTAGATAATGCATCAAGTCCCTCTTTCATTGCAATCTTCCATAAAAGGTCAATGGAAGCCTCACGATAGGTGTGAGGCTCGTGTAGTGTAGCAAAGGCAGTGTAACAATGATAGTTAAGTAAATGTGCAGGAATAGATCTTACCCGAGTTGAGTGACGAGGTGGAATGTCTTGTGTAAGATCTTCAGGCGGAGTAGGAGCAGGGGACCCAAGCTCAAGGTTGGGGTTGGGTAGCTCGTTTTCAACCTGTTCATCTTCCACCTGTTCATTAAAGGGTGAACTAGGAAAGGGATCAGTGATATCTGGTGGTTGGACAGAAAAGTCTATAAGAGAATCAGGAGCAACAACAAGAGGATCAGGAGTAGCTACAGAAGGAATATGTGCCTCATCTGGGAAAAGATCTAAGACAGAGGAAGAAGATAGGGAGGCACGGAAGTGAGAGAGCTCGACAAAGAGGCGATGTTCCCAAAAGACAACATTGCGGGAGACACGAAGACAATGAGAGACAGGATCATAACACTGATACCCCTTTTGAGTTTCGCCATAGCCAAGAAAACAACAAAGTCTTGACCGAGGCTCAAGTTTGTTATGTTCATGTGGCTGAAGAAGAATGAAACAAGCAGAACCGAAGGAGCGAAGGTGGTGATAGTCTGGAGGTGACCCAAAAAGGCGCTCATATGGAGTTTGATTTTGGATAACAGGACTCGGAATGCGATTAATAGTATGAACAGCATGAAGAGCAACTTCACCCCAAAAAGGAGCAAGAACTTTGGCAGAGAGAAGGAGAGCACGAACAATGTCAAGAATATGACGAAGTTTTCGTTCGGCTCTACCATTTTGTTGAGAGGTACCTGGACAAGTTAGTTGATGAACAGTGCCATAGGAATGCAAAACAGCTTGGAAAGCATATTAAGTGTATTCAAGAGCATTATCAGATGAAAAAATTTTGATGAGTCTGAAAAACTGAGTTTCAACCATTTTTGCAAAATTAGAATATACTTCTAATAATTCAGAACAATGTTTCATATTAAAAATCCAGTTATAGCGAGAGTAATCATCAACAAAGACAACAAAATATCGAGATCCACCAATACTAGAGACAGAGGAAGGCCCCTAAACATCAGAAGGAATAAGGTCAAAGACATCAGTGGATATGGATTCACTAATATTGAAAGGCAAAGCTGGTTGTTTTCCTAACTGACATGAAACATAATCAAAATTTTTTGTAGACACTGAACTTAACAAACCTCTAGAAGCCAATTGTTGTACCCTAGAGGAAGATGCATGACCAAGTCGAGCATGCCAAAGTGCAAGGGAAGGAATTGAAGAAACTGTAGTAGCTGCAGCAATAGAAACAGAAGCAACAAATGGAAGATGAAGGTTGTCCATGGGAAACATACGCCCAACTCTAGGACCGGTCCCAAGCTCCTGTCCCGTCCTCGGATCCTGCACAATGCACTAAGAATAATCAAAGATAATGCGATAACCCAACTCAGCTAATTGTCCCACAGAAAACAAATTATAAGAAAGGTTAGGAACATTAAAGACTTCAGGAACCGAGAGGTTGGAGGTCGAAATTGAACCTATATTATGGCCAGACATTGTGGAACCATTTGCTGTGCAAATATTAAAAGGGTGCAGTGCAGGTTTAAGGTCAGAAAATAAGGACGAGTGAGGTGTCATGTGATTGCAACAAGTAGAATCCATAAGCCAAGAGAAAGGAGACATACCAGATAAAGTTGAGAGAGAAGATGAATAAGATGCATTACCAACCATACGAATGACATTGGCGATAATATTTATAAGGTCATCTCTAGAAATGGAGAAAGTGGATGCAGAAGACTGAGACTGTGCAGAGACAGGAGCCATGGGTTGGACACTCTCAGTGTTAGCAACTGTAGCAGCAGAAGTGGAAACAGCTGATTTGTTGTGCTGATAGCAAGTCTCAATATTATGGTCAAAACGTTTGTAAAAATTGCAAAAACGTTTGCTGGATTGTCGGCTATAATTATTGCAACAAGAAGAAGACCTGTCCTTATTCTTCATTTAGAAGCAAAATATGCAAAAACGGACTGCAAAAATGAAATCTACGCGAAAAATCGGGTAAGGAGCACTTGAACTGCAAAAGTCAACTCTGAAAAAAGTCAACGGTCAACTCTGGTTAAAGTCAACTCTCGAAGTCAACGGTCAACGGTGTCAAGTCAATAAATGACGTTAGCAGGCTGACTGTGAGATGACGTCAGTAGATGACAAGGCGCTGACATCAGCTAGGGTTGACGTGGAAGAGTAGATTTCGCGCGTGTGGCGCATGGCGCGCGTGAAAGAGCAGACACGGTGCGTGAAGGCGCGTGGAACTGTAGGTGCGGCGCGTGGGAGCGCATGAGGAGGAACCCAGCTGTGCAGTGGCGCATGGGATGCACGTGGAGTGTGTGCTTTCGATGCAGAACCTTTAAGTGGTGTGTGGGGGCGCGTGCAGTCTCCAATGGCTTCGAGGCTTCCATGGGTGTGTAGATCGGTGCAAGACGATCTCTGTGGTACCTTCACAAACGTAATCAAAGCAATATTGCGGCAATGATGCAACAGGTAGTGGTCTTTGTAGCATGAAACTCCTTAACAACGACAGTTGCAAGTTCGGAACCCAAAAACGACGGCTGGAAGACGTCTGAGGTTCAACGGCGAGAGGCTGCGGCGGCTACTGTGATGGCGGAAGTGATGTTGAGATTGGAGTCACACCAATAAAGACAAGATTGCTAAGAAAATGTCAGAGCAGTGGCTCTGATACCATGTTAGAAATACTGAATGTAATTGTATTGTATTTTTCATCATTAAAGAATATACACGAGTGCCTTTATATAGGAGGCATATGAGTGCAGTACAAGTAAAAGTGTAGTACAGGAATGTGCTATACAAGTAATCTAGTTTGGGCCTAAAACCCACAACACTATACATGTTAACAATATTAAAGAAGTCTAAAGAAGGCATTTCAAAGTAGGAGTAGTTGCCACCACCTGCTTTTTGGATGAAGTCATAATGGCTGTTCCGAGATTTGAAAGATAATTACAATGATGAAGCTTTATTCTTGACCAATATAGTAGTCTTTTACATGAAGCTAGGCTTTTGGCTTGATTTACTAAAACCCTTACTGTTGATGTTTGGAGAATTTTTTTTGCTGAGAAAAATTATAAATCATTAATAATTAAGTTGCTTTCAAGCTAAAAGCTAAAAGCCAAAAAGAGAAGTGGGAAGCCAATCCATAACGTGCCTTCTGTTCACTTTAGTATGTATAATATTTTTTTAATTTTTAATTATTGGTATTCCACATGCACCCAATGGATTTTGAACCCAATGAGAGAAGGAAGTATCGGTTGATCTATAGCTCATAATATATACGCATGAAGTGTATGGGAAAATTATTAAATACTTTGAGGGTACCAATATATGTGTACTCTCCCTCTCACATGAATTGTAGGTCCTATAATAAATTTAATTAGTGGAATTACTATTATGTGAGAGGTAGAAGTACGCAATTATGGTACTATTAAAGTATTCTCTTAAAGTATTCTATAATAACTTGAAGGTGCATGGACATGATCTTCTATTACATTTACTGCTGGTCTTTGGCAAAGCTACTTATGGCACTTCATTTGAGATGCAAGAACGAGTAAATACATTAGTCATAAAGCAAAGGAAACTTCACAAAAACTAGCGGGTGATGGAGACAATGTTATGGAAACAATTTTCCTCTAAGTGCTGGTTCACTTTAAGTTAATGTGTTTGTTTTGTTTTTACCAAGGAGAATTTGATTTTTGCTTTGTTCTTTTTCCAGGGATTTGAGGCAAATGCAAGGCCAACTCAGCGATCGAGTGAAATAGCAGTTGAGTTTTACACACCAAAAGAGAATGGAGGTTCTACTTAGGTTTCTATAATTTGAAAATAAAATTAATACTTGAAGAAACACGTAACTGCATTATCTCCAAAATAAGAGACTTTTCTACACATCAACTAGAACAACTTCCCTGTGTTAAGGGATTTTTATTCTCAATACAAAGAACTTGTTATGCACATGTTCAGCAGGTAAAAGAAATAAACATCCAAGAAGTGATATTTCTGGTTTTGTTTTTAAGTTAATGCTACACCATTTGAAATATGACATTAGGAGCAGTTTGCCATGTGGTTCATACATACATCGTTACCATTCATCATTCCCTCGAGTGGATTTCTTCATGGTTGTTTGTTTGGAGGTGTGTCCTGTTAAAGAGTGACAAAACAAGCGCAGAATATGGACATGCAATATTGTGGCAATCCACGTAGTGCCAAGCATTGCCCTTTAAAATTTGGTTAAAGTGTTTTGGTCAGCTTGTATCACTTCTTGCTTGTAATTGCTAATAACACAAAAATTGAGGCAATAACGTAAATTGCTTTTCAACAAAAGGGCATTCATATGGGATTAAGCACAGAAGAATGCTTTTTACTAATGTTTGGGTCAACTACCAATCTTCGATATTGTCTCATTAATATGACTTTAAAGGCTTTTATTATGATAAAGTTTAGCTATAAAATTGATTGTAGTTTAAGGCTACAACTTTGCTCAATAAAATAAACAATACTACATATTTTGAAAATTTAATCATTAAATTGCATGTTCTTTATCCTTTTAATACACATGTCAAATTTTATATCAATCGGATATTATATACTATAAGCTTATATTTTACGCATAATTATAAAATACAAAAACTAACAATTTAAATAATTTATTGATGGCATAGCAATTGATCTTTAATTTTCTAGAAATTTTACAGGTATGGAAAATATAAGAAGAATATGTAATCCAATAGTGGAATTCTCAAAATTCACCACTAATAATATAAGATATTAAGTAATGCTGTAGTTTTAAACTACAACTAATTTTGTAACTAAATTTTGTCATTTTTATTATCTTACATCTATTTTTTCATATCCACTTTTATATTTTAAATGCAGGGATATTTTTTCCACTTTTTAAAATGTGCACATTTTTGTATCAATTTTAGACGTGTAAAATAATAAAGGTAAAAGTGTGAGAAAATATTTTCTCAAGGCTATAATTAGTGGGTTTCAGCTAGTTTATACGGTACAGTCTTTTATCCCTGGTCCATGTTGAAACTAAGGAAGAAAAAACACATCTTAAACCTGTGACTAAAAACATTTCGTAATCCAAAGATTGATTCCATAGCTCATTGTTTAGTAGCTGAATAACTTGAATGGGTAAACATACAAATTGAGAAGCTTGTCAACATAACATTTACACATGAACGTCATTGTGATATGGGTAATACTTGTACTCACAAATTGTTAAATGCTCTCTTTACTATCCAAGATTTGGTTAAAATACAAAAAGACCATAATTACATCTCTAAAACTTCATCAAATATCAACCAACTAGTCTATTACTTTCCAAAATTATATATGGACTAAACATATAATTTTCCAAAAGAGGAAACTTAGTCAAAAATACCAACAACAGCTCCAACACAAGCTACAACAGTTTTAGCATAAACAACAACAGCTCCAGCAGCAACTGCAGTAGCTTTAACAACAGCTTAGGTAGTTGACACATGTCTTAAAATGACATCACTTGCCCATTAATGCCCAATCCTAGTAGCTTGCTATCATACCCAAAGAAGTAAGGGTCTTATAAAAGAAATCCTACCATTTTAAGCTAAGATCCTTAGCCTCCAGTTGTAGTACCAAAAATAGAAGGATCTCATAAAGATTATTTTACCATTTTTAGCTAAACCATGAATTTAATGCCAAATATTTTTCTCCAACAAAAGATGTCATTTAGATGACATCATCTAGCAGTTACAGCTGTGACTGACAGCTATAACAGTAGTATTAAAGTCTCAAACTTTCTTCTTTTGGCTAAAAAACAAAAACCCACTAATGAAACCACTTACTTTTTCAAAGATTTTTCCTTATTTGTTGAATTTCCCTTCAACTAATTCTAATATAGTTACATACTTGACTTTATATAAAGAGGACCAAGTTACACACTAATTCAACCACTATCCATCCCTCTCTCACCCCCTTATTTTGAAGCTTCATTCACTTTGCTGCCATATCTCTAAACATCTCCATATCTTTTTTCCTCTCTCTTACAAACTCTCTCTTCTTAGATAACACCTATTACACACACTACTACCCATCTCTCCCACACTTTAATATTCTGAAACTTCATAATTTTGCTAAACAAAAATACATCTCCTTCTCTATTTCTCTTACAATACCTCTCTTCTTAGAAAGCAACATAACCCATGACATAACACAAAAAACAACTCCAGCAGCAACTATAAGCTCATGTATTTACTATATCTAACTTTCATATTATCTATCTCATACTCCCATATATTTTACAAACACATTCTTCACAAACTATCCATACATACTTCTTACATATATTTCTAATCTATCTTACAAACAACATATCTCACAAAACATATATATTTGTTATCATCTCCATACATCTTAAAAGATACCAAACACTCTTCCAAGAATACATTACAAAAGCCCTTCCTCATGGAAGGCATATGAACATCAATACTAAGGCCTTTCTCTTAAAAGGCACAAAGACTTCATATTAAAGTCATTCTCATTGAAGACATACATTTCTAATACTTAAAGCTATTCTTATAAAAGACACAAACTTATGAAGTTAAAAGCCCTTCTTATGGAAGAAAATATTACTCATACTTGACTAAAAACTAAAAGAGTATTACATGGGGAAAATCATTTAAGTGTATGATTAAAGGGACAAACTTAACCAACCGATGCACATGGTTGGACATGTTTTCTCTCCCTTCAGTTGCACCCATTTTTCCCTTTCAATCATAAAGTCACCATCAAAGGACTCACTTCATCATGCTGTTGAAATAATATGTCCACTACTATTATACGGCTAGAACTACAAACTGTGAAGATAAGTCATTATATTTTTATCTTCAAAATTATACTATTGAGTATATTTTAATTTATTATCATTGTAGTGTTGTACTTATATTATTTTGTTGCCGGAATGTTATTAGCTCACTAACGCTATACGGCTAGAGCCGCAAATCATATAAAGAACAAAGCGATATTGTACAGCTGGAGTTAGAAACATACAAGATAAGTCAAAATCTCTCTATATTCAAGATTACATTATTAAGTATACATTAACTCATTACTATTGCACCGCTGGATGCAAGTTACTTTAATATCATCTCACTATTTAATAAACATGATCTCACTAATACTTCATTAATGAACATACATATTAATAAATCGATCTACTATCGTTGCATATATATTATTTGGACATGAACCACCACTAGACACATATTTTTTGGAAATGAACTACCATTGGACATATATTATTTGGGCATGGACTATTGCTGGACATACCTTATTATGTTGAACATGAACCATTAACTGCAGCTGAATATAGACTACTGGACTCATCCCATTATTGGACATTTGATACTTAATTAATTATTTTTAATATTGGACATCACTTAATATACATAATAATAATGTATCAACTCACCATTTAATCAAAGCTATCATGCTAAGCGTATTATTTATTTATTTCAAACATTATCGTGATTTTAAGACTTTGAGCTTTATCTATTTTGTAAGCTTAAAAATACACCGGAAGTCATTGGTCTATGCGGCCCAATGTTGAGTTCCGAGTTGAACTCCCCAAAAAAAATTCGGGCTTAGCAAAGTCATACTTCCAGTAGAAGACACGTGGCTACGCACAAAAAACCGCTCCCGACAATCTTCACGCTTCTCTTGGTAATACTTATATATATATATATATATATATATTTTTTTTTTTTTCAGGAAATGGAAGATCCTGCCTTTTTCCATCAATATGAGATCATCTCTTTTGGATACTCACTTGATGATCTTGATTTTCATTCTTTTTCTGGTGAGAGCTACCCATCCAACCCAAATCTCAATCCCAAAAGCACATACAACTTTCATGCTTTAGTCATAGAAAATCCTCAGATTGACCTTGGGAGACCGGCAAAACAGCTCCAGACAAACAATGGAATTCTTGCACCACTGACCATATTCCTTCAAAGGCTGCTTCTTCATCTTCCTCACATTTGATTTCATTCGAGAACTCAAACTCACCCCCAGCCATTTCACAGCAATTTTATGGTCTAGACTAAACCATGAAACCAAAGAGCGAGGCCGCTTCTGATAGAAATACGAATTTCTCAGCTATGATTTATGAGAGTTCCTTGGGGATGCAAAATTGTTCATCAAAACATGGACAAGTCCCCAAGAAGGTAGCTACAATGACTAGAACTCCTTTACATGCACAAGATCATGTAATAGTGGAGAGAAAGCGCTATTACATGCACAAGATTCGTTTCCCCAAATTCTCTAAGTTAGGGATTTGGGTCTGGAACAATTCCTCCATTTTTTTTTTCCAGATTTTTCTTATTTTCTTTTAATTCCGAATTAAAAAAAAAAAAATGCAAAACGGCATCGTTTCAACAGTGTTAACGGTAGGACATAACTGGGTTCTAACGAAATCCTGCATTGACAACAATTGAAAGTTAAATGACTGAAATGACAAAACTAAAAGTTAGAGGACTGAAATGAAAAAAGGTGAAAGTTAAAGGTCAGTTTTGCATTTTTGCCTTACATATATATATACACACACAACACAAGGAGAGCAAAACCAATCCACCCTTAAATAGTTTTAACAGGTTTTTATTTAATTTTATTATTTTTTTTATAAGGTATATAGATTTTCTCTAACTTTCAAACTTAAATTTATGATTTTTGTTGTTGTTGTTGTGTTTTTGAATTTGTATTTTTATGTTTATTTATTTTAAATTGTTGTATTGTTATGTTTCAATTGTTTTTATGTTTTTCAATACTGAAAGTATTATATTGTTATGTTTTAAAACGTTTTGTAATGTTAAAAATTGAATTATTTTTTTCTTTTATAAATGTTTTATGAGTCTTATTTTTTATATAGAGTTTCAATCTACATCGTCCACTCTTAATGATAACTTTTTTTATCATCAGATAAAGACATCAATAAGTTTTTGGTGTAGGTAGGAATTGAATCCTATATCTCTTATTCAACAATCAAAGACTTTACTAGTTGATCTAACTAGAACCTACTGTTTTATGTGTCTTAATTCAAAGTATGACATATTTTAAATAAAATTTTAATAAACTATAAAATAAAAAAAACTGAGTGGGACGGTGCTTGGCAGGTGCCTAATAGGAAGAGGGTGAGCGAAAAAATACCCGTCTCAAAGTGAGGGCGAGGAATAAAAAGCCTACACCATTGTCATTCCTAAGCAAGATAGGGTGGATCAAGTGGGTAGGAAAATTTTATCACTCTTATCTTTTCTTCAAATTTCTCAATCCATCTCAAAGAATACTCCAATTCTCCATGGTCGGTTTGGGGGTTATTTATTAAGGTTTTATATTGTACTAGCCTTTGAGCACAAGCTCACATGCGTGCTTAGAGGCTCTTTTATTTTTTGGGTAAAGATTAATAATTTGAATCCATTGTAATTTGAGATTATTACATTTTCTAATCATAAAATACCTAAGGGTGTGATGAAAAAAATATTTCATTCACAAATGCATAACACTCATCAAACCCTTAGGTATTTTATGATTAGAAAATGTAGTAATTCCAAATTATAATAAATTCAAATTATTAACGTTTACCCAAAAAATAGAAAAGCCCCTGAGCATGCGTTCTAAGATATTTTCTAATAAATAGTAATAATAATAATCCCTTAAATTAAATTTTGATAGGGTTTTTAAAAGAAAAATTAGAAAGGGACAATGATAAGTTAATGAATAATAATCATAACCTAAAAAAAAAAAAAAAAAAAAAAACTAGGCAAAAAAATTAATGAATTTTGCAGGGAAAAAGTAATGAATAATTTCATTCTAAATTATATATGTAGGGATAAAAGCCCAAAATCACATAGTGGGCCTTGGGCTTAATCCGAAGGCATAACTTGGGCCGGGAAGGAACGAGCAATCATTGGAAAACTCCCACTTCAAAGCACCACAGGTAAAAGAAGGATGTAGGGTAGTCCGAGGAGGAACTCCTCCTTGGATATGACAAACCCAGCCTACATCTACGTTCCAACGGTCAATGTGAGCTTTTAGAAGAGCTCGAACGACAAGGATAGCTGTCACCTCCACATTAATTACGCTACAGCTACTTTTTTGGCCGCATTTATGTGGAGAGAACCTTTAAACAGTGTTTCCTTGGCCACTGCAACTCACAGAAGGCTAGAAGAGGTGTTTGATGGGACAGGTACTCAAGTGGTAGTCTGGATGCTCAACAAGTGGGAGGCAAAGATCATCAGAAGGGACCTATATAATATGGGAGACCCTCCATGAAAAGGGGGTCGAACAACTAAAAAAAGAACACTATATGAGAGAAAATAGCATTTGTAATCCATCCCCTGAATCTATAAGAACATTGATCTCCTCGGACAACACGGAAACTGAACTTCATATGCATTTCTCTTGCATGACCATCTGTCAAAACCCATCTGAGCCGTTGCGATACTGACTAGTGCCCAACTCTTTAATCCACTCTTTACAAAATTATTGTATTGGGCTCACTAACCCACAACCCCATATTCATTGGGCTTGGGTCGTCAAAACATGACCTTACAATATAGATTTGATAAATTTCAAATTCAAATGTTACCAAAAATGATAACCTTGAGAGATTTAAAAAATATAGTGGTTGAGAATTTGAAAAATAATTGCTAGAAATGAATAAATGAAAAAAAAATTACAAAAGAAAAAAAAAAAAAACCCAGTACTTGATTTCTTGAAAGTAACGTACCATACAAAAAGAAAAAAGAAAAAAATAAAAATAAATCACTTTACAGTCCACATTCTAAATACTAATTACTATCTTAAATATATATAATTCACTTGATAATATAAAATTTACAAAAAAAAAGTGAAAAAAAAAAATTATCCAGTACTTGATTTCTTGAAAATAAAGCACCATTCAAAATGAAAAAAAGAAAAAAAGATTAAAAAAAAAAGGATAAATTACTCCACAGTCCACAATCTAAATACTAATTACTATTTTAAATATTTATAATCCACTTAATAATATAAAATTTACAAATGAAAAAAAAAAGTGAAAAAAAAAACTTTATCCAGTACTTGATTTCTTAAAAGTAAAGTACCATACAAAAACTAAAGAATTTAGAATTAATGAACATAATTTTTTTTTAAATACAAAAAATTTATATTTTTTTACCTAATAATATTCTTACAAGACTTTTTAAAGAGTTAAAAAAAAAAAAGACTATCAATAATATTTAAATTATATATGTAAGAATTATATTATGCATTTTAATGTATATATTTTAAGTATATTCATACATATGTATGAGGTTACAAGCTAGTTACTATTTTAAATATTTATAATCCACTTAATAATATAAAATGTACAAAAGAAAAAAAAAGTGAAAAAAAAAACTTTATCCAATACTTGATTTCTTGAAAGTAAAGTACCATACAAAAACTAAAGAATTTAGAATTAATGAACATAAATTTGTTTTTAAATACGGAAAATTTAATTTTCTACCTAATAATATTCTTACTAGACTTTTTAAAGAGTTAAAAAAAAAAAATGACTATCAATAATATTTAAATTATATATGTAAGAATTATATTATGCATTTTAATGTATATATTTTAAGTATATTCATATATATATATACGTGGGATTACAAGCTAGTTAACATTAATAGACTCCAATTACTTCAATTTCATACTTAATCAATTCCAAATTTATCTCAATAAAAAAGAATGTAACGTAAACTCATTTCTTGGGAATTGAGAAATTATCTTTGCATTAAGCTATTCAACATTATCATTTATAAGTGTTAGCAAAGCCCTATCTACCATATATCTTGCATCATTGGCATGTTCTTGCAAACTTAGAAAAACTTGATCAATCAAATTGTACATAGAATGCTAACCCTCCCATTGCATTGCCATTGAAGGGGATGGTTTGATCAAATCATTCGTTATAAATGGTTCATTCCTATCACCAGTGCATTGTATATACTCAGCAAATTCTTCATCGTTGCCTAACCTCATATTCTACTTCAAATTGATTAAAAGTGTAACTGTATTGTATAAAAATAAATTGCTTAAAAGTGTAACTATATATAGGAGTTTTTTTTTTTTTTTTTTTTTGAGAGTGTAACTCTATATAGGAGAATTAAATTATTATTATTGTTTTTTGAAAGAGAGTTTTAATCTATTAAGACATCAAACAGTTTTTGGTGTAGGCGGAGAATAAACCCCAGATATCTTATTAACCATAAGAGACTTTACCAATTAAACTAGCTGGAATCCACTAAGAAAATTAAATTTAAAAAGTTGGTAAATTATATATTTTTCCACCGTCAATTTTCATGTAATTGTTAATGTGTATCCAAACCGGTTTAGGCGGTGAGCCTGATCCATGAAGTCACAGAAATAGGGCCGTGAGCCCAATATATATAGAATTGGCCAAATCCTGTGTGTAAGGAGTTTGGGCAATAAAAAATAGAAACCTTGTGGGCTTTGTACAAACATAAATATAGTCCCAACAACGAATTGCGTTTAGACATTTGTCAATTTGTTCTTATTTTTTATTTTTAAATGATGATTTCATTATTCAAGGAAGAAAAAAAATATATATATATATATTTCCAAAGCATCCCAGGGAGAATTGAAAGGTTATTACGAACAAAAGAGCAACTAGAATTCAGAAAAAAGTACTTAGCTAAAGCATGTGCTATATACTAGAATTAGGTCCGGATTAAATCCAATGCTTTCAGTGCATTGGACTCGGTTGGATGGTGATACATGTCAAAAAAATGGACATATTACAATCCCAACGAATCTAATACCATTGGACACTAGACTCAAATCTCCCCTACTAGAATTCCTCTCCCTCCTAATCTATTGGAAAATATATTTAGTGAAATGTCTAGCAGCAAATTGCAATATCTTGAATGAGAGAATCCAGTTTCCCAATGAGTGTCATTTAGTGCATCAAAACAGTTCTTAGCATCACCCTCCACTAAGATCTGTTGAAAAATTCTCCTTTTTTGGCACAGCCTCTACCAAGACCTGTTTAAATACTTGTCAGTTGTCATATTCACTATGATACCTGCTTTGATTTATGAGCTCTTAGAAAAAGATAAATTTAAACTTTTTGGAAAAATAATATCTTTTAAATCCCCATCTTTCTCCATGAAGCAACGATTAAGCAAAATCGAATGCAAGATCCAACTGAAACAATAACCTAGTTATACTGTGCCACTACCAAGAAACGTGTATTTTCTCTCTATATGTGCAATTGATGTTTCTCTAAGGTTGCGTCTGGAAAAATAAATTTAGATTTGGATTTGCATTTTAATTCAATAAATTTAAAATGTCTTGATTTTAAATTCATTAATTTTAGATATCATTTCAAATCTAAAGATTTTTAACTTTTAAAATTCCTAGTGGATTTGTCAAATCATGCCATCCAAACACCATAAACGAATTTGATAAAGTAAACAAATGCCACCGATATGTAATTGAGTTTATTTCAAATGTTAATAGCCATCACTATAACCTAAGTAAGTAGATACAACCAATAAACTGATAATAAGCAATGACTGGTTAGTTACTATCTCAAGTATGAATAAAAATTCTTAGATGCATTGAGTGGAGTTCACCACTATCATAGGAGGGAACTATAAACTCATGAGAAGTTGGGAGCTGCACACAAATCAAATTTCATGTCAATCAGGTTTTATTTACTTGTTGATCGTTATACTTATTTTTTATACATAATTTTAAATTACAAAATTTAAATTACAAAGGCTTGAAATTTAAATATTTGATTAACGACATAGTAATTGATTTTATTTTTTTTTTGAAAATTTTGTAAATATGGAGAATATAAGAAGAAAATGTTATCCAATGGTTAATTTGTCAAAATTCACTTCTAATAAAAATGTATTGGGCAGAGTTGTAGCCAAATTTTGCCTTAGACTTACTCACTAGAGTTTGTGTACTTTGATGAAAATGGTACTTTATCCAATATTAGTTGTAGATCATTGAAAACAATTTATATGTGTAGTTGTTTAGATATATACTAATATTTTTCACAACTGTTAATATAACATATTGTAATTGATTCATAATAAAAATAATATAAGTGGTATATCTAACTAAAAGTTGCTGGGAACCACACACAAAGTAATAAATGAAGAACAAGGATAACACAAAAGATAAATAGATATAGATAACTTAGAGGCACAAAATTGTTATCCTTAGACAATATTTGCTCCCACATTCTTGTTGCTAAAGCGTTGTTGCAAATTTGTCCTCAAGATACAACCAACTTGTTGGGTTCTACAAATAACAATTTTGGAGAATAACCATAAGATTTCTTGTGTTTCTCTCTATTTATACCCATAGGGTTATATTTTATCAAAAGACATGTATGGAAAGTCAAAATGTTTCATAAAAACGTTCATAAGGCTTGAAACATTTTCAAACTTTTAGAATAGTGATTAGAAAATTCTGTAGAAATTTCGGGCCTATTTGGTACATGTGTTTAAATACATGTTTTTAATTTTTAAATAATATTACATGTATTTCCATACACTATTTTACTGACACGTATTTTAAAAAAATACAAACAACGTTACTAGAACAACATTACCAAATGGCCGGGAGTTCCTTTTGATTGATTGAATGCTCTTTTTGATCGATCGAATAGGAATCAAACATATATCAAAACAGGCAGAGACTCCAGGATAGATTTCATTACCATTTCGATCGCTTGAGCAAAAGTTTCGACTGATTAAAAATATTGAATTTTGAATTTTCCCTTAGAAAATTCTAGAACTTGAATTTTCGCTTTATCGACTTTAGAAAACAATACTCTCCAAACTTAAACATCAATATTACAATTTATCTTTGTATATATCTATATATACAACAAAAGTAATATTGTTTTAATCACAAAGTTCACGTTGATATTGTATTCCTACTTCCTAGCTTTGCTCTCTTCAAAAAAGTGGTTGCTGAAATGGTCGATTTATAATGGAGCAGACTGTTCAAAACAAGGCCTAGTGGATTGCGGCGATTGCCTATGGTACTCTCAATATTTCTCATGAACCGGGTCTTGTTAGCAAATCTCTCTTCCCCTGAAAACTTTTCGAACCCCTGTTACCCTGTAATGTTTTTTTGGTTTAGCCTGACACACGATCTTGTAGATGTAGCTGGGCCATTGGGTTAAAATAAAATAAAATAATAATAATAATAGTAATAGGGTAAAACTTAATTTTCCTTAAATGTAGTATATTAGATTTTTTTTTAAAAAGAAAAATTAGATTCTTTAATTAAATTCAAACAAAGTTGTATTTTATTTAGTAGTCATTAGAAAAAACAACACTTTGCAGCAATGTAATTTAATTTAACGTAAAAAAAAAAAAATTGTATTCAGTCTATTTTAATAAATAAACAACATAAAAGATAAAAAATAATTATTTTTCAATGCATTTCAAATAAATCTTCTATAAAAATGAAATCTATTTTTTTTAAATCACTAAAATTATCTATGATTGATAGTATATTAAATTTTACAATAATGCCTATTTTAATGTACAAAATCGAACAATCCTTTAGAAAGTTATCTTCATATTTTTATTGCAAAATATAGTTTTGATCTCTTTCATGATTGAGAATATTCCTCTCGTAGGTGTAGTAGAAACAAAAAGATTTTGATATTTTAATTCTTGCCAACCATTTGGAAAAATTCAGAAAGAAATGAACGAATATTAATAATAAAGAAAGAACATATATGCATGTAACAAAACAGAGATAAAAGAAAGAATCTATGAACACATAGAGAGAGAATATTTGAGAGAGAAGATGAAAACTTTCTCTTAATCTTGTTATTGAATGAACCTGTACACAATCTAAGTATATATACATCTCTGAACCTAAACCCCAAAAACAGAGCATAACAAACTAACTGAATCATAAGGAAATTAGTTACAACACGTGTGGAAGTTAGTTACAACACGTGTAATACAATCTGAATAAAATTAACAACTAAAACTACATGCCGTTTAGCTACTGATCTAAATAACCTTGCAGCTTATATGTTGTGTCGTTTAGTTCTTCTTTACTTCCTTCTTATTTGCTTCCTTCTTCTTAACTACTTGATACTCCCCCTCAAGATGAGACTCAGAACGATGTATGTTCAATACATTCATCTTGGAAATTAAAAACTTCAATTGTTGGCTGCATAATGCTTTGGTAAACAGGTCTGCTACCTGTGTATGTGTGGGAGTAAAGAACAAACGAATCACCTTTTCTTGCACCTTGTCTCTAACCAAATGACAGTCTACTTCTATGTGTTTCGTACGCTCGTGGAAGACTGGATTCTCACCAATGTGAATTGCTGCCTGATTATCACAGAAAAGCATACCAGGTTGTGGATGATCAACTTCCAAATCCTTTAACAGAGCTAGCAACCAAGTCATTTCACAAACTGTCAAGGCCATTGCCCTATACTCAGCTTCAGCTGATGATCTAGAAACTATGGATTGTTTCTTAGATTTCCATGAAACCAATGAGTCTCCCAAGAATACACAAAAACCAGTAGTAGATCTTCTAGTATCTACACAGGAAGCCCAATCTGCATCTGTGTAGGCCTTCAAATGTAAATCAGACTTTGATGATAGAAGAATGCCTTGACCAGGAGATCCTTTGATGTATTGTAATATCTTGTAAGTTGCATCAAGATGTGGTTTTCTAGGCTTAGCCATGAATTGGCTTAGTTTATGGACTGAATATGTGATATCTGGTCTTGTTATTGTCAGATACAGTAACCTTCCAACTAATCTTCTATAAACTCCAGGATCATCCAATAAATCACCTTGATGCTTACTTAATTTCAAGTTCTGCTCCATTGGTACTTTGCTGGGTTTACAACCTTCCATACCAGCATCCTTAAGAACCCCTAATGCATACTTCCTTTGGCATAATGAAATTCCCTTTTCTGATCTAGCAACTTCAAGACCTAGAAAGTATTTCAAATTACCAAGGTCTTTCAACTTGAACTCAGAATTCAAAGAAGTCTTGAGGTCTTCCACTGCTTGAACATTATTGCTTGCAATGAGAATGTCATCAACATAAACAAGCAATGCTATGAAAGTCTGATTATCCTTCTTGGTGAATAAAGAATAATCAGATCTTGATTGCTTGAAACCATACTTTAAAATGGTTGTAGAGAACTTGGAATACCACTGCCTTGATGCTTGCTTGAGACCATATAAAGACTTGTGAAGCTTGCAAACTAGGTTCTCCCCCTTGCTGTGAAAACCTTGAGGCAATTGCAAATAGACCTCTTCATGGAGAGTACCATTAAGGAAAGCATTGTTCACATCAAGTTGAACCAAATGCCAACCTCTCACAGCAGAAATAGCAAGCAAAGTCTTGATAGTGGTGAGCTTAGCAACCGGAGAAAAAGTATCAGTGAAGTCCAAACTAGCTTGCTAAGTGAAACCCTTGGCTACAAGCCTAGCTTTGTATCTGTCCAAAGAGCCATCAGCATTATACTTCACCCTATAAACCCATTTACACCCAATAGCCCTTTTGTGAGGAGGTAAAGGTGTAATAGTCCAGGTTTGATTTGCTTCCAAAGCAGCAATTTCAGATGCCATAGCAGCCTGCCAGTTAGAATCCTTGACTGCCTCATGGTAATATGTAGGCTCAGGTATGGTAGAGATTAGAAAACAAAAATGTGCATAAGAGGTGAATAGTTTGGAGGAGTTAAGATAAGTGGACAAAGGGTATTGAGTACCTGACTTGATGGCAGAAAGAGTAGGAGCAGGGTCATTACTGACAACTGTGTTGCACTGAAAATTAGTCATATATGCAGGTGGTTTAGATACTCTGGAAAACTTCCTCAGAGGAATAGATGGTGCATTGATGGGAGGAAGAACAGATGGAGATGAAATAGGGGTGGAAAATGGGACAGTGGTAGAAGGAAGGATAGGTAATTCTGCAGAAATGTTATCTGCAGAAGTGGTAAGAGGTAAATCTGCAAAAGTGGGAATGGGTAAATCTGCAGAAGATGGGATAGAAATATTTGAATAAAAAGGAATAGCATCATGGCTAGGAAAATCAAACACAAAAGTAGTAGGGTGAGACACTGAAGGGAATAGATGAGGTAAAGGAATGCTGGTGTGAGGAGAGGAGGAATGTGAAGAGGAAACAAAAGGAAAAACTGTTTCAAGAAAGTGAACATCTCTGAAAACAAAAATCCTTTTGGTAGTTAAATCAAGTAACTTGTAACCCTTAACACCAAATGGGTAACCAAGAAAAACACAAGATGAAGATCTAGGATCAAATTTTAGTCTGTTATGAGTAAGGGTTGAGGCAAAACAAAGGCAACCAAAAACCTTTAAATGAGCAAAGGAAGGAGGTTTGCCATAGAGTTTTTCAAAGGGAGTTTTCTGGTTCAGTATTTTAGAAGGTAACTTGTTGATAATATGGACAGCAGTCAATACACATTCACCCCAATAGGAGATAGGAACATTAGATTGAAACTTCAATGCCTTGCAATGCTCAAAATGTGCTGGTGTTTCCTCTCCACAACTGAGTTTTGTTGTGGAGTGGCAACACATGTGTGTTGATGAATGATGCCTTTGTTGGCATAAAATTCTTTTAAGAAAAATTCAGGGCCATTGTCAGTTCTAATGATCTTAATATTGGCATGAAATTGTGTATGTATCATATTATAAAAGGAGATCAACATAGGTCTAGTTTCAACCTTGGATTTCATAAGGTAAATCCAAGTGGATCTTGTGGCATCATCCACAATGGTAAGGAAGTACTTGAAGCCATCATGAGTGAATTTAGCAAATGGTCCCCAAATATCACAATGAATCAAATCAAAAGCATTATCTGAAATGTGATTAAAAGATGGGAAAGGAAGTCTTTTCTGTTTGGCAATTGGACAAAGAATACAATTCTTATTGCTGTGAAAAGTTTGTACATCAGAAATGAGATTATGCAAAGCATGAAATTTATTATCCGAGGCATGTCCTAACCTCATGTGCCAAAGATAAGACTTGGTAACAGTAGGAATGGACATAGATTCAGAAACAAAATTGACAAAAGATTTAAAAACAGACTCAAGAGCTGAAGAAGCTGTTGAAACAGATTTGCTAGTTGGAGCACTATGCAGCAGATACAAATTGTCATGTAATTCACCCATTCCAATCGTCTTCCAACAAGTAAGGTCCTGGATAAAGCATAAATTGTATAGAAAAACCAGGCAACATGAAAGAGATTTGGTTAATTTGCTGACAGAAATTAGATTGAAATTGAAAGAGGGAACACATAGCACATTTTGAAGGTTCAAACTTGCAGCAACTTGAATTGTACCAATGTGTGTAACAGTGACTCTTTCACCATTTGGCAATTGAACAAAGGTTGATATAGAACTAGTGATGTGTGTAAACAAAGATAAGGAATGAACTATGTGGTCTGTGGCTCTAGTATCAAGAATCCATACATCATTACCATAAGCAGCCTTATTGACCGGATTAATAGCAAAAACTGAATGTTGCAAATCTAAGGAAACAAAATCAGACCAAGTACTACACACATTACCTGAAAGAGTAGAATTAGCTGAGTGTAAGGCATCATTGGTACCACCAGATGTAGATGCATGGGAACTGAGCATTGAGATCAGTTGTTGATACTGCTCTGAAGTGAAAGGGAATGAATTGACTTGTGGAGTATCAGCACTGCCTTGATCACCTTCAACCAAGACTTGATTTGCCATGGCCACTTTGCCTCTCTGCTTGTAACCAGGAGGAAATCCCACTAGCTTGTAGCATTTCTCCATAACATGGCCAAGCTTCCCACAGTGACTACACACAGGCCTCCCTTTTGTATTGTTTCCTCTGATGTACCTGTTGTTCCCTGGAAATGAATTCCCCTGATTGAATCCTTGATTTTTGACTGCAAGAGCAGTTGATTCAACTGAGGGAGCAACATTGAAACCCAAACATCTTTGCCTTTCCTCTTGAATCACTAAAGAAAATGCCTTATCAATGGAAGGACTAGGCTCCATCATGAGAATTTGTGTTCTAACTTGAGAATAAGAATCATTCAAGCCGTTTAGGAACTGCATAAGAGAATCTTGATGCTGGAGTGCTGTGATTTTGTCATTCACACCACAGATGCACTTACCACATGAGCAACATGGTAAAGGCCTGAAATTCAATAATTTATCCCAAGCAGCTTGAAGATCAGTGAAGAATCCTGTAATCGTAGCAGCACCTTGCATCATGGTTGAAATTTGCTTCTGAAGTTAAGAGATTCTTGGTCCATTGGCTTGAGAGAATCGTTTCTTGAGAGTATTCCATACTTTAAATGCAGTGTCTCTGTAAATTACACTAGCAGTAAGATGAGGGGAAACTGAATTCAAGATCCATGAGGAGATCATTGAATTACATTTGGACCAAGCTTTCTTCTCTAATGGTGTAACTGCCATCGAAGCGTTGATAGAACCATCAACAAATCTGAGCTTGCTTTTGGCATCCAAAGCCATTATCATTGCTCTGGACCACATAGGATAGTTGTCCTCAGTTAACGGTTGAGTAACCAAAATCGCACCTGGTGTTTCACCGTGATGCAAGAAGAATGGACTTTGTGGATCTTCCATTGGAGTCAGTTCTTGCTGGGAAGAGGAATGCGAAGTAGTTTGAGTATCCTGAGTATTCGACGCCATTGAAGAAGGCTCGTACTCTGAGACCATGTAACAAAACAGAGATAAAAGAAAGAATCTATGAACACATAGAGAGAGAATATTTGAGAGAGAAGATGAAAACTTTCTCTTAATCTTGTTATTGAATGAACCTGTACACAATCTAAGTATATATACATCTCTGAACCTAAACCCCAAAAACAGAGCGTAACAAACTAACTAAATCATAAGGAAATTAGTTACAACACGTGTGGAAGTTAGTTACAACACGTGTAATACAATCTGAATAAAATTAACAACTAAAACTACATGCCGTTTAGCTACTGATCTAAATAACCTTACAACTTATATGTTGTGTCGTTTAGTTCTTCTTTACTTCCTTCTTATTTGCTTCCTTCTTATTTGCTTTCTTCTTCTTAACTGCCTGATAATGCACTAAATGTACTGTTCCCATCATAATTTGAAGGAAAATATATATATATATATATATATAATAAATAAATAAATAAAGGAGCGTAAGGGCACACACAAAAGAGCAAAACTACATTTTAAAAAAATAAAAATAAAAGAGTAATATTGCTTGAAACACCTTATAGCATCTTGTTGCTCTTTTTGCCCTTATTTTCCTATTGATCAGGATTTTTTTTTTAATTTTTTTTTTACTAAAATGCTTTATGTTTTTTTTAAAATTATTTGTAATGGAGGGCTCAGAGTAATAAGCTAGGTGGCTATTTTTTTTTTCTTTTCTTTTTTTCTAAGCTTCTTTGGATTTTTTTTTTTTTTTTAGAAACAAAATAACTATCAAATACACACACATAATTACACTCTTTTATTACCGAGCCTCTTTGGATTAATTGAACTTTTAATAGTCACATTAGTGTGTATATATATATATATTTAATAAATAATTTTGGAGAGGGAGTTGGGGCTAGGGTGGGCTATCTCCCTTGTCCCAAGGTGAATTCGTCTTTGCTCATGTTCTACGTAGTTTTGTGAAGCTCACAAGTAATATTAGGTACGAAATATTTTTTTTATAATAATTAACATAATCTTATTTTGATTGAAGTAAAATTACTTCTACTGGTGTGCATTATTGACAACATTTTTATTATGCATCAATCCAAATTAGCCATTGTGAAAAACTTATTGAATACTCATATAGATAGTCATCACCAATAGTTGGAAGAAGGTAGTTGCATGATAGTTGTACGACAGTTGTTGAAAAGTAAGCCAATTAAGACCTCATTATTACCACCGCGCACCCTTGGTGCAGTGGTCACTGCACAAGTATAAGTGTTTGTGGGGTGTGGAGGGTAAGTGCTAAGGTTCAAGTCTCTAAGAGGGAGCTTCATACACATATACACTTAAATTAAGCTAGAGTAGAAATTCTATCTTGTAAAAAAAAAGAAAAAAAAAAAAGAAAAAGAAAAGAAAAGACCTTTTTCTTATTTGTAAGATGTTATATGTGTCTTGGGAATAACTTATTTAAGTTTTTGCTGAAATTTTTTTTACTGAAAGTATTGTAGATAAAAAGTAAAAATAAAATAAAATAAGTAGGTGATTTATGTGTCATGATAGGATTTGACATTAAATGCCTTGTTTGTTTCGACATTAATGTTTTTTGGAAAATGAATTATTTTCCAAAAATATATTTCCTAGAAAATTAACTCGATCATTTCCTGTATTGGGTAACTATCTGAAAATGTGTTGGAAAATTATCGCTTGGCTTTCCTCATTTAACTTTGAGTAAGATATGATTGTTTTCTTTATTTAGTGGAAAACAATTCTATCTCGTTGTCAAGTTAAATAAGGAAAGTTAAGAAATAGTTTTCCTATGACCATTTTTTTAAAAATTTTATTTTAATATTACCAAGTACAGAAAAATACAAAAAATTATCTCTAAGGTATTTTATTGAAACAAAGGGAGCGTACTTGTTGATTTTTTATTCGATGAAATATTTGTTGAATTTTTTGACCGATAGGATTTGTCTCAATTTTGTCCATGTCATTAGGATTTTCATTAAAATTATGGAGACATTATTAAGTTTTAAATTTTAATGTTTAAGATTTTAGAGGACATTGCAATTTCATTATATATAAGGGTGGATTAAGGGCAATTAAATTACACGTGGCTTCTCCACACAACAAAGGAAAAAAAAGAAAAGAAAAGTAAGCATGGATACTCAAATTGAATTAACATGTTAAATCATTTACATAAGTCCTATAATTATTTCCCTAAAAAAAAAAAAGTCCTATAATTATTAATTAAATAAATAAAGGTCTTGCTAACGCGTGTTTTTAGAGTACTTGTTAATGGACTATTTTAACATAGTTTCAATGCCACTTTTATGGAAAATATAAAAAAATATCAAAAAAATCAATTTTTTTTTATTTTTTCATAAAATATTTCTAAAAATATTTCCTAGTAAATAATATGATTAAAATTGCATGTAAATATTCATTCGAGTTGCGTTTGGGTTTTTTTTTTTTTTTTTGATAAGAAGTCTTCCAAGTATTATTCAATTACCAGAAACAGATACAAAATCGTGGATGTGAGCTTGTTCAATACAACAAGAAGTCTCCTCAATCCATACAACAGATTCCCTTATGCTTAAAGCATACTTAGCTAAAATATGGGCAGGTTTGTTCCCTTGCCTCCTTTGCAGACAAGAATCAGTGAGTCACTTTCCAGAAATACATCTTGATAACCCATGTCCCCAGCCATCTTGATTAGCTGGCTTTTTGTTTAAATTTTCTTTTGTTCATGGGTCCACAACAAAGAAGCTTATTTGTAGCTTATTTCTTCATACGTTAGGTATTGTTTTAGGTAAAAAAGCATTGTTTGTAGGTCCCACCTTTTGCTTTTTCAATATTAAGTAAAAGGAAAATTATAACTTATTCACTTGTGATTTGACCAAAATTTAAAATGCCTACTTGTGGTTTGAAATTTAACACTTTACCTACTTAGGTTTGACCAAAATTTAAGTGCTTATTTATAGTTTGAAATCCCATGATGTAAGTATTCCGCTTGATTTGTTTTAATCTTATTTGATCTTATATTTTTATATTTTTTGTGTTTTTGGAGGAAAGAAACATAAAAATGGAGCAAAATTACATAATTAGCCATGCTTTTATCATATGTGGGTTATGAAATTCTAACTAAGTTAATCTTAGGTGGGTAAAATGTGAAATTTCAAATCACATGTAAGTAACTTAAATTTAGGCCAAACCATAAGTTGGTAAATTGTAATTTGCCCTTAAATAAACTAGATAAATGTACAAAAGTTTTCCTTCACTATTTACATGTATTGTTAAAGGATGATGCTAACTGGTGCCTTTAGAGAAATTGTTAATAAACTATATTAAAAAAATTTTTAACACCACTTTTATAGGAAATATAAAAAGATATCAAAAAAATTACTTGTTTTATCATTTTTATATAAAATATTTTTAAAAATAATTCTTAAACCAATACTTTTAGGACATTCGTTAACATTTCTCATTATTATAATAAGTCATATAACTTATAATTAAATAGATCATAAAATTAAAAATATATGTTAATGGTTTTAATAATCATCGGTTGAAAAAAATTTCTTTCAAACCAATTGAAGCATACAATTTTCCCTTGAGAGAAATTTTCTTTAGATCCAGAAAATAATTCTATTCATTAAAAAATATAAAAATAAAAGTCGATTGAGAACAACTGAACAAGGCACGAGTTGTTTATGCCATTAGTACCTCCTAACCGTTACATGGAAAAGACAAAAGAGTGAGAAAAAAGCCGTTACAGAAGCAGTGAAGCATTTCAGTGCAGTAGTACTTAGCTTAGCTGGGCTCCAAGAAAGGAGTAATCTTTGCACAGTTGCACTCCTCCTAAGCAGCAGTGAAGAGCAAGAGACATAAAGACATCATAGGCACTACTACTGAAGTTTTGAACACAAACACCAACAAAGGCCAAGCAAAAAAAAAAAAAAAAAAAAAACACCATGATCTTCTTCCACACCAACCCCATCACCATTTTTCTCTTTCTTACTTCTCTCATTCTCTCATCCCACCCCTACAACTTCTCTGCAGCTTCTGATTCTGAAGTGGGTATGTTTCTCTTTCTCTATCATATAGCTACCGTTTTTTTTTTTTTAGTCATGACTTATGAGCAATGCAAACATATAATTGTCTCACTTCATCTTCAAGGTCTCTTATAAGGATTTTGCTGGTTTTTATTAGTTTATGTTTTAGATTTTAAGAATGGTTTCTTTCAATCGTCTGCATAGACACATACAAAGACAAAAAATCCAGCCTTTTCTTTTTGGTGGAAGTTCTTTTTTTGATCAAATCACATTTTGATTAATGTTGGCACTGTGATCAACACATTCTGGCAATTGCATGTATGCCAGATTACATTATACTCTTCTCTTTTCTTTAATGTTGCTGCAAGTTAGTTTTTTTTTTTCTTCCTGAATTCTGATTCAAATGTCTTATTCGCTTTAGATCACATTATCAAAAAGTACTATTTTAATTAACTCTCATGAAATCCGATTTTCCAGACAATGTAAAGTGTGCACTCAATTGTATTTCTTACCAAATAACAATTAATCTCACTATGACAAATCCTCCTTGTCCAGGATTTTCACTAAAACCGGTCAACCTTTTTAATTGTTGATTACCTAGGCTATCAATTAAGACAGTTGCCTTCTTGATTATTGCAATCTAAATATGAATGTGATTGAACTTTTTAAGCTACTCAGATCAGATGCAAATTATTTTAATAAAAAGATGAATTTGTTTTTACAGTAATTACCACTATAGTGGCACCACTGTCACATACACAGTTATTTAATTATTATATATATATGTTCTGTTCTTGCTTTGTAATTTTTATTTTTTATTTTTTCGGTTTACGCTTGAGAATAAAGTAAGTATTAGCTTCTTTCCTTCTTGTTGCATCGGTTCCAAGTGATGAGAAAAAAACAAGGAAACAATGTTGGAATAATAGGTTTGTTTCTGCACTTTCTGAAAGAAAGTCAAACTTTTTATCTTTCCAATGTTATTTTACTTGTCCTAGGATTGCCTACTCTTCTTTTCTTCATGTCTGAGAAAATAAGATTCTCTCTCTCTCTCTCTCTCCACATTTTTACTTCACTTTCTTTGTAAGATTTTATCTCTAAAGATACGGATGCATTTGGATGTTGGTCATTTGCATGACATTGGAATATAACATTTTGCTTCACCTAGTGATGGAAGGACTGTTGAATTCACTATATGTCAGCAAATGGGACTGTTATTAGTACTTATCAGCCATCCTATTTATGATATGGGAGAATAACAATTGGTGAGTGCTACATTCAGAAAGGATGAATAATTTTCCTTCAAAATGATCAGGAAGATAAAATGGGAAGTCTAAACACACTTGTAACCAGTTGGAGCCAGAGTGTAATGATGTAAAATCATAATATTCAGATCATGATTACTTCAATCACTGTATTTGAACAATCTTTTCATGCCTTACAGATGATGAAATACCATTTACTTACACCGAAGGAACTGGTAAAGGGCCAAAGAAATGGGGCCAAATCGATCCACATTGGAAAGCTTGTGGTAATGGGAAAATGCAATCTCCTATTGATCTTCTGAACAGAAGGGTGCAGGTTTTTCCTAGCCTGGGGAAATTAAAAAGGGATTACCAACCAGCTCCGGCTGTTGTGAAGAACAGAGGACATGACATTACGGTAAGCTGCCAGCCTGCCACTGAAGCTATACTTTGTTATCCTTTTTTCATGGTTGTGATTTTTATTATGTACCAATTCGGTTGATGCGTGCAAGCTTAATCTAATGAATGCTTGAGTTGCGTACCCCCCAACTTGGACCATTTGGAACCAGGACAAGTTAATCATTATGATTAACCTATTCGGTTTATATAAACATGCATCACATGGACAAATTCTATGATCCTTCTAAATCCTAAGCTTTAACTCCTTAAAGATGTAATAAACACACTCGTATGTGTGTGCACATGTACACACACACATATATATATATACTCTGATGACAGTTTTGTAGTAGTCATGATAAAACATTTCCATATAAATGGGTAATAGATGTACTAAATCAGATGAAAACTTTTGATTAATTTATTATCTGAAACGGATGTTTCATCAGGTGATGTGGAAAGGGGATGCCGGAAAAATTAACATAAATGGGACTGACTACAAGCTGTTACAATTTCATTGGCATTCACCATCTGAGCACACATTCAACGGATCAAGGTTTTTGTTTGCCTTCATTTCACATTTAATACATCTATGGGCTAATTGATTTTTGAACAACCCATCCATACATTGCTTTTGTACCCATACAAAATTCTGATCTTCTATTTTCAGGTATGACTTGGAGCTCCACATAGTTCATCTAAGCTCTAGTGGAGAGATAGCTGTTGTTGGAATTGTTTACAAATATGGCCGCCCTGATCCCTTACTTACAAAGGTATTTTGATGGTTTTCTATTCATTTGCTCTTTGAGATCCATAAATGCATATGCATGGGTGCACTATTTAAATCCATAGTTAGGAGATGGATGTTATTGGAACTATTATAGATTTGGCCCCCTAGCCCCTTTCTTTCAATGGAATTTTTAGATGATTTTCTCTTTCTGACTCTCTCACACACACATGCATATAGACTTGCGTATATTTTCGCACATAAGTATTATTCAGATAAATGCATACTTTTATATATTAAATGCACATAAAAAAATTACATGCATGCATGATCTTTTTAAGCTGTCAATACAGTAATGAACAGAGAGCTCAACACATAATTGAGGGACTTAACATGACAAAAAATAACAAGAATTTCAATTTTGAAAAATTCATTTGTGTATTGTAATATCTGCTTGACATTTATTTCAATTACATTTTCACTACACTTGAATCATTAGAAGAGTAGTATTCTTCATGAATTTATCAAAATCTTAGTTTTAAGTGTGATTATTTCTTCCTACAAATTTTCTTGGTTATTGATTTCTTTATGCCCTTCCCCCTTTTTCTGAAGCTGTTCCACCACATAAAGTCAGTTGGAAAACAAGAGAGAGATTTGGGGATCTTTAACCCAGGAGCTATTAAGTTTGGGAGCAGAAAGTATTACAGATACATTGGTTCTCTTACAGTTCCTCCCTGCACTGAGGGTGTCATTTGGACAATAGTCAAGAAGGTCCTTCACTAAGCACACAATTTTCTTGACCAATAAATGCAATATTGGTTTTGTTTTCTTTTTCTTTACTCCACATATGCACTTTCCAACATACAACTTCTCTTTATAGGTAAGGACAGTTTCAAGAGAGCAAGTGAGAGCATTAAGGGAAGCTGTTCATGATGTAAGTGTTTCTGAACTGGGATAACATAATTTTGATTAAATACTCCACAGAAATTAAGGATATGCAGGACTAACCTTAAGGAATAATGATGTAATTATAATCTTTTGTTATTAAAAAAACATCTGAATATGAGTTCCAAATCTTACCTAAGCATTTCAGGCAATTTTTAACAAATAATGTATTATAGCTAATTGGCAAGTTATTGCGCTAACCTTGTCTATACCACCCCCACCCACCCCCCCCCCCCCCCCCCCCAAAAAAAAAAAAACTGTCAGATGCAAGATGATTTTCAATATAGAATATACTAGTTGATTTAATTAACATGTCTTTTTGGTATTGAAATCTCTGGAGTGGATGGTCCAATACAATTATACATCCAATATACTAAAGAAGTCTAAAGAAGGCATTTCAAAGTAGGAGTGGTTGCCACCACCTGCTTTTTAGAAGAAGTCATAATGGCTGTTCTGAGATTTGAAAGATAATTCCAATGATGAAGCTTTATTCTTGACCAATATAGTTGTCATTTACATGAAGCTACGCTTTCGGCTTAATTTACTGAAACCCTTACGGCTGATGTTTGGATAACCTTTTTTGCAAAGAAAAATTATAAACAATTAATAATTAAGTTGCTTTCAAACTAAAAACCAAAAAGAAAAGTGGTAAGCCAATCCGTAACGTGCCTTCTGTTCACTTTGGTATGTATAGTATTTAAAAAAAAAAATTTTTTGGTATTACACATGCACCCAATGGGTTTTGAACCCAATGAGAGAAGGAAGTATTAGTTGAGCTATAGCTCATAATATATATGTTTGAAGTGTACTGGAAAATTATAGAATACTTTGGGAGTACCAAAATATATGTGTACTCCCCCTCTCACATGAATTGTGAGTTCTACCATAAATTTAATTAGTGGAATCACTATTATATGAGAGGTAGAAGTACACAATTATGGTACTCTTAGAGTAATCTATAATAACTTGAAGGTACATGGACTGGTTCTTCTATTACGTTTACTGCTGGTCTTTGGCAAAGCTACTTACGGCACTTCATTTGAGATATTTAATGCAAGAACGAGTAAATACATTAGTCATAAAGCAAAGGAAACTGTACAAAAACTAGCAGGTGATGGAGACAATGTTACAGAATCAATTTTCCTCAAAGTGCTGGTTCACTTTAAGTTAATGTGTTTATTTTGTTTTTACCAAGGGGAATTTGATTTTTGCTTTGTTCTTTTTCCAGGGATTTGAGGCAAATGCAAGGCCAACACAGCGATCCAGTGAAATAGCAGTTGAGTTTTACACACCAAAAGAGAATGGAGGTTCTACTTAGGTTTCTATAATTTGAAAATAAAATTAATACTTGAAGAACCACATAACTGCATTATCTCCAAAATAAGAGATTTTTATACACACCAACTAGAACACCTTCCCTGTGTTAAGGGATTTTTGTTCTCTATACAAAGAACTTGTTATGCGCATGTTCAGCAGGTAAAAGAAATAAACATCCAAGAAGTGACATTTCTGGTTTGTTTTTAAGTTAATGCTACACCATTTGAAATATGAAATAAGGAGCAGTTTACCATGTGGTTCATACATACATCGTTACCATTCATCATTCCCTCGAATGGATTTCTTCATGGTTGTTTGTTTGGAGGTGTGTCTTGTTAAAGAGTGACAAAACAAGCGCAGAATATGGACATGCAATATTGTGGCAATCCATGTAGTGCCAAGCATTGCCCTTTAAAATTTGGTTAAAGTGTTTTGGTCAGCTTGTATCACTTCTTGTTTGTAATTGCTAATAACAAAAACTGAGGCAATAACGTAAATTGCTTGTCAACAAAAGGGCATTCATATGGGATTAAGCACAGAAGAATGCTTTTTACTAATGTTTGGGTCAACTATCAATCTTCGACATTGTCTCATTAATATGACTTTAAGGGCTTTTATTAGGATAAAGTTTAGTTACAAAATTAATTGTAGCCCAAGATTACAACTTTGCTCAATAAAATAAACAATACTATATATTTTGAAAATTTAACTGTTGAATTGCATATTCTTTACACTTTAATACACATGTTAAATTTTATATCAATCGGATATTATATACTATAAGTTTATATTTTATGCATAATTTTAAAATACAAACACTAGCAATTTTAAAAATTTATTGATGGCATAGCATGGAGACTATAAGAATAATATGTAATTTAATAGTAGAATTCTCAAAATTCACCACTAATAAAAAATATTAAGTAAAGTTGTAGTTTTAGACTACAACCAATTTTGTAGCTAAATTTTGTCATTTTTATTATCTTACATCTATTTTTTCATATCCACTTTTATTTATATTTTAAATGCGGGGATATTTTTTTCCACTTTTTAAAATGTGTACATTTTTATATCAATTGTAGACGTGTAAAATAATAAAGGTAAAAGTGTGAGAGAATATTTTCTCATGACTATAATTGGTGGGTTCTAGCTAGTTTATACTGGAAAGTCTTTTATCCCTGGTCTATGTTGAAACTAAGGAAGAAAAAACGCCTTAAACCTGTGACTAAAAACATTTCGTAATCCAAAGATTGATTCCATAGCTCATTGTTTAGTAGCTGAATAACTTGAATGGGAAAACATGCAGATTGAGAAGCTTGTCAACAAAACATTTACACATGAACATCATTGTAATATGAGTAATACTTGTACACACAAATTGTTTTACACAATTTTATACACAATCCAAAAAACAACTAAAACAATGACTTAAAGTAAGAAGTTTTATATAAAGAATGCTTGTAGAGTCTAAACTCAATTAAAAATATATATTAAAATAATGTCTCGGAAAATGTGAGCAATAATTTTTTTCAAATAAAGAGTCAAAAGTTTTAGTTTTATATAGATTAGTCGATGTTCCCGTGATAAGCGTGTACAATTCATGAAAATTTTAACAAGAAATTATTCATATGGCTCATATATAATACTCATTATATGTTATAATAATTTGGGAATTAATATTTAGACACAAAATAAATTTTTTCATTGCATTTAAAATAAATCATTTATCAAAATGGAATTTATCGTTCTTTATATCCCAAAAATGTTTTTGATTGATTATATACTAGATTTTACAATAATTATCATTTTAATCTGCAAATCAAACAATCCTTTAAAAAAATTATTTTCATTTTTTTTTTTTTGTTGCAAAATATAGTAGTTTTGATAATGATCATCACTACAAGAAAATCGAATTATTGCGGCGGGTTTTTTGTGGCGGTTGCGAAAACTGCCACTATATATCACATATTGCGGCGCTTTTTTTGGCCTGCCCCTATAGATGATATATATATATATATATATATTGTGGCGTTTCATTGGACTGACACAATATATCAAGCCTTTTGCAGCGTACTACAATGGCGCTATATAAACCGCTGCAATATACATGTTTTAGCGGTGTTAGAGTTAGCTATAGCGGCACTCCATAAACCCGCTGCAATAAATATACCCTTTTGCGGCATACTACAGCGGTGGTATATAAAACCGCTGCAATATATATTTTTTGGCGGCGTTTGATTTAGTTATAGCATTGGTATTATCAAACTGCCACAATTTGTCTTTTTGCGACATTTTTTAGTTATAGTGGCGGTTTAAGCGACCTTTGCAATAAACTTGTTAATTGCCCAAAAGTCCAATTTTTTTCTCCTTTTTTTTGTTTTTTTTTTTTTCTCATTTCCCTCACATAAATTTATCAATTTAGACCACAACCTTTTCATTTCTCATTCGTTTGTCTCCCTCTAAAAAAAACACTCTCTGTCCTTCTTACTCTTAAATTAAAATCTCACGTCATTGATCTCAAAACCCAACGATCGATTTTCCCACCACCGCCACACATTCTCACTCTCAAACCCTAGACTAGGTCTGTCTCTATTAGCACTCACCGATGCCATTAGCCGATTGAAGCCCCAAAAATAGCCATTGAGGCTTGACTGGGAATATAGGATTAACTTTCAACAACATGTCCACAACTCACCCCACGACTCATCATTGGACCCAACTGACCACCACTTCCACAACTACCAATCACCACGGTCCACCATGGAGGGACGAGGCAAAAAGAAAGAGACCTATCAAGAGAGCGACCCACTAAAAGAGAGACATTGATTTGAGCGAAAGAGAGAGTGAAGCACCGATCTTTTGAGAGAGAGACATCGATCTGAGAGAGAGAGAGAGAGAGTTAGAAAGTTAGTATGAGATGGAGGACATTGAGACATATTTGGGCCTGATTTTAAGCAAAAGTGAGAGATAGAGAGATCAGATCAATGAGTGGTATGTTCGAAGAGCGAAGAGCAAAGATGGCAATGCTTAGTCATGGAGTTAGAGAGAGATCTAATAATTTTGGAAAACAAAGAGAGTGGGAGAGGAAGGATTGCAAATGTCTTAGGTAGAAAAGTTGGAGAATTAGTTTGAGAAGGAGATTTTAGGGATGAAGTTTTTTTGAGTGTATGATTGTGTGAGAAAATGATTAATAAAATGTGGCCTTTTAATTAATTGTTATTGATAGAAGAATTTGTGTTATATTTTGTGGCCCTCTACAGTGGTGGTATTAATAGCGACATTTCTGTCACTTATAGCAGGGGGCTGGATAACGGCCGCAATACTTACTTTGTTGCGACGCTTTGTCTTAGTTATAGTGGCTGCAATAGACCTTTTAATTGCCCTCTGTTGTTTTGTCATTTCCCTCCCCTCCTCTTTTCATTTTCCCTCTAGCTCTAAGAAAGAAAAAACTCACACACTGTTTCACTCTTTCTCTCTATCTCTCACTCTCTCTCTGTGTCAAAATCTTTTTCACTCTCAAAATCTCCAGACCTCAGCTCACCGAAAACCCACTGCTACCCACCCAACTCGGCAGAGATCGAACTCGATGGAGACCCAAATCACCTCAAGCCCCCACCAATCTTGAGTAAGCATCTGAGTTTTTATTTGGCTTTATTTCTCAAATGGGTTTGCCTTAAATTTCAAAATTTTTTGTTGGGTTCTTGTAGTTTTGTTTGTTTGTTTTTTTTTTTTTTTCCAAAAAATTGATTGTAGGTTTGGATTTGATTTTTGAAGGCTCTCGTTGATGGGTTCTGCTTAGCCACTCGTGTGAACTTTAAAATCACCAAATATCCAAGGGCTAAACCACGTGAGAGGGAGAGACAAAGAGAGACCTTCGACCGGCGATCAAGCTGGAGCCGTCGACAACCACCATTTTTTTTGCCACCACCTTGCTACCACTAGTATGGGTTGGTTGTTGATGTTGTTGTTTTTTTTTTTTCTTTTTTTCCTTTGAATCATCCATGTGCAAGTCACTGCTTGAGTTTCATAGTTTGGTTTTATATTTTGGGGTTGCCAAATTTATGAAACCTTTGGTGGATTGCATAGAGTTGGTTGTGGTAAAATGCTCATATGATCAAAATTGGTTTTGCAATACTTTTAAGAATGCTATTCAGTTGTTTGATGAAATGCCTAAGAGGGATATATGGCTAGTGCTGTAATTGGATTTGGTTGTTTGATTAAACATGTTAAAATTCAAAGAAAGAAAATTTGGAAGAAATGATTGGTTAGAAAATGTAATTCATTCATTCTCAAAGACTAGATTAGAACTTATATACAAAAAAATAAAGCATGACCAACTCTGTACGTTTATTCACACTAAGACTAACTCTACCACTAACTCTCACTAACCAATTATTACCAATAATGTATGTAAACAATACAAATGTAGTTTTGAATGTTAAGTATAAAGAGAACTAAGCTACAAGATGTATAATTGCATCATTCGCAAACTGTTACATATGCTATGTGGATTTGATTGTAGTTTATGTTCTTTTGAATTGCTAGGTGAGTTGTGGTGTGGGGTGGGGGTTGTTAGGGTTATCAATTTGTTGATTTTCTGGTATGAAGGATTATAAATTTTGAAGCTTTTGATAGTGGAGGTAATTAAGTGTGTATGAAAGTAATGGTACAACAGGGGAATTTCTTTGATTTGCCAAAAGACTTGCACAACATTACATCATTGTTAGTATGTTTAATTACCCTTTTTAATTAATGCTGCATGCATCACTTATTAATGTTGTAGGATTGTAAATACTCTAAATTTGATGGATAGTTGATGATTGTTGCAGTTACTTTATGAACTAAGCTCCAACTTTAGATGCTTACATGCTGATGGATAGTTTTGGCTAACATTCTTAATTAGGCTAATTTGAGAACGCAATAAACTATATATTAGTTTCAAATTTGAGAATGAACTTAGTTTTATACATATTCTTTCCTTGTTGGCAGATTGCTAAAAGAAGAAGCATTACAAGTTCGTGTGATCAAAGCAAGGAAATTTGTTTGTGTTAGACTCTCACTCACACTCTCTCTCTCTCTGTCTCTCTCTGTCTCTCTCTCTGTCTCTCTCTCTCTCTCTGTTTGCGATGGGTTATTGAATTGGGGTAAGCAGGTGGCTTGCATGGAGTTATGAGGTGGTTTTAGCTGATATTGAGAGTGTTGATTGTATTGTGTAATATTTGATGATTCTTATTGAGTTGTTTTTATTTGATTAGTTAATTTTAGAGGCTTCTCTCTATCTTTTTCACACATGAGGAACACTAAAATGAAATGGGATATTTAAAGAGATGTCCATTCCTAAAGAATATTGCTAGTAATGATGTTATAGTTACCAAATGTGTTGATAACTTCTCTATGTGTTTAAATTTGTTGTTTTCTTAGGAACATAGCTGAAAATGCATGATTAAAGATGATTTGTTTCTTAACTTAAAGTGAAATGAACTAAATGAAATATGTGTTAACTCTTGGTTTGTGCTTTCATGAACTCACATTATAAGTGTTTCTTGTAAACCACTTTATAGCAATTGATAAGAGGTGGATGAAACTTACCAATAAAAGGTCGCAAGAATATTTAGGAGTCCAACAATTTCTGAATTTTGCATCTAACCATGCACAATTGGATGGAATGTTTTCATGTCCGTGTAAAAAATGTGTGCATACAAATTCGTGGCCTACAGATGTTGTATAGGGTCACTTAGTGTCACATAGGATTTGTAGGGGTTATGACCCTTAGGTTTTTAATGGGGAATCATCGTTTGCAAAGACTTCTATTGAAATTCCTAATAGTCGTGTAAAAAAAAACCAATAGAGTATGCCGATCTTCGTGACATGTTGCATGACATGTTCCCCATACATGATATGGCATCTAGGCCAATGGAAGAAGTCCCTAGTGTGCAACAACTCACAGAAGGTCCTTGAGAAGGTCTTAATGAAGATGCATTTCAATTATGAAATTGCTTGAAGATGCCAATCAACCTTGTTATGAAGGTTGTAAGCATTTTAGTAAATTGTCAGCCATTGTGCATTTGTACCACATGAAGTGTCTTAATAGTTGGACCAACAAATCATTTACCATGTTATTGAAATTTTTGCTTGATTTTCTTCCTTCAAATGCTATGTTGCCAAACTATTGTTATGAGGCTAAGAAGATTATTAAGGATCTGGGTTTGAACTATGAGAAGATTCATGTTTGTCCTAAAGATTGTGTTTTATATTGGAAGGAGAATGTCAACCTTGAAGCTTGTCCAAACTGTGGAGTTTCAAGATGGGAAAATAATGAGTCTAAAGGTCAACAAAGTACTCATGCTCCCCCCAAGAAAGGAAAAAAGAGAGCTGCAAAGATCCTACGGTAGTTCCCCATAAAGCCAAGAATGAAACGACTTTTTATGTCTCCTAAAACAGCCAATCAAATGAAGTGGCATGCCAATGGTTGTGTGAATGGCAGATTATTGAGGCATCCAACTAATTCTAAAGCTTGGAAATCATTTGACTCTAAGTACATAGAGTTCTCATCCGAGCCTCATAATGTGAAGCTTGGATTAGCAGCCGATGGATTCAACCTATATGGAAATATGAGTACTAGTCATAGTATGTAGCCTGTCATTTTGATCCCACACAATCTTCCTCCATGGATGTGCATGAAAATGTCTTATTTCATGTTATCATTATTGATTCCCGGTCCAACCGTTCTCGGGAATGTTATAGATGTGTACTTACAACCCCTAGTAGAATGAGTTATGGGATGTTAGAGTAGAAATGTTCAATGTGTCTTCCAAACAATCATTCCAAGTGCATGCTGCATTATTGTAGACCATAAATGATTTTCCTGCATATGGTGATATCTCAGGTTGGAGTACCAAAGTTGCTCTTGCATATCCCTCTTGTAACTATGATAATCAATCTCGTTGGTTAAGATATGGAAGAAAATTTAGTTACATTGGACATAAGTGATTCTTGGATAGTGATCATAAATTCCGTAGGCAAAAAAAAATCATTTGATGGACATGTTAATATGAGATCAGCCCCTATTATAGTATCCAGAAAGGAAATCATGATTCAAACAAATGTTGTAGCCGACCATGTGTTTGGGAAGAAATAAGTTAATTTGGGCAATAAAAGAAAAGGAGCGGAGAAAGCCTTAATTGTGTGGAATAAGAGAAGTATATTTTCACCTTGCCTTATTGAGAGGACCATGTGTTGCATCACAATCTTGACGTTATGCATATTGAAAGGAATATAGTCGATAATATAATTGGCACATTGTTGAACTTGGATGGCAAGACAAAGGATAACTTGAAGGCACGCCAAGACTTAAAGGATATAGGTATAAGAAGTGAACTTCACTTGGAAAAGATTGGGACTGATCAGACATGTATGCCACATGCCTACTACTATATGAATGCTAGTGAAAATAATGGTTTTTTGCAAGTTTTGAAAGATGTAAGGGTGCCAGATGGTTATTCTTTAAACATCTCACATTTAACTCAAAGAACGCAAAATTAGTAGAATGAAGAGTCATGATAATCACATTTTAATGCAATAACTTTTTTCGATAGCAATACGCGAATCTATGCCCCTTGAAGTGAGTAGGCATTTAATTGGCTTATCTTGTTTCTTTAAGGAGATATGTTCCAAAGTACTAAATGTGAAGGAACTTAGGGCTCTTGAAAAGAGAATTGCAGTGACATTGTGTGAGTTGCAAGGATATTCCCTCCCTTTTTCTTTACAGTGATGGTACATCTAGTTATGTATTTGGCTAGCGAAGCCAAAGTTGCTAGCCTAGTTCATTATCGTTGGATGTATCCCATAGAGAGGTAACACATATAGTAACTTGGTCTATTTGGTTTTGTTTAACTTATCAATTTTCCGTTGTTGATCTTAGGTTTTCCAATAGGTACTTGTCAAGAATTAAGTCTTACGTGCATAATAAAACTTATCTAAAAGGCTTCATTGCAGAAGGGTATATAGCAGAGAAATGCTTAACATTCTGCTCACACTAATTTAAATATGTTGAAACTATGGTGAGCATTACACTAGATTCAAATTCATGGATCCAAGCACATCATTATGTGCTATTCAATTGTGAAGAAATCATCCCATTTCGTGAGTAAGTGATATGTCCTTGTGTATCCTTTCATAGCATTCTAATACAATCGCTTAACACTAACAAGTTTGTCTACACAGAGTACACATAGCAGAGATCAAGGCTAATTTCCCTTTTCATGTGACTAATGATGTTATTCAAAAACAGCACGAGGAGAAATTCTGTAGATGATTTAGGAAATATGTAAGTAAAGAATTTATATATATAGAACTATTTTCAGTTGTAACACTTTAGATAGCATACTTATAATAAAAGTCTTTCTCTATAACATATAGGTGATATCAATGGATGCCTCTGAGAAAAAGGAACTCTCTGATAAAGTTAGATGGCTTGCTCGATATCCAAATAATGAAGCAAAATGGTTTAAGTGTTATGTTATAAATGGTTTGAAGTTTCGCACCAAAGAACCTAAGGCAACTAGGAAAACTCAAAATAGTGGAGTTTGTGTTATTATTGAAGGTGGTGCTAGTTATTGTGGTGTACTAATTGATATTATTAAGTTAAACTACTTTGACAAGTATCGATATGTATAATTCAAATCTCAATGGGCTGACGTTATTTGTGGAAGAGAATGCAAAAAAGATGAGTTTGGATTTTCCCTTGTCAATTTTTCAAGATTGATACACATGGGTGATCGATTGATTGACGAACCTTATGTATTAGCATTTCAAGCTTCACAAGTGTTTTACGTGGAAGATGTGAGACATAAAAATTGGGTGGTGGTGGTCAAAACAAAACCTAGGGAGGTGTTTGATGTTGGTATTGACGCTTCACATGATAATGATGATGAAGTGGATACATATATGGAGAATGTCCCTTATAATGTAACTACTGATGATGGAAATGACAACCATGCTTGGGCTCGAGTTGATAAAGAAGGAACCATTTATGATACACCGTTGATTAGTGAGGATGAATTGCTTGAACAAGACTTTATCGATGATGAAGAGTTTAGTGATGATGTTTATGAGTCTAATGATGATGAGTCCAATGATGATGGGTCCAATGATGACGAGTCTAGTTAATACTTTTGTATCAATCATTATATTTTGCATTAATGATTAGAAGCTGTACTTGCAAACTACTTATATTTTGCTTCATTTTATAAGAACATTGAAGGATAAACTATTTTTTGGCATTCTATTTTATACTATCTTTCTTTATATATACATAGTGATCATTTAGGAAAGCTTTGTGTTTTTGGCAACTTTATTGAAAATGGTTATGGAAAAAAAAAATGCTATGAAGAGGGATCTTCTTTGCAGAATGGTGGTAGGGGTTGAATACAGGGAGTGTAGTAGAAATTTTGTTGTGGTTGCTTTGATGGTTTTTCTTCATTTTGGGATTTATTGGGTAATGTCAAAATGGGTGGTGTGTTTATTGTGGTTTATGAAAAATTGTTTTTTAACAGGCATGGAAGTAGCATTTTTTGGATTGGTAAGTCTGTAAGAGGGATCCAACAATCTAAACCATGATTTTGTTGGGATTTTTATTATCTAAGTTGATCCATATGATTATAAAATTGTAGGATTTCAAGATCTAACTATGATCAGCAAAGTAAAAGCATATTTCCTTCATATTTGACTAAAAGGATACTCCGATCATTCTTGAAGGAATGTCCTATGCCATTTTTCATTTTGTCCCAAAATCTTTTTGAAAGTTAATACTTGAACATATAGCATCTTTTTGTTATCCCTCATTTTGAGTTAAAGCAAAAGGTCACGTTGTAGAATAATTAGAGGTGAATATTTACATGTCTAGAGCAGTTCCCTTTCTATATGGAGATTTTTTGAAAAGAACTTCATGCTTAATTTAACATGTTCACTGGTACATGTACATACTATGGATGTTTGAATTTACCTTTTTTTGGGACAATATTTAGTGAGTCAATACAAAAAAGATTGTTTTTATGATCAATGGTGATATGTTATAAGACAACCTTATATATATATATATATTGCCTTAAGTTGGGGTCTAGACTTTCTTCTCAAACATGTTACAGCTATACATATTCATAGTTGCACTTTTCATTTCTATTTCTTTTAGTGTCATCACCTTCTATAACAAGAATGGGTAATTCTCAATTCTCAATTTGCATTATTGGAGGTGAGCCATGTTGTTTCTACAGGCCTCAAATAACAATTGCAAATACCTTAATACTCTTGCTAAGGTTCTTTGAGCTCATCCATGTTGAATTGTTGATCATGCAAGTGTCAGCGGGATCATGGGCAAGTTAAGATTTATTTTGTGTATGGTATTCTATGTCCTACTTTTTTGAAATTGCTAAATATCATGATTTCATTAGACTTTCAACCTTGTTTTCAAATGTTACTATGGAACATGGCTTAAGTTTGGCTTCTTAAGGAGGCAATCCTGTATCTCACCAATATGTCTTCTCATTGCTGATAACCAAGGTTCCTGTGCCAACAACATGATCAAAAGGACCAAGAAAGAACAAGTCCAACAAATTATTAAAGATATTAGGTAGTCCTCCTATCATCCTAAGTTGTTCTAGTAATTGTTTCAAACTTTGGTTTGGTGCTTATTACTATTTGAATGTGCTAATTAGGGAGTTCAAGGAGGCAAATAAGGTAGATAAAGTGGTAGTGCTATGGACTGCTAACACAGAGAGGTACACTAATGTGATTGAGGGGCTAAATGACACAGAAGAGAACCTCTTAGCTTCTGTGGAGAAGAATGAGGCAAAGATATCTCCTTCCACCTTGTATGCCTTGGCTTGTGTTGATGAAAATATTCCTTTCATCAATGGAAGCCCTTAGAACACTTTTGTTCCAGGTTTTTAAGCTCACTAGTCTTTTTTCTTTTTTTCCTTATTAAGTTAAATTCATTGTAATCAAGTTTGTAATGTTTCTTTTATCATTTTCAGGACTGATTGACTTGGCTATTAAAAGGAACAGTTTGATGTGCTTGGTGTTCGAGGACATTTTGTGTACAAAGAACTACATTTGAACAACCGCATTTTTTGCAAGTGTTAAAGGATGTTTTTAAACACTTTGGAACTTTTGTAATTATGGTATTAGCTTAATTTGAGCAGTAGTTTTATTCAAAGGACCATATCTTTTTTTGTTAATATTATGTTAGTTTGGAGACATTTGTGGTGTTGTTAATTAGTTACATTTGAGGTATTGTGTCAGTGGAGCTAAAAGTAGAGTTAAAACTATTACAAGTTCTTTGTAATAGGTCTGTGAACAATTTATTAGCAAAGAGTGGTTTTCAAAACCTATAGCGGCAGTCAAAAAGCGCCACTACAAGGTGCATATGTTTTGTTTTACATGAAGCCCTATAGCAGCGCTTATCGCTCGCTGCTAAAGGTTGTCACATATAGCTGCGCTTCTCGCCCGCTACTACAAGTGCAATTAGTTCGTTTTAATTGATGCCCTATAGCAGCGCTGTGTGCCCGTTGCTACATGTTGACACCAATAGTGGCACACCTAGCCCTCCACCACAAGTCTATTGACCCAAATTCTAACCTTATATGGCTACGGTTTTATGCCTGCCGCAATAAACCAAAACCGCCACCGCCACTAAAAGGTGCATATACAGTAGCGCTTTTTGTTACCACTGCAATAGATCTATTGCGGCTCTACAACATTGACAGGATGAACTACCGCAACAGAACCTGCCACTAAAGGTCAAATGTACCTTTAGCGGCACTTTTGGCCTGCTGCAATAGCCGTTTTTCTTGTAGTGATGATTGAAAATATTTGTCTCATAAGTGTAGTTGAAACAAAAAGAGTAAGCACAAGTGTAATCGCCCTCTATAAATGTTGGTAGATTTTTTATATTTTAATTCTTGCCAACAACATTACAAGAAAAACAAGCTATTGTGGCGCTCCAAAAGCTCCGCTAAAGGCACTTCTGACCTTTGGCAGCGGCTACTATTGTGGTGGTTAGAGGTGCCACAGTTGAGTGACGTAGTAGACCTATTGCGGCGGTAATAAAAAGCACCGCTATCTAAGTACCTTTTAGCGGTGGATTTGGTTTATTTTGGCAAAATTCAAAAAGAAATGAAAATGAATAATAATAATATATGTGTGCTGCATATCTATTACCTTCTAGATCAAAATTTTGAAAAAAAAAATTAATATTAGATATATTGATTAAAAAAGAAGAAGAAGAAGTAGCAGCAATGTGAAGGGGCACTTGCAAACACACAAAAGAGAAAAAAGAAAACTACATTAAAATGAAAATATAAGGGTAACATTACTTGAAAGACCTTAATATTTTATTTCTTTTTTAAAATTTAATTTTCTATTAATTAGGATTTTTTATTATAAAATGCTTTACGTAAAAAAAAAAAAAAAAAAAAAAAAAAAAAAAAAAAAACTATATCTAAGGGCCTAGATTTGATGGTTATTTTTGGCTATTTTAATTTTTTAAGCCTATTAGGATTAATTGAATTTAAACTTTAAATAGTTAGTATGTAAGTATATTTATTAAATTAATTATTAATTAGGAGGACACGATTAGGGCTAATATGGGCCATATCCCCCCTGTCCAACGGGAATTTGTCCCTACTCATGTTATATTCTTTTTTTTTTAGTAGAAACGATAATATATTTTATTTATTTAAAATCACTTTATATAATGGGAAATAAAAAAGGAGGGCATTCTTTTAACCAAACAATTACTTCCTTAATCTCTTTTGCAACACTAGCAAAAGCTAGAGTAGCATGACCTTGTATTAGAGAAAAAAAAAAAAAAAAGCAATTAAGCCAATTACATAATGCCATGTCAAAATTTAGTGACAAATTTCAAATTTACGTGTCATTGAATTCATTAAATCAAATGATAACATGTGTCATCCAAGATAATATCACATTGGGAAATTACAATTTAAAATTTGCCACATGTTATTTGGCCAACAAAATAAAGATAAATTTTCTATTCACAATTTTTAGACGTAAAAGTTCTGTCTCAAGAACACTAAAAAAACATTCAAAGAAATTCATTCAAATCATTCTTCCAAAACTTGAAGTTGCATTGGAATTAAGCTTAAAAGCCTCCAAAAGCCCCAAATCATTGAAAATCTATGGATCAAACATCTAAACTAAAGCCCTGAAGAAATTACATCCAAAAGCCTTCAAACTCAAAGAATCTTCAAAGAACTCGACGAATTAACACTCAAAGAATGACAAATCTCTAACAAGTTCATAGTCAACGATTGTTGGAAAAACCATTCAGTCCATCTTCCAACCAAAGTGAAGAAGATCTCATGTTCACGTCAAGATTACAAAAAAATAGAATCAAGGGATTACATTTTTGTAAAAGAATAAAAATATAAAATTGCGCTCACTTATTCTAAAAATACAAATGTATATTTGTGAAGTTCTTTCAATTATTTGATTTTTAAACTTGAGAATTTTGTGCTTACAAACCTATTTTGATTGTAGTAAAATCACTATCATTTAGGTTCATTACTAACAACATTTTTATTATACATCAACCATAACATATCAAATCAACAAGTGTGAAAAATATTTTGAACCTATACTTTACGAACGCTCATATATAGTCACCACCAACAATTGGTAGAAGGTAGCAGTAGCTACATGACAATCACTAAACAGTGGGTCAATTAAAACCTCATAATTTGTAAGGCCTTGATGTGCAAACAAGATAGGACTCGACATTATTTGTTGAATTTTTTAAACAATCCTGAACTTTTAAGGCAAATTTTGAAAAATATGCAGACTCTAATTATTTAAATCTCAAAAAAAGTCAAAACTATATCCACCATACCGTAAGGATTTGTCTCTCAAATTTGTCAATGTCATTAGGATTTTCGTTAAATATTATTTTTTTAAAAAAGTGAAATTCTTTTTTTTTTACTAAAAATCCTAACAGAAGGGCATAGACTGCTTATTAACAATAAAAGACATAAAGAGAAATCATTTTTAATGTTTAAGATTTGTTTCTAGTTATATAAAAAGAAATGTTATATACACAACATTTTCACAACAAATTTTAAGTGATAGATTGTTAATTACTAGTTGTTATTGGTGGCAAAAAAAAGGAATTTCAAATGGTGGATTCAAATTGGAATCAATAATAATTTACTACCTAAAATTTGTTGTGAAAATGTCGTGAATGTAGTAATGCTCTTAAAGAAAATGTTTAAGATTTAATAGGACATTGCAATTGTATCATATTTAAGGATTCGGATTAGGTGCCATGTAGTTGTGTGAGGAAAAGGTTGAGAGAAGGTAAAATGGTAAAAAAAAGTTAAGTTTTGATCTAAGGATTGAAATTAAAAGTAAGTTTTTGAACTTTCAATCTTAGCTATCAAAAGTGCTATTGCATGGTGCAATAGCTCTCAATCCCATATTAATTTAATGGTGGATTAAGGGAAATTTGTCCTAGCAATTGATTTATTCTTTTATTTCAAGCAAAATTTATCTTAAATCTTTCATCTCTTTACATGAGCAATGACAAGTTGATAACTGAACGTCTTAACCTTTTGTTAAAATCAAATGTCATACTTATCTCACGTAAAACTTTTTTGTGGAAGACCACGTCAATCTTTTTACCTTAAAATTGTCCATAAACAACAAAGTAGAAACTCAAATCCTGATCACAAAGCTAGCTTAACAAATCAAATTTAAAACATATAATTTGTATGAATTTCAATTTAATAATATTTGTTAGAACGAGTTTGTAGACTGTACCTTTTCCAAATAAAAGAAAAACATGTTGAAGTTTCTTTCAAAGAAAGAATCTTCTCTAATCCTTTATATGATTGTTCACAAAACCATCCACATGTATTTAATCACATTTCTCATTAAATCATTTAAATAAGTAAAGTACACGTGGATACTCTTTTTTTTATTTTTATTTTTTTGGTGAAATGGATATTGCATTAAACATTAACTGGCCAAAATGGCCGAAGTAGCAATGGTAAGTCTGCTATAATACAAGCCATTGGTATCTGATATTACAAAAGAGTTTATATCATAAGATGGAGGGGTTTCAAAAACCACAAAATCCTCATCTTGAGACAGTCCCCTCCTAGCCAAGGCATCAGCACATAAATTAGCCTCTCTAAACACATGTTGCACCTTGATCTGATGAAAGCTGCTTAATAGTAGCCTACAATCATTGAAAAGGGGAGAGAAGGGTCTGTTAGACACTGACTCAGCTTGCAAAAGATCAACAAGGATTTTTGCATAAAGTTCAACTTCTAAATTTTAGATTCCCAATTGTTTTGCCAGAGGCAACCTGTCTCTAATGGCCCAACATTCTAATATGACACTCGTAGCAACCCCTATGGATCTAGAAAATCTCTTCACCCATTTTCTAGAGCTATCCCTTATGACACCACCTCCACCAGTTTTCCCAGGGTTACCTTGCGATGCCTCATCTGTGTTTAGCTTTAGCCAATCCCTTGAGAGATTAATCCATCTAACCTAGATTGCAACCAAGCAATTTCGCTTCCTGATTTTCCCCACATAATAAAAGTACTCTAAAGCTTGGTTAACACAAGATTTGTGAAGGGAGAGGTCTGAGGGAGCATTTTCGAAACACATCTTATTTCTATGTTTCCAAAGAGACCAAATGGCAAAAGGGAAGAGAATTCTCCACGGTATGGATGTTTGATGGAGTTCTTGGCTTAGGCAGTTAACTTTAAGCCAGTCAGACATATTAGTAACACCGGACTGCCTCAAACCAAGGGGAGTTTGGATTCTGTCCCAGAAGATTCGAGCAAATTCACAGTCACATAACACGTGGATTATATTCTCCTCCTACCTATTGCAGATAGGGCATAGGCTACTACAACTTATTCCCCGAGAGGCCAAAACCCCTCTCACTGGCACGGTGTTATGGAGACAAAGCCACAGGAAGTGGATTATTTTAGGGAGTGAGTCAATTTTCCATATCCACACTTCACAAAAAGGGGATTCTTGGGAATGTTTCGAAGTGGCTAAGCGATAGGCAGAGTTAGTGGAGAACTCACCATCCTTGAATGTAATCCACATAATAGAATCCTCATCCGTGCCAAACATTTGGACATGAATAGCTTTAATACTGTCTTTGATGTGTTGGGGGAGATCAAAAGAAATTAAGCTCCAATTCTAAAATGATTTTGGTTCAGATTAGTCACCTTCAACTCACTCTTTGCTGAAGGTAGGGGTCTTTCAATAAGTTCCCTAAGCGAACTTCCCTTTATCCACTTGTCTTGCCACACTTTAGTTTTTTCCCCATTCTCAATTCTCCACCCAATGCCATCAGAAAAGGTTGCAAATCCAAGCTTGATTGCTTGCTAGTTTGGAGAGGAAGACAATTTATCCGAATCCTATGACCTCCTTATAGAGGCTGCACAATACTTATTCAAAATAACTTTTGCCCACAAGAAATCCGTCTCTTGGAATGTTCTCCAATTCAATTTTGCCAGCAAAGCAATATTCTTTCCTCTAGCTGCTTGTATCCCAAGTCCCCTTTCCTCTTTGGATTTTATTATTTTGCTCCACCCCACAAGGTGTATTTTCCTTTTCTCATCCGTTGTTCCCCACAGAAAGTTCCGATTAACTCTATCCAATTTCTCACACAAGTGCATAGGGAGGGTTAAACCTTGCATCACGTAATTAGGAATAGCTGACATAACTAACTTGACCAGGACTACTCTACCAGCAAAGGAAATGTAATTTGCTTTCCATCCTGCCAGTTTTCTCATCACCTTTTTAACCACAAATTTGAAACGATTTCTATCTGAGCCTTTGTGCTTAAGGGGAAGGCCTTGATATTTTCCAAAATTAGAAGTGGACTAGATTCCAAGTTCTTCACAAACCTCTTCTCTCTTTACTTGATCCACGTTGGGAGAGAAATAGATTCTAGATTTATCCACACTCACTTTTTGGCCTGATTCAGAGCAAAACACTTGCAACACCTCCAATATGGCTTCGTAAGCCTCCTCCGTGACCTTTGCAAATAAAATAAGATCATCTGCAAAAATAAAGTGGGAGATTCCAAGGTTCCCCCGTGAGGCCTTAAGGGGAATCCAGCTACCTTCCACACACTTACCTTCAATGAGATGAGTGAGGAATTCCATACACAGTATAAATAAGTAGGGAGATAGGGGGTCTCCTTGACTGATGCCACGAGAGGGGTGGAAACTGTCCATCTTGCTTCTATTTACCAGAATCGAAATACTTGTCGTAGAAACACAACTCATGATAAGTTTGGTAAGGTGTAGGGGGAAGTGGAAAGCTTGGAGTACTTTGTGGATAAAGCTCCATTCTAATCTATCGTACGCCTTTTCCAAGTCCACCTTGATGGCCATATACCCATCCTTGCCCTTCTTTCTATCTAACGCATAAATCATTTCTTAGGCGATTAGGACATTATCCAAGCCTCTCCTTCTAGGAATGAAAGCGGCTTGCACGGGTGAGATAAGATTGCCTAGATATAGTTTGATCCAGCCCACAATAATCTTCAAGATCACTTTGTAAATGGAATTACACAAGCTGATAGGCCTTTAATGTGAAAGGATCTTTGGGCATTAGCATTTTGGGATGAAAGTAATAAGGGTTTCATTAAGATATTCCAAGATGCAGCATTGGGCAAAGCAATTTTTAATTTCATCACAAACTGATTGTTTGACGTCATGCCAGAAGTGTTGAAAAAATCCAGCAAGGAGTCCATCTGGTCTAGGAGCCTTAAATGCCTTTAGGGCCCACAATCCGACCTTGATATCCTCCTCCAATACCTCCCTTCCAATCCTTTCTTGCTCATCTTCTGAGAAAAAGCGAGAAGAGAAGCTAGAAATGGGAGAATTGAGGCAAGACTTTTCCAAATCCGTGGAATAAAGATCATAAAACCTTCTGTGTATGTGTTCCCTGACTTGATCTTCCTCAAACATCCACTCCCCTTTTCTATTTTTAATACCTCTAATTTTATTCCTATGTCTATGAACAATAGTGGATAGGTGAAAATACAAAGTATTTCTGTCTCCAAAAGCTGTTGCATTTAGTCTAGACTTAAGGGCCCATAATTCCTCCTCTTGAACTAGGATAGTTGCATATTCTTCAATCAATTTCTTTTCCAATTGGATCATAAACTCATTTGGATTGTTGGCAAGGGCTTTTTAAGTTCCATTAATTCTTGGAAGGACCATTTTCTTCCTCATAAACACATTGCCAAACACATCCGAATTCCACTTTTTAGCCCTGACAGTAAAATTCATGGTTGCCTCTAAAAGGCCAATCACTTCTACCCAAGCACCTTAAACAACCTTCGAGAATTCAGGATGAAGCAGCCTCATTGTTTGAAAACAAAATGGCCGATTGGATGCATTAGGAGGAGGCCTGAATAAATCTACCAACACAGGGCAGTGATCAGAAAAGGTTCAAAGAAGGTGAGTTATAGTTGCTTCAGGGTACATTCCACTCAGAATTAGCAAAGCATCTATCAATCTTTTCCAATATGAAATCTGAAATAGGCCTCTTGTTAGTCCAGGTAAACCTTGGGCCAGCAAAACTAAGATCAATCATATTACAGCTATCCAGACAATCTTTAAACTCTAAAACTCTATTGATGTTCACTTGTCTACCCCCATACTTATCCTCCCCACACAGGACTTCATTGAAGTCCCCCAACATAAGCCAGGGTAGATTGTGAAGCTTAGCTACTTTAGATAGATTTGACCAAAGTAATCTTCTCTTCGCTATTCTAGGACTAGCATATATAGTAGAAATAAGCCAAGAGTGATTAGTGGAGCATACCTTAATAGTGGCATGAATTTCTTGTTCTATGGAAGCCAGCAGGTTCACTTCAGCATCCTCTTTCTTCCAAAGGATCCAAAGGCCGCCCGTGAAGCCAATGGTGTCTGTTGTGATGAACCCATCAAAAGGAAGGCCCTCAATTATCCTACCTGCTCTGTCACCCCCTACTCTTGTCTCGGTGATAACCATGATGGAAGGACGGTGATTGATCGCCATCTCAAAAATTCTCCTTGTAAAATCAGGGTTTAAAGCCCCTCTGTAATTCCACATGAGTATATTCATCTTGACGAATTGACCTAATGGAATCCTAATAGGACTAGGATTCAAGGTGGCCACTTCCACCATGCTCCAACCCATCCTCCATAATAGGTCCTTACCCATTATCCAGTCCGATTTCCTTATCATCAAGTACTTGAGGATGTCGAGGATGTCCTTCTTGCAACATATCAGTAAATTGCAATTTTGAACCGGTGTTAAGATCTATACTAGCTTCAGGATTGGATGATTTCCCATGTGTGCCGATGTCGACCCCTAAAGTCCACTAATCTCCTTTCCTGAATTAACCATCCTGATTCGTCATAGTGAGAAACCACTAATGGCGTTCGTTGCTTGTTCAACCTCTCTGCCTCTTCCTAAGATATCAGAGGAATATCCGTGAGATATTTCCACCACGGATTGGGTGTGATGCCCCAAGTTGTGTGATCCGAGTCCAGGTACCCCGTCCTACAGCTTTCTTAGGTAAGTGGAAACATGGTCTTCCATGCACTCCTTAATCCCTCCTCTACCCAGCCCATGGTGTCCATTGGAGCAGCTCTGATCTAGACTATTACTTCGTCTGGCACTTGAATCACCTTGCCCCTGCACCTTATTGCCTAACCTTGCCACGAATTCCGGTTCAAATTCCTGGAATTTGTTTCCATTAGTTCTGATACTAGAGCTTCCAAAGGTAAAGGAGAGCTAGCCTTGAATGGAGTTAGCACCGAAGCTAGAATTTTGCCTTTTGAGAGATTTTGAGCTCTTAATACCTAGCCCCTTTGTAGTTCTACTCTTAGTGGGGTGAGTGGCTTTACCCCTATAATCCTTCATATTGGCCTCAGAATCTCTTCCCAACGTTCCCTGACATAAAGCCATTTCATTTTCTAATTCAAATTTCTCTTCCCCAGGCGAGTGACGTGTCAACTTAGTAAGCATAAAGCCATGTTGCGTATCATCTGGATCTACCCGTTAGGGCTCCTGTGTTGACTTGTCCTCCACCACATAAGGATTATCAAAATGATTACCCAATCTGCCCTTGCTACTTTCCTTGCTAGGATCCGACTTAGTTATTGACCTGTTTCGTCCATTTCAGGCTAAGCCCCTTTTTCTTGTAACTAGCATCCATGGACCAAAGTGCTAATCCAACTGGTCTTCATGATCCCAATTTGAATGGGTAGTTGATTCTTCCTCTTCCCCAAGCCTTTTCCCTTGTTCTGCCTACTTAACACGGTAGCAACAATTTTCTAGCTTATGGCCTAATCTCCCACAACAAAAACACAGCATAGAGATGCCCTCATACAGCACTTGTTGATTTATACAACCCACTCTGACCCATTTCTTAAGTGGCTTCTCAAGGTCAATCTGTATGCAAAGCCTAGAATAGTTACCTCTGGATTCTGAAACTGTGTAAGAATCAATGTAAAGCACCGGCCCGATAGCTTCACCTATTTTCTTAAGCACTTCCCTATCATAAAATTCAATGGGAAGCTTAGGTAATTTGACCCATACTGCCACCGATGATAGCTTGTCTTCAAATGCCTTAAAATATGGCTCCCAAGGCCTAATTGCAAGAAAATGCTCCCCCACAAACCAAGGACCTCTGCGAAGAACCTTGTCATAGTCCTCAAAGCTACTGAATCGTATTAAGAAAAAATCCTTTTCCAAATTCATGCAATCCATTCTAGCCGTTGGTTTCCATAATGCATTGATCTTGAAAGTCAGGTAGTTGAAACCAACAATCCTACCAAAGACTTTCACTATCAAGGCCTTCGACCATGGCTCTCTGATACACATTTTTGTTTCCTTGGATAGCTTAACTTCAACCATGCCTTCAACAAAAGGATCTATATTTGTATCAAATTCATACTCCATCTTCGAACTCTTATCAAACTTAAAAGCTTGTTTGTAGGCACCAAGTATCTCTCCAACCAGACTGTCTTTGTAACTAACTGGGACTTTGGGCTGGGAAAAGTTCCTTGCACCCAAGCTTCCCTTGAATTTCTTGACACTTCGGCCAAGTTCATCTTCTTCTTCGCTAGATTGTGGTGGTTTAAAGCAGTATTCTACTTCCATTGGTTCCTTCTTAAGTTCGAGCCTATGTGTAACTACACTGTTATCTAAGTACACGTGGATACTCAATTGAATTAACATGTTAAATCATTTAAATAAATCCCATAATTATTAAATAAGCAATATGATTAACATTACACAGATGCTCATTTGAGTTGACACTTAATGAGTTCAAGAAATGGATAAAGTTTTCCTCTATCCCTACTTATCAAAAAAAGAAAAAAGTTTTCCTCTATCCCATTTTCCTAACACATAAAACCATTTATATTTATTATTAAAACAAGTCATATAATTGTTCAACGTGCATGCTTAGAGGCTAGTCCATTATATGATTGTTCTCAAAACCAACCATGTACATTTAATTATATGACTCATTAAACAAGTAAAGAACATGTGAATATTCAATTGAAAATTAACACATTAAATCATTTTAATAAGTCCCATTATTATTAAATAAGTAATATGATTAGTATTACATATAAATACTCATTTGAGTTGACACTTAATGAGTTTGAGAAATGGATAAAGTTTTCCTCTATCTCATTTTCCCCCAAAGGTCCAACTTGTTTTCCTCCAACACATAAAACCATTCAAGTGTATTATTAAAACAAGTTATTTAACTCATTAATTATAGGGGAAATTACACTTTGCCCACCTATGGTTTTTTTGAAAAACACTTTACCTACCTGTGGTTTAAAAATTGGCACTTTACTTACCTGTGGTTAGCTCCGTTTGTCTCCCATTACTCACATTTGTAAAAAAACGGGGGTAAATTTGTATTTTTAGGGCAAATCATATGTGGGCAAAGTGTAATTTCTCCTTAATTATATCATGTGATGAGTAAAAGTACACTATGATAGTTTTATTAATTACCATGTAGTTGTTACATAATGAAAAGCATTGTAAGGATTAGTGTAAACACAAAATTTCTCACGTTTTAGAGGATAAGTCCCACTTTAGATTGATCTCCTTGAAGATAAGTAGTAGATTCTAATTGGCTCAAAGTTAAAGAGTACCACTAGAACTTGTTACTTGTAGATAATTATCTCTATTTTATTTATTTTAATAGAGATAATTATTAACTATTATCATTCCAATTTAATTAGGATAATTATCATCTTAAATGACACATGTCAACACAAGACTTATTTAATTTAATGACATATAAATTTAGAATTTGTAACTAAATTTTGATGTGGCATTTTATATTTGGCTTAAAATTTTGACTCCTACAATTAGATCTCGTCATAGCTTCACGAAGCCCTTAAATTTATAAGGAGATCCTTGACTCCACAAGGAATACTTGAAATATATCTGTAAAAACTAAAAACAAAAAGCCTCTTTTGAAATTAATATTGATATTTTGACCTATCAAATTTCGTTTTACATATTGCTAGCCTATTTATAGGCTTCAAAAGACTTATTTTACAAATCAAAATATTTTGATCCTAATTGATGTTCCACCACATCTACAAAATCTACTTCAAGCTAATTTTGGCTAATTTGATTCAATGAAAGTTTATGGTATTTATTCTATAAAAAAAAATAAAAAATAAAAAAGATATTTAAGATTTTGTTTCCTTGAATTTGACTAAAAACACTTAAAATTAAGGAAATAAAATCTTAAATAAAAAATTATGAAAATTGAAATGAAAATTCAAAAATTAATTAACGATACAAATTATCCCCTATATTATTTCCTTTGGATTGGGAAAATTTTTCTACAAACCAATTAGAAGTTAAACTTTTTTCAAGAAATTTTATTTCCATCTAAAAAGTTTTATCAATTTAAAAATTAAAAAAAAAATCAAAATCAAAATAAAAGAAGAATAAGAAGAAGTAGTCCAATTAGGAACTAGACATGAGTTGTTTATCCCTGTAAGCCCTCATGCATGGAAAAGAGGGAGCATGCACCCTTGATCCTCCCAAAAAGAGTACTTAGCTTAGCTGGGTTCCGAGAAAACAGAAATCAATGCACTCCTACTCCAATATTACAGATAAAGAGCAAGAGACACAAAGACAAAATAGGCAATCCTGAAGTCTTAAACACAAACACCAACAAAGGCCAAGCAAAAAAAAAACAAAAAACAAAAAAAAAAACAAAAACAAAAACCATGACCTTCTTCCACACTAACCCCAGTATCAATTTTCTCTTTCTCATTTCTCTCATTCTCTCATCCCACCTCTACAATATCTCTGCAGATGACTCTGAAGTGGGTATGTTATCTCTTTCTCTTCTCTGTATAGTTTTTATTTTTTATATTTTAAGTTATGACGAATGCAACATATTGCTGTCTCACTTCATCTTCAAGGACTCTAATAAGGATTTTGCTGGTCTTTTTTATTTTATTTTTTATATTATAAGTATTATTATTATTTGAGATTTGAAGGAACGGTTTCTTACTTTCTTTCCATTTTCTGCATGGATACTGGACACATAGAAAGGACAAAAAAAAAAAAAAAACCACCTCCTTTTTTAGTTTTTTTCGGTTTATGCTTGAAAATAAAGTAAGTATTGGCTTCTTTCCTTTTTGTTGCATCGGGTTCCAAGGCCAAGGAAACAATGCTTTATTTTACTTGTCCTGTCCTAGGATCACCCACTCTTCTTTTCTTTATGTTTGAGAAAATAAGATGCTCTCTCTGGGCTTTTACTTCACTTTCTTGGTATAAATATATTTTTGATAGTGCTTTATTTTTAAAGATAGTAATGCATTTTGATGTTGGGCATTTGCATGGAAACAGAATATTACATTTGTCATTTGTTTCTCTTAATAATGAAAGGACTATTGAATCCACTATATATATGTTAGTAAATAGGACTGTTATCAGTATTTATCAATCATCCTATTTATGATATGACAAAATTATAATCGGTGCTACATTCAGATTTTTTTTTTACATTAAAAAAGATATGGAAGATAAAATGGGAAGTTTTAACACACTTCTAACCAATTGAGCTAGAGTGTAAGATCATAAAATATCATGTCATGACTACTTTGAATCATTGTATTTAAATAATCTTTTCATGCCTTGCAGAAGATGAATCTCAATTTACTTACCATGAAGACACTGGTAAAGGTCCATCGAAATGGGGAAACATAGATCCACTTTGGAAAGCTTGTGGTAATGGAAAATTGCAATCTCCTATTGATCTTCTGAACAGAAGGGTGCAGGTTTATCCTAGCTTGGGGAAATTAAAAGGGCATTACAAACCAGCTCAGGCTGTTGTGAAGAACAGAGGACATGACATTTCGGTGAGCTGCCAGCCTGCTAGTGAAGCTATACTTTGTTATCCTTTTTCGTAGTTTAAATTTTTATTAAGTACCAATTTGTTTAATGTTTGTAAGCTTAATCTAATGAATGTTTGAGTTACATACCCACCAACTTGGACCATTTGGAACTTGGACAGGTTAATCATTCAACGATCAACCTATTCTGTTTATAGAAACACACATCACATGGACAATTTATATGATCCTTGTAAGCTTTAACTCCTTAAATATGTAATGGGATAATTCTATTGCACACGTGTGCATTTACACACTACCAAAATATAATTGAAAAAATGATTTTAAGTTGAAAACGAAACTTTAAGCCACAATTTCAGTTGTTTTGGGCAATTTGTAAATGCACACAATGGCTGCAACAAACATTGCCTAAGATGCAAGTATGTGTGTGCATGGGTATACACACATACATATATATTATCTCATGAGGGTTTTGAAGTAGTAATGGTAAAACATTATCTTACTTATATCGAGTAATAGATGTACAAAATGAATTTAAATAAATCGATCTTTTTATTATCTATAATGGATGTTTCGTCAGATTGCTTGGAAAGGAGAAGCCGGACATATTAACATAAATGGGACTGACTACAATCTGCAACAGTGTCATTGGCATTCACCATCTGAGCACACATTCAATGGGTCAAGGTTTTTGTTTGCCTTCTTTTTTTCATTTGATACATCTACGGGCAAATTGATTTTTGTAAGAACCACTCCAAACATTGCTTTTGTTTCCGTACAAAAATATAATCTTATGTTTTCAGGTTTGACTTGGAGCTCCATGTAGTTCATCAAAACCCCAGTACTAACAAGATAGCTGTTGTTGGAGCTGTTTACAAATATGGCCGCCCTGATCCCTTTCTTACAAAGGTATTTAGATGGTTTTCTCTTCATTCTAGAGATGCATAAATATAATTCTCTCTCTCGAGCATATATATGTATAAGACATTCATGATATGATGGATATAAGTATTATTCAGATAATAAATGCATGCTTTTAAATATCATATGCATGTATACTACCATGCACATACTTAAAAAAGTACATGCATGCATGATCTTCTTAAATTGTCATTTATCAATACAGTAATGAACATAGAGCTCAATGCAGGAAGGAACCTAACATCACAAACAATGCCAAGAATTTCAATTTGAAAAATTCATTTGTGTTTTGTAATAACTGTGTGACACATTTATGTCAAATGAGATTTACACTTCACAAGAACCATGTTCAAAGAGATATATAATCTGTTATGTTAAAACAGACAAAAAGATAATTGTGTGCATGCTATCTGTTTGTTTATATATGTGAACAGTCATAATGAGAACCCATTAATTTATGCTGGATGAGAAAGGCTTGTCTAGCAATTGTGTTGTCTAATATTCATGGTGATTTAACCAAAACACCCTTGTAATGAGTAACAATGTTAGTCCTTGAGTATATTTTACAAATTTACAACTAGTGCAAATATCTCCTATTTGGAGCACCTTGAAGCCACATAGACGTGGAATTCTTCAATCTAACCTTCCATAGGTTTGCCATGAATGCTTGAAGTTATAGTTAAAGTTGTCAATTACAAATAATGCCATTATAATACCCATTAAGGAGTATTCATTCAAGAGCTAAAGTTTTAAGTTCCAGTCATTACATGCCCTTCATTTTATCTCTTTGGCAATAAATTATAGAAAATGATTAAGCATCCATAAGGATCCATTTATGGGTTATTTAAAATGGTTTGGAATGCAAATTTCACATATATGCATTAGCAGAGTATTCTCCATCATGAATGAATCAAAATCTTAGTTTGACTTGTGATTATTTCTTCCTATGAATTTTCTTGATTATTGATTTTCTTTATGCTGCCCCCCCTCCCTCTCTTTTTCTGAAGTTGTTCCACCACATAAAGTCAGTTGGGAAAGAAGAGATAGATTTGGGGATGATGAACCCAAGAGCTATTAATTTTAAGAGCAGAGAGTATTACAGATACATTGGTTCTCTTACAGTTCCTCCCTGCACTGAGGGTGTCACTTGGACAATACTCAAGAAGGTCCTTCGCTAAGCACAGAATTTTCTCAAGCAATAAATGAAATATTGGTTCTGTTACCTTTTTCTTTACTCCATATATGCACTTTCCAACATACAACTTCTCTTTTACAGGTGATGACAGTTTCAAGGGAACAAGTGGCAGTATTAAGGGAAGCTGTTCATGATGTAAGTGTTTCTGAACTGGGATGACATCATTTTGATTAAATGCTCCACAGAAATTAAGGATGTGCAGGACTAACCCTAAGAATGATGATATAATCATAAGCTTTTGTTATTTAACTAAAAATCTGAATATGATGTGACTTACGAGTTCCAAATCTGACCTAGCATTTTGTCAATTTTTTCAAAGAATAGTATAACAGCTAATTGACAAGTTATTTATGATAATCATTCTTAAATCAAAAATATCTATTAGATGCAAGATAATTCTCAATAAAGAATATCCTAGTTGATTTAATCAACATGTCTTTTTTGGCATTGGAATCTCTGAAGTGGATGGTGGTCCTATACAGACATACAGTTATACATCAAATATATCAAAGAAGGCATTTAGTGGTTGCCACCACCTGATTTTTGGAAGATGTCATAATGGTTGTCCTGAGATTTAGAAGATAATTACAAAGATGAAGCTTTGTTATTGATCAACATATTTTCACTCTTTGACATGAAGCTAGGCTTTTTGACTTATTTTACTGGAACTCTAACCGCTAATGTTTGAAGAACTTCTTCCAAAATAAAGAGAAAAATTAATAATTACTTTGCTTTCAAGTTAAAAACTAAAAAGAGAAGTGGGAAGCCAATCTATAATGTGTGTTTTTGTTCACTTTGATATATGTATATAATATGTATTAAGGTAGATGGGTTTGAACCTTCTGTAACATTTACTGCTGGTCTCGGGAAAGCTACTGATGAACAATGGCACATCATTTGAGATACTTGATGCAGGAATCATTAAATACATCAGTCATAAAGTAAGGGAAACAATGTAAAAACTATCAAATGATGAAGGAAACAAACAATTTTCCTCTAAATTGCCTATTCACTTTAAGCTAATTTGTATGCTTTTGTCTTGACCAAGAAGCAAATTCGTTTTCAAAGACACTGTTATTAATTTGATTGCTGGTTTGTTCTTTTTTAGGGATTTGAGTCAAATTCAAGGCCGACTCAGAAATTGGGTGAAAGAGAAGTTCGGTTTTACACAAAAAAGAAGTTTATAGGTTCTGGTTAGGTTTCCATAATTTGAATGTAGAAGTAATACTTTGCTGAACCACATAACTGCATTGTCTTCAAATAAGAAATTTTCACACACCAACTAGAATAGCTTCCCTGTGTGTCTTGAAACAAAGATGTTGTTACATGTTCAGCAGGTAAGTGAAATAAAAATATGAAAATTGACATTTCTGTTAAGTTTCGAAGTTTATGTTACACCATTTGAAATAAGAAATTAGGAACAGTTTACCATGTGTTCATGCATACATTGTTATCATTCATTCCTCATAAGGATATTTTATTTATGACTATTTGGATTCTTGTCTTGTCAAACACAGAAGTGCATAATTAACACTATAGTATTCTGAAAGATAAAAGGGTATTTCTTTCCCCCAAGAAAGAATGCGAGTGATAGTAAAAACCCTAAGCGATGAGTAAATGATGAGAGATTGAACAGGATAGCTAATTGGAAAAGGGAACTCTTATAGGAAGGTTAATTCTTACAATGGAAGGAGAACCAAAGTGAAGAAGGAAAACAACCACAAAATGTTGGTCACGTTGTTATACAGCTAAATGAAAATATAAACGCAGAATAAGGACGTGCAATGCCCTTAAAAATTTTGTTGAAGAGTTTTGGTCAGCATGACACTACAGCATGTACTTGCATTGATATAATCTGGTGTTCCATTCTCTTTTTTTTTTTTTTATTCGATAATACAATGAGGGAGAGTGGGATTTGAACCATGTTTCCCTTAATAAAAAAGAGCATGCTATGTTACCGAGCTATAAGAGTCTTGTGATTGTGTCCCAATCTTACGTTGCAGCTCATATCACTTCCTGTTTTTAACCGTTAATTACACTTAAGTGAGGTAATAACGTAAACTGTTCGACAACAAAAGGGCATTCATATGGGATTTAAGCACAAAATAGTGCTCCTTTCTTGACGTTTGGATCATTAATCTACCATAAGTGGTTCCGCTTGTTGAGTCAGCAAAAACTCTAACACTAGATTATTAAACAAATTACTGAACAAGAGAACTTTTATTTAAAAACTTGACTTTTTGAATTACAACACTTTACAAGCTCTAATGCTTTGACTCACTAACACTAGTGCACACCTCTCACTAGTCTCACACTGGTCTCATACTAGTCTCTCACTACTAGAAGTCTCTCTCAATACTTCACATACCACCACATCTATTTATACTAGGTGTATGTTGGTTAGAAAACCAACTTGAAGCTTCTAGTACCTTCCTTTTTATTGGCATTAAATGAATGTCATTCTCCAACCTTTTAGAGTATTCTATAAACATGTGGCTAAGTTTTACTTCTACATAGAAGTCTCTAGAGATATCTCATACAAAAATCCGAAAAGAGCATTATGGAGAAATTTCTGGAATGCAAAAGTATTTTCTAGAGAATTCTCAAGAGAAGCAAATTGAGTGAAACTCTAGAAGTTTCTAGAGACAAAAGAGTTAATGTTGATTTCTAACACCGGTAAATTCAACTAGAAAAAGTTTTTTTTGACTTTGAAACCTTTGAAACTAACCCAAAAAAAAAAAAAAAGAGTTCAACATGTGACCAAAAACATCTTGTTATCAAAAGATTGTTGGCAGAGCGCCTCTTTTTACTTCTTTTTTTTTGCAGTAAACAGCACATTGTCTAATCGCCCCATAACTTGAATGGAAAAAACAAACAGATTGAGAAGCTTGTTAGCAAAACAGTATCCTCGTTCTTCCTTCAAGAAAAAACTTTGGTAGTCCCGGAGCACTGCTCCGGGCTCACACAAAAGGAGGTGTGCTCCACACGTGGGTCCCACCATGGGGACCATCCCTCTTGTGAGAACTCAGAACAGTGCTCCAGAAGAATTGCCCCTTCGTGTGCTTCTTGTTGGAGACCAAAATGCACCCACACATGGTAGATATACGTGGAGAGCTAAGGATGTTAACCAAACAAATGGAGGATTAAGTCTCAATTAAACTAAAAAATTATATCACGTAACTTTTTTTATGAGAATTTATCCTTTTCTCTTTTCAACCGACGAGTAAATAGAATTAATATTAAAAATTTAAAACTATTTTAAATCGAATGATAATGATAATTATGATACAAAAGATGTTTTAGTTTGAACACAAAGATATTATATTTAAAATCTTATAGGGATACAGAACCTTAAAAAGAGTTACACAACTCAAAAGTGCCTCTCGCAACTCAGTCGAATCAATTCTGCCACTCCTGTCCCTATCAAATCTCTCAAAAATATCCTGAGGCAATTGCAATAGAGTTGTAGACAACTAGAAAAAAAATGTGTTTTTAATATCAATGATAATTTGAAACCCCTTACTTACCCTCCAATTCTGTAGATTGTAAAATAATGCAGTGAATTCCCTAGGTCCTACATTACAATTACAAATTAAACAAGCCAATAAACCAAGCACATAATTTGAGTAGTTTATTCATTCCAAAACCAAAATTATCAAATACCTGCAACAAATTAATGTTTCTATTATTAATTATGGAAAGAGGAATTATTCATATGCAAAGTCAAAAAATTCAATAAACAATTTTACCATCATGTAAGTACTAATTGTTAGAGTAAATTGTTCCACAATTCTTGATATCTCAAGGTTTTTTATTTTTTAACAACAAAGTGGGGAATGGGGATTCGAATCCAAGTCAAGTTAATTTTGAAAGAATATAAAGAATAACGCTCTTGACTTCTAAGTAATTTGAGTTAATTTTGAGTTATTCTAAGTAATTTGAGTTAATTTTGACTTCTAAACAACTCAAGTTAATTATAAAGTACAGGAAAAAAAAAGTCATGATCAAGTCACTCTAGATTTCCTTAGATAAGAACATGTCAAATATATATATATTATTTATATAATTCAATAATTGAGGGATGTAGATTTAAATTTTGAATGTCTAGTTAGAAACATCATAAGTTGTCAACCAGTTGAACTACAAGACTTTTGACATATCAAAATATCATATACAACTTGGGTCATTTCATTACATCGAAATGGATATTTTCCACTAAAGAAATTTATTAAAAAGATAAAACTTAAATACAATTCCACACTATATTAGAGGGGGAAAAGAGAATTTCTCTGTTACCTAAAATAATGGCAAAAAGAGTTTCCTGAGACAATAAAATATCAAGGAGTCAAAAGCCTAGTGTTTTTTGTTCAGCATTTTCACTATTCACGGAATTATGACACCTGTTTAGCAAAAGTAAGCTCCCTACTTGCTACCATAGCTTCAACTAAATCCACTGAATGAGGAAGACGAATTTTCTGGCTAAAAGTAGCAATGATATGTCCCGAAGAATCACGTATTGTTACCCCAATACCGACAATAGTGAGCTCTGGAAACACAGCACCATCAAAATTAACCTTTTATATTCCATCTGAAGGAGGGATCCACCTTATAACTGAGCTGGTCGGAGAAGGGACATCAAGCAACTGAGGAGAAACAGCTCGGTATTCCTAGAAAAGGTCTTGGGCTCGTGGCAAAATTTCATCACTATTCCAGGACGATTGACCAACCCTGATACGATTCCTCCTTTGCCGAAGGCTCCATGCTACTACTGAAAACAGGGCACCAACGTTGGAAGGAAGAGACTCCAAAGCATGATCCACGACATCCCGAAAAGACCGGAATTGTTTGTGAACTAACGGAGAAAAACTAGTTTTTGAGAGCCATACCGGTTTAACATGTTCTCATAGCCACAGCACATGTAGACCATCTTCATCTTGTTCGTTACAAAAATTGCAGCTTGCACCATTCACCACCATACGTTTTGCCAAATTAACCTTAGTAGGCAAAGAGTCAATTGAAGCTCGTCAAAGGAAATGCTTCACCTTAGGGGAACCTGGAGAGACCAAACCTTTTTCCAGAACTTCTTGCTACTATCTAGATTCTAGATCAAAGCTCCAAGGTTGACAATTAAATAACGCAGAAGACAGAATCTGATAAGCACTTTTGACTGACTACTAACCATCTTGGGCGAAAGGCCAAACCAATAAATCATCATTAGTATAGCTAAGTGGGATATTCTTTATACTTCTCAACTTCCCAGGGAAGAAAAGTTTGGTCCACCAACGTGGAATTCCAGGATATTGGCTCAAAACAGAGGAGATCACCAACTGTTGACAAGTGTGGATCACGATTCGGCGACACCAATCTACATCCATTTAGCTCAGGAAACCATCGATGATCCCAGATTCGAATATTGCGCCCATTCCCTACCCTTCATATCGCCCCTCTTGTAATGACATCCTATAATGGAATAGAGGACAAACAAATTAAAACGAAAGGAATAAGAGAAAAACATATTGAAGTTTTCATTCAATGAAGAATCTTCTTTAGTCCATTATATGATTGTTTGCAAAACCAACCACTTGTATTTAATTATATGACTCGTTAAATCATTTAAATAAGAAAAGTATGTGTGAATATTCAATTGAAAAATAACACGTTAAATCATTTTGATAGGTCTCATAATTATTAAATAAGCAATATGATTAAAATTACGAATAAATACTCATTTGAGTTGACACTAATGGGTTTGAGAAATAGAAAAGTTTTCCTCTATCTCATTTTCCACCCACAGTCCAACCCATTTCCTCCAACACATAAAATTCAAGTGTACTATTAAAACAAGTCATATAACTCATTAAATATATCATGTGAGTAAAAGTACACAATGATGATTTTATTAATCACCATGTAGTTATCACAGAATGAAAACTGTGACAAGGGATGGATCTCGTCTTAGCATAACGAAACTCTTAAATTTATAAGGAGATCCTTGAATCAACAAGGAAAGCCTGAAATTTACCAATAAAAACTAAAAAGAGAAAACCTCTCTCTTGAAAACATTAATAGATATTTTGAACTATCAGAATTTCGTTTTACATATTGCAAGCTTATCTATAGGCTTCAAAAGACTTATTTTACAGATTAAAATACTCTGATTCTAATTGATATTCTATTATAATAGGACTTTGATTCGAGTTAAAATCCTTAAAAACGCCTAAAATATAGTACTTTGATTTGAATAGAAATTCTTTGAAAAAACCTAAAATATAGTAGTACTTTGATTTGACTAAAAATCCTTTAAAAGGCCTAAAATCAAGGAAATACAATCCTAAATACAAAAATTCTGAAAATTAACATGAAAGTTCAAAAATTAATTAACGGTGTAAATTATCCCATTTATTATGTCCTTTGGATTGGGAAAAGTTTCCTATAAACCAATTTGAAGTTAAAATTTTTTCAAATAATTTTATTTGCATCCAAAATTTTTTATCAATTTAAGAAAAAAATAATAATAAAAAAAAGAGGAAGAAGAAGAAGAAGTCCAAGAAGAAGGTTTTTTATCCTGTTAAGCCCTCATAACTGTTCCCTGCATGGGAAAGAGTACGCATCCTAAATGAGTACTTAGCTTAGCTGGGTTCCGAAAATAGTAGTCAAGGCACTCCGATTCTATCATTCTAATACTATAAAGAGCAAGAGACACAAATACAACATAGGCAATGCTAAAGTTTTAAACACAAACACCAACAAATAAGGCCAAGCAGCAGCAGCAGCAACAACAACAACAACAACAACAACAACAACAAGAGCTAGTGTTTTAAGTTCCCCAGAAGTCACATTACACACCCTTCATTTTATCTCTTTGGCAATAAATTATAGAAAATGATTAAGCATCCATAAGGATCTATTTTTGGGTTATTTAAAAAGGTTTGGAATGCAAAAGTAATAGCATACTTTTCACATATATGCATTAGAAGAGTATTGTTCATCATGAATGAATCAAAATCTTAGTTTGACATGTGATTATTTCTTCCTATGAATTGTCTTGATTATTGATTTTCTTTATGCAACACCCCCCCCCCCCCCTCCTTTTTTTCTGAAGTTGCTCCACCACATAAAGTCAGTTGGGAAAGAAGAGATAGATTTGGGGATGATAAACCCTAGAGCTATTAATTTTGAGAGTAGAGAGTATTACAGATACATTGGTTCTCTTACAGTTCCACCCTGCACTGAGGGAGGCGTAGTCAGGAATTTTTGCTTGAGGGGGCCAAGGTAAAACTATCATTTTGATTCAACAAAAAACTCAAAGTATAGTATATCTATACCACAAGCTTATTGATAGAATTTTTCGTCGATGTAATTCAATAGCACTCAAAAATCAAAATACTAACAAGTTAATCGACCAATTAAGCATCTTAAGTCTTCTTTTTTCTTGAGTTTCTCCTATTTTTTTGAAAAACCTTAAGTCTATAACATTCATAGAAATCAAATATAAGTATACAACAAAACTGCAGAAGAAGAAGTTGGTATTTCTCAATATTTACTTAGCTTTAAATAAGAAAACTCTTTGTTAAGGAAGAGGGAGAAACTAATGAAAATGTGATTACATGAGAGCATCCTATGGAAGAATTAATGAAGAGAAACTGAAGAGAGAGCACCAAGTGATGAGGAGAGTCTTTTGTGGTATTGTAAAGTGGAAGAAGATATTGTAATAGTTTTGAGAAAGTGTAAAACTTAAGTACAATTTCCTAAGTGTAATACATTAGGTTCTTCAATTAAATTCAAGCACATATTTAACATGTCCAATAAAATACAAACAATGATATTATTTTTAAGGATAATTAAATTTAATACATATGAGTTTAATCAGGTAATCTAATGTACTACACCTCAATATTATCCTTTCAAAAAAATTAATTGAATAACTAAAAACTAAAAAAATATGGACGTGGCTATCATACTTTAGAGAAGAATGGGAAAAACAAGATGGGGAGAATTTTATGAGCTTGTAAAAATTCTGGGGGTGGAACTTTTAATCTTGTGGGAGCCCCAACCCTTAACTCAAAATGATTGTAGCCTAGTTTTACTTATAATTAGAGAGGTTTTTAAAAAAATTGGAGGGGCCATGCGCCCCCCCCCCCCCCCCCCCAATGTATAAGGTGGCTCCACCCCTCTCCCAGTCTTACGTTGCAGCTCATATCACTTCCTGTTTGTAACTGTTAATTACACCTAAGTGAGGTAATAACGTAAACTGTTCGACAACAAAAGGGCATTCATATGGGATTAAGCACAAAAAAACTGCTTCTTTATTGACGTTTGAAACTAGCAAAAAAATAAAATGAGTTCAACCTGTGACCAAAAACATCTTGTTATCGAAAGATTGTTGGCAGAGCACCTTTTTTTTTTTTTTTTTTTTTTTTTTTTTGAGTAAATACTAAATAGCACATTGTCTAGTAACCCCATAACTTGAATGGGAAAAACAAAAGTATTGAGAAGCTTGTCAGCAAAACAGTATCCACGTTCTTTCTTCACCATGCTTTTACCCAATAATCAACAAAGCAGAAAAGAACCTGGTTGTAAGCTCCATTTGACCTGAAGAATACGACTCATGTGCTTGTTGTTGGAGACCAAAATGCACCCACATATAGTAGAAATACGTGAAAAGCTAAGGATGCTAACCAAACAAATGGAGGATCGATGAAGTCTCAACTAAACTAAAAAATTATATCACTTATTTTTCCCTTTAAGAAAAATCATTTATGTAACTTTTTTTTTATGAGAATTCATCTTTTTATTCTCTTTTCAACCTACCTGTAAATAGAATTAATATTAAAACTATTTTAGATCGAAGGACAATGATAATTATAATACAAAGATGTCATATTTAATATATTACAGGTATACAAAACCTTAAAAAGAGTTACACAACTCAAAAAAACACACATACGACCATACTCAAAAGTGCCTCTGGCAACTCAATTGTGATGATAACATGCCAACAGACCACTGGTGATCAGACAGGACAGCAAATCCCAGACTCAAAAGTGCCTCTCGCAACTCAGTTGAATCAATTCTGCCACTCCTGTCCCTATCAAATCTCTCAAAAATATCCGGAGGCATTTGCAATAGAGTAGTAGACAATTAGAAAAACAAATTTGAATTTGAAGAGAAAAAAAAAAAAAAAAAAAAGTGTTTTTAATATCAATTATAATTTGAAACCTCTTACTTACCCTCCAATGCTGTAGACTGTAAAATAATGCAGTGAATTCCTTAGGTCCTACATTACAAACACAAATGAAACAAGTCAATAAACCTAGATTCAAAGTAAAGCACAAATTTGAGTAGTTTATTCATTCCAAAACCAAAATAATCAAATACCAGCAACAAATTAATGTTTCTATTATTTATTATGGAAAGAGGAGTTATTCATATGCAAAGTCAAAAAAATTCAATTAAAATTTTTACTATCATGTAAGTACTAATTGTTAGGGTAAATTGTTCCACAATTTTTGATATCTCAAGGTTTTTTATTTTTTAACAACAAAGTGGGGGATGGGGATGCAAATCCAAGTCAAGTTAAGTTCGAAAGAATGTAAATAATAATGCTCTTGACTTCTAAATAACTCAAGTTAATTAAGTACAAGGAAAAAAAAAAAAAAAAAAAAAAAAAAAAGAGGGGTCATGATGAGTTGGGTTTAATCAAGTCACTCTAGATTTCCTTAGATAAGAACATGTCGGATATAATTTTTATGTTTTTTTTTATTTTTTTATATATAGTTCAATAATTGAGGGATGTAGATTAAAATCTTGAATGTCTCCGTTAAAAATAGTAGAAGTTGTCAACTAGTTGAGCTACAAGGCTCTTGACACATCAGATATAGCTTGGGTCATTTCATTACATCGAAATGTAATTTTTTCAATAAGGAAATTTATTAGAAAGGTAAAATTTTAAATACATTTATACACTATATTAGGTGTTAAAGGGGAAAAAGAAAATTTCCCTGTTACCGAAAATAATGGCAAAAAAAGAGTTCCCTAAGACAATAAAACACCAAAGAGTCAAAGCCTAGTGTTTAATGTTCAGCATTTTCACTATTCACAAATTTATAACACTTGTTTAGTAAAGAAAATGAATCATGACACTTTTTATGGCACCTGTTTACTGATTATTAATTACCGTTTTATTTCAAGCAAAATTATCTTTATCTCGTTACATGAGCAATGATAAGTTGATAACTTAAACTTTTGTTAAAATCAAATGTTATACTTTGTATCTCCCATAAAACTTTTTGGTGGAAGACCAGGTAAATCTTTTTATCTTAAAATTGTCCATAAACAACTTAGTAGAAACTCAAATCCTAATCACAAAGTTACCTTAACAAATCAAATTTAAATATATAACTTGTGTGAATTTCAATTTAATAATATTGGTTAGAACAAGTCTATAGGTTGTAGATTTTTGTTTCCAAATAAAAGAAAAACATATTGAAGTTTCCTTCCAACGAAGAATCTTCTCTAATCCATTATATGATTGTATGCAAAAGCAACCACATGTATATAATTATATGACTTGTTAAATCATTTAAACAAGTAAAGTACATGTGAATATTCAATTAAAAATTAACTAGTTAAATCATTTTAATAGGTCCCAAAATTATTAACTAAGTAATATGATTAAAATTGCACATAAATTTCATTTGAGTTGACACTTAATGAATTTGAGAAATAGAAAAGTTTTCCTCTATCCCATGGTCCAACCCATTTTCCTCCAACACATAAAACCATTCAAATGTATTATTAAAACAAGTCCTATAACTCATTAAATATTTCATGTTAATAAAAGTACACGATAATGGTTTTATTAATCACCATGTAGCTGTCACAGAATGAAAAATGTGATAAGGGATAGATCTCGTCTTAGCATAACAAAACGGAGATCCTTGAATCAACAAGGAAAACCTTAAATCTACGTGTAAAAACTAAAAAGAGAAAACCTCTCTCTTGAAAACATTTATAGATATTTTGGACTATCATAATTTCGTTTTACATATTGCAAGTTTATTTATAGGCTCCAAAAGACTTATGTTTCCTCTCAAAATATTCTGATTCTAATTGATACTCATATATTCTACTAGGACTTTGATTTGACTGAAAATCCTTATAAACACCTAAAATATAGTACTTTGATTTGAATAAAATTCCTTAAAACACCTAAAATATAGAACTTTGATTTGACTAAAAATCCTGTAAAATGCCTAAAATCAAGGAAATACAATCCTAAATACAAAAATTCTGAAGATTGACATGAAAATTCAAAAATGAATTAACTATGTAAATTATCCCCCTATATTATGTCCTTTGGATTGAGAAAATTTTCCTACAAACCAATTTGAAGTTAAAATTATTTTAAGAAATTTTATTTCATTCAAAAATTTTTATCAATTTAAAAATAATAATAATAATAATAATAATAATAATAATAATAAAAAAAGAACAACAAGAAAAAGTCCAAGTCTTCAACAAGAAAGTTGTTTATCCCGTTAAGCCCTCATAACCATTCCATGCATGGGAAAGAGTGAGCATCCTAAAAGGGTACTTAGCTTAGCTGGGTTCCGAAAATAGAAATGTATGCACTCCTAATCCAACTCCAACACCATAAAGAGCAAGAGACACAAAGACAACATAGGCAATGCAGAAGTTTTAAACACAAACACCAACAAAGGCCAAGTAAAAAACAAAAAAAAAAAAACAAAAAAACAAGAAAACAAAAACAAAAATAAAAACCATGACCTACCCCAGTATCATTTTTCTCTTACTCATTTCTCTCATTCTCTCATCCCACCTCTACAATGTCTCAGCAGATGATGACTCTGAAGTGGGTATGTTATCTCTTTCTCTTCTCTCTCTGTCATATAGTTTTTCTTTTATTAAGTTATGAGGAATGCAAAGATAATGTTGTCTCACTTCATCTTCAAGGACTCTAATAACGATTTTGCTGGTCTTTTTTTTATATTATTATTATTATCATTTGAGATTTGAAGGAATTGTTTCTTACTTTCTTTCCATCTTCCGCATGGACTCATGAAAAAGACAACAAAAACAAAATCCAACTCCTTTTTTTCGGTTAATGTTTTAGAATAAAGTAGGTATTAGCTTCTTTCTTACTTGTTGCATCAGGTTCCAAGGCCAAGAGCAGCCCATAGCTCGCCCAGCTTGCAAAATCTACGGGCACAGCTCAGTTCTGGAAGGGAACCCCACACCACTACCCCACTCTCTGCTTTCCCCAGACCCCCCTTAAAGCTCTGTACTGCTTAAGTTTTAGCTCACCTCTGTTGTAATTCCATTTCTTTGTTGATGAATGAATGACAGATTACTTTTCAAAAAAAAATAAAAAAAGGTTCCAAGGCCAAGAGAAAAACAAGGAAACAATCCTTTTTTTTTTCTTTTTTTATGTTTGAGAAAATAAGATGCTCTCTCTCTCTCTCACTCTCTCTCTTCATTTACTTCACTAGGGACCTAGGATTTCAAGTTAGGAAGCCGATGCATAAGAAAAAAAAATTTCAAATACGTATCTATGTAGTACTAACAAAATATCAATCAAGATAAATACACAAAATCATTGTTCCTTAATATATTAAGATGTAATCATTTACCAACAAAGACAAAATAATACAAAATAATATTGTTTCTTAAGAGCATAAGCTTTTACAAAAAAAATATACATATATATATATATTATTTTTGCAAACCAAAACTTACTTTTACTATTTTAATATAGCATTTGAAATGTTTCATACAGTAGTATTTTTGGTATTTGGTGTTCTAAATACTAAATATTTATCATTTAGAACACCTTATGCCAGTACTCTAATATTCGGCTAATTAGGATTTTTTTTTTTTTTTAATTTTGTTTTTGTTAAGTTTTTGAGTTTAATAGTTGCTAGTTAGGTTAGACTAATTAAAAAGAAGGGAGTCTAAGTTTTTGAACGAGGGAAGTGAAGCTTTAGAAAAAAAAAAAAAAAAAAAAAAAAAAAACATATAACCAATAAAAAAGGCCCAAAAAATTTTTCCTTTTTATTGGGGGGGGGGGGGGGGGGGCATGGGTATGTTCGCAAATGGACTTGTTATCAGTGCCTATCAACCATCCTATTTATGATATGACAAAATAACAATTGGTGCTACATTTAGAAAGAAAAATTTTTATTTTTTATCTTAAAAAAGATATGGAAGATAAAATGGGAAGTTTTAACATACTACTAACCAATCGAGCCAGAGTGTAAGATCATAAAATATCAGATCATGACTACTTTGAATCATTGTATTTAAATAATCTTTTCATGCCTTGCAGAGGATGAATCTCCATTTGCTTACCTCGAAGACACTGGTAAAGGTCCAACGAAATGGGGCAAAATAGATCCACTTTGGAAAGCTTGTGGTAATGGAAAATTGCAATCTCCCATTGATCTTCTGAACAGAAGGGTGCGAGTTATTCGTAACTCCAACAAATTGAAAAGGAATTACAAACCAGCTCAGGCTTTTGTGAAGAACAGAGGACATGACATTACGGTGAGCTGTCAGCTGCCACTGAGACTATATACTTTGTTATTCTTCTTCATAGTTATGATTTTTATTATGTACCAATTCAGTTTATGTTTGCAAGCTTAATCTAATGAATGCTTGAGTTGCATGCCCACCAACTACCATTCAATGATCAACTTATTTTGTTTATAGAAACACGCATCACATGGATGGACAAATTATATGATCCTTCTAAGCTTTAACTCCTTAAAGATGTAATGGGAAAATTTTGTTGCACTCGTGTATTTACACACTACCAAAATATAATTGAAAACACAAACATTGCCCAAGATGTAAAACACACACATACCAAATGAGTTGAAATATATTGACCATGTTATTATCTATAATGGATGTTTCATCAGGTGATCTGGAAGGGGAATGCCGGATATATTGACATAAATGGGACTCGTTACAATCTGTTACAGGGTCATTGGCATTCACCATCTGAGCACACATTCAATGGAACAAGGTTTTTGTTTGCCTTCTTTTTTTCATTTGATGCAACTACGGGCAAATTGATTTTTGTACAATCCACTCCAAACATTGCTTTTGTTTCTGTACAAAAATCTAATCTTCTGCTTTCAGGTATGACTTGGAGCTCCATATAGTTCATTTAAACCCCATTACTAACAAGATAGCCGCTATTGGAATTGTTTACAAATATGGCCGCCCTGATCCCTTGCTTACAGAGGTGTTTAGATGGTTTTCTTTTCATCTGCTTCTAGAGATGCATTGCATACATTTGTGTACTATTGAAATAAATGCATCACATTATTTATTAAAACTATAGTTATGAGATGGATGTTATTGCAACTGTGACAAATTTGGCACCCTGGCCCCTTCCTTTCAATGAAATTTAGATGATTCTCTCTCTCATGCATATATACATAAGACATTCATAATATGATGCACAAAAGTATTATTTATATAAATGCATGCTTTTATATATTATATGCATGTATACTACCATGCACATACTTAAAAAAGTACATATATCCATGATCTTCTTAATTTGTCAATACAGTAATGAACATAAAGCTCAATGTTGAAAGGGACCTAACTTCACAAACAATGCCAAGAATTTCAATTTGAAAAATTCATTTGTGTTTTATAATAGCTGCGTGACACATTTGTGTCAAATGAAATATACACTACACAAGAATTATGTTCAAAGAGATCTATAATCTATTACATTAAAACAGACGAAAAGATAATTGTATGCCTGCTATTTGCAGTTTGTTTATATATGTGAACAATCTTAATGAGAACCCTTTAGTTTATGCTGGATGAGAAAGGCTAGTCTAGCAATTGTGTTGTCTAAACCAAAACACCCTTGTCATGAGTGACAATGTTAGGCCTCGAGTATATTTTACAAATGTACAACTATTGCCAATATCTCCTTTTTGGAGTAACTTGAAGCCACAAATGTGGAGTTCTTCAATCTAACCTTCCATAGGTTTTCTATGAATACTTGAAGTTATCGTTATAGTTGTCCTTACCAAATAATTTCATAATGACACCCATTAAAGAGTATTCATTCAAGAGCTAAGGTTTTAAGTTCCCCAGAAGTCATTACATACCCTTCTATTTATCTCTTTGGCAATGAAATATAGAAAATGAAAGCATCCATAAGGATCCATTTATAGGTTATTTAAAATGGTTTGGAATGCAAAAGTAATAGCATACTTTTGACACATGCATTAGAAGAGTATTTTTCTTCATGAATGAATCAAAATCTTCGATTTACATGTGATTATTTCTTCCTATGAATTTTCTTGATTATTGACTTTCTTTATGCCCCCTCCCTTTTTTTTCCAAAGCTGTTCCACCACATAAAGTCAGCTGGGAAAGAAGAGAAACCTTTGGGGATCATTGACCCAGGATTGATTAAGTTTGGGAGCAGAAAGTATTACAGATACATTGGTTCTCTTACAGTTCCTCCCTGCACTGAGGGTGTCACTTGGACAATACTCAAGAAGGTCCTTCACTAAGCACACAATTTTCTCGACCAATAAATGCAATGTTGGTTCTGTTACCTTTTTCTTACTCCATATTTGCACTTTCCAACTTGCCTCTCTTTTATAGGTGAGGACAGTTTCAAGGGAGCAAGTGAGAGAATTAAGGGAAGCTGTTCATGATGTAAGTGTTTCTGAACTGGGATGACATCATTTTGATTAAGTACTCCGCAGAAATTAAGGATGTGCAGGACTAACCCTAAGGAATGATGATATAATCATAAGCTCTTGTTATTTAACAAAAAAACTGATTATGATATGACTTACGAGTTCCAAATCTGACCTAGCATTTTGTCAATTTTTTCAACAAATAGTATATTTACTAATTGACAAGTTATTATGGTAACCTTGCCCCTCTCTCTCTCTCTCTCTCTCTCCACCATCTCTAAATCAAAAATATCTCTCAGATGCAAGATAATTTTCATTATACAATATCCTAATTGATTTAATCAACATGTCTTTTTAGACATTGGAATCTCTGAAGTGGATGGTAGTCCTATACAGTTATACATCCTATATATCAAAGAAGGCATTTCAAAGTTGGAGTGGTTGCTATCACCTGCTTTTTGGAAGAAGTCATAATGGTTGTTCTGAGATTTAAAAGATAATTACAAAGATGAAGCTTTATTCTTTACCAACATATTTTCACTCTTTCACATGAAGCTAGGTTTCTTGGCTTATTTTAATGGAACTCTTAGCTGCTGATGTTTGAATAACTTTTTCCAAAATAAAGAGAAAAATTAATAATTACTTTGCTTTTAAGTTAAAAACTAAAAATAGAAGTGGGAAGCCAATCCATAATGCGTGTTTTTGTTCAATAATATGTATTAAGGTAGATAGGTTTGAATCTTCTGTAACATTTACTGCTGGTCTCGGGAAAGCTACTGATGGCACATCATTCGAGATACTTAATGCAAGAACCAGTGAATACATCAGTCATAAAGTAAGGGAAATAATATAAAAACTAGCAAACGATGAAGGAAATGTAACAGAAACAATTTTCCTCTAAAGTGCCTGTTCACTTTAAGCTTATGTGTTTGATTTTGTCTTCATCAAGAAGCAAATTCATTTTCAAAGACATTGGTATCATGGTATGAATTTGATTGTTGGTTTGTTCTTTTTTTCAGGGATTTGAGTCAAATGCAAGGCCAACTCAGAATTCAAAAATACCAGTTCAGTTTTACGTACCAAAAGAAAGTGAAGCTTCTTCTTAGGTTTCCATAATTTGAATGTAGGAGTAATACTTGCTGAACCACATAACTGCATTGTCTCCAAATAAGAGACTTTTACATACACCAACTAGAATACCTTCCCTGTGTCTCTTGAAACAAAGATGTCGTTACATGTTCAGCAGGAAAATGAAATAAAAATATGAAAATTGACATTTCTGTTAAGTTTCAAAGTTAATGTTACACTTATTTCTCAAAAAAAAAAAAAAAAAAAATGGTTAATGTTACACCATTTGAATTAAGAAATTAAGAGCAGTTTACCATATGATTCATGCATACATTGTTATCATTCATTCCTCACAAGGATTTCTTTTCATGGTTATTTGGATGCTTAATGCTTGCCTTGTCAAACACAGCAGAGCATAATTGACACTAGTATTCTAAAAAATTAAAGGGTATTTCTTTCCCCAAGAAAGAAAGCGAGTGACAGTAGAAACATTAAGCAATGAGTGAACGATGAAAATTAAACAGGATAGCTAATTGGAAAAGGGAACTCTTAGAGAAGGTTAATTCTTACAATGGAAGGAGAACCAAAGTGAAAAAGAAAAATAACCACAAAATGTTTGTCAGAGTTGTTATACTGTAAATGAAAAAATAAACGCAGAATAAGGACGTTTAAAATTTGTTGCAGAGTTTTGGTTAGCATGACACTACAATATGCCAAAGGATCGATCAAGTCTGGTATTCCACTCTTTTCTTTTTTATTCAATAATACAATGGGGTAGAGGGAGTTGAACCATGTTTTCCTTAATAAAATAGAACATGCTATGTTTCCGAGCTATAAGACTCTTGGTGATTGTGTCCAAGCCTCACGTTGCAGCTCATATCACTTCCTGTTTATAACTGCTAATTACACTTAAAGTGAGGCCATAACGTAAACTGTTAGACAACAAAAGGGCATTCATATGGGATTAAGCACAAAAGAATGAACTTTATTGACGTTTGGATCATCAATTTACCATTAGCAGTTCCAATAAATTCAAAAGAGTTCAACCTGTGAGTGGCCAAAAACATCTTGTTATCAAAAGACCGTTGGCAGAGCACCTCTTTTTTATTTTCTTTCCCTCCTATTAGAAGCTCAAAGTACTATTCCTACACTTTTTCCAAGCTCGCTGAATCAAGAAGCAGTAACAACGTGTAACTCTCATTTTCACTTGCGTTGGTCGCAAGAACACTATACTGGAGGGTGGCATGACAAGTGATATCTTCACACTGTTCCATCTCAAACTTCTTGTAACTAGGCAGCCAGCAGTATTGCTTACCGGATACCGCTCATCAAAACTACTCTTGATAAACACAAATACACAGAATTGGCTGACAAACAAGAAACTCACTGCTGAACACATGCTTAAGGTGGTCCAATTTGCATAGAGGTACAAGAAAGTCTCTCATTTATTATCATCCTCCCATATGGACCCAAGCCAAGACTCGGCTACACCTCTTTGAATTTTCCCTCCAAGCACATTACTTGCTCTACTTCGACTAAGCATAGCTGCACTACAAACTAATCTCCATGCTTTGAGATTATCGGACTTCGACATGAGCTTTAGCTTTAATAACAATAATGGATGAACCTCTTGAATGTTAGAAGTACATTGTTTAATGATTAAATTTATCATATCTTAATAGCTTAAGCTTTTAGGAAAATATAACAACTTGTTGCCACATCATCCTCCTACATCAAAGCCCCGCTCCTCACTGATGAAGGTTCCTTCCTCTTCACCAACGGCATAGCCAAAATCAATGTGAACAAACCACGCTAGGAGATGCAACTTTAGCCTTGCACCATGCGAATCTGCTCAATGTGCTCAGGGTGATAGAAAAGATGATGGAACCACCACAGTTGATAATCCTGTGTGTGTGTGAGATGTGCCTGCAGAAAGTGGTACTAATTAAATTTTTGTATTCAATTTCTTTTAACATCTTCTTTTTAATCAATAATATAGCTAATTCATTTAATCTTTCTTGGGATATTGTTGATCTTAAATATAATTTTATTAATTTTAATTTTGAAAAACTCTTTTCTGCAAAAGCATGTGCATAAAAAAGACATATTTATTATATTATTCAATGAATTAACACTAATAAAAATTATATATATTTATTCTAAGTTATAACTTACAATTTTTTGTTTTTTGGATTGAATTTTTTTTAATTATTTTTTTGCTTGCTTTACGTGACACTAGTATATATAATATACTAAGGGTAAACAGTTATTAGTCTCTGGTTGAAAGCCTTGAAGAAACATTATGGGAAACCAAAAAAAAAAAAGGTATAGTACTACTATTCTACTAATACACAATAAAAGTTAAACGGATCCAATAACAAAACATAATATGATAATGTATTGGTTTGGATACAGAGTTTTGTAGCGTTGTGTTTTCAATGTTGTGTTTTCAGTTTTTTTTTTTTGCTTTCACCTGATTCAAGAGACAGAATTTACTGTTCATTGGACAAATGTTACTGTTCATGCACTATTCATGAGACCCACAGTCACTTTATTGAGAAAAAAATATTAAAAATTAGTTTTACGACACTATTTATACATTTAAAAATTATTTTGCTAAAGTGTTTTCAGCAAAAATAAATTGTATCAAAACGGATCCACTTCCAAAACTTCACAAACCCATAAGTAAAGTAAGCCCACAGCACAGCTACAACCCACAAAAGTCCACTACGTTGGAAAACAAAAAACAAAAAAAAAAAAAAAAAAACATGAAGATTCACAATGCACTGAGGAAAACAGAAAAATTAGATTTTAAAGAGGGAAAGAGTGAAACAAACTATACCTCAGGTCAAGTACTTGGTTACCTCAGGTCAGGTACTTGGTTCTATTGCACTTTTTGGTACTATTTATGAATCCCAATTTACTATTCAAGCTAACTTTTAATTTTATCTATCAACAAAAAGTTTTCAATTTTAGCTAAATAAATTGTTCCCAAACAGACAAGTCTAAGAAAGTGTTTACTAAAAAACTTAAATTAAATAAAATTTAATTTATTACCATGGCTGCACAATGATTTTTTTTTTTTTCAAGATGATCATTAAAAAAACTTAAATTTAATAAAAATAAAACTTAAATATATCAACATCACAAAAAAAAAAAATGGCAAATATATAAAATTTTAAATTTCTTTATATGAGTTTCCATATTTTGAAATCTTTGTACAATAGTTTCATTATCAATGTTATCAACTACATGTTTTTCAATGTACACAACCAAGCAATCATTAAACTATTTATCTTTCATTCAATTACAAACATCTTGCCTAAATAAGTAACTATATAAACAAAATGTATCATCATTTTTTATGATCTATTCCAACAAATTTTTGTATTTTTTAAATTAAGGGGTAATTATAGTAAACTCACCTGTAGTTTGGCCCGAAATCACTTTGTCTACTTGTAGTTTAAAAAATGTCACTTTACATACCTGAGATAAGCTATGTTAGTACTCCATAACCCACCTCCATTAGTGCTCCATATTTCAAGATTTGTGTGAATGGAGAGAGAGACCAAGACCCGTTTTTGATCTTGTTTCTCTTGCATTTTGGTGTTTTTTTTTTTTTTTTTTTTTTGGGCGGGGTGGGGGGGGGGGGGGATGAAAGAGACATAAAAGGGGAGAAAAAAAATACATATTTATCCTTATTTTTAAAAAAAGGTGGGTTACAGAGTCCTAACGGGGTTTCTCTCAGGTGAGCAAAGTGATATTTTTTAAATTATGGGTAGGCAAAGTGATTTTAGGCCAAACGCAGATGGATTTACTATAATTTCCCCTTAAATTAATTAAGATTAAATAGACGCAATGCTCCACTAATTTCTTTTTTAAGGAAATCATGGCCAAGAGTTGACAAGAATCTCGTTATAAATATATGAGAATTTTTCTCATAGCTTAGGATTTAAAAGAATATTATTCAAGTCAATACGAATGTGCTTAAAAAATAAATCTTGCAATACAAGTAATTTCCTTATAAGAAATATGGTCATAGTGCTAGCAAAAAAATAAAATAAAGTGTAAACTATATGTTCATTCAATATATTCAATTTAAGCATTTAATTGTGACATTAATCATATTCAATAAACTACTTAGGTATTACTTTAGTGTATATACGTTTATACAAAATGTTCTCACATAAATTCAACAAATTCAACTAAAGACTAGAAACAAGCACTAACAAATAACTATTTGAAAATGTGTGTTTTTTAGAAGAAAAAAAATAGCAATTTTAAAATATGCCTTTTGAAAATACAATTTTAAAAAATCATAATTGACCATTTGATTTGGGCTAATTTGAATTTGTTTGGGCAATTTTGAGAAATCCTATATTCACAACATTTTTACAACAAATTTTATACTATAAATTATTATTGATATTAATTTGAACCTATCACTAAAATTATTTTTTTGTCTACTAATAATAGTCAGTAACAACATATTACTTAGAATTTACTTATGAAAGTATTGTAAAAAAATTGTGAATATAGCATTTTTCACAATTTTTTAGTTCAATCTTCGATGGACTAAAATTTTGGAGACACCAAGTTTTATTTTTAATGGACTCAAATTTTTAGGGTGTTCCAAGTCTCATTTTGGATGGTCAATTTTTTTTTTTTTTTTTTAAGGTGGTCAACAATCCATACTAATTTAAAATTTAATTTTTTAAGATATATTAAAAATAAAATTCAAGTCAGGCTGGTCATGCCCTAGTTAACAAGTATAGCCATCCCAGTTTGTGATGCACCCCTCACTTCAATTCATTGAATATTGTAATTTTGGGCTTGAATCTCTCCATTTGATCACAAATTAAATGAACCCAAAGGAAGTTTTGGCCTCAATTCTAGCATTTTCGGCCCTCATCATAAAAACATCCCCGACACATTTTTAACTTAGATTGCAAGAAAGATAACTTGGGGTGTCTGCCCATAATGAAACCAAGTCTGAACTAAACTAAAAAAAATTATCACTTTTTTTCCCTTGAAGAAAAACCATGTAACCTTTTTATGAGAATGGTACCATTACCTTTTTCTCTTTTCAACCCTAAATGCAAATTAGATAGACGGACAATGATAACCATAATACAAAGATGTTTTAGTTTCAGCATAAAGATGTTATATTTAAAATCTTATAGGGATACAAAACCTTAAAAAGAGTTACACAACTCAAAATACAAATCCTATGTACCATTTTTGGTGTACCACCACTTTATATTGGATTCAGATCCTCTAGAGTTCTTAGGGTACTCTACCGTTAAATCTTAACCGTTATTTAATGATTTAATGGTCCTAGATTTTGCTATGTCAGCATTCCATTAATAATAATCTTAATTGCTTTGTTTTCAACATTATTATATTATTTTAAGAGTATTATTAGTGAAATGTTGATATGACAAAATCTAGACCATTAAATCATTAAAAAATAGTTGGAATTTAAGGAAATCTATTGGTAGAGTACCTTAGGAACTCAAGAAAATTTGAATCCCTTTATATTCCACCAGCCACAACTTGTCATATATTGATTTTTTTTCCATTTTAAACTTCGGTTATTTTATAAAAAAAAGTAAAATAAATTCATGATAAATTGTGATTGGAAAAACATAGAGTGTTACACAACAAATAGTACAAAGGATATGTATTCCAAAAAAACACACTAAAGTTAGAAAATACAGCTACATCAACAGACGGAATTACATCAAAACATAAAGCCGAATCCAAACCATTAACATCCTATGCAATAATAAACGGCAGAACAGTCAGCATGAACTCCTCATAATTGAAAGTTGCTGAACCTGAGTACGTTCTGTCCCTCTCCTTGAATTTCTCAGTTAGTCCCTGCAAGACACATGATTAACAACAATCTTAAAAACCATGTAAAGGAAGTGGAAATCTCCTGGTCCATGACCAAAAAGAGCAACCCTTGGTTGCCCACCCAAACACCAGCGATTTCACATTCAAATAGGCAAACAGCTCAATTTCTTCAAGTGAGAGAAAACTCAGATTTAAAGATTTAATACAAACTTATAAAATATAAAAACGAAGGTTTGCAAAAATATCAAAAATGAAAAATATATATATAATTCAGGAAAAAAAAAATTATTCTGCTACTCTCTTGGTAATGAAATCATATTGCAAAGAAAAGTTCTTGGCATTCCACAATTGGGTTCTATTGTCAGTATGAGAACTTTCACTGGTGTTGCAGATATTCAAGTTAATAAAAATTCAAGAAGATAAGGCGACTACTTCTGATGTATAGGGCGTTTGGCCCCCCAATTTCACAGTGTAAACATGATTTTAAATGAAATACAGAAATAGGTGTCTGGCTTTTGCACTCTTAACATTTAAAACTGCCAAAAAATCTCGAGTTCATTTTGCAGCTATCCAGCTGCTTTTTCAAAAATGGAGCTTTAGAAATTTGAATAGAAGTCAGAAAAGGAAAAAAGGGAGGGGGGGGGGGGGGGGGGGTTTGGTTGGAATTCCCTCTTCTGCTAGTGTTGAAACCAAGTAAAACAGCAGAAAGGCCCCACTAGATCCAACCTAATTAGTGAATTAGCAAGAGTGGAGATTTTTATCACAATGATGATGATGATAGTGTTAAATAAAAGATATGAGCTCACCTTAACTGTTAGACAGCACCTGCATAAAAATTGAAAAAAACAATGAAGTTAGTCAATAATAAACATAAAATATATTAAATTTTACGACTTCAAATTGAATGAATTAAATGAAATAAAAGAGCATCAGATTCTCCAACCAACCAACAAAAAAGTGAAACAATAAACAGAACGTACTCAATGAAATTATCATATTCAATGGCCTTGTTTTTGCCTCCAGTTTTGTCAAACTTAGAAACAAGCAGATCCAAAACCACCGGTGAGACAGCAAATCCAAGACTCAAAAGTGCCTCTCGCAACTCAGTTGAATCAATTCTGCCACTCCTGTCCCTATCGAATCTCTCAAAAATATCCTGAGGCAATTGCAAAAGAGTAGTAGACAATTAGAAAAACTAAATTAAATTTGAAGAGGAGAAAAAATGTATTGTTAATATCAATGATAATTTAACACCTCCTACTTACCCTCCAACTCTGTAGACTGTAAAATAATGAAGTGAATTCCTTAGGTCCTGCATTTACATTACAAATTAAACAAGTCATAAACCATTTGTTGGAGGATAACCAATGGATTCAAAGGAAGTAAAGCTTAGATTTGAGTAGTTTAGCCACTTCAATCCCAAAATGATCAAATACCTACAAAGTATGTAAAGAGGAATTCTTCATATGCAAAGTCAAAAAATTCGAACCAATTTCTACTAATTGTTTGGGAAAAATATAAATTGTTCCACAATTCTCAATATCTCTTTTTTTTTTTTTTTTTTTTTTAACAACAAAGTGTGGGAGTGAATTCGAATTTCAAACCCCAGATATCCTTTATGAAAAAATTACGGTCTTGGCTTCTTAATAACTCAAGTTAATTATTACGTAAAGGAAAAAAACAAAGTCAATATGACTTGGGCTCAACCAAGTCAATTTGGAATTTCCTTGATAATAACATGTCAGATTTAACTTAAGTGCAGTTATCTAGGTGTAACTAGGTGTAATACATTAGGTAATTAAATTCAAACAAATAGCCATATTAAATTTATTTGTCCTTGGAACTATCACAAATAAAACAAACAAACAAACAAAAAGTGTGAAGATATCAAAGCAAATGAAAGCTAATTTGAATTCTTTAATGTTACCTCACCTAATAACATAATCAATATAATAAAAGGTAATGTAGTCATTCACTATGTAACATAATATACACTCCTACCCATGAAAAAGTGATGAATTCCTTAACAACACATCACATGCATGAAGCTAGTGGATAGAATTCCACATCCTACTAGACAGCTACACATGATAAAAAGTCTTTAAAAAGGGGTCCAACATATTCCACAACCAATGTAGAAAGTTGTTGAAATAATAATAATTCTTCTAAAGACAACCAATCACACATCAAATTTTACAACTTTGATAACTTGTGCAACTTTAAGTGACGAATATTTTCTACATTCTGCAACCCACCATTATACATCGCCCGCACAAATTTGGGTACTTAAATGGGTTATGGTCCATATAAAAACCAATAATAATCGGGTGTCGCTAAACATTAACATTATTGGATGTGAAAGAGCACAAAACTGGTGGCCCTCACAAATAATCATTGCCACGTTGAATGACGGATATGCCCTCCAAACCAAACAAACTGCGCTCAGTTTTCGAAACTTCAAAGAAACCTAACACGCAAAACGCGTTTCTTTATTTATTATTTTATTTTTGTTCCAAATGCAAAGCAAAGCGCGTGAGTATTTATTCTGCAAAAAAGTCTCTTAGACATTATCGACGAAAGAACAAGGGCATTATCGACATTTCAACGCATGCCTTTGTTTATAACCTCATCCTTGTAATCAAGCCACGCGTCAAGACTAAAAACTCCAGATTTCAGTTCTCATGTGAAAAAAATAGTAATTCTATAAAATTGTATTTTACACCCTATGAATTTAGTGAATTGCTTTTTAGTCACAAAAGTTTATAATAATAAAAAATTCATTTTAACGTTTACTACATTTGTCATTTGAAAAAAAATTACTATATAACTATTTAGTCCTAAACTTACCAAAAATTTTGATTTTCATCCTAAACTTAAAAAATTTTCGTTTTTTCCCCCTGAAAAATGTTTTACATTTTGTCCTTAAATTTAAATTTAATGGACTAAAATCACAATTCACAAAAATTATAGGTTCTAATTGCAAATTTGTTTTGAACTCTGTGATTTCACTTGGAAATCATTCATCAGCAAAACCTAATTTAGAAAGATTTTTCAATTTCTTTTCCCCCAAACTGATTTTTTAACTGATAAAATTTCAGTTACACCATTAAAACAAAAAACAAAATTCAGTTACAATAATAAATTTTCCATGAATGGAAACACTAACCGATTTTCCTGGCGTTGGAATTGGTGAAGTGGTTCATGAGAAGATGAACGGTCCTCAAGCTGAAGCTCTGATCGTACGACGACAGCGCGCGTTGCAACTCCTTGTCGTCGATCAAGCCACTCCCGTCCTGATCGGCGATCTTGAAGCAAGCGACGACGTTTGGATCGGTTCCGGGAGGAAACGCCGACGGTACCAGAGACGCGAACGGGCTGCCGTAACCCGGACCAGAGGGAGGGTAGCCGGAGCCGGAGGAGTAGTCTTTAGGTGGCTTGTTTTCCTTTGGAGGCTTGTGAGGGTCGTAGGGAGGAGCGGACGGTGGCGCTGAGCCGTAGGGGGCGGCGACGGGAGCGTAAGGGGAGTGAGAGTGTGGTTGTTGCGGTGGAGCGCCGTAGGGAGCGGCGTAGCCTTGGGGTTGTTGGGACGGCGGTGCACCGTATGGAGTGGAGGAGCCGTAAGGGTTTGGTGGCGGTGGCTGGCCGTAACCGTAGCCGGAGGGCTGGTGTGGATAGCCTGACATGAATTTTTGGTTTCTTTGTTTTGGATTGAAATTGTTGTGTGTGTTTTTTGTGAATTGCGTATTGGGTTTTATAGAGGTCTAAATGACAGGTTTGGGTTCTAGAATGGGGATAATTACGGCCCGTGTGGGCACGCGTGTTCAAACAAAACATCGCTAACAATATTTTTATATACTTTTTCACTCATACAAATTTTCAAAAACCAACTGATATCTGTTATTTAAATATATGTATCAAACGGACCTTATATAATTGCCATCGTTTTTAAATTTTTTTAAAAAAATTAGAGCTGAGTTTGGATTGCACTGAAAACAACCCGCGTCTGTGTTTGGTGTTTTTTCCTTGAGTTTTCTGCACTGTTTACGAGACCCACAAGTGCAAAAAAAAATACAAATTTTACTTTAAAACTAAATTCTACAGTACTATTCATACATTTATAAATTATTTTGCTATAGTATTTTTAACAATAAATTTTCAATTTTTAATAATAAGTGTTATCCAAACAGAATCTAAATATGATAGAATTTATAAATTTATATTATCCATTCAGGATAAATTTTTTTACACTATATTCAAAAAATATAGGTAAATTTCATTTACATACAGTAAGGTTTGAGTTAATGTCAACCATGCCCAACACTTTTCATAGGCTGTTTCTATTATTTTCCCTCAGGCGTATTATATTTACATTAAATTTTATGGTCAAGGATGAGTAAGTACTCATAATATTTAAGTTTTGTCAATTTGGTTTTCAATGTTTTGAAATAAATAAATTTAGAATCTACTAAATTACCTGACGTGTCTCTTAAATTAATGCGAAATTGAACTATTATATTTATTTCTCAATTTATTTACTTATGGGTTAAGTTAACTTAAAAAAGAATTAAGGATGTGGGTTTTAGTTATCTCAGCTGGTAAAGTTTTTGATGGTTATATAAGGGATTTTGAGGTCAATTTCCGCCTACACCAAAAACCAATTGGTGTCATAGACTAAGTCTAATAATAAAGAGCTATTAGCAAGAATACACATCATAGGTTGAAATTTTCTATAAATAAAAATAATAATAATTAAGGAGACAATAAGGCCTATGAATGTGTAAATACTACGTTAGACTAATTTGTTCACTATATTTCGTATGAACTTTCTCAGGCTCCCATCGCACAAACACACGTTGCCAAAACTTTCAAAAAAAGAAAACAAACAAACAAACAATCGTTGCCGAATGCAAATAGAAAATTTGGTAAAATGTGAGGGCCTCTATAAGAAATTGAAATCAAATGAGCTTCTGACTTCTATAAGTCTAGCTACAAAATACTGCTTAAGTTGTTATGATGTTCTTCACGGAATACATAAAATACGTAAGTACAAGTTTCATGCAAAGTGGAATCAAGAGAGGGATCACACAAAAAAAAAACTCTTAGTTTATGATAATGTGGGTTTTATCATTGTTAGAATATAAGTCCAATTGACTTAAGTACATAATTATAGGTTACTTATACTTATACACCACATCTTATTGACTTAATTACCTATATATAAGGTTTGTCGGGATGCTATAAAGTATAAATCACTGTTTTTGTTGTGAGTTGATTTATATTGAAAATTAATAGATCAAAGTTTTTAGAAAGCAAGAGAAAGGAGATTTTGTTTGGGTTGTGGTCTTTGATGATAAGTGATAACTATCCCATCTTTTTCTTTTTTATAAGTAAGATTTTTTTTAAAATCCCATCAAATTTATTAAAAGTAATTCTCGCAGCTTTTTTCAGGAATCCTTTAAAAACCTGAATTATATAATCTAATTCTCGCAGCTGTCTCAACCGACTACCGAGTGAGCCTCACTGCTTTGCAATTGCATAGTTTAATTTTTGTCTTTTATAATTATTTATTTACTTATTTTACTACCCACTCTAGTTTGTGAGTCTACTAAACTAAGACCACTACCCCCAATTGCCCAAAGCATACACCAAGGGCCAAGGCCCCCCACCCATCCCCTACTCAAGAGACAAACAACACTGTCAACACAAAAGCCAAAAGGCATCGTTACAATCAAAGAGTCACGGGGTCAAGTTGTTTTTTTTTTTTTTTTTTTGAAATAGTCAGTAGGTCAAGTTAAAGTATTGAAGAAATACAGTAAGTATATAATACTATATATTGCTATCAAAGCTTCAAAGGACATCAGTATTCAGTATATCACATACACAATTCAATATTTAGTTTAGTTCCAGAGAAAAAAGGAAAGAGAATTGAGATGAGGGACCTTGAGGGCGTGAGGTTGAGGCGATGAAGGTTGGGTCAGTGGGTTTGGGGTCAGCGGCAGCTGGGATAGTGGGTCTGTTGTCTGGAGATGAAAGGGGCTGGAGTTCAAATTGTTTCCCAAGTTACGATTTTTTGGTTTAAAATTTGATTTTTTTTTTTTATTATTGGGTATTTGGTTTATAGCAATTTAATTTTTATTAACTTTTTTTATTTAAAAATCTGTCTGAGGAGAGAGGACCAATTTTGGGCTTTTAAAATTTTTTTATGAGATTTTAAATTTATTTGGAGGTTTTTATTGGGCTTGTTGTTATTTTTTTTTTCATATTTTAATTCAATAAAAAAATTTGGGTTTTTTCTTTTTGTTTAAATGAGCCTAATATATTGTTCAGAGGACCAAATTATAGACCAACATTTAATTTTATTTAATGGGCTTAAAAAAATTTAGAGTGATCACAACTTTTTTATTTTAAGGATGGATAAATATAAAATTTTGATGCAGCGATTTTTTTAGGCTTGGACAGATCAGGCTTTGGCGCTATAATCAGGAACGACAAGGGTAAAGTGATGGCTGCTATGTCTGTGAGTGGTCCAAAGGTGAGTTCAAGTGATGAGGCTGAATTACTTGCTTGCCGAAGAGCCATTGAATTCGCTGTGGATGCTGGGTTTTCTAGGTTGATTATTGAGGGAGATAATTCTAATGTGATCCAAGCCATCTCATCTTCTTCAGAAAATTTTTCATTACTTGGGAATGTTGTTAATGATATCAGAAACTTGTTGTGGGGGTTACAATGGGTTAGAGTATGCAATATTAGGAGAGGAGCAAATAAGGTAGCTCATGCATTAGCTCAATATGCTAGAAATTCTCTTGATGCGGATTTGTATTGGATGGAGGACTCTCCCCCACCAGCCTTAGAAGCCTTGTATCATGACTCTTTGTCATTATAATTGAATGAATATTTCCTTTTCAAAAACATGGCGCAACCTGATTGATATATAAAATGAGAAACATGTCAAGCTCATTTGGTAATAATTTTTTTTTTTTTTATGAACAAGACATTTTATTCACAAGACAAACAGAACTACAAAGAGGAAACAAGAGCCTCTTCCTCAATGACAAGCTCGTTTGGTAATATTACTCTAACAATGTTGTTTACGTATTATAAAATTGCGTGTAAAAGAAAAAATATTATGAAAATATGTGTTGTTTAATCAAAGAATGTTAACAAATATGTCCGACATTTCCTTCCACGTAAAAACTCAACAAAAAGGTTTATATCTTATTTATTTCTTAGGCCACAAGAAAGGACTATTATTTTGGATTGGGTTAAGAAAAATAATAATCACAAAGTTGGCGAAGCTTCTGGAAAGTGCATGTGTAAAAACGTGACGCCGCGTCCATTGACAACTTCATGCAGAAGATTTTTAAGAAGTTTGAATATGATATATGTTGATTTGATATGACTAGTGGTAATTAATTTACAAATTACAGAGTGTTGTTTGACCAAAATATAATCATCATTCAGCCAGCCTCTCAATAATGCTTTCAAAGTTTAAACGTGTAATTATTATTATTATTATTATTATTATTATTATGTGATTTACTAATATATGTCTTTAAAGTATACATTAACAAATTAATTTAAAAATTTTTTTATGAAAAAACAAAAAAGTAATTAATTGTTTTGACAATTTTTTCAATTTATCATAAAAATTATTCTAAAATAAATAATTAATGTGTATTTTTAAAACCCGTAACCGAATCCTATTATTATTATATCTGCTTTGCTCAAACTTCAGATAAATATTAATATTCATGCATATAGAAAGTAGTGCTTCAAGAAAATTATTTTTCTAGTGTGCTGCTGAGGTTTCGAAATTTCAGGTAACCAAATCCACAACTTGATAATGAGTCATTTATCAAGAAGATTGACAGAGGGACACATAAGCAACGCACGATTTTGTTGACTTTTCATCAAAAGTCAAATTTCTCTTGTGGATTTAGCAGACCCACGAAGGGACACCTAAGCAATACCACCAAAGCTAGAGTTTTCTTAATGTTAATTGGTTTTTTTTAACGTGTGCCCTGAGAATATATATTAGTATATTATTTAAAAAAATTTATAGAAAAATAAAAAAATAATTACCTGATTGACAACCGTTCCAAAAAAGCTTTGATCCAAACGCTATTTTAAAATTTTTGTCAACTACAAGAAATGCGCAAAGCACTTTTGGATGTACGAAAAGAGCTCTCCTTTAAACCTTCTCAAAAGCTCTCCAGGTAGACAATTTAATTCAATGGGTAGAGTTTTCTTCTAAATGTGTTGTTTTATAAAATTATTTAAATATAATAAATTATTTTTAAATAAGTCACATGACTATTATGTTTGTCATAAGAGCATTTACAGCAGTGGAGTTAAAAATTTAGCTTTTTAGCTCAACCAAAAGTTATTTTATTTATTTTACCTACACACATGCCACAGCAGTAGATCTATTTTAACTTTCAATACAATAAAATAATATAAACATCACAATAAAATAATATATCCACTACAATAAACAACAATCATAACCACCTGCAACTGCCACCGCTATCACCACCGCCACCGCCGCCGCTGCCGTGACTCCATAAAATTAGAAAGAAAAAAAAAATGTAAACTTTTCTGCACACAAAAAATTCCCAAACTAACATTTATATCAAAACTTAAAATACTTAAAATTATAACAATAGAACATTGTAGGGTCCAGATTTGGTAGGCCAAGCACAGGCTTTGCAGATTGTGAGCCCAATGAATCCCAAATAACAAATTTGTAGAGAATGGATTAAACAGCTGGGCTGGTTATGGATTTAACAACGATTCAAATATGCAAGTCAGGATAAAACGATGTTTAGACTATTATCGAGTGGATCTCTCTAGAATCCGAAGAGACTTAATATTTATAGAAAAATGAATACAATTTTTTCTCCCTCCTTTTCAGAGACCTATTCCCTTTATATATACTCATTCCTCATCATCTTCACCATACACTTGTTCTTCATCCAAGCATTCACTTGAGTACATGTTACATCAGACGTTTGCTTTAGTCTGCCGTGAGTGGTAGTAGCTGAGGTTGCACTATTCAAGTGTCTTCTCCACATAAATGCGGCCAGAAAAGTTGCTGTAGTGTATTAAATGCGGTGGTAGCAGTTTTTCCTTTTAAATATTTTATGTTCTTCTCATCCCTAGACATGCCCAGAGTTTGCTCTTTACCGTAGAATCAGTTGGAAAGATCACTCAGGCCTTCAGTATATGAACTTGATCAAGTTCTCTAATGATCCGATGAGAGGGACCTCTTCGAACCAACGAGATCGTCTTCGGCCGTATCCCATCATTCCTTTTCAAGTGCATTTCCACCAAACGGACTCAGCCCTGATCCCTTTTACCTTTTTGGACAAACAGTGATACTCAAATTGGGCCCCAGGCCCAATACGTAGCGTTGGGCTTTCATACCCACAATAGCCCCTGAAAATTCTAATTTTTCCCTCGCATCCGAGGAGAAAAAATAGGATTTTGATCTATTACGAAATAAAATCTTTGAAATCACCGAATCTCTGAATCCACACGTGTATGCGCATAAATTTAGGCGCTTCATTATTGTCGCTGTTGTTGCACTGTTTCCAAGGCGCCATTAATTGCTCTAGGCGGCGTCTTGTCTATGGAATCCAACGGTGGGCTACTGATCCAACGGACGTGATTTTTCTCAAAATTTGGGCGAGATAAATCCCACCATTTTGCCTGCCCCTATATAAAGCCCCAAAGGGGGTTATTTTCCCCTTTACTTTGCAAATTCCAGACTCCCAGCGAACTCAGGCATTCACACTCACAAAGCCCTTCCTGTCATCAACTCCAACTTACCCCAGGATCATCTACGATCTTTCTACGAACTTGAAGGTCATTCTTCAATTTAATTCCGCGTAAGTTCCTCACTCAAAACTTTCATATTCTTTTCGGCTTGCCTCTTCGGCCTTTGGATAGTCGCTCCCCAGTCACTGTTTTGCACCTTTCCCCTCTATCCTAACTGAAAATGGGTAGATTTAAATATCTAGTGAATAGTCCTTCCCAGATGGAGAAGTTTAGGGCGACGTATCGCGTTCCCCAGGATGTGGGCTTAAGGTATTGCTCTCCGGAAGACTTATTAACAAACCGAAAAGTGGGTGAAGTTATAATCCCCATTATCACCTTCTTAGAGGGAGGAATGACCATCTCCATGGGTACCATTACTAGAGACTATCTCTAAGGCGATAGGCTTAGCCCTGAGCAGTGCACGCCTAATACGTTTAGAATTTTAGGAGCAATCGTCGATCTAAACCAACATCTAGGATTGGGACTCACCTGGCTCGATGTGGTACACATGTACGAGTGTCGTACCAAACAAGGATCAGGATACTATCTTAGATCCCGATCCGATATCGTCAGGCTCATCTCCTGTCTTCCCAAATCTAACAAAAGGATGAAAGACGACTATCTGATCGTCTCGGGCGCATGGCATGACGGACTTCATTGCCCAACCCAGCCAGGAGAGCCAAGTGGGATATCCCAGATTTAGGTTTCCTAACAATAGATTAAGGGTTTTTGCTTTCAATGATTCGGCCTTCTTTTTCTATCACGTTTTAAGTTTTCTGACAGTTTTATTGTGATGTTTACAGATAGAAATCACGTTGTTCCTTGGCTCAGCCTTACAAACACTGCAGCGCTCAATTTCCTTCTTCGGTCAGAGATCTTCGCAAGCGAATATAGGCAGCTTAGGGCCGTGCACCTTATCCTCGGCTATACCCCAAAGTCAAAAGATTTTCAGCCAATCGGCAACGCGATAACACTCGAAGACCGCTGCATTAACCGTATCGACGTTGCTCGGAAGGATTTTTTGGCTCCCTTTAATCTTGCCCCTGTACCACACCCAAACCCACGGGGCATACCGTTGCTAGTTCAACCTGTTCAACAGGCTCCTCCTGAACTGGCAGCAGAGGGAGAGAGAGTTGCTTCTTCAACCCCTTCACTTGACGAGCAGATTGACCAGTTCAGATTTGAAGGGGAAACTTTAGAAGAGGTTCAGATTTTGAACGCCGACGAGGGGATTGATAGGCAATCTGTTGTTCTCCCATAGAGAATAGACGTGTCAAACGATTTTTCTGACGAAGACATGCAGAGTTTGACAGATCTGATGAAGAACAGAAGGCCGAAGGCCATAACTAAAGGTGCTGGTACATCTTAGCCAACGGTCACTCTTCCTCCTCCCCCTCCTTAAGCTCCCTCAGATCTCGGCTTAAAGCCACTGTCGGATCTAAAAAAGAAAAAGATTGCGACTGATACTGAAGACAAAGAGGTGGCGCCTCCGAAAGGGCCCAAGTAACAGAAAATGGCCCATGACACCATGAGCAGAAGGGCTTCATCTACTGAAAGTAGGGAAGACCCTTTGGCCGCAGACGTACGCCGAGGAGCTCGGATATGATCCCCAAAGTTAATATTGGATGGTGCAGCCATCCCATATGATGCTTCCTTTAGAAATTATGCTAGAGGGAGAGCTGGCCATATCGCAGATGCATTGGAGCAACCTCTGCTCCTCCCGAAGGACATGGAGTCCTACAGGCGCTTCAGCCAGCAGAAACTCTTTCTATCCCTTAAAAGGGATTTAGCCATGGTAAGAGAATTGACCCATCTTCTCAACTCTTTTCTGTGTTCACAACTAAAAAATTCTTAATCTGTCACGCAGATTGCTCAACAAGTATATGTGGCTGAGGAGTGGAACAAGAAAGCCCACATTAAAATCCAAGAGAAGGTCCACTCTCGGACGGAGGCTGAGAAGGCATTGGGCAGCCTAAAAGATAAGTGTGCCCGTGTATCCGAGCAACTGAAAGAGGAGACAAAGGAGAGAAAAAGTCTGGAGGCGGGCCTTAAAAGCGCTGAAAGGTAGGCCGAAGACCAACGCCAGAAATTGTACACTATTGAGATCAACCTGGAAACTGAGAAAGCATTGGTGAAGGGTCTTCGGGCTGAGCTTGATAAAGCCAGGGATTCTGCTAAATTGTCCAAAGAGGATGCTCAATTGGCCAAGGAAGCACTTGAGGCTAAAAAACAAGCTGCCTATATGCTGGGGGTGAAGGAGACCCAAACGAGGCTGACCGAGGAGTTCGCGAAGGTCTGCAGGGAGTATTGTGATATAACGTGGGGGAAAGGCCTTGATGCAGCTGGAGTCCCCCCAGAGTCTGCCCTAAGGCAGCCTGGGAGTATTTACTACCACCCCGATATCTGCGACCTGCCAGAAACCTTGAATCCTTCATCAGCCGACCAAAACCTCCCAGACCCTACTGAGGCAAGCCAGGCACCTGGTCAGACTGGTGATGTAGGCGAACTGTCCAAGACTGACCCATTGCCTCAGAAGAAGGCCTAGTTGTTTAGGGGTTTTATTAGCATTTTTTTTTTTTTTTTTTTTTGCTGTATTTACTTGTAATAGTTAGACCCTTTTTTTTTTTTTTTTTGCTTTGTAACTAAGTTATTTCTCTTTGATCAATGCCATGGTTTCCTTTTAACCTTTATCGCTATTACGGTATATGTCATGATGCATCGTTACAGCAAATAACAATAGCTTAATAAATGAGAATCAGTTAATACCATGATTTTGACTTAAACACAGCTAGGGAGTCCTTGTGATAATAACGACTGTATTGGAATGTTAATTGGCGAAAGTAACTTGGTCCGATAATTATAGACATAGTTGAGCTCAAATTCAAAACACTTGGGGAAATTGTAAACCTAACCACCGTACCATGCTGATGATGTAGACAATAATACTTAAGAAAAACTGTTCGTAGGGGAGTTACTTAGTAAAATGAGGCTCACTTAAGTTTAAGCACTTATAGGAATTATAAACAAGCGTTAGCTAACCCAAATCATCTGATTCGAAGACTACAGGCATGATTGAATTTAAGTTTAAACACTTAGGAGAATTGTAAATGTGTTAACTAACCCAAATCATCTGGTCCGAGAACTACAGGCACGATTGAATTTAAGTTTAAACACTTAGGAGAATTATAAATGAGTATTAACTAACCCAAATCATCTAGTCCGAGGACTACAGGCATGATTGAATTTAAGTTTAAACATTTAGGAGAATTGTAAATGGGTGTTAACTAACTCAAATCATCTAGTCCGAGGACTACAGGCATGATTGAATTTAAATTTAAACACTTAGGAGAATTGTAAATGGGTGTTAACTAACCCAAATCATCTGGTCCGAGGACTACAGGCATGATTGGATTTAAGTTTAAACACTTAGGAAAATTGTAAACGAGTGTTAACTAAACCAAATCATCTGGTCCGAGGACTACAGGCATGATTAAATTTAAGTTTAAACACTTAGGAGAATTGTAAACGAGTGTTAACTAACCTAAATCATCTGGTCCGATGACTACAGACATGATTGGATTTAAGTTTAAACAATTAGGAGAATTCTTAGCATAATAAAATGGTACATTGACTGAAGGAAGGATTCACTTAATAATAATACATTTTGAGGTTATTGACATTCCACGGCCGGAGTACTACATGATTTTCCAAATCTTCTAAGAAATATGCTCCAATACCAGCCCTTGAAGTGATACGATATGGTCCTTCCCAATTTGGTCCTAGTTTTTCCCAAGCTTGATTCTTTGCAGTACCCACCACTTTCCTCAGCACTAAATCACCAGGTTCTAAAGGTCTCAGACTTACGTTGGCATCGTAGCTTTACTTGAGTTTTTGTTGGTAATGCGCCAATTGGACCATTGCATTTTTCCTCCTTTCTTCAATTAGATCCAAACTCTTTTCTGCCGATCGGATTAAACGAGCTAGTCTTGTATATTGGGAACCCAGTCTCCAAAGGTATAACAGCTTTAGCCCTATAGGTCATTGAAAAGGGGGTCTCCCCAGTAGACCTGCGAGGCGTAGTTCTGTATGCCCATAATACGTGGGGCAATTCTTCCACCCATCTACCCTTCGCATCGTCCAGCCTCTTCTTTAATCCGTTAACTACGATTTTATTAACAGCTTTCGCTTACCCATTTCCCTAGGGATAAGCAGGGGTGAAGTATCTGTTTGTGATTCCTAGTTCGCTACAATAACCCCTGAAAGTTTGGCTATCAAACTGAAGCCTATTGTCCGAGATGAGGGTATGAGAGACCCCAAACCGAGTGACAATATTTTTCCAGATGAATTTCTTTACGTCTACATCCCTGATGTTTGCTAGAGGTTCAGCCTCAACCCATTTGGTGAAGTAGTCCGTGCCGACTAGAAGGTACTTCTTGTTTCCTGCCGCATTAGGGAATGGGCCCACGATATCCAATCCCCATTGAGCGAAAGGCTATGGGCTGGATAGTGGATTAAGGGTGCCACCTAGTTGATGTATGTTCGGCGCAAACTATTGGCATTGGTCACATTTTTTAACATATTCATAGGCCTCTTTTTGCATATTTGGCCACCAATAACTTTGAGTAATGGCTCGGTAAGCTAAGGATCTACCTCCAGTATGGCTCCCACAGATCCCTTCATGCAATTCTTCTAGTAATGATTCAGCTGTTTCAAGATGCATGCACAATAAGTATGGACCTGAATAGGAACGCTTATACAGTTTATGGTCCTCGGACAACCAGAACCTAGTAGCTTTCCTCCGTACTTTATCCGTTTTCCCTTTTTCTTCGTGCAATACATTGTCCTTCAAGAACTTGATGATAGAATCCATCCAGCTTAGGTCAGCCCTGATATAATGAACCTAGACTGCCTCTTTTCTTAATTCCGTAGGTCTATGCATGTCCTCAATGAGGATAAACCTTGGTAACTTTTGTGCCGAAGAGGTGGCGAGCGTGGCCAAAGAATCAGCATGCGAGTTACCGCTTCTGGGGACGTGCCGCAGGTTAAAAAATTCAAATTCTGACTACAGGGATTTAGCTTGACTCGAGTACCCCTGCATTCTTTCATCTTTCGCCTCAAATTCACCTTGCACTTGACCAACGATTAATCTTGAGTCCGAGAACATCTCAACTGACTTTCCTCCCATCCTTCGTACCATCGTCATTCCCATCAATGGAGCCTTATTCTCTGCCTCATTATTTGTCGCCGAGAAATCCAGCCTTAACGCTTTTTCAATGATAATTCTCTCTGGGTATATCAACACTAGTCCTACTGCTGAACCTCTTTGATTCGATGCGCTATCTACGTACATTTCTCAGGGCAAAGGGCTTCGTAGAGAAACCATGCCAATAGACCTTCCATCCAGGCCCAGTGTTAGTATTACTTCTTCTAAATGGGGCTCCGTGAACTCGGCCACTAAGTCCGCAAGGATCTGGCCCTTCACTGATGTGCGAGGCATGTATTTGATATCAAAAGCCCTTAAGATCGTGCCCCATTTGGCGATCCTTTCAATGTAGTCGGCGCTTCAGAGTATGGCCTAGAGTGGGAGCTGGGTGAGGACTATAACAGTGTGGGCTTGAAAATAATGAGGCAGCTTCTTCGTACCGAGCACCACAGCCAGGATAGCCTTTTCCAGTGGCAAATAATGAATTTCAGCTTCATACAGTGACTTACTTACGTAGTAAATTGGTTTTTGCACATCACAGTCTATCTGTATCAACACCAAGCTTACAGCATTAAGAGCTACAGCGATGTAAGCAAACAAGACCTCATTTAGCTCAAGACTAGACATGATTGGAGGCGGGTTAGGTAGTCCTTAAGTTGCTGAAAAGCAACAGCACATTCCTCAGTCCATTCGAAACCTTTCCACTTGTTGATCAATAAGAAAAAAGGTCTACACCTATCTGCTAATCTGGAAATGAACCTATTAAGGGCAGCGGTCATCTCAGTCAGCTTCTGAATTTCCTTGGGGTTCTAAGGAGCTCGTAAGTTGTTGATGGCCTTTATCTGATCAGGGTTAACTTCAATTCCCCTGTGAGTCATCATATATCCTAAGAACTTGTCTGATCCCACACCAAACGAACACTTGGATATGTTTAAGCGTAATCTTTGTCCCCTTAGAATTTCAAAAACATCCCTGAGATCGCCAATGTGCCCAGCTATAACCTTACTTTTCACCACCATGTCATCAATATAAACTTTCATGCTTTTACCCAACTGCGGCTCAAACATTCTGGTCATCATCCTTTGATAGGTAGCTCCTGCATTTTTCAAGCCGAACGGCATTACCTTGTAGTGATAATTCCCTACAGGCGTTACGAAAGCTGTTTTCTCCTGATCACCGAGAGCTAGTGGTATCTGATGATAACCTTGAAATGCGTCCAAGAAACTCATCTAAGGGTGTCTAACAGTAGCATCAACTAGTTGGTCTATCTTCGGCATGAGAAACGGATCCTTTGGACAAGCTCTATTAAGGTCAGTGAAATCCACGCACACCTACCATTTTTCGCTTTTTTTCTTTACCACCACAATGTTAGCTAGCCATTCGAGATAAAAGATTTCCTTAATAGCCCCTGCTTGCTTGAGTTTCATCACTTCTTCCCTGACCGCATCTGCGTGTTCCTTTGATGGACGCTGGAGCGGTTGTTTCTTGGGAACGATGGTGGGATTAACGTTTAGATGGTGGCAAATGAACTCTGGGCTTACCCCTGGGGCTTCTGCAGAGTCCCATGAAAATACATTAACGTTGGTTATGAGAAACTCTATCAGCTCTTCCTTCTCTTGAGGAGGCAACATGGATCCGACTTGAAAGAACTTTTCTGGGTCGTTATCAATAACTATCCTTACCAAGCTTTCACACTCTGCCTCTTCGGCTGAGGTTTTGGTGTCCAGCATCGAAAGTTTTAACTGCTATAAACTCTCATTGTTACGGTTCGAAGACTCAGCCTGAGGTTTGTGCTGGATAGCTGCCATTAGACATTGCCTAGATGTAGATTGATCTCCTCGGATCTCCTCGACTCGCCCTTCGGACGGGTATTTAACTTTCTGATGAAGAGTGGAGGATACGGCCCTGAGGGTATGAAGCCAAAGTCTAACCACAATCACGATGTAGGGTGAGTAGGCATCCACCACTATAAAATCTACCTCCACCGTCTCAGATCCGGTTTGCATAGGTAGTCTGATCTGGCCTTTCGGGATGACCACTTTGCCATCAAAACTCACCAAAGGGGAACTGTAGGGCGTTAAGTTTTCGAGAGCTAAGTTCAGCCCCTTATAAAGGTCTGGGTACATTATTTCTGTGGCACTGCCCTGATTTACCATTACTCTCTTCACGTCGTACCCACCTATTCTGAGAGTAACCACCAGAGCATTATCATGCGGCTATATAGTCCCGATTTTGTCCTCGTCCGAAAAGCCCAAAACTGGTTGAACCTCTATTCTAGGCCTCTTCGGCTCTCTGTTAACACTCTCCGAGGGTAGTCGAGCGATTGATAATATTCTGGATGGGCAAGACCCTGTCCTCCCTGGTGCGGCAAAGATAACATTTATCGTGCCCAAAGGGGGTTTTACAGAATCATCTCTCTGAGACCCTGCGTTTGCTTGGTTTCCCTATCCATAAGAGTGGTGTAAAAGTTGTTTTAACTTGCCCTCGCTGACAAGTTGATCCAAATGGTCCCACAGGCTCCTACAATCCTCCGTAGTATGCCCATGATCAAGATGGTATTGGCAGTAGAGATTGTGGTTGCGCATTTTAGGGTTTCTGACTATCTTGTTTGGCCTCTTAAAGAAAGGCTTATTCTTGATTCTCTCCAGGACTTGGTGTACTGGCTCACGAAACACAGCATTGACTGTCTGAAGGTTCGCTAAACCCTGTCCGACCCAATCCTTTCTTGACCTGTTATGGTTCTGTCGGTCCGACCTAAAATCCTTCCTCTCCTGAGGGATAACCTTATCCTTTCTCTTACCCTGCTGTTGGTCTTCCTCAACTCTTTTATACTTGTCAATCCTATCCATCAATTGGCGTATACTGGTAGCAGGTTTGCCCGTTAGGGATGTCCTCAAGTCATGTTCAGTGGGAAGGCCTAGCTTAAAGGAGCTGATGGCCACCAGGTCACAATCTTCCTCCATCTCGTTATACGTTTCCCAGAATCTATCTGAATATGACTTCAAAGTTTCACCCTCTCTCATGCTGACGGATAATAGGGAGGCCATGGACTGCGGAACCCTTCGACATGTGACAAAACGCGACCCAAATGCCTGAGTTAGCTCTTAGAAAGAGCTTATGGAGTTCGCTTTCAGACTATCAAACCATCTCATGGTGATCGATCCCAAGCTGGACGGGAAGACCTTGCACATTAGGGCCTCATCTCTGGAGTGAACGGCCATCCTCTAGTTGAAATGACTCACATGTTCCATAGGGTCTGTCCGACCATTGTAGATGGTGAATGTAGGCTGGTGAAAACATTGAGGAAGTCTTGCATTCTCGATGTTACGTGTAAAAGGAGACCTGAAAATCTGATCCAGAGCTTTACTCATAGCATCGTTCCCTACGCCCCTAGGTAAGGGGCTCCGAGGATTCCTCTCACGATGGTGCATCTCCTCATAGTGAAAGGACTTGCTGATTGGTGTTTAAAGTTTCTGCTTATAGACAACGTCCTGTTCGTCCTCAGAATCTTCATCAGAGTACGAGGAAATGCGTTTCCTCTTTGCATGGCGCAGCTCCCTCTTTAGCCTTTCAATTTCTAACTGCATGCTTTGGTTTTTCTCTGCATGGGACATGTGGCTCTCTCCATGCGACTGGCCTCGATCGTCATGTGCGGTGTGTACGCTACCTTCACGATCTTGCCTCCGTTCCAGATTAAGAAAAGGATCGGTGTGTTGAGATGCCCTGGACTCTGCTGGACGTTGCCTTGGTTCAGCCATTTATGAGGTGTTGCTTCCACCTTTGCTCAAGCTATTCCCTACAGACGGCGCCAATTGTAGGGTCCAGATTTGGTAAGCCAAGCACAGGCTTTGCAGATTGTGAGCCCAATGAACCCTGAACAATAAATTTATAGAAAATGGGTTAAATAGCTGGGCTGGTTATGGATTTAGCAATGATTCAAATATGCAAGTCAGGATAAAATGATGTTCAGACTATTATCGAGTGGATCTCTCTAGAATCCGAAGAGGCTTAATATTTATAGAAAATGAATACAATTTTTTCTTCCCCCTTTTCAGAGACCTATTCCCTTTATATATACTCCTTCCTCCTCATCTTCACCGTACACTTGTTCTTCATCCAAGCATTCACTTGAGTACATGTCACATCAGACATTTGCTTTAGTCTGCCATGAGTGGTAGTAGCTAAGGTTGCACTGTTCAGGTGTCTTCTCCACATAAATGCGACCAGGAAAGTTACTGCAGTGCATTAAATGCGGTGGTAGCAGCTTTTCCTTTTAGATATTTTTATATTCTTCTCATCCCTAGGCATGCCCAGAGTTTGCTCTTTACCGTGGAATCAGTTGGGAAGGTCGCTCAGGCCTTCAGTATATGAACTTGATCAAGTTCTCTAATGATCCGATGAGAGGGACCTTTTCGGACCAACGAGATCGTCTTCAGCCGTATCCCATCATTCCTTTTCAAGTGCATTTCCACCAAACGGACTCAGCCCTGATCCCTTTTACCTCTTCGGACAAACAGGTGATACTCAAATTGGGCCCCAGGCCCAATACGTAGCGTTGGGCTTTCATACCCACAAACATGATTATGCATAAATACTTAATTTGACATGTAGCTTAATCCCAATGATAAAGAAAACACCAAATTCATTTTTGAGCATCTCAAAACCAAACTAACAATTTCTCATTAAAATGACCACAAGAAATGTGTGCTCTATTTCTAGTTTTGTGCAACAGAACATATCCAACAAAATCCACCCAAATCAGATGTGAAACATTAAGAGCCCAACAAAATCCCCTAGTACAATATCACAAACCATCTTAATATCTCTACTCAGTACTCACACTCACACTTACCAAACCATAATCATCATCAATCTACCAAAATCAAATATGGAACATTAAGAATCCTAAAAAAACTACCGTATTCATCCATTTCTAGCAACTCAAAACAAGTAATACAAAGCAAAATGAAATCTCATAACATAAAATCACCAAGCCAATAATCTAGAACAATAATAAAAAATCATATATAAAAAATAAAAAACAGAGACATCCACATGAAGTGGATCCAAATCAAAAACCCAAAGTGGATCGGTGGATCAGCGGAAGAGGATGTTATACCCAAATCAAAAACCCAAAGCATCCACATGAAGAAGACACAGACAACTGACCTGAAGTGGATCGGCGGAAGAGAAGTGCGTCTGAGGCAGATCGGCGGCATGGGTCTAAACTTGATGATGGTGGCGACTTGACGATGGTCGGGCCGGCGACGTTGAAAGGGTGAGCTCGAGAGATCGGAGTGAACTAGACGATGCCGGTGACGTTGACGATGGTTGGGTCGGCGACGTTGCGAGATTGAGCTTGAAAGGCTTGAGATGAGAGGTGACAGTGAACGAGAGAGAGTGAATGAGACCGGATTTGATAAAATGAAAAAAAAAAAAAAGAAAAAAAAGAAGAAGAAGCAAGTTGTACCGGCTTGAATAAAAAATTGTTTTTTTTTTTCTTTTTCTCCAAGCTATAATGCACATCTATATATAGATGTGTACTGTAGCAAATCAGCTAAAAATTTTAACTATTACTCCATTGCTGTAGGGGTGTTTTTTGTGTTTTGGTGGAGCTAAAATAGCAACATAGCTATTTAGCTCTACTGTTGTAAGTGCTCTAATTACGGTATACGTGTACTCATTTGAGTTCTAACATATTTGATTGGAAGAACTTTCATCCAAATCTGTCTGGAGAGAAGTTGTATCCATGTTTAATAATCAAAATCTATCTGGAGAGAAGTTGTATCCATGTTTAATAAATCAAGGCACATAATTTTTTTTCGACAACTGTCACATCAATGATTGACCTAAGTAAAAGTTATGCTCTAATCACAATAAATCATATCAACAATTGTGAAAAATAATACGTCCCTAATATAATTTTGTAATTTGAGGTTAAGAAAAATCACAAAATTAGAACTTAACATGGATTGTAATTTGTATTTTTTTTATCTGTCTTCCCAACCAATCAAAATATCTTCACTTTGTTTCTCTTTTATTATTATTATTTAGAATAGCTTGTAAACTCCAAGTATTGATGTAAATGGATCTATACTTTAGCTTCCTAATGTTATAGTGATTGGGCTCATTCTTTGAGTATTTATCATAGACAATGTCAATGGATCAAGAGCTATTGCAGACTCTGAGAGACTGTTAAGTGCTGGGGCTAGGGTGATGGAGAATCTTGGCCCAAGAGAAGCTCAAAGGGCCCACACTTCAATGAGCTGGCCCAAGCATTGTTTCATCTCGGCCTAGTTTTGTGTTGCCCAACCTAGTCTGTTCACATGGCTCTAATAGTTTGGTTGAGGGGGCCAATATTTCGAATTCGGGCCAATTTATTTGGAAACGTTACCTTTTAAATCGTACTTTGCGTGATAAATTAAACTTCATAATTTTTAGAGTAATGAATTAAATTTTAAGGGTTTAAAAAGTAGAAAAAAAAAAAAAAAATCAATTTCAGTCAATTTTTTACCCTTTCAAATTTTGGGATTGAAATGGTTACGTGCCATCAGTTTTAAAGAGTACATTTTCAAATCATAGCCCATGGGTTGCTTTTAGAAAATTGACTTCTTAAAAAGAAACAGGAGTTTTCACATTGCAGATTTTTCACAGCAACATTTTTTTTTTTCAAACCCTTCACTATGAATTCCACCATACGTGTAACATTTGAAATTCCTTAAACTCTATGTTCAGATGAGGGAAATGAGATTTAGTTTTTCTAGAGATTTTAAGGTCACTCTACTACCAAGTTTCTGAAAATACTATCAATCTATTTTGTAATGAGTTATAGATATATACTAAAATTATGATAGTCAGTGTTTAGTTAAATGTTGATGATGTGGTGAAATTAAGTCCCCACTCACTCTAAAATTGTTGGGTAATTTTTTGTAAGAGTTTCACAATAGAGTAATATTATGAAAAAATTATATTGTGAGATTGGCCACGACATACGGGTCCTTTTTATTTTGCATTGCACAATATCCACAGGTGTGACTTGTGAGGGTCCTGCTGAATAAGAGATAATTTCTTTTGTTTGGTTGGCCGATGAAAAAGTGAGAAAATAGAAAATGTGAGAATAATAGAAAAATGTTTCAATTTTTTATCATGCGTGTTCTGTAGAGATAATGGAAAAGTGAAATGATAAAAAATGTAATTTTGAATAAGTTTATTGTTATACCCTTATTATATCAAAAGATAATAAAAATATTGTAATAAAAAAGGGAAAAAAATACTAAATTCAATGTGATAAATATTTTCTCCCATACGTTTCCTCCCAATGTGGGAGTATAGAATTTGCTGGTCTGGGAAACTCCACCCACAGCATTTCCCATCCTCCTTCATTTCCATCAAACCAAATAATTGAAAACTCTCATTTTTTTAAACTCCATTTTCTATCATTCCTCTTTTGCATCCAACCAAACTAAAGATTCCTGTGATAATATTTGAATGAATTATAAATCAAGGGAAATGAACAAAGTAGGGCTATAAATGAACTAATATGTATATGAACAACTCAGGCTTATATAGGAAGTTTTTTTTTTTTTTTTTTTTTTTTTTTTTTTTTTTTTTAGAAAACAAGTCAAGTTCAAATATAATAATGTGTTCATCAACAAACTCGTGAATATTAGGACTCGATTTAATTATATATAATATTGTATTTTTATATGTATACTTGTCCAAATATATATTTATATAGACTTGAAATTAGATTGTATAAGTTTGTCAATAGGTCCATATAATTTAAATTCTTATGCGTAGCTTATTAATGATATAAACAATCTATTCATTGTAAACATTCATGGAATTATAAAGAGGTAAAATATTTTAGTCATGATTTTACAATATATAGAGAAAAAAAAAGGTTAATCAAGTAGCTTGAGCTTATTCAACGAGAAAATGAGCTAAACTTGAACATATAATCTTATTTGGTGTTGAGCTCGTGTTTGGAAAAAAAAAATTTTAAATGATCAAACTTGAACTTATAATACTAAACTTAGCTCGGCTCGAATACAGCCATAAAAAGGAAAGAAAATAAAAGAAAAATACTCCAAAATTATAAACCCAATTCCCAAAAACTTTGAACAATCCCTGGCAACTCACACAAACAGAACCCACACGTTGAAGTATGCCCTGTTTATGGGTATATGCTTCCGTTTTCTCATAAGTTAGTAGGACCCATATCTGATGGGTCCCACCAACGGGTATATTTTCTCCCTTTTCACAACTCCAAATCCTTTTGGCTGGCTTCCTACCGTTAATTCAATTCCACCCCCCCGCAGCCATACTGCCTCTCTTTCACAAAGACCAACCAAACAAATTCTTAAAAAAAAAAAAAAAAAAAAACCAAAAAAGTAATTAAAAAAAAAAATTAGCAGCGCACGTTAAGAAATGTTACCAATGGAGCGCACGTTAGCAAGATCCCATGCATCCTACGTCGCCTGTGACAGCCATCCCAAACCCGCACACTCTCTCTCCCCCACCTTATCCTACGCACCCCTCCCATTCTCTTCCTTTCGTTTTCAGGAAGAGGAGTCCATTAGGGTTAGGTCTTCTTCTTCTCATTCTTATTACATCACAATTACTTCTATTCTTCTTCTTCTCCATGCTCTTCGAAGAGGAGCTAGGGTTTTTTAATATTACAGTAATAGCCACAGAAACACATGGAACACAGGAGACAATCCAAGGACTCGCATTCCTACTCGAATCTCTTCAATCTTGAGGTATTTCCCACATGGGTTTTCGCTTTTCTCAATTGGGTTCTCTTTGTTTTCTCCAATTACTGCCTCCTTTTGAAGTTTGAGGTTTAATTTGGTGTTGTTCAGTGGAGAATTTTGGGGGTTTCTTGATGTTTCACTGTTTTTGGAATCTTGGGTTTGGTAATATTAAGCTTAAAGATTTTGTTTTTTTTTTTTTTTTTTTTTTTTTTTTTGAATTTGTGTGTTGGGTTGTGCTGTAGTCTTTGGTGAACTTTCAACTTCCACAACAGGATGATGATTTTGATTATTATGGGAATAGTAGTCAGGATGAGAGCAGAGGTAGCCAAGGTAGGCTTTTTTGTTCTTAATTTTAATTTTATTATTATTAGTTTTTTACTTGAAATCACAATTACCTGTTTGATTGATGCCTGTGATTGCAATTTTAGTGTGCAAATTATGCACTTTATGTATGTATGGACTATTGGTTTAGTGGGGTGTGCACTTATGTATGTATGTTTGCCTGCATTGTGGTTTATTGCTGGTTACACAAACAGGTGGAGTGAATGTGAAACACGGTAACGGGGTTATGCGTGAAAGAGAATTGGGTTTGTTGAAGAAAAGGAGGCAGGGTGAAAATAGTGAGGACGAGGAGGATAGTTATTACGGGACACGCATTACAGAGGAGAGATATCGATCAATGCTTGGAGAACACATTCAAAAGTACAAGAGGAGGTTCAAGGATTCCTCAGCAAGTCCTGCATCAACCAGGATGGGAATCTCTGTTCCAAGGAGTAATATGGGTTTAAAAGCTAGGAAACTAGGGAACGAGCATCGAGGAGCATTACATGAAGTTGAATCCACGTCCGACTGGCTCAATGATATTAATCCTCAAAAACAAGGGAACTATCATGAAGCAGATTTTTCACCGCTAAATGGCACTGAAAGGTTTGCCATCTTCTCTGGTTGTTTTATGAGAGTTTTAAACCCCAAAATTTTGGAATATTCACTAATTATTTTGGGTGATATATTTTCATTTATATACTCATTGCAGAACAACCTATGAACCTGCTTTTGTGGATATTGGAGATGGTATCACGTATAAGATTCCTCCAACTTATGATAAGGTGGCGGCATCACTGAACTTGCCGAGCTTTCCAGATATTCAGGTGGAGGAATTTTTTTTAAAGGGTACATTGGATCTGGGGTCTCTGGCATCAATGATGACAAATAATAATAAGTTTGGGCCTAGAAGCCAGGCAGGAATGGGGGAGCCTCAGCCCCAGTATGAATCACTTCATGCAAGATTAAAGGCCTTGTCAGCTTCTAAATCGCCCCAAAAGTTCAACCTCAAAGTTTCTGATATGAATTCCTCCATTCCAGAGGGGGCAGCTGGAAACATAAAGCGATCTATTTTGTCCGAGGGTGGCGTTTTGCAAGTTTACTATGTGAAGGTTTTGGAGAAAGGAGACTCATATGAGGTTCATATTCCACTCCTGATTGTTCAATGATTTTTTTTTTTTTGAAAGGGGGGATGGTAGATCACAGTAGGTTGCCTTTTATTTTCCATAAGGCGCTGGTGAATGTTAATATTATTATTACTAAATTCAGTTTTGGTTCTTTCTGGGCTGCAGATCATTGAACGGGCTCTGCCCAAGAAGCCCAAGGTAAAGAAAGACCCTGCTGTGATTGAAAGGGAGGAAATGGAGAAGATAGGGAAAGTGTGGGCAAACATTGTAAAGAAAGACCTACCAAAGCATCACAGGATATTTACAGCTTTTCACCGAAAGCAACTAATTGATGCCAAGAGGTTCGTAGAGAGCTGTCAAAAAGAGGCAAGTATAATCTTATTTGGTCCATGTAGATTTACAAATTCCATTTTTGATAAACATGTGGGATGTGGTTTTCTGTTCTTCAAACTTTCTTCAATAGTGGTTACTTGTCTTTAAAAAAGAAAAGAAAAGAAAAGAAAAGCAACGGTTAATTTCATTCATACGTCCTTGCTGTTATATATCTTGAAGAAATGGTATATCATCTGTTTCTTTTATCAGGTGAAAACGAAGATGGGCAGATCGCATAAACTGATGAAGGGTGCTGCAATTCGCACTAGGAAATTAGCTCGAGACATGCTGCTGTATTGGAAGCGAGTGGATAAAGAGATGGTATCTTTCTCATTGTCCTTTATGAAGTTATTTTAACATACATTACAAATAACTGCACTATAGGAAATATGATCTGTCAGAGAAGTAAGTTTTTCTGCGGAGGCAAAATGTAGTATTTGTGTGCATCAACATGCAGGTGCACACATGCTCTCTCTTCTGTCTATTTTTTGCATATTTATGTTTTTAGATTTCTATGCATATGCATGAACGTTGTTGTATACAAATTACGTCGTAGGTTCTGTAAATATCCTGCCAATCCTCACTTTGTTGACTAAATTGCCCATATCTCAAAATGATTAATATGTTGTCTTATCCTAATTAACTATTAAGCTGGAGGGGAATCTTCAGAGTCCTTGAATAAAAAGAGATTAAGGCTGTCAGTTGTGAATAGAAATCTGTAGCTGTCTTTTAGGTCGCTGTTTGATACTTAACAAGCGTGTTTTGGTGTTGTGGCACTGCGTACTAGTAAAAATTTACGACTGAAACTCTTTCATTCTCTGCTGTCTTTGGACCAAGTGGCATCTTCTCCTCCCATTAATAAGGGGTTGAGGGTGAGGACAGAGGTGTAATTGCCTATGAGTCATTGAGTTCTATTCAAAGGGAAAAAAAATGAATACCTATCTTATGAATATGTTGGAAGATCAACTATGTGTCACAAAAAAAAAAAAATCATCATGTATGGTTATTTTGATTTCAAATAAATACTTCAAGTGAATAATTAAATTCAAAGAGTCAGTAATATTCAATCTCTTTGCTTGCAGGCAGAAGTAAGGAAAAGAGAGGAGAGAGAAGCTGCTGAAGCTCTGAGGCGCGAACAAGAGCTACGAGAAGCAAAGAGACAGCAGCAAAGGCTCAATTTTCTTATACAACAAACGGAACTCTACAGTCATTTTATGCAAAACAAGTCAAATGCACAGCCCTCTGAAGCTTTGCCTGTGGGAGATGAAAATCTAAATGACGAAGAAGTACTTCTGAGCTCTTCAGATGCTGTACCTGATGAGGAAGTAGATCCTGAGGAGGCTGAATTGAAGAAGGAAGCCTTGAGAGCTGCTCAAGATGCAGTTTCTAAGCAGAAAAAGTTAACAAGTGCATTTGATAATGAATGTTTGAGACTGCGACAGGGTTCGGAATCTGAGACTTATCCACCTGAGGTTGCAGGAGCTAGTAACATAGATTTACATAACCCGTAAGTTATTCTTTTCTTTCCTCCCCCCCACCTTCTCTCATCCTTATTAAGCACTTGGGGAAAAGCGTTTCTTGTCAATTAACAAAATTTATATTTTATATTTACAGCACTACAATGCCTGTAACATCAACAGTTCAGACACCGCAGATGTTTAAAGGTTCCCTTAAAGAATATCAGCTAAAAGGCCTTCAGTGGCTAGTTAATTGTTATGAGCAGGTTGTTAGGCAATTTCTACATTAATAATTTAATATCTTTCTCTTGATTGTTAATCTAGGAGATCCCTTGTCCCTCAAAAAAATGGTAATTAAGAGTGGCTGCAAGCTTGAGTTCATTTCTTTTGGCTTCTTTTCTTTCAGGGTTTAAATGGCATACTTGCTGATGAGATGGGCCTTGGAAAGACCATTCAGGCCATGGCATTTTTGGCTCATTTGGCAGAGGTAAGTATTAAGCCTAGTGTTTTGTACATATAGATTTTCTGTATAGTAACTGTTGTTGCTTGTCCTATTCAGGAAAAAAATATATGGGGCCCTTTTTTGGTTGTTGCTCCGGCTTCTGTATTGAATAACTGGAATGATGAAATTAATCGTTTCTGCCCTGACTTGAAAACTCTTCCATATTGGGGTGGGCTTCAAGATCGAACTGTACTTAGGAAAAAGATCAAACCCAAGGACCTGTACCGCAGGTTACTTTCTATTTCACAGTTGTTATTTTACTTTCTCAAGAACAAATGATGATGATATGCTGGCTTTTGGATGTGTTTAGGCGCTTTAGATGGTGCCATGTTTCATTAAATTCTATATTTTTGTAAAGAAACTTGTTAAAGTATACATATGTATGTATATATTTGATAATTAGCTTGTTAAAGCATGTATTTGAGGCATAGACATGTGATTCTTTACCACTGAAATGAGTAAGCTTATAAGGAAATCTGGAACAACTTGATGTTGATACCTGAAATGGTGTCTGACATGCTTATTAGTTGGTATATCTGGTATATTTGAAGGCAAAGATTGAGAAAATAAGTCTTCCTTCTGAAATACCCTCCTTTTCGATTGCTTCAATTTGGACTGTGGAGAATTGAGGAAGAAAAACACTTTGTTTGAGGACATGGTTAAACAACTATCAAATATGCATAACTTGAATATACCTCATGCCTTCTCCAAAAGCAACTTTAGTTCCTTTTTAATTTTTTTTTTAACACCGATAAAGAAATGTTAATAGTAAACAGATGATAAACTAGCTTCCTCCGTATAGTCCATGTCTTCTAGAGTATTTGAACTTTTCGTTTTGCCTTGTCAGCTCTTAATGCTTCTTATCTGGATAGCTGAGCAGTCAAAACATTTGCCATTATTTAATTTAATTTTTTTTTTAAAATCCATTAACCTGATTTTTTTCATAAATGAAGTGCATTATATCGTTTTTTTAATTTTTATTTTATATGAGCTTCTTTCTCTTGCCAGGGAAGCTGGATTTCACATTCTCATTACCAGCTACCAGCTGCTAGTGTCTGATGAGAAGTACTTTCGGCGTGTGAAATGGCAATACATGGTGTTAGATGAAGCCCAGGCAATCAAAAGTTCAAACAGGTTCTAACTTATTTCTTTGTTGTTGTAGTGGCTTTAGTGTTTGAGATGTTTTTATTCTTTGGTCTTTGTTGCTGTCATTTTGTTTCTTGCATCCCACTAAAGAGTCAACCGTGGGGAGTTATCTTATTTTGTGTGTATGTAATAAAATGGACATATAGTGGGAAGAGAGTAATACCGTAAAATAAAGGGTCATACCCAGTACCTATAAAAAAGAAAGGCGTCATACCTAGTGCACAAGACTCCCACTTTTGTGGGTTTGGGAGATGTGATTGGCAGGTAATCTTACCTCCAAATTTTTCTTTTTGGAGACTAACTTCTAGATTTGATCTTGCAACTTGTCGATTTTGGTTGAAGGCACTTGCCATCGCATCAAAGCCTGACATCTAGAGTAGTACCATAAAAAAATTGAAACAAACCCAAGAATCTACTGAAATCATTTATTTATTCAGCATTCGTTTGGTAAATATGTAGTCACATAAAGTACAAGTTTTCTCATCCATCTGATCTTTCCTTTCCTTTTTTGAACTCCGCTTTTATTTCTTTTAATAAATTGATACCTGTTGTTACTTTAGTTTTCATTTCATATCCATTCTGTTCTTTTTATTTCAATGTGCTTTTTTTATCATCATCATCATCATCATCATTCTTGTTGATGTTGATTTTATTATTAGAATTATTTTGTTAAGAGAAATTAAGATTCAATATAAAACGTCATCCAGATAAATTGTGTCTTTTTAGTATTGCAGGATCGACATGTCTACAGTATCACATAAGAATTCAGTTTTAGCCATTACAGCCGTCCTAAAGTTTCATGAATCATCTATCTGGTGAATAGTTTATGTTTCTAATCCTTTATATACTCATCATTAATTCATTGAATATTTGACTTGGCAGTATAAGATGGAAGACACTGCTTAGCTTCAATTGTCGGAACCGATTGCTGCTGACTGGTACACCTATCCAGAATAATATGGCAGAGTTGTGGGCCCTTTTGCATTTTATTATGCCAACCTTATTTGACAGCCATGAACAATTTAATGAGTGGTTTTCAAAAGGGTAAGCATTTTTTCTTTGGTTGGTTCATCTTTTTGGTTTCGGTGAGTGTAGCCTGCAGTCTACAGAATTATAATATTTTCCTATCAATGATCTTTTACTGCATACTATCAGAATCGAGAACCATGCAGAGCACGGGGGTACTTTGAACGAGCACCAGCTTAACAGATTGGTGAGTTTGCCTTTTTCAGTATTGTCATTGTGAGAGTGAGCAATAAAGTTTTTTTTGTCTACTTGCTGCCACGTACCATCCTTAACATATATGTATGCTATTTAAAGTAACTACAATAATTCTTAGTTTCTTTTTAGATCATGATCTCTGCTGCCTTCACTTTTGACCTTTGATATTAATGTAACTATATCTTTCTAACTTGTATTTTGGTTGCCTTTTTTCTTACAGCATTCAATTCTAAAGCCTTTTATGCTGCGAAGAGTTAAAACAGATGTAATTTCCGAGCTGACCAGGAAAACTGAGGTTACAGTGCATTGCAAGTTGAGTTCTCGCCAGCAAGCTTTTTATCAGGCTATTAAGAACAAGATATCTCTTGCCGAGTTGTTTGAGGGCAATCGTGGGCATCTTAATGAGAAGAAAATACTAAATTTAATGAATATTGTCATTCAGCTGAGAAAGGTATATTCTCAATTCTATTGGCATTCTGTTGGTTCCCCTTCTTCATTTAAAAAGTATAATTTATCAACTCTGTGGGGGCAAGAAGTTGTGGAGTTTTGTGCATTTTGTCTGTCATGTGGAATATTTCTTTTTACTAGTTGTCCATGACATGTGTTCCAATGGTGCAATGGTAGGTGTGTAATCATCCAGAGTTGTTTGAGAGGAATGAGGGAAGAACATACCTCCACTTTGGGGAGATCCCAAATTCTCTTTTGCCTCCTCCCTTTGGGGAGTTGGAGGACGTGCACTATGCAGGAGGTCACAATCCTATAACATACAAGGTACGTTCTTAAAGCTTTTTCTGCCTTACATTAATGTTTTTGTTTGTTATATATACTACCAAAACATTAAGGTTCACTGTCATGAAAATGCCAACCTTACTAAATACTCAATTCTTAGGTTTCTCTTATAGTTTTAAAAGTGAGGAAAGTTGCTTTGCTTTTTTTTTTTTTAAATTATTATTATTTTTTTATAATAAAATAAGTGAATAGTTCATGCGTTTGCACTTGCTTTATGTGTTTGGCTATAGACATGACACCTGTACAAAAAAAATTAAAATTAATGATTCTTTTTTGTTGATAAGGGCAGATTGTTTTGTATTTTTTTTGAGTTAGGTCAGCAGGCTAATATTCTTTTCTAGGAGAGGCCATTTGGTGAGCTCAAATATTTTTTTGTGGTGTTGGGGGGGGGGGGGGGGGGGGGGGTTTGGTGGCAATTCAATTTTTTTGAATCCCAGCCTTTGGCAGGCCTCTATATATGTGCGTGTGTGTGTTGTAAATGGGAATTCAAATTTTGGTGGGCACCATAGCCACCCGAGGGATATTTTGACTCTTCCAATGTGATGAGAATGCACGCTCCAGCTTCATTCTCTGCTTTAGTTTATGAGAATGAGGAACTTGAGCTCTTTTTTTTTTTTGATAAATAGGGACTTGAGCTCATTCTGTTATGGATCTAACTTTCCTTTTGTATTTTCCCAGATACCGAAACTAGTTCATGAAGAAATTACCCATAGTTCGGAAACTCTTTGCACAGCAGTTGGGCGTGGTGTCTGCAGAGAATCTTTTCACAGACTCTTCAATATATACTCCCCCAAAAATGTCTATCGATCTATATTCCTGCGAGAGGATAATTCAGATGGATTATCTTTTGAAAGTACTTTTGGTTTTACACGTTTGATGGATCTGTCCCCGTCTGAGGTTACATTTTTGGCTACTAGCTCTTTTATGGAGCGACTACTGTTTTCTGTAATGAGATGGGACCAGCACTTCTTGGATGGACTCATAGAATCACTTATGGAAACCATGGATGATGACCCCGAATGCAGTTACCTTGAGAGGGGGAAAGTGAGAGCAGTTGCGCGGATGTTACTGATGCCATCAAGATCTAATACAAACTTACTACGAAGTAAATATGCAACGGGGCCTGGAGACGCTCCATTTGAGGCTTTAGTTGTCCCTCATGAGGACAGGTTTCTATCCAATAGTAGGCCTCTTCATTCAGCATACACATATATCCCGAGAGTTAGAGCTCCACCAGTATGTTTTTCAAGTATTCGTTTTGTACTCTTTATTTACTATTCAAAAAAAAAAAAAAATCATTTATCATATTAAAAAAAAAAAATTTCATCTCCAAATTTTTTTTTCCCTATATAGGTTGGTGCTAACTGCTCTGATAGAAACTTTGCCTACAAAATGTCTGAAGAACTACATGACCCCTGGATAAAGAGGATGTTTATAGGGTTTGCACGCACATCTGACTGTAATGGACCCAGAAAGCCAGTTGGTCCTCCTCATCATTTGATTCAAGAGATTGATTCTGAACTACCAGTTTCACAACCTGCTCTTCAGTTGACATACAAGATTTTGGGATCTTCTCCACCAACAAGAAGCTTTGACCCGGCAAAGTTGCTCACTGTAAGCTTTTTCTTTCCTGGTGTCCTTTTTGTTATTAAGTGAATATTGTTTTCTTTTGTGTTGAACTTAATTGCTGAAGTGTTTGGTTATGTTACATCTGAATAGGACTCTGGGAAGCTTCAAACACTTGATATATTGTTGAAACGTTTGAGGGCAGAAAATCACCGTGTTCTCTTGTTTGCCCAAATGACGAAGATGCTGAATATTCTTGAGGTAGTTTTAGTTCTTTAATCTTTGAACCTTCTTCTGCAGCTAACATGAAGCTGTCCCAAGTTTAGCCAAATCAGTACTATTTCTGATCAGTCCTAACATGTTTTAGATTTTGTCAAAATCATGATATTGGTAGGTCCTAATAGACAGAGTTGTCCTCTGGAGGAAATTTCCTTCAACCCACTACGTGAGACTTAAAAAACTATCCATGCGTACTTTAGTCACATGACCTACTTAAATAGTCATGTGACATTTTTAAATGATTTTATAAATCATGTGATTTAATACGTGGGGGGTCATATTAGCTGCCATGTAATGGGTTGGAGGAGATACCTCCAACCCAGTTTGGAGGAAAACTTTGTTTGGTCCTAATACAAATTGGCGTCAGTGTTATGGATGAGCCTTTGCATTTGTGTTGTAATGCATATGTTTAGTTATGATACAAAAAGTTTACTTAATAATTCACTTATGAGTTAAAGAGATAAGTTCGTGGTGACCTGGGTTTGACTTGCCTTGGTTTGATATCAGTTAGCAAAATAAACTTTAAAGAGGATCTGAGATGAGAAACAAATTTCAAATCATTATCAGGTCTATAAATTGATTTTGCAAGCCAGCTTGGCAGATTGGAAATATTACCGCAATTGCACTATAATTCACTGCTTCACTTGTCTTTTTTAATGGCTTAGCAATCTTCTCTGGACATTCAGTTTTGTTGTTCTTGAATCTTTCATTTACATGCAGGACTACATGAACTATAGGAAATATAGATATCTTAGACTCGATGGATCCTCCACCATAACTGATCGTCGAGATATGGTCAGAGATTTCCAGCATCGGTATGATTTCATAAACATACTGATTTTTTTAATGGAATTTTAAAGTTACTCTTTCTCTCTCTTTGGTTGCTTGTTCTTATCATATATTATATATATGTGAGGTGTAAGAGTTTGTTACTAAGATTTTTATTTATGTTGTTGCAGGAATGATATTTTTGTATTCTTGTTGAGCACAAGAGCTGGTGGACTGGGCATTAACTTGACAGCGGCTGACACTGTCATATTTTATGAAAGTGATTGGAATCCAACTTTGGATTTACAGGCAATGGATAGAGCTCATCGGTTGGGTCAAACAAAAGATGTTAGTTCCATTTTTTATTGCTTTAGTTTAGTTTTTCCTTTTCAGAATGCTACAGGCATATGGATGGCTTGAGAGCTTCCAAGCAAAGTCATTTATTTCTTGGCTTTAGGGATTCCTTGCTTCCTTATGTGTTTGTTGTTGTTTGTCCATCTCTCTCTCTCTCCCACAAACACACACATCCACTTGGAGACAAACGTTGGTTTCTCAAAATTTTAAATTGTTTTAGATTCTCTAATTTAATTTGAAATACTAATGATTTCATGGTGTAGGTTACTGTTTACCGACTTATTTGTAAAGAGACAGTTGAAGAGAAGATTCTTCAAAGAGCAAGTCAGAAGAATACTGTGCAGCAACTTGTTATGACGGGTGGTCACGTTCAGGGTGATTTATTGGCCCCTGAGGATGTTGTATCCTTACTTCTGGATGATGCCCAGCTGGAGCAGAAATTGAGAGAAATTCCATTACAGGTGGGTTTAAAATCTGGTTATCTGTCTGTCTATTGTTCCATTCCAACTTAAAATCCACTTTGCAGGAGATTAGTGTCTCTTATGCCTTTCTTGTAAACACACACACACACACACACCAAAGGTTCCTGTTTGGCTTCCTTTTCGAGAGACTGTATGTTGAGAATAAAAGCACATCATTTTTTATGTTCCTTGAAAATAGGCTATACAGATTTTTTTTCCTGGAAAAAACAGTTCTTAAAATATGTTAGTAGACATGGTTTTACACCTACTCTTTTTTTACTAGGAAAAAAATCAAAAGATTTTGGAGATCAAAGTCAAACAGCTACTGGAACTATTTTCAGAAATTTTAATTATCTTTTCTCTGGCCAGGTTAAGGATAGACAAAAGAAAAAACAATCAACAAAGGGTATTCGGGTAGATGCAGAAGGTGATGCATCTTTGGAAGACCTAACAAATGCTGGATCTCAGGGTACAGGACCTGAGCCCTCTCCAGATCCAGAGAAAGCAAAATCCAATAACAAAAAGGTACTGAAACTCTTTGTCACTTGTCTATGTATTTTATGTTTAGTTCTAGTTCTATTTATCCAATTAAATCATTCCTTATTAATTACTACTTGTTTGAATATTAGCGAAACAAAAATTATTAGATCTTTGTGTGCTGTGGTGGTTTACCAATACCTGCATTGTGTTCTATTACATGGGTTTGACAATTAGAAAAAGTTCATGGGTTTAATTCTCAACCATTAATACATTTCATGACACTGTAGTGGACAACATTGATACATTTCATAACACTGCAGTGAACAACATTCCATATAACTTTATCAATGGAATAATAATAAAAATAATAAATAGGCCCGGTTTGTCTAGTAACTACTCTGTCCCCTGAATGATGATATGCAGATCTGTGGATCTGCCCAACTCCTCAGGTGGCAAATTATGCACCCAGTTTATTAAAATTAATCTCATGAGTAGCATTATGAACCTGGGTTCTTATAAATAATGTTTTTGGTAAAATTGACACCGTAGGACATTTGTCCACAAATTTGTGGCAAGCTTTTCTAAACTTGGTGCATTCAGTGTTGTTTACGTTAATGTCTTTGTGCAGAGAAAGGCTGCTTCTGACAAACAAGCTCCATCAAAGCAAAGGAATCCTCAAAATGTGACTTCACCAATGGACTATGAGTTAGATGACCCCCTTCAAAATTCTGATCCACAAGCACAGAAGCCCAAAAGGCCGAAGAGACCAACGAAGAGTGTAAATGAAAATCTTCAACCAGCATTTACCAGCACACCCACGGTAGTTTCAGAGCAGACCCATTATCTACCTGTGAATGAGTTAGGATCTGGTGGTTTCAGAGCAGGGCAAGATATCTCACAGCATACCAACTCGTTCACTTGATAGTTCAACGAAATATAGAAGACTTGCATTCATCAATCAAGCTGTGGGTACATCCAATGGGTGATTACAATGTAGCCTTGTTTAACCAGCAATGAGGGTTTTTTTTCCTGGCCTATGGCTGCTGCGAGATGAAAGAAGCAACCGGCAAAGGCAGGTGAAGCCAGAGGATTGTATATACTATTTGTACGGATTAGGTTGTAGATTACTGGCTATATACATAAGAGGGTTGGGGCATGTATAGATGGGTTCTCTCTCTCTCTCTCTCTCTCTCTCTCTCTCTCTCTCTCTCTCTCTCTCTCTAATTATTTTGGCTGCACAAGCTATATATAGTCTTGATGTTGTAGTCAGCCCCATTTTGAAATGTTGGTTTAGCGACAGAAATCTCATAGCCTTCTCTCTCTCTCTCTCTCTCTCTTTCTCGTGTGTGTGTGTGTGTGTGCCCCCAAGTCGGATCATCTATAAACCCTTCTGAAGACTGGGTATGTGACTTTAGACTTGGCAAATCAAGAAATTATATTCTAACGGAAACCAGAGCATAATCTTTCAATATGGCATTATATGGTGTCATGAAGTTTTCTTGGTCCCTTTTAGTAAGAACATATTATAAAGATGAGATCTAAAGTTTCATAGAACTAACACAAAACATCAACAATGGCTTTACTAGGTCGTCAAGGGTCTTGTAGCTGAATTGACATCTTTTAATGCACTTGAGGGTTTAGGGGAAAAGATTTAGTAACATATTGTAACTATTTAAAAAAAAAAAAAAAAAAAAAAAAAAGAAAAAAAGAAAAAAAGAAAGCTTTTTAGTTTTTTCTTAATCTAAGCTTTACTGAGTCACTTGTTCACTTAAGGCAATAACAAATATCTATTACTAACGTCTGTGCAATGCACGGATAATTTTGTGATATTTTATATAAGATGGTTTTAAATAATGTTGTACAAATATTATAAAGAAAAAGTAAACTAAATTAGAGTAAAGAAACATATACATTTTGAGATATTAAAAATTAGTTTAATAGATTCATTGCATATTTGTAGCTTCTTAAGGTAATATTATGTATTTTTAAAATCATGAAACAAAACATAAATGCAAAAGAGTAATGGAATCATGAAAATCAATTAATTTGTGTTGTATTCACATGTTTCATACCATGAAAAGAAAGTATGCTCAACTCTCTAACCGTCTTCAACTCATAGATAGTGTGACATTAAGACTTGGTGTGGGCAAATGTATATGCATGTGTCTTATAGATTATTTAAAATTAAACCATGGTAGAATTTGGTTTTACATTGTGCACCAAATATTCTCTCTACTTATATATCCAAAACAAAAACTATCCAACCAAATTACATAAACCTAAATCATATTTAAGCCCCTAATTTAAAAAGAAAACCAGTAGGGGTTTCGGTGTCTTGAAGGTGGTGGGAGGCCAGCATAACGAAAGTAGTAACCTCTCAGATTCCTCTTTCTCTCTCTTTCAAATGTTTTGTTAGTTGCAAGTCTTTTATTTTGGTAAGATATAGTAAAATAGTGCGCTTTATTTAGCAATCCATAACATTTTTGTGTCTCTTTATCTCTCTTCAAGACTTTATTTGGTTAGTTATTACTATTAGTTCTTACTTATTTTATTTTAGCATACTAAAACAGTGGGTATGCTAAAAGACATGAAAATAGAGATAGGTGTAGTATAAGTTTAGGCAATTAATAAGATAATTAAAATAAGTTAATATAAACTTTTGCATAATAGTAAAAAAAACTTAATGAAAAAGATAAAAAAATGTTAAATGCAAAATTAGAGCACCACTTGATAAGATCTCATGCACTGCTGCACGGGGTCTCTGTTTTTATATTTATATTAATATTGATTAAAGCAAGGAAGACCCAAAATAACGTAAGTGTTAGTAATTAAAAAAAAAGATTTTTTAATTAAAGAAATAATAGAGATAACAACTTCAGATATAATAAATTGAGAGAAAAGAATACATGTAGGCTATGTAACCGACTCTAGCTAACTGTTGAGGATCTATAGCCGACTCTAAAAATTTGGGATTAAAACTTGTTATTATTATTATTATTATTATTATTAATTAACGTTAGGAAGCCCTTGGATTGGCTTAGCCAGGCATAATTGGATTTTCAATCATAGGTGAGTCTCTACCTCTAGAACAGTTTGCCAAATAAGTGCAGTTCACAGGTTTTGTTACCATCATAACAGAGTAAGATCTTCTAACACTGTTCAACGGAAATTTGTCAAGCACTTAATACCTCACAACCATGCTTGCATTATCTTAAACATGTTTTTAAAACCCAGCACGCCTCAATAAAAGTAGATCAGCAGCTCAAATCTAAAATTTGTGTCGTTCCCTCTTTAATTACAAGAGCAACAAACTAAATTTTTTCAGCACCCTTGTTTTCATGAAAATTTAACATAACATCTGAACAGGAAGTATATTTTAGAGCAGTTTCGTCTACTTTAGTATAAAACCCTATTTTTTCTATTTTATATACTCACTTTTCAAAATACCATACATCAGATTATCTATTTTACATTACATTAAAATATTAAATTTTCATGATTTTAAAAAAAAATTTATTTTTCTTTACACACAATAATTACCATCCATTCTCTTTTTTCAATTTCGAGATACGTAAAGAAAAAAAATAAAAAATTATATACACAATAAATAGCTTCAATATAAATTTACATAGTTACTGTAATAACATTGCAAATTTACACATTTCTTTTTGTTTTTGTTATAAGTTAGAAATTCTACTCTTCTAATCTAAGTGTGTAAGTGAATAGTGTCAATATAAATTTACATAGTTATTGTAGTAATATTACAAATTTACACCTTTATTTTTGCTTTTGTTATAAGTTAAAAATTTTACTCTAGTCTAATCTAAGCGTGTATGTATGTAAAACTCTTTTTTGAAAATTTAAACATCGGTCCTTGCTCCCTGCACTCCACAAGTACTTATACTTGTAAACTAACTATCGTGCCAATGGTGCATAGTAATAATTTACACATTTTTAACTTGACTAACATGAGTGATTTTGGAGGTTAAATGTGTAAAATTGATACCTTTACTATTTTGCATTGATTAATGCAAATGCTCTTATGCATCATACAATACACTCTATAATTATAATCAATTTTCAATTTAGTCCATTATGTTTAAAAATTTTTCATTTTAGTCCATTAACTTTGATAAATTTTCATTTAAAAATTTTTCATTTTAGTCCATTGACTTTGAACAACTCAAAGTTTGAAATTTATATTTTCTTGGTTTAAATAAATTAATAACGTAAGCTCTAAAATTATTTTATAATGTTGAAAATGCAAAACACCATTATTTGAAGGTAGTTAGCGCCAACTTTTTAACAGAAATAGATGGAAGGACTAAAGTGACCACATAATCAAAGTTAATGAACTAAAATGACAATTAAACAAAGCTACAGGTGTAAAGTTATTTTTGCCTATATTTTACCTACTTCAGTGAATGGATGGGGTAGAAATTTCTCTAAGGAGTTAGGAGTCACTGGATATGGAACATTTAGCTATAGTATTATCAGAGAGGCATAAGTCACACCATGTTTATCACATAATTATATATCTCAAGTACCAGCATGTTTACCAGTGAATGTATAAATAAAAGCAGAAGTGCGACAATTGTCAAGGCCGACAGTTTTTATGAGAATCTGGCGCCCATAGTCCAGGAGAACAGTTTTTATGGTTCTAGATTCTCGAAAACTGTAAGCTTCATTTAAGGGACAGAGCTTGAGCATGGTGGCGGATGTGATCATCAATGAAGGTGGCAATAAAATAGTAAGAGTGATCGTAACCAGGTTGCAATCTCAGAAGGAGTGGAACATTAGCATTCTTGCATGCCTCTTCAAACTTGTGGGGCAGGAGTTGATCATGCAGGAATTTGTCATCATCCCCCTGCACAAATTTGGTGATAAACAGTAAAATGAATGGCCGCAATATCCATCATGTATAGTAAATTTGAAAACACAGGAGCTGTTTTCCTTTTTTTCTTTCCCCAGATGGTTTAAACCCAAATGCTCCTTTTTTCTAGAAGGCAGAGAAGTCACAACATTTAGGCTACATAGAGGACAAATGTGTAGCAAAGAAAGCAGCAACAAGAGAGTATGATAATATATTTGCAAATGGAAAATCTAAATCCATCCACAGAAATATTTCAATTTACGTGTCATGTACACATTATTCACCTCTTCCACTCTCTAAGGCTCCGTTTGGGAGTTCATAAGAAAATGGAATTGAATGATCATAAAGGAATGGAATGAAATGAAATAGAATACATTTAATTAAGGGAAATGAATGGAAAAGAATGAAATTAAGTAATCTTAATTGGATGTTTTAAAATAAAGGAATGGAAATGAATAAAAATAAATGGAATATAAGTAATCTTGTTTAGGAGTAACATGGAGGGAATGGAATGGAATCATTTTATGATAATATTACTATTAGACCCCTATTTTAAAATAAAAGATTGAATATATAGGAGTATTTTGGGAGTTTTAGTAAAAAAATCATTAAATCTAATTCAATTCTCTCCCATTCCTCCTAATTTTGGGGGGAAATGAAAATTTGAGGTTCTAAAGAAATAGAGAAGAATGAAATGGAATCATTTTATAACAATATTACTATTAGACCCCTATTTTAAAATAAAGAATTGAATACATAGGAGTATTTTGGGAGTTTTAGTAAAAAAATCATTAAATCTAATTCAATTCTCTCTCATTCCTCCTAATTTTGGGGGGAAATGAAAATTTGAGGTTTTAAAGGAATAGAGAGGAACGAGTGTTCCCTCTTACCTATTCCATTCTCTCCTACTTAAACTCTCAAACAAGGGAATAAACTTTTCATTTCCTCTATTAAAACTCCCAAACAAGAGAAGGGAAGCATATTCTAAAATTATTCTTTTAATTTCTTTCCATTATATTCTCTCCTCCCAAACGAGGCCTATGGATACATTTGGAGCTAAGGAAGATGAGGAGAGAGCGTACTCCTATCAACTTTCTCCTCCAATCTCCTCTCCTCTCCCTCCATCTCTCTCCATCCAAACACAAGGTAAAAGAGTTAGTAAAGAACTTTAGTGAGATCCTACTAGGAATGGTTTATTGTCTTAATTTCTTCCAAAAATTTTACTTTCTTGTCATGCAAGGAAGCAATCCTTTATACAAATTACAAAAATGCATAAACAAATCTTATCAACCATATCTGTTAAAAGACTCATTGCATTCTTTACTTTTTAATTTTAGATGTTGAAGAGTGTAATCAATAAGTAGAAAAAGTAACTATAGGGTGCTTTATTTAGCATAGGTTGCCAATTATCAGTCACCTAAAAGCATAAATTGCTTTAAGACTGTTTTTCATGGCTAGTCATATAGTATTAAACTTTTCATTATATCAGCTGGGCTTTAGTGAAATCTTAAATGAGAAAACTGAAAATTACATTTTCATATAAGGAAATTGCTGAAACCATCCTCTATTCATGGAATCAAAGTGACAAACAACACAAAATTAACCAACACCACATCAAATTATTACTACTCAAAAAATGCTACTTTAGCTTATCATTGGCCTTGGTAATTGATATCAGCATGCTATAATCACCTACTCATTTGATTGTCAACTTAAAGTGGGAAAGTTTAAAAGACAGATTTATATCTGCATGTGAAATTAACTTAAGAATATGACCTCTTACCTGATCAATCAGAATGGTAGCAGATACATCATGGAACTTCGAAATCAGGAAAGTGGCATCATATTCCTGCATTTTTTAAAATTCATTTGTTATAACTAAGGCACCGTGATGTTATAACTTTGCTGTGATTTCTGAAAATTTCTTAGAAATTACCTCCCAATCGGCTTTGTTGCTGCCTAGATAATTTGTGAAAGCCTTCTGGCCCCAGGGACAGTTTATAGGATTCACAATTGGAGAAAAAGCAGACACCGACTGAAAAATGAGTGAAGGAAAGGAAAGAAATCAAAAGCCAAAGTGATTACAAGAGGTTTCCATGTTGAAAGAAAACAGTCAATTTCAGAACTCTGTCAATATGTAGAAATCTTAAGACCTTCAAGTGCATAGAAGTAAATATTATCATCTATTACCTTATACTTGTCCAGGTTTTTAAGGTATATTGTTAAAGCACCATGCCCACCCATAGAATGACCAAATATAGATGCCCGTGAAGTATCAAGCTGTGGGAAATTTTCACTTAAAAGTTTTGGCAATTCTTTGACAACATAGTCATACATACGCCAGTTCTTCCACTTCTCTTGTGTAGCATTCAGATAAAATCCAGCACCTGTTCAAGAAAAACTAAAATAAATACTGCAATTAAAGACTAATTCAACTCCGCCATTGTCTGTACTTAAGTGTGATATGTTTTTCTGATCCTACACCCAGGAAAAAGGAGGATAGCAGTAGGCTGATGGCCAGCGTAAAATTTAGTAATGTTATTACAGGAGGAAGGGGGGGGGGGGGGGGGGGGTTTGGTTTGGTGTTGTTTAAGAATAGAGGCTAACTTACTCTCTAACAGAACTTGCACTCCCTACTATTTAGAGGGTATTCATATGCGGTATCCTTTGATACATTATTTGACTTAGCAACGTACTTAATGCAAAATGTGTCAACAAAAATGAAGCACCAACCAGCATCAGTTAAACTCCATCATGTAATGTGTTAGTAAAATGCTACCAAATTGTCCTTATCAACAAGAATGAACAATAATGATAATTGTAACAACAAAAGCAACAATCCTCAAGAGAGACTCATCCAAATTTACACTAAGGCATGCACCAAAGTTCACAATAATTGTACAAATAAAACTAATTTCTCACATCCATACGAACCACTGTAGTGCTGTATTATGAACAGTAAAATTACAAATAGTTAGACGATGATATGCTTGTTTTACTTATTATATATGCAGAACAACATATGAATAGTTAAAGAATAGTAACTAATGATACAAGCCACCTACTGAAAGCAATTATAGCATAGGTGTCGTACTCAATTTACTTACTACCACACTTCTTTAGATAGAAGATATATGAAATCAAACATCTCTGTCATTTCATCATGATTGAGGATTGCCCCAGTCATGAAAACATAAAAGAACTACCCCACAGTTCATAATATGGTACTCCAAAATTGAATATTCAAATGGGTCAAACCCATAGCATTTATTTGACAATTCAGAAGGTTAAATTTTTCAAAAAGATTTGAGAATTCAGAAAACAAAATTTGATGGCCTGATGTTGCATACCTACACCAAAATCCCAGCTGTCTGCCTCTCCTTCTACATTCAGGCCTCCTGTAATAAGGAATATCATGTAAGAAACAGTTAGCATTGAACATCCTGGAATGCAACTACGAGTCATAAGGCAGTTTAAAATCAAAATTTGACATCTTAACGATAAGATCAGGAGGAAAAAAACAATTTTAAGAAAATAAGTACTGCATAGGCTTGGTTACAACAGCAAATAAATGTGTTCATGCTCATTGAGTTTTTTTTTTTTTTTTTTTTTTTTCAATTGGTAATGTTGTCATACTCACCAAGTGTTGGATTACTTGAGCATATGTTTCCTAACACAATTACTATATCTTTCACTCGTATGCTATATAATGCTATCCTCTACCTCTTTCCTCATCTCAGCAAATGAGAGAATTAATATCTCAAAATTATGACAAATAAATTGTTCAAAAGATTGAGCCACAAAGCAGGGTTGATTGCCATTGTAAGCCCAAGCTTAGTGTTATAAGAGCTAACTTTTGGACAGAAACATTACCCTTAAATAAAATGACTATTTTGGTTGTTTCTCATACTGTACATTTGCTTTATCAGTCTCTCAGCATGTGTGTGTGTGTATGTGTAATTTCCATTTGACAAACTAGTCACCTATTTTTAAAGGATTCTTTTGAATCCAGAAACAAGAAATTTGAACAGAAACAAGATGAACATGGGCATAAAGTCTGATTCTAATTCTTTGTAATTATAAAGGGAAAAACCCCTCACAGAGAAGATAACACAGATGGTGAGTTTCCTAAGCCCAATACTTGCATTGAATGCATTCTAGTTTGAAACAATGTCAAATAGATTTTGCTGATGAGCTCTAGCTCAACTAGCACCTCCTCCCCTTATAAGTTCTAGGTGGAGGGTGAGGTCATGAGTTCAAGATCCATTGTGTGCTAATTTATCAATAAAAAAAAAAAAAAAAAAAAAAATTCAATGAGATTTTACCTTCTGGTTAGGAAACATCAAAGGCACTAAGTCAACCCAAAATTTTCCAAAAACAAAACACACACATCCTTGGATTCAAGATTTGATTAGATTATTTTGAAAAGATAAACTTAGAAATTAAAGTATATATGGTATATCATTAGCCATGGCATGCTAATCAGCCAACAAGCTTTCCCAATTCTTTGAAAATTGAAAGAGTCCCTAGAAAGAAAAAAAAAAAAAAAAAAGGAATATAAAACCTATGGCTAGTTGGCATGGTAAGCCAACAAGGCGACAAACTTCAGCTATTTTGGATAAAAATCGTAAAATATTGGGATGGAAAGCTATATTCCAAATTGTAAATACACCATTCTTCATAAATTCAAGCATTTCACTCTGCAGTTATAAGATAGAGATGTATTAACAATAATGTGAAAAGCTTATTCAAGTTACATAATATAAGAAAGAATTTATGATGTATATCACAGGCTTGTCAAATACTAGAATACAGCAGATGTTAAAACAGTTCCACTCAGCTTTCACTTAGTGTTTGTTTGAGAACAACTTATTTAGCTCTCTGCTGAAAGTGTGTTAAAGTATACTTGTACTTTGAAAAAGTAAGAAAAAGTGAGGTTTTATACAGTTGTACATAAAAGCTATAAGCCTATAAGCTCTAGCCAAACAGACACTTAGCCTACTCTAGTATTTTTGGTAACTGTCTGAGTTGCACACTAAAAAGCATGGACACTTCAAAATAGCCACCATAACTGAGGATGGACACATTTCTCAGATTAACCACCTTGCACACATCTTAAATAGATATGCTAGGATATTGGAAGGGATAAATATGACATGATAATCAGGTGCTTGAAGAGCTATGAACACCTATGCTAGCACCCAAAAAAAAAAAAAGGCATAGATAGGTTTTGGGGGTACAAGTTGAATTTATTAATAAAAAATGGGTTTAAATGTAAAATACAAGATCTAGTGTTTTAGAAAGCAAGAGACCTTCAGAATTCTATATTCCTATATCAAATATGGATCATAGATCAAGTTTTTTCCCCCTATTTTATTATTTGTATTTCTAAATTAGTTTCATCATTTACACATATTTTGTGCATTTTGATTTTTTTTAATTTATTTATCTTTTAAACAAAAAAAAACTAAGATAATGTATATTTTAAAATATTTTGTATCCCTGCCATCCATATATCCTACACTTTCAAGAATTGACATATTGCTTTGTCCATATTATATTGTATTTATGTCCCATATCCATATCACTGCTTCATGGGTTGCATGTGACTCTTATAGCATCAAGCAAAACAAATACGTTGTGGGTTTTATGTTCTAAATGTGTGATTACAACTAGTGTCTAAAAATAATAACCCAAAGATTGATTCTATATGGGTTGCTGACTTACTTGGGGATGTATCAGGGGCAATCAAAGCAACACCCTCACTTGAAGCAGTACGTTGAGCTCCTGACTTGGCTATAAAGTTCTCATCTGTGCAGGTAAGGCCAGAGAGCCAGTAAAGTACCTGCTCATTGATGAAAGAAAGACCTTTAAACTGTAATTATCATACATTCTAGAGCCCTCAAATACTACATTGGCATATAAGAGTAAGAAAGTTGATAAATTTATTGCAAATATGTTTAAGCACATTTTTTTAGAGGGAGAGGGTGGGGTTCAGAAGTGCTTTCTAATTATAATATGTAGTGAACAATGAGCTCTAGCTCAACTGGCACCTCCTCCCCTTGCAAGTGCTATGTGGAGGGTGAGTATGTGGGTTCAAGACCGACGGGTACACATGTAACTTTATATAAAAATTATAATATGTGAGGGTGCAATAACACACCTCAAGTATTGCTCTTGGCTGACACAATTCGGTGAGTTTTCTTTATTAAAATTAAAAAATAAAATCAATTTTACCTAATATATCACATTTTTTAGCCTCTAGTAAATAATGGTATTTTGGGAGATGATTGAAGTTGCAAATTAACAAGGGCTCATTAGAGGCTTAATAATCGTTTTCCGGATTTGACGACTACTCAGTGTTATCAAGATTCACAACGAATCTTGATTAAACTAAAGTAAATATAGCCACAGACTCAGATCAATGATTAAAAAAACATTGATAAGTCAACAGTTTTGATTTATCTATTTGTTTCAACCAGAAATTCACATAAATAATTAGAAACTTCACACAAAACTTGACGAAATTTCACTAATTTCCTTTTTCTAATAAAGCAACGTTCTAAAAACTTGGCTATAACTTCAGTAACTTAAATCAGGTATGGCTTCAGTATGGGAACAAAATCAAAATCACCACCTAATTTTCAATCAAAAACCAGTTATCCAAACTCCATCAATCACCAATTACCTGTTAAATTATAATGAAGACGTATTCCATGAACAAAGAAGCATGCAACATTTGCACTAACAATAGAACCCAAAACACAAATAAGATTCCATAAGCTAAGAAGCATGGAGACGGATACTGACACGAACACAACACCAGACACGGCAGTTCTTGAAAATTTTGGACACGACATGGTAGGGGTACAACAATTAATTTAGTGTTTTTAAGGTCAATTCTATTCATTTATAAGCATATTTTATGTTTATTTTAAGCTATTAAAATAAATAAGAACTATCAAAATCATTAAAAACATGTCTAAAGTCAAAGGATTATTTAAATAAAAAAATATTTTTCCCCCAACACACTTAGGATACGCATGCAGGAGTGTCCACCGTGTCGGACACGCCAAACCCTGAACTACAATATTGATTGTTAAGGTAAGCATGCAAGTTTGATCACCCAAAAATTTCGAACACCCACATAATAATCCACACCATATAGCAAGTAAATATTCTTAGATGTAAAAATTCAACACATAATGCAGTACAACATTGGCATGGAAATCAAAACCCAGAATTTAATTTTGGGTATAATTTATCTTAAAAGGGAAAAATTGGAAATGTGTATGTGAGGAAATGGAGAAAAAACAAGAGAAGAAAGAAGTTGAGGACTTACAGGGAATTTGGAAGAAGAGGAAGGAGAAGGAGGGAAGTAGATGTAGAAGGTCATGGAACAGCCCAGAGTGGGGCTGAAATGCTTGTACCTCTTGTTGTACCCTCCAAACATCTTTGAGCTACTGATCTCTGTTGGTTTAGTCTCCATTTTCTTTTCTTTGCTTTGCTTTGCAGTGGTGACTGGTGAGTGGTGCTTCTCTCTGGGGATCAGAATTCTGAGGAAATGAGCTCTACAGAGCTATTTATAGAGAGCTGGCCTCTATGATTAATTTTGACATAATAATAATATAAAAAAAGAGGTTATTAAAAAAAAAAAAATTCAGGAGAAGTACACCCTATTATATATATATTAATTTTTAGGAGGAAGTTTTATATATATATATATATTATATATGACATTCGGGTAAAGTTGTTACTCTTGGGTTGATGTATAATAAATTGTTTCAAGAGCTACGAAACTCCTCAAGTGAGGATGAATCACTGCTTTTGTGAAGCAAACAAATACGTGGATGCGACGGCTAGGAAGGAATTTGGATCAAGTCAAGATCTTTTGTTTTTGAATAGTCCATCTATGGACCCATGTATACTTTTATTTTATGATAACATTGGCTTATATTATGACATGCTTTTATTTTAGGCCTGTAACTGCTGTTTCTACTTAGCTTAATGATATTCGGTTTCTACCACACAAAAAAGGGTTATAAATTTGTGGGTTTCAGTTAGCTCTACTGGTAAAGTCTCTAATGGTTGTATAAGAGATCTAGGGTTCAATCCCCGCCTACAAAAAAAAAAAAAAACTGATTGGTGTCTTGATCTGATAATAAAGAGCAATTATCAAGAGCGGACGCCAAAAGTTGAAACTCTCTCAAAAAAAAAAAAAAAACTACAAATTTGTAAATAAATATCAGTACACTCATTTGCATTTAGACTCATTTTATTCCTTTTGTAGACATTATAATATTCCAAGAGAACTCTCGCACTTTAATCCCAGCCCCACTAAAGTTTCAGTAGTATCAGTCAATTGGCATTTGAGAACCAACTTCCCAAAATGTCCAAATCCAAGGTGTTCCAAAATCCAAACCACATGGGAGTAAACATTTGCTATTAGACCACTCGTCCTTGATGGATAATAGTTATTTAGACATATTTGGAGGGTTTTTCAAGAAAAGTTATAGTCCTTTTTCTACTTTTTTTTTTTTTTTCCCAAAATTTTTATATTTACTAATTCTGTTTCTACCACAATTTATATTAGGCAAAAATACTATTCTAGTCTCTACATTTTAGTGTCATAGTCAATTTGATCCCTACATTTTCATAACAATTAAGTTGGTCCTGATATTTTTAAATTGCAGTTAAATTGGTCATTACCATTAATTTACTAACGGAAATTGCTTATATGGCAAACAGTGTGCACATTTGGCAAACTTGACGCTCACATGGATTAAAAAATAATATTAAAATTTTTTTTATTAACAATAAAAAATGCCTACTCATCATTTTAATAATTACAAAATGCTATGTAAAAAAAAAAAAAAAAAACCCACAACTCTGAAAACAAAATGAATCTAAAACTAATGATTTTCTTTCATTATCTCAAACACACATCCAAAATCTGCGAACACCCCAACAATCCATCAATACACACAAGCTTAGACTTCACAAACTCACAGTGCATATATTCCCATATTCACTCATCCATAACAACTCAATAATTACAAGATACAAACCCACCTACAATTCACGAAGTTGAAACTTAAAAATACAAAGAAATTCCACGACAAGTTCAAGAAATTTAGTTGTTTACATGCACCATCTTAAACCCATAAATTAAACCCAATAAAAAACCCCAATCACAGCAGTCGAGAACCCAAGAAATCACAGCACTGAAAGTGGAATAAATAAGATTCACCTCTGATCGTGGCGGTGGGGGTCAATGGCGAACGGGTGAAGATGGGTGTTCTTGCCATGGGTTACTCGCGGTGAGAACTGTTAGTGTATAACTTAGACTAGATTAGCCCATTGGGCTTAGCCCAATATACTGTACTTGTAGTTTACTCATATTACTTGTACTGCACACATACCTAGCCTATATAAGGCTCTCTATTGTACATTATTATACACACATCAATATACAGACTATTCAGTCTTTCTCTCTTTATATTGTTAACATGGTATCAGAGCCATTCCTCTGGCTTTCTGGTTCCTGTGGAAATCTCCTGCATACTTCCGCTGCCCTTGCCTTCATCCAGTAGTCATTGTCAGAAGCGAGTCACCGCCATCACGCCCACAGTCCTTGCAACTCTTGGATCTCATTGTTCTGTTCATCCAACTGCCAAAGCAAAGGTATAGAGTGACAGAACAGCCAATCCCGAGCAAAACCCAACCAAGAATAGCCAGAAAGGATCTCACACGCGCCTACACGTGCAGCCTGAAGTTTCTGACTATCGAACACGCGCTTCACGCGCCACCAGAAGTGCACATGCCCCACGGGCCGAACTTCGAGCCATCACGCTCCTTCACACGCATCACGCGCGCCACGTGTTGAGGCTACCAGCGTTTGCCACGTCAACCCTAAGCTAATGCCATCCTGCTTATGTCAGCATCTCACGTCATCCGCCTACATTAGCACACGTTAGTGGTTGACTTTGATCATTAACCATCGCTGTTGACCATTGACTTTTACTTTAACTTTTTGACCAAAGTCAAATTTTTTCAACAAGGCCTGTCTTGCTCAGTTTTTCGTGTAGATTCCGATTTTTGGCTTCATTTCTACATTTGAGGTCTCTAAATCCCACTTTTTGGTCATTTTCTTCATTATGGCTCAACAAAACGAACGAGATATCATACTTCCTATCACCATTATGTTGGATGGTCCTACTAACTATCATGCATGGTCTCAAAATATGACTGTCTTTCTCAAGAGTCATAAATTGTGGAGATATGTGACTGGTTCAATTCCTAAGCCAGTACCAAAACCTAAATCCAAAGCCACAGCTGCTGAAGATGCCTCCAAAACTATTGTTACAGCTGATGATTATGAAGAACGCCTCAAGGAATGGGAAAGAATTCAGAGTAAGATCTTGGTTTATCAATACCTTTATTCCCTCCATTCATAATCTTCTACCTCGCCTTGAGACTGCTGAGGCTACTTGAAAGTTTCTGGCCGATCGCTATAATTGCATTAATGATTCAAGCCTGGAGTTCCACATTGAATCAAAACTTTATCAAATGCGTCAAGAGACAGGTTAGTCTAATTCTGATTTTTATTCTCAGACTTCTACTATGTGGGAACAACTTTCTGCTGCAGATCCTCCATTAGTGTGCTCTAAAGACATTGAGCTCTTTATCAAATATTGGGATCGCCGTAAATTTATGCACTTCATGATGGGTTTATGTGAAGATTTTGAGCCTACTAGGGCTACTTTGCTTAGCCAGTCTCCTACTCCTTCTCTTGATGCTGTAGTCAAGGAACTCATTTCTGAGGAGAACCGTCGGCCTACTCATCACATGTCATCATCTGATCATGTATTGGCTACACCATCTCCACAGCCTCCTATTGCTGCATTCACTGCTCCTCCACGAATAAACTCTAAGCGTCCCACCTCTCAGTCTTCCAAAGGTACTTGCTATGAGTTTTGCCGTGCCAAAGGCCATGACATCTTAATTTGTCGCAACTGTAGAAATTTATGCAAGAGCAGAATAAAGCTTCTCTTCCTCAGGCAGCTGCTATATGTCCTTTAGATTCATAGGTTCCTACAGGTCCATCTTTCGCTTCCCCACCAACAAGTTTTATCCCGAACTTCCACGGCCCTTTTTGTCACCACAGATAAACAACCTTGGTTTTTTGATACTGCATGTTGTAACCATATGACTCCTGATGAATCTCAATTTTCTGATAAGACACCCTTAGAATACCCCATCACCATTTATGCTGCTGATGAAACTCCTATGCCTGTTAATTATAAAGGAACAATCTCTTCTCCTTGTTTATCCCTTAGTGACACTTTTCATATCCCAAAGTTATCCTTCAATTTACTTTCTGTTGGTCAACTTTGTGAATTAGGGATAGATCTTCTATTTACTAATCATGGTGTGGATGTGCAGGATCCCAGAATGGGTCAAGTGCTTGGGATAGGCCGTAAGGTTGGTCGCATGTTTGAGGTTCATGACTTGAAGATTCCTCCACAAGTTGTTTCTGCTGCTGCTACCACTGCCACCCCCTCACCTAATCTATGGCATGTTCGTCTTGATCATCCATCCTTATCTCGTCTTCAGTTGTTAGCTTCTCAAGGTCATTTAGGTTCAGTTCAGTTTCAAAAATTTGATTGTACTTCCTGTCATTTGGCAAACAAACAAAATTGCCCTTTAATAATAGTGACTCATTTTCTTCTGCACCTTTTGATCTTATACATTCTGATATTTGGGGTCCTGCACCTATTCCCACTGAGGGGGGATCTAGATATTTTGTCATATTTATGGATAATTTTTCTTGATATACTTGGATTTATCTGCTTCACCATAGGTCTAAACTTGTGTCTATTTACCAAACATTTCATAAAATGATTGAAACATAGTTCAATCGTACTGTCAAAGTCTTTCGATTAGATAATGCTCAAGAATATAATGATAAATCTTTCCTATCCTTCTTAGACAGTCATGGGACCCTTACTCAACGGTCTTGTCCTTACACATCTCAACAAAATGGTCGTGCAGAACGAAAACATCGTCACATTCTTGATGTTGTCCGCACCCTTCTCATTTCTGCCTCTCTTCCTGAGCGCTTTTGGGGTGAGGTTGCACTCACTGCTGTATACACCATTAATCGTATTCCTTCACCAACTACACACAACAAATCACTATTTGAGCTTCTCTATGGTCAAACCCTTGACTACTCTTCTCTTCAGGTTTTTGGTTGTGCTTGCTTTGTCTCTCTTCCTCCTCATGAATGAACAAAACTCCAGCCTCTTGCTCGTCTCTATTGTTTCCTTGGCTATGGTGTATCTTAAAAGAGGTTTCGCTACTATGATCCCATTTCTCATCGGCTTCGTGTCTCTCGTCATGTTGAGTTTTGGGAACGTCGTCCTTTCACGAGTCTTCAGTAGTTTCCCGCATCCTCTTCCTCTGAGTCCCCCATTTTTACTGATCTTTTCCTCTCTTTCTATCCTGAACTTGTGGAGGATTCTTTAACATCAGTTGCCTCTCCAGACGACTCATTTTCGGCATATGACTCGCCTGTCTTGAATCCTGTGGCATCACCCTCTCTTGAGTCTCTTGTTGGTCCTGAACTTCGTCGTTCCACTCGGGTAAGTATTCCTCCCCCTTATCTCACTAATTATCACTACTCTTTTGCTCTTGCCACCCTCTATGAACCTCACACCTATCGTGAGGCCTATACTGACCCTCTTTGGCAGCAAGCTATGAACGAAGAACTAGACGCCTTTCATAAGAATCACACTTGGGATATGGTTGATTTTCCTCCTGGTCAGTCTGTAGTAGGTTGTAGGTGGGTTTACAAAATCAAGACCAAGGCTGATGGATCTGTTGAATGATACAAGGCTCGCTTAGTTGCCAAGGGCTTTACTCAGGAGTATGGCATTGACTATGAGGAAACATTTGTTCCTGTTGCTCGCCTTACATCTGTCAGATGTCTCATTGCTGTGGCTGCTGTTCGCCATTGGCCTCTTTATCAAATGGAAGTGAAGAATGCTTTCCTCAATGGAGACCTCTAAGAAGAGGTGTACATGCAACCACCTCCTGGTTATCCACACTCAGGCAGTCAAGTTTGTCGCCTTCGCCGTGCTCTTTATGGCCTCAAGCAGGCTCCTCGAGCTTAGTTTGAAAAGTTTAGCTTAGTTTTTTTTCAGCAGAGTTTCACTTTGAGTCCTCATGACACTGCTCTTTTCGTTTGAAGATCCTTTGCTAGTATCACTCTTATTCTTCTTTATGTTGATGATATGATTATTACTAGAGATGATTCTGCAAGTATACGCTCTCTTCAACACTTTCTTAGTTAGCATTTTGAGAAGAAAGATCTGGGCACTTTCAGCTATTTTCTTGGGCTTAAGGTTACCTCATCCTCTAATGGATACTATCTTTCCCAAGCTAAATATGCTTCCGATCTTCTCTCCAAAGCCGGTATCATCAACAACAAAACTATTTCCACTCCCTTGAAATACAATGTAAAGCTCACACCCTTGGATGGTGAACCTATATCCGATACTACTTGTTATCGTCAGTTGGTTGGTAGTCTGATCTATCTCACTATTACTCGTCCAGATATTTCACATGTCGTGGGTATGGTTAGTAAGTTCATGGATTCCCCTCGTTCTGTCCACTATGCTGTCATTCTTCGGATTCTTCGATATGTCAAGGGCACACTTTATCATGGTCTACACTACTCCTCTCGTTCTTCTCTTGAGCTTCATGTTTATTCAGATGCGGACTAGGCAGGTGATCCAACTGATCGATGCTCTATCACAAGTTTCTGTTTCCTGTTGGGTACTTCTCTTGTCTCGCGGCGGAACAAGAAGCAAGATGTTGTTTCCCGTTCTAATACTAAGGTTGAGTATCATGCCCTTGCCGACACCACATGCGAGCTTGTCTGGCTTCGTTGGCTCTTGGCTAACATGGATGCTCTACAGCCTTCTGCCACTCCTCTTTATTGTAACAATCGTAGCGCTATCTACATTGCTCATAATAATGTCTTCTATGAACGCACTAAGCACATTGAGATAGACTGCCACATCACTCACCAACATCTCAAGAAAGGCAATCTCAAGTTGTTCTCCATCTCCTCTATTGACCAGCCTGCTAATATCTTCACCAAGAGTCACCCACCTGGTCATCTTCAAGATCTTATATCCAAACTCCAATTGGCTTCCTCTTTGCCACCTTGAGTTTGAGGGGAGATGTTAGTGTATAGCTTAGACTAGATTAGCCCATTGGGCTTAGCTCAGTATACTGTACTTGTAGTTTACTCATATTACTTGTATTACACACATACTTAGCCTATATAAGGCTCTCTATTGTACATTATTATACACACATCAATATACAGACTATTCAATCTTTCTCTCTTTATATTGTTAACAAGAACAAAGAAGAGAGAGTGAGGTCGAGAGAAAGAGTAAGGAGGTTACTTCAGTGATAGCTTATGGCAGTGAGAGGTGGAGCTTAGTGTCCGTGAGAGGTGGAGCTTAGTGTCTCTGGTCATAGTTGTCTAGGTAGATTGAAGAGGGAGAATGAGCAAGGCAAAGAGAAAACAAAGAGAGAGAGAGGCAGAGAAAGGATAATGGCTAGGAAAAAACAAAGAGAGCCACTGCCTGGAGTGGCAGTGTTCGTGAGGAGTGAACTTGAGAGGGTTTTGCAAATATTTGGATTTTTGTGTGTGATTGGATTGCAAAATGAAAGAAAATCCCCAATTTTAGATTTTTAGATTCATTTTATTTTCAGAGTTGTGGTGTTTTTTTGTTTTTTCTAATGTGGAATTTTGAAGTTGTTAAAATGGTGAGTTGGTATTTTTTTAATGTTAGTTAAAAAATTTTAATATTATTTTTTAATCCATGTCAGCGTCAAGCTTGCCAACTGTGCACACCATTTACCACATAAGTAATTTTCGTTAGTGAGTTAACGGTAGGGACCAAATTGATTGCAATTTGAAAATATTATGGACTAAATTGATTGTTATGAAAATGTAGGAACCAAATTGACTGTGACGCCAAAATAGTGTTTTTGCCTTTATGTTATTAGGACTTAGTTTGAGTTCAATATTTTAGTGTAGTGGATTCGTCAAAATGATGACACATCCATTATGATTTTATAACTGGTCCAATAAACTTTACCCATATTATGGGGGTAAATAATAACGTTATAGCCATGGGCACAAAGTCTTTTGGCTGAATATTGTATAAAATGATGTTTATTTATGATATGGACACTGTTTAAACTTATTTGGAAAAATGAGGAGAGATGCGAATTTCGGTAATATCATTGCCGAAATTTTGAGAAAAAGTAAGAGAGAGGAGAGAGACATGATGTGATAGAAAGAATTTTTTTTTTTTTTGAATTATGACAATACCATTGCCGAAATTAGGAGAGAGAAAAAATTTGCAATTGTGACAATTCAGTTGTCGATATATGAAAGGAATAGTAAAAAGAGGAATTTGGAAGCTTGGCAACCATGTTGCCAAAATTTAGAAAAATTTGGGGCCCACAAGAAGAGAGAATTAGTGGAGGGAGGAGAGAAAATTTGGTAAAAATTGGTTGTGATTGTTTTTGGCAAGAACAGAGAGGGTTGTCGAAATTTAGAAAATTTTGGGGCCCACAAGGAGAGGGAACTAGTGGAGGGAGGGGAGAAAATTTGGTAAAAATTGGTTGTGATTGTTATGATGTTTATTTGTGATATGGGCATAGTTTAAACTTATTTGGAAAAATGAGGAGAGATGCGAATTTCAGTAATTCCATCGCCGAAATTGTGAGAAAAATTAAGAGAAAGGGGAGAGACATGATGTGATAGAGAGAAAAAAAAGAATTGAATTGTGGCAATACTATTGTTGAAATTAGGAGAGAGAAAAAATTTGCAATTGTGGCAATTAAGTTAAGTATCAACCTCTTGGCTACACTAAGCTTTGTTGTTTGTAATGAAAGCTAATAATATTTATAGGGTCCAAACTTTGTAGCCCAAGCCCAAAAGATTTAGATTGTAAGCCCAACGAACCCGGAACAATGAATTTATAGAGAGTGGGTGAAAACGTTGGGCTGGTTATGAATTTAGCAACGGTTCACTCTGATGATCTAGGATGAACTGACGTAAAAACACGCTTGAAAGCTAAATAAACTCAAATCCAAAGATGCTTGTTATTGATTGAAAAGTGAATACAATTCTTCCCAGTTCTCTCTTCCAATTTTTGTTCCTCCCTCCCTTTATTTAGAGGCCCATTACATTTATATATTCTTCTTCTTCCTCATCTTCACCGTACATCTGTTCTTCATCTAAGCATTCACTTGAGTACATGTCACATCAGATATCTGCTTTAGTTTTCCATAAGTGGTGGTAGCTGAGATTGCACTGTTCAGGGGTCTTCTTCATATAAATGCGGCCAGGAAAGTTGCTGCAGTGCATTAAATGCGATGGTAGCAGCTTTTCCTTTTAGATATTTCTCCGTTTTTATCATCTCTAGGCATGCCCAAAACTTGTCCTTATCGTGGAAGTAGTTGGGAAAATCACTCAAACCTTCAGTATATTTGCTTGATCAAGTTCCCTTGGAGTCCGAGGAGAATGACCTCTTCGGACCATTAGCGTTCTCTTTGGACTATTCCTCTCGTTCATTTCCAGGTACATTTCTTCCACCTGGACTCCTTCCTAACCGCTTTCCTCTCTTCGGACACATAGTGATATTTGAATTGGGCCCTAGGCACAACACATGACGTTGGGCTTTTACCCCCATAATATTTATTCCAAATATTGATGGTAGCTACAGTTTCTTTTCTAAGATTTGTAGCTTTTAAAAAAATTGGATATGACTGTACAATACACCAAACTTTATTGTTAGTATTGAAAGCTAAAATTATTTATTCTTAGATTAATTAAATATTTCAACAAATTTTTTTAAAATAAGGATAATTATGACAAAAAACAGATATGTTCAAAGTTTAGAGGTTAAATCCATATTTAATATGAACTAAATACAAAAAATATAATAATTTTGTAAATATTAATAACCTTAATTTAAAAAACTATCCACTAAAATTTAAATAATTTTCAAAAATATTAAACGAGTTAGAAAAAAAAGGAGATAATATGATTAATACTTCAAGTATGTGGCATAATTTCTAAATAAACACATAATTTTAAATTTATAGAAAAATGTATCTTCTATTTTGAGAGAAGACTAATTATTATAAAATTTTGCAATAGAAATAGAAATATATTAATTATAATAAAATTTTTTAAAAAATTATATATTTTATTGATATATGTAGCCTGCATATATCAATAAAATAAATAATTTTATTGATAATGCAGCCATATCCAGTTTTTTTTAAAAGCTACATTTCTTAGAGAAGAAACTGTAGCTACTATCAACATTTGGAATAAATATAATTAGTTTTCATTACAAACAACAAAGTTTAGCGTAGTCTAGTGGTTGATATTTAACTTAATTAACTCACCTAATTTGAGAGGTTCTATATATGCCAAAAACAATCATAACCAAATTTTCTCTCCTCCTTCTCCTGATTCTCTCTCCTTGCCGAATTTTCAAGTTCCTCTTTATTTATTGAATTGCAACAATTGCAATTATTTTCTCTCTTCTAATTTCGGCAATGGTATTGCCACAATCATTTGTTTTCCTCTCTGTCACATCATGTCTCACTCCTCTCTCTTACTTTTTCTCAGAATTTTGATAATAGCATTACTGAAATTCGCATCTATTCTCATTTTCCTAAATAAGTTTGAATAGTACTCATATCACAAATAAACATCATTTTATATAATATTCAGCCAAAAGACTCTATGGGCACACATTTGTCATTTTTTCTATTTTATGCTTATGGTTGAAAAGAGTATGGGAAGGTATTTAATTTGTAAAAAATTTGAATGTAATTATATTTGTTTTTTTTTAGGTTGGTGTATATTTATATTTTTTTTCTGTTCCTACCGGTGAGTTTAAGTTTTGACCCCATAATTGTATGATATATTGGTGGAGACTAAGCAATTCATCACATGATGCTAAATAACCTTTGTGATGCAAGTACAAATAAGGACAAATGGATTCATGGATGTTCATATGGTGAGACATCGTTAAAGTGATTTTGGGGATGATATTACTCTAATTACGTAAGGGTTGTACAAAATTCTAAATGCATCAATAGATATTATGATATTACTACAAAAAACAATCACAACCAAATTCTCTCCTCCTTCCACTAATTCTCTCTCCTTGTGAGCCCCAATTTCTAAATTTTGGTAACGTGGTTGCCGAAATTTTAAGTTCCTCTTTTTATTGAATTCCCATAATTGTAAATATTTTCTCTCTCCTAATGTCGGCAATGGTATAGCCACAATTCATTTTTTTTTTTCTCTCTGTCACATCATGTCTCTTTCCACTCTCTTACTTTTTCTCAGAATTTCAACAATGGCATTACCGAAATTTGCATCTCTCCTCATTTTTCTTAATAAGTTTGAACAGTGTCCATATCACAAATAAACATCATTTTATACAATATTCAGCCAAAAGACTTTATGGGCACACATTTGTCATTTTTTTCTACTTTAGGCTTATGGGTGAAAAGAGTATGGGAAGGTAATTAAATTTGAATCTTACTATATATATATTTTTTTGGCTGGTGTATATTTATATTTTTTTTGTTCCTACAAGTGAGTTTAGGTTTTGACCCCATAATTGTATGATATATTGGTGCAGACTAAGCAATCCATCACATTATGCTAAATAACCTTTGTGATGCAAGTATAAATAAGGATGAATGGATTAGTGGATGTTCATATGGTGAGACATCATTAATTGATTTTGGAGATGATATTACTATAATTATGTAAAGTTTGTACAAAATTCCGAATGCATCAATAGATATTATGATATTACTACCAATCAAAATCATTTGTCTTTAGTTTTTTTTTTTTTTTTTTTTTTTTTTTTTTTTTTGAGAAGATACACATTATTACTCTATTACATTTATTTTTAATTAAAATTAAATTATATGATATATTTAAACCCACTATTAGAGTTTTGGTACATTAATTTTTTTTTTAAAAATAGTAGAAATATATAATTTCATGTATAAGGGTTAGCACCAGTGCTCTAATGCATTGGAGTCGACACGATACAGACACATGTCTCTCTTATATGTTACACATATTTCAAATTATTATTTAAATATAATAAATGAATCCTTCAAGGTTTTTAGGCCCCAAAATGCAAAGATAGATAGTTAACTAAAAATGGTAGATAGTTTTTTTATTTTTTATTTTTTTTATTATACAAGATAGAAATTTTACTCTAACTTAATCTAAATGTATGTGTGTAAAACTCTCTCTTGAAAACTTGAATCCCGACATTTGCCCTCCACCCTTCTCATAAAAATTTTGTACTTGTAGAATGACCATCATGCTAAGGATGCACGATGGTTATGATGGATAATTAATTAGTTATGATTTCAAATTATTGAAATAGTGTAAATTCTTATTAATATGAATTTTTATTGATATAATTCTTATTGATGTGCTTAAAAAAAACCCTATAAATTTTTATTGATATACACTTGGTTTACAACAGTTTTTGTGTTACATTTACAACTTGCGCATTAAAAATAAGAAGAGATGAGACATTCATTATAACTTAAACACTAACTTAGGAATTACTGACTTAGAGACAAATTAATGTATTGATTATAAAATCTAAAATAAGTAGAAATGAGACATTTGGCATAACTCAAACACTAACTTAAGAATTACTGACTTAGATACAAATTAATGTATTTAATGATACAAGCCAGGAACTTTGAAGATATGGGATTGCAAAGCATGGCTATGCAACATACATACTTGGTTGAGAACATTTGACTCTTAATTGATCTGTGACACAAGTTTTTCAAGCATCACAATTTTATATGTCATCATTTCTTTATATATATATATATATATATTGAATTTAATTCTATTCTATATTTAAACCTTCCATTAAAACCATGTACATCATCTTTTCTTTAAATAATAAAATATATAAGTCCATAGGTAAACACATGCACAAGCAATTCTTAAGAATAAAAATAATAATATATACAAATACAAGCATAATAAATGTCTATTAACTACCATATTTATCAAATTTCATTTTTCATATCTAAATAACAAAATAAAAAAATTATATAGTGTTAATTTTTTCGTCCATTATACAGTTTACTGATTAGTTAAATGCCCGAGATGATGAGTCATATTAATTCCCTCCAATATCTTATGAAACTTTTAAAATCATAAATTTTAAATAACCAGATATTTTGTTTTAGATTTATACGTGATACACATATCTTCTATATTTTATGCATCTATCCAAAAAAAGTGTGATAATCAAATCATGCCAATTATGCCCTTGCTCAAATAAACCTTGTTTGATGTTTTGTAAATTTTACTTAAAATTTTCAAGCCAAATATACTTGCACAATTTCTTGGTCCTAATATTATGTTTGACTTGTATCATGCCATATGAAGAAACTATTTCAAAATATAATTAAAATTTATTAATAACATAGGTATTGAAAAAAAAAAAAATTACTTTAGGTTACTTGACAATTGTACATCATATAAGACCAAGTTTTAGAATTACTAAAACTAGTCGCTAACCCGTGTGATGCACGGGAAAGTTATATTGTAGAAAAATTTAAACAATTCTTTGTTTCTTCCTCTTGTACATTAAGATTCTAGTCTCAAAAATTCATATCTTTGATATGAAACATTAAATTACTAAATGAAAAATATTAATTAAAATTAACAAAAACACAGCCCATAAACTTAAATTAAATCCACTCACAAACAAATGAAAAAAAAATGTCTCATATTAATACAAACAGAGTATAAACTGGGAATTAAACTGTGCATTGACAATCATACTGCTTATTCTGATATTGTAAAATTGTAAACAACTTTTTTAGATATGTTTACACCCATAGCATCTCAAGTAATGACTTAGTGGTTATACACGTTTATGCCTTTATGGATATAGTACACACCAAAACTGGTCTTGATATAGGGCTTTAAGGTCCACAAAGTTCCACACAACCAAATTAAACAACATCAACATGGACATGAACTAAATTTTCAACCAACCTAGATAAATTAAGAGAGCAATAAAAAATTGCAATAAGTTAGAATATAAAACATAATGAGTTAGGTTAGATTAAAAAAAAAATGCTTTATTTCGTAAATTAACTTTAACTTTTTTTTTCCCCCTCAAAAAAAAAAAAAAAAAAACTTTAACTTTTTTTTAATGAATAACTTTAACTTAATAAAGTCTTCCTTATATTGATTTTTATAAACTAATTATTTAGTCAACTTAGAAAAAAAAAAAAAAAAAAAAAAAAAAAAAAAAAAAAAAAAAAAAAAAAAAAAAGCACGAACAATAAGTTTAAACTACAAAGCAAATACGATGAGATAAAAATAAAACAATTAAGCAAATCTCAAAACCAAAGACAAATACATTAATTTACAATAACCAACACTATCATGCATATTTGATATTTATAACATTCTCTCATGACTTAATAACATGGCAATAGGAAATCTCTATTAAAAAAAAGAAAAAGAAAAAAGGAAATCAACTGCTCGGTAATATAATAATATAAACTTATAATATTATAAACCTATAAACGTAAAGAACATAAGCCAATCACACAAATAATTAACAATGTTACTTGGAAAAGATATATAGAAGAGGATCAATTTTTACATCTACCAAATAATAAACTTTGCAAACACACAAAGAACATAAGCGAATCATAGTCGAGAGAAAAATATCTATCAATCACTTATATTGAAAAATTAAATATAACTTGAGATAAACAAACAACAGAGTCTGGCAAGCAAACTACACATAGTAAAGAGTATTACCAGAAAAGAGATACATGCAGAAACTATAGCAATAGAGAAAGTACCAAAGAAAGAGTCAGCAACAATTGCTCCAATGACCGAAAGCAAATTGGTGCTACCACTCTTACGTTTGAAAATCAGAGTAGCATTTATGTTTTTCACATTGAACACTTGAATCAGATATACGATTAGGTTTGATATCCATCCCCCGCCTCCAAGTATGAAGCCTGCCACCGCCCCTACTTGATATAAATAGAAATAAGAAATATATTGATCCAAACAAATTCTTTGTGTTAGACGAACAAAGAGAGAGAGAGAGAGAGAGGTTGACCAATGATGAAAGGGAAGGTGATCCAACCACCACGTTTGGTACCGGAGCTTGATAATTGGGTTTCTCTACCATCCATATTGTCGATTAACTTTGGTTCCAAGTGATAGTCGATTTATGCTACTTGTGAATGTTATATGCTAATTAACAAAACCGTATGAATAATTTTCAGAGAATTAAAGAAGAAGAGAAAGAAGAGTCAAAAACAAAATAGAAAACTATATGGGAAGGAGGTGTTTGCGTTTGAATACATCTTAAAATTTCTAAATCAAATTAAAAAATATAAATAAAAAATGTTGATGTGGAAAATTGTGGAGAGGTCAGAGCTTTCGGTTTTATATATATATATATATATATATAGATAAATAATGAAATCCTTTTAAATTTATTGAAACTTTTGATATTTGAGTTTAATGGAAATTGTGTTTTAATTTTAGGGTAAAATATCATTTTCGTCCCTAAACTATCTCAAAAGTTCGTTTTTCATCCCTAAACTTTCAAAAGTTCATTTTTCATCCCTAAACTTTCAAAAGTTCATTTTTCGTCCCTAAACTATCACAAAAGTTTGTTTTTCGTCCCTAAACTTTCAAAAGTTCTATTTTCGCCCCTAAATATTTCCAGAGTGCTAACGTGGCTTTGACAGAGTGCTGATGTGGGAAGGACGAAAATCAATACATTTGGAAAAGTTTAGGGACGAAAATAGAACTTTTGAAAGTTTAGGAATGAAAATAGAACTTTTGTGATAGTTTAGGAACGAAAAACGAACTTTTGAAAGTTTAGGGACGAAAAACGAACTTTTGTGATAGTTTAAGGACGAAAATGATATTTTACCCTTAATTTTATTAAATATATCCTTGATAATAGAGATTAATAAAGTAAAATATATAAACAATATTTTTTTTTTGGATAAGAATATATAAACAATTTTAATTTACCTACAGTGAGTCACATGGAAAAATTATGTTGTACAACTTGTGAAGTTGTAATATTTAGCTATATGGTGCAAGTATGATGTATACAACGACACTTTTATTTTTTATTTTTTAAATTATGATATCTTATTAAAATAAGATAAAATACATAATGAAATTTCTAAAAAATATATGTATTAGAATTTTTAAGAATTTTTATTGATATAATTCTTATTGATGTGCTTAAAAAAAAACCCTATAAATTTTTACTGATATACACTTGCTTTACAACAGTTTTTGTGTTACGTTTACAACTTGACCATTAAAAATAAGAAGAGATGAGACATTCATTATAACTCAAATACTAGCTTAAGAATTACTGACTTAGATACAAATTAATGTATTTAAAGATCCAAGCCAAGAACTTTGAAGATATGGAATTGCAAAGCATGGCTATGCAACATATATACATACTTATTTGAGAACATATTTTCAAGACTACATATTTGCAAGGCATGGCTATGCAACATATAGACTTGGTTGAAAACCTACATACTTGGTTGAGAACATATTTTCAAGACTACATATTTGCAAGGCATGGCTATGCAACATATAGACTTGGTTGAGAACATATTTTCAAGATTACATATTTTCAAGACTACCATTCAAGTCTTTCATTTGTGTATCCAAACCATGCTATGCTTTTGCCATTCAAGTCTCTTATTTGCGTATCCAAACCATGCTATTCTTTATCTCCGATTATCAATTTGCTATGTGCCAGTCTCACAAATCATCTTTGAATATCAACGTGCAAGTCCTTTTAGCTTGTATAAAATAAAAAATATTTGACTTTTGGTTGACCTGTGACACAAGTTTTTCAATCACAATTTTATATGTCATCATTTCTTTATATATATATATATATATAATTTAATTCTATTCTATATTTAAACCCTCCATTAAAACCATGTACATCATATTTTCTTTAAATAATAAAATATATAAGTACATATGTAAACACAAGCAAAAGCAATTCTTAAGAATAAAAATAATAATATATACAAATACAAGCATAATAAATGTCTATTAACTATCATATTTATCAAATTTCATATTTCATATTTAAATAAAAAAAATAAAAAAATTATATAATGTTAATTTTTTCGTGCATTATACAGTTAACTGATTAGTTATATACCTGAGACAATGATTCATATTAATTCCCTCCAATATCTTATGAAACTTTTGAACTCATAAATTTTCTAATTTTTTCCTATCAACTTATCTAAATAACAAGATATTTTGTTTTAGATTTATACGTGATACTCATATCTTCTATATTTTATGCATCTTTCCAAAAAAAAGTGTGATAATCAAATCATGCCAATTATGCCCTTGCTCAAATAAACCTTGTTTGATATTTTGTAAATTTTACTTAAAATTTTCAAGCCAAATATACTTGCACAATTTCTTGGTTCTAATATTATGTTAGACTTGTATCATGCCATATGAAGAAACTATTTCAAAATATAATTAAAATTTATTAATAACATAGGTAGTGAAAATAAAAGAACAAAATTACGTTAGGTTACTTGACAATTGCACATCATATAAGACCAAGTTTTAGAATTACTAAAATAAATAAGGGCTAATTACAACTTACCCACCTAAGGTTAGCTCAGTTAGGGTACTGTCACTCACCTCTGTTAAAAATGAGGCTAAATATATATTTTTGCTCTCATTTATGTCTCTCTCCCCTTAAAACATAAAAAAAACATAAAAGAATAAGAGAAAACAAAATCAAAATGTAAGGGTTTTGTAAAAATTAAGAAACCAAAGTTATTGGTCTAATGATTAAGAAACCAGAAGCTCAATTAAAGGTTACTCCCTATCTTAAGTAATGTATATCTTAAGGTTACTCAATTAAGAAACCAAACGTAATGTATATCTTAAGGTTACTCCCATGAGGTTCTTTCCTAAAATAATCAAATACCCAAAGAGTTGTGGACACCCTTAATAGCAACCAAAGAAGAAAAAAAAAACCGTTTTTACTTGTTTAGAAAACAAGTAAGCATATTTATCAAGGGGAAAAAAAGAGAGGCGAAAATACTTTTTCTTTTTTTTGAGAAATAAACACGCACATACAAGGGAAAAGGAAAGAGGTTCTAACATAAAGAAGAGGTGAAAATTAGTCCCTATTATTTACTTCAATTTGATCCATATTATTTTCAATTTGTAATTATTTTGGGTCCAAATTTGGTTTTTATTTATTTTAAATACCAATTTGAAATGTGTGTGTATCAGAATTGGAAATTGGTAAAATTGAATTATGTTTTTGTGTTTAGTTGTTAAGCAAGTACAAGAAAATGTAAGAAATTTATGTGATTTAATTGTAGAAATCAAATTGACTGCAAGTTGAAAATAACATAAATTAAATTAAATTCTATCAAAATGCAATGTACGATATTTTTCCTCCTAAGTGTCTGTTTGGCAATAATTATTTTTGCCAAATTATTTTATTATTCAGCTTATTTTTGCTACTATTCATAGGTCCCACTGTACTATTTTAGATAACTTTTACCTTTATATACAGTACTTTTAGCAAAAAGTTTTCAGTTTTAGCAAAATAAACGGATCTCAAACAAACCCTAAAAGGAATAAAAATTCAAGCATTTGGTGCTTTCATTGCCCAAACTTCTTAATGGGCAAGTAACATTTTAGGTAAGAGCATTCTCATCAAGAGTTTTAAAAATTTTAGCATTTAGCACCTAAAAAACCAATTTTATAACATTTAACACATCACTTTACAATACACCTAATATCAAAACTTCTATTTTTTTTACTACTTCATTAAAATATTATTTATTTATCATTTTTTATTCTTTTTAAGAGAGAGCAAAGAGTGAGATCTAAGGGGAGAGAGAGAAGGGGAATAAAAAGTAATAAAAAATGAGTAGTAACTTGCTACAGTAGGGTGATAGTAATAACATCTTACTGTAGCAAGGTGCTAAAAAATTTAAAATTTAGCACCATTGATGTAGGAGCTTTTTTAGTGGTTTTTTTTTTTGTGGCTAAAAATAGCTTTTAGCATTTATCCCACCTTTGATGAGAATGCACAAGTAACATGTCATTGAATGCTTGTGTTTGGAAGAAAAATAGGTGGAAAGAGAATGAAATGAGCAAAAAGAAGAAAAAACACACATACTGGATTATTTAAGAGAAATGTCACTCCATAACATTCCCACAATATTTTTATAATAAATTCTAAATAGTAAGTTGTACAAATTGTTATTTGTGAGGTAAAAAAGTAATTTTAGTAGTAGGTTTAAATTAGAATTAATAATTATTAACCATTTATAATTTGTTGTGAATATATCGTGTACGTAGTACTTTTCCTTATTTAATATTCACTACTGGACTCAATTTATTTTTTGTGTCAATTTTATTTTAAATAATTTAATTTTCAAGCTTATGAAAATAAGTTATCTTTTATTTTCTTCTAAAAAAAAGTTATCTTTTATTTATTTATTTTTGTTTCAATTTATACAAAAAAAGGGTAAAACTACTGAGAATAAACAAATTTCACACGGACACGTCCTATTGTTGTAACATTAACACCATTTTTATCAGCATTAATCACTGGATGCCACGTTTCTTTAATCTTTTGATAATTATCCAAACTTATGTTTATTTATTTATTTATTTTTTGATGCAAACTTATGTTTAATTTAAGTATGAATTAGGCAAACTTTTAACATGCCACGTTGCTGTATCCAAACACCCCTGGTAGAAAAATAGAATTGTCAAATTCAAAAAAAAAAAAAAAAAAACAACAGATGTGTCACACGCCAACGTTGATTTTCACTTTCTTATGTTTTCTCTGCCCATGTCTCTCTGTTTTAGTCAGTGTTCTCATTGACCCAGTTCTCGTTCCCATGTCCCTGATGTTGTAAAAGTCAGGGTCAAAAATACGGTGAGCTAATTCTGGCTTTAGCTATCTACTCTTCCTCTTAAACTTGAATCCCCCAATTGCTTTCTACTATTATATCAGCCTATATTTGTTGCGTTCACCACCTGTTTGATAAAATGTGTAAGAGAGTTGTACTTAACATTGGCTTGACAATCACAAATATAACCAGTGGCTTTGTTCGTGCATAGACTTTTTGGATGGTTTAAAAGACTATTAGAATAGAAAAATACTACTCTTTCATGGGAAGATTGCCTGAGCATTGGGGGGCTCTGAGTATGTTTGTTGTTTGAAGAGAATATTAGTTTGTTTTAGGCCAAAATACAATGTTGGTCCCCTAAACTTTAGCCCATGAGCGATCTTAGTCCTTGAAGTTTAAAATGATTGCTTTTAGTCCCTAACAGACTTAAAAGTGATCTCTTTTAGCACCTAAAAAACTTAAAAGTGATCAATTTTACTCCCTAACAAAGTTGAAGTGCTTGCTTTCTTTTAGTCTATACGGAGTGATGACGGGTCAGTTTTTTGTTTGGCATTGTCATCTAAAGGATCAAAAGCGATCACTTTAAGCTTCAAGGACTAAAATTGCTCCTTGGCTAAAATTTAGGAACCAAGAGTGTATTTAAGTCTTTTTTTCTTTTCTTTTTTTAATTTTAATTTTTTTTTAATTAATGTTACATGTTAAAGGTATTGAGTGTTTGCAGAATTTCCAAGCATCTGATTTAGTTATGACACTATTGGGTCTTGATGAGTATTAAGAACTTCTTGTCATTGTTTATTACTCTTACAGGTACGATGACCTTAACATTGGGAGACTATGTATTGTAACTTAGAGAAGATTTTTCAATTCAGAAGCGACATATTTCCTTACTTATTAGTGCATGCTCACTGGATGCTGCAAGTAGTCAAAATTGCATATTTTTGTTGGTAGTGTTTGGATATGTGCCATGAATAGATGGATTTGATTTCATTTAGAATGTGGTGATTCAAGAAAGAGGATTTCCAGTAATGGGTAGTAAGGCTATGTTTAAATGGTCAAAACAAATCACACCTTCCCTAGTTGAGCAATTGATACGAGCTGAAAGGGATGTACAGAAAGCTGTTCTGATATTTGATTCAGCGACAGCTGAGTATCCTAATGGGTTTCAGCATGATCATAATACCTTTGGTCTAATGATTTCCAAATTAGTCTCCTCAAACCAGTTTAGATCAGCAGAGGAGCTCCTAAATAGAATGAAGGAGGAAAAGTGTAATATCACAGAAGACATATTCTTGTCAATCTGCAGAGCCTATGGTCGCGTTCACAGGCCACTGGATGCTGTTAGGGTCTTCCACAAGATGGACGACTTTCAGTGCAAACCAACCGAAAAATCTTACATTACAGTATTTGCCATTCTTGTTGAGGAAAACCAGTTGAAGATAGCTCTAAGGTTTTATAGGCATATGAGAGAAATAGGCATTCCACCTAGTGTTGCTTCTCTTAATGTTTTGATTAAAGCCCTTTGCAAGAATAGTGGGACAATTGATTCTGCTCTTCGGATATTTCGTGAGATGCCTAATCGTGGGTGTACTCCAGATTCGTATACATTTGGTACTCTGATTAATGGGTTATGTAGATTTGGGAAGATTGGCGAAGCAAAGGAGCTATTCAAAGAAATGGAGACAAAAGGTTGCTTGCCTAGTGTTGTGACCTACACTTCTTTGATACATGGTTTGTGTCAGTCCAATGATTTGGATGAAGCTATCGGATTACTTGAAGAAATGATGGGTAAAGGTATTGACCCAAATGTGTTTACCTATAGTGCTTTAATGGATGGTTTTTGCAAGGGTGGGCGTTCTTCACAAGCCATGGAGCTATTGGAGATGATGATAAGCAAACGCCAGAGGCCCAACATGATAACTTATAGTACTTTAATTCATGGACTCTGTAAAGAAGGAAAGCTTAGGGAAGCTTTGGAGATTCTTGACAGGATGAAGCTTCAAGGATTGAAACCAGATGCAGGATTGTACATGAAGATTATTAATGGCTTCTGTGATGTTTTTAAGTTCCAGGAAGCTGCAAACTTCCTTGATGAGATGGTCCTTGGTGGAATCTCACCAAACCGATTGACATGGAGCCTTCATGTTAGGATATATAATATGGTGGTACAAGGCCTTTGTACCAATGGTGATCCGAACCGGGCTTTTCAGTTGTACCTGAGTATGCGGAGTAGGGGCATCTCAATCAATACTGGAACGTTTGATTCTCTGGTGGAGTGTTTCTGTAAGAGAGGAGACCTACACAAGGCTGCTCGCATTGTTGATGAAATGGTGATTGATGGATGTGTTCCAGCTGAAGGGACATGGAATGCAGTGGTTGGTGGATTTTGGGCTCGAAGGAAGGTGCGGGAAGCTACTGAGTTGTTGCAGGTCGAGCTGATGAGTAAATATGTTGAGCCAGAATGATAGATCTGAAATTTATGAGTTAGTAAGTCATTTTGTTGTATGGAATCTGTTCTTTCTATTCATAAAATGCTTTGAAATGCATTTCTTCTTTTCTGAAAGCATGCATTAGTCGGCTCAGGATATTATGATTTGCTTCTTGTAAGACATGCACAACTTTGAGGTGTCTTTTGTATTCCTAACTCAGTCACACCCACATATGAAGTGATAAGGAATTTTCACAAATAAGCATTTTAAAAGTTTCATGTCAATAAACTTGAAGTACGTTGCACTCTTTTTTATAATTTTAATGGATATGAGAGTTTTTTAAGAGGTAAAACCTTTATTCTTATATGCGTGAGAATGAAATGGGGAAAAAAAAATTCCAAAGCAGATAAGAAAATATAACTTCCCTTGTGTCTGAAAAATTGTTAAATGATTAAATTCATCATTTCCTAATAGTTTAAGTTGTTGGGACAAGTGGTAATTTATTATGGTATGAGAGTAGGTCTTGAATTTGAATCCAATCTCCACTTTACCTCCCATTTTAAAAGTTAAAATTTCACATATTTGGCCCACATTTGGTGTGTTAAAGTACCTAAAAGGGTGGCTTTCTTCTTATGGACAGCTGCTAGGGGTGGGATTCTTACTATAGATAACCTTGTTAAGAAGAAGCTACCTCTTGTTAATTGGTGCTGCCTTTGTCGATGTGAAGAGGAAACTGTGGATCACTTATTGATCCATTGTAAGTTTGCTCATACCTTGTGGAGTGAAGTCCTTCGGTTGTTCGGGGTTCAGTGGGTGATGCCGAAGAGTGTTGTTTCTCTTCTCTCTGCATGGTGGAATTGGTTGGGAAGTCACACTTCAAATGTGTGGAATATGGTTCCAGCGTGTCTTATGTGGTTAATTTGGAAGGAGCGCAATGCCCGAACTTTTGAGGAAACTGAGAGACTTGTAGACTGTGTGAAGTTTTTGCTACTTAGGACTTTGTTTGAGTGGTCCCGTATTTGGGGGTTTACGCATTGTCATTCGTTGTTTGAATTTCTTAATTCTGTTAGTCTTTCTTTTTGATTGATTTGTATTCTTTTCAGTGCAGTGAGTTTACTATCGTAAATTCATTGTACTTTTATTATCAATAAAGTCTGTTATTACCTATCAAAAAAAAGTCATTTCCTAACAACTTAAGCTTTTGGATAATTTATTACCTTGGAATTTTGACAACTTAATGAAGAACATTCATTTTATGGCTTTGCCATTTTGATTCACTACATTTGGCCAGCTAAATAGATAATCAAATAGAGTTTCTAAGTTTCTCCCAAAAAAAAAAAAAAGAAAAAAAAAAAAAGAGTTTCTGGTGCTCAATGTGACAAGTTGATAATTGTTGGACTTTGGGATTTCCATGTCCTTGGATAATTGGCAGGATAACTATTGAGGACATTGGGACTACTTTTTTCAAGTTGTATCTGGATATCTTCTTGTAATTTATATTTCCTTTACCAAAAAAGAGGAAAACTAGGAAGGAGAATGTGTATTGTCTCCATTAACATTAGATATTTATGAATCTATATATTGACATATGCCATCTCTTTTAATGAATTATACAATTTTAATGTATAAGAGTTGTAATTTGATGGAGTGTCTCTTAACATTAACATGGCCAAGTAACTGACATTGTTCATAAGAATGTATCATGCTGTTTGGTATTCATTGAAATTTTTTTAGCAGTCCTTAAAACACTATCTTGACCATCCTCTATAACTATCTAGTCAGGAGATTTGATCAAGAGTTGTTTCTGTAAAAGCATCATAGATGTTGGGAATAGGACTCATAAACACTAATGTGTTTATTAAGTTTATGAAATCTGCATATTCTTTTAAGAGTTATTATGTTAATTTTGAAAATAAAATTATTGGAGAGTGATGAAGTTGATTTCTGAATTTTCACGCCTACCTAACTAGAATTTAGGGCATATGCCTCAAAGCAGAACTATAGTGCGAAGGTTTTAAAAAGTTCTTTAACCCAGTGCTTACCCAACTTAAGTGGTGTCCTGAGAAGGGTGGCTTGTATAGCCTACCATTCAAAAATTTCTTGCATGTGTACCTTGATTTGCAGATTAATTAATTATTCACTTCCCTTTCATTTCATGAATAGTAATGCCATAAAAACTGATGTTGATCAATGGGAATGCTATCCTTAGACTATAAACACACACACACACACACAAAAGAATTCAGAAATCAACTCTGCCTATTCTGCTCTTAGCCAAGCAAGCTTCTTTCTCCTTTTTTCTAAATATGTAATCTACTTTAATGGAATTGGTCTGGCATTTTGCAAATCTTACCTTCCTACCTACGCTTTTTACAGGAACATTTTCTCTTTCAAAATGTAGATTATCACTTTGGTATTTTCAAATCACCAAATTATGCTTTATGTTGCTTGTATAGAGTGATTTGGGTGAATGAGTTAACGATTAATTGTCACATTCTCCAAAGTGCATCATATGGCTTATGGCGATTCCAAGTATGTATTAAGCATTGAAGTGGCTCAAATGATCATTTTTTACACTTCTTTTTTTCCTTTCTTTTTGATAATTACAGTGTGGTGGTTCTTATTGAAATGGTTATGAACTTATGATTTAATTCCGTGGTGTCAATCTTCATTTTTGGCTGAACCAAGGGGCAAATCTCAAATATTATCTGATTTTTCTTGAAATAACATGATTTAGCAGATTTCACAAAAGCACTGTGGCTGGTGTGCAAAAGTGTGTTTGCATATGCGTGTGCATTTGAATTTGAATTTACCCTTTGGAGTTCAGTCATTATAGTTCAAATTAAAATTGTACATTCTTTAGTACATGGTTCAGTGATTTACTCAAGATTTTGATAAAAGGACTGTGGCTGGTGTGCATGAGTGTGTTTGCATATACATACTCAAAATTATTGATTTTAGCCATTATTTGCACTATAATAGTGATTCTATGGTAAAATCCTTTCCCAACACTATTGTCATCTCCTTGCATTGTCAATATTAGAAGTTCTTGTAATTTGACAGGCAAAAATAGGCTATTTCCAACTAATATAGTGGTTCAATTGCAGAGAATCATCTTGTCAATTCAAATGAAGCAGAATGTAATAATGTTGTGACCAGATGAATCCAGAGTTTGTAGACTTTTAAAAGGCCTGGTTGACACCAAAAAGAGATTTTTTGTTCATTTGCAGAGAGTGGGAAGCCAATTCCCTTGCAGTTGGTAGGAAATATAATAAACAGCATACTGCAAATGACACCATTTCCAACTGGCAATCTTGTATTAATCTCTTAGGTCTCATCTGATAGTGTTGGGAAGAAGCAACGTATGACATTCTTATCAAAGGGCACAACTGCTACAAATACCAATATTGAAATGAACGCATGCATGAAATCTATGAATTGTAGCTAATACTCTGCTGCAAATTCAGGTGAAAGGGTGGCTGAACCCTGGGTGGTGGCAAACCCATACTTTCCCTTTTTGTCGCTGAAGCTGTCAGTGAAGCTTAGTACGAAACATGACACCCCGCAGGGGTTCACAAGGGCAGCAGTCATGATCTGGCTGACCATGTCACAGTTACCTTGCTTGGTGAAAATGGGTGATAGAAGTTGGCAGGCAAGGACTGACCCAGTGGGTAAAAGATTGGCCAAATGCCCAAATGAGCAATGCTCTGAAAAGTCTGGCTAAAGGCTTTCTGTTTTAGTGTTCTCTTCTGTTTCAGTTATGTGTTGCAGGAGGGCATGTTTTAATTCATCTTGCTGCTTGGAATTAGATTGACAGATTCTACCTTAGTCTCCATTTCCTGTAATTTAAAAAAAAAATTCTATAACCATCTAAAGAATTTTTTAAAGATAAATGGTTGTTGATTATTTTTATTTTTTATTTTATTTATTTATTCTGTGTGTGTGTGTGTGTGTTGTAGTAAGACGTAAAATTTTCCTTTATATCGGTGAAGATTTTTAAGTAATATAGGGATTATTGAAGGTTTTTTCTTCATCTCTTTTGTCATAATTTTCTATATATATTTTTTAATTTAATTTGCCCGTAAAGATTAATTAGAATGAAATGAGAGACAAAGAAATTATGCAAGAGAAAGAAAGCTTCTATCAGCGGAATTCCAAGATGGACATGAAATTGTTTAAAGCTATTCAATTAGTTTAAGCCCACATCTACATCTTATTTATCATGCTATATTCACATTTTTTTTTTTAATAAGATTCACATATTACTACTTATTCACATATTATTTACCATGACTTCCGAGTAAAGTTTGAAGTATACCTTTGTGTTAGAATCTCTCTCTCTTTTGTGTGTGTGTTTGTTTCTTAAAATATATACATACATACATATATATATATATATATATCATTACATATTAGTACAGGAAAGCTATAGGAGCAACAAATAAATACAAATAAATACCTTGTTCTTTGTGTGTAGTATAACTTGTCTCATCCTCCCTTGTAAGTTACTATAGTTTTTGAGTAAAGTTGTGGTGTGCCTTTATGATAGAACTCATTTCCCTATCTCCTGTGTGTGTTTGTTTCTCAAAAAAAAAAAAAAAAAAGCGTAATTGTCCCACATTGCTTATGTGTTATGTGTAGTATAATTTGCTCCACCCTCCCTTAAAAGTTACCAAGACTTTTGAGTGGATTTATGGTGTACTTTTGTATTAGAACCCCCTTCCCCCTACCCTCTGTGTGTGTTTGTTTCTCAAAAAATAAAAATAAAATAAAAAAATAATGCTAGACTAAACCTTCTCAAAAAAAAAGTCTATATTATTTTTTTCATTGGTGTTTTGTTCTCCTAAATTGTTGGAAAACTTTGGAAAGGATAAATAAATGCAGATTTAGGAATTTTTTATTATTATTAATTTCAGGCGAAAAGTCACTTTTAGTCTTTACATTTTCAGACGATTCTCATTTTAGTCCCTACATTTTTTTTTTACTGCTTTTAGTCTCTATCTTGAAAAACGCTTCCCGTTTTGGTCCCTGCCGTTACATTAGAAACGGCGAAAGCTGACGTGGCAAATGGCAGGAATAAATAATACTAAATTGATGTACACATTGCCTAAATTAATAATAATAAATGTTTTTTGGCATTAAAAAATGCCACGTCAGCATCTAAATTAAAAAAAAAATAAGTTATTAATTTTAACTAATTAAAAAAAATTAAAAACAGAATTAAAAACTAAAAATTATATGAATTGAGATCTAAGTATGTCTTGAACAAGAACACAGACGTAGATCCAAGAACACAAACTCAGAAATTAAAAAAAAAAAAAAAAAAAAAAAAAAAAAAAAGAAAGAAAGAAAGAAAGAAAGAGAACGAACTAGACATCAAGAGATTGAACTAAAAAGATCTTCTGCAGTGAGTGGAGCTCATCAATGGTCTGAGCCTTCATGGGAGGCGCACTGTCATTGTGGCAGATCCCGTTTTGCTTCTTATGCATCTAGATCCTAGCCAGACCGTTCCGTGCCATTCCATTCCCGAAACTGAACTCTTCGTTCGTCCATATCAACATTTGCTTCAACAATTCTCACTAAATGAAATCTAACGCATTTCACTGATATCAGTCTCTAACTATCCAAAATCAAACAGTTCAAATTACAACGACAAACAATCACAATAAACCACGATTTTCAACCAAAATCGTTTCGAATTACGATCAGCTTTAAATTAATTTTCGATTTGCGCAAACAAAAATTTGATGTGAAATTGATCTGATAGAAAAAGGAATCGGAGCTTTTACCTGAGATGCGTTCTGGAAGAGAAGTGATTCATGATTGGGTCTGTGATGGATGGAGCTCCGGGGAAAAGGTCGGTCGGTCAGATCCGATTGGTGGATTCGGATTTCCCGAGCTGGATCCGAAACGAAGATCTGAGAGATTTTGGGTCTAGTCATTCTCTTTTTTTCTTTTTTTAATTTCTGGGTTTGTGATGACGGATCTAAGTTTGTGTTCATGTTGTTCTTATTCAAGACACACTTAGATCTTAATTCATATGATTTTTAGTTTTTAATTCTGTTTTTAATTTTTTTTAATTAGTTAAAACTAATAAATTAATTTTTTTAATTTAGATCCTAACGTGGCATTTTTTAATGCCAAAAAATATTTTTTATTATTAATTTAAGCCACGTGTATATTAATTTAGTATTATTTATTCCTGCCGTTTACCACATCAGTTTTTTCTGTTTTTGATGTAACGGTAGAGACCAAAACGAGAAGAGTTTTTCAGGATAGGGACTAAAAGCGGTAAAAATAAATATATAGGCTAAAATGGGAATCGCCTAAAAATGGAGGGACTAAAAGTGGCTTTTCGCCTTAATTTTATGGATTGTTCTTAATGTCAAATAATGTTTTTCTATTTTAAGTTAGTTTTCCAGTCAAGTTAGACAATTAGAGGCTGTTTGGTTACTTTTTTTTTTCATCACTTAATTTTTGTCACTCATCACTCATCACTTAATTTCCGTCACTCATCACTCATCACTTTAAATAACACACCCGTTTGGACATCATCACCCAACTATTATCACTCATATTTTTCACACTATTTGTGGGCCCATACTTGTCACTGGTGCAGCTTTTTATATATATATATATATATATATATATATATATATATATATATATATATCAGTACCCAGAAACCCGAACTCACTAAAGAAGGGGAAAAAAAAAAAAAAAAAAAAGAAACCCAAGAGAAGACCAAACACTGTGAAAGAAGAAAGGAAAAAAAAAAAAAGAAAGGAAACCCAGGAGGAGAAGACCGAACACAATGAAAAGAAAAAAAAAAAATGAGGAAACCCAAGAGGAGTGGAGAAGATCGAACCCAAGAGAAAAGGGAAAAAAAAAAAATTGAAAAGGTGGTCAAAAGGTGCGACTAAAGTTATGACAGTGGGTCCCTTTGTGTGTTTAATTACAAAAATGTCATTGAGTTATGAGTTATGGAAATTAAAAATAGCCAAAATGTGTTTTCAGTTTCCATAACTCACGACTTAAAAATCAGAGAATTGAGTGATGGAAACAAAGTTATGAAAATAGAGTTATCCCCTTGCCAAATGGACTTTTCGCTATGGGTCCCACCATTTTTGAGTTATAAGTTATGGAAAAAGAGAATTGAGTTATGAAAAACAGCCATCCAAATAACCTTTTAATTTTTAGCATTTTTTTTTTCGTAGTTGTTGTTGTTGCTTTAGTTAGTTTTCCGAAAGAGAAAAGATTGCTTTGCCGTTATTTTATCTTTAAACTAATGAATATATTCTATAAGTTGTTTCTATTCAAATATTTCAGATACAAAAGATATTGGACATAACAAAAATTTGTAATTAAGCTATTCAATCCCAACTCCCATTAAGTCTGGGAGATAATATTGAACCATTTTGTTCTTCTATTTTGTGTTGTGTTTGGTAAAATTTTACGAATAGTAATTGTGAATTGATATTACATGTGTAAGTGTAATTCCAATATGATTAAGTTGGAGGATTGTAGTTAGTGATTAAGATTTGGTTACCATTAGTGAGTTACTCCCAATGATGGTTGTGGGAGGAACGAATCTTTCCCCAATCAGGTATTGTTCACTTTGGGAATGGGTCGAGAAGCCAATGCCACCCTCACGAATTTGTTCAATTCCACATCGGGGAGAGACGCCTCCCACCCTTGCCTTATAAGCACTTGGTTTAAGGAAGGGTGTACCATAGTGTGTGTGACCTTTTGGGGTTTAAAGAGAAACCCCCACCTTCCTCCTTCGTCAACCAATGGACTAGAAGGAGTGCATAGTGTGCATGAGTCAGCATGCAATTTTTTAGACTTGCTCATGTGATCACACACACTATGGTACACCCTTCCTTAAGCCAAGTGCTTATAAGGTGTTAAGGTACAAATTTTCGGGTCTTGATTTTATTAGCCCACTCACAAAATACCCATATGAGCCCACACATTATTTTAAACTCACATAAATATTCCCCATATATATTACCCAAATATTCTCCATGTTATTGGGCCTTCACAAATATTCCATACATAAGCCCATAAATTACCTTGAACCCTCTCACAAATATTACCCATTATATGCCACATATTATCCAACTAAGATTTTTCACAAAATGTTCATCATATTGCTACCATATTGAGCCACAAAATTATATCATCTTTATAAAAAGCCCGTTGCTATATGGTACCATTTACTAAGCCTGCTACGATACGGCATCTCTAAAACCCGTTGCTACACGGCACCATTTACTAAACCTGCTATGATGCGGTATCTTTATAAAGCCCGTTGCTACACGGCACCTCTAAAGCCCTCTACAATGCGGCATCTTCATAGTCCGCTACAATGCGCCACCTCTACCTGCTACAATGCGGCATCTCTAAAGTTCGTTGCTACGCGGCACTCTTACTAAGCCCGTTACTATACGGCACTTCTACTAAGTCCGTTGCTACACGGCAATTTTTTTACAAAAATCTCAAATCATTTTACAAAGCCCAAATGCTAATTTGGCACTACTTTTACAAAGCCCAAATAATAATTTGGTACTCATTTTTACAAAGCCCAAATGCTAATTTGACACTATTTTTGCAAAACCCAAATGCTAATTTGGCAATATTTTCACAAAGCCAAATACTTAATTTGACACTTATTTTTACAAAGCTCAAATATTAATTTGGCACTATCTTTACAAAGCCCAATACTAACTTGGCACTTATTTTATAAAAGCCCAAAATGCTATTTTGGCAAAAAACAATTTATTCTCAAAGCCTAAAACCATTTCTTGGCAAATATATGTACTAAAGTCCCTAACTCATGGGAAGTATAATTACTCATTTCTTAAGAAAATTTCTTTCACAAAATTCATGCGAACTGTGCTTATTTTCTCATAAACTACAAAAGCCCATGTATATTACCTATGGCAAAACCATTCATTTTTGTAGGGATGACCAAGCTCAAAGGAGCTCAACTACAAAGCCCAGCTGGGTCAGGCCAGCTCACACATAAATCCCAGCAACTGAAGGTCACGTGAGCTGACTAACCAAATTTCAACACAATCAAAATAGTTGGAACCCCTTCCCATCAAGTCCTAACTTGTCTAATCAGATTAGAAGAGGACACGTGTCCACCAGGGGTTAAACCCTTCTTCCACAAGTTGAAATCCCATCATTTCTCATGTGACATAAAACTGAAATTGATGTGACAAAAAGTTGGGAAGCTTCAGCCAGTTGTCTTTTCTTTCTTCTCCAGCCCATCCAGTCAATAGCAGCCATGACAAGGCCCTTAAAGCTCCTGAAGTAACATGGAATCAGTTCATTTTCATACTAAAAACATGTATTCTTTGGTTCATGGACTAAGTACATGAACCACAAATGGGGAAACTTAGGGAAATGTGATTTGGAGGGCACCAAAAGGGATCCCAGCAGAGTTCCCAGCAAGGGCTTCAAGGTTGACACCTGGCTTGGGGTGGTCCAATCTGTCCTAGGGAACTCTGATTCTAGTAGCAGCATATCCAAGATCATTAGCCTAAAGCATGCTCTAATCCCATCAACCTAAAGCATGCTCCAATCCCATCAGCCAAGGCTAATCAACATTCAATGCTAAGCCAGAATCCCAACTGTTATTATCCAAAACAACAAGAACCTTCTGAAAGTGGAGCTTCCTAATCTTAGCTAAAAATCTTAAGAATGATTTTCTAAGACTTTTCTGAAGATTAAAAAAGATTTAACAAAGATTATTTGCTAATCACCATCTAAAAAACCCAGATATAAATGAAACTCTCCATTAATGCTTCAACAACACACTAAGGGGCACCGAGATACACTAAGACATACACCAGAAAGATTTTCCTTAACCTCTCTATTTAAGCTTTCTCCAAGCTCTGAAAAAGTCACTAAGTTCTTAGTTTCAAGCTTAGAAACTAAGTTCCCTAGCTCCCAACTCACAAACACTCATCATAGCTCTACTCATAAACACTTATCTACTCCCAACAGAAAGTTCTAGCAGCCTTACTATACACTCTCACTCATTACTCATATTACTTACAAATGATTCTCTCTACTCACTACATATACTATATTCACGAGCATGCCTTGGCACCATAATAATCTCGCTGCACTAGCTAGGATCTCTCTCTCTCCCTTCATCTTACATTAAGTTTTCTTCATTATTTGTTATTATGGAACCCATGATATTTACTTATTCATTTACTATTAATGGTTATGATGTAACTGTTACTATAGAATTTTTCCCTCATATTGTTGTATTAGAAAACTCTTCTTCAGAGCTAATGGATGATGAAAATCTAGACATTTCCTTTAATCTGTGAAATAACTAACAACTGGAGGTTTATCCTGTTTTATCTTACTTTACCGCTGGGACATTCCATTGCTGGGTTATGGTACACCCTTCCTTAGGTCATGTGCTTATAAAGCAAGGGTGGGAGGCGTCTCTCCCCGATATGGGATTGAACAAATTCATGAGGGTGGCATTGGCTCCTCGGCCCATTCCTAAATCGAACAATACCTGATTGGGAAAATGTTCGTTCCTGGTCTATAAATTTTTTTAAAAAATTTTAAGAATTAAATTTTAAGAAAATTTATGTTGATTCTCTTATATATATTATTATTACCTTTTATTCTGTTTTAATTTTAAATTTGTTGTTGTTAGTTGGGTATGATACTATAATGTTGGACTGTGCCTATATGTAATATAAAATATTGTATTTTGAGTGGCACTGACTGGTAGTTGAAGAAAGCTGATGAAAAAATAAGTTTAAATATGAAATCGTAAATTAAAAGTTCTTTTCTTATTGTTTTGGATTTTAGTAGGTGTGGCTAAAACAATTGTTGTAATGTTGAGTAGGCTAGAGTAGAATATCCTTTTTAGCTCATGAAATTATTTGTTTAGCTCATGAACCACACTAACTCTTTTTTCTTTGTAAGTGTAATATATGATGATGTCGAAAAATCACCAGTGAGCCACAGGGCACTCGCACATTCTAAACAGCACCTGCACAGCAAAAAAGAGGGAAAAACCTTGCAGAGAGCACCGGTGTGGTGTCGGCCAAATACCCTCTGAAGGTCAAGTTAGAACTTCTTTCAACTCTAGAGTGCTAGAGAGGGGTTTATTATGCGTACCTCAATTTGTGATGGTATTCAGGCTTTTATAGTAGAGGATTAACACATCTCTTCCTTTGCGCACAAGTCATTTCCTTATAGAACTCTTCCTTGTTGAATTCTAAACGTGATTGACAAGGTGTTTCCTTGTGGAAAGACCCATTAATGAGACATCTTCTAGAACTCCACTTGTATTAGAATTCCTCTCAAGTGTCGCGGATATTGGGCCCATCCAGTCTCGGCCCACAGGGGATGGGCCGTCAGGAAGATAGCCCGTCAGGCCCATTATATCTAGATTTTCTCATCTTCAATATATATCCAGACTAACTCTAATATTTGTTTTCTTCTTTTTTTTTTAAATGCCATGGTCCATATCCACTTTATTTATTTATTTATTTATTTCTAGTATAATAGTTTTTTTTTTTTTTTTTGATGAACTAGTATAATAGTATTTATCCACACTATCTTCTGAGTTTGTGATCTATCTGGATGCAAGTTTTGAACGAAGAGAGAAAATGGCCTTATCCACACTATCTTTATAGTAGGAAATTAAACAGCTGTGTCACTTTAAGGACACAGAAGTGACACAACGTTATCAATGCATGCACACCCTTAAGCAGTGTCACATCTGTGTATTGATTAGTTTTGTTTTATTTTATTTTATTTCATTTCATTTCATTTTTTAATTTTTTATGAGAAACTGTATTGATGAGTTTAATGGTATAGTATGAAACACGAAAACTATCTTTAGATTTCTGGATATGGAAGTTTTCCATATTGAAACTGTAAAAGTGAACATTTACATCATTCAAGGCGAATAACTTAGGGAACAGCAACACTTAGGGTTATCTTAATTATGATTACATATAACTAGCATAATGTTTCTTAAGAAAAAAATTGTGAAGATATTTTTTTATTTATTTTAAAAAGAAGATTGTTAAAAATCTTATAAATTAAAGTTTGACTTACCTCTAGTATATTTTTAACTGGATGTGTCATTCTGTTTTAAATATACAATAATAAGTGATAGTGAGTTTCAATCTCACATTTATTTACATTTTATTTAGTTAGAAAGTGATATAGCAATTTTTCATTAAAATGAAAAGAAAATTACTTTAAAAAAAATACAAAAAATAAGATAAACCTTATAATTTAACTAGTAGACACTTTTTAGTATTTTCAAGTAAATATTTTCCCTTGTCTTTTATTAAATGATGTTATTATTATTTTATTAATACAGAGAATAAAAAAGTAAGGTCACACCTATGGCCAGAGGAAAATGATAGTTCCCTTTTGTTTTATTTTTATTTTTGCTAGTAAAAAAATTGTTTTGAATGCATTTAATGTATAGAGTCGTGTCCGAAAAGAAAAATTAAATACAGAAAGAAGAAAGCGAGACATGCCACGTGAAGCTTTTTTTTTTTTTTTGGTAAATAGCCACGTGATGCTTTGCTATCATAGCACGTATTATTTATTTATTTATTTTTTCTGGTTAAACAATAGTTGTGTGACTCTTTTTTTTTTTTTTGAGAAACAGTTGTGTGACTCAATGTCACTATTTAATTGTGTTCATAATGGTTTCTTAAAAAAAAAAAAAAAAAAAAAAATCCTCTCTTTCTACCCAAAAAAAAAATAAAAAACTATGCTCATAATGGGTTTTCATTTCTTTTTTCTAATCACAAATATTTAATAAAAAGGATGAGTTTACTCTATAATTTTCAGTATGAGTGTGAGTGGAACGGAGGATTATACAAACATAAAATACTTGATTTCTATCCCTCCCCCCCCCCCCCCCCCCCCCCCCCCCCCCCCAAAAAAAAAAACACTTGATGAAATAGTTAAATAGTTATTCTCAAAAGTTTACTCTAAACATTGTCATTCTCAAAAATAAAATTGATGGGTTTCATTTGTTGCATATCAAAAGTTTACTCAATCAAACAACAACATTTTTTTTTTGGAGAAACAAACTACAACAATTTTAAGTACAGTATTTTATATTGTTTAATTAAATTCTATCTATTCAGTAAGATCATCTGCAAAATAGTGGATAATCGTGGCCATTTGACCATAGTTATGGATGCTTCATAAATAATAGATAAAAAAAGAAGAAGGAAATATTGGATGTCTTTTTATTACGATCACACATGGCTATGGCCTATGACGACCTCGCTACAATTATAAAAGAAATTATTATTTTTAATGTGAAAAATGAAAAAAGATTTTCTTTTTCTTTTTTTGAGAAAAAAAGATTTTATTCTTTTTTTCTTTGATGAAAGATTTTATTCTTAATTTAACGTTATAAACAGTTGTACGTAACATATATGTGGGGGTTACATATATTTATGAAATAGACCTTACATTATATGCGGCACAATTTGGCAAATAAAGAGATATTACTCCAAAGGTAAATTGGGGAATTGGGGATGACCAGATGCATGGGATTATGTTAATAACAGTACTCACACAATAATGAAACACCAAGAATTATTCAAAACTCCTAAGATTATGCATTTTTTTTTTCTAATATGAATTATAGATCATTCAATAATTTAATTAATAAATTTGTTAAATGGTCCTCGAACGATATATTTTAAATAAGAGAAATTATAAGGTTTATATGGTGAACAAGTGACATGGTCCATCATTCCATTAAAAGACTCACATTTGTTTAAAATTGCTGAGTTAGAAATTTTTTTTTAAATAGAAACTGATTACTAACTTAACAATTTTAAACAAGTGAAAGTTTTTTTAGTAGAATGATGGATAATAACGTGGTCTACCAGAGGACTATATAATTTCTCATATTGTAACATTTTGTTGTGTCTATAGGATTTCTCATTTCCAATACGTTTGAATCTTCCCTTAAATAATACCCTTTTTTTAAAAAAATTTTTTTTTTTTATCAAGAGTTTTTTAATTGTTACAGGCTTAACTAGCTGAGAGAATATTGCAGGTAGACAACTGTAATGGAAATTAGTCATGACAAAGCTCAAAATATAATTAATGACCGTTGGGGAGGTTGGCAACATCCAAAACCTATTTAATGCAAAGACACCAAATTTAAAACTCCAACCATACCCTTCCATTCAATGCAAAAATGTGAACAGGACGTACAGCTAAGCTAGCTGCTGATTTTGGCTCATCATCATTTCCTTGTTGCTTCTTCATCTCCACAACCCCACAACAAATGCACTTACTTTTCATGCTAATCACTATCTCTCTTTAAACTTTAAGATCCTTTTGTTATTTTCAGTTTCTTCTTTTTTTTTTTTTTTTTTTTCTATGGTTTCCCCTCCAACATTTCCGGCTCTGAGAATTGAATAAGTGTTCAAAGTCCGTGGTGGGTCTTGGCTACTGATAGCTAGGAAATTCAAGCTGAACCGCCGCTCTCAAAATTGAAGCCAAAGCCTTTGTGGTACCGACAAGAGGTTGGCTTTCTTTGACTTTGAAGTTTTTTTTTTTTTGTTTCTTTTTGTTTGATTAGTTTGTAGCTTTGGTAGATGAACAAACTCAATCAGACGGAGAAAACAAAGCTGTATTAGTATATTTTTTGGACTATTCTTCTAGAATGTATTACTTAGGAGCTCTCAGAAAATAAATAAGCTGGTACATATATATATATATATATATGTGGCATGAGATCCATTTTCTTGATAGGTAGGACCGAAAATCTTAGCGGAAACGCGGAAGGTTAGTTTCAGTTTTGGTAAAAGGGTCTACCAATAAGATTTTATTCTTTTGAATGCATGCAACATGTAAAGTGGGGTTTGTCATTTTAAGCGGCGAATTGAATGGTGTGGGATTTGGAGTGCAAGACCCATAAAAAAATTTGAGCTTGTTTGCTCTTACAAGTCGTGTAGTTGAGGAAGTTTTAAAATTGAATGTGAAACCCAGAGGTGGAAATAGAAGAGAACCCAGAAAAGAGGACATCTAATTGATACAATTAAAGATTTTTGCTTTGTTTGTATTGATTTATTGATCTTCTTGGTGTTGACATTACTGGGAAGAACATGGTGGGAAGCATTGAGAGAATGGGTCAAAATTTATACTCCAATGGGTCTATTCAGAACTTCAATGGTTTGGAAGAGAAGCTTGATGAGCTTCGCCGCCTTCTTGGCAAGGCTGCTGCTGATCCATTAAGGATTGTTGGTGTTGGAGCAGGTGCTTGGGGCAGTGTTTTTGCAGCTTTACTACAAGACAGCTATGGCCAATATAGAGAGAAGGTCCAAATCAGAATATGGAGAAGGCCAGGAAGAGCTGTTGATAGAGCCACAGCTGAACATCTCTTTGAAGTGATCAATTCAAGGGAGGATGTATTGAGGAGGTTGATCAGGCGCTGCGCATATTTGAAGTATGTCGAGGCAAGACTAGGTGATCGGACTCTCTATGCTGATGAGATTTTGAAAGATGGGTTTTGCTTGAACATGATTGATACCCCACTTTGTCCTTTGAAGGTTGTGACTAATTTGCAGGAGGCTATTTGGGATGCTGATATTGTGGTGAATGGCTTGCCTTCCACTGAAACTCAGGAGGTTTTTGAAGAGATCAGTCATTATTGGAAGGAGAGAATCTCAGTCCCAATCATCATATCCTTGTCAAAGGGTATAGAGGCTGCACTAGATCCTGTTCCCCACATAATAACTCCCACGCAAATGATTAACCGAGCAAGTAAGAACTATCTTCTTTTGCTTTGCAAGTCAGCTTGTGGTAGCACTTATCACCTTTTTTTTTGCATATTATAGGTAAAGGTGAATAGATTTTTTAAGTAAGAAAGATAAAGTTTTCATTCTTTTGCTCATATTTTATATGCAGTGGTGAGCGTTAAAAAGAACTTTTGGAAGTGCATAACCTTAGGAATTTGTATGACTGATATAAACAAATTATTTTCATGAAAGTAAAAAATTGGTTATATCTTACATGCAGTGGTGAATGTTGAAAATAAAATTTTAAAGTGCAAGAACTTATGAATTTGTATGACTAAAACAAACAGTTATTCTCATGAAACCAAGCAATATGTTAACTACTACCATTTATGCTTGAATTTGTTAAGAGCTTCCTTACTTGGTAGAATGATTGTGTAGTAGTGATTGGAGCTTTGGGAGGGGAATCAGGATGTCTTACTTTGGGTAGGAACTTAATTTATGTTGCTTATATATGTTGATGCATTATAATATTGACCAGCCTAATCTCTAGGATTATGAGGATCTGCTTGAAAGTTATAGGAAATGTACTTCCCTCATCTACATCAATATGATTAACTAATTTCATTGCTTGTGTTTCAGGAACACAATATATGCAATTTGAATATTGTTTTTGTTTTTGATTTTTTCCCCTTTACTTGAATGGTTTTTATTTTTTATTTTATTATAAATTTAGCCTAGTTATGCAGAAAATATTTTCCCCATTCTCTAACCTTTAGTACATATGCCTGGTAGCTGGAATATCTATGGAGAACATACTTTATCTTGGTGGACCAAATATTGCTTCAGAAATTTACAACAAGGAATATGCTAATGCTCGAATTTGTGGAGCTGAGAAGTGGAGGAAACCCCTTGCAAAATTTTTGAGGCAACCCCATTTTATTGTCTGGGACAATAGTGACCTTGTCACACATGAAGTCATGGGTGGTCTGAAGAATGTCTATGCCATTGGCGCTGGTAAGTTTCAGAGTCATTTTGTGGGTAAACTTGATCTTCTATGCCAATTTTGATACTGCTTTTTTTATGACCCCTTGGGTAATTGTATTATTCCTTTTCCTAGTTTCTTGTTTGGCATTTATAGAAGTGACCTCCTATTATTGAAAGATCACTTTGCTGAACAAGCATTAGAAAAGGAAAGAAGACTGCAGCATAAGCTTTCCTCATATTCCTGGAAATGAAATTCAGTGAAAAATAAACAGAGAAAACACAATGAGCAAAAAAGTCTGATATTGTCAATTGAGACATTGTACACGGATGCAGTATTATGTATTAGCACCCTTTTTGGTGTGACAATGACGGTCACAGTTATTATGAAATGAAATTCATCCTTATAACACTTTAGCTGGAGATGAGTGCTGATGTAGACAGTTTCATTGATAAACCTCTCCCAATGTGTTTCTTTCTTGCTATTACAAGCTAACTTTTAATAAAATTACATTAAAAGCATGGTCTTTTGATACAGTGTTTACTCATGGCACATTCAAGTTATATCTTAAATAGTTTTCTTAGTTTTATTGATCCATTGTCAAATTGGTGACTCTGTTGTACAGATTTTTGACGTATAATATATGTAATAGAATAGAGATATGTATGTATATATGCATGCATGTATATGAATTAACAACCCTCAAACTCTGCTAGGTAATTCTTGCCAAGTCCAATCCCCTAATTATTTCAGTTCAGAGTAAAATGTTGCAACATCTGGAATAATATATGTTGATCGCAAATGCACATTTTATTTATTAATATACATGGTCTATGACCTGAGTTTACATGGTCCCTTTCCCATTGTGGTTTTCTCAGGAATGGTAGCAGCCCTTACCAATGAAAGTGCTACCAGCAAATCAGTATATTTTGCACATTGTACATCAGAGATGATATTTATTACCCATTTGTTGGCTGAGGAACCCGAGAAGCTTGCAGGGCCTTTGCTGGCTGACACTTATGTAACCTTGTTAAAAGGTCGTAATGCATGGTATGGCCAAATGTTAGCCAAGGGTGAACTAAGCCTAGATATGGGTGATAGCATCAGTGGCAAAGGAATGATTCAGGTACTGAGTTTGATTTAATATTTCCTTTGGAATCCATGTAAGATGCATTCTCATCAAATTCTGCAATTATAGACTATGGTAGTATGTGTCAGTACTTTACAGTGAGTTTGGGAGCAACCTAAAGGAGAAGCAGTTGCTTTGAAAATTTTATGTAAGTTTCATCTTATAAGAATAAAAAAAAAATGTCAGTGTAGATCCTCCACATCCAACCACTACATACTTCTCTTTCAACATTTGAACATGTCTAGGCCTTTTAAAACTTTTTGAATGTGCAGTGCACCTGACATAATCATCAAGTATATTGCATGGCAGATTTGGCTGGCCATGGGATTGACATGCCCTTAAGTTTCTTTTGAAGGCACCATTAATATAACTTTTCTCATAACGTTATTTGCAGAACAAGGTTCTGTTCAATTTTGTATGGTTCTGCCAAATATTGCTTTATTCTTGAATAACATTCTCAGCTTGATTTGAGGGATCTTGCTTCTCTCTCACAAATGTGACACATTTAAATTTCATTTTGTGTTCTGTTACTAATAGCTGCAATGCTGATATTGTCCCACTCAATGCATCCACAAATGAAATCAACTAGTAGTCTTTTGTAGCATTTATCTATATCATCATTCAATTTAGGCAAATTGAAAGAAAACATGCTATGATTGGAGACCATAGGCTTCATAAAAAACATAAATCTTGGAATTAGATTCAAATGGCAAATTACAAACATATCGTATCATAATTGAGATGCTCTCACACTAGTGAACTAAATGCACTATGTTAGATGAATATGAGTTTTATGTAAGACATCACTAGAGTTCCTGAGGCCCCTGGCCACATCACTTGGACTAGGAGTCTGAACTTTGACTGGGAAAAGAAAAACTTTTTCCTTTTTAGATTAGTAACATTCCTTTTTTTGTCTGACTTGCATCTTACATCATGATAGTGCTAAATCAGCCCTATTATTTTCCAGGGTGTTTCTGCAGTAGGGGCTTTCTATGAACTTTTGAGTCAGTCTAGCCTAAATGTACTGCATCCTGAAGAGAACAAGCCAGTAGCCCCTGTAGAGCTTTGCCCCATCTTAAAGACACTCTATAAGATACTGATCAGAAGGTAAAGTTTCTGCAACTCATTAATCTCATTTGTGATCTCAACCTTTAGTGTACTTGTCATTTACTTATTGTGGAGCCTGAGTTCTTGTGACAAATGGCACTTAAAAAAAAACCATGCATGAGCAATGACAAATTAACAACCAGGGGTCTTGTTTGTTTTGTTCACTTTTATTTTGACCCTTGTGTTATTCTGACTCACATGTATAAGCATGGATTTGGTCAATCTGGAATTTAAATCCTTTGTCTTTTATGTTGGATCTTCAGGGAACAATCATCACAAGCAATTCTGAAGGCACTGAGGGATGAAACCTTGAATGATCCTCGAGAACGCATTGAGATTGCACAAACTCATGCTTTCTACAAGCCTTCACTTCTTGGACAGCCTTGATTACTTTTCCCATAGCGAAAGAAAGTTATAACATAATTTAAAGAAGCACTTGCTGTATTAATGCATGATGAAGAAAACATATTGGTTATTGTAATAAATTGTGTATTGATTCAATAAATTATATATAACTAATTGGTTATCTTCAGCTTCCAGAAGGATATAGTTGAGCGATGAAAACACTAAATAGAATGGAATGGCTTCACCGATGTGGCTGCCTAAGGCACCAAGTAGAAAAATGGCCCCCAAATTTTAACCAATAGATTTTTTTTTTTTTTTTTTTAAATTTATAATATTATAATAGTATTAATTAAGTCCAAATATTAGCCAATAAAAAAATAATATTTTTTATCAAATGAAAAACAAGAAAAAAAATGTTACGTCACAAGTGGTAGGTTGTTATAGGGTATTATTGATGACAAAAAATTAATTTCAGTAATGAATTCAAATTAGAACCAGTAATAAATTAACACATAGGATTTGTTATGAAAATATTATGAATGTAACAATTCTAAAAAAGAAAAGAGCAATACAAAAAAAAAAAAAAAAAATTCACAACATTTTTCACTAGTTGAGTTGATAAACTTTTATTAGTTTTTATCTAATTTCACCACTAACATCATTTTTTTATTTAGCACTATCAATCCGCCACATTAACAGAGGTGAAAAGTTTTGTCAAATTTTTTGTCTATAAACTTTCTAAAAAAAATATGCATAGTTTATGTTAATTAGTAGTAATTTTGCATCTAAAACAAGATAACAGAATTTAAGTAATATTTAATTTTTAAAAATCATATTTAAATATATGGCCTCAATTTCAATTTCCCCAAATACATTAAGCGGTCCCTGGGCTTCACAGATTCTAATTATTTCAAAGGATATATAGTCTTACAATTCTGCATAGTGTTGCACTTTATCGTGTAGGATGCATAACAATGTCCTGTAGTGATACACATACACTTGCCGCAAAAAATTGAGTACCATTTATTGCATAGCAAAAACTTTTTCTAATCCTTAAAAATACTGAATAATTGTATTGTATTTTACAAAGAATAAAATTTACAAGAGTATCTTTATATAAGAAGTAGTAGTGTGCAATATAAGTATGTATACTATGCTAGATAAATAAAGTGGGCCTACACGTTAACAGTCCCCTCAAACTCAAGGTGGGTGTGAGACCAACTCACACCCACCTTGAGTTTGTCAACCAAAACACAAAGTTGACCCTTAGGTAGTGACTTGGTGAAGATAATTGCAAGTTAATCTTGAAAGGAACTTGAGAGCACTATAGACAAAATAATAACGGATAAAATGATAATCAATTTCGATATGTTTAATTTATTCATAGAAGGCATCATTGTGAGTAATTTGAATAATATTCTAATTGTCAAAATAAAGTGAAGTACCAGTGGATGTGGATACACCTAAATACTGATCAGAAGGTAAAGTTTCTGCAACTCATTAATCTCATTTGTGATGTCAACCTTTAGTGTACTTGCTATTTACTTATTGTGGAGCCTGAGTTCTTGTGACAAATGGCACTTAAAAGTTAAAAATAAACCATGCATGAGCAATGACAAATTAACAACCAGGGGTCTTGTTTGTTTTGTTCACTTTTATTGTGACCCTTGTGTTATTCTGACTCACATGTATAAGCATGGATTTGGTCAATTTGGAATTTAAATCCTTTGTCTTTTATGTTGGATCTTCAGGGAACAATCATCACAAGCAATTCTGAAGGCACTGAGGGATGAAACCTTGAATGATCCTCGAGAACGCATTGAGATTACACAAACTCATGCTTTCTACAAGCCTACATTTCGTGGACAGCCTTGATTACTTTTCCCATAGCGAAAGAAAGTTGTAACATAATTTAAAGAAGCACTTGCTGTATCCTGTATTAATGCATGATGAAGAAAACATATTGGTTATTGTAATAGATTGTGTATTGATTCAATAAATTATATATAACTAATTGGTTATCTTCAGCTTCCAGAAGGATATAGTTGAGTGATGGAAACACTAAATAGAATGGAATGGCTTCACAGATTCTAACCATTTCAAAGGATATATATTGTGGGTTTGGATCCATGTTCTCGTTTCATTTTTTGCGCAAATGCGCGTTTTACTTTTTTTTTTTTTTTTGGCATGCGTTTAGCTCAGTAGAGCTAAAGGTGCGGCTACTGTTCATGAATAGTAGCCGCACTATTTGACTTTTCAACTCATTTTTAGTCACATCAGTGGGTCCTGTGTGTTATTCACAGGACCCACAAACTTCACTTTTCAACAACTTTTTCATTAAAAATAAGTTCTACGTCATTATTCACATATTTAAAAATTATTTTGTTACAATGTTTTTAATTTTTAATAAAATAAATTATATCCAAATAGACCCTATAGTCTTACAATTTTGCATAGTGTTGCACTTTACCGTGTAGGATGCATAACAATGTCCTGTAGTGATACACATGCACTTGCCCCTAAAAATTGAGTACTAATTATTGCATAGCATACACTTTTTCTAACCGTTAGAAATACTAAATAATTGTATTGAATTGTGAAATACAATACAATTCTGCATAGGGTTGCACTTTATCACGTAGGATGCATAACAATGTCCTCTAGTGATACACATGCACTTGCCCCAAAAAAATTGAGTACTAATTATTGCATAGCAAACATTTTTTTTATTGTCAAAAATATTGAATAATTGTATTGTATTTCACAAGCAATAAAATATATAAAAGTGCCTTTATATAAGAAGTAGTAGTGTGCAATACAAGTATGTATACTGTGCCAGATAAGTAAAGTGGGCCTACACATTAATAGGCCTCTTCAAACTCAAGATAGGTGTGAGACCAACTTGAGTTTGTTAACCAAAACACAAAGTAGACCCTTAGGTAGTGACTTAGTGAAGATATTTGCAAGTTAATCTTGAAAAAAAATTGAGATCAACTTGAGAGTCCCATAGACAAAATGATGGCGAATAAAATGACAATCAATCTCAATATGTTTAGTTTATTCATGAAAGACATCATTATAAGCAATTTGAACAGCACTCCAATTGTCACAATAAAGTAAAGTATAGAGGAAGTGGATGTAGACACAGTATTGTTTTAAAAACCAGGCCGGACCGGCCGGTTCAACCGAGAACCGAACACCAATCCGGTTCGGTTATCATTAAAAACCGAAAATAGAAGAAAAACCGGAAAAAACGGAAAAACCGGAAACGGCTACGGTTAAACCGGTTCTTGAATCTGAAGAAGAATAAGAAGAAAAACTGGAATAAAATAGATCAACTTAAATTTGCACTAAATTAAAATTGAGAAAAATTAGTGGTAAAAATAAAATAAAAGAAATACTTCTATTGGATGATATGTATAAGAAATTTGTGCTTTGAGCTTTGACTGGAATCAAATGTAAAGAAAGACCGTCAAAAACTTATCTTGAGAAAGAGAGACTTGAGATTTGAGAGGGAGCAGCTGAGAGGAAGTTTATAGTGTTTACTGCACTACCGAAAAAGTGTGGAAAGAAAACAGAGGAGGAGTAAAATTTAAGGAGTTTGAATCTGATTTGAGGCCTTGAGGTTGAGGGAAGGTGGTAATGTGTGGATATAGATTTAAGGGAAATAAAAAAAAGAAGAAAAAACAAAAAGGAAAAGATGAGTGAACGTGCGTGAGGAAGTGAGTCTGACAATTGCCACGAAAATATGCTATGAAAGTAAAAACAGGTAATGAGTGACTTGTCTTGTCATTCTGACCTTCTAACTTTGGTTTTCGGTTTATTTATTTTTAAATAATAAATGGTTAAAAGTTGAAAGGGACGTGTATTTAAAAATTAAAAATTGTTATTTAAAAATATTTGTAAAAATATGTGTGGGTGTAAAAGTGTGTAAAAATGCGTGAAATATTATTTAAAAACTGAAAATGGTTGTTTGAAAACACAAACCAAACACCTCTTAAATATCAAACTATTATTTATATAATTCAGAAAAAAAAAATATTATTTATAATCTATATATATATATATATATATAGATGAAACTTAATAGCAAATTATACTTTTTCAACAATTATTAATTAGGAAAAAAATGAAGAGTAAATAATTTTTTTTATTTTTAAAAATATTTTCTTAATATAATTTATGAAAAATAAAAATTCACATAATTTTTAAAAAATATTTTAAATTAAATTATTTATGACATTATCGATTCGATCATCGGTTCAACTCCGGTCAGACCATAAAACCGGTAATCAATCCTTTACCGGTTCTTTGACCGTACCGATTTTTAAAACCATGACACACCTAAATCCTTGAGAAATCATTGAAGCTAAAAGAGTTCATATGTGGTATTAATAAGAGCATGATGTTCTGTTTTAGTGCTGGAGCGGGCCTCAACGATTTGTTTCTTGCTTTGCCAAAAGATCAAAGAAGAACTAAAAAGAAAACAATACCTAATGGTTGACCTCCGATAAGTAAGATCTCCTGTCTAATTATCATCAGAGAATGCACGGAGAACAAAAGAGAGGAAGATCATTTCTTAAATTTTTTTTTTTTTTTTTTAAAGAAAAATTTATTAAGAACAACCCATATACAACAAGTAGCTTAAGTTGAAAATCATAGAAACAAAACCCTTTTAATAGTAAACAAAACTAGAACAAGCTACACCCATACAAAAAACACTTGATGAGAATTAAAGATAGACATATGAACTCTCACAAGCACATATAGAAGGATACATCCAATACAAAGGTCTTAACTCCTAAATGTGGATAATGTCCACAAATCTAACGGTCATTGGAAAGTTGGGGGTTGATGAGAATGAGGAAGTCAATTTGACGTTGGAAACAACAAAAATTGTCATTTGACCCTTTTTTTAGGAAAAAAAAAATGTCATTTGACCTTAGAGTCATCAAAATGTCATATGAAACTAATTTATCTATATCTGCTAGCCTTATCGCACGCGCGAAGTGCGATGAGACTTTTTATTTTTTATTTTTTGGGTTTACATGTTTTATCCTACATTTTTAAGACAGATGACTTCTCCTTTTTGAATTCCAATACCTCTACATGAGAGTTAGATAAAAAAATCAAGAACTGAAATAAAGAATTAGGACACAATCTCTATCTCACTTTTAAACATTATGATACTAAGCTCAAGATAAAAATTTAAAAAAAAAAAAAAAAAAGTCTCATTGCAAGCGCGAAGCACGTGTGATAAGGCTAGTGAAACAATAGGGGGTTTAATTATAACACTCATATACTTTCGGGTTTAGTTTATTATTTGTGAAACTATATGATTTAATGGAAATCACATTTATCTATACTACTATTGAAGGGGCTTCCTTTGGTTGTACTGAACATTTTTTTAGTTTCAAAATACTCCTACCATCTACGTTTAAGTAAGGGCAAAACTTGGTAAAAATGTTTCTTTATCTCTCACGAAAAACACTATCTACAAAACAGAACCACACTCCTAGTACACTCACGTTGGTTTTCAAAACTGAAGGATAATGTTGCAAAAATACATCTATAACTCCCACGTACAATATTGTCCACAAAATAGAACAACTTTTCAAAATTTAAGGATAACTTAGTAAAAATACTTTTTTTTTAATTTTTATTTTTTTTTTTCAAATTTTGTAATAGACCCATTAACTACTTAACTGAAGTTGTCATTCACTGTTTTTGTTTTTGTTTTTGTTTTTGTTTTGTTTTTAACCCCACGTTTTAGGGTATTGGATATATACAAAAATTATCCTTATTTTTCTATCTTTATCAGTACTTTTTGGGTAACTGTCTTTCTTCTTCTTCTTTCTTTTCTTTTTTTTATTTATTTTTTATTTTTTATTTTTCCACTTTTCAAAGTAAAATGTTTGAATAATTATCAATTGTTTTTCCAATTTTCTAAGTAAAACTGGTTATCTTAATTACTTCATGGTATACACTTCCAAGTTTGCAGTTTGCGTCCTTTAATAAAATAGTCCATCTTTCCCTTCGTCTCTGAATGATGCAATTGAAAAGATGGGATGGACCATGCAATTACATGTATGAATGTTTTATGCAGTTTTATGGTAGTACTTAAATTCACTTCCATCCCTACAACTTTATAAAGTTTTATGCTTGAAAACTAATCCAATATTGTTCTATGATCTCACGTTTTGATTCAATGTGGTCCTTAAGAATGTTTGCTTGATTTGGTAAGTTATAGCTTTGGTGTGATTGAGTGTTATATTATTATTTTTTGTCTTTTTTTTTGGTCGATAAGTGTTGGATATTTTCTTTTTTAGAATAGTTTTAACATATGACGGCTATTTTTGATAATAATTTTTTGTGTTAATATTTTCTCCAATTGTTTCACTTTGCCAGAGTTTTTATTTTTTAATCACATAAAAACAAGCTAAAGGGCCAAAACCCATATGGGCCATGGCCAAGCCCAGGAAGCCCTAGCTAGAAAAAGGTTATCCCAATGCACCTTTTCTGTTCTCTAAAACCCGAGCACCACGCCAACGCAGTTGACGGTTGAAGAAGCCGTTGTGAAAAAACTAAGACCCCATACCAAAAAAAAAAAAAGAAACCCAACAGAATAAGAAAAATGGGGGAATCTGAGAATCGAAGCCACCTGGAAAAGGCCTTGTAGCCCTTTTACCAAAGAGCTTCTGAATCTGAGGTTGGTTTCTTCTATTTTTTTTTTTTTTTAAATAAAACTTTTCTTGATGAATTCCAATGGTTTTTTCTTTCTCTATATCTGAAGATGTTTGTGATAAGTCACTATTTCTGATTCTATGTTTCATGATTCTGGGCTTTATTTACTTTTTTATGGTATTTTTTTTATTATTTTTTTTTACAACCTTTATGTCTTTGTGGATGCTTATGTGAATGTAGATTAAAGCATGTTTGAGTAGTTTGGAATTAAACTTGCGATTGGTTGGACTCAAACTTGGGCATTTTATATATGCTCTCTCTTCTTATGTTTTTGTTTTTGAAATTAAAAAAAAAAAAAGGTTTGTTTTTATCACATTATTTCTCATAGAGGTTGTATGTGGTGAGAGATGAATTGCTTGGATTTTTGATGGCTACTGGAAGCCTCATTACAAGACTACAAAAAAGTATATCTTCTTTTCATTTAGAATTGCTTGCAAGTTGAAAATCACATTGTTTGGGCATAAATTTTTATGCCCACAAGAACAATTTGATTTCCATAAGAGCAAGAACCGGTGAACGTGTTTATAACTTCCCCATTAAAAAAAAGGATTTGGCTTGGCTCTAGTTCTCACTGGTTGTGACACTAGCTAGCGCGACATGTATCCTAAAATGGTCACGTGTTGGCCCAATATCCCGTCCAGTGCGGAAGTTCACTGGATGGAAGTTTTTCCCTTAAAAAAAACATGCTTGTCAGGAACCTTCTGCAGGTGTCCTGAATGTGTTCCCCATTCAACCCAATTTTAAAATTAATTGTATAAAAAAATGATTTCATGTGGCCTTTTTTTTTTTTTTTTTGCACTTTATATCTTAGATGCAATTCATTTAGTAAAAAAGTATTTATGTTTCCAGTGTAAATAATATAGGCTCTAACTATTTCCAAGCTACAAAATTTGGTCCTAACTATTTTTATCTGTGTCCATACTTGTTCAGGTGCTAAAAATGAGGACCATTTGAAATTGAAAAGTGAACTTCAGTCAAAGCTTGAAGAGGCTAATGCAGAGCCGGTTTCAGAACGAGCAAAGGTTCTACCAATTTCTATTGTGTTCTCTTCAAATTTGGATAGTATCGAAGAGAGATAAAATATTTTTGCTTGTGACTTGCAGGCGCAAAAGCTTGCTGTGGAAAATGCAAAACTCCAATATCGTATAACCCATCTTGTTAAGGCAGCAAAGGAGGCTGATGTAGGACAACCTAGGCTTTCCACCTAGATTAGTCCTGCCGTAGAACCTTAGGCTTCCCACCTAAAGTGTTTGGAACTACCACCAAACAAATGCTATGCAATCTCTGCAATAATCTCAATAATAATAATAATAATAATAATAATAGTCTATAAAATACAAAAGGAACTATCTGGAGTTTTATATACAGCATCTAGTAATCACAATGATAAAGATAAGTTCTCCTAAACAAATCTTAAACAATCTCAAATACTAATCTGATAATCCTAACAATTTCAAATACTAATCAAATACTAAAGATAAACACAAATAAATATAACATAAATGATAAAAATAATCTCTATAGATGTGTTATCATGTGGTGTTCGCATGGGGTGGGAGAAACTTGACCCCGTTGAGTAAAGCTCATAAGGATCAAGTGACATCAGAATAAGCTCCATCAAGCCACAAGCTCACTGGGTCAGCATGGCGCCTCTGTCAGCTCATATGTGCTGGTGAAAGGAGGTAGAGATGAGGTGGTAGTAAGTGTATCCAAGTAGGCCTCCAAAAGAGCAGAATCAAGCTGTTGCAACTCCTCTTTGGTGATCCATGTACAATTAGAATCAGGCCGTCCTCGCCAGTGAACCAAGAAGCGCTGAACTGTTCCATCCCTAGTGAAAAGAGACTACTCATCCAAAATAACATCAATAATATCTTTATGTGCCTTTTGGAAATAATATGGTGTAGGGCTAGGGACAGGGTTAGCCAAAGAAGAAGAGGGTGGATCATTAAAAGGGTCATAGGGAATAACTGCTGGACTTTTAAAAGCAATTAAATCAACAATATTAAAAGTAGAACTAATACCATAATTTGAAGGTATATCAATCACATAAGCATTAGATCCAAGTTTCTTTAATACCTTGAATGGGCCAGCACTACAGGCCTACAATTTCTTAATGGTTCCCGAAGGATACCGTTCAGGCCTGATACGAATCATAACATAATCTCTTGCGTTAAAGTCTAAATGATGTTGATGTAAATTAGCCTGAGTCTAATACTTAAGATTACTAGCATGAATTCGTTTGTTGATCTCTTTATGCAGCTTATGCATGTGACTAGCAAACTCTACTACAGACACATAAATCCTATCATGTGAGGACATTGGGAGAAGGTCTAAAGGTCTCCTAGGTGTATAACTATGAATAACTTTAAATGGACTCATACCTATGGACCTATTAACTGAGTTATTGTACGCAAATTGGGCTACAGGGAGTATAGATTCCCACGTCCTACCATTCTCACCTATGAGACGCCTCAAAAGAGACTCCTATTTACAACCTCAGTTTAACCATCAGTTTGAGGATGATATGCTGTGGAGAATTTCAACTTTGTTCCCATCATGTGCTAAAGGGTCTTCTAAAAATAGCTCATGAATTTAACATCCCTATTTGACACAATTGTTTTAGGTAACCCATAAAACTTAACAATCTTATCAAAGAAAATCTTGGCTACCTTGGATGCATTAGATCTCTTAGAGCATGGAAGAAAGTGAGCCATCTTAGAGAACCGGTCTACCACTACAAGGATGGAATCAAACTTTCTAAGGGTACGGGGGAGACATAGTATAAAGTCCATGCTAATATCCTCCCAAGGACGGTGTGGAACTGGTAGAGGAGTGTAAAGGCCAGTATTTTGCTTGCAATGCTTAGCTAGTTAACACAAATGACATTGACCAATTATCTTAGCAACATCCCTCTTAAGACTTGGTCAATAGAACTGTATCTCTACCTCTTCAATTGTCTTATCACGTCCAAAATGTCTCGAAAGTCCTCCCACGTGCACTTCCCAAACCAAAAAGTCTACAACTGATGTGCGGGGGATACAAAGCTTATTGGCTTTAAACAAGTAGCCATCTCGGAGGATAAAATCATTAACAACTTGAAGATGCTCGGTCCTAAGTGTAGTGTACACTTCTCCAAAATCTGGGCAAGATTCATACTCTTTTTGCAACTTCTCAAACCCTATAACTTTTGTGCTCATCACAGAAAGTAAGGTGACTCGACGACTCAAAGCGTCAGCTACCTTATTCTCAACACCAAATTTATGTCTCAAAACAAAAGAGAATCTTTGCAAATACTCAACCCAAAGGACATGTTGAGCATTTAATTTCTTTTAGGAATTGATGTGGCAGAGAGCATCATGATCAGAATAAATGACAAACTCATGGGGTGTCAAATAATGGCTCCAATATCTTAAAGCTTGTACCACAACATAGAGTTCCTTGTCATATGTTGAATACTTCTTCTTAGCCTCATTTAATTTCTCACTAAAGTAAGCTATAGGGTGACAATCTTGGCTAAGAACTTCTCTTATTCCTACATCAGACGCATCACATTCCACTTCAAAGACCTTATCAAAGTCTGGTAGGCGCATCACCGGTGCTTTTGTCATCTTCTTCTTGATTTCTTGAAATGCTTTACTAGCAGCATTTGACCATTGGAATTCGCCATGCTTCATACAATCAGTGATTGGTGCCATGATTGTACTAAATTCACATATGAAGCGGCGATAGAAAGTTGCAAGCCTATGAAAACTACGAACCTCATGAATGTTCTTGGGCTTGGGCCAATCCACTATGGCCTTGACTTTTTGTGGGTCAGTAGAAACTCCTTTAGATGAGACCACAAAACCTAAGAAAATGACACTATCAGTGAAGAAAGAGCATTTCTTGAGGTTGGCATACAAGTTTTCTTTCCTCAAAGTGGAACAAACTTGTTTAAGATGGTCTAAATGTTGCTCCTTTGATTTACTATAAATGAGGATGTCATCAAAGTACACTACCACAAATTTGCCCATGAAAGGCCTTAGTACTTGTGTCATCATTCTCATAAAAGTACTAGGAGCATTTGATAAACCAAAGGGCATCACAAGCCACTCATATAGACCATCATTTGTCTTAAAAGCAGTCTTCCATTCATCACCAGGGCAGATCCTAATATGATGGTATCCATTTTTCAAATCAAGCTTAAAAAAGATTGTGGCTCCTGACATCATATCAAATATATCATCTAACCTAGGGATAGGAAAACGATACTTTACAGTAATCTTATTGATTGCATGACTATCCATGCACATTCTCCAGGATCCATCTTTCTTTGGGGTCAAAAGTGCAGGGATTGCACATGGGCTTAAGCTTTCACGCACAAATCCTTTATGCAAGAGCTCCTCCACTTGTCTAGCCATCTCATCATGCTAAGGAGGGCTTATTCTATAGTAAGGCAAATTTGGAAGTGCTACTCCTGGGACAAGATCTATGGCATGTTAAATATCACGCATAGGGGGCAACTGATTTAGGAGCTCCTTAGGGAAAACATCTTGGAACTCTTGAAGCACTGACCGTACTTCTTTTCTTGGTTCTTCAAAGCTATCTAGTGTATCTTCCTTAACAACCAAAGCAAAGATGGTGGAGTCTTGATTGACAGCTCTTTCAAGTTCTTTTGGGTTGATGAGGTTCATACTTTGCTTTTTAGGCTCTTCTTTAGCCTTACTTGCACTAACAACTTAGTTTTGACTGTGTTAAGCTTAATCCTTTGACTATTTTGCATGAAGGAACAAGAGTTTGAGCGACCATAGAGAGTGACATCTAAATCATAAAGCCATAGTCGTCCCAAAATTATGTGTCCTACATCCATTGGAATCACATCATATGAAATCTGAGCCTTGTAGGAGAGGATATGAATAGGAAGAAGACACCTTTCCTTGATAGTGATAGATGAATCATCTACCTAAGAAACCCTATAGGGCTTAGGATGGGCAACTAACTTCAAACCTAAGAGAGATACAAGTTTAGAAGAGACTGCATTAATGCAACTTCCACTGTCAATTATAACCTCGCAGTTTGTGGTTCCACACTTGACAAAGGTTTGGAAGATAGTATTTCTTTTCCAATCATCACTTTCTTTGGACTATGCTAGAGTACACCTAACAATACTCATTACAGGAGTATTAAGACTACCCTCACTGAGATTATCAAAAGATGGTAGGGCTCTAATGCAAGCTAATTGGGTGGAATCATCCTCTCCTATTTCTACAATGTCTTCAATGTTAGGCTTATAGACTACTTCTTCTACCTCTTCCTCTAAATCCAATTCTTCAATCAACAAAGTCTTATTAGGACATTGGGCAGCCATATGACCAAAGCCTTAACACTTAAAACACAGGATTCTAGATTTGGGCCTAAATGTCTCTCTAACCACACACTTCCCTTTGTCTTTAGGGCGCAAGGGCCTATTGTTGGGATTGGGTCTAGTTTGAAGACCTTGTTGGTATCTACCCTGAGGATTCTCTTCTATGTGTAAGGGTCTGTTGTTGGAATAAGGCCTATTTTAGGTACCTTGAAGGTATCTACCTTGGGGACCTTCAAAATTGTTGTGAGGCAACATGCGATTGTCAAATCTCCTTCCACCTTGGGGCCTAAGGATTAACTCTAAATCTTGCACTAAGGTATAAGCATCATTAAGAGTTGAGATCTGTCGGGCCACCAATTCTCTTTGAAGATCATAATTGAGACCTTTCCTAAATCTACTCAAGGTAATTGGCTCATCTTCAGTTGCATTGCTACATATCCTGTACTCTTCAAATTGTTCTACGTACTCAATAGCAGACCTATTGTCTTGTTTCAAATCATGCCATTGATCCAACAAGTTGCCTTGATGAGATATTGGGAAGTACTTTTCATTGAGCTTTGCCTTCATTTCTTCCCAAAGAGTTATAGGTGGTTGGCGGGTCTTACGGAGGTGGTTGACAACACTATCCCAATGGAGTTTTTCTCTTCCTACAAGTTTCATTTTTGCAAACCTAACCTTTCTGTCCTCAGAAAATTCATACCACTCAAAAAAATGCTCAATCTCTCACACCTAATCATTGTAGACCTGGGGGTTCCTAACACCATCGAAGGTAGGGGCCTCTACTTTAATATGCTTTGCTAAGTTGTCTTCATTGTCTCTATGGTCTTGCCTAAGATGAGGGCCATGTCTATTATTATTTCTTCCATTATGTGCATTATTCTCGTTATACCTAGCCTCTAAGTGGCTTAGAGGAGCAATAAGCTCTGCAATGGCTTGTCTTGATTCATCTAGGGGAGGAGGATCCATGTTCAGGCGGGATTGGGGACTAAAGTGGGATTTAGAACTAGACTTTGATTTGAGATTAGACTGTTCTTTAGAACTAGTTACTAGACGACCACTACGTAAATGCATGCAAAGAGAACAACAAACTAATTCTAGCAAGTGAATAGTAAGGATAATACTCAAGTTAAAGTATATGTGAAGAGAAGTCATGAATTCCATAGGTTGTTGCATTCAAACAGTACTAGCTTCAACAAGAATTAAATTAAAAGGACCTAATTGTTACAATGTGATTAGGCTAGTTCAACTACTAATACTGAGAATTAATTACTTTAAAGGATTTAAAAAAAAAAAAAAATTTTTGAAGTTTTTGTGGCTAAAATAAAAAGCTGAAAGAAAATAAACCAACAACTAAAATAACAAAGTTATGTGAAAGTTTAAGCAGAACAAAGGATAAAGGTAGTAGCACGTTATTGAAGGTAAAATTGAGGCACATAGTAGACATATTGATATTAAATTTGAAAGTGCATTTCAATTCATCAAGATAGGAAAGTCCACATCTTGGTTGGGCTGACTTAACAACCTAGGCCTCACTAGACAATGGGTCACGCTACTAAAAATGGAAAGTTGGGCTTGTAGTTCCTCATGTTTAGTGGAAGTGGAAACTTCTTGAGACTTATGCTTGCTTCTTGGACCTAACTTGACTTCTTTTTTTTTTTTTTTTGAAATACAATAAAGAAAGACTAAAATATAAAGCTAAAATCTGCTAGTGTCAAACAGTAACACGTCAAACTGAAACATTAAACATTGAAACTAAAAGAAACTAGAAACAGAGGAAAATTAAAAGAGAAGAAGCGGCGGAGCAATCACGAAACATCGCTGGAGTCGACGGCGAAGAGGCGGCATGGGCTCGTCGGCGATGATTATCAGCAGCATTTGAAGGTGGAGATCGGAGCTTGTGAGTCAGATCTCAATGTTTCGTGAAATGGCATGGTGATGTCGACAACAGATTTTGGCGGTAGGTTATGCGATGGTGTCATTCCGTTGGTGGGATTGGCGGCTTGGTGTTGGCTTTCAACTCTTTTGTTCTTAATCTGGCAGGATGAAGTTGTGGATCTAATTTTTTTTTTCCCCTAGTGGTGGTCCTAGAGTTGGGTACGAATGGGGGTCATAGGCTTGGAGGGGGTAGTGGCTTTCTCTGTTGGTTTTGGGATGAAGAATTCGTGTGGCCAAAGGGGGTATATGGTACGGATTGGTTCAGGTTCTGGTTTGCAAATCTCGTGAGATAAGAAATTGGGTTGCTTTGGTTTGCAAATCTCGTGAGGTAAGTATTTGAGTAATGGCATGTCTGGCAGTTGATTTGTTTTCTGATGGTGAGTGTGGTTGTGGGTTGTCAATCGTGATTTTGGGTTGCTGAAAGGGGAGATCGGGTTGGGCTCTGATACCAAGTTGATGTAGGACAACCTAGGATTCCCACCTAGATTAGTCCTACCGTAGAACCTTAGGCTTCCCACCTAAGGTGTTTGGAATCACCACCAAACAAACACTATGCAATCTCTGCAATAATCTCAATAATAATAATAATAGTTTGTGAAATACAAAAGGAACCATTTAGAGCTTTATATACAGCTTCCAATAATCACAATGATAAAGATAAACTCTCCTGAACAAATCCTAAACAATCTTAAATACTAATCTGATAATCCTAATAATTTCAAATACTAATCCAATAATAAAGATAAACACAAATAAAGATAACATAAATGATAAAGATAATCTCCACAGATGTGCTATCTTGTGGTGTCCGCACCAGAGGTTGATCTCAAGTTGGAGCAAATGGAGCAAGTGAGTTTTAGTAATTTCTCAACCTCCTTTCACACTATTAATGGATAATTACTAAAAGATATGCATTGTCTATAGGTGTATTAAAGTTATTGGAAACTTACAACGTGTTTTTGGCTGGTAGTTTCTGAAAAATGGATTGCTTGAGACTGTTTTTCTCTTTGCATTTTTGGATGTAATGTTCTTGTCTGTGTTCTTTATTTGGAGTAGACAGATAGCTAGGTTTCAAAACCTAATACCCTTTTTGGTTACAAAGGAGACATTTCTACTTCTTCTTTTTTCCCTCCTCTCTGAAGTAGCTTTCAAAGCATAAAGAAGAGTGGTTTAACAGAAGATGAGTGACATTACACACAAAAAATTGATGTTGCTGTGTTAATAAAACCAAAGTATAATAAAAATCAATTTCCAAAGAAAACTTACCTCGCTTGCAAGGTGTTTTATTTTTTTTAATAATAAGAAACAAAGCTAGGTTTTTGTTTGTAATATTTAAAGTTATAAACTCATATAGGTGATATATGGGTGCCCATATTCCTTGAAGGTTGAAGGTCGAAGGGTAAAGGCTTTTGGAATTTATATTCAACTTTCAAGGGCAAGAAATTGTGTTGATTTTTTTGGGGGGTTTATTTTCAACTTTATTACTATATCATTAATCCTATTGGCAATTGCAATGAGGAATGGATTGTATCTCAAATTTTAGCCTATTTTAAACCCTTTATGCAGTTAGGTGGCTTGTTTTAATGAATGATGTGTGATTAACATTATAAAACAGACAAGATTATAAAACATTAAATATTACAAAGAACATAGAGAGAGAGAGAGAGAGACTGACAAGATCTTTGAAGAGGAGAAAAATGATGAAGAAGAAAAGAAAGAAGAGGATCTCAAACTCAGCAAATCTGAAATCGAAGACAGCATTCACCGCACGAGTCATTGCTGACTCCTCCTTGTTCCATATCGTCCCACCGACTCGCCTCCCCATTTCACCTATGAAACGATGTCGTATGTTGTATGGGTAATGGTTTAAGGACAGAGAGGAAGCTTGCAAATGTTCAATGGTCAATGATCAATCTCAATCCTCTCTAGGGGTGTCAATGTTCGACCTAACCTGCGAACACGACACGAACCGACACAGGTTTTTTCGGGTTAGGGTTGAGTCTTAATGGGTTTGGACATAAACAGGTCGACCCGAAAGCGACACGATAAGAAACATGATATAAGCAAGTCAACTCGCGTAACTCGCAATAGACACGTTTGACACGCCAATTTATTTGTGTCAACCTGAAATGACTCACTTAACACAACCCATTTAACTCGTACAACAAATAAATAATTATTTTATTTTAGATTTGTCAAATACCTTTTATCTCCAACATATATTTTAAATTAAAAAAAAAGTGAGTAATTACAAAAATTTGCAAGGGATATAATTGGAAATTGAAACTTTACAGACCCTAGAACTACTAATACTTTTTTTTTTTGGCATAAAACTTGCACAAATGAAATTGGATGAGTTTGTGGAAGATGTTATGAATTTGGACATCAACAAAGAATCTATGGATGATAATCGTGGTCATAGTCTGGATTAGTCTACTATTTGCATAAATTCTTTCAATATTAATACTTAGCATTTGGCGAGTTCCAAGGATATTATATTTTTGTTGAACTATGTTATTTTATTTTTGTTAAACTTTGTTATTTTGAATTTGGGTTGAAGTGTATGCACTTCTTTTGAATTCTAAAAAACTTATTTCTAAATGAATGTTATATTTTTGTTGAACTATATTATTTTGAATGAGGGTTAAAAACTTGAAGTGTATGCACTGTTTTTTGGGATATAAAAACAATGGGTTGTATTACATTCGTGTCATCCCAACATGACTTGTTTATTAAGCGTGTCAAATGGATTGGGTTAGGTCAACCTGCCTTATTAATAGGTCGGGTTAGGGTTGAAGGATCATGACACGATTACTAAATGGGTCGGGTTAGGATTGAACCATTTAGTCGAATACCCCTACCTCGACACGACACGAAACCGACACGCTAACCCGAATTGACACTCCTAAATTCCTCTCTTTCTCTTTGATTTTCCTTTTACGCCCTTTGGCTTCGCTTTGGTGATTGGTTTTGGAGGTCAAAGCTCACTACTTTTCAAAATTGTCCTACGCTCCTACAATATGGCCTCACAGGCAATGGTGCTCCTCTTCACATATTATTATTTCCTCCTTGATTATATGACTTTAACGAGTAGGGTTAAATGCACTATTGTAACTTACATTTTAGCATCTTACCTTTTTTGTCCCTATTTTTCTATTTTACTGATTTCAGTCTTCAAAATGAAAAAACATGTCTCATTTTGGTTCTTATTGTCATTTCATTAATGGAAATTACCTACATAGTAAATGGAGTGCACTGTTAACACACTAAATATTGACATTGCCTTTAAAATAATAATAAAAATTTTAATTAATATTTTAAAAGTCCATTTCAGCATTTAAATTAATATTAAAAAAAAACACACATTAGGAAAAAAAAATTAAAAATTATGAATTTCTATTTTTTTAAAATAAAATAAGATAATTAAATTATTTTTTTATTCCTTTCATTAATTTTTTCAAAAGAACATGGTCATGTTCTTTGGTGTTCTTTCCTAAAACATGACTTATATTCCTAGAAAAATAATCCTTATTTTCTTGTTTTTTCTTTGTCTTTCTTGTAATTTTTATATAACCAAACACATTGAAACTTAGATCAATAGTAGTTTTTAAAAAAAATTATTAAGTATTTCTTGGCAACCAAATCCAGCAAATTCTCATTCACAAGCACAAAAAATTCTCCCACTCACACACTCAGAAGAAAAACTTCAACCCTAACACTTCCTTATCAAACCGGTTCCCCTACCTTTCCTCAAACCTTCCGCTTTGTCTCTCTCTGTCTCTCTCTCTCTCTCTCACTTCCTAAACTCTTAGATCTTTCTCTAATTCCATGGTCGGCCTCGTTTGCTTATCGCCTCCACTACCACCATAACCGATGGTGGTTCTTTCTTTTCTTTCTTTGACTGACCCACTCTCTTTATCTCTTGATTTCACTTAAACACAAACCCAAATGGCTCAAGCTCATCCTTTCTAAACTTGGAAGCCTCTCTCTCTCTCTCTCTCTCTCTCTCTCTCTCTCTCTCTCTCTATCTCTCAAATGAGTGGGTCTCTTGCTTTCATTACTCTATCTCTCAACTCGGTGGTGGAGATAGATGGTGGTGTATTTCGATGGTGGGTTTGTGGGTTATGATTTTTGTTAATCTAGGTTTGTGGTGGATTGGTGTTGTGATTTTGTGGCAAATTTGAAGGTTTATGGGTTGTGATTCCGAAGGTCTAGTTTGAGAATGGTGGGATTTGGAGAATAGTGGAGATCGGTGAGTTTCCAAGTTGGATATAATTTTCTGTTTCAATGGATCGGTGAGTTTCCAACTCGGAGATTGGTGTTGATTTTGTGAACAAAGAGGATGCAGATCTTTTGATTTTAGTTGGTGTATGTTAGGTTCAAATTTATGGGTATGCAAATATGTTTCTAAGTTCGATTTTGGTTGGTTTATGTTGATTTTGGGTTTTGAATTTTGGTTGGTTTATGTTAATTTATGGGTTTGGGTTGGTGTATGTTGATTATTGTTTGATCTGAGTTTTGAATTTTGATATGTTCAGTTATAACGAAAGTACTAAAAAGACAAAGAAAAGAAAAGAAAATAAAGATTAATTTACTAAAAACATGAATAACATGAACATGAACAGTCATGGGAAAAACACAAAGAACATAAACAAATATGTTCTTCCATCAAAATAATGAAAAGAAAAGAAAAGCAAATTTTATTTTAATTTTTTAAAATAATTATTTAAAAAATTAAATAGTAACTAAAATTTTATTTTTTTAAATAATTAACGAAAAGAAAAAATTATGACGTGACTTTTTTTTAATACTTAAAATGCTGATGCGGCATTGTTTAAATGCCAAATAACAAATTTTATTATTATTTTAATGGTCACATATGCGTTATGTGCATCAACTGTGCACTTTGTTTGTCACATAGGCTATTTTTTGTTAGTAAAATGATGTTAGGGACCAAAATGATAACGTTTTTATTTATTTATTTTAGGGATTGCATATGTTAAAATTAAAAAAGAATGGACCAAAATAGAAATAAAGTGAAAATGTAGGGACTAAAAATGTATTTATGCCTAACAAATACAATATAGCAAAATTTTACTATGTAACCATTACAAAGTTATCATCAATCGTGGTGGTAGGCTTATGGTCTTGGGCGTGACTTAAACTTGAAGCTATCAGATTCAATTCACCACATTATCAACCCATTAAGTTTCAAAGATATCTCATTGCAAAAAGTGGAATAGATTGGTCAAAGGCTTGGTCATTACTTCCTTATATTAATGAAAAATTTAACACATGTGGCATTGATTTAGGAAATAATTTTAGATTTCTTTTTGGAAAAAGAAAAATGTTTTTGATGGTATATTTATTTTTTTCTCATAAAAGTAGTATCAAACTTTCTTAAAATAATTCATTAGCAAATGTCCTAAGAATACCCATTAACCGGACCCATATATCTATACTATAATATATATAAAAGGATTTCCCTTTTTGAATTGAACTTTTATGTGGTTTAAAAACACCCTCATTAATAAATGGTAACTTCTCTTAGAAATAAGGTTATAAATGTCAAATAACAAATTTTATTTTGAATTTAAAAAGAGAGCTCCTAAAATTTAGCAATTTTTTTTCCTTCATATTCATCTTTTTATTTTCTGTTTCTCCAAAAAAAAATCTTTTTATTTTCTAAAATTTAGCATTTTTTATTCATTTTTCATCCAAATAAAAGAAAAATGCCCCCAATTTAAGATATCGGATTTTATTTTTGAATTTTGAATTTAGCTTTTGTTAGAAGGATGAAATGGTTTAAGTGGAGCAATTTGAATTTTTTTTTTTTTTTTTACTAGAGACGTTTTGCTAATCAGCTTGGTAGTGATTCAAACTTCAAAGCACCTTCAGGAGGTGAAGTCTAAGATTGGCCAGTTTTAGGTGGTCAAGCCTAGGACTTATGTTGTTTCTCTTTTATTTTCTCTTATTTTCATTTTCTAAAATTGCTATTACTTGAACTCAATATTCAATTAATCCCAACAACTAGACATGGAAAAACAGGTTGGGACCCAACAACAGATAACCCAATGTAAACATGATCTCTTTTTAATTTGAAATAAAAATGAGTTGACTTGTGATCCAACTCGTTTAAAAAAAAATAATAATAATACATGGTCGGTTTACTTGTTTATTTTGAGTTTTATGGTGCACAACTCAAACTCAATTGACAAACGAATTGAAAGAAGAATGATTGGGGCATTATTCTCACTTGAATAAGGCAATAAGTAAAAATTTTTAGATATTAAATGATAAAATACATGCCAAGATAATCTAGTTACAGTAAAGTCAAAAACATATAATTGAAATTATAAACATGTATGAAAAGCATCACTAAGTGTGAAGAGTGAAGCAAATTATAAATTTCTCACTTTGTTTTCAAGATTGTAAATTTCTTATATGTTTTTTTTCTTTGTCAAATTAGCTATCTAACAAGGCATTTGTAATTTCTTGTATGTTTTTTTTTTTTGTCAAATAATTTGTTGCATGACTTACCACATGGCAAATACATTTTTTTTTTTTTTGTTGAAAAAATACGTATCGACCTAACCCGAACCCGAACCCGAACCCGAACCCGAACCCGAACCCGAACCCGACCCACTGTTTTGCCATGTCTGCCAACAACTCACCAAAGCAACCTCTTTGCCTCCTTATTACAAACTCATAACCCACAATCACCCTATCTAACCCAATTTACTTGAATTAACCAAGCCCATACCAAACCTATAACCCATTAGGCCCTATAAACCCCATGCTCTGAAACCCATATCAAACTTGACCCATATGGCCAAACTCATGACAATCCCCTAACCAACAGCCCCAGCTACCACCGCAAGTAACCACAAACTACCTCATCTTTTCCCAATTAACCCACCCCCAAAAATAGCAACTCACATTGTAGTTGCCATTTGACATATAACTCCACATCTTAAACTCAATCAACAGGGGTCTAACCAGCGACAAGCTAGGCTTGATACTATTGAGGCATTGACCAACCATAAATAACTAACTGCTTAAGCTACGATAGCACCCTTGCGAGCCCTTGCACACCGGTGGAGCTAGAAAATTTTCTTTTAGAAAAGTGTGGGTAACCTTAATTTTATTAATATGTACATGTCTATTATGAATAAATTATTTTATGTTTAAAAAGAATAAATATCACAAAATTATAACATAATTATTCTCAACATAAAGCATATTTTAATCCTAATTCTATTGAATTGCTTTGTTAAAATGTTTAAGATATATTTATAATTATTCTTAGAAAATCTTCTTTGTATAATATTTAAAAGGTTATAATAAATTAAAAATATATATATACGTACATTCTTCCAACTTTTACTATTTTCTAATCACGCTTCTTGTGTTTTAATATTATTCTAATAGGAATTATTTGATTCAGAATTGTTTTAATCATTACTTTCATCCATTGTTCTCGAAATATTATCATTAGGATTCACAGCACTTAATTATAAAGCAAAGAATGTAATATCATTGGCAGAGCCAGGGGGCGAGAGGGGCAGTTGTCCCCTGACTTCTCTAAAAAAACAAAAGCATTTTTATTATGTTTATTATGTACCATGAACCCGTACTATAATATGCTTTACACATGGAAAAGAAACAAAAAGACAAGTCCCACTTACCATTTTAAACCGACCAATCACCAACAACAATGTATAGAAAACCAAAAAGTATATTTATTTGAGTTGAGAGATGTTTTATGTAAATGACAAATTATCACAATATTTTTGTAACAATAGAGACTTCAATCTCCTATTGGTCAAAATAAAATTAAATAAACTAATAAAATATTAGAATAGGACCTCTCATAAACTAAAGATAATAATTTTATGAAAATATTATGATATTTTATTGTGTCTCTAAATTTTCTCTATAAAAAATAACAAACCAGTTTACTACTGAAATAACAAGGAAAAGATTCCAAAAAATACCAATCTCTCAAAAAAAAAAAATTAAAACCTAACTTTATCTCAATTTTCACTTTCCACCACTATTCAGCATTGCCGTTACTATTTTGAGTTCTTCTCCCTTTTCCTTTTTCTCACTGAAATCTATCCCACATTTTATAGAAAACTAGTTAGGGCAGCATGTGCACGGCAAATGCTTGCCATGAAAAAATAAAGTAGTGATTAAGGTCAATTCTAGATTTTATTTATATCACAAAACAAAAATATAAATCATTTGATTTTTTAAAGTATTACATTAATTAAAAGAGATATTAATTTTAAGAATTTTGATAATTATGTCATAAAAAATTAATCTCATTCGTATAAAAATTTTAATCACACACAACGTTAGGGTAACTATTTAAAATAGAAATATCTATTTTACTATAATAGTTTTTTAATATCTATTTGCTAAAGGCAATATATCCACTTACTAAAAACTTCTAATAATGATATTGAATATTACCATCTTCCAACAATAAGCAATTGAGTTTTGTTAATGGCAAAAAATAAAAAGATAACAAAAGACATGTGTTATCGATTTTTCCATTAGGTAAATTATAAGTTTCGAAATTTTAAACCTAGAAAATCAATGTCCTTTAGATAATAAATAAAATATCTTATATCATCTTTCCAACTTTCCAAGAATTACTACCATCTAAAACTTAAAACATGTGAAGAAAATTTTTGGGATGTTAAAATTTAGTGGGAGTATTTTAGACATTACACAATAAAATATTTTAAGAATCATAAACTTTCACTAGGGTCTAATTGAGAGAATACCAATATGACATATTTGCTACTTTTCAAAATATTAAGGGAAAAATTGCGATTTTAAAGTTTAAGGAGAAATTGTAAACTACCCCAAACATAAAGGATGAAAAATGTATTTATCCTAAGTTTTTGTTTTTGTGTATAAAACTATGTGTTTTTACTAAAAATAGTGCATAAAAAAAATTCAAAAAGTCAACCCAAGAAAACTGTATGTGAAACAGTGAATTTTTGCTCAACATAGTTGACTAAACCAACAAAAAATTTCTAAAAACATAACAAAATGGCACAACATTTTCATAATACCTTTACAATTTTATTTTATATATATATATTTATATTTATTTATTTATTTATTTGTAAAGAATTAACACCTCAACAGTTTTGAAAATATTGTGACGACAACAAGATGTCTTAACATTTTCATAATACCTTTATTTTTAGTTGTAGTTGGTTCCAGTATGATATTTTAGTATTTTATTTTTACCTATAAGGAATTATCATCTCAACAATTGTGAAAATATTGTACTAATTTATTGTGTTAATATTTTATTATACTTTGAAACGGTGCAAATTGGACAAACTAAAAATAATGTAGCAAACCTACTGTAGCTTTACCACATTCACAAAAAAAAAAAAAAAAAAAAAAAAAAAAAAAAAAAAAAAAAACCACAAGTGAAATAATGCAAATTGAACAATTAAAGTAAAAATACTGTAGCGAAACTATTGTAACTTTTTGCATTCACTCTTTTTATATATAGATATAATAAACTAATACTTCAATAATTGTGAAAATATTGTAACAATTTTTTGTATCATAATAATAACTCCTAAACCAAAATACATATGTGGGTTCCAGTTAGCTCAACTGGTAAAATCTTTAATGGTTGTATAAGAGATCTGGAGTTCAATCCCCGCCTACACCAAAATCTGATTGGTGTCTTGGTCTAATGATAAAGAGCTATCATCAGGAGGAGAAGGTGCGTTGACCAAACTAAAGCTGTTATTGAAAGTACTAAACGGAGCATTTTTTAGTAGCTAGTGTCCAAAAATTTAACCAAACCAAAAATGACTGTAGATAGAGCCATTGGCTCTTTTTATACAGATAGATAATAATAAAAAATACTTAATATCGTTGTAATGTACTATAACCCTAAAGCCTCCATTATTTTTTCTATTTTTTCATCCATCTCTTGACTTTATCACAATTTTAAAGTGTAACTTAGAAAAATAGAAAGAAACAAATGTTGAATTCTATATATATTTTAAAAGCGATCAATATAGTAAAACTATACAACTTTGCATATTTTTAGATTGATTTGTTTTCTCAATTTATTTTGATCAACAAATAAGATGTCTAAAATTTAAGTATTTAGATAATTTCTAACTTTCATTATTAGTAATTGTGAATTGGTTATTTGTGTTTCTTTATTTTAGAAAGTACATTTGGTGAACTTGTGGATCTTCTCAGTTCTGATAGTATCTGCCCTCTTGAGGTTGCATGGACACTTGAAGACATTAATTTAATTTGTGAAAGTTTTAATTCCTTTTCTTTTGTTAGTGTGCCTTTGAAATGTAATAGAGCTGCTCTAGTTCTTGCTAGTGTTGCCAAAGAGAAAGGGGAAACCTATTCTTGGTTTGAAGAATGTCCATCTTTTCACTTCCCAATTGTACACTGTGATATTTAATCAATAAAATCTACTATTAATTCCCTAAAAAAAATGATATGAATACATATTTGTAGTTAACTAAACTAAGTGTAAAAAAAAAAAATTATAGTTTAAATTTATATTAGATTTTGAATGAGTATTAGAATTGTTTAATTCATTATCTTTTTAAGAATAATTTAAAGAATTAATTTTCTATTTGGGATAGGATCAAGTTACATCTAGTTTAACATTAACTAATATTACACCACCTAATAATTTTTTATTGAGTTAATATTTTGAAAATCCTATTGTTGGATTATATTTTCTCAACGTTACATCCATGCCAAATTTCTTATCAATTAGATGTTATTTACTATTTCATCCATAAACACATCTTTTATGCATAATTTTAAAGTATAAAAAACTCGAAATTTAAACATTTTAGATCACTTACACCAATGGGTGTATAATGGAAAAATGTGTAAAATTTACCCAGTTTTATCTAAAAATGACCCACATTAGTTAGTGTATAATTGTGTAAATTTATAAGTTTACTATAGTAACCATGTAAATTTATACTGACACTATTCATTTTGCATTTAGTTTTTTATTCTTTTTTTATGTATTCCAAGGACGAAAGAAGAGAGTGAATGATGGTTGTTGCATGCAAAGAAAGAGAAACAATTAAAAAAAAATCAAGAAAATTTAATATTTTAATAAAATGTAGTATATAATTGATAATTTGATATGTGGTACTTTGAAAAGTGATATGTAAAATAGAAGAAGTAAATTCTTACATTAAAATAGACAGAATTTTTTGCAAGAGTTTATGCAAATGTTCTTATAAATGAGGTAGATATTGATTTTTAATTATCTTAAAATTTGGCAAGCATGTAAAATCCTATGTACATTTTTCCTAACCTTAATTATGGAGAAATTATACAATCCTCATTGTAGATTACGTCATTTGTCTACCATTCCAGTAAAAGACTCTCACCTATTTAAAATTGTTGAGTCAATATTTAGTTTTTATTTAAAACTCCACAATTTTAAACAAGTGGAAGTCTTTTACTGGAACGGTGGACCACATTACTTGTCCACTATAAAGACCTTATAATTTCTCCTAATCATGATGGATTGTTGAAATGAGTAAAACATCTCCATATACTCGAAAGGTATGGAAAAATAAAAATAAAGACGAAAATACACTATTGGTCTCTAAAGTTTGCTTCTAGAGCACTATTGGTCCCTAAAGTTTTAAACAAGCACAATTGGTTCCTGAAGTTTAAAAATTGAGCACAAGTGGTCCTTTTTTTAATAGTGTTAATCTCAATGCCTATTATGACTAATTGAACAATAACCTGACAATTTTTAAGTGACATGTCATGAATTTTGATATTAAAATTAAAAAAAAAAAAAACAAATCTAACGTGTTAGACCCATTTTGAAACAAGGTCTTCTAAAATCAAATCCCCATATTTTGATGCCAAATCTAAAACTAAAACTGAAATAAGAAAGAGAGAGGGAAACGAAATCTGTCCTCTGCCTCTTGCGACCCATTCTTTGCACAGCCATTGGGCGAGAAAGGGAGGATGGCATTATAAAACAGGAATAAAGTAGGTCCAAAAGCAAACCATATGACAAAAGACGTTTAGTAAATCTTGTTTGTTGAATCTGATAAGAACTTGCTAGAATATGAATATGAATTGTGGAAAAGTAAGAATGGTGAATGGGAATAATAGTTGTTGTAGGCCACTTCAAAGGGACCTAGACCTCCATAGAGAAAGAGAGAAATTAAGAGAGAGAGAGAGAGAGGTGCACTAAAAAATTGGCTTATTCTTTATTAATCTAATATTGAATTATAATCATGTATTTATTGGAGACTAGCTTTAATTCTCATTAATCTATATGGTTTTATCTTATTGGTTATATTATTCTCATGTGCATTAATAATTCTAACACGTGTTAAACTTCAATGGCCAATAATGTAGTTTCACCTAAAATAAAATTAAACGATAACATCTTTTTTTTTTTTTTTGCAAAGAAAAAGATGACATCCATTTGATTGTGAGTAATTGTTATTAATATTGACCTATTTTTATTTTGTGCGTGTGTTTTATACTTTTATACTGGACATCATTAAGTAGCAAAGCAAAACTAATAACTTTTAAAAACTTGAAAGCATTAAATTTTAATTTTACTTTAAATTTAAGGGATGAAAACTAAATTTTAAAAACAAAAAGTGTATTTGAAAAAAATAATTAAAAAAAAAGGAAAAAAAGGAAAGAGGATTGAGATTGAGGAAGAGGAAGAGGAAGAGGAAAACGTAATGGGTGGGGGCGGAATAAAAGAAAGGAGATTCTTAGAGGAGAAGGAAGTGATTGCATTGGACAAGCAAGTAGCGTTGTCCCCTTATTTCCTCTGCCTTTTTCATTTTCAGTGGGGAGTGATCAGTGGTCTTTATTATTTTCATTGATCATACTAACAAATTTGATATAGAGAGTTACAGAACAGAGCAGAGAGAAAGATGAAAGCAATGGGAGTGGTGTCGAACAAGATCGATAGGGAGAATCTAAAACCTGGAGATCATATCTACTCCTGGAGTGTCGCCTATGCCTACTCCCACCACGGTGCCCTTTCCATTTCTTCCTCTTTTCCTTTCTCTATATTCTTCATTTTTGTTTTTGTTTTTGGGGCTTATTAGCATGTAGTAATTAGTAATGACTCCTGCATTTGCTTTACTCCTTCATAATAGGATCTGTTTTTCTCATATTTCTCGTTTATTTTGTGTGCGTGTGGACAATGATATTCGGATGGATTACAAGTTAGGTTACAGTCCTCGTCACAAATTTTGATGGAAATTTTACTACTATTTCTGATACTGGAGTTACATTTGTGGACCTGTTTCAGGAAGAATACAATACAAAAAAAAAAAAAAAAGGTTTATATGACTCCATTAAATTAGGCGTGGTTTTTTTTTTAAAAAATAATATTTATTTTATTTATAATGATGAATTTTTAGGTATTGAAGTTTTAAATTTTGTTGTTTTTTCAAAATATGATTTCAAAGCAAGCTGTGATATAACTCAAATCTTGTTCTTTTCCTTTTTTCTTTTTCTTTTTTTTCTTTATAGAAAAGCCTGCAATTTCATTCAACGTGGGTAGAACCCAGAGAAATTACATCATAGTGAACTTGGGGTACAATAAAAGGGGGAGTATCCTCCACCCAGATAATACAATCTTCGATATCCTTGGCATATCTAGCCATCAGAAGTGCGGCTTTGTTACAGTCCCTTCGTGCAAATCTTGCTTTCTAGGATCTGAAAATAGGCAGCCATGATTTAGTGAGTGTTTGGATTCACTTTTTCCTTCACGTTTGCATTTTTCTTTTTTCTTTTTCTTTTTTTCAGCGTGTATGAATAGTAACTATTCATGCACATAGATTTACTGTGCAGTAGACAAAGTGCACTTTTTATGCACTGTTCACAGATCCCACGACACTATTCACACATTTAAAAATTATTTTAATATAGTATTTTCAGTTTTTAGCAAAATAAGTTGTATCCAAACAGGCCCTTAGTCCCCAAGATGATTTGCTGGATTGATAGTGGGGCAAGTTGCTTTGTAGAGAGAGCTTGAACTACCACCTATAAATCCCCTTCAATAATGACTTCTCTAAGCCCTAGCTCCCATGCAAAAATTAGCCCACACTTTGCCGCCTTAGCTTCAGCCTCTAACATTGGAGAGCGAATCTTTTTTGACAATGCTCCCATGATCTCGCCTTTATCATTTCGAACCACCACGCCCAGTCAACATTGCCTTGAGTCCTTGAATGTTGCTCCATCTACATTTACCTTATACCAACCCTGAGGCTGGGGCATCCAAGGTTCCGGGGGGAATTCACGCCTTGTGACTGTGATGGATGTTGCTTGCTTGAATTCTTCCATGTACCTGTGTTCATTATTGACAATCACCGTTGCTGTTTTGGAGGAACCACCATGTCTGACATCATTTTTGTTGTTCCAAATGCCCCAAGCCGTAGCAACAAGGATTTCCAAATCAGCATTTTGGTGTCACTCCCTAATCATCCAGAGTAAGTCACAAAAGTCCTTTGGTTCCCAAGTGCTATTAGGCGGCTTTATGCCAAGGATAGTCCACACTTTCTTGGCCAGGTCGCATCCCAAAAAAGTGTGTCCCGGTGTTTCCACTGCATCGCACATATCACAATCCACGTCAATTGGAACATGATGTTCTTTGAGGTGAGTCTTGGTGGGGAGGATGTTTTTGCAAGGTCGCTAAGCAAAATTTTGGAGTTTGCATGGGCATTTTAGGCTCCAAATAGACTTCCATAAGCCTGTCATTGTTGTGCTGTCTGAATTGTCCCCTGTTTTCGTTGTCTAGAATTCTTTGGACAACACGATATGCACTACGAACAGAGAATATGCCATTTGTAGTGGCTGACCATATGAGTTTATCTTCAGTGGGGAAGGAGCTGAGAGGGATTCCGAGGATAGTTTCAGCTTCATATGGGAGGAACATATTTCTTATTATCTCTTATTTCCAAGTGTGCAAGGTTTGATCAATTAGGCATGATACCTGGTTTCCTTCATGGAGATTCTTCCTTGGGCTAATGGGCTTGACGTGTGTGGGTGTTGGCATCCATTTGTCCTCCTATATTCTGACCTTGCTACCATTTCCGATGTTCCATCGTGCACCCTCTACCATTATCTCCTTAGCAGCCATAATGCTTCTCCATGCAAATGAGGGTTGATTACCCAACTCAGCCCTGAGGAATGTGGAGTGCTCAAAATACTTGGCTTTAAAGACCTGGTGAAAGAGTATGGTTTGATTCTGCAGAAGCTGCCACCCTTGTTTTGCAAGAAGAGCTAAGTTGAAGGCCTTTAAGTCTTTGAATCCCATCCCCCCATCTACCTTTGGCCTGCAAAGTTTATCCCAGGCAATCCACGGAAGCTTTCTCTCATCCTTTTTTTGCCCCCGCCAAAACCGGCTAATCATGGCTCCAAGCTCTTTGCACAACAAGTCCGGGAGCTTAAAACAACTCATAGAGTATGTTGGTGTGGCTTGAGCTATAGCTATAATAAGCGTTTCTCTACCAGCATAGGAAAGCAACTTCCCTTTTCAACCCGCCATCTTCTTCCCCACTTGGTCTTTAATTTTGTTGAAAGCCTTCTTTTTCCCTTTGTTAACCAGGGAAGGTAGTCCCAGGTATTGTTCATGTTGCTTAATGACTTGTGCTCCGAATAACCTTTTGATGGAATCTCGGACTTCCATAGTTGTGTTATTGCTGAAAAACAAGGATGTTTTTTCCCTGTTCATCTTCTGCCCAGACACCATTTCGTATTCACAAAGTATTGTCCAAATGTTAGAACATTCGGTCATGTTGGCTCTGCAGAATATTAGGCTATTGTTAGCAAGTAGTAAGTGGGAGATTCATGGGGCTCTTCAGCACACTGAGATACCATTGATGCGTCCTAGGCTTTCCTCTCACTTTAGCATGGCCGAGAGGCCCTCATCGTATAATAGGAAGAGGTACGGTGATATGAGGTCCCCTTGTCGGATGCCTCTAGTCGGATGGATTAGGCCTTTAGGTTCCCTATTCAGGAGCACAGAGTATGAAACGCTTTTTATGCACATCATCATTAAGGATATCCACCGGTCGTGGAAGCCTAGCTTCTCCATAATCCTTTCAAGGCAAGACCATTCAATCCGATCAAACGCCTTGCTTATATCAAGCTTGATTGCCATGAGATCCTTTTTCCCTTTACTTCGTTGATTGATGCAATGCATTGTCTCAAAGGCGACAAGGACGTTGTCGGTGATTAACCTATCCAGCAGGAAGGCACTTTGTGACATGCTAATGATGTGGGGTAGAATCTTCTGAAGTCGATTAGCCAGTACCTTAGAAACGATCCTAGATAGCACATTGTTGAGACTTATGGGTTGGTAGCTCAAATCTTGTTTTGGAAACATGATTTCAATTCAAAATTTAAAGAAAGACAATTCTCCCAAATAATTTTACCGCAATACTATTTTTGATAAATTAATATTATTTTTCGACAAAAACCCAATTAGGTGCAATATTTATAGATTCTAGACTATTTGTGTAATATACTCACATATGTCAAATTTCATGCCAATCAAATATTATTTACTATTTTATCTATAAACTTATATTTTGTGCATAATTTTAGACTAAATAAACTTGAAATTTAAACATTTAATTGATGACATAACTATTGAATCATTGATCTTTGTTTTTTAAAAATTTTGCAAGTATGAAGGATATAATAAAAAAAAGTAAACTAATGGTGGATTTGTCAAAACTTTCATCCAATAAACAGATATTGAGTGGAGTTGTAGATTTGAACTACAACTAAGTTTGTTGTCAAACTTTCAATATGTCCTATCACCTATGCCTTTTTTCACTCGGAAATGATTTTCTGTGTGTGTATATATATATATATATATATAGAGAGAGAGAGAGAGAGAGAGAGAGAGAGAGAGAGAGAGAGAGAGAGAGAGAGAGAGAGAGAGACGGGTTTAAGTTACATCTGGTGTAACTTCAAAAGAGTTATACATTTTTTGAACCATTGATTTCATTTAGATCTAATGGTTAATAACACACAATCTATCATGTCATCCACTTTCTAAAAATAAGTAAGAGAGCATTAAAGTTATCTTTTTCCTCTAGTCTCCTTCTAACACATTCTAATCCTAGTTCTTGCTTTATTTATTTATTTTTCGTATCTGAATAGATGAGCTCATGAACTTTCTAAGTTCTAACTTGTTGAACAACATTCCCTCAAAAATTAAATTGGGTCATGCTAACTAGTATCTTTAGGGAAATGGTTAACAATCCATTTTAGAAAAGTTTTGACACCACTTTTATAGGAAATGAAAAAAACTGTCAAAACATTAATTGTTTTTTTTCTTTTCCTATAAAAATTATAGGAAATGAAAAAAACTGTCAAAACATTAATTGTTTTTTTTCTTTTTCTATAAAAATTTTCTTTAAATGAATTGTTAACCATTCCCTCAAAAATTAAATTGGGTCATGCTAACTAGTGTCTTTAGGGCAATGATTAACAATCAATTTTAGGAAAGTTTTGACACAATTTTTATGGGAAATGAAAAAAGCTATCAAAACATTAATTGTTTTTTTTTATTTTTTCTTAAAAACTTTCTTTAAATAAATTGTTAACCATTATTCTAAGGGCATCCGTTAGCACTTCCCAATTAAATTTTGTATGAGCTCATGACCCTTTAAATTTTGGAACAACACTCCCTCAAAAATCAAAGTCCGTTCATTATTTTAAGCTAATAAATATACTTCAATGTTCATGGGTTGAAATGATTATAAGTTTCTATCTACAAGAAAGTCAAAGTAAACTTACATTAAGAGAAACTAAATAAACCTCAAGTCCAGTTTAGTTTATAAGGGACTCTTCAGTACTGACAAGGTACTCAAGAAAAACAAATAACGTCTTTTTTTAGTATTCTAAATTGGTATTCAGATCAGATCTCCCTCACTCCATTGCCAAGTGACAGAAGACTCTAACCAGTAAAAAAGTTAAAATTTTTGGCCTTAATTGGGTTTGGACTGATTACTAAAACTTTATTATAATTCTGAATTAATTTAACAAGCTAAATTTAACATGTAGCTCCAATAAGTTGTGTGGGTCAATGCAGGAGAGGGAGGTGATTTCAGAGAGAGAGAGAGAGAGAGAGAGAGAGAGAGAGAGAGAGAATGTAACAGAAGAAGAATACGGGTTGGGTGAAGAAAATTTAATGACTTAATTATTCTTGAATGAGAGAATTTAATGACTTCAATGCATTTACATTACTGTTCTTAGAAGGTTGATAACATGGCAGCTTGTGTCACTAACCGTTAAATCTAAATAAAATCAATGGTTCAAAAAAGGTGTAAAGTTAAACCCAGTGGGATTGATTACAATGCTGAAATCCTAATCAATGCCTAGTTACCTTTATCTAGTTATACCAGCAGAAAATTTGAAAAACAAAAGGGCTATACTTTGTGTTTGATTGAATGAACGCAATCTTCTTTTCTTGGAAATTGTTTTTACCGCAACAGTTGATTTCTAGTTTGCTTGATGTGTGTATATTATAATTATAGTTATTTTAAGTAAAAACAGCTAGATTCTACTTTGTAACAACAGGGATATATGTGGACGAGGGAAATGTTATCCACTTTACTCGGGGAGAAGGCCAAGAAATTGGTACAGGAACTGGGTTAGACCACGTCATTGGGAGCTCATTACCTCAACATCCTTTGGACAATCCATGCCCAACATGTAGTGATCAATCAAAGAGTGATGGAGTCATCTCTTCTTGTATAGATTGTTTTCTTTCAGGTGGAGATCATCTCTACCGCTATGAGTATGGTGTCAAACGAACTGTCTTTCTTGCAAAAGCTGATGGAGGTACCTGCACTCTTGTTTCATTTTCATCTAAGTTAGCGAACTCGCCCGAACAAGTTATTCATCGTGCCATTTATTTCCTCCGGAAGGGCTTTGGTGACTATGATGTTATCAAGAACAACAGTGAAGACTTTGCATTATGCTGCAAAACAGGCTTGCAAGTGATTCCTGCTGTCAGCGTGGGCCAAAGTGGGCAGGCAGCATCCTTTCAAGCTGCTGCTTGTGCTGGTGTTGCCCTTTCTGCATCACTTGCGTTAGCCCGTTCTTCACCACTTGGATCTGTTGTTGCTGGTGTTGCCGGTCTAGCGGCAAGTTATGGCACATACTGTGTCCATCGTTACCTTAATGATACTGGAGTACGCGCAGATGTCAAGGAAGTTGTTTTAGAGGAAGAAAATTGATCTTCTGTTTCCGCCGCCTGCAGTGGAACACTCGCTGCATGCGGCGGAAGCGGAAACACAAGGTACCTTCTCCCAGAGCAATAATCTTTTGGCATGCTCAAGAGTTATATACGTGGTTTGCAAGAATTTGATTATTTTGGTGGCAATTGATAACACTTGTCATGCAACGAGCACAACCAAAAATATTTCAGAATTTGTTGTGCGCGTTTTAAGATAACAGATTTTATTTTTGAATTTTGAATTTAGCTTTTATTATGATTGATGATGCTTTGGTATGTAATTGCGCCTTAATATAATCCTTGAAACTTATTAGAAAGATAAAATAGTTTGAGTGGAGCAATTTGATTAAGTTTTTTTACTAGAGATATTTCGCTAAGATTGGTGGTTATTCTAAGCACCCTCAGGGGGTGAAGCCTAGGATTGGCAATTTCTAGGTGATCAAGCCTAGGACTTATGTTGTTTCTCTTTTATTTTCCCTTATTTTTATTTTCTAATCCCCACAATTGCTATTATTAAAACTCAACATTCAATTAATCCCAACAACTAGACATGTAAAAAGGGGTTGGGACCCAATAACGGATACCCCATCCTAAACGTGAAAATTTTTACTTGAAATAAAAACGATTTGACTCTTGATCCAGGCCGTTTAAAAAAAAAAAAAAAAAAAAAACGGTTGGTTTATTTGTTTGTTTTGAGCTTTACAGTACACAACTCAAACTCAATTGACAAATATAATATGTTTCAAAAAAAAAAATTGACAAATATAATACTAATGCAATGTGATTATTATTATTATTATTATTATTAAAAAAACTATCAATTTTTTTAATGTTTTTTTGGATAATGCCATTCATATATATATATATATATATATACACGCGCGCACACAACCTACATGAGGCCCACTGGGGCCCGGGCCCCTTCGATATTCCTTAATGATTTTAAAAAAATATATAATATAGTTAAGACCTAAGACAAAATAGAGTTGGGCACCCCTTGCTTCAAAAAACATGCCGCTCCTCCAAAACAAAAATCTTAACTCAGCCCAAACAATAAGAGTAGTGCTGGTGGCACAACTTGTGCCACAACTCGCCCATGTGGCGAGTTGTGATCAGTGGAGGGGTGTCCCTACATGGACCAACCATCACTCTTCCACCGACCACAACTCGCCACATGGGTGAGTTTTGGTACAAGTTGTGGCACTAGGCTTATTCAAACAATAATCTTTTTACAAATAAAAACCCAATCCAATAAAGTAAGAATTCACCCATTAATTTTAATAATAAAAAAGGAAAATTAGAGAGAAATGCATATAGATAATACCCAAACCCCTCAGTACCCACGCAATGGACACACAGAGGGCCTGTTGGCTAGACCCAACTACCAACATCACCATTGCTGGTCACCACACCGCCCTCTACCTGCCAAGTACTTCTCTTTCTCTTTAAAAACTTGAAGTGTTTAACTGCTATGATTTTTTTTCTCTCATAATGCTTATTAACTGATAAGATTGTGCTAGTCTGCTAGAATAGTGTACTAATGTGCTGTGATTGACTGATTGTGTTTTTTTCTTTTTTGGGCTTATGGTTGTGACTTTGTGATTGTGAATCTTTGCCTCAGGATGTTGTTTTTTGATTTTTGGCTCAAATTTGTGTTGTGACTAGTTGTGAGATGAGAATGAGATATGTGAGTGTAAATTTATATTATACAGAGAGAGAGAGAGAGAGAGAGAGAGAGAGAGAGAGAGAGTGTGTGTGTCAGATATTAGAAAATTAATAATAAAGTGTTATTAGCTTATGATGAGCCATTCTCTACATCCAGAGATTTTAATCGTCTGTCATTTCATTTGGATGCTGATTTTACAAAATCATAAATACTTAGATTAGGAAATTCAAGCTGCTTTATACACAACATATGTACACAACATCGTCCGTGGACGTACAACATTTGTACATAGTATATAGCATTGTCCAAATATCTCGTCCATGCTAATACTTAGTCATTTTTTGGGGAATTTAAATTACTTTATGTACAAAGGGACTTAGTTCATGACATCGTCCATAGCACACGCCAATAGCTAGTGCTTTTTAGGGAATTAAAATACTTAAAAACACAACATACTGTTTTAAAACATAAATGCTGAAACATAATATAAACAAACTTCTGAATCTCGTCCATGCTAACCTTCCTGATGAGTTGCCTTCCCTTCACTGGTAGTACTTCTTCAAATGCTCCACATTCCATGGGTGTTACAGCTTCCATTAATTTAGGGCCTCCAAGTAATATGATCCTCGCCTTTTGGAATTGATAAATCTGTACGGTTCTTCCCAGTTAGGTCCCAGCTTTCCATGAGCAGGGTCCTTAATGGCCAAAGATACCTTTCTTAGGGCGAGGTCTCCAATATTGAAGTGCCTTGGCTTCACCAATGCATCATGGTACTTAGTCATCAGATTCTTGTATCGTGCCACCATTTGCTCTGCGTCCATCCTTACCTTGTCGATGAGATCAAGGCTTAGACAGAGTTGTTTTTCATTCTCCTCCTTTTTATAATGGGCCACCCTGTAGCTAGTTAATCCAACTTTCGCTAGTTTCACTACATCACTTCCATATGCTAGCTTAAAAGGAGTTTCTCCAGTGGGAGTCCTTACTGTCGTCCTATATGCCCAAAGGACACTAGGTAATTTATCTGACCATATCCCTTTTGCCCCCTCAAGACGAGTTTTGATGATTTTCAGTAAGGATCGGTTTGCAACTTCAGCTTATTCGTTGGCTTATGGGTGGGCGGGTGAGGAGTAATGATTCCTGATTCCTAACTGCTCACAAAATTCCCTGAAAGGTGTGTTATTAAACTGTCGTCCATTGTCTGAGACGACTATCTTTGGGATTTCGAAACAGCAAATGATATTTTTCTAGACGAAGCTTTTGACGTTCTATTGAGTGATTTTTGCCAAAGGCTTTGCTTCCACTCATTTGGTAAAATAATCAATCCCCACTACTAAGAACTTCATCTATTTCGTCCAAATGGGAAAAGGGACCAAGGATGTCAAGTCCCCACTAGGCAAAAGGCCAAGCAGCCACTATTGGGGTAAGATATTCTGATGGTCGTCTAAGGACGTTGCTGTAGCATTAACACTTCTCACACATTTTGACATAAGCTTTGGCATTTGCTCGCATAGTCGGCCAATAATACCCTGCACGAACCATCTTACGAACTAGTGATTTGGCTCTCGAATGGTTTCCACAGGCTCCTTCATGGACGTCCCTCAAGACATAAAGGGACTCGTCTAAAGTCAAACACCTCAAGTATGGCTAAGAAAAACCCCTTTTATACAACACCTCATCCATGAGGACAAACTTCGCATCCCTTATCCTTAGCTTCCTTGCTTCTTTTGTGTCGTCAGGGAGTACTCCATCTTTGACGTAAGACACAATTGGGGTGGTCTAGTTGACAACTCTATCTATCTGATTCACTTCCATAATGTCTATGCTTGGAACATATTGGATTGTAACTTGGTCATCGACCGTCTCATCCAAGGATGCCGTCTTGGCTAAGACATCAGCTTCAGTATTCTCATCCCTTGGTACCTATTGAAATTGGGCTGTTGTAAAGCCTTTGATACATTGCTTACTTTTTCTAAGTACCTCTTCATTCGTTCTTCTTTGGCTTGGCATGTCCCATTCACTTGACCTATCACTAACTGCGAATCTCCCTGGACGAGGACTGATTCTACCCTGAGTGATTTGACCAATTCCAAACCTTGAAGTAAGGCTTTATACTCAGCTTCATTATTGGTTGTCTGGAATTGTAGATGGACAGCATACTCCAAATGATCCCCTTCCGGTGATTGTAAAATGATCCTAATTCCTCTTGCATGCTGTGTGGACGACCCATCAACATGGACCACCCACTACTTTGCCCCCTGGTCTCCATCTTGATGATTGTTGGCAGGAGTAAATTTAGCAATGAAGTTTGCAAGGAATTGTGCTTTTATTGCTTCTTTTGGCTTATACTGCACATTGAACTCATTAAGTTCCACTGCCCACTGGATTAATTGTCCAACGGCTTCTAACTTATTCATAGCTTTCTTCAACGAGTGATCTGTCAGGACGTTGATTACATGAGCTTGAAAATAAGGTCTGAGCTTTCTTGCTGCTGTCACTAGTGAAAATGCTAACTGTTCCACTAGTGGATATCGTCCTTCAGCTCCTTTTAATGCTTTGCTAGTGTAGTAGATGGGTGTTTGTATCTTTCCCTCTTCCCTAATCAAAGCTGAACTTACTGCATGGGGAGACACTGCTAAATAGAGATACAACTCTTCTTCTAGTTTAGACGGGCTCAGTGGTGGGGTTGAAGTGAGATAAGTCTTCAAAGGCTCATTGACACTCATCCGTCCACTCGAATGCCTTCCATAATATTCTGAAAAACGATAAAAATTTGTCAGTGGCTTTTGAAACAAACCTGTTAAGGGTTGCCACTCGTCCAATGAGGCTTTAGACATCTTTAATGTTCTTTGGAGGCTCCATGTTCAGGATTACTCGGATGTTATTAGGGTTTGCCTCAATGCCTCTTTGCGAAACCATAAGACCAAGGAATTTCCCTGATGCAACTCCGAAAGCACATTTGCTTGGGTTCAACTTCATCTTGTATCGCCTAAGTGTATCAAAGGTCTCTTGAAAGTCGTCTAGATGCTGCGTTTCCTCTGCACTCTTCACTAGCATATCATCCACGTATACCTTAGCGTTTCGTTCAATCTATGGATGAAACATGTGGTTGACTAATCCCTGATAGGTGGCTCCTGCATTTTTCAACCTGAACAGTATAACTTTATAACAAAACAAACCTTGGCTTATTATGAAGGATGTCTTCTCCTGGTCTGCCTCGTCCATCTTGATCTGGTTGTACCCCGAGAACGCGTCCATAAAACTTAATAGTTGATGCCCAGCTGTTGAATCTACCAATTGATTAATACGTGGAAAAGAATAACTATCTTTGGGGCATGCCTTGTTTAAATCTGTGAAATCTACATACATCCTCCATTTGCCATTAGCTTTCTTAACCATCACTACATTATCTAACTAGTCAAGGTAGTAGACTTCGCGAATGAATTCCGCGGTGATTAACTTATGAACTTCTTCTTTAATGGCATTGTCTCGTTCTAGGGCCAACACTCTCTTTTTCTGACGAACAGGTTTGTAAGACGAAGATACATTTAGACGATGGGTGATCACACTTGGATCAATCCGAGGCATGTCTTCATGGCTTCAAGCGAAAACGTTTGTGCTTTGTCTAAGGAATTTCACAAGATCCTACTTCGTTTCTTCCTTCATACTTGTCCCAATCCTGGTAAACTTCTCCAAGTTAGACTCGTCTAGCCATACATCTTCTAACACTTCAATCGGTTCAGTTAGCACTCTCCATTCTTCAATGTTCATTGTCTGCATTTGCTCGTCCATGGCAAGCATTGCTAAGTAACACTCTTTAGCAGCTAACTGATCTCTTTGTATTTCTCCAATGCCATACTCTGTTGGGAGCTTGACAGACAGGTGGTAAGTGGACGTTGCAGCTCTCCAACTATTCAAAATTGGTCGTCCAATGATGGCATTATATAAAGATGAACAATCCACAACAAGGAAATTTACTTCCTTATAGATTTGCCGTGGGTAAGAGACAACCACGACTGGTAGGGAGATTGTACCTAATGGTAGAACCTTCATTCCTCCAAACCCGATCAATGTCACATTCATTAGACGAAGTAACTCCTTGTTAATCCTCACTTGTTAAAGGTTGGATAATAAAATATGTCTGCTGAACTCCCATTGTCTACTAACACCCTTCTGGTCGTATAATTTTGCAATCGTCAAAGTGATGACAATCACATCGTCATGAGGATAGTGCCATTGTCTAGCGTCCTCGTCCATGAAAACAATGTCTGGCTTGTCTTCTCTGATCATCCTTGGTGGTCGTCCAGACAATTGAACATTTTGGACGACCTGTAAATAGGTATTCTTAGCTTTGGATGAGCTTCCTATAGACATGCCCCCTACAATCATCTTTATTTCTCCAAACGGTGGACGTACTGGTTCCTCCGCTTTGCCTTTCATTGGTTATCTCTTGTCCTTATGATCTCGTCAAAGCAATTTTCCTTGATTGATAAGAAATTCAATCTGTTGCTTCAAGTTATAACATTCGTCTTATCAGGCCCATGGTCACGATGAAAGCGACAATGCTTGCTTTTATTCCTCTTGCTAAGATCTCCCTTCATTCTTTCTAGCCACTTCAAAGATGGCTCATCCTTTATCTGCATCAACACCTAATCGAGTGAAGTATTCAGAAGAGTGTAGTTGGAATATCGTCCTAAGGACAACCCTATCTTCTTGCCGTCCCAGTCTCTTTTCTCCCCCACATTAGCTTTCTTTGGAAGAGGACCTTGTTCCGGGTGGTGCACATAACTATTCTCTAGTCGTTCACCTTTCTTTTTCTTCTTAGCAATAATGGCGTCCTCTACATTCATGAAGCTTTGGGCTAAATGTATCAACTCAGCCGTCGTCTATGGCTCCCTATCATATAGCTTTTGAATGAACAAGTCTGAGCTAACTCCATTGTAGAAAGCTGCCACGAGGATCTTGTCGTCCATCTCATCCACTAATAAGGCTTCTTTGTTGAAACGGCTGATAAATGAGTGTAGACTCTCGTTCTCTCCTTGCTCTATGCTCAACAAATTAGACGAGGAACGTTTCTACCGTTGTCCACCTACAAAGTTGTTAACAAACAACTTACTTAACTCCTGGAAAGAAGTTATAGTGTTTGGCGGTAATTTTCCGAACCACACTCTAGCCGATCCTTTCGAGGTCGTAGGAAAGGCTCTGCACATAATTTCATTTGGAACACCTTGTAGATGTATGGTTGTTTTGAACGTGGCAATGTGGTCGCGTGTCCCGTCGTATGAATCTAGGGTGGGCATATTGAACTTGAAAGTCAAGGGATGGCTGGTGATGGACGCAAAGAAGGGGGAATCTGTTCTGTGGACGAGGTCATCCATGTGGTTTACCCTTTTCATGGAATCTCTCTCTCCAAATGGGGTACCCTTCGAGTGACAGTACCCCTGGACTGGTCCCTTTTTAGCATTGTTCTCAACACCTTCACATCCTAAGTTCTAGTCTCGTTCTCCACCATGTTGTTGACGTTGCCTGTTAACTTCCCTAGTTAACTCTTAGTTTTGTTGTGTCAGTTCTGCCATCGCTGTTGCCATGGATTGTTACTGTTGTTGGACGATCATGGAGGGTGGTAGTGCACAATTTGGGTGACTGGAGGCGTTTCTACTCTCCTGGTGTCCTGGACTAGTAGCCATTGACCTAGTCCGAACCATGCAACCTTTTTGTCTTGGAAAACAGAAAAGTTGATAGAAACTCTCTTACTTTCCCATAGACAGCGCCAACTGATGAAAACAGAAAAGTTGATAGAAACTCTCTTACTTTCTCGCAGACGGCCCTAACTGATGAAGCATGAAAATCAGTAGGCTAAAATACTTCGGGCTATGGTAATGGTTGTGTATCCTGAAAAGAAAGAAAGCACTGTCAAAGGTGACCGGTGTGACCCGGCCAAGGACCTTCCGACGGTTAAATCAGTTTTCTCTCTAAGACACAAGAAAAGAAAATAGTGAATGGTTAGAATTTACTTTGGGTGAATGGATTTTACTCCTTTTATAGAAAGTTAGATGTGCGTTTACTTGTTTGGATCCATTACCATTATGGGTAATGCTGGCGGTTGACAAAGAAAAAAGGGTTGCATAGGGCGTTGTATATGGAATTTCTTCCACGTATCATGCAACATGTCGTATTTTGCTCATGTGAATCTAATGGAGGATTTTCTACAAAACTCACCAAGTATAATTCACTCGTCCATGTACATGTCGTCTGTAGATATACTCGTCTATGGAGAGTTCTATTCATGGCATGACTTGGTTGTCTATGGACAAGTTCTTTTATGTGTTCTCGTTCTTGGATGAGCTGATATAACTTCTTCTTTGTTTTGGACAACTACGGAAGGACGAATAACACTTAGCGCTTATCCTCATTAGCCATGTTTTGTAAACGTGGCTAAAGGTCATCCTTAAAATAAAAAAATAAAAAAATAAAAAAAAGGCCGGACCTATAGTCGCATTTTTTAAATGCAACTATAGGCCCTATCCAAAAAAAAAAAAAAACACAGCTAAAAAAACTTACAAACGCGGCTATAGATTTAACCTATAGCCACGTTTTAATAACGCAGCTATAGGTCAGCTAAAAAAAAACGCGGCTATAGCCCGCGTTTTTTGTAGTGTTTCTTAATTTATTTTTTTTAAAGAAAAATTTATTGAGAACAATCCACATACAACAAGTTGCTTAAGTTGAAAATTGTAGAAACAAAACCCTCTTAACAGCAAACAAAACTAGAACAAGCTACACCTATACAAAAAACACTTGATGAGAATCAAAGATAGACATATGAACTCTCACAAGCACATACAGAAGGAATGAAGGATACATCCAATACAAAGGTCTTTACTCCTAAATGCTGATAATGTCCACAAATCTAAGGGTCATTGGAAAGTTGAGGGTTGATGAGAACGAGGAAGTCAATTCAACGTTGGAAACAACAAAAATTGTCATTTGACCCTTTTCTTTTAAGGGAAAAAAAAAAAAAAAACTCATTTGACCTTAGAGTTATTGAAATGTGATATGATACTTCTTTTTATTTTTATTTTTTGGGTTTAAATGTTTTATCTTACCTTTTTAACACAGATGGCTTCTCCTATTTGAATTCCAATACCTCTACATGAGAGTTAGATAAAAAAATCAAGAGCTGAAATAAAGAATTAAGACACAATCTCTATCTTACTTTTAAACATTATGATACTAAGCGCAAGATAAATTTTTTTAAAAAAAAAGTCTCATTGCAAGCACGAAACGCATGTGATAAGGCTAGTGAAACAACATGGGTTTAATATATATTTATATATATATTTTTTGAGATAGTTTCAACTTATGGCATCTGCTTCTAATAATAACTATTTATCGTCAGACCAAAACACCAATTTGTTTTTTGTGTTAACATTTTCTCTAATTGTTTCACTTTGCAAGGTTTTTTTTTTTTTTTTTTTTTTTTTTTTCACATAAAAACAACCCAAAGGGCCAAAACCCATATGGGCCATCACCAAGCCTAGGAAACCCTAGCTAGAAAAAGTTAATCACAATACACCTTTTCTCTCCTTTAAAACCCGAGCACCACGCCAACGCAGTTGACAATTGAAGAAGCCGTTCTGAAAAAACTAAGACCTCCCACAAAAAAAAAAAAAAAAAAAAAAAAAAAAAAAAAAAACCCAACAGAATAAGAAAAATGGGGGAATTTGAGAATCGAAGCCACTTGGAAAAGACCTTGTAGCCCTTTTACCAAAAAGCTTCTGAATCTGAGGTTGGTTTCTTTTAAATCTGAGCTTCTGAAATGATGTGTTTAGTTTATTCATGGAAGACATCAGTATGAGCAATCTAAATCACACTCCTATTATCACAATAAAGTGGAGTGGCAGTGGATGTGGACACACCTAAATCCTTGAGAAGTGATCGAAGCCAGAGGAGTTCATATGTGGTATTAATAAGGGCACGATATTCTGCTTCAATGCTGGAGTTAGGGGTGTGCTCGGTTCGGTTTCGGTCGATTTTAATAGGTATGGCCAACCGAAACCGACCGAAATGGCTGGAAATCAATCGGTTTCAGTGTATTTCCGTTTCAATCGGTTTCGGTCGGTTTTCGGTTTTCCAAAGAGAGGGCTATTGAGATTTTCAAAACCCTAAGTCCCTAACAAATCAGAACGACAGAGAAAGAAAAACTTCCAACAATATTTGTTCAACAATTTACAAATAGATTCCAACATAAAATTGAAAATATTTTGAATTAGCAAAAGAGTCCAGACATAAAAAATTAAGAAGAAAAGAAAAAAAAAAAAAAACAAAAGAAGGATCATCGACGCTAGTAGATCAAAGCCAAATCTAATTACCTTAGCCTATAGAAAGAGAAATTTTAGAGAAAGCGAAAGAAAAGTAGATCAGATTTGAGTCTTTGACCATGCAGAGCCTCTCAGCCGCGACAAAAAGACTTAGAAAGCTTCAGATCTTTTTTTTTTGTTTCCCTTTTTTCTTATTTTGTTTATCTTAGACGGCTCACTCATCATGACTCAACCAAATGCACGCTTCTTTGTCGAGTGGCCTCCTTTGATTCGGCCTCTAACTGTGACATCTTCTAGCCCTGGAAGTAAAAATCAAGTCTTGAATAAGTTGTTATCATCCAAACAGCAGAGAAAGAAAAAAAAAGAAAAGAAAAGAAAAGAAAAGAATGAGGATACGTTGAAGCGAGAAGGGTAGAAATAGACATAGAAAATTGGGGAAGGGGGTGGCTGAAGAAAAGAAAAGAAAAGAATAAGGGACCCAACAAGCTTCAAATCTTTTTTTTGTTTCCCTTTTTTCTTGTTTTGTTTATCTCAGACGGCTCACTCTGTCTGGATTAGTGCCCTTAAATCCTATTATATGATACTATGTATGTTATTATGTATAACATTATGTATGACTTGATGTTGTAATTAACAAAGTTGTTTTATTATTATCTAAAATAATGGTAACATGAATATTCGGACATTATCATATAGTCCATGAGATGCATAATATGTGATTTATGTGAAAAGTCACAGAAAATATAAATCACAAGTTCTTTGTAAACTCAGAATATTAGTTCGTAGTCGGTGATGAAATTGGGCATTTCATCTGCGAAGACTATAATATATCAACTAGGATGATTTGTCTTGATCATGGAAGTGGAGACTTCTAGCTGATTTGTTAATATGTTTTAAGAGTTAAGACATATTGAACTGAATCGCTGTGAGATTTATTATTCTCCTAACGACTGTCAAATGAATAATAAATCTCATGACTTCTATTTACATTAACTCTTAATCTTGAGAGAATAATGGACCTGATCATGAAGTGTAGGTTGCTTTGATATATCAAGAGTGAGATCTAATGTAACAGTCAAAACCTCAGTATGTTGGGCAGCCACATTTAGTGTTGGTGGAACATATATTATCAAGATAGAATTTATAGTCTCTTAACGGAAATACGAAATATTCCATTGAGATAAGTTTAATGGGTTTGTTATTTAGAGAGTTAGGCCTAACCATTTTGGTAAGAAATTACTAAGTATATATTTATGAAATTGGATTTCATAAATATATGATGAATAACTTTAAAAGGAATAAATCGGGTACTCAAGGATTAAGATATAATAATCTACAAAGTGATAGTCTTCATTCATGACTTTGTATTACTATGAATATTTTATGAAGGGGTTGCACATATAATAAATTCTTGGGATATAAATTATTAATAAGGCTTAGAGTGCAATTATATTTATATAATGGTATTAAATATAATTAATAGTAACTTTGGACTTGTCAAGAGTTGACAGAAAAGCCCAAGGCCCATTGGAGCTAGTATCTTATTTGTTCCTTTTTAGTCCCACTCCAAGCCACATACTAGAGTCCAATTGGAAAGACCCAAATGACTAGCCTAATTATATAATCAGTTATTATGAGAGAAACATACAGAATTTTTGTAACAACAACAAGTGCATGAAACAATTTGTATGTAAGTGTTGGACACTCTCTAATTCTCTTTTGAACAAATTCATATAACTGATTGAGAGACTACACATCTTGGGCATTAGTAGAATTGGAGCGAAGATTAAAAGTGTTCCCAAGAACTTCTAATCTTTGTTTTGAAATTTATCATACCAAGGTACACTCTCTTATTCTTATATTCTGAAATTTACATAGTACATGTTATTAATTGTGAAAGAAGTAGATCCGTTAATTTTCCGCTGCGTACATGCATATTTCCATCACACTCATCATGACTCAACCAAACGCATGCTTCTTGGTCGAGTGGCCTCCTTTGTTTGGCCTCTAAATGTGACATCTTCCAGCCTTGGAAGTAAAAATCAAGTCTTGAATAAGTTGTTATCATCCAAATAGCGAAGAAAGAAAAAAAAAAAAAAAAAAGAATGAGGAGACGCTGAAGCGAGAAAGGTAGAGAGAGACATAGAAAATTGGAGAAGGGGGCGGCTAAAGAAAAGAAAAAGAAAAAAAGAATAGGGGGTATTTATATCATGCTACTACTAGGGTTTTAAAAAATTAAATAACAAAAACCACGCGAAGGCTTGAACTGGGGATCAGTTAGCCAAAATGCAGGAAGCATACCACTAAGCCATTGATCAGTTATGTTTTAAAGTTACATAAATATATACATGTATATATATATATATATCGGTCGATTTGGTCGGTTTCGGGGTGAAAAAATCCAAGACCGAACCGAAATATTTCGGTTTTCTAAAATTCAAACTGTAACCGAACCGCATCGAAACTGAACCGAAAAATTGAACTCGATTTGGCCAGTTTTTTCAGTTAATCAGTTTTTTGCACACCCCTAGCTGGAGTGGGCCACAACGATTTGTTTCTTGCTTTGCCAAAAGATAAAAGAAGAACTAAAAAGAAAACAATACCTAGTGGTTGACCTTTGATAAGTAGGATCTCCTGTCTAATCATATGCATGGAGAACAAAAGAAAGGAAGATCATTTCTTAATTTTTTTTAAAGAAAAATTTATTAAGAACAACCCAAATACAACAAGTAGCTTAAGTTGAAATTCATAGAAACAAAACCCTCTTAATAGCACACAAAACTAGAACAAGCTACACCTATACAAAAAACACTTTATGAGAATCAAAGATAGACATATAAACTCTCACAAGCACATACAGAAGGATACATCCAATACAGAGGTCTTAACTCCTAAATGTTGATAATGTCCACAAATCTAAGGGTCATTGGAAAGTTGAGGGTTGATGAGAATGAGGAAGTCAATTCGACGTTGGAAACAACAAAAATTGTCATTTGACCCTTTTTTAGAAAAAAAAATTTTCATTTGACCTTAGAGTCATTGAAATGTCATATGAAACTAATCTATCTATATCAACTAGCCTTATTGCATGTGCGAAGTGCTATGAGACTTTTTATTTTTTATTTTTTGGGGTTTACATGTTTTATCTTACCTTTTTAAGACAGATGACTTCTCCTATTTGAATTCCAATACCTCTACATGAGAGTTAGACAAAAAAATTAAGAATTGAAATAAAAAATTAGGACACAATCTCTATCTCACTTTTAAACATTATGATACTAAGCTCAAGATAAAATTAAAAAATTAAAAGGTCTCATTGCAAGCGCGAAACACGTGTGATAAGATTAGTGAAACAATATGGGGTTTAATTATAACTCTCATATACTTTCGGATTTAATTTATTATTTGTGAAACTATATGATTTAATTGAAACCACATTTATTTATACTATTATTGAAGGGGCTTCATTTGGTTGTACTGGACATTTTTTTAGTTACAAAATACCCCTACCGTCTACGTTTAAGTAGGAATAAAATTTGGTAAAAATACTTCTTTATCTCTCACGTAAAACACTATTTACAAAACAGAACAAGACTCTTAGTACACTCACGCTGGTTTTCAAAACTAAAGGATAATGTGGCAAAAATGCATCTTTAACTTCCACGTATAATATTGTCTACAAAATAGAACTACTTTTCTGTTGGTTTTCAAAATATAAGAATAACCTGGTAAAAATATATTTTATTTATTTTTTCATTTTTTATTTTTTTACAAATTTTGTAGTAGACCCATTAACTCCTTAACTGAAGTTGACATTCACTGTTTTTGTTTTTGTTCTTTTTTTTTTTTTTTAACCCCACGTCTTAGGGTATTGGATACATACAAAAATTATCCTTATTTTTATATCTTTATCACTACTTTTTGGGTAACTGTGTTTCTTCTTTTCTTTTTCTTCTTCTCTCTTTTCTTTTTTTATTTTTATTTTTTATTTTTCCACTTTTCAAAGTAAAATGTTTGAATAATTTATCATTTGTTTTTCCAGTTTTCAAAGTAAAACTGGTTATCTTTATTACTTCATGGTATACACTTCCAAGTTTGCTGTTTGCCTCCTTTAATAAAATAGTCCATCTTTCCCTGCGTCTCTGAATGCTGCAATTGAAAAGATGGGATGGGCATGCAATTACATGTAAGAATGTTTTATGCAGTTTTATGGTAGTACTTACATTTACTTCCATTCCTACAACTTTATAAAGTTTTATTCTTGAAAACTATCCAATATTGTTCTATGATCTCACGTTTTGATTCAATGTGGTTCTTAGGACTGTTTGCTTGATTTGGTAAGTTATAGCTTTGGTGTGATTGGGTCTTATATTATTATTTTTTGTCTTCTCTTTTTTCTTATTTGGTCAATAAGTGTTTAATATTTTCTCTTTTTGAATAGTTTTAACCTATAATGTCTACTTCTAATGATAGTTTTTTATCGTCAGACCAAATAATCAAATGGTTTTTGGTGTTAATATTTTCTCTAAAGCGAAAACACTATTTTGGTCCCTACATTTTAGTGTCGCAGTCAATTGGTCCCTATATTTTAATAGCAATCAATTTGGTCATTCTTGTTTTTAACTTGCAATCAATTTGGTCACTGCCGTTAATTCACTAACGAAAAATGCTGACGTGGCTAACAGATTACATAATTGACACAATTGATGCTTTTGTGGCAAATAAAATAAAATAAAAAATATTTAATAGATATTTAAAATGCCAGGTCAGCAATTAAATTGAAAAATAAAATCAATTTCTCAATTTTAGAGAAAGAAAAAAAATATTGTTAGAGCATTCTTTGTTTTTCTTTTATTTTCTAAGCAACCAAACACAAACACATAAAAATCAAAATTACCAATATAATTTACATAAACCCAGATTTGAAAGCAACATATAATTTATCCAGATTTGTCCTCTGCCTTGAAAATTTGACACCCATGGTCTTAAAGACTTAAACTCTAAACTCTCTTCCCACAGACCAAATGCCATGGCTCTATCTCTCACTCCTTATGAGTTACGACTTCTAATTCTAGCCTCTCTCTAGCCATTTCATCCATGAAGGTCCGTTTGGAAGTGGGTTTGGTGAGTATTTGTTCTATGTGATTTCATGATGTCCAAATATGTTCTGTGTTTCTGGCTTGGACTTAGTGGCCAGAGCAATCTGTACAGCCATGGTAGAGCAACCCCTCGTTCGTTGTCATCGCTCATCACCATCACCACTCCAAGCAGTGGTTCTCGTTTCTCATGGCCAAACCCCACTCTCTCTAAACCCAATCTATAACCCTTTTCTCTCTCTTTGATTTAAAGAAGGCAAAGCCTCCTTGGTCTGTCACAACCCTCGGACGTCCATAAATCTCCGCCTAGTCTTTCCGCCATCAAACCTTTGCCACTGATTCAATGCTAGAGAGAGATCAAAGAGTCAAAACCGAGCCATATTTAAAAATGGGTTTCTTGTTGGATTTGTTGGCTTTTCATGGGTTAGGGGTATATGATAGATTTGTAATGAATTAGCTTTTTGTTATGTAAAGAATCTTTGGAATTATAATGAAATATTGGTTTTTCTTTTGTGGATGGTCATTTGGGCTAATAATTCAAAATAATCTCATAAAATTTAGCAACTGATTTAATTTTTTTGATCTCTTTGATTTCGCATTTCTGCTTTGATTTCTTTAGTTAGATCCACATTTGTTTAGTTCATCTGCTCCTGTTTGGGTCGTGACAAAACATAGTGAAAATAATGGAGCATAAAATTTCAAATTCTCTACTTTATTTATTTATTTTTTTTTTGGTGTTTGTGTTTGATTGCTAAGAAAATGCAAGAAAAACTAAGAACGCTCTAACATTTTTTTTTCTTTCTTTAAAATTGAGAAATTGATTTTATTTTTGAATTTAAGTGCTGACCTGGTTTTTTAAACATATATTAAATATTTTTTATTTCATTTTATTTGTCACGTAAGTGTCAACTGTGTAATTCGTTAGCCACGTAAGCATTTTTCGTTAATAAACGATAAGGACTAAATTGATCGCAAGTTGAAAATAATAAGGATCAAATTAATTACTATTAAAATGTAAAAATCAAATTAAACGTGATACCAAAATATAGAGAACAAAAATGATATTTTCGCCTTTCTCTAATTGTTTCACTTTGCAAGAGTTTTTTATTTTTTATTTTTTTAATCACATAAAAACAACCCAAAGGGCCAAAACCCGTATGGGCCATTGCCAAGCCCAGGAAGCCCTGGCTAGAACAAGGTTATCACAATGCACCTTTTCTGTTCTCTAAAACCCGAGCACCACGCCCACGCAGTTGACTGTTGAAGAAGCCGTTCTGAAAAAACTAAGACCCCATACCCAAAAAAAAAAAAAACCCAACAGAATAAGAAAAATGGGGGAATCTGAGAATCGAAGCCACCTGGAAAAGACCTTGGAGCCCTTTTACCGAAGAGCTTCTGAATCTGAGGTTGGTTTCTTCTATTTTCATTTCTTTTTTTTTTTTTAATAAAACTTTTCTTGATGAATTCCAATGGTTTTTTCTTTCTCTATATCTGAAGATGTTTTTGATAAGTCACTATTTCTAATTCTATGTTTCATGATTCTGGGCTTTATTTACTTTTTTATGGTATGGGTTTTTTTTTTTTTTTTTTATATATATATATATATATATATTTTTTTTTTAATTTTAATTTTACAACCTTTATGTCTTGGTGTGTGCTTATATGAATGTAGATTAAAGCATGTTTGAGTAGTTTGGAATTAAACTTGCGATTGGTTGGACTCAAACTTGGGCATTTTATATATGCTCTCTCTTCTTATGTTTTTGTTTTTGAAAAAAAAAAAAGGGTTTGTTTTTATCACATTGTTTCTCATAGAGGTTGTATGTGGTGAGAGATGAATTGCTTGGATTTTTTATGGCTACTGGAAGCCTCATTAGAAGTTTACAAAAAAGTATATCTTCTTTTCATTTGGAATTGCTTGCAAGTTGAAAATCACATTGTTTGGGCATAAATTTTTGTGCCCACAAGAACAATTTGATTTCCATAAGAGCAAGAATCAGTGAACGTGTTTATAACTTACCCGTTTAAAAAAAGGGTTTGGCTTGGCTCTAGTTCTCGCTGGAGGTGACACTAGCTAGCACGACATGTATCCTAAAATGGTCACGTGTCAGCCCAATATCCCGTCCAGTGTGGAAGATCACTGGATGGAAGTTTTTCCCTTAAAAAAACTTGCTTGTCAGGAACCTGCTGCAGGTGCCCCAAATGTGTTCCCATTCAACCCAATTTTAAAATTAATTGTATAAAAAAAATGATTTTATGTGGCTTTTTTTTTTTTTGCACTTTATATCTTAGATGCAATTCATTTAGTAAAAAATTATTTATGTTTCTGATGTAAATAACATAGGTTTGTTTTTCCCCTTTCCAATTTATGCTGGAATTTTGCTAACTAACTGGTTTTTATATAATAGGAACGCTTGTCCAGACTAGAAGCTGCCCTTACAAATAATAAGGGTAGGTCCGAAGGCACTTTACTGAACTGATGAAATTTCCAAGCTACAAAATTTGGTCCTAACTATTTTTATCTATGTGTCCATACTTGTTCAGGTGCTAAAAATGAGAACCATTCGAAATTGATAAGTGAACTTCAGTCAAAGCTTGAAGAGGCTAATGCAGAGCTGGTTTCAGAACGAGCAAAGGTTCTACCAATTTCTATTGTGTTCTCTTCAAATTTGAATAGTATCGAAGAGAGGTTAAATATTTTTACTTGTGACTTGCAGGCACAAAAGCTTGCTGTGGAAAATGCAAAACTCCAATATCGTATAACCCATCTTGTTAAGGCAGCAAAGGAGGCTGATCTCAAGTTGGAGCAAATGGAGCAAGTGAGTTTCAGTAATTTCTCAACCTCCTTTCACACTATTAATGGATAATTACTAAAAGATATACATTGTCTATAGGTGTATTAAAGTTATTGGAAACTTACAACGTGTTTTTGGCTGGTAGTTTCCGAAAAATGGATTGCTTGGGACTGTTTTTCTCTTTGCACTTTTGGATGTAATGTTCTTGTCTGTGTTCTTGATATGGAGTAGACAGATAGGTTTCAAAACCTAATACCCTTTTTGGTTACAAAGGAGACATTTCTACTTTTTTTTTTTCCCTCCTCTCTGAAGTAGCTTTCAGAGCATAGAGAAGAGTGGTTTAACAGAAGATGAGTGACATTATGCTCAAAAAATTGATTTTGCTGTGTTAATAAAACCAAAGTATAATAACAATCAATTTTCAAAGAAAACTTACCTCGCTTGCAAGGTGTTATATTTTTTTTAATAGTAAGAAACAAAGCTAGGTTTTCGTTTGTAAGATTTAAAGTTTAAAACTCATAAAGGTGATATACGGGTGCCCATTCTCCTTGAAGGTTGAAGGTCGAAGGGTGAAGGCTTTTGGAATTTATATTCAATTTTCAAGGGCAAGAAATTGTGTTGATATTTTTGGGGGGTTTGTTTTCAACTTTACCATGTCATTAATACTATTGGCAATTGCAATGGGGAATGGATTGTATCGCAAATTTTAGCCTATTTTAAACCCTTTATGCAGTTAGGTGGCTTGTTTTAATGAATGATATGTGAAATAATTGATTTGGTGCGTGTAATTTCTTTTGTTTAGGTTTTGACAGGGAAGCTGGATGCCTCGAAGTTGGAGGATTCTAAGATTTTGAGCTGAGAGAGACAAATTTATGGCACTTCTTTGAGTAGATTGTGAGCTGAAAGGACAACTTGTGGTACATTATAATTTAGAATGTTAATATGATGCCCCCTTTATCATTTAATGATTTTCTTGATATAGAAGTGGTCTAATATGCACCTCTGCGGGTTGCCATCTATAAAATATGGTGGTTGTGATCTTACACAACATACATAGATTTGTCAATGTACTTGCAAATGCCTTAGAGGAATGTTCTCTAATTTTGGATTATGGTGCCCTTTTCTCTGGGGTTTGGTAAAGCTGAACACGGTCAATTTCTTGTACTTGCTCATTGCCCCCCCGTCTCAAGGAACTTGCTCTTTGTCCAGACTGAAAAGTGTTTGTAAAAATAGTGAACTTTTTTTATGGGTCTATTCTATTACCTTATATGTATAAAATAAATGCAAGAAATTATTGTGTTTTACTATTATCTAACTAGAAAACTCCAAATCAATTAAGAGTTTCAGACCCTTAGTTAATAGTGTATGACTGTATGGGGATTTGGGGCTGTGCTTAAGTGGGTTAAGATCATGGAATACTTACAAGTTACAGGACAACTCGTTTGAAAAACTTTTGGTTCTCTAAAAGAATTAAATTTTTAAGTCCCCAAAACATCAGAAACCTTAACTGGAACTGCGTATTACCAAAAAATAAAAAATAAAAAACTCAGGAACTCAATTGATCATGATAAACAAAAACCTTATAAGAATTATATATATATATATATATATATATATAATTTGCATGGTTCTGTATCTGTGGGCGAGTGAGAGACGTAACTAAAACATTATTAATGCGACCGCAAGATGCAAAGCAATTTCAAAGACAACTTGGAAAATAACAGATTAAATGATAATGAAATTTCAGACTTATGTTCTAAGCGCCTTTAAAAAATAAAAATAAATAAAAAAAAAATTGTTCGGCATAATTATATTTCAACTCAACACCAAGCGTTGGTTGGGCAACATGAAACCATATTTTTTTTTGAATTTATTGTTTTCTTTACCCCTCCGGCTAGAAAGCACACCGTTAATGCTATAGAAACAACCTTTTTCTCAACAAATTTTACAATTACTGGGCTAGGATTCACCACCTTTTCTTTGCCACCCAATAGCTCTACACAACAATTGTGAAATTTATTGCGAAAAAAGTTGTCATAAATTGCTGAAAAAGGCCTTATTTTGCCCAACCAGCTAATGAGATTTCTCAAACATGGCCAGGATTTTTTGTAAACAAAATGGCATAACCTTCAATTGAAATGTGATTACAAATAGAACATGTTTTCACCAGCTCATCATGTACTCAATTTCAAGATCTGCTCCAAGTTCATAAGCCATAAGATTGACGGCAAATTTGACATCCTGTTACAGTGGGGATATTATTGTCGTCATCAAAGGTATATCTTTGTAAGACATGAAACATAATTTCATGAAATCTAAACTAAACTTAAAAAAAAAAAAAAAAAAAAAAAAAACTATACTATATTTTCTTTTCTTCTTTTCTTCTTTCTTTGAGTTCCTACTGTGGATGATGAAGATATACCTCAAGAGTCTTTTAAGTAGAAAAATGGAACCGTTCAAACTCCATGGAACATCAGACAATCACAAAGAAGGCACCTATAGAAACAAGGAAATGAAGCAGATGACCAATATGTACACCCACTCATATAATCAGCAACAACCCAGTCTTTCTGCTAACAGTTCAACCAGTACTTGTTTTTTAAGCTTATGATACTTTGTCATATTCTGTTCCTTTGCAATGCGCTTCAGTTCGTTTAGTGACAAATCCATCAAGTTCACTAATTTTGGCGCCCAGGCCTCTGTATGGGAGTCATTCGAGGAGTAGGACTTGATGTTCTGAAGATTTTCCTTACTTCCATCATCAGCTGCATTCCCAGGCAAGTTTGAGAGGTCCTTATGAACAATTGAATCTTCAATCTTCAGAGTCATTGGCAAATTTGAAGTTTTCTTTCTTTTCTTCTGTGACCCTGAAATTGAAATTTTGCTGTCATCAGGAGCAACACTAGACTTTTTGGCTTCACACTGGCCAGGCTGAACTAATCCCTCAATGACCTTCTCATTATGAGACTGATTTAAAATGACAATGTCGGTGCTGACTCCAGATTTTCTTTGGGTCTTGGATTTTGCAGTAGAAAAAATTGACTTAAGTTCAACGGATGAGAAAGCTGGTCCTTCGATCCATGGTCCATCTGACTCAATTTTCCTCTTTTTCTTCAGCTTCGGTGGCTCCAGAGGCAAATTTAAAATTGGACTCTTTCCATTAGAAGCAACTTCAACCTTCTGATCGGCTTCTGCTTGTGATTTCCTCCCCTCTAACTGTTGCAGCTCGGTTGCTTCTTGCCTCCTTTGATCTGGCATCTCTGAAAGTGAAGTTAAGGAAAAGAGTCCAGTTTCTTTAACTTTCACTCTTAGTGGAGGGATTTTCCTCTTGCATTCTTCCTTTGCAGATGATTCTGAAGCATCAACTTTGTCAGTTGGAGCAATCTTTGATCCTTTGCTACACCCTTTACGTGCAAATTTCACTGCCAAGTCACTTAGCTTTACTTCTAAATCAGGATTTCCACTTCCTGCTTGCCTGAAAGTGCCTATTTCAGAATCAGAATCATTTTCCCTTCTGTTGAACCCAGTTGCATGTCTAGATGCCTCTGCACTACTCCCTTTAACAATAGCATTTGCAGGCTGCTCAATGGTTTAAAAAGATATTAACAATAAAAATAAATAGCTGTATAAGCAAGTGAAAAGAATTAAGTTGAACTTTAACTTGTGATCTCACAAGTTTCCTCTCTATCTCTCTCTCTCTTTTCCTTTTTCTTTCTATCTCTTTTAATTCATAAGATTTGATCCTTAAACTTGTCCCAACATCATTCAACCCCTTCTCTACTTGAAACAAGGTCCAAGGGTGATTAATATCTCAGTTTGTATTAACTATATACTAATCAATTGATTCAAATTAAGTGAAGAAAAGAGCTTCTAGTACCTCATCTGTTTTTGGAACATTTCCCTCGCCTTCAGGACTCGAAGATGAATTTAAGGTTTTATTTTTGTCAGCAGCAGTAGAATCATATTGTCTGACTTCTTCATTTCCACTAACATTCAAGTCACTTTTACCAAAGGAGAAGCCAGCTGCATCTTTAACAGCATCAGAGCTAGAATCCTTCCCAATAGTTATTGCAGGCTATTCATGTAAGAGGGAAAGACAGGAAAAAAAGAATTAGGATCGACTAAGGACACTTCAGTTGTGATAAGTCACTAGGACCACCTAATCTCAGTCTCAGTATAGTAACCCAATGATTAAAGCTAAAGGTTCCACCAAGTCTTCAACTAGTAAATGGGTGGGGTGGTGTCAAGGAAAGTCTTAGGTCCAGACTTGCTATAAAAAGATGGGAGAGAGAGGGAAGGGGTGTTACAGAGAGAGGGAGAGAGAGGGAGAACATAGGCACAGGTAAAAAAAGAGCACAAGAGAGATGGGGCAATACCTTGAGCTTTTCACCATGATCTGTTCTCTTTTCTTCAGGCTTGGATGATGAGCCCAAAATAATATCATCTTCTGCTGGACTGGAATTGTAATCGCTCAACATTTTCTTCTTGTTGGAGTGGCCAATTGCATACGGTGAAACATTTTTACTTGAATTTTTCATTACAATTTTTGCAGGCTGACCATTGACGACAAAAAAGGAGAGAGGGAACGGTGTTAGAGAGAGAGAGAGAGAGAGAGAGAGAAGACATGGGCACGGGTAAACGGAGATTAGAACAAGGGGGCAGTACCTTGACCCTTTCACCATGATGTGTTCTGTTTTTGTCAGGCTTGAATGATGAGCCTAAAATAATATCATCTGCCATAGGAATGAAATTGTGTTCTTCAACTTCCCCATTCTTGATTTTCAAATTGGAATCGCTCAACATTTTCTTCTTGTTGGAGTGAACAATCGCATGAGGTGAAACATTTTTCCTTGAATTTTTCACTGCAATTTCTGCAGGCTGACCATTGACAACAAAGAGAGAGAGAGGGAAGGGGTGAGATAGAGAGAGGACATGGGCACAGGTAAACTAAGAGCAGAACAACACAAGGACAGTACCTTTACATTTTCACCATGATCTGTTCTCTTTTCGTCAGGCTTGGATGATGAATCTAAAATGATATCATATACCGTAGGAGTGGAATTGTGTTCTACAACTTCCTCATTCTTGTTTTTCAAATTGGAATCACTCAACATTTTCTTCTTGTTGGAGTGGCCAATTGCATGTGGCAAAACATTGTTACCCTTGACCTTTTCACCATGATCTGTTCTCTTTTTGGTAGGCTTGGATGATGAGCCTAAAATAATATCATCTGCTGTTGGACCTGAATTGTAATCGCTCTTCTTGCTCTTCTTGTTGGAGTGACCAATTGCATTCGGTGAAACATTTTCACTTGAATTTTTCATTGCAATTTCCACAGGCTGACCATTGACAACAAAAAGAGAGAGGGAAGGGGTGTTAGAGAGAAAGAGAGAGGACATGGGCACAGGTAAACTAAGAGCAGAGCAACATGGGGGCAGTACCTTTACCTTTTCACCATGATCTGTTCTCTTTTCGTCAGGCTTGGATGATGAACCTAAAATAATATCATATGCCGTAGGAGTGGAATTGTGTTCTTCAACTCCCTCACTCTTGATTTTCAAATTGGAATCACTCAATGTTTTCTCCTTGTTAGACTGGCCAATTGCATGTGGCAAAACATTGTTAATTGATTTTTTTATTGCAATTTCTGCAGGCTGACCATTGACAACAATGAGAGAGAAGGAAGGGGAGTCAGAGAGAGAGCACATAGGCACATGTACAGAGAGTAGAGAGAGGAAGCGGTACCTTCATGACCTTTTCACCATGATCTGTTCTCTGTTTTTCAGGCTTGGATGATGAGCCTAAAATAATATCATCTACCATAGGAGTGAAGTTGTGTTCTTCAACTTCCTCACTCTTGATTTTCAAATGGTAATCGCTCAACATTTTCTCCTTGTTGGAGTGGCCAGTTGCATGTGGCAAAACATCGTTACTTGAATTTTTTATTGCTATTTCTGCAGGCTGACAATTGACAAAAAAAAGAGAGAGAGGGAAGGGGTGTCAAAGAGGAGAGAGAGCACATAGGTACATGTACAGATAATAGAGAGAGGAGGCAGTACATTCTTAGCCTTCACACCATGATCTGTTCTCTTTTTGTCAAGCTGGGATGACAAGCCTAAAATATTATCATCTGCTGTAGGACTGGAATTGTGTTCTTCAACCTCCTCACTTATGATTTCCAGAATGGAATCACTCAACATTTCCATGTCAGAGTGGCCAAATTCATGCAGCAAAACACTTTTACTTGAATTTTCTATTTCAATCTCTACAGGCTGACCATTGACAACATAAAGAGAGAGAGGGAAGGGGTGTCAAAGAGAGAGAGAGAGAGAGAGAGCATATAGGCACAGGTAAACTAAAAGCAAAAGAGGGAGGGGGAAGTGCCTTGACCTTTTCATCATTATCTGTTCTGTTTTTGTCAGGCATGGATGATGAGCCTAAAATTTTCTCATCTGCTGTATTAGTGGAATTGTGTTCTTCAATCTTCTCACTGGGGATTTTCAAATTGGAGTCGCTCAACATTTCCCTCTTTTTGGTTGCAATTGGCAAAACATTTTTACTTGAATTTTTTATTGCAATTTCTGCAGGCTGACCATTGACAACAAAAAGAACTCACAACAAGAACTGATGCCACAATCCAAATAGAAGACTGGTTTGTGAAAATAATCTACATAAAATTTTGGGGGATGGGAGAATCTGCAAATTAGTATCGTCAAATTTGGTTTCAGAGCAAGTTAAAAAGATAAACAAATGAGATGAAAACATTATGTTGCTGCTGCTGACAACCAATAACAATACTTCTGTTCTAGTTTGAATTCTATATTACAGACAATTAGGATATTTAAGATCTGATCACTTCTCTAATATTCAGAGATATTTTGAATAATATTAACAAAAATATGAACTCCTTAGCCTCCGTTTGGGTAGCGCGTTTTGCGTGTTTCCCAGCAGAAGAGTTTTTTTATGTGGGTCCCGTGCATTGTTCACGAGGCTCACAAGTACCTTCATTCAGCAACTATTTCTTTAAAACTGAGTTCCACAGTACTATTCACATATTTAAAAATTATTTTGCTATAGTGTTTTTAGTTTTCAGTTTTCAACAATAAGCGGTATCCAATCAAACTCTTACTATACTTTCTTTGCTACCCATCCCTTAATATGATACACAGTCTAAACAGCTATTCAACAACTCAAACCCAACTGGTATGAACATATACTCCACATTATCTCATTGCACTGCAGCCAACTAATGAGGGACAATATGGTCCCCAATTTCTATGAGCAGTATATTTTGATAAGCATATTTTCTTGAAGCAAAATAACAGAGCAGGCAGAATATTAAGGAAAACATAATGAGAAATTTTCTACTCAAACCTGCTCATCTTTCTTTTGGAAACAATTTCTGAGTAGAGCCTTCACTATTTCATGTACTCCCTCAGCAGGTCCTCTATGCATTAGCAACTGAACCTCAACATCATTCTCATTGGTATTTTTCAAACTCCTTATTGAAATGTCAAGGTAATTAATCTTTTCTGTCAAAGCATTACAGCATAATTCAGACCATTCTTCATCTTCTCCCCAGGCTAATTCACTTTGAAGGGATACAAGATCTTTTTCAAGTTCATGAATCTCACCATCTGCCTTAGTGATCAAAATCCCCAACACTTGTACACAAGATTTCTCATTCAAAGCATCTTCTTCTATCACATCTACAACCACAGGAAATTATTAGCATAGATGTAGGCAAAACATGGATTTAACAAGAAAAAACACCAATAAGAATGCAGAGATGAGAAGGAACATAAATATACCATATCCATAACCAAAGTAAAAGTCACACTGCCATCCAGATTGCATACTATAACTGCTTTCTTGATCAACTGAAAAGTAATTATCCAAATTCAACATATATTACAACAAAAATTTAAATATTCAATATGATGTATTACTTCAAGAGTTCAATCTGAAACAATAGTTATACAAAATCAAAAAGTAAACTTGACTGCGGAGGTTTTGTAAACCTGGTTGATATGACGAGCCCCATAGGTCGAAAACCATGATTTTCAAGAACCTTATCCTGAAATGCAAATAATGATAACATTGTGATTCACCCATTAATACAAGAGAATTTCAAATATTTGAGTGAAATATGGAGGTTTCATAATGAATTATAGGACCTCCATAATAATTTACAAAAAATGGTCTAAGGATACACTAGCTTCTTAATAGCATGGGAAACAATATTTCATACCAAAATTGACCAAATCTGTTCAACCCAGGATTACAAAAATTTCCACAATCAGGTCAAGAAACTCAGTAGCTTAATAAACAAAATTTATTTCAACCACGTATATTAGCACACTATTTTAACACCTGAAGACGAATACTTGAACTCTGTATTAAGCAAATATTGATAAAAGACAAACGGCAAATACTCTACCAAAAAATCAGATTAATTAGAGTCCAGGGTAATACAATTAGTGGGATTTAGGCAAAAGCTATTTACTTGATGAGAAGACTAAAGCCCTGAAAAAAAAAATTCATAAGAAGAACTCGGCAAAATGGTCTTTTGAGCAAAAATTTAAATTAATCTAGCATCCTATACAATTAGAAAATTAACAAGCAAGCAAACTATCTCTTCCTCAACAAAGGAGTAAGAAAAACTTGGGCAATGTGTAAAGCAAATATTGATCAAGATCAAATACTTAAGCATTAACCCAAATAAATTAGTTTCAGGGTAATTCAACTAGTGGGAGTCACACAAAAAAAGTTGATTTCTTGAAGAGTAGAGTAAAATTCTGAACAAAGTGGTAATACAAGCAATAATCCAAATCAAGCTTGTACTGAAAAATAAGCAATAATAACAAAATATTAAGCCATAATGCAAATTCATAGGAAACAATTTATCAAAATTAACAGAAATCTCCAACAATAACAGCAAATAATTACTTAATTAGTCAATTCTGTCATTTTTCTATAGCTGAAGTGACTTACATGTATTATGATCAACGAAGAAGCACTCCAACTCCAAGACCATAAAATTTTCAATTAATTTGAAGCATTCAAAGAAATGAAAGTTCACAAATTAACATTTTTTTTTTTTTTTTTGGTGTTCAACGTTTAAAACGAATCCTTTGATAGAAAAAGTAGCTTCTTCTTTTTTTTTTCTCGGGAACTAAAGAAAGTCCACTGACTACAAAATGTACTTTTCTTTTCTTTTCCTTTTTTCTCGAAAACCAAACACACACACACACACACACACACACACACACACACAGAAAATTATATGATTATATGTATACCTCAGGTTTGAGTTTTCTGTGACAGAAACTCCAATTGAGTTTCTAGGGTTTCGGAAGCTCGATTTTAGAGAGAGAAAGTGTTATGAGTTTTTTGTTTTTTAGAGAGAGAAAAGCTGTAACTGAGAGTGAGTGAGGGTGACTGAGTGAGGGTGAGAGTGAGAGCGAGAGCGAGAGCTGGGTGGGTATATATAGGAAATTAATTGGCTTGTTGAGGGCAATATGGTCCAAATGATTTTTTTTGTAGTGGCGGGTTAACTGGTATGGAATTTGTTATGTCTGTTTTATGTTTTAAGTATAGTGGAGAAGTTCTGGTGGGCCCTTACCATTAAGAGATTAATAAATTTTTGGATAATTATTATTTTAAACCTCATGATTTATGAGTATAATAAATTTAACCCCTATGTTTTAACTCATATTCAATTCTAAACCTCACGGAAGGGGTTTTTTTTTTTTTTTTTTTAATTAAAAATAAAAAAAGGTTTAATTTGCAATTTGTTATATCTTTTGAAATGTAAGGTTTAAAAAGTAATTTACCATGGATTTTGTTGGATCTTTAGTGAACATGATGAAACAGCTCTCGACAATTTTATCTAGTTGAACTTTCTACGCCTTTCTAGAATCAAGATTAGGAAGGAAAAAGAAAGGTACTAAAAAGTAAGTAAACTGCTGCATGCAGTTTTGATTGTAGCATGTGAGTTTAAGGTTTATCGAGGAACAAAAAAGGGAGGAAAAAGAAGATGAGTTACATTAGCTTTAAGGATAATGCGGTTGACATTACAAATATTAAATTCAAACACATAATTCCATCAATTTCAGTTTCTCTTAGAAAAGAAAAGATTGTTTATACTTCATTAAAAAGTATAACTATGTGTTTGAGTTTAAAGAATTGAATATACATACCTTGGTTTTACTCTACAATTAAGAAATTTAATTAATATATGCTTGATGTAACACAAATTGTAACCATTGTCATATGAGTTTGTAAGCATTTCTCAATAAAACTCATAATCACTTCAACATTTTTCAAGTAAAAAAAGTAATTAAAATTTTGTACTAATAACTATACTATTTTCTATATATATATATATATATTTTTTTTTTTTTATTACACGTTTCATCAAGTGGGGAGTAAAGTTCAATGAAATTACTATGAGCTTTGTTATATTTAGTTTATTTAATTTAACGTGTATTCCCGAAAATGTTAACATTTTCAGCAAAAAAATAAAATAACATGTTAACAATGGTTAGCCAGTGCATTAAGGCCATTTTAGTTGACAGCTTGTGTATTACCAATTAAAGATTGTGTCATATGCAAATTCTTTCTTTTATATTGTTACGTAAGATACAAAATGAAAGTGACTGTTCATATTATTCATATAAAATTAAATGCTTTCATAGGTGCAAATAGCTACCTACAATTGTCACTAGCTAGTTTAAGATTAGATCAATAACTTCTTTCTTCATTTTTGTTTTTTCCATTCCTGTTTTATTAGCTAAGATAGTAAGATAGTAACATGGTCCTAAGCAGTTCAATTTTACAAATTTAAATGGTTACTTGGAAGGGAAACCATAGCCCACACACTAAACTAAACCCATTACAGTACATAAAAGCATGCAAACATCTACACGAAAGGGGCTTAATACTAAAAAAATTTGAATCTGTGAAATCATTTCTACACTCTGGTTACCTTAATAATGCACCCTATGAGAACATTTTTCGAAATTAAGACACCATTAATTTTCTTGTCCATTTAGATTAGGAAATGAAAAGTCATAATCCATGATGAACAAGGTACTCTGTATAATGAATTTTCACATTAAAAAATAATTCTTGCTAATCACATGTAATGCTATATTAAAAGAATTGTACAAAGGCATCTCTTTCTTTCCTTTTCTTTTCTTTTTTTTTTTTTTTTTTTTTTTCTTTTCTCTAAATAAAAAAGATATGGAGGCAACCAATTTGTGGAAAATCTTTGTAGAACACGATCATAGTAGCAATTAGGTATGTAACTTTGGTATTGCCCAATTTGTTTGGCCACATAGTGACCCGCATGGATATAATATTGATTTTCTTGTGGGGTGGGAGGGTTTAACCATTAAGTAGCAGGTTAAGTTGGGTGGCTAGTTGAGTCTTTTAAAAACTGTCAAGACCTAATTGACTCATATATATTAATGAAAAATGTATAAATATTTTGTTCTTTTTTTTTTTTTTTTTTTTTTTGAGAAACAAACACACACGCACATAGGGGAGAGGGAAAGGGGTTCTAACATAAATATTTTGTTCTAGTTGGCCTTTTATATAAACACACACACACACATATATATACATTTCCCTCTATTGTCTTTATCCCATATTATATTTAAGTTTTTTTCTTCATTATCTCCATAATTTACACAGTTAAAATGAAAAAAAAAAATTTATACTTTCCCAAACATATTTGTAAACATAAATAATGACATGAATATGGTACTCCTACCTTAAGACTTGTGTACTTTGATGTACAAAGAAATGGTCACTTGGGTAAGTTTGGTAAAATTTCTTGAAATTGGGTTTTTAGAGGAAAAAAAGTGGTTGTTTTAATAATTGTTGAATAAAAATGGGCATCTTAAAAATTTTGGGAGAGTTTGGTAACATTAAGTAAAAAGTGTGGTTTTAATAGTTTGAGTTCGGTCAACAACTGCCAAAACCACTCTTTGAGAAGCAAATTACCAAAAAGGATAAAGTATCTTGTAACGGATTCTAACTTGTTACCTTTTTTCCTTAAGAAAAGTAATAATAATTGTTATTTATTATTATTATTATTATTGATTTATTGTCAATAATAATAGTTCATTTAATTTTCTCCCGCAATAATGATCTAATTAATAACTATATTTAATGACTTTTAACTCTTTTTCCGCATTAATGAACATGCAATAACTCCTTTTTTTTTCTTCTTTCTTATCCCCTCATGTATCCACTTGAGAACCTGGTGATCCATCTCATTTACCCTAAACTCCTCCATACCTATTAGTACCCCACAATAATATTAATCTCAATTTAGGGGCATATCTATGTAGGTGTTATATTGTAAAATGGAGTCTCTCACTACAATTCTCTAAGAGGGAGAGTCGAGGGGTTAGGAGCGAGAATAGAGAACAAGAATTCTATCTGTGTGCATTGCTCGTTAGTGAAAAGGGTAAAAAGGAGGGTTCAACAAAACGTGAGGGTTATTTAAAAATAACAGTTGAAGAAAACCTAACGAAAAAATTAAAAGTTGCAATGGGACATAAGTACGATCTTGAAATGCAACTTGTAGTGTCCATTAATCAAATGTGCTTATTTCCCCATTAATTGCGTTTTCATTTAGTGACTTATAGGATTTTGAGGAAATACAACCTATGAGATTTATCCACAAATGTTAAAATAATTTCTGAATTTAGTATATATGGTGGGCCTTTTTCGCAACTACGGGCTGGGCTACCTCCTGCCACACTATGGCCCAATGGTTCTGGGTAGGATAGTCAGGACTGGCTTGTTGGTACATGCCCACTATCACACTTTGCTTACTCTCAGTTTTTCTTTTCTTTCTAATTCATTTTTTCCTTTCTAAGTTTTCTACTCTATCTTTCACTCCCATGTTCTGTTGTTCCCTGTGCACAGCTGAGGCCTTTTTTATACTGCCTGCCGTGTTTGGTTTTTACTATTTTACCCCTAAACCGCTTTTGTGCTGGTGTAGGTGTCCTTCCCAGACCACCCACTGGTCTGTCAACTGCCCAGTTATCACCACTTACCTATGCTGGCCATGCCACATCCTATTCCCAGACAAATAGTCTTGTTTTATTTTCTTGTTCACTGTGGCATTCCCATTTGGATAAGGGTGGGGTATTCTCTCTCACTATCGCTCATGGCATACACCTAGTGATTCCAACTCATTTTTCCCTCTTTTTGGTAGTATGTTATCCCAACAGGACATTTCTCCCAAAAAAGTTTAAGTAAGAACCCCAAAATAGGCTCTCCCTTTTTCCCTACTGCCAGACCATACCCTTTCTTACCTCTGACCCATGGCCTACCACTCCTGTATTGGTTAAGTATAAATTTGTGGTGCCTGAGCCTTGTGTGTGCTCCACTTCTATGTGTGTCCATGGCTTGTTTGTTATTCATGCGTTTGCCATAACCTGAGGGCTCGTCTGCACATTCTGCTACTCGTTCTCAACCTCTTGTGGCATGAATAAGTCTTTGAACTTTCATTCTTTACGTCTTACTTCTTTCCTAGGTTGGGCCTTACTTGATTGTGGGCTTTTCCTTCTCTAATTCATTCCTTACCTTCTTTGTGAGTCGGTTAATACTTCTGTCATGTCATCCTGTTATTCATGTCATGCTATTATTTAACTTATGCTTGCTGGGCCTCTTTGGACCTGCTGTGTGCTTTCCTTTTGCTCAATTCCAGTAGCCTAGCATTATCATTGGGCTAGTACTCATCTTTCTCTCTTTTTAGTGGCATACACTTAGTGATTCCAACTTATCTTTCCCTCTTTTAGGTGGCATGTCATCCCAGCAGAACATTTTCCCCAAAAGAGTTTGAGCGGGAACCCCAGAATAGGCTCTCCCCTTCTCCCCACTGCCAGACCATACCCTCTCTTACCTTTGACCCATGTCCTACCACTTCTGTATTGGTTGGGTATAAGTTGGTGGTGTCTGAGCCGTATGTGTGCTCCACTTCTATGTGTGTCCATGGTTTGTTTGTTATTCATGCTTTTGCCATAACCTGAGGGCTCTTCTACACATTCTGCTACTCGTTCTCGACCTCTTGTGGCGTGAATGAGTCTCTGAGCTTTCATTCTTTATGTCTTACTTCTTTCTAGGCTGGGCCTTACTTGATTGTGGACTTTTCCTTCTCTAATCCATTCCTTACCCTCTTTGCGAGTCGGTTAATACTTCTGCCATGCCATCCTGTTATTCCTGCCATGTTGTTATTTAACTTGTGCTTGCTGGGCCTCTTTTGGGCCTACTGTGTGCTTTCCTTTTGCTCAATTCTAGTAGCCCAGCATTATCATTGGACTAATACTCATGCTGTTTTGGGCTTCCTTGGCCCATTTCATCGCTTTCGGGCTTCCTTGGCTCATTTCATTCTTTTAGGCATCCTCAACCTGTTTTATCTCCTTGGGCATCCTCGGCCTATTCCAATTCTTCATTCCCATGGGCTTTTACTAAGTCTTTTGGGCTTCCCTAGCCCAAATTACCATATTCTTTACTTTCGGGGTTTATGAGGTTTTCCACCGACCCCTTATTTACTTAATTCTTTACTTTGGGCTTCTTTGGCCCATTCTTGTTTGCTTTCTATTTCTCGTAATGCCCATGGGCTTACCACTTCTTTCTTTGGCTTCCTTTGGGCCTGTTTGCTTTCTTTGAAGCCCTTTTGCTATTTTTTAGGCCTATGGTCCATTATTCCTGCCATTCGGGTTTAATGATTTTCTTCTCAATTTACTAACTCTTTTCCTCTCATATTGTTGGGCTTCTTCCTGTTATTGGGCCTCCTTGCCAAAGTGGACATCAACAGTATATAACACAGAACAAAAGCTCTCCCGCTCAACTTGCTGAGTTGAAACCATCCAAATTTTCAACCAACCTCCTAATTGAGGTTGGTAGGTTAGTGGCAATTTAGTTGAAACTTTAGTCCTCAAACAAGGTAAACTAAATCATGCATAATCCTAGTAGCAACTTTGATTAATCCTGGTAGATAGTGAAGAATTAATACTTAAGTGGTCCAAAACATGATAAAGACTTTACTTAGACAAGCAAGTAAACATACACACACACACACACACACACACACACACACACATGTATACATACAAAGTTTCATGCATTCATAAATGCAAATTCCTACTCTACCAACAGAAAGCTACTTCTAAGGATATAGACTCCATAGACGAGTCTAAAATCATGAAGAATAAAACCATGAGTTGGCCAAAAGTGCAAAATCTCTTGCGAGCAGATCTTATCCTATTTAAAAGAATACAACACAAAGAAACTTGATTGGAATGCACATTCAAAGGAAATTGTTAAATCTCTTGACCAGATATGCAGTTAAATAAAAGCCTCAAAACAAAGAGGCAATATGTATTCAAAAACAAAGAAGCCCCAAAACAAGGGGGCAGCCAAGTTAAAAAAAAAATTGGGGGGGGGGGGGGGGAAGGGGTCAGTCAGCAACAGGAGTAGCATCCCCGTCCTTCTTGACTAGGTCTGAGCTCCCAACTTCATCGATGTCTGTTCCTCCAACAGTAGCACCTCCAAAAGTTGCAGCAGCAGTATCTGTTTCCTTTAGTTCCTTAGCTTCGTCAGCAAAAATTTCAATGTCAATCTTCTCAAAATCAAGATTAGAGAAGTCCACGACCAAGCTGTGGTGCTTCATCGTCCATCTTTGCAGAAGCTCAAAGCCCTTGAATACTGAATGAACTAGAGGTCAAATAATTGGTCAGACTGCATGAACTGCTACACAACATTTTCTCTTTCTGCATTAGTTCTCAGAAGAGCAGCCTGGATTTCTTCATCTTTCTGGATGACGAGTGCTTTCTCCATTTGCAAGGCTTCATTGAGTTCCCTAATCTTCTCATTTGCCTTGTTTGTTTCGTCCATGGCGACAATCAAATCCTTCCTCAATTTTGAGCTTTTTGTCTCAACAGATTCCAACTTGGAGTTAACCACCACGACCTTCACTTCGGTACTAAGGTAATCTGTCGTTAAGAGCAAAGAATCCTCGAGGACCTGGGAGGAATGAGAAAAAAGTCAAAATATTCCATTAATCCCCGAGGACCTGGGAGGAATGAGAAAAAAGTCAAAATATTCCATTAAGTGAGCTATCTAACATAGTTACTACGAATAAAATGGCCAGAATATTCCATTAAGTGAGCTATCTAATCTCTTTAAAACTTCATCATATTATTAAATGAGCTACTTTAACCTGTGCCCTTAGAACACTCTTTATCAAATCCAATTAACAATACAACTAACCAATGCACGAGAATAAAAATGCTTAACAAATTAACAATACTAGTTGGCGGTGAAGAGTCTCTAAAGTGAGCAACTCATCCACACGTGAGCTTTGGAAGACTTGTAAGAAGATAACACTCAATCAATTAAAGTAGTATCGGTATAGTGCCAGCATAAACTTCTCTGAAACTTATGGCAAAACTCACAAATACCAAAAAGATATAGAAAACATGAGTTCCCATGAGTTTTCTCTCATACCATTGGAGTGGTGCTGTATGGTCTTTATATAAAGTTAGTTTCTAATCACCTCCATCTTGATTTTCTACATTTATAATTATTGAAGTCATGGTATAATGGACACGATGACAATGATGGAAGTCATGGTACAATGATGGTTTAAAAGATCACTCCTTTCCATTTGGAGGTATCGTTCTTCCATAGTCCATAGTTGTCCTCCTGAAGGTTGGAAGGTTATTGCTGGAGTTTGCAGGATGAAAACGAATGAACTTAGATGAAGAGAATTTTGTAGTTGAACTAAGGTACTTAGATGAACGATTCACATCACTACTAACTAACAATTCAAAACCATAATTGGCTCAACTAAAAAGTGTCTTGTTATCAAATAAGGAACTTGAATTCGAATCTCACTTATACCAAAAAAAAAAAAAAATGGTGTCCTAATCTAATAGTAAATAACAATCATTATATAGCAAATGTTAAGAGTTTCAAATCCTATAAAGAAAAAAAGAGAGGCCAAAATGTTGTTCCATTTCATTAAGTTTGCATGAATATTGGTTTTTTTTTTTTTTGGGTCTCTTGACCTTTAAAAAGTTAATTGTTGTCTTAAATTATTCAAATATTATACTTTTTGCCATTTTGTCAATTCTCATTAACTTTTATTTTGGGTCTAGCAAGGTGACACTATTTTTCCAATATTAAAGAATCTGATAGGTTTGACATGAGCCATTACACTTAAAAAGAGAGAAAAAAAAAATGATACACATGAGGTGAACTAGAAACAAAATTCAAATTCACAATATAAAATATATTTTTAAAAATTAGGGATGATCAAAAACATTTTTCAATAGTTTCTCAAAGAAAAAAAAATCTTAAAATTTTAAGGACAAAGTGACAACCGACAAACATGATAATATTTTCCAAGGCTTCAAGCACAAAAAAATAATTTCTAAAAAAAAAAAAAACAAAGAATACAAATAAATATTATGGATAAACAATATTAAAAAAAAAAAAGAAAAAAAAAGGTTTTTTGGGTTTAAGTCCGGACTTCAAAACACTAATATTACTATTATAAACTCAGTTTAAAACACTAATATTATTATTTTTATGTGTGTTCTAATAAGTATTACTAATTACTTAAAAAAAAAAATTTCAGACTTCAAGGCCTGTTTGGTTTAGAGGTGTTTTGAATGATATGATCTAAAACTTATAACTGAGTTATCAAAAAACTTAAGACCCACACAAATTTTTTTGTTTGACTTAATTTTTACCTTGTGTTTTTATCACTCAAAACTCAACAATTTCGAGTTAGAGTGATGAAAATATGAAGCAAGAAATAGGTGTTTTTAGTTTTTGTGAATTGAGTTTCAGTGACATTTTTGTAAAATTAAGCAAAAAATGGGAGGCACCCGTATGACTTATCCCATCGTGTAACGTCTCTCTCCAACCGGTTCTTCTCTTGTCTCTTCTCCTCTTTTTTTTTTTTTTTTTTTTTTTTACCCGGAGCTCACTCTTCTCACTGACCCTTCACTGCTCCTCCACAAGCCACCGCCACCACCACGCCAGTCATCACCATCTCGAGCAACCACCACGAGCAACCGCAAGTCGTCACCATCAAGCTCAGCCCAGATCGGTTCATCTCCGATCTAAGGATTCTGATCCAAGCTCGTGATTTGGGTCTCCGATCCAAGCTCAGACCAGACCCTTCGCCGTGGACATCAGCTTGTACTTCGCCTTCTCAGTTCTCTCCACACTCCTTAACCTTCGTCCCTCGTTGGTTCTTTCTCTCTTTGAAATCGGGGGCAATGTCAGACAGCAACGAGTCAATTCGGTGGGAATATTTACCTGATGAGATTCTTACCCGTATTTTCACTTTCCTACCAATCAAATCCATTATTATCTGTACCTCGGTCTCAAAAACCTGGAAATCCCTAATCAAAAACCCAACCTGCATTTCCACCCATCTCCACCACTCCCACAACAAAATCGAAAACAACCTCCTCCTCTTAAGCCTCTCAGATAATCTTTGTTTGGGCATCGACTAAAGAAAGAAATTGGGAATTCGCTATCCTCATATGAGACTCGGTTCATAAAGCTCGGTTCATATGTGATAAGTTGTGTCAATTTCTGTTTGCACTTTGCTTAGATTTTTCTTTGTGGTAGACTTACAATATAAAGGGACTTTATGTCTTTTATTTTGATGTCAGAGTTTTCTTTCTTTTCCTTTCCCTTTAAATCTTTAGTTTACATTAGTATCAAATTTTGAAGACAAAGTAGGATTCGTGAATGTTTGAGTCTTTGTGCATGTTTGTTTGTGCTATCACTTCCAATCTACATCTTAGTGCTTTATATCAAATAGAATGCTTGATTATATATATATATATATAATTCTGATTTTTGTTTTTTAACACACTATCTCTGTGGAGGCTACCAAACTTTTCTGTGATGATTAAGATTTTCTGTTCAGTGTCATTACTTTTGTTCACACTTTATTCTTTCAATGATTTCTATTAACTGTATAAGATGGTATACAAAAGACCATTTCATGAATTCCCATACACATTCTTCTATCTTCCAGTTAAAAAGTTAGCATTGAGTCAAAACCTTCAACTTCAAGTTCATGCCTTTATAACCTCTGGGGACTGCTTCCTAGTTTTTGGTGTCAGCCATGGTTTTGTTAAAGGGAGATTGGTTTGTGATAATTTGTTGTAAGCATGACTTGATTCAAAAAATTAGACAGACTAAGAAGGTGAAAACTGGAAACTTGGTTTGTAGCTTTTAAAGTTGATATGAATAGAGCTTATGATTGACTTAGCTAGGACTTCATTTTGGCTGTGCTGGAAAAATTGAATTGTAGTTGTCATTAAATCAACTTGATTTAGCAGTGCATGTGTACAGTTTCTTATCAGATTCCATTGAATGGTTCACTGGTTAAACTTCTTTTCCCTCAATGTGGCTTAAGGTAAGGGGTCCGCTTTCACCTTTATCCCCTGTCTCTGGCCTTATTGGAGTGACAATTTTGAGGTATTATTAAAGGAGTATGGATTGCAAGAAATCTGGACCCAATTTCTCATCTCATGTTTGCAGATGATTGCATTGTTTTTGTGAGGCACTAATGATATGCAAGATAATGTTTTGAAAAGTTAGTGGTATTGTGACCTTTCTGGAAAGATTGTAATTTTGACAAATCTGAGGTGTTTTTCAGTCCTAACACTCCTGAGCAGGGTATAAACCCTGTGTTAGCTCTTTTTAAGGTGAAATAAGTTGATGGACTCGGTAAAAAAAAGACATCATTTCCTGCTTCTTCTTTTTATTTTTATTTTTTATATAGACTTGGTATTGATCATACATTAGATCTGAACCTATAATGTTTGATATGGCACTATTCTATAAATTCTTATTATTGTTGATTGATTACTTTAGTTAAGTGGCTTTATCTCTCGGATAAGTAGCTTATCCAGGTTGTGGTCGCTGCTGTCGGTTATATTGAGGTGATAGTGGACTACGTAGCATGTATACATGAAATTGTTTATCTTCATTTCGAATTTTCTTTAATATAGTCATTTATTAATGATATTAAAAAAGTGGTCAGTGTTGGCTATCAACTTTTAGCAATCTTATTTATCAGGCCAAGTCCATGTTTCCTGCCACTTATATATAGATAGATGTACTCAACTGTTTCTTTGCTAGCAATTTTATGGTGATCTCTTTTACCTTCATGTTTTTACACGCATACTAAATGTTTCTCATTGTATTATTTATTTAAAAAATTTCTCATTTTGTCAACTGTAATCTATTCTGTTTATGCTAAAGATTTTGGCCAAGAGCCTTATAGTTTAACTGTTATTTCTTAATATTTCCAATGGAAACATTCATAGTTTAAATCCCCTCCCCCATTATAATTATTAAATTATCAAAAATGGCTTTTCTTGTACATTTTAAATATTCTATTGCCTTATATGCTTATCTTCCTACCAAAATAACATTCCCATAAATATTCGATGAGAAAGCAGCTCACTAGCCAGAATTGCTTGATTATTTGGGGGTTAAGAAATAAGAATTAAAAATGACATTGACCTGTTTATACTCCTCTTCTGGAACTATTGTGCTATATTTCCTTAGCAAGATTTGCATATTTTTTAGACCCAATTAGTTATGCTTAGAATAGATGTATTGTTTTGTTGGCATCATTTCATTCCATTGTTTGTCTTTTTCCCTCTTAATACTAGTGATTGGGTTAGTATTTTCTATAACACAATGCACAAAGTAGAAGCAAAGGAGTCTTTGATTAATGGCTTGGACTTTTAATGATTTCTGGACACATGTTGATTCTCAAACATTACTTTCCTCATCATGAAGAGATTATTTAACAGTAAAAATTGTAATGCTTTTGGCATTGAATCACCCACCTGCACTTCATAAAATATTTAGTCTAAAGTGATGATTTGTGAGTCATTCTATGATGACTGGAATGAGAGTGGATAAAAGAATATTATTATGGATTATGAATACTGTTTACTCTTCGAAATTGCGGGGAGTTGGCCCTGATGATAAGGTTTGTGGGAAGCCAGCAAGAAGTAGAGGTTTTGAGGCTAGAGGTTTTAATCTTCTTTTCTACCCTCCTACTTGCTCTTTCTCTTGGAGGTTGGTGTGGCAATTGAAGGTTCCTCCAAGGGTGGCTTTCATTTCATGGTCAACTTCTTTAGAAAGATTCTTTTTTTTTGATAAGTAACTTAACAATATATTGAAAAAACACCGCCCCGTACATAGGAAATGTACGAAAGAAAGATTCTTACAACTGATAGCCTTTGCAAAAAGGGTATTATTGTTCTTGATTGGTGTTACATGTGTAAGAGGTGTGAGGTGTTGGTAGATTATCTTCTGCTTCATTGCCCTATAGCTTTTGAGATGTAGTCCTTGGTGTTGTGTTTGTCTGGACTTTAGTGGGTTATGCCTCTTAAGGTAATTGAGTTGTTTGAATCTTGGCAAGGTAAATTGCAGGCGACATTGCAATATAGATTTTTGGAGACTTGTGCCGCATTGTTTGATGTGGTGTATTTGAAGTGAAAGGAATGCTAGATATTTTGAGGGATGCAAATGGTCATTGCTAAAGATTAATTCTTTTTTCTTACATACTCTCCTTAATTAGAGTGTGGCTCTGTCGCATTTTTCTTGTTTTTCCTTTCTTGTTTTGTTTGATAATTGTAATCTTGGTTCTTGAATTTTGCCCCCCAAGTACATCCTCATTGTGCTCTGGTTGGCTATTTTTTTTTAATAAAAATTTTCATTAACTATAAAAAAAAATATTATTATGGATTAATTTCATTGGTGTATGCCAGTCAATTGAATCTAAATAGTCTCTGTTTTGATGATTAACAGAACTGGATAATAGCAACTTCGGAATTTGGAGGGAGAATAAAAAATAGTGGAGGTTTTTTTTTCTTTTTACCCCCTTCTTTCTTTGTGTTGCTACAGCAACTTTGGGAAGCAGAATTGCCTGACTGCTTTAAGCTTCTTCTTCAAGGGTGTAAAATTTCAAATTGAAAGTACACGAGCTGTCTTTCATTTAAGCTCAAAGTTCAGGAACCACAATCATGCTTTATGCCCTCCCATTCTTGTAAACACTCTCATGAAGATCTCTAGCCCTCTATCCTATTCTGTCCAAACATGATATATTACAGTTGCTTGAGGCATTCTATTCTAGCTACTTTTTTTAATAAACTCTCTAACATTTTAAACCAATCTAGTTCCATCTACGTATTACCTGCAGGTTTGACACTTAAAAACTGAAAACCTGGCTACACAATACCTTGGAGATATCACAACCCATAGACAAGTGATATACCCTTATTATATTTGTCTATCTCTAGTGAGGAGCCTAGACAGTCACCAAGTTACATAACAGTCTATATATATAAAGCCAAAGTTGAGAGAAAAGTCATTTAGATTTCAATTGTGAGCTAATTTTGTGTCATGTGTTCACTTAAGTTTTTCATTCTTTGCACCAAGTGAGTTAATAAATGCAAAATACTAAGAGTCTAATATTAATTATTTATAATAAAAAAAATTAAGCATATATCTACTCAACAAAAATTACCACATGTTCTATCTTATTAAAAATTAGAATAAAAATGATTATAAGTAGTATTAAACTTAGGTTGGAATTTGATTAATTAAATATATTTTTATGATAAAAATGTGTTAGTTTTAAATGCATGTTACAAGCTAGTACTTGATAATAGACTAAGCATGCCATATAAGATCTCATATCAATCCATCAAATGCGATATGTGTCCAATTGCATTCCGTGTTTCTACTTGTAGTCCTCTTGACTTTCTAGGTTTCCAAATAATTATGCATAAAGTTTACTTGAAAAAAAATGGCATGTTTAGGTCTTCTTTAAATTAAAAAAAAAAAAAAAAAAAAAAAAAAAAAAAAAAAACCATTTATCTAAACTAGATTCATAGTTGAGCTCCAAATCACAATGTTTCTTGCTCTTGTGGTTGGCAAAGACCAATCTTCTCCTTGAATGATGTAGAGTAGGTTTTGAATTCCGTTTCGAAGACTATTGTGGATTGACAATTGGAACGGAATATTCCGAAATCGGTGTGATTCAATGCAAAGTTTCGGAATTACAAATTGGATATATATACACACACATGTACATAATTTATATATTTATAACTTCATGTATCATTATATCTAATTAACCAAAACAAAATTTAAAATATGATATGGGAATAAAATGAGTCAAATGATAAATTTTGGGCTTTAATGTTTAAAAAAATCTAGCGCAATTTGGAATAGGTTGGAATTTAGATTTTAGAGACCAGAATTCATCCGGAACACCAACAAAGTTAATAGTTTGAAACAACTCGAAATTTAGGCCAAAACGGAACAAAGGGGTAAGTGCACTAGATTAAGCACTAGAATGGCTGGAATGGAATGGAATTTAAAACATAGATGCAGAAACTTATGCATGTTGAGGTGTTGCAGGTTCACTCACCCCTTAAAAGACCATAAGTTTGCAATATTGGTACCTCAAGGTAGTTAGCATCTTTTTACCTTTGTGTTTTCTCATAATTGATAACATGCTGAACAAGGAATCATAAGTTCATAAGAGTGATAATATTTTGAGGACAAAGTGACAACCGACAAGCATGATAATATTTTCCGAGGCTTCAAGCACAAAAAAATAATTAAAAAAAAACAAAGAATACAAATAAATATTATGGACAAAAACAATATTAAAAAAAAGAAAGAAAGAAAGGTTTTTTGCGTTTTAAGTCCAGGCTTCATTCTCGCCTTCTCTCCACGCTCCTTAACCTTGGTTCTCTCTCTTTGAAATCGGGGGCAATGTCAGACAGCAAGAAGTCAATTGGATGGGGATATTTACCTGATGAGATTCTTACCCATATTTTCACTTTCCTACCTATAAAATCCATTATCATCTGTACCTCTGTCTCAAAAACCTGGAAATCCCTAATCAAAAACCCAACTTTCATTTCCACCCATCTCCACCACTCCCACAACAAAAACCAAAACCTCTTCCTCGTCTTAAACGTCTCACGGAATGACAAACAAGTCTACACATTGCATAAAGAAGACGATCCTGATTTCATTGTATACGCCAGCTTTGATTCCCCTTTCCATGCTCCTCGGCACCCCCATCACGGAACATACAATGCCCGCGGTACTTGTAACGGCCTGATATGCCTCTCCAAACACGCTAAGGGAATCTTTCTCTGGAACCCTTGTGTGAGAAAGTTTCTCCAACTTCCTTATCCCAATGTCACTGTCGACGCACACCGTTCGTCCTGCACGTCTTTTGGGTTTGGATTTGATCCAAAAACTAACGATTATAAAGTGGTCAGGATTCTCTCCATATTGGGTAGTCCTTCGGACTTTGTAAAGTCTCGACCCGTGGTCGATGTTTACTCACTCTTCGCTGGTGAATGGAGAATGCTTAGTGCTTCTGCTTCTCTGCCTCCTATATGCGCTATAATTAGTTCTGTGCCACCGGCATTTGCCAATGGGGCACTGCATTGGATTGCTTTCACTAATGATAACAGACCGTTTGCTTTGGTGTTCGATTTGGGGGACGAGGTCTTCCGCCAAATTCTGCTGCCGGAACTTCCAGGGCAGGTGATCTGGACTCGTCTTTCTGTATATGGAAATTCAATTGCTGGGTTTCAAATAACGGTAGGGATTGATCAGATGCCTCAGATCAATATATGGGTGATGAAAGAGTATGGTGTTGCATCATCATGGACACTATTTTTTACGGCTGATTTTGTTTTCGAAGGGGCCATGGTAAGGCCAATAGGTTTTAGGAGGAATGGGGATGCTTTATTCGTATTTGGTGGAGGAAAACTTGTCTCTTGGAATCCTGAGAGCAAAGAGTTTAAGTATCTTAGAATGATTGGAGGTCACGGTACTTTTATTGATTCTTACATTGAGAGTCTAGTTTTGCTTGACAAGGCCGCCAACGTTGCTGTTACATACTAACGAGATTAGGTAAGATGCATTTCGTGTTTATTTTTTTAATGGTTTTTCATTTTGTTCTTTATATATACTTGGCATTGATAATATCATACATTAGATTTGAATATGACACTGTTTTATACATTCTCATTATTGTTGATTCATTACCTTAATCAAGTGACTTTGTCTTTACAATAAATAGCTTATCTAGGTTGTGGTCATTGTCGGTTATACTGAGGTGATAGTTGAGTCCATAGCATATATACTTCAAATTGTTTGTCCTCAATTCAAATTTTGTTTAATGTAATTTTTTATTACTTAAAAAAGAAAGTGGTCAGCGTTGCTTATCAACTTTGAGCAGGCTTATTGATCAAGCCAAGTTCATGTTTCCTGCCACTTATAATCTACAAAGTATAGATAGATGTGCTCAATTGTTTCTTTGCTGACAATGTTATGGCGACCTCTTTTAATTCCTTGTTTTCACACTTATACTAAATGTTCTTCATGTTCTCCTTGTATTAATTATTCAAAAAGTTTCTCATTTTGTCAAATGTAATCTGTTTAATCTAAAGATTTTGCTTGTACATTTTAATTCTTCTATTGCCTTAAATGCCTATCTTCTTACTGAAAATCAATGAGAAAGCAGGTCTCTAGCTGGTATTGCTTGCTTTGTGTGATTAAGAAATAAGAACTAGAAATGACCTGTTCATACCTCCCAATTCTATTTTGTTATATTTCCTTCCGTAGCATGATTTGCATCATTGTTTTTACTCCCAATGAAGTAATTATGCTTAGGTGTATTGTTTTGTTGACTCCATTTCATACCATTGTTTTTCTTTTCTCCCTCTTAATCTTTTGTTGATGAGTTAATATTTTCTATTACACAATATTTTGTTTGCGTAATTTTTTTTTGGATCCTTTGAGTTCATCATCGTGAACATAAAGTGTTTTACTTCAATAAAGAAATTCTACTTACTTATCAGGAAAAGAAAAATTACACAATTGTATGAAGTAGAAGCCAAAGGCTAACACTAGTTTTTTTTTGATAGGTAATCAGAGAAATTATATAAATGAGAAAAAAGAGTACAAGAAGTTCATGATGATGAACAACAAGATAGAAAAATCAAACAGCAAAAACAAAAGATAAGGAAATCAGACAGCTAAATTAAGGGAAAACATAAACTCTGAAAGAGACAAAGAGTCAGTAAAGCCCCAACAACGAGCCCATTCAAAAAGACTACGCTGGCATAAGACCTTTAACTCATCCAACGTCTTTTCCATGTTCTCAAAAGAGCGACGATTACGTTCCAACCAAACAATCCACATTAAGCACCCTGGAATCAAATTCCAAATATTTGAATTGTGCTTCCCAAGCCATTGATGCCAACAAGATAACAAACTTGCCGTCGATCTTGGCATAACCCAATGAATACCAAAAGCCTGAAGCATGAAGGACCATAAGGTATGAGTAATAGGACAATGAATCAGAAGATGGTCTACTGACTCCCCATCACCACAACACATACAACACCGATTTACCAAAGGACGATCCCTAAGCATGAGATTATCCAAAGTGAGAATCCGATTGTGCGCAGCTGTCCACAAGAAGAAGGCCACTCGCTTAGGAATCTTTGGTTTCCACACACCCTTCCAAGGAAACAAAAGATTAGGATTGCCCTGAATTACTTGGTAATAAGATCGGGTATCAAACTTACCATCCCCTTTGAGCTGCCAACGAAGCGTATCCCTCCTATCCCCCCGAGGAATACGAGGATGGATAAGCCGAAGAAGAGAGTAAGATGCAGCTAACTCCCAATCTTCAAAAGCTCTAAAAAACCTTACATCCCACACTCTAGAAGAACCTCCATCTGGAGTCCACAAAACCTCAGAGATACAGGCATCCTTTGCAACTGAACAGACATAGAGCTCAGGATAAAGGTCTTTTAGGGTATTATCCCCAATCCACCTATCAAGCCAAAAGCGGATACGGGTGCCTTCACCCACTACAAAAGACAAATGCTTAGAAAAACTCTCCCACCCTTCCTGAATGCTTCTCCAAAGACCACAACCATGAGTCCTCCTGCACACCTTCGTACACCACCCCCCATGTCCCTCACCATATTTTGTGGAGATTACTCTCCGCCAAAGATGGGTAACTTCATGCCCAAAACACCACAACCATTTCCCTAATAAAGCTTGATTAAAAGATACCAGACTTCTAATCCCCAAACCACCCAGTTTGACAGGTAAACACACCTTTTCCCAAGCCACCAAAGGATATTTGAAACTACTCTCAGAAGACCCCCAAAGGAAATTCCTCTGAATACGTTCCAATCTAGCAGCCACAGCTTTAGGAATTGTGAAGAGTGAAAGAAAGTACGTTGGAAGACTTGAAAGAGTACTCTTTAGTAATGTGAGCCTACCACCTTTAGATAAATAGAGACGCTTCCACCCTGAAAGTTTCTTTTCCATCTTCTCCAAAATAGGATTCCAAATCGAAGCAGTCTTAAAAGAAGATCCCAATGGCATTCCCAAATATTTCATAGGAAAACTCCCCGCTCTACAATGAAGAATACTAGCCAATTCAACTAGATTATTCACCTCCCCAACAGGGACAATCTCACTTTTCCCAACATTAACCTTCAAACCTGTAAACACCTGAAAACAAGACATCGCCAACCTTATGGACAGCAACTGATCCCTAGAGGCATCACAAAATAAGATAGTGTCGTCCGCAAACAACAAATGAGAAATGCGCACACCAACAAAATTCACTGCTCCCACATGAAACCCCTGAATAAGGTTATTCTCCTCTGTCTTCTTCAAAATTCTGCTTAAAACCTCCATAATCAATAGAAACAAAAGAGGGGATAGAGGGTCGCCTTGTCTCAAACCACGAGAACTTCCAAAGAAACCTTCAGGGGATCCATTTACAAGGACCGAAAAACGGACAGAAGTAACACAAGCCTTAATCCACCCCCTCCATTTCAAACCAAAACCCATCCGGTCCAACAAATAAAACAAGGCCTCCCAATTAACATGGTCATATGCTTTTTCAATATCAAGCTTGCAAATCACCCCCGGTAATCGGCTCTTCAGCCTACTATCCAAACACTCGTTTGCAATAAGCACTGAGTCCAAAATCTGCCTTCCACCAACAAAAGAATTCTGAGACTCAGAGATGAGATTATCCAAAACCCCCCTCAACCTGTTCGCCAACACCTTGGACAATAACTTGTACACACTACCCACCAAACTGATAGGGCGGAAGTCCTTAATGTTAACAGCATTACACTTCTTAGGGATTAAAGTGAGAAACGAAGCATTCAAAGACCGTTCAAACACAGAGTGCTGATGAAAAAAATCAAAAAAATCCATAACATCCTTTTCCACAACACTCCAACAATGATGAAAGAAAGCCATGGTGAAACCATCAGGACCAGGGGCTTTATCACCCTCCATCTCCTTTAAGACCTGGAAAACTTCCTCCTTCGTGAACTCCTTCTCTAAAGACAACCTCTCCTCCTCCGCAATACAATCAAAATCTAAACCATCCATAGAAGGGCGCCCCAAATCAGTTTCCTTATACAGCCCTTGATAGAAGAGAACTAATTGAGAGCGCACTTCCGTCTCATCCTCATAAAGAACACCATCCACCTCGATCCTCTTAATGTGATTAGCATTTCTATGAGAGTTTGCTAATCTATGAAAGAAACGAGTATTATTATCTCCCTCCTTCACGTACAAAGCCCGAGATTTTTGCCTCCAAGAAATTTCCTCAAGGGAAGCCAATTGCTCAATATCTCCTTTGAGTTGAATACGACGGAGTTGATCCTCACCCGAAAGCCCCAACAACTCCTCTCTCACATCTAGACCCATCAGTTCAGACAGCAAATTTTTTTTCCTAAAAGCCAAGTCACCAAACTCCTCCCTATTCCATTTTTTTAAGTCAGCTTTCAAAGCCCTCAGTTTTTGAGCCAAGATAAAACTTGGTGAGCCCACAAAACTGTACCCATTCCACCAATGCTGAACTCTATCAACAAAACCCTCAGCTTTCAACCACATATTTTCAAATTTAAAGGCACTCCGACCACGACGAACAACACCAGCTTCCAACAAAAGCGGACAGTGATCTGAAATAACACGAGGAAGCACCCTTTGGGAAACATTCTCAAAATGTTCCTCCCAATCTAGAGAAACCAAAGCCCTGTCAATTCTTGACATAGAGGGAAGACCAGAGTCTCTGAACCAAGTGAAGGAAGCACCCTCTAACGGTAAATCAACTAAAGAATTGCTCTCTATAAAGTCCGAGAAAGCAAACATAGCAGGACTAAACAACTCACAGCCAAGCCTTTCACTTGGGTACCTAATGCAATTAAAATCTCCTACCAAGCACCAAGCCATGGGCCATCTGCCACGCACCAGAGACAACTCCTCCCACAAAGCAGCCCGCTGACCATTTTCATTGGGGCCATACACACCTGTACAAGCCCAAACAAAGTCATCCACCACTCCTCTCAGTAAGACACTGACAGAAAACTGACCAACAAATATGTCCAATTGATCAAAAACCCTCTTATCCCAAATAAGCAAGACCCCTCCTGAAGTCTGCACCGCATCCAAAACAGCCCAGTCAATGAAAGGACTCCCCCATAAGCTCCGAACAAAAGCAACACCAGTAGAAGATACTTTCGTTTCTTGAAAACAAACAATATCACACTTCCAATCTTTTAGAAGATTCTTACAAATCTCTCTCTTCCGGGGATTGTTAAGCCCCCTTACATTCCAAGAAAGTAGTCGTAGAGTCATTTACAACTACCAACAACCCCTATAGCAGACGAAGAAACTCTGCTCCTACTCCTAGAAGAGACACCCTCGTAATTAACATTAGAGATAAGCCCCTTAAGCTCCCTGAGACCACGTGACCCTGAATTAGCCGGTCGCTTGGGCACCCCAACATCAATCACCTTGAGACACTCCTGTTCCAAAAGGCGAAACAGAGCCAAACATTGAGCTTCATGTTTCACGATAGGGAACCCCACCATGTTACAGAAATTTTTCATCAATTGTGACACCCAGTTCGACTGTGATCCAGACTCCATCACCTGAATACCTTCAGTAGAGTCCTGAACCAACACCAACCCACTGAGATCATTGGGTTCCCACCGAGACAAAGGGTCACACTCCAACACACAAAAATCTTTTTCTCCACTTCCTCCACTGTGGTCAGACCCTACACTGGACTCCCAAGGAGAGAGGTGAAGCCCAGAAACTGACTGAAAATCCCCAACAGAAACCACTGACCTTTGTCTCGTCCTATAAGCATGGTGATGGCACCTCTGATCCTCAACATGATCTTCCCTTACCACCAACTCATCATCAACCCCATAGCCCAGGTCAGAGAGAGGAGAAAAACGGTTATGAACCATAGCACCGGTGGACCCAGAGACACGTTTGCCTAACCCAAGGGTGTTCTCGGCATCGGAGACTGAACCCATAGAGAAACCCGCTTCACCGGAGTTGAGAACCACCGCGTCGGAGCTACCACAGGGCGTCGTGGCTTTTCCGGCCACTGGGTATCCAAGAAAACTCGACGGGAAGGGTGCGAGAAGCTCCGGAGCTTGATCGGAGCTGGAAAACGATGAACCACCTACCGTCGGAGCTGCAGGCAACTCCGATGGCACCGATGACTCCATCGGAGGCTTTAAGCTCTCACCCACTGCGTATACACTCTGATTGCCAAACCCACATGCACCCACCTCAAAAGGACCTGAAGCCTCTCCGTGGGCCTTAGAATTAGGGACAGCTAAATGGGTTTTTTTAAGCCCAGGAACAACATTTAACAACACCGGCCCAGAGTTAATGGACTTGTGCTGAGGGTATGGGTTAATCCACTTAACCACTCTTTTATTCCCATCAGCAATAGACACCCTCAGCGCCAAAGTAGCAGAAGTCACCTCAAAAGTAAAGTCACGCGTGGGTCTTCCATTTTTAGAAGAAACAGAAGCAGCAGAGACACCCTTCAACACGTTATTACCCGAAGCAGCTCTAGGAAATTCAAATTTCCTTAACTTCCGCTGGTTCCTGAAGTTGACAGGTTGCTTCTCAAAATGACCACCACCAACCGTTGGACCACCACCATCAGCAACCACAGGAGACCTCCCTACCACCCTCGCAGTGTTTGAACCAGATAGGAAACTATCTAATTCTTTAGAAAACAAACGCCACCCAGACCGGTTTAAGCTCGCTGGTACCAGAACCCAACCACGACAAGCTCCACCATAATACACAGCAATTTCCACAAAAATACCAGCCTTATTCGACCTTCCCCGGAATTCAAAAAACTTGTTATTAGCTCTGAAACGTTTGCAGAAGAAGTCTTTTCCTGGAGCCCAGTCTCGAATATCGGCAAAGCAAGCAAGAATCCATTCCAGTCCCTTACGACTCATCCACACGGAACTATTAATATTCCGATGACATTCATGAATAGCATAAGAATCAGCCCGCCCGCCATCAAAAGAGAAAGAAAAGGTTTTGGACTCAATGCGAAAAGGACCAAAGCTACCCCCTTTGCACTGAGGAGAAGGTTTAAGAGTTGAGGAAGGGGGAGGCACAATAATGGGAGGGGGTGTGGGTGAACTTGTAGTGGTTGGTCTAGGCCAAAAAGGTGGTTTAAAAGGCAGGTCAGAAGGTGATGGGATGTTCAGGGATGAAGAAAGAGGGGGATAAGAGGGATGAAAAGGAACAAAACCAAAAGAGGATGGGAGTGGGAACGGTGATGGGAAGAATCCAGGGAAAGGATGAAGAGGCTGGTTTAGAGACAGAGGTAGAGAGGGGATCAGAGGAGGGAAAGATGTAGGCTGTGTGGTAGGGAGGGAGGGGGGGGCCGGAGCTGGCATTCTAGAGCTATATAACTTTTACTTCAACTTTTTCCGTGAATGCTACCATTAGAAAGAGATGAAGAAGAAAAAAAGAGAGAGTTAGAGAGAGAGAGAAGAAGTCACACAAAGGTCAACATGCCTCAATGCTCAAACACTCTATAATTATATTAATCTAGTGAAAACAATAAAGAGAAAAACTATGTAAATAGAAGACGTCAACTTAAAACTACTATGGTTTACCCAACAACTAGTTCTAATGGGTGGGGTCAATTGCCTATAGGTTTTATTGGCTATAAGGAAGCCCAAAGGACTCCTCTTTAGAAATGTTCCCTAGGTTATCAAAAAGAAAAAAGCATCGGGGTAGTTGTGCCTCTTGCTAAATCATTTGAGTAGCTAGTTGGAAACGTATGAATATGTCATCAACAATATAAAGGGACTTTTTGTCCTTCATTTCGTTGTCAGAGTTTTCTTTCTTTTTTCTGATGGTAAAAAATAATTACCAGAAGCTAATGTCATAGACTCATAGATTGAATCTTGTAACTAACTCTTAAAAAAAAAAAAAAATTCCAATGTCACCTTTGATACACACAGTTTGTTCCATGCGTCTATTGGTTTTGGATTTGATCCGAAAACTAATGATTATAAAGTGGTCAGGATTCTCTCCACACTGCGTAGTCGTTGTGACGGCTTTGGAAAGTCTTGACCCGTGGTGGTTGAGGTTCACTCACTCTCCACTGGTGAATGGAGAATGCTTAGTGCTTCTGCTTCTCTGCCTCCTATGTGCGGTATACTTATTCATGGACCACAGGCATTTGCCAATGGGGCACTACATTTGATTGCTGTCACTAATGATAAAAAACTGTTTGTTTTGGTGTTCGATTTGGGGGATGACGTCTTCCGCCAAATTCTGCTGCTGGAACTTCCAGGGAAGATGGTGTGGATTCGTGTTTCCGTATATGGAAATTCTATTGCTGGATTTCAAAAAAGGGTAAGGGGTGGTAAGCTTAATATATGGGTGATGAAAGAGTATGGTGTTGCATCATTGTGGACACAATTTACACATCAATATCTGAAATTGGGATTGGCCAAACAATGTCCAATTGGCTTTAGGAGGAACGGTGAGGTTGTATTGCGAAATGATAGAGGAGTGCTTGTCTCGTGGAATTCAGATACCCAAATGATTAAGGATATTGAAATTGACGGATTTTGTTGTACTCTTGTGGGTTCTTATGTTGAGAGTCTAGTTTTACTTGATATAGCCTCCAACAGTGTAGTTACATATTGATTGAAAATGGAAAATCAGTAAGACTCATTTCATGCTTATTATGGTTTTTCTTCAGGATAGATATCTTATCAAGGTTGTCACTCTCAATTATATATTTTTTTTATAAGTAATAAAGATTCATTGATATCAAAAAGAGAGAGACACCCAAGTACATAGGGAGTATACAGGGGTGAACAAATCAAAAATGAACATTACAAAAATCAAGTAAATCCAAAATAGAAGAAAAATGTTGGTTTATCCACACAGAGAACCAGTCCAATAAAGTTCTAAAAAATAGAAGCTTGAGATGATAGTTTAGTGCATATCATGTATACTTAAAATTGTTTGTTCCCATTTCAATATTTGTTTAATATAATCATATATTACTTAAAAAAGAATGGACTTATAGTTCTTAAATTCTTGTAGGACCTTGTGCAATCATGGTTGGTGATGAGCTCCAAATGAGTAACAGACATTAACTCAGCAAAAGAAAAGATTCAACGAAGCTCTTTGATGGTGTATAGTTTGTTAGTATTGAATTAGCTTATTCTGTCAAAATGGCTTGTAGTTGTTTTATGCTAAACTCCTTTTGTGGCTTCACCATTGTTATATTTTCTAAGATTTGCAGTTTGGTTTTAGTGTATTTACAGAACTGATTAAGCATTTAATTTTTTCTTCCATGCTTGCATTGCGATGAAGATGCTTGCCAATGTAGTGTGTGTAAACAAGGATATACTACCTAGTTATGTTAAATATCTTTTTGCTCAATCAAACTAGATACTTGTCATACCTGACTAATGGGTCTAAAGGTCTCTATTGATAAAAATTTTAAGGAGAGAGAAGGGGGGGGGGGGGGGGGGAGGGGGGGTGGTTGAAGAATTCAGATTACATTATTACCATCTAATAAGGGTTTTGTTGGGATACATTTTAAAATAGTAGTGTATGTTCTTTAATTTTATTTTCATGATTGTGTGTCATACACAAAATTTGAATTCAATCTTTGATATCCTACAATGATGACAAGTTTAAGAGAAAGCCAAATGGAGTTGATGATCAATCATGCAGACCTCTGTTGAAACATTGAAGTGAAGATCATAATTTATGCACATGAAAGGCAGAATAGAGATTCATAGGGCTTTCTTTGTTTTGGGACTACATCAATACAATTCCTAAGAAATAGGGGAGGGAGAGGCCCCCAACACAGTGAGTTCGAATGGGGGAATTCTACTCTTTGTTAAAAATAATAATGGTAACTGCAAACTGCATTAGATGGTTCTAGTCTTTTAGCATAAGTCTAAGAGAATTGAGACAAGGCTCTGGTGTGTGTGCGCACATGGCTTTATTTTACCGTTTGTGTTAACAATAAGCAATGAAGAAAATCTCAAAATTAGACTCTTTTTTTTTTTTTTTTTTTTGGTTTTATTCATTATTTTATGTTATGCAAAGTTGAAATGACATATTGGAATTTAATGAATTATACTTAATTTTTATTTTATGTGAGAAACTCATGATTATGATAGATCTTTGTATTATCATTAACCTAAGCATATGGCTCTATAAATGAGTGCTTTAGCCTGTAAGTCTTTGATTAGTAATTAGGTATTTGCAAAATTACATGCATTTTCAGTCCTTATTGGCTGTGGGAATGGGATTAAGCCTATTCTTTTTACCTTGGTTGTAACGTTTGTACGCGTATTTAAGTTTGTTTTTCTGCTCCAGAAGGCTCTATTCTTTTAATTTTGTTGATGCTTATGTTGAGAGTCTTGTTTTGCCCTGCCAACGGTGCAATTACATGCTAAGGAAAATAGGTAAGATGCATTTCCTTAAAAAAAATAAATTGTTTTTTCATTTTGTTCTTGTATGTACTTGGAATTGATTATACATTAGATATGAATTTGTAATGTTCTATATGACACTATTCTATAAATTCTTATTATTACTAATTGATTACTTTAGTTATGTGGCTTTATGAGGATAGGTAGCCTATCTAGGTTGTGGTTGACAGTTATATTGAGGTGATAGTTGACTATGTAGCATGTATACGTAAAATTGTTCAGCTTCATTTCAAAATTTCTTTAATATAATCATTTATTAATGATATTAGAAAAGTGGTCACTGTTGACTGTCAACTTTGAGTAATCTTATTTATCAAGCAAATTTCATATTTCCTGCCACTTTTAATTTACGATGTATAGATAGATGTGCTAAAAGTTTTTATTTATGGTAATTTTATAGTGACCTTTTTTAATTTTATGTTTTCACAATAATGAATAATGACCCAAGCACTTGGAAAAATTCATTGCTTCTTGTTCGAATTTCAAGGAAGGGTTTTAACCTCTTTGTTTATATGATATAAATTGTTGATTATAGATAAGTGGAAAACTTCTTACCATCTCCCATATTGCATTTTTCTACCCACATTGGATGAAGCCCACAATCTGGGCAATATTTTGGAATGGATGAGGTCATCCGTGGTGAAAGTGCCTTGAAATTCTATGTAACTCTATGAACTAAGGATGATAAAGCTGGATTGCTCAAGATTGAGGAAAATTTCTACATGATGCAAGAATATCTTCACTCTTTGGTTCTTAAAAAAAAAAAAAAAAAATCACTTTTAGCTGAAGTGGCCTCGAGGGTAAGTAGAAATAGCCCATGAGTGCCACATAAAGTGGCACATGGACCCACCATCACCCCCTACCACTCACAACTCGCCACGTGGGCAAGTTGTGCCACTTTATGTGGCACAAGCATAACTCTTTGTTTAGTCCCCACTGGCTTCTGTTTTGGTTTTTAGAAATACTTATGGGGTATCTTTTTAATATTTGTATGTTTTAAGAGTAAATGTAAGCCATGGTTTTCCAAAATGGCAACTAATGTTTATGCTAATTTATATGCCTGTTTGCATGTTAGAATGGTGTAGTTTGTGTCCAATACATTGCAGTTGTTTGTGTGCAACTCTGATAAATTAGTAAAATACTGTAAATATTGTTTGGATTTTGCACTTTTGGTAAATCTTGTAAGTTGTTGTGAATAATATAGTGCTTAAATTTTCTGATTTTTTGATCCTTGCAAACGAGGGCACTTCCAACACTGACCGTGTAAGTTTATGGAACTTCCTTTTCTAGTGCTCTCATCAAGGGTCTTGGTGTGAATTATTGCTTAAGCGTAAAATTAGTTTGGTTTTGTTATCACTTACCACAAACTTAGCTACTAGGGACTAGCATTTGGCCTTAGGTGAACTGGATTCTTGTTACTAGTACTGGTGGCTCAAGTGCTGTTTTGATGAAGTTTTCATCATCATATGGAATTTGGGGGAAAACTGAGGGTAATTGGCTATATCAAGCTCTCAGATATTCTTTGTTTGTGCATTGACTAAAGAAAGAAATTGGGATTTCACTACCCTCATATGAGACTTGGTTCATAAAGCTTAGGTGATGCTGTTATGGTTACCAGTTCAGGCAATTCAACTGATTTATATGATCAATCTTATAACCTGGAAGTTCCTCATGAATGTGATAAGTTGTGTCAATTTCTGTTTGCACTTTGCTTAAATTTTTCTTTGTGGTAGACTTACAAGTTTTGTAGCTAGTGGCAAGTAACTTAATTTCACTTGATGCTAATTAGTTGCTAGGGGACCAAAGAGGACACATAACACTTCTACCTATTTGCCTACTTGCTGATTACTTTACTTGTTTGAACACCTAATTGGTTCCCATTTGGAAGATTATGCTTTTAAGTTTTAAAGCATCTGTATACTCGTGCTCCTGGGCATAAATTGCTTAACGCATTAGGGGTGAATGCCCCTTGATTACTCAACAATTTGTTCTGGTGGGTGGGGTCAATTGCTTATAGGTTTTACTATTTAGAGGCAAGTCCAAAGGGCTCTTCTTTAAAAAGTTCCTTATGTTGTGGAAAAAAGGAATAATTTTGCCTCTTGCTAAATCATTTGAGCAGTCTAGTTGAAAATGTATGATTGTTTCATCAACAATATAAAGGGACTTTATGTCTTTTATTTTGATGTCGGAGTTTTCTTTCTTTTCCTTTCCCTTTAAATCCTTAGTTTACATTAGTGTCAAATTTTGAAGACAAAGTAGGATTTGTGAATGTTTGAGTCTTTGTGCATGTTTGTTTCTGCTATCACTTCCAATCTACATCTTAGTTCTTTATATAAAATAGAATGCTTGATGTATATATATAAAATTCTGATTTTTGTTTTTGAACTCACTATCTTTGTGGAGGCTGCCAAACTTTGCTGTGAGGATTAAGATTTTCTGTTCAGTGTCATTACTCTTATTCACACTTTATTCTTTCAATGATTTCTATTAACTTATAAGATGGTATAAAAAAGACCATTTCATGAATTCCCATACACATTCTTCTATCTTCCTGTTAAAAAGTGAGCATTCAGTCAAGACCTTCAAGTTCATGCCTGTATAACCTGTGGGGACTGCTTCCTAGTTTTTGGTGTCAGCCATGGTTTTGTTAAAGGGAGATTGGTTTGTGATAATTTGTTGTAGCACGACTTGGTTCAAAAAATTAGATAGACTAGGAAGGTGAAAACTGGAAACTTGGTTTGTAGCTTTTAATGTTGATATGAGTAGAGCTTATGATTGACTTAGCTAATACTTATCAAAAAAAAAATGATTGACTTAGCTAGGACTTCATTTTGGCTGTGCTGGAAAAATTGAATTGTAGTTGTCATTAAATCAACTTCATTTAGCAGTGCATCTGTATAGTTTCTTATCAGATTCCATTGAATGGTTCACTGGTTAAAATTCTTTTCCCTCAATGTGGCTTAAGGTAAGGGGTCCGCTTTCACCTTTATCCTTTGTCTCTAGCCTTATTGGAGTGACAATTTTGAGTTATTATTAAAGTAGTATGGATTGCAAGAAATCTGGACCCAATTTCTCATCTCATGTTTGCAGATGATTGCATTGTTTTTGTGAGGCACTAATGATATGCAAGATAATGTTTTGAAAAGTTAGTGGTATAGTGACCTTTCTGGAAAGATTGTAATTTTGACAAATCTGAGTTGTTTTTCAGTCCTAACACTCCTGAGCAGGGTATAAACCCTGTGTTAGCTCTTTTTAAGGTGAAAAAAGTTGATGGACTTTGTAAGTATTTGGGTCTAACTTAGATATGGGTCAGAAAAAGACATAATTTTTTTATTTTTTTTATTTTTATTTATTTTTATAATATAGACTTGGTATTGATCAAACATTAGATCTGAACCTATAATGTTTGATATGGCACTATTCTATAAATTCTTATTATTGTTGATTGATTAATTTAGTTAAGTGGCTTTATCTCTTGGATAAGTAGCTTATCCAGGTTGTGGTCGCTGCTGTTGGTTATATTGAGGTGATAGTGGACTAGGTAGCATGTATACATGAAATTGTTTATCTTCATTTCGAAATTTCTTTAATATAGTCATTTATTAATGATATTAAAAAAGTGGTCAGTGTTGGCTGTCAACTTTCAGCAATCTTATTTATCAGGTTAAGTCCATGTATCTTGCCACTTATATATAGATAGATGTGCTCAACTGTTTCTTTGCTAGCAATTTTATGGTGACCTCTTTTACCTTCATGTTTTTACACACGTACTAAATGTTTCTCATTGTATTATTTATTTAAAGTTTTTCTCATTTTGTCAACTGTAATCTATTCTGTTTATGCTAAAGATTTTGGCCAAAAGCCTTATAGTTTAACTGTTATTTCTTAATATTTCCAATGGAAACATTCATAGTTTAAATCCCCCTCCCCCATTATAGTTATTAAATCTTCAAAAATGGCTTTTCTTGTACATTTTAAATATTCTACTGCGTTATATGCTTATCTTCCTACCAAAAAAACATTCCCATAAATGTTCGATGAGAAAGCAGCTCACCAGCCTGTATTGCTTGATTTAGGGGTTAAGAAATAAGAATTGAAAATGACATTGAACTGTTTGTACTCCTCTTCTGGAACTATTTTGCTATATTTCCTTGGCATGATTTGCATATTTTTTAGACCCAATTAGTTATGCTTAGAATAGATGTATTGTTTTGTTGGCTTCATTTCATTCCATTGTTTTTCTCTCTCTTAATACGAGTGATTGGGTTAGTATTTCTATTACACAATGCACAAAGTAGAAGCAAAGGAGTCTTTGATTAATGGCTTGGACTTTTAATGATTTCTGGACACATGTAGATTCTCAAACATTACGACCTTCATCATGAAGAGATTATTTAATGGTAAATATTGTAATGCTTTTGGCATCGAATCACCCACCTGCACTTCATAAAATATTTACTCTAAATGATGATTTGTGAGTCATTCTATGCTGACTGGAGTGAGAGTGGATAAAAGAATATTATTATGGATTATGGATACTGTTTACTCTTCGAAAGTGCGGGGGGTTGGCCTTGATGATAAGGTTTGTGGGGAGCCAGCAAGAAGCAGTGGTTTTGAGGCTAGAGGTTTTTATCTTTTTTTCTACCCTCCTACTTGCTCTTTCCCTTGGAGGTTGGTGTGGCAATCAAAAGTTCCTCCAAGGGTGGCTTTCATTTCATTGTCAGCTTCTGTAGAAAGATTCTTACAACTAATATCCTTTGCAAAAAGGGTATTATTATTCTTGATTGGTGTTACATGTGTAAGAGGTATGAGAAGTTGGTGGATCATCTTCTGCTTCATTGCCCTATAGCTTTTGAGATGTGGTCCTTGGTGTTGTGTTTGTTTGGACTATAGTGGGTTATGCCTCTTAAGGTAATTGAGTTGTTTGAGTCTTGGCAAGGTAAATTACAGGCGACATTGCAATATAGATTTTTGGAGACTTGTGCCGCATTGTTTGATGTGGTGTATTTGGAGTGAAAGGAATGTTAGATGCTTTGAGGGATGCAAACGGTCATTGCTAGAGATTAATTCATTTTTCTTACATACTCTCCTTAATTGGAGTGTGGCTCTGTCGCATTTTTCTTGTTTTTTCTTTCTTATTTTGTTTGATAATTGTAATCTTGGTTCTTGATTTTCGCCCCCACAGTACATCCTCATTGTGCTCGGGTTAGTCTTTGCTTTGATGATTAGTAGAACTGGATAATAGCAACTTCGAAGTTTGGAGGGAGAATAGAAAATAGATGAGTATTTTTCTTTTTACCCCCTCCTTTCTTTGTGTTGCTATTGCAAAAGAGAAAACTTCAAGAAACGAAGAGATACGAACCGTCACCTCCGATCATATTCCAGTTCTTGTCCATTACATAGACAAGAATGGAATAGGGGGGCAATTGACGAATGTGAGTAAATGAGTCGTCCATCAGTATGGACGATTGTAAACACATCTTGATCGTTAGTTGGAAAGACGGAAACAGACACATTAAAAATAGAAATAAACTCCATTAAACCTCTTAAAGATTGGAAACGGTAGGAGAGCCATTGCAATGGCCTTAATGAGCCATCTCGGCGTTACAAACCCTATTCACTGAGAGACTTCACTGCCATCAATGCCATAAATCACTCATGTGCAACGGGTAAACGCATTAACTCAAGGCTAGGCTATATAAAGCTAACAAGCTCAAGTAAAATGGACCAAAAAAAAAAAAAAAAAAAATTATTTGATTACAGAACTTATACTAGAGTTTATTAGACTTAAGCATCGGAGGGTATTTGGCTGGCGCCACCCCGGTGTCCTTTATTTTTATCTCTTGTTTTCTCAACAATTATAAAAACTCGTCCATTGGCACTGACAAGGAGCATACTAACGAGGTTGATTCTAAGCTTCATCAGTTATTATAGAAAAGGTGGACCATACTCCAAGTTCATTCACCTATGAAGCTTTATATGCTATTCAATCCAAAAATCACTAGTAATTGTATCGTGAAGATACTTGAATGATCTTGTAATTTGTTAATGTCATTCTTCTTGTACTTTTGAGCTTAATAAAGAAATAGAATTTATTTAACACATTTTAATTAAGACAAATGACAGTATACCGCCGAGAGAGGTTGCCTGGCGGTCTTGGTATGAATGCGAGAGCACTGGGTCCCATGTTTGAGTCCCAATGGGTGAACTGTGAGATTCTGCCTGCAACTAGCCCAAACTTCTAGCTCTCTCGTGGGGCTAGGGTGAGGTTTGTGGTCACCCCTGACCACAGTCAGTAGCTATGGCTCCATTTAACATTCTCTAGCGGGAGTACCCTTATGGTCACGCCCTCATCCCCCCTTTTGTTTTGCGAAAAAAGACAAATGAGAGTATTAGGATTTTAACATAGTTACTACGCATAAAATGGTCAAAATATCCCATTAAGTGAGCTATCTAATCTCTTTAAAACTTCATCATATTATTAAATGAGCTACTTTAACCTGTGCCCTTAGAACACTCCTTATCAGATCCAATTAACAATACAACTAACCAATGCATGAGAATAAAAATGCTTAACAAATTAACAGTACTAGTTGGCGGCGAAGAGTCTCTAGAGTGAGCAACTCATCCAAAAGTGAGCTTTGGAAGACTTGTAAGAAGATAACACTTAATCAATTAAAGTGGTATCGGTATAGTGCCAACATAAACTTCTCTAAAACTTACGCAAAACTCACAAATACCAAATAAAATATAGAAAACATGAGTTCCCATGGGTTTTCTCTCATACCTTTGGAGTGGTGCTATGTGGTCTTTATATAAAGTTAGTTTCTAATCACCTCCATCTTGATTTTCTGCATTTATAATTATTGAAGTCATGGTATAATGGACGTGATGACAATGATGGAAGGCAGGAATCTCGAGATTTATGCTCATATTTGAAGATGATGGGTTTGTGTAGTGTAGATCATGTCGTTTGGTTTAAATATCACTCCTTTCCATTTGGAGGTATCGTTCTTCCATAGTCCATAGTCATCCTCCCCAAGGTTGGAAGGTTATTGTTGGAGTTTGCAAGATGAAAAAGAATGAATGAACTTAGATGAAGAGAATTTCGTAGCTGAACTAAGGTACTTAGATGAACGATTTACATCACTACTAATTAACAATTCAAACCATACTTGGCTCAACTAAAAAGCATCTTGTCATCAAATAAGGAACTTGAATTCAAATCTCACTTATACTAAAAAAAAAAATTGGTGCCCTGATCTAATCGTAAATAACAATCATTATACAGCGAATGCTAAGAGTTTCAAATCCTATAAACAAAAAAAGAAAGGCCAAAATGTTGTTCCATTTCATTAAGTTTGCATGAATATTGTTTTTTTTTTTTTTTTTGGTCTCTTGACCTTTAAAAAGTTAATTGTTGTCTTAAATTATTCAAACATTATACTTTTTGCCATTTTGTCAATTCTCGTTAACTTTTATTTTGGGTCTAGCAAGGTGACACTATTTTTTCAATATTAAAGAATCTGATAGGTTTGACATGAATCATTACACTTAAAAAGAGAGAAAAAAAAGAAAAAGAAAAAGATACACGTGAGGTGAACTAGTAACAAAATTCAAATTCACAATATAAAATATATTTTTAAAAATTAGGGATGATAAAAAACATTTTTCAATAGTTTCTCAAAAAAAAAAAATCTTAAAATTTTAAGGACAAAGTGACAACCGACAAACATGATACTGCAATATTTTCCAAGGCTTCAAGCACAAAAAAAATAAATTTTTTAAATAAAAATATTAAAAAAAAAACAAAAAATACAAATAAATATTAGAAAAATAATATGTTTACAATATTTTTATAACAAATTCTAAATGGTAAGTTATTACTAATTGTTATTGTTAAGAAAAAAAAAAAAAATTTAAGTGTTAAGTTTAAATTTCACCCCCATAATAATAATACTGTGAAGTTAGCATCTCTCTCTTACAATGGACAAAAACAATATTAAAAAAAAGAAAAAAAAAGAAAAAAAAAGAAAGAAAGGCTTTTTGCGTTTAGTCCAGAGTTCAGTGTCGCCTTCTCTCCACGCTCCTTAACCTTCGTCCCTCGTTGGTTCTCAGATTTCTCTCTTTGAAATCGGGGGCAATGTCAGACAGCAAGAAGTCAATTCGTTGGGGATATTTACCTGATGAAATTCTTACCCATATTTTCACTTTCCTACCTATCAAATCCGTTATCATCTGTACCTCTGTCTCAAAAACCTGGAAATCCCTAATCAAAAACCCGACTTTCATTTCCACCCATCTCCACCACTCCCACAACAAAAATCAGAACCTCTTCCTCTTAAGCGTCTCACGGAATGACAAACAAGTCTACACATTGCATAAAGAAGACGATCCTGATTTCACTGTATACACCAGCTTTGAATCCCCTTTCCATGCTCCTCAGCACCCCCATCACGGTACTTGTAACGGTCTGATATGCCTCTCCTATAGTTTACCCAATCACGCTGAGGAAATCTTTCTCTGGAACCCTTGTGTGAGAAAGTTTCTCCAACTTCCTTATCCCGATGCCACCATCGACACACATGGTGCGTCCTATACGTATTTTGGGTTTGGATTTGATCCAAAAACTAACGATTATAAAGTGGTCAGGATTCTCTCCATATTCGGTAGTCCTTCGGACTTTGTAAAGTCTCGACCCGTGGTCGAGGTTTACTCACTCTTCGCTAGTGAATGGAGAATGCTTAGTGCTTCCGCTTCTCTGCCTCTTATATGCGCTAGAATTAGAAATGGGCCAGCGACATTTGCCAATGGGACACTGCATTGGATTGCTGTCACTAATGATGAAAAACAGTTTGTTTTGGTGTTCGATTTGGGGGACGAGGTCTTCAGCCAAATTCTGCTGCCGGAATTTCCAGGGGAGGTGATCTGGACTCATCTGTCTGTATATGGAAACTCCATTGCTGGGTTTCAAATTACGGTAGGGATTGATCAGAAGCTTCGGATCAATATATGGGTAATGAAAGAGTATGGTGTTGCATCGTCATGGACACCATTTTTTACTGCTGATTTAAATTTCGGAGGGGCCGCGCTAATGCCAATAGGTTTTAGGAGGAATGGGGATGCTGTATTCGTATTTGGTGAAGGAAAACTTGTCTGTTGGAATCCTGAGAGCAAAGAGTTTAAGGATCTTAGGATGATTGGAGATCACAATCCTTTTATTGATTCTTACATTGAGAGTCTAGTTTTGCTTGACAAGGCCGCCAACGTTGCTGTTACATACTAACGAGAATAGGTAAGATGCATTTCATGTTTATTTTTTTAATGGTTTTTCATTTTGTTCTTTATACATACATTAGATATGAATATGATACTGTTTTATAAATTCTCATTATTGTTGATTCATTACCTTAATCAAGTGACTTTGTCTTTACAATAAATAGCTTATCAAGGTTGTGGTCATTGTCGGTTATATTGAGGTGATTGTTGAGTCCATAGCATATATACTTAAAATTGTTTATCCTCAATTCAAATTTTGTTTAATTTAATATTTTATTACTTAAAAAAGAAAGTGTTCAGCGTTGCTTATCAACTTTGAGCAAGCTTATTGATCAAGCCAAGTTCATGTTTCCTGCCACTTATAATCTACAAAGTATAGATAGATGTGCTCAATTGTTTCTTTGCTGACAATGTTATGGCGACCTCTTTTAATTCCTTGTTTTCACACTTATACTAAATGTTCTTCATGTTCTCCTTGTATTAATTATTCAAAAAGTTTCTCATTTTGTCAAATGTAATCTGTTTAATCAAAAGATTTTGCTTGTACATTTTAATTCTTTTATTGCCTTAAATGCCTATCTTCTTACTGAAAATCAATGAGAAAGCAGGTCTCTAGCTGGTATTGCTTGCTTTGTGTGATTAAGAAATAAGAACTGGAAATGACCTGTTCATACCTCCCAAATCTATTTTGTTATCTTTCCTTCCGTAGCATGATTTGCATCATTATTTTTACTCCCAATGAAGTAGTTATGCTTAGGTGTATTGTTTTGTTGACTCCATTTCATACCATTGTTTTTCTTTTCTCCCTCTTAATCTTTTGTTGATGAGTTAATATTTTCTATTACACAATATTTTGATTGTGTAATTTTTTTTTTGATCCTTTGTGTTCATCATCGTGAACATAAAGTTTTATAAAGAAATTCTACTTACTTATCAGGAAAAGAAAAATTACACAATTGTATGAAGTAGAAGCCAAAGGCTAACACTAGTGAAAACAATAAAGAGAAAAACTATGTAAATAGAAGACATCAACTTAAAACTACTATGGTTTACCCAACAACTAGTTCTGGTGGGTGGGGTCAATTGCCTATAGGTTTTACTGGCTATAAGGAAGCCCAAAGGACTTCTCTTCTTTAGAAATGTTCCCTGGGTTATCAAAAAGAAAAAAGCATCGGGGGAGTTGTGCCTCTTGCTAAATCATTTGAGTAGCTAGTTGGAAATGTATGAATATGTCATCAACAATATACAGGGACTTTTTGTCCTTCATTTCGTTGTCAGAGTTTTCTTTCTTTTTTCTGATGATAAAAAATAATTACCAGAAGCTAATGTCATAGACTCGTAGGTTGAATCTTGTAACTAACTCTTAAAAAAAAATGAAAAAAAAAAATTCCAATGTCACCTTTGATACACACAGTTTGTTCCATGCGACTATTGGTTTTGGATTTGATCTGAAAACTAATGATTATAAGGTGGTCAGGATTCTCTCCACACTGCGTTGTCGTCGTGACGGCTTTGGAAAGTCTTGACCCGTGGTGGTTGAGGTTTACTCACTCTCCACTGGTGAATGGAGAATGCTTAGTGCTTCTGCTTGTCTGCCTCCTATGTGCGGTATACTTATTCATGGACCACAGGCATTTGCCAATGGGGCACTACATTTGATTGCTGTCACTAATGATAAAAAACTGTTTGTTTTGGTGTTCGATTTGGGGGATGACGTCTTCTGCCAAATTCTGCTGCTGGAACTTCCAGGGAAGATGGTGTGGATTCGTGTTTCCGTATATGGAAATTCTATTGCTGGATTTCAAAAAAGGGTAAGGGGTGGTAAGCTCAATATATGGGTGATGAAAAAGTATGGTGTTGCATCATCGTGGACACAATTTACACATCAATATCTGAAATTGGGATTGGCCAAACAATGTCCAATTGGCGTTAGTAGGAATGGTGAGGTTGTATTGCGAAATGATAGAGGAGGGCTTGTCTCGTGGAATGCAGATACCCAAATGATTAAGGATATTGAAATTGACGGATTTTGTTGTACTCTTGCGGGTTCTTATGTTGAGAGTCTAGTTTTACTTGATATAGCCTCCAATAGTGTAGTTACATATTGATTGAAAATGGAAAATCAGTAAGACTCATTTCATGCTTATTATAGTTTTTCTTCAGGATAGATATCTTATCAAGGTTGTGGTCACTCTCAATTATATTGAGATGATAGTTTAGTGCATATCATGTATACTTAAAATTGTTTGTCCCCATTTCAATATTTCTTTAATATAATCATTTATTACTTAAAAAAAAATGGACTTATAGTTCTTAAATTCTTGTAAGACCTTGTGCAATCATGGTTGGTGATGAGCTCCAAATGAGTAATAGACATTAACTCAGCAAAAGAAAAGATTCAACAAAGCTCTTTGATGGTGTATAGTTTGTTAGTACTGAATTAGCTTATTCTGTCAAAATGGCTTGTAGTTGTTTTATGCTAAACTCCTTTTGTGGCTTCACCATTGTTATATTTTCTAAGATTTGCAGTTTGGTTTCAGTGTATTTATAGAAATGATTAAGCATTTAATTTTGTCTGCCATGCTTGCATTGCGATGAAGATGCTTGCCAATGTAGTGTGTGTAAACAAGGATATACTGCCTAGTTCTGTTAAATATCTTTTTGCTCAATCAACTAGATACTTGTCATACCTGTCTAATGGGTTTAAAGGTCTGTGGTTGGAAAATTTCAGATTACATTATTACCATCTAATTAGGGTTTTGTTGGGATACATTTTAAAATAGTAGCGTATGTTCTTTAATTTTATTTTCCTGATTGTGTGTCATCCATAAAATTTGAATTCAATCTTTGATATCCTACAATGATGACAAGTTTAAGAGAAAACCAAATGGAGTTGATGATTGATCATGCAGACCTCTGTTGAAACATTGAAGTGAAGATCATATTTTATGCACATGAAACGTAGACTAGAGATTCATAGGGCTTTCTTTGTTTTGGGACTACATCAATACAATTCCTAGGGGAGGGAGAAGCCCCTAACTCAGTGAGTTCGAATGGGGGAATTCTACTCTTTGTTAAAAATAATAATGGTAACTACAAACTGCATTAGATGGTTCTAGACTTTTAGTGGCGAGCCTAGGAGCGTGGTCTTTTGACCAAATAGGGAATTAAAGTGATTGCGAGCATAAGTCTAAGAGAATTGAGACAAGGCTCTGGTGTGTGTGTGCACATGGCTTTATTTTACCGTTTGTGTTAACAATAAGCAATGAAGAAAATCTCAAAATCAGACTTTTTTTTTTATTCATTATTTTATGTTATGCAAAGTTGAAATGACATATTGGAATTTTAATGAATGATGCTTAATTTTTATTTTATGTGTGAAACTCATGATTATGATATCTTTGTATTATCATTAACCTAAGCATATGGCTCTATAAATGAGTGCTTCGGCCTGTAAGTCTTTAATTAGTAATTAGGTATTTGCAAAATTACATGCATTTTCAGTCCTTATTGGACGTGGGAATGGGATTAAGCCTATTCTTTTTACCTTGGTTGTAACATTTGTACGCGTATATAAGTTTTTTTTCTGCTCCAGAAGGCTCTATTCTTTTAATTTTGTAGATGCTTATGTTGAGTCTTGTCTTGCCCTGCCAACGGTGCAATTACATACTAAGGAAAATAGGTAAGATGCATTTCCTGCTTCTTTTTTTTATTTTAAAATTTGTATTTTCATTTTATTCTTATATGTACTTGGAATTGATTATACATTAGATATGAATCTATACTGTTCAATATGGCACTATTCTATAAATTCTTATTATTACTAATTGATTACCTTAGTTAAGTGGCTTTATGAGGATAGGTAGCCTATCTAGGTTGTGGTTGTTGTCGGTTATATTGAGGTGATGGTTGACTATGTAGCATGTATACATAAAATTGTTCATCTTCATTTTAAAATTTCTTTAATATAATCATTTATTACTGATAGTAGAAAAGTGGTCAGTGTTGACTGTCAACTTTGAGTAATCTTATTTATCAAGCAAATTTCATGTTTCTTGCCACTTTTAATTTACAATGTATGGATCGATGTGCTAAAAGTTTTTATTTATGGTAATTTTATAGTGACCTTTTTTGATTTTATTATTTCATGATCATGAATAATGACTTAAGCACTTGGAAAAATTCATTACTTCTTGTTTGAATTTCTAGGAATGGTTTTAACCTCTTTGTTTATATGATATAAATTGTATCTTGTCGATTATAGATAAGTGGAAAACTTTTTACCAATATTACATTTTTCTACCCACATTGGATCAAGCCCACAATCCGGGCAATGTTTTGGAATGGATGAGGTCATCCATGGTGAAGGTGCCTTGAAATTCTATGTAACTCTATGAACTAAGGATGATAAAGCTGGATTACTCAAGATTGAGGAAAATTTCTACATGATGCAAGAATATCTTCACTCTTTAGTTCTTTTAAAAAAAAAAAAAAAAAAAAAAAAAAAAAAAAAAAAAAAAAAAAACCTTCACTTTTAGCTAAAGTGGCCTTGAGGGTAAGTAGAAATAGCCCATGACAAACATTTCATTCTTGGTTCATTTTGTTTAGTCCCCACTGGCTTCTGTTTTGGTTTTTAGAAATACTTATGGGGTATCTTTTTAATATTTGTAAGTTTTAAGAGTAAATGTAAGCCACGGTTTTCCAAAATGGCAATTTATGTTTATGCTAATTTATACTCATGTTTGCATGTTAGAATTGTGTAGTTTGTGTCCAATACATTGCAGTTTTTTGTGTGCAACTCTGATAAATTAGTAAAATACTGTAAATATTGTTTGGATTTTGCACTTTTGGTAAATCTTGTAAGTTGTTATGAATAATATAGTGCTTAAATTTTCTGATTTTTTGATCCTTGCTAACGAGGGCACTTCCAACACTGGCCGTGTAAGTTTATGGAATTTCCTTTTCTAGTGCTCTAATCAAAGGTTTTGGTGTAAATTATTGCTTAAGCATAAATTAGTTTGGTTTTGTTATCACTTACCACAAACTTAGCTATTGGGGACTAGATTTGGCCTTAGGTGAACTGGATTCTTGTTACTAGTACTAGTGGCTCAGGTGCCGTTTTGATGAAGTTTTCATCATCATATGGAATTTGGGTGAAAACTGAGGGTAATTGGCAATATCAAGCTCTCAGATATTCTTTGTTTTCGCATTGACTAAAGAAAGAAATTGGCATTTTGCTATCCTCATATGAGACTTGGTTCATAAAGATCGGGCGATGCTGTTATGGTTACCAGTTCAGGCAATTGAACTGAATTTATGATCAATCTTATAACCTGGAAGTTCCTCATGAATGTGATAAGTTGTGTCAATTTCTGTTTGCACTTTGCTTAGATTTTTCTTTGTGGACTTACAAGTTTTGTAGCTAGTGGCAAATAACTTAATTTCACTCGATGCTAATTAGTTGCTAGGGCACCAAGGAGGACACATAACACTTATACCTATTTGCCTCCTTGCTGATTTCTTCACTTGTTTGAACACTTAATTGGTTCCCATTTGGAAGATTATGCTTTTAAAGCATCTGTATACTCGTGCTCCTGGGCATGAGTATAAATTGCTTAATGCATTAGGGGTGAAGGCCCCTTGATTACTCAACAATTGGTTCTGGTGGGTGGGGTCAATTGCTTGTAGGTTTTACTGGGTAGAGGCAAGTCCAAAGGGCTCTTCTTTAAAAAGTTCCATATGTTGCGGAAAAAAAGGAATTAGTAGAATTTTGCCTCTTGCTAAATCATTTGAGCAGTCTAGTTGAAAATGTATGATTATTTCATCAACAATATGAAGGGACTTTATGTCTTTTATTTTGATGACACAGTTTTCTTTCTTTTCCTTTCCCTTTAAATCTTTAGTTTACATTAGTATCAAATTTTGAAGATAAAGTAAGATTCGTGAATGTTTGAGTCTTTGTGCATGTTTGTTTGTGCTATCACTTCCAATCTACATCTTAGTGCTTTATATCAAATAGAATGCTTGATATATATATATATATATAATTCTGATTTTTGTTTTTTAACACACTATCTCTGTGGAGGCTGCCAAACTTTGCTGTGAGGATTAAGATTTTCTGTTCCGTGTCATTACTCTTATTCACACTTTATTCTTTCAATGATTTCTATTAACTGTATAAGATGGTATACAAAAGACCATTTCATGAGTTCCCATGCACGTTCTTCTATCTTCCAGTTAAAAAGTTAGCATTCAGTCATTACCTTCAAGTTCATACCTGTATAACCTGTGGGGACTGCTACCTAGATTTTGGTGTCGGCCATGGTTTTGTTAAAGGGAGATTGGTTTGTGATAATTTGTTGTAAGCACGACTTGATTCAAAAAATTAGATAGACTAAGAAGGTGAAAACTGAAAACTTGGTTTTTAGCTCTTAAAAGTTGATATGAATAGAGCTTATGATTGACTTAGCTAGGACTTCGTTTTGGCTGTGATGGGAAAATTGGATTGTAGTTGTCATTAAATCAACTTGATTTAGCAGTGCATCTGCACAGTTTCTTATCAGATTCCATTGAATGGTTCACTGGTTAAAATTCTTTTCCCTCAATGTGGCTTATGGTAAGGGGTCCGCTTTCACCTTTATCCTTTGTCTCTGGCCTTATTGGAGTGACAATTTCTAGGTATTATTAAAGGAGTATGGATTGCAAGAAATCTGGACCCAATTTCTCATCTCATGTTTGCAGATGATTGCATTGTTTTTGTGAGGCACTAATGATATGCAAGATAACGTTTTGAAAAGTTACTGGTATTGTGACATTTCTGGAAAGATTGTAATTTTGACAAATCTGAGGTGTTTTTCAGTCCTAACATTCCTGAGCAGGGTATAAACCCTGTGTTAGCTCTTTTTAAGGTGAAAAAAGTTGATGGGCTTGGTAAGTATTTGGGTCTAACTTAGATTTGGGTCAGAAAAAGAAATCATTTCCATTTTGTTCTTTATATAGACTTGGTATTGATCATACATTAGATCTGAACCTATAATGTTTTTTTTTTTTTTTTTTTTTTGAGCTTTGAACCTATAATGTTTGATATGGCACTATTCTATAAATTCTTATTATTGCTGATTGATTACTTTAGTTAAGTGGCTTTATCTCTAGGATAAGTAGCTTATCCAGGTTGTGATCGCTGCTGTCGGTTATATTGAGGTGATAGTGGACTACGTAGCATGAAATTGTTTATCTTCATTTCGAATTTTCTTTAATATAGTCATTTATTAATGATATTAAAAAAGTGGTCAGTGTTGGCTGTCAACTTTCAGCAATCTTATTTATCAGGCCAAGTACATGTTTCCTGCCACTTATATATAGATAGATGTGCTCAACTGTTTCTTTGCTAGCAATTTTATGGTGACCTCTTTTACCTTCATGTTTTTACACACATACTAAATGTTTCTCATTGTATTATTTATTTAAAAAATTTCTCATTTTGTCAACTGTAATCTATTCTGTTTATGCTAAACATTTTGGCCAAGAGCCTTATAGTTTAACTATTATTTCTTAATATTTTCAATGGAAACATTCATAGTTTAAATCCCCCTCCTTCATTATAATTATTAAATTATCAAAAATGGCTTTTCTTGTACATTTTAGATATTCTATTGCCTTATATGCTTATCTTCCTTCCCAAAAAAAATTCCCATAAATGTTCAATGAGAAAGCAGCTCACTAGCCAGTATTGCTTGATTTGGTGGTTAAGAAATAAGAATTGAAAATGACATTGACCTGTTTATACTCCTCTTCTGGAACTATTTTGCTATATTTCCTTATCATGATTTGCATATTTTTTAGACCCAATTAGTTATGCTTAGAATAGATGTATTGTTTTGTTGGCTTCATTTCATTCCATTGTTTTTCTCTCTCTTAATACCAGTGATTGGGTTAGTATTTTCTATTACACAATGCACAAAGTAGAAGCAAAGGAGTCTTTGATTAATGGCTTGGGCTTTTAATGATTTCTGGACACGTTGATTCTCAAAAATTACGACCCTCCTCATGAAGAGATTATTTAATGGTAAAAATTGTAACGCTTTTGGCATCGAATCACACACCTGCACTTCATAAAATATTTACTCGAAGTGATGAGTCATTTTACGATGACTGGAATGAGAGTGGATAAAAGAATATTATTAGGGATTATTGATACTGTTTACTCTTCGAAAGTGCCCTGATGATAAGGTTTGTGGGAAGCCAGCAAGAAGTAAAAGTTTTGAGGCTAGAGCTTTTTATCTTTTTTTTTACCCTCCTACTTGCTCTTTCCCTTGGAGGTTGGTGTGGCAATTGAAGGTTCCTCCAAGGGTGGCCTTCATTTCTTGGTCAACTTCTTTAGAAAGATTCTTACAACTGATAACCCTTGCAAAAAGGGTATTATTGTTCTTGATTGGTGTTACATGTGTAAGAGGTGTGAGGAGTTGGTGGATCATCTTTTGCTTCATTGCCCTATAGCTTTTGAGATGTGGTCCTTGGCGTTGTGTTTGTTTGGACTTTAGTGGGTTATGCCTCTTAAGGTAATTGAGTTGTTTGAGTCTTGGCAAGGTAAATTGCAGGCGACATTGCAATATAGATTTTTGCGGTGCTTCAGGCGGCGCAATCTCACTAGTGCTGGGGTGTGACGAGACCAGAGAGGACTATGGGGTTAGGGGCGGTGGTGAGATCAATGCTTCAGCTTCTGATGCGATCTCTTCTTGCTCTCTCTCTCTCTCTCTCTCTCTCTCTCTCTCTCTCTCTCTCTCTCTCTCTCAGGTAGGCAGAAAATGGGTGTAATTAGTTTGAAGGTAAAATAGAAGTGGAATTGATTTTACCACGAAAGGCTTGATATTTTACGTTCAACGGAAATCATTTTCCGTTTGACTGAATTTTCCGGCTGTTCCCAAACACGCCCCGTGGTGTAAAATATATTCCGGATTCCTTTTACTGCCGAAACAAATGCAGCCGTAAGGTAATTGAGTTGTTTGAGTTTTGGCAAGGTAAGTTGCAGGCGACATTGCAATATAGATTTTTGGAGACTTGTGCGGCATTGTTTGATGTGGTGTATTTGGAGTGAAAGGAATGCTAGATGCTTTGAGGGATGCGAACGGTCATTGCTAGAGATTAATTCATTTTTCTTACATACTGTCCTTAGTTGGAGAGTGGCTTTGTCACATTTTTCTTGTTTTTCCTTTCTTGTTTTGTTTGATAATTGCAATCTTGGTTCTTGATTTTTGCCCTCATAGTACATCCTCATTGTGCTCGGGTTGGCTATTTTTTATTAATAAAATTTTTCTTTAACTATAAAAAAAATATTATTATGGATTAATTTCATTGGTGTTTGCCAGTCAACTGAATCTAAACAGTCTCTGCTTTGATGATTAACAGAACTAGATAATAGCAACTTCGGAGTTGGGTGGGAGAATAGAAAATAGAGGAGTTTTTTTCTTTTTACCCCCTCCTTTTTTTTTTTTGTTGCTACTGCAACTTTGGGAAGCAGAATTGCCTCACTGCTTTAAGCTTCTTCTTCAAGGTTTTAAAATTTCAAATTGGAAGTACACGTGCTGTCTTTCATTTATGCTCAAAGATCAGGAAACACAATCATGCTTTATGCCCTCCCATTCTTGTAAACACTCTCATGAAGCTCTCTAGCCCTCTATTCTATTCTGTCCAAACATGATATATTACAGTTGCTTAAGCCATTCTATTCTAGCTACTTTTTTTAATAAACTCTTTAACATTTTAAACCAATCTAGTACCATCTACATATTACCTGCAGGTTTGACACTTAAAACTGAAAACCTGGCTACATAATACCTTGGAGATATCACAACCCATAGACAAGTGATACACCCTTATCATATTTGTCTATCTCTAGTGAGGAGCCTAGACAGTCACCAAGTTACATAACAGTCTATATATATAAAGCCAAAGTCGAGAGAAGAGTCGTTTAGATTTCAATTGTGAGCTAATTTTGTGCCATGTTTTCACTTAAGTTTTTCATTCTTTGCACCAAATGAGTTAAGAAATGCAAAATACTAAGAGTCCAATATTAATTAATTATAATAAAAAAAATTAAGCATATATCTACTCAACAAAAATCACCACACGTTCTATCTTATTAAAAATTAGAATAAAAATGATTATAAGTAGTATTAAACTTAGGTAGGAATTTGATTAATTAAATATATTTTTATGATAAAAATGTGTTAGTTTTAAATGCATGATACAAGCTAGTACTTGGTAATAGACTAAGCATGCCATATAAGATCTCATACCAACCCATCAAATGCAATGTGTCCAATTGCAGTCCATGTTTCTACTTGCAGACCTCCTGACTTTCTAGGTTTCCAAATAATTATGCATAAAGTTTACTTGAAAAAAAAATTGCATGTTTAGCCCTTCTTTAAATTATAAAAAAAAAAAAAAAAAAAACCATTTATCTAAACCATATTCATAGTTGAGCTCCAAATCACAATGTTTCTTGCTCTTGTGGTTGGCAAAGACCAATCTTCTCCTCGAATGATGCAGAGTAGGTTTTGAATTCCGTTTCAAAGACCATTGTGGATTGACAATTGGAACGGAATATTCCGAAATCGGTGTGTTTCGGTGCACCATTTCGGAATTAAGCACTGGATATATATACACACACATGTACATATTTATATATTTATAACTTCATGTATCATTATGTCTAATTAACCAAAAAAAAATTTTAAATATGATATGGGAATAAAATGAGTCAAATGATAAATTTTAGCCTTTAATGTGTAAAAAAATTTAGCGCAATTTGGAATAGGTTGGAATTTAGATTTTAGAGACCGGAATTCATTCGGAACACCGACATAGTTTGGAACAACTCGGAATTTAGGCCAAAACAGAATAAAGGGGTAAGTGCACTAGATTAAGCATCGGAATGGCTGGAATGGAACGGAATTTAAAACATAGATGCAGAAACCTATGCATGTTGAGGTGTTGCAGGTTCACTCACCCCTTAAAGACCATAAGTTTGCAATATTGGTACCTCAAGGTAGTGAACATCTTTTTAGCTTTGTGTTTTATCATAATTGATAACATTCTGAACAAGGAATCATAAGTTCATAAGAGTGATTCAGTTTCTAGCAATGAATATTATGATAATTTATGATTGTTGCATAGCAAGAAATTGTGGCTCAGTTTATGCTTTTTGCATCTATTTTTCTTGTTATAGATAATGCTAACTTTTGCCTCGTTTCTTTTACTTTTCCTTCATTTAAATAGTTTTTTCTCTACTATATGAATTTTCCTGGTTCGGAAGCAATGATAGGCTGTAGGCATGACAAGCCTTTCCTTATAGAAACCCCTCTCATCTCACATCTATGTGGAGAAGGTGGCACACAATCAAAAATCCTAACGCAACTTCCAAAAAAAATATCTACCAAGAAGCTAAGCTAACAACTTTATCTTTGTAATTTGTAATACTGAAAATCATTCCATCTTATAATGTGCAAATGTTCTTAGTCTGTTATTTAGGTCAAAGTTATCTTTTAGAGGATGGTTAAAGATTTCTCCTAAGCAATTTGAGAAAGTAGGCATTAGTGTTATGAATGAAAATAATACATTGAGTGATCAATTATTGTTGAGGAAGGGATAGCACCCTACAATTAAGGCACATTGAACACACAGGTGTGTATGTCTATATATATATATATATATATATAGAGAGAGAGAGAGAGAGAGAGAGAGAGAGAGAGAGAGAGAGAGAGAGAGAGAGAGAGAGATACCAACTTTAACCACTAGTTAGGGATGCATCACTTAGAGCATGTTAACGAATGATACCAACGTTAACTTTTACGGTGTTTTTTGGTTGTTTAGTTGGCTTTGGCTTTACTTTCAAATGTTTTGTTTTGATTGTAAAGAACAATTGATTTCATATATTCATATTGTATTTATGTTCTTTGTTTCACCATGAATTGTGTGTAATTTCAACTCTCTTATTTTCTTTAGGAACACTATGTCTTCTCTTAGTAATTGCCCTTTGTTAAATAGCAATATATTTTCTTATTATATAATTCTTAGCATGAGAATATGCTTTTAGATCATTTACCTTTGTCCTCAACCCCCTTGGTGCACATGTTTGTGTGACTTGGAATACTTAATACATAAATCCCCCAAAACCACAAAATATTGGCATAGGTTTTTTTAAATTATATATATATATATATATATATACATGGTTACTACACTAATTAGTGTTATTTTATCAATTAGTAAGTTGCCCGTGTGGTACATAAATAATATTGTAATGTATTATGAAAGATGATTTTGGAGAATGTTATACATATATTATGACATAATTGTTATAGAATTTTGTTAGTAATAAATTTATCATAAGAAGTAACAATTATAAATTGAACATACATATCCATTATAATTATACAGTTCAAGTACTGAGAAATAAAATAATAACTTTGGAGGAATATTGTAAAATAGAAGTTAATATAGAATGTGTCTTTCTCTTTCTTCATAATTCTAAAACAAAATACACTTATGACTTTTCTATATCTACATTCCAAATACCCACAGTCAATCACAGCATTTACAAAACCCATAAATCAAAAATGTTTTTCAATAAAGTTTAAACATATATTTATGTTTTTAAAAAATAGTTTATTACATTCATTGAATATTAATAAATAATTAAATTCAATTTAATAGTTTTAGGGATCTAATTCAAAATTATAAGGTGCGGAATATGTGAAAATAGAATTTTAATTCAAAATGAAACTTATTTTTAAAAATATTGATGAATTCTCTACCCTCTATCTATGTGTATCACAACCCTGGCTATGCCAGTTAATTTTTTTGATATAAACCCTAGAGAGTCTCAATTGCAGCTATGTGGGTTTTCTTAGAATTTGCTTTGTGGATTTTATCATACATTTTTTGCAGTTCTAAACACATTAGAATTTGATGTATTTTCTTTGGTATTTTTCATTAATATTTAATGTGATATGTTGGTAATGTTTTTCGTTAATGTGTAAACATATATTTATGTTTTTTTTTTAAAATTTATTTATAAACAGTTTATTACATTCATTAAAGATTAATAAATAATTTAAATTCAATATTTTTAAACATATATTTATGTTTAAAAATATTGATAAATTCTCTACCCTCTATCTATGTATATCACAACCCTGGCTATGCCAGTTAATTTTTTTGATATAAACCCTAGAGAGTCTCAATTGCAGCTATGTGGCATTATTGGTGCTACAACATATAGTACTACATTAGTTGCATATTCTGTTATTAGCAAATTTATGTTTTCTTAGAATTTGCTTTGTGGATTTTATCAGACCCTTTTTGCAGTTCTAAACACATTAGAATTTGATGTATTTTCTTTGGTTTTTTTCATTAATATTTAATGTGATATGTTGGTAATGTTTTTCGGTAATGTGTAAACATATATTTATGTTTTTTTTTTTTTTTTTTTAAATTTATAAACAGTTTATTACATTCATTGAAGATTAATAAATAATTAAATTCAAGTTAATATTTTTAGGGATCTAACTCAAAATTTTAAGTATTATACCTTGTAATATGTTACTCTTTTTTTTTTTAGGGGGTTGTTTTCTATCAAAAAACAAAAAACACAAAAACAATAATATATGAGGTATAAATCCCCATCCTATTCCTCTAATTATTGAATTATAAAATAAGTAGAAATAAAATACTCATTTTTCAATGCCACCTTATACCATCTGTGTAGTGTATTTGTGCAAACTCAAATAGAAAATGATATGAAGATATTCCAGGATATAACTCCAACATGTTGAAATCCTACAACAACAGAAAACAAATCTCATAATGGATAATGTCTACCCTTGCTCCAACAATGTGAGATAAATTTACTGTGATACTAACATACAAGTCTTTTTTGAAAGCAAATTTCTTAAATGCTATTGAAAGATTCTTGAACATACTTTGACCACTGCTTGAAACTAGAATTAGTTGCTGTAAGTAGCTTTTTCATTTCTTCAAACTCGACCAACATCTTACATACGAGTAGGAAATTTTTTTAGATTGAATGCCTGCTCTGGGTTGTCCTGTTGACATTAGAAAAATTTTATAATTAAGTTGAAATCCTGTAAATGTTTTCAAAGTGATTCCATCACTCCTTAGAAAGAATAATCTCACAAATGAGAACAACTAATTATTTAAAATTTAATTAGACAACATATTTATTCTATTCACATTCAATCTTTATCTAAATAAGGAAATGTAGTACCAACTTTTCGGGAGTAAAATCTCAGAATCTCATACCTTTGCCTGTTTCAGACCGGTCTTTTATATAGGGAACCTTGGGACAGTTACTTGGTTTAGTAACCTCTCCAAGATTTATGGAATAACTGGTTTTACAGAGATAACTTCCTCAACGGCTATAGGAGTAGTAACCGCTGATGGAAGTTACATACTTAAGAGAAATTGCTGGCGATGAACATGGGTAGATTAACCACTCTAGAATTTTGTGAAGTGTTACACGGTTGTCCATGTGACTTGCGCATGGACGACTCTTTGTATATAAATTGATGTAGTGTGGTCGTCCATGAGCTTACCATGTGGACTACCCTTCTGTCCTGATTGGAACACACCATCAGTTGGCGCCGTCTGTAGGGAGCGTGAGTTGTTTTACGATTTGGCTTTCTGCGACAAAAGGTTGAATGGTTCGGACTAGGTCAAGGGCTATAAGCCCAGGCCATCAGGGACGCAGAGACGCTTCAAGCAACCCCCATCGTGATCGCCAATCCGCACCAACCATGTAGACGCCTTCTGTCCAGCATGTTCACTCTATGGTAGCCGCAATGGCAGAATTAACTCGCTAGAACCAGGAACTAAGAAGGGAGATCAATCTAAGAAGGCAGACACACGAAGAACAGGAAAGGCAAATTCGTGAGCAAGAAGATGGAGACAATGCCGAAATTGGAAGTCAATCTAAAGGCACCACTTCATGAAGGGTGCCACATTTAGAGAAGGAAATGGGTCAGATGAAGAAAGTGATGGAAGAGATGAAAGAGAACCTAAGAAGGGCTAATCCAGTAGAAGATTTGGTCCACAGAACCGATTCCCCCTTTACGGCTTCCATCAACGGTCACCCTCTACCACCTAAGTTCAAATTGCCTTCCCTGGATTCATACGATGGGGCGCGAAATCCTTTTGATCATATAGCAACCTTTAAGACCACTATGCATCTTCAAGGAGTTCCTGACGAAATAATGTGTAAAGCCTTCCCTACCACCCTCAAGGGGCCAGCGCGAGTGTGGTTCAGTAAGATACCTCCAAACACAATCGGTTCTTTTGAAGAATTGAGTAAGTTGTTTGTCAACAACTTCATTGGAGGACAAAGGCACAAACGCTCCTCGTCCAGCCTGTTGACTATAGAGTAAGGAAAGAATGAAAGTCTGCGGTACTTCATCACTCGTTTCAACAGGGAGGCCTTAACAGTAGATGAGGTGGACGACAAGCTATTATTGGCAGCCTTCCACAATGGGGTTAACTCAGACTTGTTCATTCATAAGCTGTATGAGAAAGAGCCTCAGTCCATGGCAGAGCTCGTCCATTCAGCCCAGAACTTTATGAATGCAGAAGACACAATCATAGCTAAGAAGAGGAAGAGAGCTGAAGCAAACCCCACCTGTCACTCAGACCAAGGGCCTCGTCCAAAGAAGGAACGAATGGAAGACAAGAAAGAACGAGATAGAGATAGCAGGAAGGCAGGCCCTTCAGCGAGGAATCAGAATTACACACCCTTAACACTGTGTTTAGTTGGGGTGATTTTAGAGGGGATGGAAAACATAGAGCGGAAAACTGAGTGGAAAACTCAGTTTTCCACTGTTTGGGAAAAAGAGGAAAATAAGGAGAGTGGAAAACCCGGGAGAAAATTTTCTCTCCCGGGCCCACAAATTTTGTCTCCCCAAATCGGGAGGAAAAGGCATGAGAGAAAACTGCCTCATTGCCCTTTTACAAAAATGCCCTCTCCAACGTCTGCAACAACCCAGCGCGGGGGCGGCAAAATAAGAAGAAAGAAGCGGCAGAATAAGAAGAAAGAAGCAGGAAATAACCACCAAACCCGGCACCACCACCAAACATTGCAATCTAGCACAAAAAATTAACCCAAAATCAACACAAAATTAACCCAAAATTAACGGAAAAACACTTAGAAAATCCAACTCAAAATCACTGCCCACAATCACTGCCCTTAATCAAACCCAACCCAAAATCATCATCTATAATAAAAGCATAAAACTGAAATTGTAAAAGAAGAGGAGGAAAGAAAAAGATTCTAAAAAAAAAAAAAAACGAAATTTTTACCGTGTTCATCCAAAAACCCATCCAAAAAACGAAATCATCATCTATCATTTTATTTTTGACAAACCCATGTTCATCCAAAAACTTTAGTCCAAAATCTAGCCATCCACCCCCAAACTCTCACCAAAAAAAAAAAAGAAGAAGAAAGAAGGAGAAGAAAGAGAGGCGGAGATAGAGATAAGAGATAAAAAGGAGACACAGACAAGAAGAGATAGAGACGTCTTTATGAATCAGAATAAAGGATGAGGGGGTTAGGTGGGGGGTAGTTGGGAAATAATAAAGAAAAATAAAATATTATTTTAATAAAAAAATATTTATAATAGATAAATTGATATGAGTGTTTTGTAAAAATAATAGTGTAAAAATGATGGTGTTTTATTTAATAAGTACAAATAAATTTATTTATTACATATTATGTAATAAGGATATAATAGTCAATTTATATAAATTATATTTTTTATCCTTTCATTTTTCTCTCCAACCAAACAAAAGAGTTTTCCACCCTCTCACTTTTTCACCCCTCCAACCAAACACATAAGAGAGAAAATTAAAAATTTTCCATCCTCCCACTTTTCTATCCTCTCACAATTTTCTATCCTCTCATTTTTCCACTCCTCCATCCAAACAGACCCTAAATGCCCTACTCGATCAAGTGCTCATGCAAATTAAGGATAATCATTCCTTGAAGTGGCCAGAGAAGATGAAAGGAGATCCGAACAAGCGCAATAAAGATAAATATTGTCGCTTCCATAGGGATCATGGGCATGACACGGACGAGTGTTACGACTTGAAGTAGCAGATCGAAAATCTCATCAGGCAAGGAAAGTTGAGACATTTCGTTGGAAGGGACCATAAAGACGAGAAACTGAAAGGGAAGATGGAAGAGTCATCATGGCCCCCATTTGGAGAAATAAGAGTTATTATTGGTGGGAGTTTGACAGGACAGTCTTCCAAAGCGAAAAAGACATACCTCAAAGCGGTGCAAAATGTTCAACTCTCTGGACGACCACTAAGGACGAGGGATACGAACGAGCCAACCATCTCCTTCACAGACGAAGAAGTTGAGAGGATCCATCATCCGCATGAAGATGCAATTGTCATTACCCTACTCATTGCAGATTATACAACCAGGAGGGTATTGGTGGATAATGGAAGTTTAGCGGACATATTGTATTATCCCGCCTTCCAGCAAATGAGGTTTGGACGAGACCAACTCTGTCCAGCATGTTTGCCGCTGATAGGGTTTGGAGGAATGAAAGTGCAACTCGTGGGTGTCATTACACTACTGGTAGTAGTAGGATCGTACCCGCAGCAAATAACTAAAGAGGTGAATTTCCTTGTGGTGGATTGTTCCTCCTCGTACAATGCCATCATTGGGCGACCGACCTTAAACAGTTGGAAGGCAGTAACATCTACCTACCACCTATCAGTCAAATTTCCTACGAAATATAGAATTGGACAGGCAAAAGGAGATCAGTTGGCAGCTAGAGAGTGTTATTTAGCCATGATGGCTTTGGACGAGCAGATGCAGACTATGAGTATTGAAGAAAAAAGAGTTGTTGCAGAACCTACTGAAGAGTTGGAGAATGTTTTATTGCAAGAAGGTGATTTTAAGAAATTTACTAGAATCGGAACAAGTATGAAGATGAAGGAGAAGGAGGACCTCGTCCAATTTTTGAGAAAGAATACCGATGTTTTTGCATGGAGTCATGACGACATGCCTGGTATCGATCAGAGTGTAATCACTCATCGGTTGAACGTGTTCCCCTCTTCTAAGCTTGTTCGGCAAAAGAAAAGGGTGTTTGCTCCTGAAAGAGAGAAGGCTATCAAGGAAGAGGTTCAGAAGTTGACCACAACGCAGTTCATTCGGGAAGTCTATTACCCGGATTGGTTAGCGAATGTGGTAATGGTGAAGAAGGCAAATGGAAAGTGGAGGATGTGTGTAGACTTCACTGACTTGAACAGGGCTTGCCCCAAGGATAGTTATCCTTTGCCACGAATTGATCAGCTGGTGGATTCTACAGCTGGACATCAATTGTTGAGCTTCATAGACGCCTTCTCAGGATACAATCAGATCAAGATGGACGAGGCTGACCAAGAAAAAACCTCCTTCATTACCAGTCAAGGTTTGTTTTGTTATAAAGTGATGCCCTTCGGTCTGAAAAATGCAGGGGCAACTTATCAAAGGTTGGTGAATCACATGTTCCACCCGCAAATAGGACGGAATGTGGAGGTGTATATAGACGATATGCTTGTGAAGAGTTTAGACGAGGGAAGCCATTTGGATGACCTTCAGGAAACCTTTGAAACACTTAGACGATACAAGATGAAGTTGAACCCAAGTAAGTGTGCGTTCGGAGTATCGTCAGGAAAGTTTTTAGGATTCATGGTTTCACAGAGAGGAATAGAGGCAAATCCAGACAAGATCCAAGCCATCTTAAACATGGAACCACCGAAGAACATCAAGGAAGTCCAATCCCTCACTAGACGAGTTGCAGCTCTGAACAGGTTTGTTTCGAAAGCTACAGACAAGTGTTTATCCTTCTTCAAAATTCTTAGGAAGGCGTTCGAGTGGACGGACGAATGTCAAAAGGCCTTCCAAGATTTAAAGAATTATCTTGCCGCGGCTCCACTGTTAAGCCCGTCCGTGCTAGGAGAAGAACTCTATCTATATTTGGCAGTGTCCCCGCATGCCGTGAGTTCAACATTAATCAGAGAAGAAGGGAAGATACAAAAGCCTGTGTACTACACTAGCCGAGCACTCAGAGGTGCAGAAGGAAGATACCCGTTGATGGAGAAGTTAGCTTTTGCCTTGATTATAGCTTCCAGGAAGTTAAGACATTACTTCCAAGTTCATATCATCAATGTCATGACGGATCACCCGCTCAAGAAGGTAATGAACAAACTGGAAGCTGCAGGACGACTGATACAATGGGCAGTTGAGCTTAGTGAATTCGATATCCAGTATCAACCAAAAAATGCAATAAAAGCTCAAGATTTAGCAGATTTCATTGCAGATTTCACTCCAAATTGTGAAGGCTCAGGTGAAGCAGGAGACAATAACAAGTGGGTCGTTCATGTAGATGGATCATCCATATAGCATGCAGGGGGAATAGGAGTGGTTTTGCAAACACCAGAAGGAGACAAATTGAATCACAAAGTTCGCTTGCAGCATCAGACAACTAACAATGAAGCGGAGTATGAAGCCTTTCTTAAAAGGTTGGAGTTAGCTAAATTTGTGGAGGCAGATTCAATACTCGTCTTGGGAGATTTTCAGTTGGTCATAGGCCAAGTAAATGGGATATGTGAAGCCAAGGAAAACAGAATAAAGAGGTATTTGAAGAAAGTGATACGCCTTGTAAAGAAGTTCAGAGAAGTTAATTTTGTTCAAATCCCAAGGGAAGAGAACATAGAAGCAGACACTCTAGCGAAGGAAGCCTCCGCTAGTGAAGCAATGAACAAGTTTGATGAAATACAATACATGTCAAGCATAAACCTTCCGGAGATATTGCAGATAGAAACTGAGGAGAATTGGATGACCCCAATAGTATCATACCTGAGTCACGGAAGGCTCCCAGAAGGGAAGGACGAAACTAGGAAGGTCAAATTTAAATCAGCAAGATACATTCTAATGGATGAAGTGCTGTACAAAAGAGGTTTCTCACAACCTTACCTGAGGTGTTTAGCTCCAGACGAGGCAAAGTATGTGTTGAGAGAAGTTCATGAAGGGGCATGTGGTAATCACTTAGGAGCTAGATCACTCGTCCACAAGGTCATCCGTGCAGGGTACTATTGACCAACCATCCAAGCTGATGCTAAGGCATATGTTAAGGTATGTGATCAATGTCAACGCTTCAGTAATATTCCTAGACAGCCATCGGAGTATCTTACCTCGATGATGGCCCCTTGGCCTTTTGCACAATGGAGTTTAGATATTTTAGGCCCTTTTCCAACTGGAACTAGACAAATGAAGTTTTTGGTAGTGGGAATAGATTACTTCACAAAGTGGGAGGAAGCCGAATCCTTAGTGAAAATTACACAACAGAATGTCAAAAATTTCGTCTGGAAGAATATTGTATGCAGGTTTGGAGTGCCAAAGGTACTAGTATCTGACAATGGACGGCAGTTTGACAACACCCCCTTTAGAGAATTCTGTGAGCAACTTGGAATCAAGAATCATTATTCCTCACCCTCTTACCCGTAAGCTAATGGACAAGCAGAAGTAGCAAACTGATTCTTGTTGAAAATCATCAAGACTCGGCTTGAAGGGGCAAAGGGAGTATGGCCGGATGAGTTACCAGGTGTTTTGTGGGCTTACAGAACAGCAGTGAGGACTCCTACAGGAGAGACTCCTTTCAAATTGGCTTATAGGAGTGAAGCAGTTATACCTGCAGAAGTACATATGGCCAGCCACAGGGTGATGAAGTACCAGGACGAGGAAAATAATGAGTAGCTTCATCTTAACCTTGATCTTATAGACGAGGTAAGGATGGACGCGGAGCAAAGAACAGCAAGGTATAAAAATCTTATGGCGAGGCAGCACGACGCCATGGTGAAACCTAGACACTTTAACGTAGGGGATCTCGTCCTGAAGAAAGTTTCTTTGGCCACCAAATACCCGACCCACGGGAAATTGGGACCAAATTGGGAAGGACCATACAGGGTAATCAACTGCAAAAGGCAAGGATCCTACTACTTAGAAGCTCTGGATGGAAGAAAGCTGGAACACCCTTGGAATGTTGAACACCTGAGAAGGTACTATCAATAAAGGGTGATCATGGATGAATATTGCTGCAGGACGAATGCCATGGACGAGTTGAAGCATGAAGTGTTTCCTGTTTACTTATTACTACTATGATGTTTTAAGTATTTTGTGTTATTCATGGACGAAGTAATGTTGTATAAGTATTTGTAGTTTCCTAAAAGCACTAGCTCTTAAGCATGTGCTATGATTGTGGACGAACGATTACATAGTATGGATTTCCAAATAAATATACGATGTATTTCTAAGTATATGTATGATTGTATGGGAATCCCTAATTTTCTATGATTCAAGAAGATCCACGGAAGGCGAAAGGCCAAAGACGAATGAAATCCTTGGAAGCTAAGGAATATCGTCTATTTGCTTTCCTTCAAGTTAGGATAAAGCATGGAAAATAAAACCTAAGGTATATCCGTCTAAAGCTCAAAACGAGATAAAACCTGAGGTATATTCGTCTAAAGCTCAAGACGAGATAAAACCTAAGGTATATTTGTCTAAAGCTCAAGACGAGATAAAACCTGAGTATCAGTCTGAAGCTCAGGACGAGATAAAACCTAAGGTATATCCGTCTAAAGCTCAAGACGAGATAAAACCTGAGGTATATCAGTCTAAAGCTCGAGACGAGATAAAACTTGAAGTATATCCGTCTAGAGCTCAAGACGAGATAAGACTTGAGGAATATCTGTCCAAGCTAAAGACTAGATAAAACCTATGGTATCATCATCCAAACTAAGGACAAAATGTTTAAGGGAATATCATGAACCCCTGGACGAATCAAAACAGTCCAAGCAATCTAACATATGGACGAGCATTTGCTGAAATTACTTTCGTCAAGGACCAGTAAACGATAGCAGGTTTAAATAAATCATTAAGTTGGCCAAAAGACGATAGTCATGACGAATTAAAGAAGGTACTTTCGAGGTTCATTTTTACTCTAGCTTTGTGATGAAAGGACTTCGTCCGTAAGTGCAAGTTGAGATAAAATGTTTTCCTAAATGGCATGGACGATACTAAGAAAGTTCACCGTCTTAGCCTCCTCAGCAAACTTTCTTTCGCTTTAGGAAAACATTTTAGGAAAACATTTTAGTAACTGCTGATGGAAGCCTCTTCAGTCTTCTCCTTCACCGTCTTAGCCTCCTCAGCAAGTTCCTTCGCTTGGCACGTCGCTGTGTAGAACTTTGACATAGCTTGTACATGGACGAAAGAAAGTTAGAAAATTCTACCTTTTTGAAAAACTCTTTAAAAACACTCAAAGATGAATGAAACTCATACCTTGAAGAGATCATGGATACCAGAGCGTTCAAATTCCTTCACTGACATGTTGTAGCATTCATTAACTTCATTGTCAGTGACGATTCCTTTGAACGTCCTCCATGCATAGCTCTCGTCCAGCACCAAGTTGGAAGGACGATCGGATGGCTCTGACGAATGAGACTTGCGAGGAATCTTGGTTGGAGAGGGAGTGGGATCAGCTGAAATAGGATGAAGTACTTGGACGGGTTCCACAATGACAAGGGGGTCGTCCAGATTCACCGTCGGTGGTATAAATTTGGGGACCTTGGGTAGAGATGAAGTCTGAGTGGTTTTTGGCTTTTTTGGGCCTCGACGACTTGGAAGGTCGTTCAGGTCCACAGCACTGAAAATTTTCTTGGACTTTCTCTTCCCAACCTGGACGGGAGCTTTCTGGACGACTAGAGGCGCAGGAGCATCCTCATCCCCACTAGCTATTGTTTTTTTCTTGTTTTCCCTCATTATAATTATTCCTATGATGAAAGAAATCAGTTAGAAAAAAAAGAGAGGAGAAAAGAAGACAGAAAGGAAGTGATGTGGAGATGGACGACACTTACTTTTACGGGTAGTTTCTTCGTGGCTTAAATTCTCAGCAGTGGGTTCTAGACCAAGTCCCCAGGTAGCCAAACTGCTGAAGGTTACTAGTTCGTGAAAAGTCCTTCTAGGGAAGGCACGAACTTTATCTATTCGGTCCAAATAAGATCTGTCCAAACGTGAACGAACAACAGCTGTACCAGTAAATGAAAGTTGGTTAGATGACTAAGTGATATAAAAAAAAAAAATATGTAAGGAATAAAAGAAATAACATAGAAAGAAAACATACCTTTAGGACGAAGGCGACCTATGGGACTGGTAAAAGGGGGGAAAGGGGCATTACCAACATCAATTGGGTCCCCAGCCCAATTTCCAGAAATAATAAAAAACTCTTGTTTCCAGAGCCTGTCAGACGAGCTACAGCCCTTTATTAAACTATAGTGAGAGTCTCTGGACGAGAACTGGTAAAAACCAGTAGACTTTTTTATCTCCGAGGGCTTATAACAGTAAAGAAACTCGTCCACTGTTAAAGGACAGTTCCCTTCCAATGCCTCACGCCATAGCACTTGCATGACAACTACCGTCCTCCATCCATTGGGGTTAAGTTAGTTAGGTCCAATACCTAGCCTATAGAGAAGACCTCTATAAAAAGAATTTAGGGGAAATCTAAGGCCAGCTAAAAGGTATGACGCATATACTCCTAAACCAGAAGAAGGGGAACAATACCATTCCCCTTCCTTGGGTAGACGAGGATTGAATTCCCTAGGAATTTGATATCTATCTACAAGATTTTTAAGTTTGGGGACATCTAATGTGGATGCTACTTCAGGAGCGCAGCTATATATCACCTCCTCCTCCTCCTCGTCTTGAGGAGGGCTAGGTGACCTTCTGGACGAGCTAGCCCCATCTCCAGAAGCCATCCTACGCTGCACTTCCTAGAATTCCTCTAAGGAAATACCAAGAACCCTAGACGAATAATATTCGTCTGAAGAACTATCACTACTGCTGGTATTTCCCTCACCACTCTCATAACTATCCTCACTTCCAGAGGAGACGTCCTGATATTCGTCTATCTCTTTATCTACGCTATCACTAGACCCAGACATGATTGTTTGAAAAAGGATTAAGATGAAAACCTAAGGAAGAGGGAAGGAGAATACTTGACGAGACTAGATGACGAAGTCTAGACGAGAATCTTGGACGAGATGGCAGAAGAGAGATTATGAGAAAGGTGAAGGGTAAGAATGAGAATGTGTCCATTTATAGGGGCCCAGAGGTGGGGTCACGATGAGACACGAGCCAATCAGAAAATGACGCGTGGCACTTTTATGGAAAAATGGAATCGATGAGACAGACAACTAATATGATGCTGACGCGTGGCACGATCTAGGACGATATAATGATGATATGTATCAGAAGTCCAAAACAATGAAGAAACCTACAGTGCTATAGACGACCCCTGGACAGGGGGGCAACTGATGGGATAGCAAAGAAATTACCATCTATGATTCGTCCAGAGGAGTCGTCCATGATCTCCAGTCAAATAAATGGCATGTCTCTGATTCGTCCAGTGGGGTTGTCCATGAGTTTTAATCAATTGAATGAATGAACCCCAGGCAATCAGGACAGAAGGGTCGTCCACATGGTAAGCTCATGGACAACCACACCACATCAATTTATATACAAAGAGTCGTCCATGCGCAAGTCACAAGGACGACTGTGTAACACTTCACAAAATTCTGGAGTGGTTAATCAACCCATGTTCATCGCCAACAATTTCTCCTAAGTATGTAACTTCCATCAGCAGTTACTGCTCCTATAGCCGTTGGGGAAGTTATCTCTGTAAAACCAGTTATTCCATAAATCTTGGGGAGGTTACTAAACCAAGTAACTGTCCCAAGGTTCCCTATATAAAAGACTGGTCTGAAATAGGCAAAGGTATGAGATTCTGAGATTTTACTCCCGAAAAGTTGGTACTACATTTCCTTGTTTAGAAAACTAACTTTATCATCGGAGGGTATTTGGCTGGTCCACCCCAGTCACCCCTTGATTATTTTCTTCTTTTCAGGCCTTCGCTATCATCGTAGTCCACTGAAGCCGAAGTGTTCAACCAATTGATTCAACACACCATCAATAAGAATTTTATCATTAAAGGTCTAACGCTTAGAACGATGGATGAACTCACAAAATTGATTTAAGAGATTATTTATTGATGTATATAATTTGGGAGGACGAAACTTGAAGCGGACTTAATGCCAAGTTAGAAAATTGGTGAGATGCACTAAAATCTAAAGACATTTGATGAAGTAGGACTAAAATAGAGTACTTGCAATGTAAGTTTAATAGATGTAGAAACAAAGATAAAGGGATAGTAAGACTTTATGGTCAAAAGAGACTACAGAGCTAGAGCTTTTGATATTCGCAGAATTTTATGTTTGAAACATTGTAAAAATACATTCTTGCATATAAGTACAAGTTTATGTTTATGTTTTTTTAAAAAAAAGAAAAAGAACTAAACATTTGCAAGCAACATTAAGGTTCACACCACGTACAAATAAAAGAGCACAATCAATATTCTCTAGATCTATAGTGGTTAAGGAGAAAGTTAATAATAAAAATGGTCATTTAAAAAAAAATTAAAAAAAAGAGCCAACATGAAAGACCTCTTAAATTTTTACAGCATCTATATAAAATGGTTTATTATAAATATATAAATTAATACTTAAGCGGTCTACATGGGAGAAGCATAAATAGTCCCTCAAGTAAGTTTAGTCATTGATAGCTTCAACCCCATCGAAGTCCTAGTAGCGTCAATTCATAGCCATCATGACAATTGTATACCTCTAAGGATTCGAATTCAAGATGTTGACCTTAATCCCAAGGAAGGATTTTCCAGTAATACACTCAACCTTAATGGTTATAGGTATTTCACCCTAATCTCATGATAATCCAATCACCTTTATTAATAAGAGTCTTGTCCTAATCACCTTTATTATTAAAAGCCATGTGGATTATGCCACTGAACATATTTAATAATCAATTCTTTAATTCAATATTTTTATCCCTCTAATCATATAATAAATCACAAACCCGCAACACCCTAACTAACAAAAAAAAAAAAAATGTGATTTGTATTATTACTATTATTATTATCGACGAATATATGAGTAAATGAGCCATCCATCAGTATGGACGATTGTAAACACATCCTAATCGTTAGTCGGAAAGACGGAAACAGACACATTAAAGATAGATATAAACTCCATTAAACCTCTTAAAGATGGGAAACAGCAAGAGAGCCATTACAATGGCCTTAATGAGCCGTTTGGGCGTTACAAACCCCTATTCACTGAGAGACTTCACTGACATCAATGCCATAAATCACTCATGTGCAAGGGCAAGTGAATTAACTCAAGGCTAGGCTATATAAAGCCAACAAGCTTAGGTGAAACGGACAAAAAAAAAACATTTGATTACTGAACTTATACTAGAGTTTATCTGACTTAAGCATCGAAGGGTATTTAGCTAGCGCCACCCTGATGTCCTTTATTTTTATCTCTTGTTTTCTCAACAATTATAAAAGCTCGTCCATTGGGACTGACGAGGAGCATACTGATGATGTTGATTCTGAGGTTCATCAGTTTGGCGTTGTCTGTGGGAACTTTCAACAAATCATTGTATCTCTATCGACAAAGCTCCTTAAGACCAATGGAATCAACTGGGACAGTGCATTAACTCAAGGCTAGGCTATATAAAGCCAACAAGCTCAGGTAAAACAGACAAAAAACACATTTGATTACCGAACTTATTCTAGAGTTTATCTGACTTAAGCATCAGAAGGTATTTAGCTGGCGCCACCCTAGTGTCTTTTATTTTTATCTCTTGTTTTCTCAACAGTTATAAAAGCTCGTCCATTGGGACTGACGAGGAGCATACTGATGAGGTTGATTCTGAACTTCATCAGTTTGGCATCGTCTATGGGAACTTTCAACAAATCATTGTATCTCTACCGACAATGCTACTTAAGACCGATGGAATTAGTTAGGACAGCACCCCTGGATCCAGTGGTAATGGCACAACAGATCCAAGTTCTAACTACTAATGTACAAGAGCCAATGAAACAGAATGAAGAGTTGAAGCGTAGAGCACGTCTTAAGGGCAGCAACAATTCCCTTCAGTGATGCAACTGTAGTCGACATGACGTTAGGAGCCCCGAAAACAGTAGGGGAAGGGATGCTTCCGAGTACATCGAGCAATCCACACATGGTAATGAACATATGATGAAGAGCCTGAGGAGGGAATTGGACGAGGTGAAGAACACCATGAAGGGAAAGACGGTGATGAACCTCGATGGCATGCTCAAAAGAACAGACTCACCCTTCATTGCTAGCATTCTGGAATGCCCTTTGCCTTCAAAGTTTCTCCTCCCACAACTGGAGTTCTATAACGGCATAAAAGACCCTCTTGACCATATAAGGGCTTTCAAGAAAATTCTGAACTTCTACCAAACCCCGGATGAAGTAATATGCAAGTCCTTTCCCGCCACACTCAAGGGAGTTGCTAGAGTGTGGTTTAGTAAATTGCCAACATCGTCAATTGCAAACTTCGAACAGCTCATTGACTCGTTTTTCTGGCACTTCATTAAAGGTCAGCGCCATAAAAGGCCAACCTTTTACTTGCTGACTATAAGGCAGCAGGAAAGCGAACGTTTAAGAGATTATGTAAAGCATTTCAATAAAGCCATTCTCGAGATTGATGAGGCTGACGACTAGGTTATCATGACAACCTTTCAAGCTGGACTTAACAACCCCAAGCTCGTCTTTTCATTGGGAAAGACACTGCCAACTTCTATGACAAATCTGCTGTTCAAGGCTCAGAAGTACATGAATGGGGAGGACACTTTGACTACAAAGTGACTGACTGGCAAACGAAAGAAGGAAGAAGCCAGTGACTCCTAGGGTAAGAAGAAGGATCGAAAAGATCATTCATTGGAAACCAAGACTACTAAGAGCAGCCTAGAGATTCCAATGAAGAAGTTGAACTTCACCCCACTGGTGATGCTAGCGGACAAGATCCTAATACAAATCAGGGATGAACTCGGCCTGAAGTGGCTTAAGTCATTAAGCACGTCCTCTAGGAAATGGGATCCGAAGAAATACTGTCGCTTCCACAAGGATCACGACCATTACACTGATGAATGTCGTGATTTGAAGGAACAAATTGAGGAGCTGATCTAGAGGGGAAAACTCTAGAAGTTTGTTAAAAGAGATCATTAATCTCGACCAAGGGCGGAAGAGAAGTCTCATGACGACAATAGGGATGATGGATGAGATCATCCAAAGGAAGCCGTGGGGGAAATAAGGATGATGACTAATGGACTGGTATTCAGAGGATCATACAAGTCCTTGAGGAGGGTATATCAGAGATAAAGTAACAGCGTCCACATCAAGCATCCTTCTGCAAAGTACCGTCGTTTAGACAATGACGACAAAACTTTCTCTGAATGAGATGCTAACAGGATCAAGCAGCCACATGACGACCCCCTCGTCATCATGTTGGAAATAGAAGGCTTCAGCACGAGAAGGGTATTAGTCGATAATGGAAGTTCGGTGGACATCATGTACATGACGGCATACCAACAGCTAAGGTTGGATCCTAAACGGCTTCGGCCTTTTAAGTCACCTTTGGTTAGTTTTAGTGGAAACTATATCTATCCAAAGGGCATCATTTCGCTATCAGTCACAATAGGGACGCATCTAGCTCAAGTAACAAAACAAGTGGATTTTTTTATTGTCGATTATCTATCATCATACAATGTGATCCTTGGACGACTAACATTAAATCGACTCAAAGCTGCAACCTCGACCTACTACCTCAAAGTGAAGTTCCCAACCCCACATGGGATTGGAGAAATACGTGGAGATCAGCTATTAGCCTCAAAATGCTATCAGGTAATGTTAGCCTCTCAAGAGAATTACGCCTGGATGGTCGAGGAGGAGCCTGAGAAGCCTGTTAAGGATCTGGAAAATGTAAAATTGGTGGAGGGAGATCCATCAAAAGTCTCCAAAGTAAGAGGGGAACTTGATCTGCCATTGAAAGAAAAGATAGTGGAATTCATGAAGAAGAACCTAGATATCTTCCCCTAGACTCATGAGGATATGCCAGGCATAGACAGCAAGGTGATAGAGCATTGACTGAATGTTGATCCAACAAAGAAGCCCGTTCAGCACAAACGAAAGGTTTGCGCCCTTGAAAGGAATAAGGCCATCATGGAAGAAGTGGAGAAGCTCTTAACTGCCGATTTTGTTTGAGAAATCTTATATCCTGAGTGGCTTGCCAATGTTGTTATGGTCAAGAAGTCCAATGGGAAATGGCGAATGTGTGTCAATTTTACGGATCTTAACAACGCCTGCCCAAAAGATAGCTTCACCCTCCCTAGAATTGATCAACTCGTAGATTCCACAGCTAGTCATGAATTGCTAACTTTCATGGATGCGCTTTCAGGCTATAATTAGATTCACATGAACAAGGAAGACCAGGAGAAAATGGCATTCGTCACTAACCAGGGGCTATATTGCTACAAGGTCATGTCGTTTGGCCTAAAAAATGTAGGGGCTACCTAGCAGAGGCTGGTGAATCAAATGTTCAGCAAACAGATAGGATGAAACATGGAAGTTTATGTGGACGACATGCTCGTCAAAAGCAAAAGGGCAGATTCACATCTAGACAATCTCAAGGAGACTTTTGATACTCTGAGGAAGTATCAGATGAGACTAAACCTGACAAAATATGTATTTGGGTTCTTGTCAGGCAAGTTTCTTGGCTTCATGGTTTCCCAACGAGGAATTGAGGCCAACCTAGAGAAAGTTTGGGCCACACTCGACATGACCTCGCCAAGAAATGTGAAGGAAGTACAAAGGCTGACTGGACGGGTCGTAGCCCTGAACAAGTTCATTTCCAAGGCCACAGATAAGTGCCTCCCATTCTTTAAAACACTAAAGCAGGCCTTCTAGTGGACAGAAGAATGCAAGGCGGCTTTCCAAACCCTCAAGGAGTATTTGTCCAAACCACCATTCCTAAGTCCATCTGTAGAAGGAGAAGATCTTTTCCTTTATTTGGCTGTATCACAAACAGCCGTAAGCTCGACATTGATCCATGAAAAGCTCAAATTTTAGAGGCCAGTTTATTATACGAGCCAATCCTTTCAAGGTGCAGAGGCAAGGCACTTGAAGATAGAGAAAATGGTTTTTTCTCTAATTGTCACATCCAGAAAGCTTCGTCCATACTTCCAAGCTCATACCATCTTTGTCATGATGGACCAACCCATTCGGAAAGCCATGAGCAGGTTAGAGCTGCAGGGAGGATGGTTTAATCGGCTGTGGAATTAAGTCAATTTGATATCGACTACAAGCCATGGACTACTATCAAAGCTTAGGCTTTAGTCGGCTTCGTCACCGAGTTCACCATGACAGATCAAGATCCAAAGGCAAAATACTGGACGGTAAGTGCAGATGGGTTGTCAGCTGCAGGCGTTAGGGGTGTTGTTGTGATCCTTCTCTCTCCTAAGAAAGACGCCTCAAGTATGGGGTCTAGCTTTAGTTTCCAGCAACAAATAATGAAGCAATGCTCACCAGTTTAAGGATAGCGAAGGCCTTGGGAGTCAGAAACCTAAAGTTGAATACAGATTCAAAGCTGGTAGCAAGGCAGATCACCAAGGAGTATGAACCAAGGGAAGACAAGATGAAAAGGTTCTTGAAACTGTCCAGTTAGTTAGTTTCTAACTTTGATGATGTCAGGATCAGTTGGGTACCAAGGGAGGAGAATTTTGAAGCGGACGAGGTGGCTATACTAGCCTTGTCCAATAGTGATGTCGGGCGACTAGGGCTATACATGGAAGTGCAAACCATCCCAAGCATATAAGGGTTTGATGTAATTTTTGTCCAATCAAAAGGCAATTGGATGGACCCAATACTCATTTACATCAGAGATGGGAAACTCCCACTAGAACCATTAGAGGCTAGGAAGATTAAAATAAGGTCCTCCAGATTCACGATCTTAAATGATGAACTGTACAAGAGAAGGTTTTCCCAACCCTACTTGAAGTGCTTGGATTCCGAGGATGCCACATACGTGTTGCGAGAAATCCATGAAGGTGTCTGTGGAAATCATTTAAACCCACGATCACTCGTTGGGAAAGTAGTCCAAGTAGGGTATTTCTGGCCGACCATGCAGAAGGATGCCATCTAGGTCGTCCAGAGATGTGACAAGTGCCAGTAGTTTGGAAATGTGCACCACATTCCAACGGAGCACTTGACGAATATTTCGTCACCATGGCCATTCTCAACGTGGGGGATCAACATTATAGGCCCTTTACCACTAAGTAAAAAGTAAGTCAAGTTCTTGGTTATTGTTATTGATTATTTCACGAAGTGGGTGGAAGCAGAGCCTTTGGCAGTAATCACAGAGATCAAGATACAATACTTCATCTAGAAGAACATCGTCTATTGGTTTGGGACCTCAAGGGTGATTATCTCTAATAATAAAGGACAGTTTGACAACAAGAAGTTCAGAGATTTCTGCAAGGAGCTAGGGATCAAAAACCATTATTCCTCCCTAGAACACCCATAAGCTAACGGCCAAATGAAAGTCATAAATCGAACTTTGCTTAAGCTAATCAAAGCTCCACTTAAGGGGGGGGAAAAAGAGCATGGCCTAAAGAGCTTCCAGGAGTCCTATGGGCCTACAAAACGACTGCAAGGACACTGACATGAGAAACACCCATCAAACTAGCTTTTAGGACTAAAGTAGTGATTCTTGTCGAAGTTGGGATGTCAAGTCTCAGACAGACATGTTATGACAATCATAGTAATGACGAGGGGTTAAAACTTGCTCAGGACTGCTTACCTAAGGTTAGGGACGATGTAGCCTAAAGGATGGCTCTACACCATAAGAGGATGACAAAGTACCACAGCTAAAGGGTGAGGCTAAAAAGATTCAATCTTGAAGATATGGTCCTGCAGAAGGTTTCAATAGTCACCAAGGACCCAACCCAAGAAAAGTTAGGCCCCAATTGGGAAGTTCCGTACAAGGTCATCTGCTACTCAGGAAGAGGGAGTCACTACTTAGAAGATACGGACGGGAATCCTTTACCTCATCCTTGGAATGCAGAACACCTCAAGAAGTGCTATCAGTGAAGGTGCCAACATCTAACATCAATAAAGTTTCAGTACTTGGAATACCTTATCTTACTCACCAACAGATAAGCGAGACTTTATTGTTTTTATACATGAATTTTGTTTACTTTAGGCATTTTCCATTTTTGTTAAGTGTAATCCTTGTAATACCTTTTATAAGCAGGGATGAATAAAGCCAATAAGGCATCTTTAAGCCATTTCTTTCCAACGACTAGATCTTGAATATCCATGATAAAAACTCTGTCCACAAAGCGATGAGTTTAAATCGTAACGTCCATGATAAAAACTCCGTCCACAAAACAACGAGTTTAAATCATAACGTCCATGATAAAAACTCCGTCCACAAAGCGATGAGTTTAAATCATAACATTCATGGTAAAAACCCCGTCTACAAAAAGACGAGTTCAAATCACATCATTTGTGTCGAGAACTCTATCTACAAATGACGAGTCCAAAACACGATAAAGACTTTACTTAGACAAGCAAGTAAAAATATATATATACACATGTATACGTACAAAGTTTCATGCATTCATAAATGCAAATTCCTACTCTACCAACAGAAAGCTACTTTTAAGGATATAGACTCCATAGACGAGTCTAAAATCATGAAGAATAAAACAATGAGTTGGCCAAAAGTGCAGAATCTCCTGCGAGCAGATCTCATCCTATTCAAAAGAGTTCAACACAAAGAAACTTGATTGGAATGCACATTCAAAAGAAATTATTAAATCTTTGTGGTGGGCCTTTTTCGCAATTGCAGGTTGGGCTGCCTCCTGCCACGCTATGGCCTAATAGTTCTGGGTAGGAGAGTCAGGACCAGCTTGACTGCAACACACCCAAAGTCAGCTTATGCACAAACTAAAGCCCCTTTGCTAAAATTTTGGTCACATGCCCATGGCAGAGGAAACTGTTACAAAAGAGTTATGGCAGACAGATATAATATAACAACAACAAAATGAGAATTGTTATTGTTAGCCAGAAAATAGGAAATACCAAATCATTATTTTAATAAAAGGAGGAGATAATGCAGCAATATAAATGCACTATAAATAAGATGGTAATAATAAAGAAATGGAAATAACACCAATGCTTAATCAATAAAATGAAAGGAGGAATGGTCAGTCTGTCATGCTTGATTCTCCTACGGAGTTAAGTCCAGGAAGGGAACCAGTCTTCAATGTGGGCAATCTCACAGGAAAATTCTGTCATAAAAATTACCCACTTTGAGAGAATGGGCCTAAATGGCTTATCCTCAAATTTCTTAATCCTTACTAGAGGGTAGGCTTTTAGAAGGAGAGAAGGAATTAGCCTATTGGTGCATGCCTGCTATTACACTCTTGCCTACTCTCTGTTTTTCTCTCTAACTCTTTTTCCTTTCTAAGTTTTCTGCTCTATTTTTACTTTCCTGCTCCATTGTTCTCCCTCGTGTTGTTCCGTTCTCCCCTCCCTTGTGCACGGCTGAGGCCACTTTTATACTACCTGCCGTGATGGGTTTTTACTATTTTACCCCTTAACCGCTTTTGTATTGGTGTGGGTGTCCTTCCCAGACCACCCACTAGTCTGTCAGTTGCCTAGCCACCACCACTTACCTGTGCTAGTCGTGCCACATCCCATTCCCAAACAAAGAGTCTTATTTTGTTTGCTTGCTCACCGTGGCATTCCCATCCGGATAAGGGTGAGCATTCTCTCTTAATATCCCTCATGGCATGCACCTAGTGATTCCAACTCATCTTTCCCTTTTTTGGGTGGTCTGTCATCCCAGCAAGACATTTCCCCCAAAAGAGTTTGAGCGGGAACCCTAAAATAGGTTTTCCCCTTCTCCCCACCGCCAGACCATACCCTTTTTTACCTCTAACCTATAGCCCACCACTCTTGTATTGGATGGGTACAAGTTGGTGGTGCTTGAGCTTTGTGCTTGCTCCACTTCCATGTGTGTCCATAGCTTGTCTGCTGTTCATGCATTTGCCATGACCTGAAGGCTCGTCTGCACATTTTGCTGTTCGTTGTTGACCTTTTTTGATGTGAATAAGTCTTTGAGCTTTCGTTCTTTATGTCTTACTTCCCTCTTGGGCTGGCCCTTGCTTGATTGTGGGCTTTTCCTTCTCTAATCCATTCTTTTCTCCTTTTGCGAGTCTGTTAGCATTTCTGCCATGCTATTTTGTTATTCCTGCCATGCTATTATTTGACTCATGTTTGCTGGGCCTCTTTTGGGCCTACTGTATGTTTTCCCCTTGCTTAATTCCAGTGGCCTAGCATTATCATTGGGCTAGTATTCATGTTGTTTTGGGTTTCCTTGGCCTATTTCATTTCCTTGGGCATCCTTGGTCCATTCCAATTCTTCATTCCCATGGGCTTTTGCTAAGTTTTTTGGGCTTCCCTGACCCAAATTATCATATCCTTTACTTTTGTGGTTTATGGGCTTTTCCACCAACCCCTTACTCACTTAATTCATTACTTTGGGCCTTTTTGGCCCGTCCTTGCTTGCTTTCTATTTCTCATTATGCCTATGAGTTTACTACTTCTTTCTCTGGGCTCCTTTGGGCCCACTTGCTTTTTTTGAGGCCCTTTTGCTATTTTTTAGGCCTGTGGTCTATTATTCCTGCCACTCGGACTTAACTATTTTCTTCTCAATTTACTAACTTTTTCCCCCCCATATTGTTAGGCTTTTTCCTGTTATTGGGCCTCCTTGCCAAAGTGGGCATCAACAGTCTCTAAACGAGATATGCAGCTAAATAAAAGCCTCAAAACAAAGAGGCAATAAATGTTCAAAAACAAAGTTAAAAGCCCCAAAACAAGGGGCAGCCAAGTTAAAAAAAAAGGGGGGGGGGGGATCATTCAACAACAGAAGTAGCAGCCCCGTCCTTCTTGCCTAGGTCTGAGCTCCCAACTTCACCGATGTTTATTCCTTCAACAATAGCAGCAGCAGTATTTGTTTCCTCTTGTTCCTTAGCTTCGTCAGCCAAAATTTCATTGTCAATCTTCTCAAAATCAAGATTAGAGAAATCCACGACGAAGCTGTGGTGCTTCATCGTCCATCTTCGCAGAAGCTCAAAGCCCTTGAAATACTGAATGAATTGGAGGTCAGAAAATTGGTTAGACTGCATGAACTACTAGACAACCTTTTCTCTCTCTGCATTAGTTCTCAAAAAAGCAGCCTGGATTTCTTCATTTTTCTGGATGACGAGTGCTTTCTCCACTCGCAAGGCTTTATTGATTTCCCTAATCTTCTCGTTTGCCTTGTTTGTTTCATCTATGGCGACAATCAAATCCTTCCTCAATTTTAAGCTTTCTGCCTCAACAAATTCCAACTTTGAGTTGACCACCAAGACCTTCTCTTCAGTACTAAGGTAATCCGTCGTTAAGCGCAAAGACTCCTCGAGGACCTAGGAGGAATGAGGAAAAAGTCAAAAGCGTATATGCGTACATATATATGTATAAGTACAAAAAGATGCTATGGAAGGAAAGAGGTATACCTGCACCAATTTGTGAATGTGGCGACTAACCAGCTCATGAGAAGGAATGGATGACAAACCCTTAAGCTCGTCATCCGTAACCAAGTTGTGAGCCTGACCAAGGGCAGTGGCCAGGTCATCCTAGACACTATTCCCAGCTTTGCCTTTTCCTTTCGAGTGAGTGGTGGGAGGAGTAAAGGTCGTAACCTCAAAAGAAGGAGTTGGGGAAGACAGGGTGATCTGGATGGATGAGGGAACAATGGTGTCAACATTCTCATCACTCAGCTTTTGTTTCTTTGAGTTCGTAGCAAGGTTAGATGGAGGTTCGTTCTTCATCCCCTTGATGCAAGCATATTTCTCCTTGCTATACCTAGGGGCCATCTCTGCTAAACAAAAGAGAAGGATAAGTTATCATACGAAATAGCGAAGAAATCTACAAAGACGAACTTACTTTAAGAGTTACAAGGATGAACTTACTTTTCTCTTCTCGACAAATTTTTTCTAACATGTTCTTTGAAGGTTCGGGTCCTAAACAGCAGTCAAACAAATGACGAGGATCAACTAAGTCATCGAAATCTTTAATCTAGTGAGCAAAAGCAAGAGCTACATGAACTCGATCACGATACTGGTTTTCCAACTCAGGGTGATCAAAAACTACAAAAATCAGGAGATAAACAGTGTTATGCAAGCAATAGCGATATAAAGAAAAGTTAACAAAAATGATGAAAGTACGCACCAAGTGCAGGGACTTCCCATTTCCGTAGTAATCTTGAGACTTCACCCTAGAAGGTGTTAGACACGGTTTCCCAACCGGTTCTAGAAATAAAAAAAAAAAAGGTGAAAACCACATTTTCGTCCCTACATTTTCACACGATTTCCACTTTGGTCCCTAACTTTTTTTTTCACCGCTTTTAGTCCCTAAAATCAAAAAAGTGATATCGTTTTTGTCCCTACCGTCAGTGCCCTAACGGCAAAGTCTTAGGTGGCAAACAGAACACCCTATTAATTGACGTGGCGCTGATGTGGCGATTAAAATATTATTAAAAAAAATATTATTTGACATTTTTAAATGCCACGTCAGCATTTTAATTTTTTCTAAAGCCACGTCAGAAAATTTAAAAAAAAAATTTAATTTAAACAAAAAATTTAAATCTAATTAATTTAAAATTTTAATTAAAATTTTCTTTTCTTAATATTCATGTTCTTCAACTGGGTTTTTCGTGTTCTTCACAAACCAAACCCAGCAACCAAAAACTCAAATCATCAAAAGACCACAAACAAAAACAAGAAGAAAAAATTAAATTAAATACTAACAAAAAATTTTCTTTATGTTTTTCTCAAATCCAAGAAACAATCAAACCAATCTCTAGCAAACCCCAAATCCAAATCCAGCAACCAAACCCAATTTCCATCAAATCCAGAAAAACAAAAAATAAATCCAAGAAACAAACCGGCCCAATTTCAAAAAACAACATACAAATCTATATCGAACGCACTTGAGAATAGAAAGAAAAAAAACAAAAAACAAAATTAGAACCTAGAATACAGAAACCCAGACACAGCACAGGCCGCCACAAACAACACAAAGCTCAGAGAAACCTTAGCTCAAGTCCGAAAATCAGGCGATACCGAAGTCGAAGAGTCCGAAATGAGAAAGAATCGATCGAGGCCGAGAAAGAGCTCAAAAGGGTAAGCAGGGGAATGGGGATAGGGGGAGGAGACGAGTGAGAGAGAAGTAGAGAAGAGGAGCTGTGAGAGGTGGAATGTGAAGAAAGTGAGGAGTGAAATGAGTGATGGAGCAAAAAAGAGTAATGGGTTTATACTAGTGGAAGTGGTGGTGGGTCCGATCTGCCACCGCAAGGTCCGATCTGGCACATCTCTCCGCAAGGTCTCCACCTTCGACACCGTCGAAGATTTCTGGCGGTACCTTTCTAACCTTCCTCAATTCCCTGATTTATTCATGTTTTTGTGTCTATTACTATGATTCTTGATCTGGGTTCCTCTTCATCTTTGCCCTCTTTCGTTTTTGTATGTGTTTATGGGTTTGTTACTTGGATTTATTTTTTGTTTTTCTTGATTGGATGGAGATTGGGTTTGGTTGCTGGATTTGGATTTGGGGGTTTGCTAGAGATTGGTTTGGTTGCATCTTGGATTTGGGGGTTTGCTAGAGATTGGTTTGGTTGCATCTTGGATTTGGGAAGAACACAAAGAAAATGTCCTGTTAGTATTTAATTTAATTTTTTCTTCTTGTTTTTGTTTGTGTTCTTCTGATATGGGTTTGAGTTCAGCTACTGGGTTTGGTCTGTGAAAAACACGAAGAACCAAGTTGAAGAACATGAATATTAAGAAAAGAAAATTTTAATTAAAATTTTAAATTAATTAGATTTAAGGTTTTTGTTTAAATTAAATTTTTTTTTAAAATTTTCTGACGTGGCTTTAAAAAAAATTAAAATGCTGACGTGGCATGTAAAAATGTCAAATAATATTTTTTTTAATAATATTTTAATCGCCACATCAACGCCACGTCAGCTAATAGGGTGTTCTGTTTGCCACCTAGGACTTTGCCGTTAGGGCACTGACGGTAGGGACAAAAACGATATCACTTTTTTGATTTTAGGGACTAAAAGCGATGAAAAAAAAAGTTAGGGACCAAAGTGGAAATCGTGTGAAAATGTAGGGACGAAAATGTGGTTTTCGCCAAAAAAATATCGTGATTTCCAATCATGAAAGGCTGATGGAAACCTAGAAACAACCCTAGACTTTCTATCCCAGGGTAAGAGCTCAAAATACCCATGATGGGTGGAAGGTTTCAAGCGGTACAAATACAAAAACTTGTTCAACGTTATCATATCTTCCTCACAAAAGACACCCAGATCGACATACAACTTATAATCATCCTCCAGGCGTTAGGGCCGAGTTAACCAAGGGCAATTTGGAAAGTATGAAGAAGTTGTATAACGAACGGGTGGACGGGAAACCGAAGACGACATAGGAAATCCACTTCATAAAAGCATACTTCCTTGTGGGCAAAGCTACAAGCTTTTTTGCTAAAGCGGGGCAAACAAATGCAAGTGCCTTTAGGAAATTGAAATCTCTTTCTAAACCCGTTCAAATGACTATCTTTTAAGGAACAAGTTTCAAAAAGGGCATGCAAAGGGGGCTAAGAAGCAGACGAAGGCAACTTTGACGCAGTAGTGTTAACCACCTTACCCAAGGATTCAGCGTTTAACGATAACCTTATCTTTAACTCACCCGACCTAACATCACCTTCCCTATACTCTACGGTGGTTATCCCTAAATGGTGTTTAATCAAGGAATGGCGAATCAAGGGATAAAGGGAAAGTAGAACAGGCTTGAAGGCGGTGAAACGAGACACAAACAGAACTACTTGGGGGATGCCGACCAGAAGAATATTCAAGAAAAACTCCTAGTTTGGCAAAGAAAAAAGAAACTGAGGGGCACTCCTGACTAAAGAAATCAAAATCAACCATCAAGTAAGCATGAAGATGGACCTAACCAGGAAAAAGCTTGAAATTCAAAAATCCTCTGAAGCTTTAAGTGCAGAGGCAGAGGAAGAGGAAACGGTTTTTTCTAAGGCGCGCCAAAACCGAGAAAAATTCGCATACGTTGCAAATAGAACAAGGACATGTGTTTGTCATTTGGCAAGGAGGTCGAATCTCATTCATTACAAAAGGGAAAACTTCGAGAAACGAAGAGATACGAACCGTCACCTTCGATCATGTTCCAATTCTCGTCCATTACATAGACGAGAATGGAATAGGGAGGCAACTGACGAATATGTGAGTAAATGAGTCGTCCATCATATGGATGATTGTAAACACATCCTGATTGTCAAGAGGAAAGACGGAAATAGACATATTAAAGACAGAAATAAACTCCATTAAACCTCTTAAAGATGGGAAACAGCAGAAGAGCCATTACAATGGCCTTAATGAGCCGTCTAGGCGTTATAAATCCCTATTCACTAAGAGACTTCACTACCATCAATGCCATAAATCACTCATGTGCAACGGGCAAACACATTAACTCAAGGCTAGGCTATATAAAGCCAACAAGCTTAGGTAAAACGAACAAGAAAAAAAAAAACTTTCGATTACAAAACTTATACTAGAGTTTGTATGACTTAAGCATCAGAGGGTATTTGGCCAGCGCCACCCCAATGACCTTTATGTTTATCTCTTGTTTTCTCAACAATTATAAAAGCTTGTCCATTGGCACTAATGAAGGGCATACTGTTGAGGTTGATTCTGAGCTTCATCAATTATTATAGAAAAGGAGGACCATACTCCAAGTTCATCCACCTATGAAGCTTTATATGCCATTCAATCCAAAAATCACTAGTAATTGTATTGTGAAGATACTTGAATGATCTTGTAATTTTTTAATGTCATTCTTCTTGTACTTTTGAGCTTAATAAAGAAATAAAATTTATTTAACACATTTAAATTAAGACAAATGACAGTATACCGCCGAAAGAGGTGGCCTAGCGGTCTTGGTGTGAACGCAGGAGCACGAGGTCCCATGTTCGAGTCCCAATGGGTGAACTGTGAGATTTTGCCTGTAACTAGCCCAAACTTCTAACTTTCTTGTGGGACTAGGATGAGGTCTGTGGTCACCCCTGACCACAGTCAATAGCTATGGCTCAATTCAAAATTCTCAAGTGGGGGGTACCCCTATGGTCACGCCTAGGGGGTGAATTACAATGGTCGCCCTTGTCTCCCCTTTTGTTTAGCAAAAAAAGACAAATGATAGTATTAGGATTTTAACATAGTTCCTACGCATAAAATGGCCAAAATATTCCATTAAGTGAACTATCTAATCTCTTTGAAACTTCATGATATTATTAAATGAGTTGCTTTAACCTGTGCCGTTGGAACACTCCTTATCAGATCCAATTAACAATACAACTAACCAATGCACGAGAATAAAAATGCTTAACAAATTAACAATACTAGTTGGCGGTGAAGAGTCTCTAGCGTGAGTAACTCATCCAAACATGAGCTTTAGAAGACTTGTAAGAAGATAACACCCAATCAATTAAAGTGGTATCGGTATAGTGCCGGCATAAACTTCTTTGAAACTTATGGCAAAACTCACAAATGCCAAAAAAATATAGAAAACATGAGTTCCAATGGGTTTTCTCTCATACCTTTGGAGTGGTGCTGTATGGTCTTTATATGAAGTTAGTTTCTAATCACCTCCATCTTTATTTTTTGCATTTATAATTATTGAAGTCATGGTATAATGGACGTGATGACAATGATGAAAGGTAGGAATCTCAAGATTCATGCCCATATTTTAAGATGATGGGTTTGTGTAGTGTAGATCATGCCATTTGGTTTAAAAGATCACTCCTTTCCATTTGAGGTATCGTTCTTCCATCGTCCATAGTCGTCCTCCCCAAGGTTGGAAGGTTATTGCTGGAGTTTGCAGGATGAAAAAGAACGAATGAACCTAGACGAAGAGAATTTCGTAGCTGAACTAGAGTACTTAGATGAACGATTCACATCAGTACTAACTAACAATTCGAAACCATAATTGGCTCAACTAAAAAGTGTATTGTCATCAAATAAGGAACTTGAATTTGAATCTCACTTATATTAAAAAAAAAAAATTTGGTGTCCTGATCTAATCGTAAATAACAATCATTATACAGTGAATGCTTGGGGTTTCAAATCCTATAAAAAAAAAAAAAAAAAAAAAAGGCCAAAATGTTGTTCTTTTTCATTAAGTTTGCATGAATATTGGTTTTTTTTTTTTGGTCTCTTGACCTTTAAAAGTTAATTGTTGTCTTAAATTATTCAAACATTATACTTTTGGCCATTTTGTCAATTCTCGTTAACTTTTATTTTGGGTCTAGCAAGGTGACACTATTTTTCCAATATTAAATGAATATGATAGGTTTGACATGAGCCATTACACTTAAAAATAGAAAAAAAATGATACACATGAGGTGAACTAGTAACAAAATTCAAATTCGCAATATAAAATATATTTTTTAAAATTAGGGATGATAAAAAACATTTTTCAATAGTTTCTCAAAAAAATAATCTTAAAATTTGAAGGACAAAGTGACAATTGACATTGGCAGTTGTGGCTACATAGGAATAATTATGTTTTCAAAACAGGAACTGTAGACAATCCGTGTTGGAAAAATGTTTGAGGTATAGCACTTTTTTTTTTGCTATTGGGCTAGAAGCTAGGATCAAGCCAGCCAAAACTATCATTCCTGTGGGGTGGGAGAAGCCACTATGGGGCTGGTTGGAGATGAACTCTGATGGTCCAGCTCTGACGAACCCGGGCAAGGCAAGTGGAGGAGGTTTATTTCGTGACCATGAAGGTAAATGGGTGAAGGGATATGCTAGAGGGATTGGACACACCAACAGTTTCATGGTTGAATTGTGGGCGTGTTGAGATGGATTAAATTTAGCTAGGGAGAGGGAAGTGAACAACCTTATCATTGAGCTTGATGCTTTGAGTATTGTTTTGCTTATGAATAATGAAGCTGAAAATATCATGATGGAACCATAGTTGTCAAATCATGAATCGTATCGTAAATCGATTTTTAATTTTTATGTATCATGTATCGTATCGAATCATGTATCGTAAGATACACAAACATCTAATAAAATTATAAAATAATTATAGATATACATATATAAAAAGGTATACTTATTATAAATTTGAAATCTATTCAATTAAATACAAATTTAATCATTACTTATACAATAATATTTAACAAAGCTAACTAAATAAGTCAAATTAACTTATGTTTATAACATGCACGTTCAAATTGATTAAACTTAGAAGTGATAATACATGATATATGAACTAAAATATAATATTTTTCACCATCTTATCTAATCAACTTCATTTAAGTCAATGTTATCATCATGTTCAGCATCTTGCAAAATTAATTTTTCATAGACATTTTCTTCATTATTATCAACATTACTATTTTTGGTTTTTTTTTTTTTTTATTCTAATAATTTTTCTTTATATTTTTTCTTGGCATTCTAGCTTTTTAGACTCATAATAATAATAATAAAAATAATTATATTTTCATTTAATACATTTTAATATCATAGAATATAAATTTGCACATATGAAAGTGAGTGTTATGAGTATAGTCTAAATTTTGTAGGAGAAAGAGAAGGGAGGGAAAAAAAAATCATGGGAATTAGATTCAATTAAGTTACCCAATAATTTTGTGTTAAAAAAATCTAACAACTTGTTTAAATCAAATAAAACCACAAATTTTAACAAAAAAACCCATTTTAAACCCACATGTTTATGTATTGTACGATACGCACGATTTACCGATATGATACGATTCATACGATACGCACCTATATATTGGACGATTCACTAGCACTTACGATATGCTTACGATATGCACTTGTAATACGAAACTTTTTCTACATGAAATGATACGTAATGCGTATCGTACGATACCGACAACTATAGATGGAACCATTACTTTCTGATTGCAGGAGCCTCTTGAAGCAAATCCCAAACAAGCATGTGCTTCATGCCTACCGCGAAGCCAATCAATGTGCGGATGCTTTGGCCAAGTTAGGAGCACATTTCGGCACTCATTTTGTTGTTTTTTGTAACCCACCGGCTGTGGTGGAGACGTTGTTAGCTTTTAATAACGCAGCATATTTTGTAATAGGCTTATAAATTCTTAGTTTAATATTATATCGTGGTTTACCCACAAAAAAAAAAAAAAAAAAAAAAAAAATCGACAAACATGATAATATTTTCCAAGACTTCAAGCACAAAAAAATATATTTTTTTAAAAGTAATTTTTAAAAAAAAGAATACAAATAAAAATTATGGACAAAAACAATATTAAAAAAAGAAGAAGAAAACAAAGGTTTTTTGTGTTTTAAGTCCAGACTTCAGTCTTGCCTTCTGTCCACACTCCTTAACCTTGGTTCTCAGATTTCTCTCTTTGAAATCGGGGGCAATGTCAGACAGCAAGAAGTCAATTGGATGGGGATATTTACCTGATGAGATTCTTGCCCATATTTTCACTTTCCTACCTATCAAATCCATTATCATCTGTACCTCAGTCTCAAAAACCTGGAAATCCCTAATCCAAAACCCAACTTTCATTTCCACCCATCTCCACCACTCCCACAACAAAAACCAAAACCTCTTCCTCCTCTTAAGCCTCTCACGGAATGACAAACAAGTCTACACCTTGCATAAAGAAGACGATCCTGATTTCATTATATACACCAGCTTTGAATCCCCTTTCCATGCTCCTCAGCACCCCCTTCACGGAACATGCAATGCCCGCGGTACTTGTAACGGCCTGATATGCCTCACCTATAGTTTTCCCAAACACGCTAAGGGAATCTTTCTCTGGAACCCTTGTGTGAGAAAGTTTCTCAAACTTCCTTATCCCGATGTCCCCGTCGACACACATGGTGCGTCCTACACGTCTTTTGGGTTTGGATTTGATCCAAAAACTAACGATTATAAAGTGGTCAGGATTCTCTCCATATTGGGTAGTCCTTCGGACTTTGTAAAGTCTCGACCCGTGGTCGAGGTTTACTCACTCTTCGCTGGTGAATGGAGAATGCTTAGTGCTTCTGCTTCTCTGCCTCCTATATGCGATATAATTAGTTCTGGGCCACCGGCATTTGCCAATGGGGCACTGCATTGGATTGCTTTCACTAATGATAACAAACCGTTTGCTTTGGTGTTCGATTTGGGGGACGAGGTCTTCCGCCAAATTCTGCTGCCGGAACTTCCAGGGCAGGTGATCTGGACTCGTCTTTCTGTATATGGAAATTCAATTGCTGGGTTTCAAATAACGGTAGGGATTGATCAGATGCCTCAGATCAATATATGGGTGATGAAAGAGTATGGTGTTGCATCATCATGGACACTATTTTTTACGGCTGATTTTGTTTTCGAAGGGGCCATGGTAAGGCCAATAGGTTTTAGGAGGAATGGGGATGCTTTATTCGTATTTGGTGAAGGAAAACTTGTCTCTTGGAATCCTGAGAGCAAAGAGTTTAAGTATCTTAGAATGATTGGAGGTCACGGTACTTTTATTGATTCTTACATTGAGAGTCTAGTTTTGCTTGACAAGGCCGCCAACGTTGCAGTTACATACTAATGAGAATAGGTAAGATGCATTTCGTGTTTATTTTTTTAATGGTTTTTCATTTTGTTCTTTATATATACTTGGCATTGATAATATCATACATTAGATTTGAATATGACACTGTTTTATACATTCTCATTATTGTTGATTCATTACCTTAATCAAGTGACTTTGTCTTTACAATAAATAGCTTATCAAGGTTGTGGTCATTGTCGGTTAAATTGAGGTGATAGTTGAGTCCATAGCATATATACTTAAAATTTTTTGTCCTCAATTCAAATTTTGTTTAATTTAATATTTAATTACTTAAAAAAGAAAGTGGTCAGCGTTGCTTATCAACTTTGAGCAAACTTATTGATCAAGCCAAGTTCATGTTTTCTGCCATTTATAATCTACAAAGTATAGATAGACGTTCTCAATTGTTTATTTGCTGACAATTTTATGGCGACCTTCTTTTAATTCCTTGTTTTCACACTTATACTAAATGTTCTTCATGTTCTCCTTGTATTATTTATTCAAAAAGTTTCTCATTTTGTCAAATGTAATCTGTTTAATCTAAAGATTTTGCTTATACATTTTAATTCTTCTATTGCCTTAAGTGCCTATCTTCTTACTGAAAATCACTGAGAAAGCAGGTCTCTAGCTGGTATTGCTTGCTTTGGGTGATTAAGAAATAAGAACTGAAAATGACCTGTTCATACCTCCCAAATCTATTTTGTTATCTTTCCTTCCTTAGCATGATTTGCATCATTGTTTTTACTCCAGATGAAGTAGTTATGCTTAGATGTTTTTTTTTGTAGACTCCATTTCATACCATTGTTTTTCTTTTCTCCCTCTTAATCTTTTGTTGATGAGTTAGTATTTTCTATTACACCAACCCAATGATTTGCATCATTGTTTTTTTTTATGCTTTTTGTTCATCATCATGAACATAAAGTGTTTTTCTTCAATAAAGAAATTCTACTTACTTATCAGGAAAAGAAAAATTACACAACTATGGTTTACCCAACAACTAGAATACTTCAACTTAAATAGAATACTTCAACTTAAAACTACTATGGTTTACCCAACAACTAGTTCTGGTGGGTGGGGTCAATTGCCTATAGGTTTTACTGGCTATAAGGAAGCCCAAATGACTCTTCTTTAGAAATGTTCCCTAGGTTATCAAAAAGAAAAAAGCATTGGTGGAGTTGTGCCTCTGGCTATATCATTTGAGTAGCTAGTTGGAAATGTATGAATATGTCATCAACAATATAAAGGGACTTTTTGTCCTTCATTTCGTTGTCAGAGTTTTCTTTCTTTTTTCTGATGATAAAAAATAATTACCAGAAGCTAATGTCATAGACTCATACGTTGAAACTTGCAACTAACTCTTAAAAAAAAAATTTCAATGTCACCTTCGATACACAAGGTTTGTTCCACGCGTCTGTTGGTTTTGGATTTGATCCAAAAACTAATGATTATAAAGTGGTCAGGATTCTCTCCACACTGCGTAGTCGTCGTGACGGCTTTGGAAAGTCTTGACCTGTGGTGGTTGAGGTTTACTCACTCTCCACTGGTGAATGGAGAATGCTTAGTGCTTCTGCTTCTCTGCCTCCTATGTGCAGTATACTTAGTCATGGACCACAGGCATTTGCCAATGGGGCACTACATTTGATTGCTGTCACTAATGATAAAAAACCGTTTGTTTTGGTGTTCGATTTGGGGGATGACGTCTTCCGCCAAATTTTGCTGCTGGAACTTCCAGGGAAGATGGTGTGGATTTGTGTTTCCATATATGGAAATTCTATTGCTGGATTTCAAAAAAGGGTACGGGGTGGTAAGCTCAATATATGGGTGATGAAAGAGTATGGTGTTGCATCATCGTGGACACAATTTACACATCAATATCTTTTTTTTGATAAGTAAGAAAGACAATTTACACATCAATATCTGAAATTGGGAATGGCCAAACAATGTCCAGTTGGCTTTAGGAGGAATGATGAGGTTGTATTGCAAAATGATAAAGGAGGGCTTGTCTCGTGGAATCCAGATACCCAAAAGATTAAGGATATTGAAATTAACAGATTTTGTTGTACTCTTGTGGGTTCTTATGTTGAGAGTCTAGTTTTACTTGACAAAGCCTCCAACAGTGTAGTTACATATTGATTGAAAATGGAAAATCGGTAAGACTTATCATCATCATCATGTTTTATGGTTTTTCTTCAGGATAGATATCTTATCAAGGTTGTGGTCACTCTCAATTATATTGAGATAATAGTTTAGTTCATATCATGTATACTTAAAATTGTTTGTCCCCATTTCAATATTTCTTTAATATAACCATTTATTACTTAAAAAAGAATGGACTTATAGTTCTTAAATTCTTGTAGGACCTCATGCAATCATGGTTGGTGATGAGCTCCAAATGAGTAACAGACATTAACTCAGCAAAAGAAAAGATTCAACAAAGCTCTTTGATGGTGTATAGTTTGTTAGTACTGAATTAGCTTATTCTGTCAAAATGGCTTGTAGTTGTTTTATGCTAAACTCCTTTTGTGACTTCACCATTGTTATATTTTCGAAGATTTGCAGTTTGATTTTAGTGTATTTACATAAATGATTAAGCATTTGATTTTGTCTGCCATGCTTGCATTGTGATGAAGATGCTTGCCAATGTAGTGTGTGTTAACAAGGATATACTGCCTAGTTGTGTTAAATATCTTTTTGCTCAATCAACTAGATACTTGTCGTACCTGTCTAATGGGTCTAAAGGTCTCTATTGATAAAAATTTAAAAGGCGGGTGGGGGTGGGGGTGGGGGTGGGGGTGGGGAATTTCATTTTACATTATTACCATCTAATAAGGGTTTTGTTGGGATGCATTTTAAAATAGTAGTATATGTTCTTTAATTTTATTTTCCTAATCGTGTGTCATACATAAAATTTGAATGCAATCTTTGATACCCTACAATGATGACAAGTTTAGGAGAAAACCAAATGGAGTTGATTATCGATCATGCGGACCTTTGTCGAAACATTGAAGTGAAGACCATATTTAATGCACATGAAAGGCAGACTAGAGATTCATAGGGCTTTCTTTGTTTTGGGACTACGTCAATACAATTCCTAAGAAATAGGGGAGGGAGATGGCCCTAACTTAGTGAGTTTGAATGTGGGAATTCTACTCTTTGTTAAAAAGAATAATGGTAACTACAAACTACATTAGATGGTTCTAGACTTTTAGTGGTGAGCCTAGGAGCGTGGTCTTTTGACCAAATAGGGAATTAAAGTGATTGCGAGCATAAGTCTAAGAGAATTGAGACAAGGCTCTGGTGTGTGTGTGCACATGGCTTTATTTTACCGTTTGTGTTAACAATAAGCAATGAAGAAAATCTCAAAATCAGACTTTTTTTTTATTCATTATTTTATGTTATGCAAAGTTGAAATGACATATTGGAATTTTAATGAATGATACTTAATTTTTATTTTATGTGAGAAACTCATGATTATGATAGATTTTTGTATTATCATTAACCTAAGCATATGGCTCTATAAATGAGTGCTTCGGCCTGTAAGTAATTAGGTATTTGCAAAATTACATGCATTTTCAGTCCTTATTGGACGTGGGAATGGGATTAAGCCTATTCTTTTTACCTTGGTTGTAATGTTTGTATGCGTATATAAGTTTGTTTTTCTGCTCCAGAAGGCTCTATTCTTTTAATTTTGTTGATGCTTATGTTGAGAGTCTTGTTTTGCCCTGCCAACGGTGCAATTACGTACTAAGGAAAATAGGTAAGATGCATTTCCTGCTTTTTTTTTTTTTTTTTTAAAAATTGTTTTTTCATTTTGTTCTTATATGTACTTGGAATTGATTATACATTAGATATGAATCTATACTGTTCAATATGGCACTATTCTATAAATTCTTATTATTACTAATTGATTACCTTAGTTAAGTGGCTTTATGAGGATAGTTAGCCTATCTAGGTTGTGGTTGTTGTCGGTTATATTGAGGTGATAGTTGACTATGTAGCATGTATACATAAAATTGTTCATCTTCATTTTAAAATTTCTTTAATATAATAATTTATTACTAATAGTAGAAAAGTGGTCAGTGTTGACTATCAACTTTGAGTAATCTTATTTATCAAGCAAATTTCATGTTTCTTGCCACTTTTAATTTACAATGTATAGATAGATGTGCTAAAAGTTTTTATTTATGGTAATTTTATAGTGACCTTTTTTAATTTTAATATTTCATGATCATGAACAATGACCCAAGCACTTGGAAAAATTCATTACTTGTTGTTCGAATTTCAAGGAATGGTTTTAACCTCTTTGTTTATATGATATAAATTGTATCTTGTCGATTATAGATAAGTGGAAAACTTTTTACCAATATTACATTTTTCTACCCACATTGGATCAAGCCCACAATCCGGGCAATGTTTTGGAATGGATGAGGTCATCCATGGTGAAAGTGCCTTGAAATTCTTTGTAACTCTATGAACTATGGATGATAAAGCTGGATTGCTCAAGATTGAGGAAAATTTCTACATGATGCAAGAATATCTTCACTCTTGTACGGTGAGAGATTTTCTATTTAGTTGGTGATATTGGTTGGGGAAGCATTCATCTTACATTTGGAACCTAGTTCCGCTGTGTTTGATGTGGTGTATTTGGAGGGAACGCAATCGGTAGACGTTTGAGGATTTGGATAGATCTGAGAACAACTGCTTGCTCTCTTTTTTGGTTCCCTCTTTGATTGGGCTAGGGCTTGGGGACTCACATCTAGTGACTCTATTCCTTTATTCCTTAGCTCTCTTCTTCTTTGTATTTAATGACTTTTTATGTTTTTGCTTTCTCTTCTTTTTTGTACTTCTGTTCTGCTGGTGCTATTTTGCATCTAGTAGTTTTTTGAATATACTTTTTCTTACCTATCAAAAAAAAAAACCTTCACTTTTAGCTAAAGTGGCCTTGAGGGTAAGTAGAAATAGACCATGACAAACATTTCATTCTTGGTTCATTTTTTTTAGTCCCCACTGGCTTCTGTTTTGGTTTTTAGAAATACTTATGGGGTATCTTTTTAATATTTGTATGTTTTAAGAGTAAATGTAAGTCATGGTTTTCCAAAATGGCAATTCATGTTTATGCTAATTTATACGCCTATTTGCATGTTAGAATTGTGTAGTTTGTGTCCAATACATTGCAGTTTTTTGTGTGCAACTCTGATAAATTAGTAAAATACTGTAAATATTGTTTGGATTTTGCACTTTTGGTAAATCTTGTAAATTGTTATGAATAATATAGTGCTTAAATTTTCTGATTTCTTGATCCTTGCTAACGAGGGCACTTCCAACAGTGACCGTGTAAGTTTATGGAACTTCCTTTTCTAGTGCTCTCATCAAGGGTCTTGGTGTGAATTATTGCTTAAGCATAAAATTAGTTTGGTTTTGTTATCACTTACCACAAACTTAGCTATTGGGGACTAGCATTTGGCCTTAGGTGAACTGGATTCTTGTTACTAGTACTGGTGGCTCAAGTGCCGTTTTGATGAAGTTTTCATCATCATATGGAATTTGGGGGAAAACTGAGGGTAATTGGCTATATCAAGCTCTCAGATATTCTTTGTTTCTGCATTGACTAAAGAAAGAAATTGGGATTTCGCTATCCTCATATGAGACTTGGTTCATAAAGCTCGGGTGATGCTGTTATGGTTACCAGTTCAGGCAATTCAACTGATTTATATGATCAATCTTATAACCTGGAAGTTCCTCATGAATGTGATAAGTTGTGTTAATTTCTGTTTGCACTTTGCTTAAATTTTTCTTTGTGGTAGACTTACAGGTTTTGTAGCTAGTGGCAAATAACTTAATTTCACTTGATGCTAATTAGTTGCTTGGGGACCAAAGAGGACACATAACACTTCTACCTATTTGCCTACTTGCTGATTACTTCACTTATTTGAACACCTAATTGGTTCCCATTTGGAAGATTATGCTTTTAAGTTTTAAAGCATCTGTATACTCGTGCTCCTGGGCATGAGTATAAATTGCTTAACGCATAAGGGGTGAATGCCCCTTGATTACTCAACAATTTGTTCTGGTGGGTGGGGTCAATTGCTTATAGGTTTTACTACTTAGAGGCAAGTCCAAAGGGCTCTTCTTTAAAAAGTTCCTTATGTTGTGGAAAAATGGAATTAGCAGAATTTTGCCTCTTGCTAAATCATTTGAGCAGTCTAGTTGAAAATGTATGATTATTTTATCAACAATATAAAGGGACTTTATGTCTTTTATTTTGATGTCGGAGTTTTCTTTCTTTTCCTTTCCCTTTAAATCTTTAGTTTACATTAGTGTCAAATTTTGAAGACAAAGTAGGATTTGTGAATGTTTGAGTCTTTGTGCATGTTTGTTTGCTATCACTTCCAATCTACATCTTAGTGCTTTATATCAAATAGAATGCTTGATGTATATATATAAAATTTTGATTTTTGTTTTTGAACTCACTATCTTTGTGGAGGCTGCCAAACTTTGCTATGAGGATTAAGATTTTCTGTTCAGTGTCATTACTCTTATTCACACTTTATTCTTTCAATGATTTCTATTAACTTATAAGATGGTATGCAAAAGACCATTTCATGAATTCCCATACACATTCTTCTATCTTCCAGTTAAAAAGTTAGCATTCAGTCAAGACCTTCAAGTTCATGCCTGTATAACCTGTGGGGACTGCTTCCTAGTTTTTGGTGTCAGCCATGGTTTTGTTAAAGGGAGATTGGTTTGTGATAATTGTTGTAGCACGACTTGGTTCAAAAAATTAGATAGACTAGGAAGGTGAAAACTGGAAACTTGGTTTGTAGCTTTTAATGTTGATATGAATAGAGCTTATGATTGACTTAGCTAGTACTTATCAAAAAAAAAAATGATTGACTTAGCTAGGACTTCATTTTGGCTGTGCTGGAAAAATTGAATTGTAGTTGTCATTAAATCAACTTCATTTAGCAGTGCATCTGTATAGTTTCTTATCAGATTCCATTGAATGGTTCACTGGTTAAAATTCTTTTCCCTCAATGTGGCTTAAGGTAAGGGGTCCGCTTTCACTTTTATCCTTTGTCTCTGGCCTTATTGGAGTGACAATTTCGAGGTATTATTAAAGGAGTATGGATTGCAAGAAATCTAGACCCAATTTCTCATCTCATGTTTGCAGATGATTGCATTGTTTTTGTGAGGCACTAATGATATACAAGATAATGTTTTGAAAAGTTAGTGGTATTGTGACCTTTCTGGAAAGATTGTAATTTTGACAAATCTGAGGTGTTTTTCAGTCCTAACACTCCTGAGCAGGGTATAAACCCTGTGTTAGCTCTTTTTAAGGTGAAAAAAGTTGATGGACTTGGTAAGTATTTGGGTCTAACTTAGATATGGGTCAGAAAAAGACATCATTTCCTGATATATATATATATATATAATTTTTTTTTTTTCATTTTGTTCTTTATATAGACTTGGTATTGATCAAACATTAGATCTGAACCTATAATGTTTGATATGGCACTATTCTATAAATTCTTATTATTGTTGATTGATTAATTTAGTTAAGTGGCTTTATCTCTTGGATAAGTAGCTTATCCAGGTTGTGGTCGATATTGTCGGTTATATTGAGATGATAGTGGACTATGTAGCATGTATACATGAAATTGTTTATCTTCATTTCGAAATTTCTTTAATATAGTCATTTATTAATGATATTAAAAAAGTGGTCAGTGTTGGCTGTCAACTTTCAGCAATCTTATTTATCAGGTTAAGTCCATGTATCCTGCTACTTATATGTAGATAGATGTGCTCGACTGTTTCTTTGCTAGCAATTTTATGGTGATCTCTTTTACCTTCATGTTTTTACACACGTACACGTTTGGTACACTGAATGAAGATTACGACAAGAATTGTAATCTTTATTACTAGTAATAAAGTGTGTTGTAATGTAATAACTAAACATATTCATTACTTTGGTTATAACTTATAACATTAGAATGAAACTTAACATTTATTTTAGAAAATATCTTACTCATACAATTATATCTCTTTAAAAATTGTTATTTTTAAATTTAAGAAAGATATGTGCTATTTTTTATGATTTTTTATTTTTATAATTGTTAGATGTATATGGAAAGTATGTTTATTTGGAAATATATTAAGTATAAAAATTATTGCACTTACTAAGGAATAACTAATACTACCTTTTAAAAAGGAATAATTCCTTGTAATAAAAATATTACCAAACTAAAGAATAACTAAATTATAGGAATAACTATTACATTACAACGCCTATTACAGTCTATCAAACATGCCCTAAATGTTTCTCATTGTATTATTTATTTAAAGTTTTTCTCATTTTTGTCAATCGTAATCTATTCTGTTTATGCTAAAGATTTTGGCCAAGAGCCTTATAGTTTAACTGTTATTTCTTAATATTTCCAATGGAAACATTTATAGTTTAAATCCCCCTCTCCCATTATAGTTATTAAATTATCAAAAACGGCTTTTCTTGTACATTTTAAATATTCTATTGCCTTATATGCTTATCTTCCTACCAAAAAAACATTCCCATAAATGTTCGATGAGAAAGCAGCTCACCAGCCAGTATTGCTTGATTTAGGGGTTAAGAAATAAGAATTGAAAATGACATTGAACTGTTTGTACTCCTCTTCTGGAACTATTTAGCTATATTTCCTTGGCATGATTTGCATATTTTTTAGACCCAATTAGTTATGCTTAGAATAGATGTATTTTTTTTGTTTTCTTCATTTCATTCCATTGTTTTTCTCTCTCTTAATATTAGTGATTGGGTTAGTATTTTCTATTACACAATGCACAAAGTAGAAGCAAAGGAGTCTTTGATTAATGGCTTGGACTTTTAATGATTTCTGGACACGTGTTGATTCTCAAACATGACGACCCTCATCAAGAAGAGATTATTTAATGGTAAATATTGTAATGCTTTCGGCATTGAATCACCCACCTGCACTTCATAAAATATTTACTCTAAAGTGATGATTTGTGAGTCATTTTACGCTGACTGGAATGAGAGTGGATAAAAGAATATTATTATGGATTATGGATACTGTTTACTCTTCGAAATTGCGGGGGGTTGGCCCTGATGATAAGGTTTGTGGGAAGCCAGCAAGAAGTAGTGGTTTTGAGGCTTGAGGTTTTTATCTTTTTTTCTACCCTCCTACTTGCTCTTTCCCTTGGAGGTTGGTGTGGCAATCGAAAGTTCCTCCAAGGGTGGCTTTCATTTCATGGTCAACTTCTTTAGAAAGATTCTTACAATTGATATCCTTTGCACAAAGGGTATTATTATTCTTGATTGGTGTTACATGTATAAGAGGTGTGAGAAGTTGGTGGATCATCTTTTGCTTCATTGTCCTATAGCATTTGAAATGTGGTCCTTGGCGTTGTGTTTGTTTGGACTTTAGTGGGTTATGCTTCTTAAGGTAATTGAGTTGTTTGAGTCTTGGCAAGGTAAATTGCAGGTGACATTGCAATATAGATTTTTGGAGACTTGTGCCGCATTGTTTAATATGGTGTATTTGGAGTGAAAGGAATGCTAGATGCTTTGAGGGATGCAAACAGTCATTGCTAGAGATTAATTCATTTTTCTTACATACTCTCCTTAATTGGAGTGTGGCTCTGTCGCATTTTTCTTGTTTTTCCTTTCTTGTTTTGTTTGATAATTGTAATTTTGGTTCTTGATTTTTTCCCCCACAGTACATCGTCATTGTGCTCGAGTTAGCTATTTTTTATAAATAAAATTTTTCTTTAACTATAAAAAAATATTATTATGGATTAATTTCATTGGTGTTTGCCATTCAATTGAATCTAAACAATCTCTGCTTTGATGATTAACAGAACTGGATAACAGCAACTTCGGAGTTCGGAGGGAGAATAGAAAATAGAGGAGTATTTTTCTTTTTACCCCTTCCTTTCTTTGTGTTGCTATTGCAAAAGAGAAAACTTCAAGAAACGAAGAGATACGAACCGTCACCTCCAATCATATTCTAGTTCTCGTCCATTACATAGACAAGAATGGAATAGGGGGGCAACTGACAAATATGTGAGTAAATGAGTCGTCCATTAGTATGGACGATCGTAAACACATCCTGATCGTCAGTCGGAAAGACGGAAACAGACACATTAAAGACAGAAATAAACTCCATTAAACCTCTTAAAGATTGGAAACGGTAGGAGAGCCATTACAATGGCCTTAATGAGCCGTCCAGGTGTTACAAATCCCTATTCACTGAGAGACTTCACTGCCATCAATGCCATAAATCACTCGTGCAACGGGTAAACGCATCAACTCAAGGCTAGGCTATATAAAGCTAACAAGCTCAAGTAAAATGGACAAAAAAAAAAAAAAAAAAAAAACATTCGATTACAGAACTTATACTAGAATTTATTAGACTTAAGCATCAGAAGGTATTTGGCTGGCGCCATCCCGGTGTCCTTTATTTGTATCTCTTGTTTTCTCAACAATTATAAAAGCTCGTCCATTGGCACTGACAAGGAGCATATTGACGAGGTTGATTCTGAGCTTCATCAATTATTATAGAAAAGGTGGACCATACTCCAAGTTCATCCACCTATGAAGCTTTATATGCCATTCAATCCAAAAATTACTAGTAATTGTATCGTGAAGATACTTGAATGATCTTGTAATTTGTTAATGTCATTCTTCTTGTACTTTTGAGCTTAATAAAGAAATAAAATTTATTTAACACATTTTAATTAAGACAAATGATAGTATATCGCCGAGAGAGGTTGCCTAACGGTTTTCGTATGAATGCGGGAGCACGGGTCCCATGTTCGAGTCCCAATGGGTGAACTGTGAGATTCTGCCTGCAACTAGCCCAAACTTCTAGCTCTCTCATGGGGCTATGGTGAAGTCTGTGGTCACCCCTGACCACAGTCAATAGCTATGGCTCAATTTAACATTCTCTAGTAGGGGTACCCCTATGGTCACACCTAGGGGGGTGAATTACAATGGTCGCCCTCATCCCTCCTTTTGTTTTGCGAAAAAAGACAAATGACAGTATTAGGATTTTAACATAGTTACTACGCATAAAATGGCCAAAATATCCCATTAAGTGAGCTATTTAATCTCTTTAAAACTTTATCATATTATTAAATGAGCTACTTTAACCTGTGCCCTCAGAACACTCCTTATCAGATCCAATTAATAATACAACTAACCAATGCATGAGAATAAAAATGCTTAACAAATTAACAATACTAGTTGGCGGCGAAGAGTCTCTAGAGTGAGTAACACATCCAAAAGTGAGCTTTGGAAGACTTATAAGAAGATAACACTTAATCAATTAAAGTGGTATCGGTATAGTGCCAACATAAACTTCTCTAAAACTTACGCAAAACTCACAAATACCAAAAAAAATATAGAAAACATGAGTTCCCATAGGTTTTCTCTCATACCTTTGGAGTGGTGCTGTATGGTCTTTATATAAAGTTAGTTTCTAATCACCTCCATCTTGATTTTTTGCATTTATAATTATTGAAGTCATGGTATAATGGATGTGATGACAATAATGGAAGGCAAGAAGCTCGAGATTCATGCTCATATTTGAAGATGATGGGTTTGTGTAGTGTAGATCATGCCGTTTGGTTTAAAATATAACTCCTTTCCATTTGGAGGTATTGTTCTTCCATAGTCCATAGTCATCCTCCCCAAGGTTGGAAGGTTATTGCTGGAGTTTGCAGGATGAAAAAGAACGAATGAACTTAGACGAAGAGAATTTTGTAGTTGAACTAAGGTACTTAGATGAAAGATTCACATCACTACTAACTAACAATTCAAACCATAATTGGCTCAACTAAAAAGTGTCTTGTCATCAAATAAGGAACTTGAATTCGAATCTCACTTATACTAAAAAAAAAAAAAAAAAAAATTGGTGTCCTAATCTAATCGTAAATAACAATCATTATACAGCGAATGCTAAGAGTTTCAAATCCTATAAACAAAAAAAGAGAGGCCAAACTGTTGTTCCATTTCATTAAGTTTGCATGAACATTGGGTTTTTTTTTTTTTTGGTCTCTTGACCTTTAAAAAGTTAATTGTTGTCTTAAATTATTCAAACATTATACTTTTTGCCATTTTGTCAATTCTCATTAACTTTTATTTTGGGTCTAGCAAGGTGACACTATTTTTCCAATATTAAAGAATCTGATAGGTTTGACATGAGCCATTACACTTAAAAAGAGAGAAAAAAAATGATACAAATGAGGTGAAAAAGTAACAAAATTCAAATTCACAATATAAAATATATTTTTAAAAATTAGGATGATAAAAAACATTTTTCAATAGTTTCTCAAAAAAGTAATCTTAAAATTTTAAGGACAAAGTGACAGCCGACAAACATGATAATATTTTCCAAGGCTGCAAGCACAAAAAAATAAATTTGTTTAATAAAAATATTTAAAAAAAAAACAAAGAATACAAATAAATATTATGGACAAAAACAATATTAAAAAGAAGAAGAAAGAAAGGATTTTTGGGTTTAAGTCCAGACTTCAGTTCTCTCCACACTCCTTAACCTTCGTCCCTCGTTGGTTCTTTCTCTCTTTGAAATCGGGGGCAATGTCAGACAGCAACGAGCCAATTCGGTGGGAATATTTACCTGCTGAGATTATTACCCGTGTTTTCACTTTCCTACCTATCAAATCCATTATCATCTGTACCTCTGTCTCTAAAACCTGGAAATCCCTAATCCAAAACCCTACTTTCATTTCCACCCATCTCCACCAATCCCACAACAAAATAAAAAACAACCTCCTCCTCTTAAGCCTCTCAGATAATCTTTGTTTGGGCATCGACTAAAGAAAGAAATTGGGATTTCGCTATCCTCATATGAGACTCGGTTCATAAAGCTCGGGCGATGCTGTTATGGTTACCAGTTCAGGCAATTGAACTGAATTTTATGATCAATCTTATAACCTGGAAGTTCCTCATGAATGTGATAAGTTGTGTCAATTTCTGTTTGCACTTTGCATAGATTTTTCTTTGTGGTAGACTTAAAATATAAAGGGACTTTATGTCTTTTATTTTGATGTCAGAGTTTTCTTTCTTTTCCTTTCCCTTTAAATCTTTAGTTTACATTAGTATCAAATTTTGAAGACAAAGTAGGATTTGTGAATGTTTGAGTCTTTGTGTATGTTTGTTTGTGCTATCACTTCCAATCTACATCTTAGTGCTTTATATCAAATAGAATGCTTGATGTATATATATAAAATTCTGATTTTTGTTTTTGAACTCACTATCTTTGTGGAGGCTGCCAAACTTTGCTATGAGGATTAAGATTTTCTGTTCAGTGTCATTACTCTTATTCACACTTTATTCTTTCAATGATTTTTATTAACTTATAAGATGGTATACAAAAGACCATTTCATGAATTCCCATACACATTCTTCTATCTTCCAGTTAAAAATTTAGCATTCAGTCAAGACCTTCAACTTCATGCCTGTATAACCTGTGGGGACTGCTTCCTAGTTTTTGGTGTCAGCCATGGTTTTGTTAAAGGGAGATTGGTTTGTGATAATTTGTTGTAAGCACGACTTGATTCAAAAAATTAGATAGACTAAGAAGGTGAAAACTGGAAACTTGGTTTTTAGCTTTTAAAGTTGATATGAATAGAGCTTATGATTGACTTAGCTAGGACTTCATTTTGGCTGTCCTGGAAAAATTGAATTGTAGTTGTCATTAAATCAACTTGATTTAGCAGTGCATCTGCACAGTTTCTTAGCAGATTCCATTGAATGGGTCACTGGTTAAAATTCTTTTCCCTCAATGTGGCTTAAGGTAAAGGGTCCGCTTTCACCTTTATCCTTTAACTCTGGCCTTATGGCACTATTCTATAAATTTTTATTATTGTTGATTGATTACTTTAGTTAAGTGGCTTTATCTCTCGGATAAGTAGCTTATCCAGGTTGTGGTCGTTGCTGTCAGTTATATTGAGGTGATAGTGGACTACGTAGCATGTATACATGAAATTGTTTATCTTCATTTCGAATTTTCTTTAATATTGTCATTTATTAATGATATTAAAAAAGTGGTCAGTGTTGGCTATCAACTTTCAGCAATCTTATTTATCAGGCCAAGTCCATGTTTCCTGCCACTTATATATAGATGGATGTGCTCAACTGTTTCTTTGCTAGCAATTTTATGGTGACCTCTTTTACCTTCATGTTTTTACACATACTAAATGTTTCTCATTGTATTATTTATTTAAAAATTTTCTCATTTTGTCAACTGTAATCTATTCTGTTTATGCTAAAGATTTTGGCCAAGAGCCTTATAGTTTAACTGTTATTTCTTAATATTTCCAATGGAAACATTCATAGTTTAAATCCCCTCCTCCATTATAATTATTAAATTATCAAAAATGGCTTTTCTTGTACATTTTAAATATTCTGTTGCCTTATATGCTTATCTTCCTACCAAAATAACGTTCCCATAAATGTTCGATGAGAAAGCAGCTCACTAGCCAGTATTGCTTGATTATTTGGGGGTTAGGAAATAAGAATTGAAAATGACATTGACCTGTTTATACTCCTCTTCTGGAACTATAGTGCTATATTTCCTTAGCATGATTTGCATATTTTTTAGACCCAATTAGTTATGCTTAGAATAGATGTGTTGTTTTGTTGGCTTCATTTCATTCCATTGTTTTTCTTTTTCCCTCTTAATACTAGTGATTGGGTTAGTATTTTCTATTACGCAATGCGCAAAGTAGAAGCAAAGGAGTCTTTGATTAATGGCTTGGACTTTTAATGATTTCTGGACACATGTTGATTCTCAAACATTATGATCCTCATCATGAAGAGATTATTTAATGGTAAAAATTGTAATGCTTTTGGCATCGAATCACTCACCTGCACTTCATAAAATATTTACTCTAAAGTGATGATTTGTGAGTCATTCTACGATGACTGGAATGAGAGTGGATAAAAGAATATTCTTTTGGATTATGAATACCGTTTACTCTTCGGAAGTGGGGGGGTTGGCCCTGATAATAAGGTTTGTGGGAAGCCAGCAAGAAGTAGAGGTTTTGAGGCTAGAGGTTTTTATCTTTTTTTCTACCCTCCTACTTGCTCTTTCCCTTGGAGGTTGATGTGGCAATCGAAGGTTCCTCCAAGGGTGGCTTTCATTTCATGGTCAGCTTCTTTAGAAAGATTCTTACAACTGATAACCTTTGCAAAAAGGGTATTATTGTTCTTGATTGGTGTTACATGTGTAAGAGGTGTGAGGAGTTGGTAGATCATCTTTTGCTTCATTGCCCTATAGCTATTGAGGTGTGGTCCTTGGTGTTGTGTTTGTTTGGACTTTAGTGGGTTATGCCTCTTCAGGTAATTGAGTTGTTTGAGTCTTGGCAAGGTAAATTGTGGGCGACATTGCAATATAGATTTTTGGAGACTTGTGCCGCATTGTTTGATGTGGTGTATTTGAAGTGAAATGAATGCTAGATGCTTTGAGGGATGCAAATGGTTATTGCTAGAGATTATTTCCTTTTTCTTATGTACTCTCCTTAATTGGAGTGTGGCTTTGTCGCATTTTTCTTATTTTTCCTTTCTTGTTTTGTTTGATAATTGTAATCTTGGTTCTTGATTTTTGCCCCCACAGTATATCCTCATTGTGCTCGGGTTGGCTATTTTTTATTAATAAAATTTTTCTTTAACTATAAAAAAAAAGGTAAAAATGCAAAACTGATCCTCTATCTTTCACCGTTTTTCATTTCAGTCCTTAAACTTTCAGTTTTGTCAATTCAGTCTTTTACCTTTCAATTTTTGTCAATTTAGAGCTTCGTTACAACTCAATTAGTGGCTACTGTTAGAACTCCTGAAATGACGCCGTTTTGCATTTTTTTTTTAATTCAGAATTAAAAGAAAAAAAAAAAGGAGACATTGTCACACCCAAATCCCTAACGTAAATCAAAACAGAGAAACATTGTTTGACAGGATCTCTATATATAGGATGCACTAGAACTTCTTCACGGTTAACAAACATAGCCTCTGCAACCACAGGCCTTACGAAGCCGGTGGCGTAGCTGGCGTCGGCAGACTCGATGTTGAAAATGCGACAGGCGTTGGTGCGGAGGATGACAACGGTAGGGATGACCTTGCCGAGTGCCCTCTTTCAGTCTTCAGCCGTGGCGACGTTCTCGCAGAGCGGCAACGGTGGGTCGATTTCCATGCTCTGGTCGCTGTCGACCTTGATCGACGAGTCCGACTCCGATCCCAACCTCTCCATTAAAAACGAAAATGAGAGGAAAAGACAGAGAGTAGGAATGGCAACGGGTTGGGTTTGGGCTAGGTTTTTTCATATCCGTACCCGACGCGCTGGCCAGGACTCAGCCTGTTTATTAAATGGATTTTTTTAGGGGTCCAAACCCGTCTCATCGGGCTCTGCGGGCCTTGCTCAGTTAGGCCACTTCATGGCCCAATCTTCAACCCCTAATAGTGGCCCAATCCATGGCCCAATCAATTAAAAAAAATTCTGTTTTCCTAAGAAAAAAGAATCAATGCATATGCCTGCAACAAAATATTGGAGCCAAGATTCTGAATCAGCAATGGACAATTAAAAGATTCAAAACAACCCAGAAAAAAATGAAATAGTTTTCCACATTATAGACTGTTCATTACAAACCAAAATGGAATGGAATAATGGGATTCTTTTGCAAAACATGTAACCCAAAAAATAAAAACTACTTAAAAACCAAAACAAATGGCAATCAACCAAAATGCTATGAACAGAAGATCCTTAACCCAACAGCTAAACAATTAAATAAATAAACAAACAAAGTCGAGAAAAATGTTTCTTTGCAACCATCAACAACCAAAAACTGCGGTGAGAACTCACATATTTTAATAAAATATATATATATACAAACACAAATCTGAAGGTCCCCAAATACAAAATGGGTTTCACATATTTTAATAAAAAAAAATTTATGAGAGACCCACCAACGAAGCCATTGATCAAACACAAATCTGAAGGTCCCAAAATCATTTCAATGATCTTCTATGCAAATCCAAATCCAACCCAGATGTCAAACTGGGTGAGATCGGAGAGGCTTTGCGGCAAGAAGCTTAGATTTTCGTCTTCGTCTTCTTTGGCAAAGAGAGTGAGATCGAGAGGCTGAGAGCATGAGAGAGGGGTAGCTGACGACGTGAGACATGAGAGGAGAGTGAGTGAGAGTGGGAGAGGAGAGTGAGTCAGAGTAGTGAGTTGAAATGAAAGAGATGAGAGGCGGCTAAAGTTTGAAGAGATTGTGTGTGAGGTGAGGTATTTTAGGGTTATAACTATATATATAAGGGTATTTTAGTAATTATACATATATAACTGGGTTGGGCCGGGTTCGGGTCCGGATTCGGGCAGGGTATTTGTAAAAATCCGGACCCAACCCGAACCCGCTTCGGGTTTTTTTTTTAAAAACCCAAACCTAACCCTATTTTTAATCGGACCGAGTAAAATTCGACCTATTAAGGTCGGGCCGAGCAGGGTATCTGCGGGTCGGGCAAAAATTGCCATCCTTAACAAAGAGAGAGAGAGAGATGTGAGTTGAGTTTTAGGTTTCAATGAATGAGAGTGATGAGTAAGTTTGAAGGTGACCGAGGTCTTCTCATTAATGTTTTTTTTTTTTTTTCCTAGATTTTTCTTATTTTCTTTTAATTCCGAATTTTAAAAAAAAAAAAGAAAAAAAAGAAGCAAAATGGCGTCATATCAGGGGTTCTAACGGCAACTACTAACTGAGTTGTAATAGAACCCTGAATTGGCAAGAATTGAAAGTTAGGGGACTGAATTGACAAAACTGAAAGTTAGAGAACTGAAATGATAAACGGTGAAAGTTAGAGAGTCAGTTTTGTATTTTTGCCTAAAAAATATTATTATGGATTAATTTCATTGGTGTTTGCCAATCAATTGAATCTTATCAGTTTCTGTTTTGATGATTAACAGAACTGGACAATAGCAACTTTGGAGTTTGGAGGGAGAATAGAAAATAGAGGAGTTTTTTTTTTTTTTTTACCCCCTCCTTTCTTTGTGTTGCTACTACAACTTTGGGAAGCAGAATTGCTTGACTGCTTTGAGCTTCTTCTTCAAGGGTTTAAAATATATTACAGTTGCTTAAGCCATTCTATTCTAGCTACTTTTTTTTAATAAACTCTTTAACGTTTTAAACCAATCTAGTTCCATCTACATATTACCTGCAGGTTTGACACTTAAAACTGAAAACCTGGCTACATGATACCTTGGAGATATCACAACCCATAGACAAGTGATATACCCTTATTATATTTGTCTATCTCTAGTGAGGAGCCTAGACAATCACCAAGTTACATAACAGTCTATATATATAAAGCCAAAGTTGAGAGAAAAGTCATTTAGATTTTAATTGTGAGCTAATTTTGTGCCATGTGTTCACTTAAGTTTTTCATTCTTTGCGCCAAGTGAGTTAATAAATGCAAAATACTAGGAGTCCAATATTAATTTATTATAATAAAAAAAATTAAGCATATATCTACTCAACAAAAATCACCACATGTTCTATCTTATTAAAAATTTGAATAAAAATGATTATAAGTAGTATTAAACTTAGGTAGGAATTTGATTAATTAAATATATTTTTATGATAAAAATGTGTTAGTTTTAAATGCATGTTACAAGCTAGTACTTGGTAATAGACTAAGCATGCCATATAAGATCTCATACCAATCCATCAAATGCAATATGTGTCCAATTGCATTCCATGTTTCTACTTGTAGACCTCCTGACTTTCTAGGTTTCCAAATAATTATGCATAAAGTTTACTTGAAAAAAACATTGCATGTTTAGGCCTTTTTTAAATTTAAAAAAAAAAAAAAAAAAACCAAAAAACCATTTATCTAAACCAAATTCATGGTTAAGCTCCAAATCACAATGTTTCTTGCTCTTGTGGTTGGCAAAGACCAATCTTCTCCTTGAATGATGCAGAGTAGGTTTTGAATTTTGTTTCGAAGACCATTGTGGATTGACAATTAGAACGGAATATTTCAAAATCGGTGTGTTTCAGTGCACCGTTTTGGAATTACGCATTGGATATATATACACACACATGTACATAATTTATATATTTATAACTTCATGTATCATTATATCTAATTAACCAAAACAAAATTTAAAATATGATATGGGAATAAAATGAGTCAAATGATAAATTTTGGGCTTTAATGTTTAAAAAAATCTAGCGCAATTTGGAATAGGTTGGAATTTAGATTGTAGAGACTGGAATTCATTTGGAACACCGACATAATTTGGAACAACTCGGAATTTAGGCCAAAACGGAACAAAGGGGTAAGTGCACTAGATTAAGCACCGGAATGGCTGGAATGGAACGGAATTTAAAACATAGATGCAAAAACCTATGCATGTTGAGGTGTTGCAGGTTCACTCACCCCTTAAAGACCATAAGTTTGCAATATTGGTACCTCAAGGTAGTTAGCATCTTTTTAGCTTTGTGTTTTCTCATAATTGATAACATGCTGAACAAGGAATCATAAGTTCATAAAAGTGATTTAGTTTCTAGCAATGAATATTGTGATAATTTATGATTGTTGCATAGCAAGAAATTATGGCTCAGTTTGTGGTTTTTGCATCTATTTTTCTTGTTATAGATAATCCTAACTTTTGCCTCAAGTTTCTTTTACTTTTCCTTCATTTAAATAGTTTTTTCTCTACTATATGACTTTTCCTGGTTCGAAAGCAATGATAGGCTGTAGGCATGGCAAGCCTTTCCTTATAGAAACCCCTCTCATCTCACACCTATGTGGAGAAGGTGGCACACAATCAAAAATCCTAACACAACTTCCAAAAAAAATATCTACCAAGAAGCTAAGCTAACAACTTTATCTTTGTAATTTATGATAAGAGAGAGAGACAGAGAGATAGAGAGACAGAGAGATACCAACTTTAACCACTAGTTAGGGATGTATCACTTAGAGCATGTTAACGAATGATACCAACCTTAACTTTTATGGTGTTTTTTGGTTGTTTAGTTGGCTTTGGCTTTACTTTCAAATGTTTTGTTTTGGTTGTCATATATTCATATTGTATTTATGTTTTTTTATTTCACCATGAATTGTGTGTCATTTCAACTCTCTTTTTTTCTTTAGGAACACTATGTCTTCTCTTAGTAATTGCCCTTTGTTAAATAGCAATATAATTTCTTATTATATAATTCTTAGCATGAGAATATGCTTTTAGATCATTTACCTTTGTCCTCAACCCTCTTCGTGCACATGTTTGTGTGGCTTGGAATACTTAATACATAAATCCCCCAAAACCACAAAATATTGGTGTAGGTTTTTTTAAAATTTTATATACGTATGGTTACTACACTAATTAGTGTTATTTTATCAACTAGTAAGTTTCCCGTGTGGCTCATAAATAATATTGTAATGTTTTATGAAAGATGATTTTGGAGAATGTTGTACATATATCATGACATAATTGTTATAGAATTTTGTTAGTAATAAATTTATCATAAGAAGTAACAATTATAAATTGAATATACATATCCATTATAATTATACAGTTCAAGTAATGAGAAATAAAATAATAACTTTGGAGGAATATTGTAAAATAAAAGTTAATATAGAATGTGTCTTTGTCTTTCTTCTTAATTCTAAAACAAAATACACTTATGACTTTTCTATATCTACATTCCAAATACCCACTGTCAATCATAGCCTTTACAAAACCCATGAGTCAGTAGTGTGTTTCAATAAAGTTTAAACATATATTTACGTTTTTAAAAAATAGTTTATTACATTCATTGAATATTAATAAATAATTAAATTCAATTTAATAGTTTTAGGGATCTAATTCAAAATTATAAGGTGTGGAATACGTGAAAATAGAATTTTAATTCAAAATGAAACTTATTTTTAAAAATATTGATGAATTCTCTACCTTCTATCTATGTATATCACAACCCTAGCTATGCCAGTTAATTTTTTTGATATAAACCTGTACGACTCTTTGTTACCCAACCCACTTATACCTCAAATTCCAACTTAACAGTACGGCCTTTGGGCCCAATCTCTTTTTGCCCGGGGTACTGGCCCAAATCGGCAGGTGCTGCGAACCCTGGCACCGTATTACTCAAAAGCCTGAGTAGGTGACATGCAGAGACGCACACCCTATCTCACTGCTTGGTCCGTGTTCGGCGAACCTCCCTGAGCAGGAAAAATACGTCCGGACACGCTACCCTTCACATGTTCGAATATATCCTGAGGAATGTCGGTGCCGAGCGTATTCTTTGAAATGGGAACTAGTTCCAATGCCACTTCTACTATACTCCACCAGACACCCACTTAGCGGTAATAATATTGAACCTCCTTTCCCACTGACCCTAAGAGTTATCATGACTTTTCCACTAATTTGAGGCTATAAATAAGGGAAACCATAGAAGGAAAAGGGTTGTTGAAAGGGGGGAGGAGCAACATACAGTCGAAAGTTGCAGAGTTACAAAAGTGACAGGGAGAGAATTCAAAGGCTAGGGAGGACAGTAGTTGGGTCTCTAAGTTAGAATAGCCTATAGTAGGAAATCCAAAGCCCACATTACAAATAGATTGTGAGCCCAAGTGAGGACCAGCCCATCAACCTTGCTGAAGGCATGCACAAAACCCTAGAGAGTCTCAATTGCAGCTATGTGGCATAATTGGTGCTACAACATATAGTACTACATTAGTTGCATATTCTGTTTTTAGCAAATTTATGTTTTCTTAGGCTCCGCTTGGGAGTTCATAAGGGAAAGGAATGGAATAGAATGGAATAATCATAAGGGAAGGGAAAAGAATAGAATGAAATGGAATGTATTTAAGGAAAAAGAATGGAAAAGAATGGAATGGAATGGAATTAAGTAACCTTGATTGGATGTTTTAAAATAAAGGAATGGAAAGGAATAAAAATGAATGGAAAGGAATAAAAATGAATGGAATGTAAATAATCTTGTTTAGAAGCAGTATGGAGAAAATGAAATGGAATCATTTTATGACAATATTACTATTAGACCCTTATTTTAAAATAAAGAGTTAAATATATAGGGGTATTTTGGGAGTTTTAGTAAAAAAAATCATTAAATCTAATTTCATTCCCTCCCATTCCTCCCAATTTCGGGGGGAATGAAAATTTGAGATTTTAAGGGAATAAAGAAGAATGAGTGTTCCCTTCTACCCATTCCATTCCCTCCCATTTAAACTCCCAAACAAGGGAATGAACTTTCCATTTCCTCCATTAAAACTCCCAAACAAGAGAATGGAAGAATATTCTGAAATGATTCTTTTTATTCCTTTCCATTTCATTCTATTCCCTCTTTCCAAGCGAAGCCTTAGAATTTGCTTTGTGGATTTTATCAGACCCTTTTTGCAGTTCTAAACACATTAGAATTTGATGTATTTTATTTGGTATTTTTCATTAATATTTAATGTGATATGTTGGTAATGTTTTCTGGTAATGTGTAAACATATATTTATGTTTTTTTTTTAAATTTATTTATAAACAGTTTATTACATTCATTGAAGATTAATAAATAATTAAATTCAAGTTAATATTTTTAGGGATCTAACTCAAAATTTTAAGTATTAGACCTTGTAATATGTTACTTTTTTTGGATGGGGTTGGTTGTTTTCCATCAAAAAAACAAAAAACACAAAAACAATAATATATGAGGCTTAAATCCACATCCTATTCCTCTAATTATTGAATTATAAAATAAGTAGAAATAAAATACTCATTTTTCAATGCCACCTTGTACCATCTGTGTAGTGTATTTGTGCAAACTCAATTAGAAAATGATATAAAGATTCTCCAAGACATAACTCCAACATGTTGAAATCCTACAACAACAGAAAACGAATCTCATAATGGATGGTGTCTACCCTTGCTCCAACAATGTGAGATAAATTTACTGTGATACTAACATACAAGTCTTGTAGGGTCACAATTTTTCGGCCCAGGCCCAAAAAGGATTTGGACGATGGTTTGGTGAGCCCAACACAATGAATTTGTAGAGAATGGGCTAAAGAGCTAGGTGTTAGTGATTGATAGTAACGGCTAGTAACTACCTTAACAATGAACAAATCAAAAATGCATGGACAACTTGGCAAGAATGAACGTCCGAGGAGATAGGTTTCGTCTCAATTCAATAGTTTAGAAAATTAGAACAGCTATCAGTGCTATAGTAATTCCTTCTCTCTCCTTCTTCTCTATTTTTTCTGATCCCCTTCTTATGGGAGATCTTTTACATTATATAGTCTCTTTCAGGACATCCTGATCATACATTTGTCAACCATTGGGGTTGCTACTTCAGTGGCTGTCCTATCAGCCACCTTCTCTGGCCTCTTAGTGAGTTGCGGTGATCAAGGAATCACTGTTCAGGGGTCTTTTCCACATAAATGCTGCTAGGAAAGTGGGTGTAGTGCATTTAATATGGAGGCAGAAGCACATCATTGAGTTCTTATCTCTTCTGCAAGTGGGTGAGGATCTCCCTTTTCGTGGAGATCTCCTGAAGGGTCATTTAGTTCGCCGAAGTGCAGGGCCGAGCAGCATTTGATCCTGTCCGAGGAGCAGATTCTTCACAGATAGTCTTCCTTCGCTTCATTCTTTATAATTCTGGACTATGGGCTTCTTTTAATCACTAACACCTCCTTGGCCACATCATCTTTCTAATTGGAGCCCAAGGCCCAATGTATAATTTTGGGCTTCCACCCCCACAAGTCTTTTTTGAAAGAAAATTTCTTAAATGCTATTGAAAGATTCTTGAATATACTTTGAACGCTGCTAGAAACTAGAATTAGTTGCTGTAAGTAGCTTTTTCATTTCTTCAAACTCGACCAACGCCTTACTTACGAGTAGCAAATTTTTTTAAATACATGAGCTATTACACTTAAAAAGAGAAAAAAAAAAAAAGGTACACATGAGGTGAACCAGTAACAAAATTCAAATTCACAAATAAAATATATTTTTAAAAATTAGGGATGATAAAAAAAAATTTTCAATAGTTTCTCAAAAAAATAATCTTAAAATTTTAAGGACAAAGTGACAACCGACAAACATGATAATATTTTCCAAGGCTTCAAGCACAAAAAAATAATTAAAAAAAAAAAAACAAAGAATACAACTAAATATTATGGACAAAAACAATACTAAAAAAAAGATGGCAAAAATGCAAAACTGACCCTCTAACTTTCAGTCTTTTTTATTTCAGTCTTTTTTATTTCAGTCTTCTAACTTTCAGTTTTGTCATTTCAGTCCTCTAACTTTCAATTGTTTTCAATTTGGTACTCCGTTAAACTCCAATTATGTCCTGCCGTTAATTGAGCCAAAACGACGTAATTTTGACTTTTTTTTTAATAAATTTCGAAATTAATAGAAAATTAAAAAAACAAACTGATATTAAAAATTTTTCTTTTATTATATTTCTCTCTCTTCCTCTCTCTCTCTCTCCATTTTCTCTCCTTGACAGCACGATCAACAGCGCTCGGATCGAATTCCGACCAGAGAAACAAAACCCTAAAATCTCTCCATCTCTCTCCAATTTCAATTCCTCCTAAATAGGCATGGCAATTTAGGCCCGACCCGTGGGTACCTGGCCCGGCCCGATCCTAAAGGGTCGGATTTTACTCAGCCCGATAAAAAATAGGGTCGGGTATGGGTTTTTGAAAAAAAAACCCGAACCGGGTCTGGGTCGGGTCCGGGTTTTATCAAAACCCGATCCGAACCCGGACCCGGACCCAACCCGTTTATATATAAAATTACTTACATACCCTCTTATATATATATATATATATATATATATATAGTTATAAACCCTAATCTCTTGCTCATTTCTTCAGCTCCCTGTCTCTTCTTCAGCTCACACAAACACAGCCGCCTCAGCCCTCAGTGCTCACTCACTCTCAATCTCACACAGCTCACACGGACGGTCTCACTCACTCTCAATCTCATTCCCTCTCAAGCACCGCTGGCCCAAGTTCTCAGCCTCTCACTGCCGATCCAACCATTCACCACCGCTGGTCAAGCTCTCACTCACCTTCAATCTCATCGCTGGCCCAATATCTCACCGCCTCTGTTCTATAATTCTCTTCAGATTTTTTTTTTTTTTTGAAATTTTCAGAGGCTGAAAATTTCTAGTCTGAGTCTCTGAGATGTTTGTTTCAATTTTTCAGTTGGTGTTTTCTACTTAAACTATGGATCTCAACCAAAGTATGTAACAATTCTAGTTATGCTAATTGTTAGTCTTGCCACTAGAATGAATATTCATTTTCGTTTTTATACTTTTGTGAAACTGCCCTGGCAGATCTGCCCTATATCTGAATGTTGATTTTTGTTTTTGTGCTTTTGTAAATGGTATCTTGGGTGATGATTTATCACTTAACACGAAGAAGCAAGGGGAAAACTTTTTTTTTTTTTTTTTTTCAGTTGTAGATTTACTTGAAAACTTTCAAATACAAAAATTGGAGGTGTTTAGGTGCAAGATTAGTATGGGAAAAATAAAATTGGGTGTTTCTGTGTTTAGTCAGTGTTGTGCTTGCTGAATTTTTTTTTTTTTTTTTGGTTGGGCCACGAATTGGGCCCAATCCCTTAACGGGGCCCGTGGGGCCTGGCTGGGGCGGGTCCGGGCCTCGGGAAAAAAACCCACTTAGTAAACGGGCCGGGTCCGGGCCACGAGTCTTGGCCTGCGGGTCGGGTCCGGGTATGAAAAAACCCGGCCCGAACCTGACCTGTTGCCATTCCTACTCCCAAACCCAAAAAAAAATTTATCAAAAAAAAAAAAAAAACCCACAAAAGCTTTTTGCTTTTTCTGCAAGAATTCGATACCAAAAGCAAAATACAAACTTTGTTCTCCATCGTCGATTGCGTTCGTCCCCAAAAAAACACTAGGGTTTTTATCACCGTCGTAATAATCACCTTGATTATTTTTCCATTTCGTTTCGTCGTCGATTCAGGTTATGTGTTTTTCTCAAATTCCTATCCATTTTCTCAAATTCACTACCTTTCTTCGGCAGAGATATCAATGGGCCATAGCTCCAAACACACCGAAGACGAAGCCGAAGCTGATGCTGATGCACCCACCACTAAATTCGAACCCGACCCACCATTGGTATTCAACCCGGCTACAGAGAACGACGATGAAGATGTTGAAGACGAGCCTGACGACGGCGTTTCGTTCTCCTCGATGGTGTTCAGATCGATTAGATAATTATTAAGTGTTTTGAAACAGTAAAGAAGAAGAAGAAGAAATAATTTTGTTTGGGAATGAGAGAAACGAAAAAAGTGAGCCCCAATGTAATCGTTTGCCCAATTTCTCTTAAGTTAGGATTTGGCTGTGGAATGATTCTCAGTTTTGAGTTTTGACCGAGTAAATGTTTTCTTCTTCTTTTCTTTTTTTTCTTTTTTTTTTTAATATCAGTTTTTTTTATTTTCTTTTAATTTTGAAATTTATTTTAAAAAAAAAGTCAAAACGACGTCGTTTTGACTCAATTAATGGCAGGACATAATTAGGGATTAACGGAGTGTCAAATTAACAATAATTAAAAGTTAGAGGACTAAAATGACAAAACTGAAAATTAAAGGACTAAAATAAAAAAGACTAAAAGTTAAAGGGTCAGTTTTACATTTTTGCCAAAAAAAAAAGAAAGAAAGAAAGGTTTTTTGCGTTTCAGTCCAGACTTCAGTCTCGCCTTCTCTCCACACTCCTTAACCTTGGTTCTCTCTCTCTTTGAAATCGGGGGCAATGTCAGACAGCAAGAAGTCAATTCGATGGGGATATTTACCTGATGAAATTCTTACCCAAATTTTCACTTTCCTACCTATCAAATCCATTATCATCTGTACCTCAGTCTCAAAAACCTGGAAATCCCTAATCAAAAACTCAGCTTTCATTTCCACCCATCTCCACCACTCCCATAACAAAAACCAAAACCTCTTCCTCTTAAGCGTCTCACAGAATGACAAACAAGTCTACACATTGCATAAAGAAGACAATCCAGATTTCACTGAATACACCAGCTTTGATTCCCCTTTCCATGCTTCTCACCTTCAGCACCCCCATCACAGAACATACAATGACCACGGGACTTGTAACGGCCTGATATGCCTCTCCTATAGTTTACCCAATCACGGTAAGGGAATCTTTCTCTGGAACCCTTTTGTGAGAAAGTTTCTCCAACTTCCTTATCCCGATGTCACCGTCGACACACATGGTTCGACCTGCACGTCTTTTGGGTTTGGATTTGATCCAAAAACTAACGATTATAAAGTGGTCAGGATTCTCTCCATATTGGGTAGTCCTTCGGACTATGTAAATTCTCGACCCGTGGTCGAGGTTTACTCACTCTTCGCTGGTGAATGGAGAATGCTTAGTGCTTCTGCTTCTCTGCCTCCTATATGCGCTATAATTAGGTCTGTGCCACCGGCATTTGCCAATGGGGCACTACATTGGATTGCTATCACTAATGATAAAAAACCGTTTGTTTTGGTGTTCGATTTGGGGGACGAGGTCTTCCGCCAAATTCTGTTGCCGGAATTTCCAGGGCCGGTGATCTGGACTCATCTTTCTGTATATGGAAATTCCATTGCTGGGTTTGAAATAAAGGTAGGGATTGATCAGATGCTTAAGATCAATATATGGGTAATGAAAGAGTATGGTGTTGCATCGTCATGGACACCATTTTTTACTGCTGATTTTGCTTTCGGAGAGGCCATGCTAATGCCAATAGGTTTTAGGAGGAATGGGGATGCTGTATTCCTATTTGGTGAAGGAAAACTTGTCTCTTGGAATCCTGAGAGCAAAGAGTTTAAGGATCTTGGGATGATTAGAGGTCACAATCTTTTTATTGATTCTTACATTGAGAGTCTAGTTTTGCTTGACAAGGCCGCCAACGTTGCAGTTACATATTAACGAGAATAGGTAAGATGCATTTCATGTTTATTTTTTTAATGGTTTTTCATTTTGTTCTTTATATATACTTGGCATTGATAATATCGTACATTAGGTATGAATATGACACTGTTTTATAAATCCTCATTATAGTTGATTCATTACCTTAATCAGGTGACTTTGTCTTTACAATAAATAGCTTATCAAGGTTGTGGTCATTGTCGGTTATACTGAGGTGATAGTTGAGTCCATAGCATATATACTTAAAATTGTTTGTCCTCAATTCAAATTTTGTTTAATTTAATATTTAATTACTTAAAAAAGAAAGTGGTCAGCGTTACTTATCAACTTTGAGCAAGCTTATTGATCAAGCCAAGTTCATGTTTCCTGCCACTTATAATCTACAAAGTATAGATAGACGTTCTCAATTGTTTATTTGCTGACAATTTTATGGCGACCTCTTTTAATTCCTTGTTTTCACACTTATACTAAATGTTCTTCATGTTCTCCTTGTATTATTTATTCAAAAAGTTTCTCATATTGTCAAATGTAATCTGTGTAATCTAAAGATTTTGCCTATACATTTTAATTCTTCTATTGCCTTAAATGCCTATCTTCTTACTGAAAATCAATGAGAAAGCAGGTCTCTAGCTGGCATTGCTTGCTTTGTGTGATTAAGAAATAAGAACTGGAAATGACCTGTTCAGACCTCCCAAATCTATTTTGTTATCTTTCCTTCCGTAGCATGATTTGCATCATTGTTTTTACTCCCAATGAAGTAGTTATGCTTAGGTGTATTGTTTTGTTGACTCCATTTCATACCATTGTTTTTCTTTTCTCCCTCTTAATCTTTCGTTGATGAGTTAATATTTTCTATTACACAATATTTTGATTGTGTAATTTTTTTTTGATCCTTTGTGTTCATCATCGTGAACATAAAGTGTTTTACTTCAATAAAGAAATTCTACTTACTTATCAGGAAAAGAAAAATTACACAATTGTATGAAGTAGAAGCCAAAGGCTAACACTAGTGAAAACAATAAAGAGAAAAACTATGTAAATAGAGGACATCAACTTAAAACTACTATGGTTTACCCAACAACTAGTTCTGGTGGGTGGGGTCAATTGTCTATAGGTTTTATTGGCTATAAGGAAGCCCAAAGGACTCTGCTTTAGAAATGTTCCCTAGGTTATCAAAAAGAAAAAAGCATCGGGGGAGTTGTGCCTCTTGCTAAATCATTTGAGTAGCTAGTTGGAAATGTATGAATATGTCATCAACAATATAAAGGGACTTTTTGTCCTTCATTTCGTTGTCAGAGTTTTCTTTCTTTTTTCTGATGATAAAAAATAATTACCAGAAGCTAATGTCATAGACTCATAGGTTGAATCTTGTTACTAACTCTTAAAAAAAAAATGAAAAAAAAATTCCAATGTCACCTTTGATACACACAGTTTGTTCCATGCGTCTATTGGTTTTGGATTTGATCAGAAAACTAATGATTATAAAGTGGTTAGGATTCTCTCCACAATGCGTAGTCGTCGTGATGGCTTTGGAAAGTCTTGACCTGTGGTGGTTGAGGTTTTCTCACTCTCCACTGGTGAATGGAGAATGCTTAGTGCTTCTGCGGTATACTAATTCATGGACCACAGGCATTTGCCAATGGGGCACTACATTTGATTGCTGTCACTAATGATAAAAAACTGTTTGTTTTGGTGTTCGATTTGGGGGATGACGTCTTCTGCCAAATTCTGCTGCTGGAACTTCCAGGGAAGATGGTGTGGATTCATGTTTCCCTATATGGAAATTCTATTGCTGGATTTCAAAAAAGGGTAAGGGGTGGTAAGCTCAATATATGGGTGATGAAAGAGTATGGTGTTGCATCATCGTGGACACAATTTACACATCAATATCTGAAATTGGGATTGGCCAAACAATGTCCAGTTGGCTTTAGGAGGAATGGTGAGGTTGTATTGTGAAATGATAGAGGAGGGCTTGTCTCGTGGAATGCAGATACCCAAATGATTAAGGATATTGAAATTGATGGATTTTGTTGTACTCTTGTGCGTTCTTATGTTGAGAGTCTAGTTTTACTTGATAAAGCCTCCCACAGTGTAGTTTCATATTGATTCAAAATGGAAAATCAGTAAGACTCATTTCATGCTTATTATGGTTTTTCTTCAGGATAGATATCTTATCAAGGTTGTGGTCACTCTCAATTATTTTTTTTTTGATAAGTAATAAAGATTCATTGATATCAAAAAGAGAGAGACACCCAAGTACACAGGAAGTGTACAGGGGTGAACAAATCAAAAATGAACATTACAAAAATCAAGTAAATTCAAAATAGAAGAAAAAGGTTGGTTTCTCCACACAGAGAACCAGTCCAATAAAGTTCTGAAAAATAGAAGCTTGAGATGATAGTTTAGTGCATATCATGTATACTTAAAATTGTTTTTCCCCATTTCAATATTTCTTTAATGTAGCCATTTATTACTTAAAAAAGAATGGACTTATAGTTCTTAAATTCTTGTAGGACCTCATGCAATCATGGTTGGTGATGAGCTCCAAATGAGTAACAGACATTAACTCAGCAAAAGAAAAGATTCAACAAAGCTCTTTGATGGTGTATAGTTTGTTAGTACTGAATTAGCTTATTCTGTCAAAATGGCTTGTAGTTGTTTTATGCTAAACTCCTTTTGTGACTTCACCATTGTTATATTTTCGAAGATTTGCAGTTTGGTTTTAGTGTATTTACAAAAATGATTAAACATTTAATTTTTTCTGCCATGCTTGCATTGCGATGAAGATGCTTGCCAATGTAGTGTGTGTAAACAAGGATATACTGCCTAGTTCGGTTTAATATCTTTTTGCTCAATCAACTAGATACTTGTCATACCTACAGGAGATACTGCCTAGTTCGGTTAAACAGGAGATACTTGTCTGCCATGCTTGCATTGCGATGAAGATGCTTCCAATCTACATCTTAGTGCTTTATATCATGCTTTATGTATATATATAAAATTCTGATTTTTGTTTTTGAACTCACTATCTTTGTGGAGGCTGCCAAACTTTGCCGTGAGGATTAAGATTTTTTGTTCAGTGTCATTACTCTTATTCACACTTTATTCTTTCAATGATTTTAACTTATAAGATGGTATACAAAAGACCATTTCATGAATTCCCATACACATTCTTCTATCTTCCAGTTAAAAAGTTAGCATTCAGTCAAGACCTTCAAGTTCATGCCTGTATAACCTGTGGGGACTGCTTCCTAGTTTTTGGTGTCAGCCATGGTTTTGTTAAAGGGAGATTGGTTTGTGATAATTTGTTGTAAGCATGACTTGGTTCAAAAAATTAGATAGACTAAGAAGCCAAAAACTGGAAACTTGGTTTGTAGCTTTTAAAGTTGATATGAATAGAGCTTATGATTGACTTAGCTAGACTTCATTTTGGCTGTCCTGGAAAAATTGAATTGTAGTTGTCATTAAATCAACTTGATTTAGCAGTGCATCTGTACAGTTTCGTAGCAGATTCCATAGAATGGTTCACTAGTTAAAATTATTTTCCCTCAATGTGGCTTAAGGTAAGGGGTTTGCTTTCACCTTTATCCTTTGTCTCTGGCCTTATTGGAGTGACAATTTCGAGGTATTATTAAAGGAGTATGGATTGCAAGAAATCTGGACCCAATTTCTCATCTCATGTTTGCAGATGATTGCATTGTTTTTGTGAGGCACTAATGATATGCAAGATAATGTTTTGAAAAGTTAGTGGTATTGTGACCTTTCTGGAAAGATTGTAATTTTGACAAATCTGAGGTGTTTTTCAGTCCTAACACTCCTGAGCAGGGTATAAACCATGTGTTAGTTCTTTTTAAGGTGAAAAAAGTTGATGGACTTGGAAAGTATTTGGGTCTAACTTAGATATGGGTCAGAAAAAGACATCATTTCCTTTTTTTTTTTTTTTTTTTTTTTTCTTTATATAGACTTGGTATTGATCAAACATTAGATCTGAACCTATAATGTTTGATATGGCACTATTCTATAAATTCTTATTATTGTTGATTGATTAATTTAGTTAAGTGGCTTTCTCTCTAGGATAAGTAGATTATCCAGGTTGTGGTCGCTGCTGTCGATTATATTGAGGTGATAGTGGACTACGTAGCATGTATACATGAAATTGTTTATCTTCATTTCGAATTTTCTTTAATATAGTCATTTATTAATGATATTAAAAAAGTGGTTAGTGTTGGCTGTCAACTTTCAGCAATCTTATTTATCAGGTTAAGTCCATGTATCCTGCCACTTATATATAGATAGATGTGCTCGACTGTTTCTTTGCTAGCAATTTTATGGTGATCTCTTTTACCTTCATGTTTTTACACACATACTAAATGTTTCTCATTGTATTATTTATTTAAAATTTTTCTCATTTTGTCAACTGTAATCTATTCTGTTTATGCTAAAGATTTTGGCCAAGAGCCTTATAGTTTAACTGTTATTTCTTAATATTTCCAATGGAAACATTCATAGTTTAAATCCCCCTCCCCCATTATAGTTATTAAATTATCAAAAATGGCTTTTCTTGTACATTTTAAATATTCTATTGCCTTATATGCTTATCTTCCTACCAAAAAAACATTCCCATAAATGTTCGATGAGAAAGCAGCTCACCAGCCAGTATTGCTTGATTTGGGGGTTAAGAAATAAGAATTGAAAATGACATTGAACTGTTTGTACTCCTCTTCTAGAACTATTTTGCTATATTTCCTTAGAATGATTTGCATATTTTTTGGACCCAATTAGTTATGCTTAGAATAGATGTATTGTTTTGTTGGCTTCATTTCATTCCATTGTTTTTCTCTCTCTTAATACTAGTGATTGGGTTAGTATTTTCTATTACGCAATGCACAAAGTAGAAGCAAAGGAGTCTTTGATTAATGGCTTGGACTTTTAATGATTTCTGGACACATGTTGATTCTCAAACATTACGAGCCTCATCATGAAGAGATTATTTAATGGTAAATATTGTAATGCTTTTGGCATCGAATCACCCACCTGCACTTCATGAAATATTTACTCTAAAGTGATGATTTGTGAGTCATTCTACGGTGACTGGAATGAGAGTGGATAAAAGAATATTATTATGGATTATGGATACTGTTTACTCTTCGAAAGTGCGAGAGGTTGGCCCTGATGATAAGGTTTGTGGGAAGTGAGCAAGTAGTAGAGGTTTTGAGGCTAGAGGTTTTTATCTTTTTTTCTACCCTCCTACTTGCTCTTTCTCTTGGAGGTTGGTGTGGAAATCGAAAGTTCCTCCAAGGGTGGCTTTCATTTCAGGGTCAGCTTCTTTAAAAAGATTCTTTCCATGTATAAGAGGTGTGAGAAGTTGGTGGATCATCTTCTACTTCATTGCCCTATAGATTTTGAGATTCTTTCCAGTTAAATATTTCTTGTTTTTCCTTTCTTGTTTTGTTTGATAATTGTAATCTTGGTTCTTGATTTTTGCCCCCATAGTACATCCTTATTGTGCTTGGGTTGGCTATTTTTTATTAATAAAATTTTTCTTTAACGATAAAAAATTGTTATTATGGATTAATTTCATTGGTGTTTGCCAATCAACTGAATCTAAACAATCTCTGCTTTGATGATTAACAGAACTGGATAATAGCAACTTCGGAGTTTGGAGGGAGAATAGAAAATACAGGAGTATTTTTCTTTTTACCCCCTCCTTTCTTTGTGTTGCTACTGCAACTTTGGGAAGCAGAATTGCCTCACTTCTTTAAGCTTCTTCTTAAAGGGTTTAAAATTCAAAATGGAAAGTACACGAGCTGTCTTTCATTTAAGCTCAAAGTTCAGGAACCGCAGTCATGCTTTATGCCCCCCATTCTTATAAACACTCTCATGAAGCTCTCTAGCCCTCTATCCTATTCTGTCCAAACATGATATATTACAGTTGCTTAAGCCATTCTATTCTAGCTACTGTTTTTTAATAAACTCTTTTAACATTTTAAACCAATCTAGTTCCATCTACATATTACCTGCGGGTTTGACACTTATAACTGAAAACCTGGCTACATAATACCTTGGAGATATCACAACCCATAGACAAGTGATATACCCTTACTATATTTGTCTATCTCTAGTGAGGAGCCTAGATGGTCACCAAGTTACATAACAGTCCATATATATAAAGCCAAAGTTTGAGAGAAAAGTCAATTAGATTTTAATTGTGAGCTAATTTTGTGTCATGTGTTCACTTAAGTTTTTCATTCCTTGCACTAAGTGAGTTAATAAATGCAAAATATGAAGAGTCCATAATATTAATTAATTATAATAAAAAAATCAAGCATATATCTACTCAATGAAAATTACCATATGTTCTATCTTATGAAAAATTAGAATAAAATTGATTATAAGCAGTATTAAACTTAGGTAGGAATTTGATTAATTAAAAGTATACTTTTATGATAAAAATGTGTTAGTTTTAAAAGCATGTTACAAGCTAGTACTTGGTAATAGACTAAGCATGCCATATAAGATCTCATACCAATCCATCACATGCAATATGTGTCCAATTGCATTCCATGTTTTTACTTGTAGACCTCTAGACATTCTAGGTTTCCAAATAATTATGCATTAATGTTTACTTGAAAAATTGCATTTTTAGGCCTTTTTTTTTTTAAATAAAAAAAAAAAAACCAAAAAACCATTTATCTAAACCAGATTCATAGTTGAGCTCCAAATCACAATGTTTCTTGATCTTGTGGTTGGGAAAGACCAATCTTCTCCTCGAATGATGTAGAATAGGTTTTGAATTCTGTTTCGGAGACCATTGCGGATTGACAATTGGACGGAATATTTCGGAACCAGTGTGTTTCGGAATTACGCACCGGATATATATACACACATGTACATAATTTATATATATTTATAACTTCATATATCATTATATCTTATTAACCAAAACAAAATTTAAAATATGATATGGGTGTTGGAAATACTGGTTTTGCATCTTATACAAAATGCACAGCAGAAGCAGCACAAGTATCTTGTTCATTTATGTGAGATAACATGGAATACCTAGAATTTTAGAAACAAAGAATAGAAAAGCGTACTTTGATGTAGTGAAATTCAAAGTAAAAGAAGTTCAAACTTGGGAAGACCTTCAATGTTCACCCCAAATTCCACAGATGCCCAAGATGTGTGGTTTTTCAATTAGTTATGTACGCACTTGTTCAAGAGAGAATATGAATATGTTTTGAGAAAATTGTCTTTTTGCTCTTTTAATTGTATGTACGTTTTTAAACTGTCAAAGGCAGTTACTTTATTTAATAATTCGGAATAGGTTAGAATTTAGATTTTAGAGATCGGAATTCATCCGGAACACTGGAATAGTCTGGAACAACCCAGAATTTAGACCAAAACAGAACAAAGGGGTAAATACACTAGATTAAGCACCAGAACGGCTGGAACGGAATGAAGTTTAAAACATAGATGTAGTAAGCTATGCATGTTGAGGTGTTGCAAGTTCACTTACCCCTTAAAGACCATAAGTTTGCAATATTGGTACCTCAAGGTAGTTAGCATCTTTTTAGCTTTGTGTTTTCTCATAATTGATAACATGCTAAACAAGGAATCATAAGTTCGTAAGAGTGATTTCAATTTCTATCAATGAATATTGTGATAATTTATGATTGTTGCATAGCAAGAAATTGTGGCTCAGTTTATGGTTTTTTCATGTATTTTTCTTGTTATAGATAATGCTAACTTTTGCCTCGAGTTTCTTTTACTTTTCCTTCATTTAAATTGTTGTTTCTCTACTATATGACTTTCTTGGTTCGGAAAACGATAGGCTGTAGGCATAGGAAGCCTTTCCTTATAGACACCCTTCTTATCTCACATCTATGTGGAGATTGTGGCACTCAATCAAAAATCCTAACACAACTTCCAAAAAAATATATCTACCAAGAAGCTAAGCTATCAACTTTATCTTTGTAATTTATAATGCTGAAAATCATTTCATCTTAAAATGTGCTAATATTCTTAGTTTGTTCTTTAGGCCAAAGTTATCTTTTAGAAGATGGTTAAAGATTTCTTTTAAGCAATTTGAGAAAGTAGGCATTAGTGTTATGAATGAAAATAATGCATCGAATGATCAATTATTGTTGAGGAAAAGATAGCACCCTACAAGTAAGGCACACTGAACACTCAGGTGTGTATGCGTCTATATATATATAGACAAAACTTAGGTACAGTACCTTAGATGCTGTTTCTTAGGTTCCCCTTTTAAGATTTAGCCATGTGGCTATTTAAATAAAAAAAATATACTTCCATCTTATAAGAAAAAATCCATATGGTAGAATCTTAAAAAGAGAACCTAATGAACATCACCTAAGAAATGTACCTAAGTCTTGCTCTATATATATATATATAGAGAGAGAGAGAGAGAGAGAGAGAGAGATACCAATCTTAACCACTAGTTAGGGATGTATCACTTAAAGCATGTTAACGAATGATGCCAACCTTAACTTTTATGGTGATTTTTGGTTGTCTAGTTGGCTTTGGCTTTACTTTCAAATGTTTTGTTTTGGTTGCATAAAACAATTGATGTCGTATACTTATATTATATTTATGTTCTTTGTTTCACCATGAATTGTGCGTCATTTCAACTCTCTTATTTTCTTTTGGAACACAATGTCTTCTCTTAGCCCTTTGTTAAATAGCAATATATTTTCTTGTTATATAATTCTTAGCATGGGAATATGCTTTTAGATCATTTACCTTTGCCCCCAACCCCCCTTGGTGAATATGTTTGTGTGGCTTGGAATACTTAATACATAAATCCCCCAAAACCACAAAATATTGGTGTAGGTTTTTTATTTATTATATATATGTGTGTGTTGTTACTACACTAATTAGTGTTATTTTATCAACTAGTAAGTTTCCCGTATGATACATAGATAATATTGTAATGTTTTATGAAGGATGATTTTGGAGAATGTTGTACATATATTATGTCATAATTGTTATAGAATTTTGTTAGTAATAAGTTCATCATAAGAAGTAACAATTATAAATTGCACACACGTATCCATTATAATTAAATAGTTCAAGTAATGAGAAATAAAATAATAACTTTAGAGGAATATTGTAAAATAAAAGTTAATGTAGAATGTGTCTTTCTCTTTCTCCTTAATTCTAAAACAAAATACACTTATGACTTCTCATAAAAAAAATAAATTCCAAACATACACAATCAATCACAGCCTTTACAAAACCCATAAGTCAGTAATGTTTTTCAATAATGTTTAAACATATATTTATGTTTAAAAAAAAATAATTTATTACATTCATCGAAGATTAATAAACAATTAAATTCAATTTAATAGTTTTAGGGATCCAATTCAAAATTATAAGGTGTAGAATATGTGGAATCAGAATTTTAATTCAAATGAAACTTATTTAAAAAATATTGATGAATTTTCTATACTCTGTCTATCTGTGTATATCACAACCCTAGCTATGCCAGTTAATTTTTTTGATATAAACCCTAGAGAGTCTCAATAGCTGCTATGTGGCATTATTGTTGCTACAACATTAGTTGTATACTTTGTTATTAGCAAATTTAGGTTTTCTTAGAATTTGCTTCGTGGATTTTATTAGACCCTTTTTGCAGTTCTAAACACAATAGAATTTGGCGTATTTTATTTGGTATTTTTCATTAATATTTAACGTGATACGTTGGTAATGTTTTTTTGTAATGTGTAAACATATATTTATGCTTTTTTAAAACAATTTATTACATTCATTGAATATTAATAAATAATTAAATTCAAGCTAATATTTTTAGGGATCAACTAAGTCGTCGAAATCTTTAATCTTGCAAGCAAAAGCAAGAGCTACACGAACTCGATCACGATACTGGTTTTCCAACTCAGGGCGATCAGAAACTACAAAAATCAGGAAATAAATAGTGTTATGCAAGCAATAGCGATATAAAGAAAAGTTAAGAAAAATGATGAAAGTATGCACCAAGTGCAAGGACTTCCCATTTCCACAGTAATCTTGGGACTTCCCCCCAGAAGTCGTTAGACACGATTTCCCAACTAGTACCAGAAAAAAAAAAAAAAAAATCGTGATTTCCCATCACGAAAGGATGATGGAAACCCAGAAACAACCCTAGACTTTCTATCACAGGGTAAGAGCTCAAAATACCCATGATGGTTGGAAGGTTTCAAGCGGTACAAATACAAAAACTCGTTCAATGTTATCATATCTCCCTCACAAGCAGACACCCAGATCGACATAGAACGTTATCATATGTTCTTTAATTTTATTTTTCTGATTGTGTGTCATACATAAAATTTGAATTCAATCTTTGATATCCTACAATGACGACAAGTTTAAGAGAAAACCAAATGGAGTTGATGATCAATCATGCAGGCCTCTGTTGAAACATTGAAGTGGAGATCATATTTTATGCACATGAAAGGCAGACTAGAGATTCATAGGGCTTTCTTTGTTTTGGGACTACATCAATACAATTCCTAAGAAATAGGGGAGGAAGAGGCCCCCAAATCAGTGAGTTCAAATGGGGGAATTCTACTATTTGTTAAAAATAATAATGGTAACTACAAACTGCATTAGATGGTTCTAGTCTTTTAGCATAAGTCTAAGAGAATTGAGACAAGACTCTGTTGTGTGTATGCACATGGCTTTATTTTACCGTTTGTGTTAACAATAAGCAATGAAGAAAATCTCAAAATCAGATTGCTTTTTTTTGGTTTTATTCATTATTTTATGTTTTGCAAAGTTGAAATGACATATTGGTATTTAATGAATGATATTTAATTTTTATTTTATGTGAGAAACTCATGATTATGATAGATCTTTGTATTATCATTAACCTAAGCATATGGCTCTATAAATGAGTGCTTCAGCCTGTAAGTCTTTGATTAGTAATTAGGTATTTGCAAAATTACATGCATTTTCAGTCCTTATTGGACGTGGGAATGGGATTAAGCCTATTCTTTTTACCTTGGTTGTAACGTTTGTACGCGTATATAAGTTTGTTTTTCTGCTCCAGAAGGCTCTATTCTTTTAATTTTGTTGATGCTTATGTTGAGAGTCTTGTTTTGCCCAGCCAACAGTGCAATTACATGCTAAGGAAAATAGGTAAAATTGCATTTCCTTAAAAAAAATAAATTGTTTTTTCATTTTGTTCTTATATGTACTTGGAATTGATTATACATTAGATATGAATCTGTAATGTTTGATATGGCACTATTCTATAAATTCTTATTATTACTAATTGATTACTTTAGTTATGTGGCTTTATGAGGATAGGTAGCCTATCTAGGTTGTGGTTGACGGTTATATTGAGGTGATAGTTGACTATGTAGCATGTATACGTAAAACTTTTCAGCTTCATTTCAAAATTTCTTTAATATAATCATTTATTACTGATATTAGAAAAGTGGTCAGTGTTGACTGTCAACTTCGAGTAATCTTATTTATCAAGCAAATTTCATATTTCCTGCCACTTTTAATTTACAATGTATAGATAGATGTGCTAAAAGTTTTTATTTATGGTAATTTTATAGTGACCTTTTTTAATTTTATGTTTTCACAATAATGAATAATGACCCAAGCACTTGGAAAAATTCATTGCTTCTTGTTCGAATTTCAAGGAATGGTTTTATCCTCTTTTTTTATATGATACAAATTGTTGATTATAGATCAGTGGAAAACTTCTTACCATCTCCCATATTGCATTTTTCTACCCACATTGGATCAAGCCCACAATCTGGGCAATGTTTTGGAATGGATGAGGTCATCCGTGGTGAAAGTGCCTTGAAATTCTATGTAACTCTATGAACTAAGGATGATAAAGCTGGATTGCTCAAGATTGAAGAAAATTTCTACATGATGCAAGAATATCTTCACTCTTTGGTTCTTAAAAAAAAAAAAAAAAAACTTCACTTTTAGCTAAAGTGGCCTCGAGGGTAAGTAGAAATAGCCCATGAGTGCCACATTAAGTGGCACATGGACCTACTATCACCCCCTACCACTGACAACTCGCCACGTGGGCAAGTTGTGGCACAAGTTGTGCCATGTTATGTGGCACAAGCATAACTCTTTGTTTAGTCCCTACTGGCTTCTGTTTTGGTTTTTAGAAATACTTATGGGGTATCTTTTTAATATTTGTATGTTTTAAGAGTAAATGTAAGTCACAGTTTTCCAAAATGGCAATTAATGTTTATGCTAATTTATACGCCTGTTTGCATTTTAGAATTGTGTAGTTTGTGTCCAATACATTGTAGTTGTTTGTGTGCAACTCTGATAAATTAGTAAAATACTGTAAATATTGTTTGGATTTTGCACTTTTGGTAAATCTTGTAAGTTGCTATGAATAATATAGTGCTTAAATTTTCTGATTTTTTGATCCTTGCTAACGAGGGCACTTCCAACACTGACTGTGTAAGTTTATGAAACTTCCTTTTCTAGTGCTCTCATCAAGGGTCTTGGTGTGAATTATTGCTTAAGCATAAAATTATCACTTACCACAAACTTAGCTATTGGGGACTAGCATTTGGCCTTAGGTGAACTGGATTCTTGTTACTAGTACTGGTGGCTCAAGTGCTGTTTTGATGAAGTTTTCATCATCATATGGAATTTGGGGGAAAATTGAGGGCAATTGGCGATATCAAGCTCTCAGATATTCTTTCTTTGTGCATTGACTAAAGAAAGAAATTGGGATTTCGCTATCCTCATATGAGACTTGGTTCATAAAGCTCGGGTGATGCTGTTATGGTTACCAGTTCAGGCAATTCAACTGATTTATATGATCAATCTTATAACCTGGAAGTTCCTCATGAATGTGATAAGTTGTGTCAATTTCTATTTGCACTTTGCTTAAATTTTTCTTTGTGGTAGACTTACAAGTTTTGTAGCTAGTGGCAAATAACTTAATTTCACTTGATGCTAATTAGTTGCTAGGGGACCAAAGAGGACACATAACACTTCTACCTATTTGCCTACTTGCTGATTACTTCACTTGTTTGAACACCTAATTGGTTCCCATTTGGAATATTATGCTTTTAAGTTTTAAAGCATCTGTATTCTCGTGCTCCTGGGAATGAGTATAAATTGCTTAACGCATTAGGGGTGAATGCCCCTTGATTACTCAACAATTTGTTCTGGTGGGTGGGGTCAATTGCTTATAGGTTTTACTACTTAGAGGCAAGTCCAAAGGGCTCTTCTTTAAAATGTTCCTTATGTTGTGGAAAAAAGGAATAATTTTGCCTCTTGCTAAATCATTTGAGCAGTCTAGTTGAAAATATATGATTATTTCATCAACAATATAAAGTGACTTTATGTCTTTTATTTTGATGTCGGAGTTTTCTTTCTTTTCCTTTCCCTTTAAATCTTTAGTTTACATTAGTATCAAATTTTGAAGACAAAGTAGGATTTGTGAATGTTTGTCTTTGTGCATGTTTGTTTGTGCTATCACTTCCAATCTACATCTTAGTGCTTTATATCAAATAGAATGCTTTATGTATATATATAAAATTCTAATTTTTGTTTTTGAACTCACTATCTTTGTGGAGGCAAACTTTGCTGTGAGGATTAAGATTTTCTGTTCAGTGTCATTACTCTTATTCACACTTTATTCTTTCAATGATTTTAACTTATAAGATGGTATACAAAAGACCATTTCATGAATTCCCATACACATTCTTCTATCTTCCAGTTAAAAAGTTAGCATTCAGTCAAGACCTTCAAGTTCATGCCTGTATAACCTGTGGGGACTGCTTCCTAGTTTTTGGTGTCAGCCAAGGTTTTGTTAAAGGGAGATTGGTTTGTGATAATTTGTTGTAAGCACAACTTGGTTCAAAAAATTAGATAGACTAAGAAGGTGAAAACTGGAAACTTGGTTTGTAGCTTTTAAAGTTGATATGAATAGAGCTTATGATTGACTTAGCTAGGACTTCATTTTGGCTGTCCTGGAAAAATTGAATTGTAGTTGTCATTAAATCAACTTGATTTAGCAGTGCATCTGTATAGTTTCTTATCAGATTCCATTTAATGGTTCACTGGTTAAAATCCTTTTCCCTCAATGTGGCTTAAGGTAAGGGGTCTACTTTCACCTTTATCCTTTGTCTCTGGCTTTATTGGAGTGACAATTTCGAGGTATTATTAAAGGAGTATGGATTGGAAGAAATCTGGACCCAATTTCTCATCTCATGTTTGCAGATGATTGCATTGATTTTGTGAGGCACTAATGATGTGCAAGATAATGTTTTGAAAAGTTAGTGGTATTGTGACCTTTCTGGAAAGATTGTAATATTGACAAATCTGAGGTGTTTTTCAGTCCTAACACTCCTGAGCAGGGTATAAACCTTGTGTTAGCTCTTTTTAAGGTGAAAAAAGTTGATGGACTTGGTAAGTATTTGGGTCTAACCTAGATATGGGTCAGAAAAAGACATCATTTCCTGATTTTTTTATTTTTGTTCTTTATATAGACTTGGTATTGATCAAACATTAGATCTGAACCTATAATGTTTGATATGGCACTATTCTATAAATTCTTATTATTGTTGATTGATAAATTTAGTCAAGTGGCTTTATCTCTAGGATAAGTAGCTTATCCAGGTTGTGGTCGCTGCTGTCGGTTATATTGAGGTGATAGTGGACTACGTAGCATGTATACATGAAATTGTTTGTCTTCATTTCGAATTTTCTTTAATATAGTCAGTTATTAATGATATTAAAAAAGTGGTCAGTGTTGGCTGTCAACTTTCAGCAATCTTATTTATCAGGTTAAGTCCATGTATCCTGCCACTTATATATGGATAGATGTGCTCGACTTTTTCTTTGCTAGCAATTTTATGGTGATCTCTTTTACCTTCATGTTTTTACACACATACTAAATGTTTCTCATTGTATTATTTATTTAAAATTTTTCTCATTGTGTCAACTGTAATCTATTCTGTTTATGCTAAAGATTTTGGCCAAGAGCCTTATAGTTTAGCTGTTATTTCTTAATATTTCCAATGCAAACATTCATAGTTTAAATCCCCTTCCCCCATTATAGTTATTAAATTATCAAAAATGGCTTTTCTTGTACATTTTAAATATTCTATTGCCTTGTATGCTTATCTTCCTACCAAAAAAACATTCCCATAAATGTTCGATGAGAAAGCAGCTCACCAGCCAGTATTGCTTGATTTGGGGGTTAAGAAATATGAATTGAAAATGACATTGAACTGTTTGTACTCCTCTTCTGGAACTATTTTGCTATATTTCCTTAGCATGATTTGCATATTTTTTAGACCCAATTAGTTATGCTTAGAATAGATGTATTGTTTTGTTGGCTTCATTTCATTCCATTGTTTTTCTTTCTCTCTTAATACTAGTGATTGGGTTAGTATTTTCTATTACACAATGCACAAAGTAGAAGCAAAGGAGTCTTTGATTAATGGCTTTTGGACTTTTAATGATTTCTAGACACATGTTGATTCTCAAACATTACGAGCCTCATCATGAAGAGATTATTTAATGGTAAATATTGTAATGCTTTTGGCATCGAATCACCCACCTGCACTTCATATTTACTCTAAAGTGATGATTTGTGAGTCATTCTACGATGACTGGAATGAGAGTGGATAAAAGAATATTATTATGGATTATGGATACTGTTTACTCTTCGAAAGTGCGGGGGGTTGGCCCTAATGATAAGGTTTGTGGGAAGCCAGCAAGAAGTAGAGGTTTTGAGGCTAGACGTTTTTATCTTTTTTTCTACCCTCCTACTTGCTCTTACCCTTGGAGGTTGGTGTGGCAATCGAAGGTTCCTCCAAGGGTGGCTTTCATTTCATGGTTAGCTTCTTTAGAAAGATTCTTACAACTGATATCCTTTGCAAAAAGGGTATTATTATTCTTGATTGGTGTTACATGTATAAGAGGTGTGAGAAGTTGGTAGATCATCTTCTGCTTCATTGTCCTATAACTTTTGAGATGTGGTCCTTGGCATTGTGTTTGTTTGGACTTTAGTGGGTTATGCCTCTTAAGGTAATTGAGTTGTTTGAGTCTTGGCAAGGTAAATTGCAGGCGACATTGCAATATAGATTTTTGGAGACTTGTGCCGCATTGTTTGATGTGGTGTATTTGTAGTGAAAGGAATGCTAGATGCTTTGAGGGATGCCAACGGTCATTGCTAGAGATTAATTCCTTTTTCTTACATACTCTCATTAATTGGAGTGTGGTTCTGTCACATTTTTCTAGTTTTTCCTATCTTGTTTTGTCTGATAATTGTAATCTTGGTTCTTGATTTTTGCCCCCACAGTACATCCTCATTGTGCTCGGGTTGGCTATTTTTTATTAATAAAATTTTTCTTTAACTATAAAAAAATATTATTATGGATTAATTTCATTGGTGTTTGCCAGTCAACTGAATCTAAACAGTCTTTGCTTTGATGATTAAAAGAACCGGATAATAGCAACTTCAGAGTTTGGAGGGAGAATAGAAAATAGAGGAGTATTTTTCTTTTTACCCCCTCCTTTCTTTGTGTTGCTACTGCAACTTTGGGAAGCAGAATTGCCTCACTGCTTTAAGCTTCTTCTTAAAGGGTTTAAAATTCAAATTGAAAGTACACGAGCTGTCTTTCATTTAAGCTCAAAGTTCAAGAACCGCAATCATGCTTTATGCCCCCGCACCCCCTTAAACACTCTCATGAAGCTCTCTAGCCCTCTATCCTATTCTGTCTAAACATGATATATCACAGTTGCTTAAGCCATTCTATTCTAGCTACTTTTTTTCTAATAAACTCTTTAACATTTTAAACCAATCTAGTTCCATCTCCATATTACCTGCGGGTTTGACACTTAAAACTGAAAACCTGGCTACTTAATACCTTGGAGATATCACAACCCATTGACAAGTGATATACCCTTACTATATTTGTCTATGTCTAGTGAGGAGCCTAGATAGTCACCAAGTTACATAACAGTCTATATATATAAAGCCAAAGTTTGAGAGAAAAGTCAATTAGATTTTAATTGTGAGCTAATTTTTTGCCATGTGTTCACTTAAGTTTTTCATTCTTTGCACTAAGTGAGTTAATAAATGCAAAATACGAAGAGTCCAATATTAATTAATTATAATAAAAAAAATCAAGCATATATCTACTCAATAAAAATTACCAAACGTTCTATCTTATAAAAAATTAGAATAAAAATGATTATAAGTCGTATTAAACTTAGGTAGGAATTTGATTAATTAAAAGTATATTTTTATGATAAAAATGTGTTAGTTTTGAAAGCATGCTACAAGCTAGTACTTGGTAATGGACTAAGCATGCCATATTAGATCTCATACCAATCCATCAAATGCAGTATGTGTCCAATTGCATTCCATGTTTCTACTTGTAGACCTCCAGACATTCTAGGTTTCTAAATAATTATGCATAATGTTTACTTGAAAAATTGCATGTTTAGGCCTTAAAAAAAAAAAAACCATTTATCTAAACCAAATTCGTAGTCGAGCTCCAAATCACAATGTTTCTTGATCTTGTGGTTGGGAAAGACCAATCTTCTCCTTGAATGATGCAGAATAGGTTTTGAATTCTGCTTTGGAGACCGTTGCAAATTGACAATTGGACGGAATATCCTGGAACCGGTGTGTTTCAGTGCACTGTTTTGGAATTACGCACTGGATATATATACACACATGTACATAATTTACATATTTATAACTTCATATATCATTATATCTAATTAACCAAAGCAAAATTTAAAATATAATATGGGTGTTGGAAATACTGGTTTTGCATCTCATACAAAATGCACAGCGGAAGCAACACAAGTATTTTGTTCATTTATGTGAGATAACATGGAATACCTAGAATTTTAGAAACAAAGAATTGAAAAACGTACCTTGATGTAGTGAAATTCAAAGTAAAAGAAGTTCGAACTTGGGAAGACCTTCAATGTTCACCCCAAATTCCATAGATACCCAAGATGTGTGGTTTCTCAATCAGTTATGTACGCACTTGTTCAAGAGAGAATATGAATGTGTTTTGAGAAAATTGTCTTATTTCTCTTTTAATTGTACATACGTTTTTAAACTGTCAAAGGCAGTTACGTTATTTAATAATTCGGAATAGGTTGGAATTTAGATTTTAGAAATCGGAATTCATCCGAAACACTGGAATAGTCTGGAACAACCCGGAATTTAGACAAAACGGAACAAAAGGGTAAATGCACTAGATTAAGCACCGGAACGGAACGGAATTTAAAACATAGATGTAGAAAGCTATGCATGTTGAGGTGTTGCAGGTTCACTTACCTCTTAAAGACCATAAGTTTGCAATATTGGTACCTCAAGGGAGTTAGCATCTTTTTAGTTTTGTGTTTTCTCATAATTGATAACATGCTAAACAAGGAATCATAAGTTCGTAAGAGTGATTTCAATTTCTATCAATGAATATTATGATAATTTATGATTGCTGCATAGCAAGAAATTGTGGCTCAGTTTGTGGTTTTTTCATGTATTTTTCTTGTTATAGATAATGCTAACTTTTGCCACGAGTTTCTTTTGTTAAAGACAGTAACCCAAAGCATTCAATGAAAATAGTAGAAGAAGACTCAGAGCCTTCAACGGCTAGTTTCTTATTAGAAACGATGCCGTATAACTTAGCCTATTTATATTCTTAATGAAACAGATCGTTTTGGGTGTGTTGAGTATTGGTTTAATGAAATGGAGCATTTTGGTGTGTTGGGTATACTTCGTCTTGTTTAAGACTTCTTCCAGTCCTCTGCTCCTATACTGGGTTTTAGAGTTTGCTTCAAAGAGCTCCAACTGCCTTCAAGCCTTCCAGCTGTCATTCCTTGATTCACAGAGCATAATGTGGAGTAGGTTATTTTCTGTTAGAACGGTTATAGTCTCTGGAATGTTCTTGACGTAATTATACTATATAAACAGTTTTGGGGGTTGTAATTCATTTAGGCTTTGTGAAATATATTTCTCTGAGTATTCTCTTCAGAATCTCTCTTTTTCTATCACTCTCTCCCTCTCATTTCATTGTTTGTTCTTATTTCCACCATTGTTGTACACACTCATAAGCTTCAAAATCATTCATCTTTTACTTTTCCTTCATTTAAATTGTTGTTTCTCTACTATATGACTTTCGGGCAAGGCTTGTGTCCAGTGAAAACTTTCACAGGACACGGCAGGATTTGGACACGTGTCCAAGAGTGGACACGTGCCCAAGATCCAACGTGTCCAGTGAAAACTTTCACTGGACACAAGCCGAACCCATGACTTTCTTGGTTCGGAAAAGCAATGATAGGCTGTAGGCATAGGAAGCCTTTCCTTATAGACACCCTTCTCATCTCACATCTATGTGGAGAAGGTGGCACTCAATCAAAAATCCTAACACAACTTCCAAAAAATATATCTACCAAAAAGCTAAGCTAACAACTTTATCTTTGTAATTTATAATGCTGAAAATCATTTCATCTTAAAATGGGCTAATGTTCTTAGTTTGTTCTTTAGGCCAAAGTTATCTTTTAGAGGATGGTTAAAGATTTCTTTTAAGCAATTTGAGAAAGTAGGCATTAGTGTTATGAATGAAAATAATACATTTAGTGATCAAGTAAGGCACACTGAACACTCAGGTGTGTGTGTCTATATATATATATATATATAAACAAAATTTAGGTACAGTATCTTAGGTGCTGTTCCTTAGGTTTGGCTTTACTTTCAAATGTTTTGTTTTGGTTGCATAAAACAATTGATGTCATATACTCATATTATATTTATGTTCTTTGTTTCACCATGAATTGTGCGTCATTTCAACTCTCTTATTTTCTTTTGGAACACAATGTCTTCTTTTAGTAATTGCCCTTTGTTAAATAGCAATATATTTTCTTATTATATAATTCTTAGCATGGGAATATGCTTTTAGATCATTTACCTTTGCCCCCAACCCCCTTGGTGAATATGTTTGTGTGGCTTGGAATACTTAATACATAAATCCCCTAAAACAACAAAATATTGGTGTAGGTTTTTTATTTATTATATTTATGTGTGTGTTGTTACTACACTAATTAGTGTTAATTTATCAACTAGTAAGTTGCATGTATGATACATAGAGGGTCCATTTAGATACAGCTTATTGTTGTTGAAAGTTGCTGAAAACTGATTGCTGCTGAAAACACTGTAGTAAAATAATTTTTAAATGGATAAATAGTACCGTGGGACCCATTTTTAATATTTTTTAATCATGAACAGTACATGAACAGCGCGTGAACAGTGCACGCACTGTCCATGAACAGTAATTTTTGTCTCTAAAAGCAGAAACAAAGTGTAGGAAAGAAAAAAAAAAAAAAAAAAGGAGAAAACGCAGTTGCAAAACGCAACGCAACAAAACTCACAATCCAAACACATACAGACAATATTGTAATGTTTTATGAAAGATGATTTTAAAGAATGTTGTACATATATTATGTCATAATTGTTATAGAATTTTGTTAGTAATAAGTTCATCATAAGAAGTAACAATTATAAATTGCACACACGTATCTATTATAATTAAACAGTTTAAGTAAAGAGAAATAAAATAATAACTTTAGAGGAATATTGTAAAATAAAAATTAATGTAGAATGTGTCTTCCTTTTTCTCCTTAATTCTAAAACAAAATAAACTTATGACTTTTCATAAAAAAAAATACATTCCAAACATACACAATCAATCACAGCCTTTACAAAACCCATAAGTCAGTAATGTTTTTCAATAATATTTAGACATATATTTATGTTTAAAAAAAATAGTTTATTACATTCATTGAAGATTAATAAACAATTAAATTCAATTTAATAGTTTTAGGGATCTAATTCAAAATTATAAGGTGTAGAATATGTGGAATCAGAATTTTAATTCAAAATGAAACTTATTTAAAAAATATTGATGAATTTTCTATACTCTGTCTATTTGTGTATATCACAACCCTAGCTATGCTAGTTAATTTTTTTGATGTAAACCCTAGAGAGTCTCAATTGCTGCTATGTGGCATTATTGTTGCTACAACATTAGTTGTATATTTTGTTATTAGCAAATTTATGTTTTCTTAGAATTTGCTTAGTGGATTTTATTAGACCCTTTTTGCAGTTCTAAACACAATAGAATTTGGCGTATTTTATTTGGTATTTTCATTAATATTTAATGTGATATTTTGGTAATGTTTTTTTTGTAATGTGTAAACATATATTTATGTTTTTTTAAAACAATTTATTACATTCATTGAAGATTAATAAATAATTAAATTCAAGCTAATATTTTTAGGGATCAACTAAGTCGTTGAAATCTTCAATCTTGCGAGCGAAAGCAAGAGCTATACGAACTCGATCACGATACTGGTTTTCCAACTCACGGCAATCAAAAACTACAAAAATCAGGAGATAAATAGTGTTATGCAAGCAATAGCGATATAAAGAAAAGTTAAGAAAATGATGAAAGTACGCACCAAGTGCAGGGACTTCCCATTTTCGCAATAATCTTGGGACATCCCCCCAGAAGTCGTTAGACACGATTTCCCAACCGGTTCCAGGAATAAATAAAAAAAAATCTTGATTTCCAATTACGAAAGGATGATGCTTGCTCACTCCCAAGTGCAGGAGATCGCAACAATATAATTCTCGGAGTATCGAGGTCGAACCACAAGGAGCAGGGTAAATTCAAAGACAATATAATTAAATAACAATTTGGGTAAAGAAGAAAAGTAATTTTGCTTGGTGATTGTTAACAAGAATAATAATAAAAACTAATTTAAATTAATAATGTAAATACTAGGGCATCGGGGTGTTTCCCTATATTGATATGAGATTCTTTGTGATCTAACAAATTATATATTTCATAATTGATTGTTCTTATACAATTAAATACTTATGATTCGGTTGAACTAAGACAATTCAATAACGCATGATAACCTCGATTAATAATGCGGTAAGAAAAGTTTTCAGAAAAACTCATTCACTTTAAAACCTGATTTCTATTTGAAACTATTAGAAATTCATCTCAACAATAAGAAAAACATGATTGAACTTATTGAAAGCATGAAAGAACTAATACATCAAAAGAAATCTAATTAAACAATCAAATATGTTGTTGATAAAATCCTAGAAAGAATCACATTGAATATTCATACCGTATAAAAGAAACATGACCCCTAGCCCTAGCAAAGAGTTTAGGCTGCCATTAGAGAAAGGAAAATACAATGTTTTCTCTGCCCAAAATTCCTTCTACCAGCCTCCCCTCCAAACCCTAATGTCTAAGTGTCCAAAGAAAAAAGAACTTTTTCTATTTTAATTTCCGTACAAGTTTACAGCAGTAACTTGTGAGTTAATTTCTGCCCTCAAAAGTTGAGAATTTCAAAAAACTCAAAACTGGAAAGTTGTAGATATTTAAGTTATGGTTCCAACCCATCTGGCCTTGTGTCAATTGGATTTTTGAGGAGAGAGATACACTCAAAATACTGATCAGTGCTCAAATCAGATTTCTCCTTTTCAGATTCTGCCTCTTTGATTTCTTTCCTTATTTGAAGCTTCCAATCATGGTAGACAATCCATGCACTCCAGCTGCACCTCCTTAGACATTTAAGCATGGTCCTTTAACTCCACTTTAATTCCAGTTTGGCCTCCATTCTCTCACAAATTCCTGTAAACTCATCTTTCTCACATGATTTCCTGAAAGTAGAAAATTACACACAATGAATAGCATCTTATTCAAGAAATTATGTAAAGATAAATAATAGGGACTAATGCAAATCATGGCTTAATTATACAAATTAAGCATAGTAATAAGGAGATAACGCCCACATAAATATATAACAAGTATACATTTTAAGGCGTTATCACACCCCCCAACTTAAATCTTGCTAGTCCCTAGCAATCCACAAAGCACCCATGTCTACTAAAAGTGAAAAATTAAAGCTAAAATACAAGCCACTTTCGTAGGCTACACGACTGCATTTCCCACGTGCAGCAAGTCTTTGAACCCCTAGGTCACCCTAGTGGACGAGTTTACTCTCGTGAGGGTTTTCAGTGACTTTACCCACAAAAGTCAAAAGTTTCCTAAAAATTCCTGCAGCAAATGTTAGTCTGCTTTATCATTATATCATACAAATGAACTTTCAATTTTTGAGTTGGGATACTATTCATCATATTAAAGTGCTTTCACTAGCTTCACTTTTGGAGTGTGTGTGTGCATAGCCCTTCCAATCAAACCAGCTTTTCCAAACATGCATAGACCAAGTTTAATCTAGATTAGAGCCTCTACTCCAAAACCTCTCTTAAGTCATCAACACTCTGAAAGAACACACATAGAAGTAATGACTTCTCTCTTCAAATCACATGTGAACAAAAAGGAAAGAAGAAGTTTTAAGAATATCACATGTGAACAAAAGATCTCTTGGAAAGGATGTTGAATTCCTAGAAACATGAGGCTAATACCATTCTCATCCCTAGTTTTTATCCCAAACACATACTAGCCATGCACCTTTAGGATCAAGTAGGACTTTAAGCTCAGTGGTAGTATAATCTTATGAAGACAAATTACTCTTTTTGAAATATGAGGTATATGAATCAAATGCAGAGAATTCAAGCCAAACCCAACTCATAGCGATAACAACCAACTGAATCAAAATAACCTTCACTCAATCATATAACCCTTCTGAAATACATGAAAAATGTGTAAGACACCAATGATTTATTGATTGATTATGTATGTCTCCTCTTTCTTTTTCTCTCTTTTTTTTTTTCACTTTTTTTTTCTTCTTCTTTTTGAATTTTTTTTTTTTTTTGAAGGAAAGAGAGACAATGGTGGTATCTAAACACATCAATTGCTCAAAACTTGAACCCCCAAGAGAACACTCATAAACAAAAATGGTTTGTGGTATTGTAGAAGTATTTCTCATGGCTCAAATGATGGTGACAATGGTTAATGTAAAGGTAGGCTGAATATTTGTTTAGCTGGTGACAAAAAATCGGTGGTCTTAGGCTCTCATCTCCTAAAATTTCACATAAACTAGTATGCCTAAAAACAAAAATAAGTAGGATCATGGTATTTCTCCCCATAATGTTTTCAGTAGTCAACCAAAAAATATAAAGATCTTTTACAAAACCTGAAGCATATGAGAGAAATTTAAAAGTTCAAACAAAGATATACTCTCACGAAGAAAAGTAAGGCTCAAGAACTCTCCATATGAGTTGAGTTTCAGCTTATATCTAGCTTGTTTATGATCCATGCATATCCAACATCCAACCGTCCGCTAACCTGGCTATTGTGCTCAAAAGTTTCCAATTGTGCTCTTCATGAAAGAGTCTTAATATAGCAAATAGTATAACCAACTCAGTATTATTCATTCCATCACATGATGTAAAAATAAAGCTTATAACTCTTCTACATTCAAATTCAAGGTTTTTTTTTATTTTATTATTATTATTTTTTTTTAAGATTTGAAAAGTTGCAACCAAAAAGAAAGAAAGAAAAGAAAAAAAAAATCATGCAAGGTGCAGTAAAATGTGTAGACCTCTCCCCTCAACTAAAATATTGTATTGTCCTCAATGTATCAAAGCCAAAATAAATTCAAGTATAAAGGGAAAAAGTTACCTTAAACATTTAAAAATTTTTTTTTTTTTTTGAAATTTCTTTCACACCTGCAAATGTTAGCTCACAAAAGAAAAATAATAACAAAACAAAAAACATAAACAAAAACAAAAACAAAAACAAAAGGCAAAAGGAAAAAGAAAAAATAAAAAATAAAACAAATATGGTACAACTTCATAAGGCTTTTTCAGAGTTCACGTAGTATCCCAATAGGCAAGGATCTCCAGTGACATAGTCTCCTCCTCAAGTATAACTCCCCCTAAGAATGGTTTTAACCTTTGTCCATTTATTTTCAAAATCCTACCATCTCTAGGGTCCTTAACTACTATAGCTCCATGGTTAAACACTTCTCTTACAATGAAAGGGCCATCCCACCTAGGTTTGAACTTACCTGGGCCTAAATATGCATATTTAAGACCACCGGGCAGCAGCTTAAGCTCCAACTGTGGTGCCTCTTCACTTGAATGCATGGGCTTTTTTTTATTTTCTAGTAGCTCCTCAAAGGAAGGCTTCCATCCTTTATTAATTGCCATCATCTGTTGTTCTTCCAAAACCTGTGAGGAATCCAACAAAGAAAAATTTTCAGATACATGAATATCACATTCTAAATCATAAGAACCAACAGAATTATTAAGAAGAGTTTCAAGAGGATCAGAAAAACAATTCTTATTAAATTCTTCTTGAACCACCGCCCTAATGAGGTTCACATAAGCACAGTCATCATCCTCATGTGGTTGTTTAGCCACATGAAATATGTTTAGCTCCAAAGTCATGGAACCAAAAGTGAGTTGCATCCTTCCATTCCTGCAATTAATTAAAGCATTAGCCGTGGTAAGAAAAGGTTTACCCAAAATAATAGGGGTATGAACACTAGGATGTAAAACAGGTTGGTAATCTAGAACAATAAAATCAACAGGATAATAAAATTGTTCAATTTTCACCAACACATCCTCAACAATCCCTCTCGGTTCCCTTACAGAGTGATCAGCCAACTGTAAAGTTATTGAAGTAGGTTTCAACTCACCAAGTCCAAGTTTTTAATATACATTGAAAGGGATCAAATTAACACTTGCCCCAAGATCTAGCAATGCATGCTCCATGATGTAATCTCCAATAGTACAAGAGATCGTAGGACAACCTGGATCCTTATACTTTGGTGGGGTCTTATGTTGGATAACTGCACTTACCTGTTCTGTTAGGAATACGGTCTTCTTCACATGATGCTTTCTCTTGATGGTGCATAGGTCCTTAATTACCTTGGCATATGCAGGCACTTGCTTGATAACATGCAATAATGGCAAATTTATCTTGACTTGATGGAAATGCTCTAATATCTCAGATGCGGTGTCCAATTTCCTAGGTAATTTTAAGGCTTGTGGAAATGGTGGAGGGATTGGGCATTGTTCAATTTCACCAAATCCAAGTGACTCAGTTTCATCCTTCTCTTTCTTAACTGGGGTCTCCTTAGATTTCTTATTTATTAAAGGAGCACTTTTATCAATCTCTTTACCACTTCTCAAAATGGTCACAGCTTTAACTTCCTCATATTTATCCTTAGAGCCAATTTTTAGATTTTGATTGATGGGATTAGGTTGAGTTTGGGAAGCAAGCTTCCCTCTCTCTATCCCATTCAATGAATTTGTAAGCCTAGTTATATGACTCTTGGTCTCTCTTACCTCTTCATCTAGCCTAGTGAGTATGGATTCAAACTTTTGATTTTGCTCACTTTGCCTTTGAATGAAAGTACTAAGCGCATCCTCCAAGGAAGGTCTAGATGATAATGATGATGATGATGATGCATGTGGTGAATTAAAATTCCTTGGAGCAGGAGGATTCAACACATTGTCACTCTTATAACTCAAATACGGATGGTTTTGCATATTTGGGTTATAATTGTTAGAATATGAAAAATTATTTGGCCAATATGAATTAAATGCATGTACTTGTTCTTTTGGCACATTTAAGAATGATGAAAGTGATGCACATTCATTTGTAGCATGGTTTATCTCATGACAGATTTTACACACCTCCATTGGGTCCTCTTTAAAGGTAGCACTAACACTCTTGCTTCCTTTCATTTTGAATGCCTCAATTTTTTTAGTTAACATGCTGATTTTTGCACTCATGTTCTCATCTTCCCTCAACTTGAAAACACTTCCACCAGAAGTGGTAGTGTTAGTTCTAGTCCTATTAGTGGAATCCATAGGACTAGGTCCAGTCCATGTGTTAGAGTTTTTAACTATCTCATCAAGATAATCCATTGCATCTTCGGGTTCTTTTTGTAAAAAGTCCCCTCCGCATAAGAGTTGAACAAACTGTCGGTCCCTAGGTGTAAGTCCTTCATAAAAATAGCTAACTAACCTCCAATCTTTATACCCATGAGTTGGGCAGAAATTGAAAAGATCTTTGTACCTTTCCCAAGCTTGGTATAAGGTCTCATTTTCTCCTTGGACAAAACTAGCTATCCTTCTTTTTACTTGCTGGACTTTGTGGGGAGGAAAGTGTTTTTTAAAAAACTCTTTGGCCATCTCCTCCCAACTACCTATAGACCTATGTTTCAAGGTGTAAAGCCAACTTCTTGCCTTATCCTTAAGTGAAAAAGGAAAGAAACGTAACTTAGCAGTTTCAATAACATTTTGTGCATAGAAACTACTAATTACCTCTTCAAAAGCTCTAACATGGACATAAGGATTTTCATTTTCTTGTCCCCTAAAGTCGGGAAGTATTGCTAATAAACCTTGTTTCAGTTCTACATGTGGTGCATTAGGTGGAAACATGATGCATGAAGGAACAAAATTTTGTGTGGGATGCAACAATTCATAAATAGTTCTTCTATTCTCCTCATGATTATTATGTGTTTCATCACCCATGATTGATGAAGAAGGTGAAGGCAAAGGTGTGTCAAAAAGATTACCAAAGTAAGTTTCAAAATTTCCTAACCTGCCTCTCTTGTTTCTAACCCAAATGCTCATGCAACAATGAATGTCAATCAAATAAAATAAAATAAAAACAAACTAAAAAATAAAAACAAAATAAGGGGAAAAAAATGGAACGAAGTTACCAATAGAAGAATTTCCACCAGTTATGCTTTGCTCCAAAAGAAATTACCTTTGAACACATAGCAGCTCCCCGGCAACGACGCCAAAATTGCTTGCTCACTTCCAAGTGCAAGAGATCGTAGCAATATAATTCTCGGAGTACCGAGGTCGAACCACAAGGAGCAGGGTAAATTCAAAAACAATATAATTAAATAACAATTTGGGTGAAGAAGAAAAGTAATTTTGCTTGGTGATTATTAACAAAAATAATAATAAAAACCGATTTAAATCAATAATGTAAATACTAAGGCATCGGGGTGTTTTCCTATATCGATATGAGATTCTTTGTGATCTAAGAAATTATATATTTCATAATTGATTGTTCTTATATAATTAAATACTTATGATTCGGTTGAACTGAGACAATTCAAGAACGCATGATAACCTCGATTAATAATGCGGTAAGAAAAGTTTTCAGAAAAACTCATTCACTTTAAAACCTGATTTCTATTTGAAACTATTAGAAATTCATCTCAACAATAAGAAAAACATGATTGAACTTATTGAAAGCATGGAAGAACTAATACATCAAAAGAAATCTAATTGAACAATCAAATATGTCATTCATAAAATCCTAGAAAGAATCACATTGAATATTCATACCATATAGAAGAAACATGACCCTTAGCCCTAGCAAAGAGTTTAGGCTGCCATTAGAGAAAGGAAAATACAATGTTTTCTCTGCCCAAAATTCCTTCTACCAGCCTCCCCTCCAAACCCTAATGTCTAAGTGTCCAAAGAAATAATAACTTTTTCTATTTTAATTTCCGTCCAAGTTTACAGCATTAACTTGTGAGTAAATTTCGGCCTTCAAAATTTGAGAATTTCGAAAAACTCAAAACTGAAAAGTTGTAGATATTTAAGTCATGGTTCCAACCTGGCCTTGTGTTAATTGGATTTTTGAGGAGAGAGATACGCCCAAAATACTGATCAGTGCTCAAATCAGATTTTTCCTTTTCAGATTCTGCCTCTTTGATTTCTTTCCTTATTTGAAGCTTCCAATCATGGTAGACGATCCAAGCACTCTAGCTGCACCTCCTTAGACATTTAAGCATGGTCCTTTAACTCCACTTTAATTCCAGTTTGGCCTCCATTCTCTCACAAATTCCTGTAAACTCATCTTTCTCACATGATTTCCTGAAAGTAAAAAATTACACATAATGAATAGCATCTTATTCAAGAAATTATGTAAAGATAAATAATAGGGACTAATGCAAATCATGGCTTAATTATACAAATTAAGCATAGTAATAAGGAGATAACGCCCACATAGATATATAACAAGTATACATTTTAAGGCGTTATCAGATGATGGAAACCCAAAAACAACCCTAGACTTTCTATCCCAGGGTAAGAGCTCAAAATACCCATGATGGGTGGAAGGTTTCAAGCGGTACAAATACAAAATCTCATTCAACATTATCATATCTCCCTCACAAGCGGACACCCAGATCGACATACAACTTATAATCGTCCTCTAGGCGTTAGGGACGAGTTGACCAGGGGCAATTTGGAAAGTATGAAGGAGTTGCATAACGAATGGGTGGACAAGTAAGCGAAGACCACATAGGAAATCTGCTTCATAAAAGCACACTTCCTCGTGGGCAAAGCTACAAGCTTTTTCACTAGAGCGAGGCAAACAAATGCAGGTGCCTTTAGGAAATTGAAATCTCTTCCTAAACCTGTTCAAATGACTCTCTTTCAAGGAACAAGTTTCAAAAAGGGAATGCAAGGGGGCGAAGAAGAAGACGAAGGCAACTTTGACGCAGCAATGTCAACCACCTTACCCAAGGATTCAGCGTTTGACAATAACCATGTCTCTAACTCATTCGACCTAACATTACCTTCTTTATACTCTACGGTGGTCATCCCTAAATGGTGTTTAATCAAGGAATGGCGAATCAAGGGATAAAGGGAAAGTAGAACAGGCTTGAGGGCAGTAAAACAGGACACAAATAGACCTACCTAGGGGACGCTGACCAGAAGAATATTCAAGAAAAACTCCTAGTCTGGCAAAGAAAAAAGAAATCGAGGGGCACTCCTGACTAAAGAAATCAAAATCAACCATCAAGTAAGCATGAAGATGGACCTTACCAAGAAAAAGTTTGAAATTCAAAAATCCTCCAAAGCTTCAAGCGCAGAGAAAATAAGGTAGAGGGAGAGGAAACAGTTTTTTCTTAAAAAAAGGAGAAACTGAAAGTAGGGCGCGCCAAAATTGAGAAAAATTCGCACACGTTGCAAATAGAACAAGGACACGTGTTCATCATCTGGCAAGGAGGTCGAATCGCATTTATTGCAAAAGGGAAAACTTTGAGAAACGAAGAGATACGAACCGTCACCTTCGATCATATTCCAGTTCTTCACAACTTTACATCGTCCATTACATACATGAGAATGGAATAGGGGGGCAACTGACGAATATGTGAGTAAATAAGTCGTCCATCAGTATGGACGATCGTAAACACATCCTAATCGTTAGTTGGAAAGACGGAAACAGACACATTAAAGACAGAAATAAACTCCATTAAACCTCTAAAAGATTGGAAACGACAGGAGAGCCATTACAATGGCCTTAATGAGCTGTCTTGGGGTTACAAATCCCTATTCACTAAGAGACTTCACTTCCATCAATGCCATAAATCACTCATGTGTAACGGGCAAACGCAATAACTCAAGGCTGGGCTATATAAAGCCAACAAGCTCAAGTAAAACGGACAACAAAAAAAAAAAACATTTGATTATAGAACTTATACTAGAGTTTATCTGACTTAAGCATCGGAGGATATTTGGTTGGCGCCACCCTGGTGTCCTTTATTTTTATCTCTTGTTTTCTCAACAATTATAAAAGCTCGTCCATTGGCACTGACAAGGAGCATACTGACGAGGTTGATTCTGAGCTTCATCAATTATTATAGAAAAAAAGGACCATACTCCAAGTTCATCCACCTATGAAGCTTTATATGCCATTCAATCCAAAAATCACCAGTAATTGTATCGTGAAGATACTCAAATGATCTTGTAATTTGTTAATGTCATTCTTCTTGTACTTTTGAGCTTAATAAAGAAATAAAATTTATTTAACACACTTAAATTGTGACAAATGACAGTATACCGCCAAGAGAGGTGGCCTAGCAGTCTTGGTGTGAACGTGGGAGCACCGGGTCCCATGTTCGAGTCCCAATGGGTGAACTGTGAGATTCTACCTGCAACTAGCCCTAACTTCTAGCTCTCTCATGGGGTTAGGGTGAGGTCTGTGGTTTGTGGTCACCCCCGACCACAGTCAATAGCTATGGCTCAATCCAACATTCTCTAGCAGGAGAGTGCCCCTATGGTCATTCCTAGGGGGGTGAATCACAATGATCGCCCTCGTCCCCCCTTTTGTTTAGTGAAAAAAGACAAATGACAGTATTAGGATTTTAACATAGTTACTACGCATAAAATGGCCAAAATATTCCATTAAGTGAGCTATCTAATCTCTTTAAAACCTCATCATATTATTAAATGAGCTACTTTAACCTGTGCCCTTTGAACACTCCTTATCAAATCCAATTAACAATACAACTAACCAATGCACGAGAAAAAAAATGCTTAACAAATTAAAAATACTAGTTGGCGGTGAAGAATCTCTAGAGTGAGCAACTCATCCAAACGTGAGGTTTGGAAGACTTATAAGAAGATAACACTTAATCAATTAAAGTGGTATCAGTATAGTGCCAGCATAAACTTCTCTGAAACTTACGGTAAAACTCACAAATGCCAAAAAAATATAGAAAACATGAGTTCCCGTGGGTTTTCTCTCATACCTTTGGAGTGGTGTTGTATGGTCTTTATATAAAGTTAGTTTCTAATCACCTCCATCTTGATTTTTTGCATTTATAATTATTGAAGTCATGGTATAATGGAGGTGATGACAATGATGGAAGGCAGGAATCTCAAGATTCATGCCCATATTTGAAGATGATGGGTTTGTGTAGTGTAGATCATGCCGTTTGGTTTAAAAGATCACTCCTATCCATTTGGAGGTATCGTTCTTCCATAGTCCATAGTTGTCCCCCCCAAAGTTGGAAGGTTATTGTTGGAGTTTGCAGGATGAAAAAGAATGAATGAACTTAGACGAAGAGAATTTCGTAGTTGAACTAAGGTACTTAGATGACCAATTCACATCACTACTAACTAACAATTCAAAACCATAATTGGCTCAACTAAAAAGTGTATTGTCATCAAATAAGGAACTTGAATTCGAATCTCACTTATACTAAAAAAAGAAAAATTGGTGTCCTGATCTAATCGTAAATAACAATCATTATACAGGAAATGCTAGGAGTTTCAAATCCAATAAACAAAAAAAAGAGGCCAAATGTTGTTCTATTTCATTAAGTTTGCACGAATATTGGTTTTTTTTTTTTTGGTCTCTTGACCTTTAAAAAGTTAATTGTTGTCTTAAATTATTCAAACATTATACTTTTTGCCATTTTGTCAATTCTCGTTAACTTTTGTTTTGGGTCTAGCAAGGTGACACTATTTTCCCAATATTAAAGAATCTGATAGGTTTGACATGAGCCATTACCCTTAAAAAGAGGAAAAAAAAAATGGTACACATGAAGTGAACTAGTAACAAAATTCAAATTCACAATATAAAATATATTTTTAAAAATTAGGGATGATAAAAAAAAATTTTCAATAGTTTCTCAAAAAAATAATCTTAAAATTTTAAGGACAAAGTTACAACCGGAAAACATGATAATATTTTCCAAGGCTTCAAGCACAAAAAAATAATTAAAAAAAAAAAAAAACAAACAAACAAAGAATACAAATAAATATTATGGACAAAAACAATATTAAAAAGAAAAAGAAAAAGAAAGGTTTTTGGCGTTTCAGTCCAGACTTCAGTCTCGCCTTCTCTCCACACTCCTTAACCTTGGTTCTCAGATTTCTCTCTTTGAAATCGGGGGCAATGTCAGACAGCAAGGAGTCAATTGGATGGGGATATTTACCTGATGAGATTATTACCCGTATTTTCACTTTCCTACCTATCAAATCCATTATCATCTGTACCTCTGTCTCCAAAACCTGGAAATCCCTAATCCAAAACCCTACTTTCATTTCCACCCATCTCCACCACTCCCACAACAAAAACCAAAACCTCTTCCTCCTCTTAAGGCTCTCACGGAATGACAAACAAGTCTACACATTGCATAAAGAAGACGATCCTGATTTCATTGAATACACCAGCTTTGATTCCCCTTTCCATCCTCCTCAGTACCCCCATCACAGAACATACACTGCCCACGGTACTTGTAACGGTCTGATATGCCTCTCCTATAGTTTACCCAATCACGCTAACGGAATCTTTCTCTGGAACCCTTGTGTGAGAAAGTTTCTCCAACTTCCTTATCCCGATGTCTCCGTCGAAAGAGCCTGCAGGTCTTTTGGGTTTGGATTTGATCCAAAAACTAACGATTATAAAGTGGTCAGGATTCTCTCCATATTGGGTAGTCCTTCGGACTATGTAAATTCTCGACCCGTGGTCGAGGTTTACTCACTCTTCGCTGGTGAATGGAGAATGCTTAGTGCTTCTGCTTCTCTGCCTCCTATATGCGCTATAATTAGGTCTGTGCCACCGGCATTTGCCAATGGGGCACTGCATTGGATTGCTATCACTAATGATAACAGACCGTTTGCTTTGGTGTTCGATTTGGGGGACGAGGTCTTCCGCGAAATTCTGCTGCCGGAACTTCCAGGGCAGATGATCTGGGCTCGTCTTTCTGTATATGGAAATTCCATTGCTGGGTTTCAAATAACGGTAGGGACACCATTTGTTGATCAGATGACTCAGATCAATATATGGGTGATGAAAGAGCATGGTGTTGCATCGTCATGGACACCATTTTTTACTGCTGATTTTGATTTCGGAGAGGCCATTGTAAGGCCAATAGGTTTTAGGAGGAATGGGGATGCTTTATTCATATTTGGTGAAGGAAAACTTGTCTCTTGGACTCCTGAGAGCAAAGAGTTTAAGTATCTTAGGATGATTGGAGGTCACGGTACTTTTATTGATTCTTACATTGAGAGTCTAGTTTTGCTTGACAAGGCCGCCAATGTTGCAGTTACATACTAACGAGAATAGGTAAGATGCATTTCATGTTTTTTTTTTTTTTAATGGTTTTTCATTTTGTTCTTTATATATACTTGGAATTGATAATATCATACATTAGATATGAATATGACACTGTTTTATACATTCTCATTATTGTTGATTCATTGCCTTAATCAAGTGAATTTGTCTTTACAATAAATAGCTTATCAAGGTTGTGGTCATTGTCGGTTATATTGAGGTGATTGTTGAGTCCATAGCATATATACTTAAAATTGTTTCTCCTCAATTCAAATTTTGTTTAATTTAATATTTAATTACTTAAAAAAGAAAGTGGTCAGCGTTGCTTACCAACTTTGAGCAAGCTTATTGATCAAGCCAAGTTCATGTTTCCTGCCACTTATAATCTACAAAGTATAGATAGATGTGCTCAATTGTTTCTTTGCTGACAATTTTATGGCGACCTCTTTTAATTCCTTGTTTTCACACTTATACTAAATGTTCTTCATGTTCTCCTTGTATTATTTATTCAAAAAGTTTCTCATTTTGTCAAATGTAATCTGTTTAATCTAAAGATTTTGCTTGTACATTTTAATTCTTCTATTGCCTTAAACGCCTATCTTCTTACTGAAAATCAATGAGAAAGCAGGTCTCTAGCTGGTATTGCTTGCTTTGTGTGATTAAGAAATAAGAACTGGAAATGACCTGTTCATACCTCCCAAATCTGTTTTGTTATCTTTCCTTCCGTAGCATGATTTGCATCATTGTTTTTACTCCCAATGAAATTGTTATGCTTAGGTGTATTGTTTTGTTGACTCCATTTCATACCATCGTTTTTCTTTTCTCCCTCTTAATCTTTTGTTGATGAATTAATATTTTCTATTACAGAATATTTTGATTGTGTAATTTTTTTTTTGATTCTTTGTATTCATCATCGTGAACATAAAGTGTTTTGCTTCAATAAAGAAATTCTACTTACTTATCAGGAAAAGAAAAATTACACAATTGTGTGAAGTAGAAGCCAAAGGCTAACACTAGTGAAAACAATAAAGAGAAAAAACTATGTAAATAGAAGACTACAACTAAAAACTACTATGGTTTACCCAACAACTAGTTTTGGTGGGTGGGGTCAATTGCCTATAGGTTTTACTGGCTATAAAGAAGCCCAAAGGACTCCTCTTTAGAAATGTTCCCTAGGTTATCAAAAAGAAAAAAGCATCGGGGGAGTTGTGCCTCTTGCTAAATCATTTGAGTAGCTAGTTGGAAACGTATGAATATGTCATCAACAATATAAAGGGACTTTTTGTCCTTCATTTCGTTGTCAGAGTTTTCTTTCTTTTTTCTGATGATAAAAAATGAATACCAGAAGCTAATGCCATAGACTCATAGGTTGAATCTTGTAACTAACTCTTAAAAAAAAAAAATGAAAAAAAAAATTCCACTAACTCTTGTAACTAACTCATTGTGTGAATTGAGTTGTTTTATTACATTGACATTGCCACTTCTTGTGTGCGAATTCAAATCAAACTTCAACCCACCATGGGTGACATGCAGGAAGGTCTTGAACAAATTGCAAATGGAGATTTTTGTTTTTTTTGTTTTTTGGGTACCGAGTTTGGATAAAGATTTGAATTGGAATGATCTAGTTTCTTTCTTACATGTAAATTTAATTTTGTAATTTTTTAATAAAAAAAATGTTACATCATTTAAAAAAAATGTTAGATCATTATTCTGTTAGTCACGTAAGCAACACCATTAATGGAAGTTAACCAAAGAATTTATATTGTTTATTTTGAAAACTTGAGAGATCAATTGCTCTCAATTGAAACTTAAGGGACTAATTGTGCACATAAAGTAAACAGCAAAGACTAATAACGTAGTTTCACCAAAAAAATTGGGGTTACATTAAATTATTTAAAATAAATATTCAATATAAATGAAACTATTTATACTATTAGACATAATATTCCAGTTTTACCAAAATTAAATTTCAAAATACTAAAGTCAAATCAAATGAATTTAAATTTAGTATCGAAATTAAAAACAAATAAAACTTTTTTTATTTTTATTTTTGAGAAACTAAAAACAAATAAAACAAAGTAGAGAGTCCAGACCCAAATTCTCCACTTCACTCTAGAGTCCACAATCCAGAGACCACTGTTAGTCCACAACCCTTCCTTTCCTTTTGCCTTCTCTACACACACATCCGTTCCATTGCCATTAGCCCCTCTCTCTCTCTCTCTCTCATCTCTCATTGAAAGCAATAATGTCAGACAACAACGAGACGTTAAATCCATGGGGTTCGCTTTTACCTGATGACATTGTAACCAATATTTTCCTTCGCCTACCAATCAAATCCATAATTATCTGCACCTCTGTTTCAAAAAAATGGAAATCTCTAATCCTAGATCCCAAATTCAATTTCATCTCCACCCATCTCCACCACTCCTACAACAACAACAACCACAACCTCCACCTCTTCAGTTTGGACTCACAAAAACCTGAAGACAACAAAGAACTCTACGTGTTGTATAACGAGGATGATACTGACTTCACTTGACATGCCAACTTTGATATCCCTTTGCATGGTCCAGAACTTGATCCCCTCGACAAAATATTACATCTGGTCGGTACTTGTAACGGCCTCCTCTGCCTTTCGGATTATTCACTAAAAACTGATAGAATCTTTCTGTGGAACCCTTGTGTTGGAAAGTATCTTAGACTTCCTTCACCCAATGTCACCTACGCTACACATGGTGTGTTCAAAGGGTCCCTTTGTTTTGGATTTGATCCCAAAACTAATGACTATAAAGTGGTCAGGGTTGTGAGGTTTCCCATTACACCTAACCTTCCAACGTTGCAACACAAGGTCGAGGTTTATTCACTTTCCACTGGTCAATGGAGAATGCTTAGGGATAGTTTGGTTCCCACATGTGTTGTCTATGGTGTTTTAACACAGTCATCTATCAATGGGGCTATGCATTGGCTTGTTTCTAGGACGGCTAATGATAACCAATTTGATCATTTTGGTTTGGTGTTTGATTTGCACAACGAGGTCTTCCATGAAATACTGCTACCAGAACTTCCAGCTTATACACGTCAAAGAAGTACGCTGTGCGCTTCTGTTTCCACATATCGGAATTCCATCGCCTTGTTTCATGACGATCATAATAGTCTGTGTCTCGATATATGGGTGATGAAGGACTACGGTGTTGTTTCCTCGTGGATGAAAGCTCTAAGTTTACCTTTGAGAAAGAACATAACGAGGGCAGTAGGTTTTTGCAGGAATGGTCACATTGTGTTGGAATTGTATGGTGGACAACTCATATCATGGGATTTAGAGACCCAAGAGATTAAGGATTTTGGGATTATTGGATATAATTTTGTTGATGCATATGTTGAGAGTCTAGTTTTGCTTGACAAAACTGCCAACAATGCAATTGCATATTGACAGAAATAGGTAAGATGAATTTCATGGTTTTTTTTTTTTTTTTAAATTAATTTTTAATTTTGTTTTTTATATAAGCTTCGTATTGATCATATCATATCTTAGATATCAATATATACTGTTTGATACGACACTATTATATAAATTCTTGTTATTGTTCATTGTTTCCTTAAGTGGCTTCATCTTTATGACAAATAGCTTATCAAGGTTGTGTTTGCTATCGGTTATATTGAGGGGATACTTGAGTATGTAACTTGTATACATAAAATTGTTTATATCTATTTCAAATTTTCTTTAATATAATTATTTATTACTTAAATAAAAAAGTGGCCAATACTGTTGGCTGTCAACTTTGAGCAATCTTATTTATCAAGTACATGTGTTGCTGCCACTTATAATTTACAATGTATAGATAGATGTGCTCAATTTTTTCTTTGTTGGCAATTTTATGGTGACCTCTTTTTATTTCATATTTTCACACTCATATTAAATGTTCATATTGTAGCAATTAGTTTTGTGATAATTTATGATTGTTGCTAGACAAGAAATTATTGTTCAGCTACTTATAATAAAAGAAAAACCAGAAATTGTGGTTCTGTTTGTGCTTTCTACATATATTTTTTCTTGTTATAGAGGATGTTTCCTTTTGAATCTAGTTTCTTTTAATTTGATTCTCAAAAAAAGATATAGTTTCTTTTAATTTCCCCAAACTTAGTATGACCTTCACACCAACGCCGCAAAGGTTGTACTCAATCCAAAATCCTAACTCACCTCCCCAAAAAAAATCTACCAAGATGCCAGGTTAACAGCTTTTTTGTGATTTATATTTCTGAAATTATTTCATCTTACAATGTGCTAATTCTCTTGGTTTGTTCTTTAGGTCAAGGTTATCTTTTAGAGGATGATTATTGAAAGTGGACATTGGTGTTATGAATGAAAATAGTACTCGAGTGATCAATTACTGTGCGTGAAGGGATACTTAAAAGTGTATTTTTATTTTTGAAATACCCTAAGCAATAGCCAGGGCTGTATTACTGAGAGCATGTTGACGGATGATGCAAACCTTAAACTCAAAATAGTGTTTTGTGGTTGCCTAGTTGGCATTGAATTTACTTTCAAATGTTTTGTTTTGGTTGTAAAGAAGAACAATTAATGCCATATTGTGTTCATTTTTTGTTTTACTATAAATTGTGTGATATTTTTACTCTAATGTTTTCGTTGGAACACTTTGTCTTCTCTTCACAATTGCCCTTTGTTAGTAGTAAGATATCTTCTTATTATGTAATTGCTGGCATGGAAATATGCTTAAATCATTTACCTTGGTCCCCCATTCTTCTTGGTGCAAAATTGCAAATGTTCATGTGGTAAAGGATTTGGAGTAATTATTAATATGTACATTCTAAAAAATGATAAATATCAGTGTAGGTTTGCTCATTATGATTACTACATTAGTTAGTGTTATTTTATCTTCTTTTGGAATTAAACCATAAACATGAGTGCACTTACAGTTCTTAATTTCTTGTAGGACTTTGTGCAATCATGGTTGGTGATGAGTGTAGTAACAAACTCTAACTCAGCAAAAGAAAAGATTCAACAAAGGTTTTTGGTGGTGTTTTGTTTCTTAGTATAGAATTAGTTTATATTCCAAAATTGATTGTAGTTGTTTATGTTAAGACTCCTTTTGTGGTTACTTACACTATTCTTATATTAGTATTTCTAGACGATTGACAGTTTGGTTTTAGTTTGTTTGCAGAAATGATTAAGCACTTAATTTTGATTATCATGCTTGCATTGTGATGAAGATGCTCACCAACATAGGGTGTGTGTGTGTTTTGGGGACAAAGATATGTTGCCCAATTGTGTTAGATTTCTCCTTGCCCAATTGTAGTTGTTTATGTAAAACTCTTTTTGTGGCTACATCATTCTTATGTTAGTATTTATAGATGATTTCCAATTTGATTTCAGTGTGTTTATAGAAATGTATAAGCAATTAATTTTGTCTGCCATGCTTCAATTGTGATGAAAATGCTTGCCAATGCAATGTGTGTGTGTGTGTGCGTGAGTCGAGGATATACTGCTAAGTCGTGGTAAATTTCACCTTGCTTAGTCAACTAGATAGAAGCTATACTTATACCTATCCAATGGATCTAAACGTAATACATCTAAGATGATAGGAAGTTTAGTAAAAGGAGGGTGGGGAAGAGAAAATTACCTATTACATATTACCATCTAATAAGGGCTTTGGTGGGAGAAAGCCCTTGTTAAGTTTGACTAATATAGTACATTTTGCCTGCTATTAATATTCTACTTTCAAGAACATTTTGGCTGTTTAAGTTTGACTAATATAGTTTATTAGTTGTTTCTGATTTCTATCTAGCCATATGATATAACGAATAACTAAACCCAGATTATCATATAAAAGAGAGAGTGAGAATGATTCTAAAATTTCTGGAATCCAATACATCATTTTTATTTGTACTACATCCTAAGTTTTTCTTACATGAATACATCACGTAACTCGAAAGTCATCCTTTGATATTAGAAGGGAAGTTTGAAATTTGTTACACCTCTTTGCACACCTTGCTCTCTTCCTTGACTATATTCTGAGCAGCCCCCCCAACCCAAAAGAATTAAAAAACAAAAGAGGCATCTATATTAGACCTTGACCAATTCTGAAACATGAAAGGTGATGATCAAATGAACTCAAGTCTGCTAAGGAGTTATAGATTCCTTAAGCACCAGATGAAATTCAAATTTAGGTCAAGCTGTTCCAGGTTGGCCCTCTACTCAAAGCAGTTTTATTATTGCAGTTGTTTATGGTTGTTGTTATTGCCTTTATTGCAATTTTTGGAAACTACTCTCTCACCTGTTACCACATTTGTACATTAATTGATTGTGTGTGTGTATAAAAGAAAAATTGTTCTTTTTTTTTTTTTTTTGGAGAAATAATTACAATATGCTGCTAATCCCGCATTTCGAATCATTTCCCTCCTAGACCCCCAAGTACTTTGTACATGGAGAGGTGTCAATTCAGCTACGAGGCCTTTGGCAAAAAAAAATTTTGTTCTCTTGAAATGTCCAAAAGTCCATGTTGAGAAGTTTGTATGAATGGTCGATTAATATAGACAACATTTTGTCATTTACTTTTTTAAAAGAAGTCTTAGAATTCTTTGATAATTTAGTTTCGAGATTTGTAAGATCTTAGGTTGTTGGCAATACTCTTTTTGTAATATTTCCCTGTTCTCATTGAAATTATATATATATATATATATATATATAGAGAGAGAGAGAGAGAGAGAGAGAGAGAGAGAGAGAGAGAGAGAGAGAGAGAGAGAGAGAGAGAGAGAGAGAGAGAGAGAGAGAGCAAAACTTAGGTAAAGTACTTAAGTGTTATTCTTTAAGTTTCCCTTTTAAGATTTTGTCATGTAGATTTTTTCTCGTGGGATAGAAGTGTATTTTTTAGTTAAGTAGCTACATAGTTGAATCTTAAAAGTGGAATCTAAAGTACTATACCTAAATTTTGTCAATATATATATATATGTTGGAGCATTTTAATATTAATTAATTAAAATAGATTTATATTACAACATAAATGTAAAGATGTGGAAGTTAATATGGAAAATAAGGAGTTAGTGAAAATGTTTAATTCCACATTGAAAAAGAGAGAGACTATTTTATTTTTTTTAATTGTGGTGATTAATGGACTAATATGAATTGATTAAGATATTAGGCTAGATACGTGCACAAATGAGAGGTGAACGGAGGAGGTAAAAGTAAGCAACTTCTCATATATCTTTTTTCCTCTAGAAATATTTTTGTTTTTACTTAAATGAAGATTGAGTAGTGCTTGTTTTAAGCTGCTCCCTCTTTTTTTTCCCTTTCACTCAAGAAATCCAGCAACTCTAAACACTGGTATGCTATTTGGAGGTGCTTTTCTAGCTCTTAACACCTTTAGCTTAAATACCAGGGCAAGAAAAATCTAGTTTACCATTCATTGTAGGACAAGTAGGTCCTGATTTGTATGTGACTTGAGACATTTTGAATCTCCAACTACATTTTGTTGAGTCTGTAGTTATTGATTTGGGGCTAAACTGTTTCAAAATTGGGCTTACATTAAATTATTTAAACTAAATATTCAATAAATAATTACAAATGATATAATTAGTCATAATATTCTAATTTTATTATTATTGGTTAATTTTGAATTAAAAATTACTTGAATTTGAATTTGAATTTGAAAATTACACAAATTTGGAAAAAAAAAATACGAAATTGAAAAAAAAAAAAAAAAAAAAAAAACCAACCCAACCTAAAATGGATATCACTATGGAATATGGATCCTGTTTTAAGTCCAAACCAAATTCTCTCACCGACTCCACACTCCGCAGTCTGCACATTCCAGTGCTGAGTACTTCACAACCTTCCTTTCCTCTTGTCATCTCTCTCTCTCTCTCTCTCTCTCTGAATTCAGCGGCAATGTCAGACAACAACAACTCAATCCAATGGGAATCGTTACCTTCTGAGATTGAAACCGACATTTTTCTACGCTTACCTATCAAATCCATAATCATCTGCACCTCTGTTTCAAAAACATGGAAATCCCAAATCCAAAACCCGACTTTCATTTCCATCCATCTCTATCAATCCCACAACAAAAAGCTCCTCCTCTTCAGCCTCTACTCACACACTCACAAAGAGTCCTACGCATTGCAGAACGAAGATGAGCCTCATTTCACCCAACACTCCAGGTTTGATCACCCTTTCCATGTTCCATTCCTTCAGTCCCCATACGGAACATTCCGTGTGGTGGGTACTTATAACGGCCTGCATGCCTTTCCGATGATTTAAACACTGAGAGTGACAAGTTATGTCTGTGGAAATGGGCATGATTGTCATCATTTCATTTTATGGGTGATGAAAGAGTATGGTGTTGCATCGTCATGTATGCCATTTGATACTGCTAATGGAGTTTTCAGAATGGCCATACCATGGCCAATAGGATTTAGGAAGAATGGGGATGTTGTATTCATATTGCGTGTAGGACAACTCGTCTCTTGGAATCGTGTGAACAAAGAGTTTTAGGATCTTAGGATCATTGGATATGAGAATACTTTTGTTCATTCTTTCGTTGAGAGTCTAGTTTTACCTGACAAAAGCCACCAACAGTGCAGTTATATACTAAGGAGAATAGGTAAGATGCATTTCATGTTTATTTTTTTCAATGGTTTTTCATTTTGTTATTTGAATGTACTTGGCATTGATTATATCATGCATTAGATATGAATATGAAACTGTTGTAAATTCTTATTATTTTTGATTCATTACCTTAATCAAGTGGCTTTGTTTTTAGGATAAATAGCTTATCAAGGTTGTGGTTTCTCTCGGATAGTTGAGTACATAGAATATATACTTAAAATTGTTTGTTCTCAACTCAAATTTTGTTTAATATAATAATTTATTACTTAAAAAAGAAATTGGCCAGCGTTGCTTACCAACTTTGAGCAAGGCTTATTTACCAAGCCAAGTTCATGTTTCCTGCCACTTATAATTTACAAAGTACAGATAGATGGGCTCAATTGTTTCTTTGCTGACAATTTTATGGTGACCGATCTTTTGACTCCTCGTTTTCACACTTATACTAAATGTTCTTCATGTTTTCCTTGTATTATTTATTTAAAAAGTTTCTCATTCTGTCAAATGTAATCTATATAAGCTAAAGATTTTGCTCGTAAATTTTAATTCTTCTATTGCCTTAAATGCCTTTCTTCTTACTGAAAAACAAGGAGAAATCAGCTCTTTAGCTGGTATTGCTTGCTTTGGGTGATTAAGAAATAAGAACTGAAAATGGCCTGTTGATACCCCCCAGATCTATTTTGTTATCTTTCCTTCCTTAGCATGATTTGCATCATTGTTTCTAGTCCGAATAAAATATTTTTAACTTTAACCTTATTTTAATGAAGAGCAGCTATGTTTTGATTTTGTTAAAAAAATGTCATTTTTAAGCTGTTTATATCTTAGTTTGATTGGAGTTGGACCATTATGGTGTGCTTTGTTATGCACTGATTCTTTTCTTATCCCGTTTTGCTTATTGTTGCCTATGCTTGTGCAGGTGAGGATCTTAGGGACTTCTTGATGCCTTCTTGTTATACAATTTTGGAAGAACAATAACTTCCAACAAATTTGAGAAAGACAAACAACTAGCGGCAGTTATCAAGCATATGGTTTTGGCTCTGTAAATTCCTCCCTTGCCCTTGAAAGTTGTGACTTTTTTTTTCAAACATAATAGGTGATCAATGATTTATAATAATCTGTTATTAGCACATGACCTGGTTGAGAAAATTAGAATGACTAGGAGGTGGAAAACTTGGTTGGTAGCCTATGAAGTTGATATGAATAAAGTTTATGATAAGATGTATCTGGGACTTCATTTTGACTATGCTGGAAGAAATGAATTCTTGATTAAGCAGTGCATTTGCACAATTTCTTATCAGATTCTATTGAATGGTTCCCTGGGTAAAATTATTTTCCCTCAATATGGCTCAAGGCAGGGGATCCACATTCACCTTATAAGTGTGCAAATAGCTTGTCTTTGGCCCTTTGTTCAAGGCAATAATGATATGCAACATAGTTTTTTGAAATTTTTTATGTGGAATTGTTTGCAATTCTATTCTTTCTAGAGACATTGTAGGGAGCAGGCAAATTCTTTTACTAAACTGGAATTTTATCTGCAGATCTAAGAAAAGATCATTGGTTAGGATGTGGAAAATGGGTCCTTTAAGTAAGGTTTGGTAGCAAGGCAGTTCTGTTATAAAGGAGTTATTTGTAATCCAAATTGTCTGCTGTATAAGGATTTAATGGCTAAGTACTGTGAAGGAAAGCATTTTTAGTTTCAGATCTAAGCTTTCTTACTATTGGGTTGGAAAGGTGTCCTGTCTTGTAGATATTCAGCTTTGACTGAAACTACATGGTGTATCGGAGATGGTACTTCAGTCTCACTGAATCAGAGTTCTTATGCAAACTGCTGCAGATCTAATTGATTGTGACAGATTGTGTTGTAAATTTTATCTCACTAAAAACCTTTACCAACCTACAGTGGCAGGTGAAATGTGTAAGATTTCATTGTCTAGAGGAAAATTTAAGGAGAACTTAATCTGGCTACATTCTGAATCTGGACTTTATATTGTTAAAAAGGTTATTTCTTAAGCAAAAACCAGACTTTGGAAGATAATGATGGTACTGTTCTTTCTGCTTGGCAGGATTCTTTTTGTGCCAGATATGACAGCTTGATGTTACCTTTTAAATGTCCTATTTTTCTGTGGAAATAATTAATAATGATTTTTTTGTGAAGTCTAACCTAATTAGAAGACAAGTTGTAGTTTCTATTTCATGTGTGAATGTGTGATCCGTGGTGAATATGAGGAAATTGTGAGTCATTTTTTTTTTCCCTTTTCCAATTACAATTTGGTTTACTTCAGTGTGTGGTTTTAGAGTGGATTTTTTTTTTTTGTTTCTTGGGGGATAAGTTAAAATGGATTTTTTGCAACCCAATCAGTGAGGGTTAGGTTAGAGCACTGGCTATTTGTTTTCTTTGAAAATAATGTTATTTTCAAATTCAGGATGTGAAAAAAAACCAAACCATAGGGATTCTTACCTCTCCAATCACATGATAAATTGCAATTCTAGAGCACACCAACCAACCAAATAAAATATGATTTGTAGTTATTATAATTGAACACCCTAACCAATCAATGGGGCTCTGCATTGGGTTGCTTTCTGGGTTAATGATAATTAATCTTATCTTTTTGGTCTGGTGTTCTATTTGGACAACAAGGTGAAATACTGCTTCCAGAACTTCCAGGTTATACATATAACAATGCAGGTTTGTTGTCTGCTTCTGTTTCTGTTTATCGGAATTCCATCTCCCTGTTTCAAAAAGGTTATGGTTATTGTATGAAGGACAACTCGACTCCTGGGTTCCTGGGAGCAAAGAGATAAGGATCTTTAGTATTATCAGATATGAGGATGCTTTTGTTGATTCTTTTTCTAGTTCTGCTAGGCAAGTTCGCCAACAGAGCAATTACATATTAAGGAAAATAGTTAAGATGCATTCAAGCTTATTTTTTTATGGCTTTTCATTTTTTACCTTATATATACTTGGCATTGATCATATCATGCATTAGATATGAATATATAATGTTTGATGTGGCACTGTTTTATAAATTCTTTTTATTACTGATTATCTTCAAGTGGCTTTATCTTTAGTATAAATAACTTATCAAGGTTGTGGCTGCTGTCAATTATAATGAGGTGATAGTTGAGTACATAGCATGTATATTTAAAGTTTTTTGTTTATTTCAAATTTTCTTTAATATAATTATTTATTACTTATTAAAAAAAGTTGCCAATGTTGGTTATCAAGCTAAGTTCATGTTTCTTGCCACGTATAATTTACTATGTGTAGACAGATGTGCTCAACATTTTCTTTGTTGGCAATTTTATGGACATCTCTTTTAACATCATGTTTTCACACTCATACTAAAGTTCTTCAGGTTCTCCTTGTATTATTTATTTAGAAAGTTTCTCATTATGTCAATTGTGATCTGTTATTCTAAAGATTTTTCCTGTACATTTTAAATCTTCCTTTTCCTTATATGAGTATATTCTTTGTTCTCTTCTTTTGGAACTATTTTGTTATCTTTCCTTAGCATAATTTTAGTTATTTTTCTCTATTCCAAATAATGTAGTATGCTTGGATGTATTGAAGAAGACTTGTTTGTACTCCTCTTCTGGAACTATTCTCTTAATCTCTTGTGATTTGTGAATGAGTTAGTATTTTCTATTTCACAATTGTTTGAAGTAAGAGCGAAAGGCCAATGCCATTGGAATCAATAAACAGGAAAACTAGGTAAATAGGGTCCAACTCTTGCAAAGAAATTTAACTTAATCCCACAGAAGTTGATGTAAACCCCAATTCTTGCATAAGAATCTATTTGTTGTGGATGAACGATCTTTGGCCAGCCAGCTACAGTGCTACACAAGGTCTAATGCCACAATCATGTTTTTTGCATTAGAGTTCTTGCTTTCCTTCTTCTTCTTTTTTTGGGGGGGGTGGGGGGGGGAGGGAGGGGGAAGGGGTGTCAAGCCACAATCATGTTTTATGCCACCGTTCTTGTAACCATTTTTCTGAAGTCATTTATTCCATTCATTCAAACATGTATATTACAACTGCTTAAGCTGTTCTAGTAACCTTTTTAATAAATTTTTACCTTTAAATTTTTTTCCTATCTTAAACCAATTTAGTACCATATGCATATTTTATGCAAGTGACATTTGAACTCAAACAAGCTAAATAACAATACTTATTATAATACCTTGAGATAGCACAATCAAAAGACCAGTGATACCCTTATTATATTCATCTATCTTTAGTGAGGAGCTTGTTCCTTATATCCAACAAGGTATATAACAATACTTTGTCACAGACTAAGCATACCATATAATATTTCATGCCAATCCACCACAGGCAATCTATGTAATTGCATTCTATGTTTATGTACTTGTAAAACTTGACTTTCCCAGTTTCTAAATCACTACATTCATGATTAGTGTTTCATTGAACATTGCATGTTTGGAAATTTTTTTTATATAAAAAAAAATACTTAAATTGGTCAAAAGAGCATTTATTTGAGCTAGAGTCACAACTAAGCTCCAAATCCTAGTGTAACCTGATCTTGTGGTTAGCCAATACCAATTTTTGCCTTGAATGATGAGGAAACCTTCACATGTAGAGGTATTTTAGGTTCACATACTCCTCTAGGACCATAAGTTTTTCATTATTGGTACCTTAAGGTGCCATATATCATGCCTTTTAGAAATTATGCCTTCGTTGTTTTTTCTTTTTTCTTTCTTTGTTACATGAAATATTTTAGTTGTTGATGAGATACTGCTTATAGATAAGATTTAATATTATAAGAAGGGTTTTTTTTTTTTTTTAATCTATGCATGATAACAACCCCCCCCCCCCCCCCCCCCCCCCCCAAAACAAAACTAATGGATGTAATGTCTTCACATTGTGTGTGTCTTTCTTTGACTTATAGCATTTGGTTACTAATGTTTTTGTAGAGATGTATAACTGCTCACTGGGTTTGATAATTCTTCTTCATGCAAGCATATAAGAGGTTTTGCTTCCATTGTAGCTCCCTGATGAATACATTCCCCTATTTGGAAGGGAAAACTATTGAAGTTCATATTTAGCCTTTTAATTTTTAGTAATGGAAACCATTTTGATTAACAAAGAAATCCTAGTTTCATAAGAGTGATTTCTGTTTCTAGCAATGAGATCTGTGATATTTTGTGGTCGTCTCTTGGCAAGAAATTGTGGTTTAGTATATGGTTTTTGTAAATATTTTCTTGTTATGGAGGTTGCCAACAAGAAATTGTGGTTCAGTATATGGTTTTTGTATATATTTTTCCTGTTATGGAGGTTGCCAACTTTTGCATCTAGTCCCTTTTATTTTCCCTTGTTTAGATTGTTGTTTCTCTGCTATATAATTTTTCTGGTTAGGAGGCAGCGATAAGTTGTAAGCATTGGAAGCCTTTCCTTATAGACATCCCTTTCATCCCACACCAAAGACTTGAAGGTGGAATTTAATCCAAAATCCTAGCACAGGTCCTAAAAAATCTACCAGGAAGCTAAACTAACAACTTAAAAAAATCTACCAAGAAGCCTTTCCCTATAGACATCCCTTTCATCCCACACCAAAGACGTGAAGGTGGAATTTAATCCAAAATCCTAACACAAATCCTAAAAAATCTACCTAGAAGCTAAGCTAACAACTTTTTCTTTGTGATTTATAATGCTGAAATTTGCTTCATATATATATATATATATATATATGTATGTATGTATATATATTTGAGATAGAAATATATTCTAGCCTAATCTAAGTGAATGTGTGTGAACTTTTCCTCTGGAGACTTGAACCCCGACTCCCCCCCCCCCCCCAACTCCACAAGAACTTATTATTATGGAGTTATCATCATGCCAAGGGTGCGCGGTGGTAAATTTGTTTCATTTTATAATTTGCTAATGTTCTTAGTTTGTTCTTTTGGTCAAAGTTATCTTTTACTAACTAATAGCTAAAGAAAGAGGACCTTGGTGTTATGAATGAAAATAATACATTGAGAGATCAATTATTGTTGAGTAAGGATTATAAAATAAAATAAAATTGTTGGAAAAGACGTGAGGGTGGAATTTAATTCAAAAATCCTAACACAAGTCCTAAAAAATCCACCAAGAAGCTAAGCTAACAACTTATTCTTTGTGATTTATAATGCTGAAATTTGTTTCATATATATATATATATATATATTTGAGATAGAAATATATTCTAGCTTAATCTAAGTGAATGTGTCTGAAGTTCCCTTCTGGAAACTTGAATCTCAACTCTTCTCCCCCCCCCCCTCACTTCCACTCCACAAGAACTTATACTAATGGAGTAATCATCACGCCAAGGGTACGCGGTGGTAAATTTGTTTCATCTTATAATCGGCTAATGTTCTTAGTTTGTTCTTTTGGTCAAAGTTATCTTTTACTAACTAATAGCTAAAGAAAGAGGACCTCGGTGTTATGAATGAAAATAATACATTGAGAGATCAATTATTGTTGAGTAAGGATTATAAAAAAAAAATTGTTGGAAAAGGAATAGCACCCTTCAAGTAAGACACATTGAACACTCAGGTGTGTGTGTATATATATATATACCCTTAACTAATAGCTAGGGATGTGTAATTTAGAGCACGTTAACGAACGATACCAACCTTAACTTTTAGAGGGTTTTGTGGTTGTCTATTTGGATTCGGCCTTACTTTCAAATGTTTTGTTTTGGTTGTAAAGAATAGTTGATGACATATTATATTTATGTTCTTTGTTTTACCATGAATTGTGCGCTAATTCAACTCTCTTATTTGCTTTTGGAATACTGTGTCTTCTCTTAGGGATGTATTACTTTAATTTTATTTTTCAGTTTGTGAATGATTATTTTTTGGGATTTCCTTGGATGATTTTTTTCCCAATGATTTACACAATGAGAGATGTCATCGTGAGCCATATGCATTTGTCAATGGAGCTATGCATTGGGTTGCTTACAGAGTGAATGACGAAAGATTTCAACATTTTGTTTTGGTGTTCGATTTGGGTGATGACGTCTTCTGTGAAATACTGTTGCCACCAGAATTTCCAGTTACCTATGAATATGCGTTCTGCTTCCATATATGGGTATGTTTCCATATCTGGTAATTCCATCACCTATGGTTATGAAAAGCCTTATATTGGTCAAGATGGGCATGATAGTCATCATTTCATTCTGTGGGTGATGAAAGAGTATGGTGTTACATCATCGTCGACACAATATTTTACTGATGATGGAGAATTCGGAAGGGTCATACCAAGGCCAATATGTTTTAGGAGGAATGGGGACATTGTATTCGTATCAAGTGAAAGACAACTTGTCTCTTGGAATCATGAGAGCAAAGAGTTTAAGGATCTTAGGATGATTGGATATAACAATACTTTTGTTGATTCTTACGTTGAGAGTCTAGTTTTGCTTGACAAAGCTGCCAACAGTGCAGTTACATACTAAGGAGAATAGGTAAGATGCATTTCATGTTTATTGTTTTTAATAGTTTTTCATTTTGTTCTTTGAATGTACTTGGCATTAATTATATCATACATTAGATATGAATATGACACTGTTATAAATTCTTATTATTGTTGATTCATTACCTTAATTAAGTGGCTTTGTTTTCAGGATAAATGTAGTCGTCTCTCTCGGTTATATTGAGGTGATAGTTGAGTACATAGAATATATACTTAAAATTGTTTATTCTCAATTCAAATTTTGTTTAATATAATAATTTATTACTTAAAAAAGAAAGTGGTTGCTTACCAACTTTGAGCAAGCTTATTTATCAAGCCAAGTTCATGTTTTTTGCCGCTTTTAATTTACAAAGTATAGCAGATGTGCTCATTGTTTCTTTGCTGACAATTTTATGATGACCTCTTTTAACTCCTTGTTTTCACACTTATACTAAATGTTCTTCATGTTCTACTTGTATCATTTATTAAAAAAGTTTCTCATTCCATCAAATTTAATCTATTTAAGCTAAAGATTTTTCTTCTACATTGTAATTCTTCTATTGCCTAAAATGCCTATCTTCTTACTGAAAAACAATGAGAAAGCAACTCTCTAGCTAGTATTGCTTGCTTTGGTTGATTAATAAATAAGAACTGAAAATAACCTGTTCATACCTACCAGGTCTATATTTTTATCTTTTCTTCCTTAGTATGATTTGCATCATTGTTTTTACTCCCAATGAAGTAGTTATGCTTAGGTGTATTGTTTTGTTGACTCCATTTTATACAATTATTTTTCTTTTCTCTCTCTTAATCTTTTGTTGATGAGTTAGTATTTTCTATTACCCAATTGTTTGACTGTAATTTTTCTTGACCCTTTGGGTTCATTGTCGTGAACATAAAATGTTTTACTTTAATAAAACAATTCTACTTATCAAAAAAAGAATTACACAATTGCATGAAGTATGAGCAAAAGGCTAATACTTTTGAAAACAATAAAGAGAAAAACTAGGTAAATAGAAGACCTGACTTATTGCACAACTGTTGCCACAACTTACCTATTGCCACATGTTAGATAAAGTGTCGAAAAGCCTTTATTAACTTATTTTTGTGTGACTCCATAAGCTGTGATATCACAATAAAAAATTCACCCCTAAGAGCATTAGGATTGGCTATTTTTAAACACCAATAGACCTCTATGTCTGGGTGTCTATAGCCTAGAAAGCACCGACGCGGCTCCAAGGTCCCCGCATCGAAGTCCGACGCGGCCCGACGCTGCGTCTGGCATTTGGATTCGCGCCAATTCGTGCCTATTCGAACCGAAACGGAATCCGATATGGCCACTTCGGCCGAAACAGCCGTTTCGGTTGAAACAGCCGCCAAAACAGGACGAAATGGGCAGTGGCTGCCATTCTTCTGCTTCATGTGGCCTTGTGAGAGGAAAAAACAAAAGGAAAAAGAGAAGGAAGAAGAAGATGAGAAGACAGCAAAAAAAAAAAAGATGGAAGAAGAATAAATGTATGTAACAAAAGAATATAAATTAAGGAGGTGGAAAAGTCAAATATTTAATGTGGGTGGGCTTGGGAATTGAAAAATGAGTAAAGGAATCTTCTTGAAATGTGGTTTTTTGTTTACAATTACCAAAAATATTGATTTTATTAAAAACAAATCATAAATAATTATTTTTTAATAATAAATTCTACCATTTATTTGATTTTTTTTATATAAAAATATTAAATTCACTATATAAAAATATTTTTAATAATTTTTTAATTGCTGAGTCCCGCCGCACCCACACCCACCTTTTTCAAAAATTGCCAAGTCCCGCACCCGTACCCTAGTCCCAAAATGCACCCGTGCTTCATAGTCTATAGCTAAAAAATTTTAGCTATTCTTTTTTTTGTTCTCACTTTCCTCTCTCTCTCTCTCATTCTAGTAGTTTTATCTTATTTTATTGTGTAGTATATATTATTTTATTGGGTTGTATGTAAAAATAAAAAATAAAATGTTGGGTACATTGTAAAATGAGTTGGTAAAATAGATAAAGTAACATTAATAACATTTGTTAACATTTCTAGCATTTTCCAAAAAATTATTCTTAAAAAACACACACAAAGCAAGAGAAAACGAGAAGGCAAGTCAAGAACGCAGGGCAAAAAAAGTCAAATATATAAGATCCTTTGGTCTTTGTGTTCTCGTTTTTCTATTTCAGACCTTTCAAAAAGATTTTTTTTTTTTTTTTTTTTTTTTTTTTTTTTTTTTGTTCGCTATTTCAAACCAGTTCTCTCCTATACAATCATCTTTCCCTCTGGTACCCCTAGATCCTTTTGTTCAGACATAGTATACTTTAAAATTGTGAATTTTTTGGTCAGTTTAATTTCTATTAGAAGAGGGATTCTTTGGGAAGCTCCAATTGTGAAGGAATGGAGGGGCAAGTGAGTGGGTTTCGTCAATATCCAGAAATATTTTGGCCTAAAATTGATCTGGGGAGGTGAAATTCTGGTGCTTTTGTTTGTTTTCTAGACTCTGATGTGGATTTCTTCAACTGGCTATGAATTAAATTTCATTTTTTTGGATTGTAATTCCTGGGGTTTTAGGTTGTTATTGATGCTTTTAGTTGATCAAAAACCATAATTTTGTTGATTCTTTATCAGGGCTAGAATAAGATCCATGTGGGGCTTGTGTTTCAGTACTTTGTAAGCTTGATTATATTCTTTAACAACTCACTTCAATTTGTTATTGATGGCAGACATGTAACTTCCAAATAGGTTCTTTTAAAAATGTCCTGGATGTGCTTAGCATTACCCAAATCTGGTGACTGTATTTAACCTTAAACAATCCAAATATGATTAGAGTGGTTTGCTTTATAAGTTTTACCCAAATTCATTATTGGTTTTTTATTTATATTGATTACATTAGTTTTCTTTCTTTTTTCTTTTTTTTTTTTCTTTTCTTTTTTGAGGGGAAAACTGATTACGTTAGTTGGTTTACATAATACACATGTTTTAAATTATAAAAAAAAAATAAATAAAAATTGCATACCAAATACCAGAAAACATTCTCAAGCTCATTTTCAATGTCGTTACCAAATACCGGAAAATAAAATAGTTTTCCAGAAAAAACTCTTTGGAAAATAAACTATTTTCCAGAAAACGTTAATGCTGAAACAAACAAAGCAGTAGTTGTTTATATTAAGACTCATTTTGTGCCTTCACCATTTTTATTTTAGTAATTCTGGATGATTTGCAGTTGGCTGTAGTGTGTGTGCAAAAATGATTTAGCACTTAGTTTTGACTGTCATGCTTGCACTGTAGTGAAGCTCACCAACATAGTGGGTGTCTGTGTGAGTTTTGGGGACAAGGATGTGCTGCTCAAATTTGTTAAGCTTCTCCTTGCCTAGTTGTAGTTGTTTATGTTAAAATCCTTTTGTGGCTACATCATTATTATGTTAGTATTTCTAAATGATATGCAATTTGGTTTCAGTGTGTGTACCAAAATGATTAAGCAATCGATTTTATCTACTATGCTTGCATTGTAATGAAGATGCTTGCTAATGTATTTTGTGTGTGTGTGTGTGTATTTTGTGGATATGGATATGCTGCCTAGTTGTGTTAAATTTCACCTTAGTCGACTAGAAAATTCCATATTACATATTACCATCTAACAAGTGCTTTGTAGAGGGACTTGGTCACCCAATTGATTGAAAACTCCTCTGAGCTCTGTTTGGACTCCCTAAGTTTAAATGTGTTTTACCAGAAAGAGTGCTTTTAAATGTTGTAGTCCTATATATTGTTGGTGATGCAAACATTACTAGATAGGCTCCTATCCTTGGAGGCCTGGTTTTAAGAGGCAAATAGCTTACATAAAGCATTGGAATAAGTCACATGCTTCATTGGCTTCAATTGTATTATAATCTTGAGAAATACATTAGCAAATACACGTACTATATATTATTACTTATCAAAAAAATGAAGAAGAAAGTAGCAATTAAATGTAGTGGTATGAATCTAAAATTTTTGGTGAAGCAAACATAACTAGATAGGCTTCTACGATTAGCTCCAACATCTATAGGGTGTATGTATGATTGTTATCCTAACATTCTTCTCTTATTTTACCCTTTTCTTCTATCTTCATCATTATCGGTTCAAATATATGAAATCTGTGTGCTTTTGGTCTCATTATATAAATGCATTTATTATTGAAACTTAGCATTTATTGTTGCTACACTCCTTTTGAGTTACGATAGTGTAGCATTTTGGTTTAGGTTGGTCTATTTTGGTACACTTTTGTCAAATTACGTCCATTCAATCCATTTGAACTAATTGGACCTTAAATTGATTCTTTTTACAAGTTGCCTTTTTAGTTTGGGACTCAAAAAAATTAAAAAAAAAAATTCCATTAATTTTTGAGTTGAAATATATGAAATTTTGGTCTATTGGGCCAAACTTTTTAGTTTTAGGCTAAAAATACAAATAAAATGGAATTAGAAATTAATGACATGGGCCTAGAAAAAAAGTAATAATAATGATAAATATTCAAAAGATTATCTTAAAATTTTGGTTTCAATAATATAGGCATTATACCTATATTTGAAAGGAAGAAAAAAAAAAATGCTACAACCCTAAACTTATATAATAATATAAACTTAATGTAACATGTTACATGTGTTCCAAAAAATGAGGGTATACAAATATTTGTAATATTTATATTCTCGAATATATTCATTATACAAATTAGTCAACTGATTATGGTATATTTTAAAATTTTCATTTTAATAACATTATCTCCATTTATATAAAATAATATTATAAGTATGTAATTTAAATCTTTTTATTAAATTATGTTTTTTTATATTACATTAAAATTATAAATATATCCTCTCTGAATTCATTGTTGAAGGTGATAATAGTACGGTCATGCAAGCTATATCCTCTACAAATGAAGATGAATCGTTGATGGGTAATGTGGTAGGTGACATCTAGCAGATGCTTAGAGGGCTACATTGGGTGAATGTTGAGTTTACAAGAAGGGGAGGAAACAAATTGGCTCATGCATTAGCTCAATATGCTAAAAATATAATTGATGATATGTATTGGATGGAAGATTTACCTCCATTAGCTAGGGAAGCTTTGTATCATGATGCAAACATTATTGGTTAATTGAATGAAGCCTTTTATTTCAAAAAAAAATTATAAATATATAAATATTTTTAAATAACACATGTACTATTTAACCTACAAATTTTAGGTTATGAGTTTGCAGCTAGTCAATATAATACTTATTCAAATGGAGAAAAAAGAAGAGCACTCAGCTTATACTAATAACCAGGGCCAGCTCTAGTATGAAAGCAAGTGAGGTGATCGCCTAAGGCCCCCAAGTAGAAAAAGGCCCCCAAATTTTGGCCAATACAGTAATTTTATATATTATAAACTTATTTATTAAGCCCAAAAATATTGGCCAATAAATAAAATAATATTTTTTATCAAATAAAAAACAAGAAAAAAGAGAGAAAAATGCTATGTTCACAACATTTTTCACAACAAATTCTAAGTGGAAGGTTGTTACTGGCTATTATTGGTGGGGAAAAAAGTAATTTCAGTGGTGGGTTTAAATTAGAACCACTAACAACTTAATATTTAGGATTTGTTGTGAAAATATTTTGAATATAACACTTTTCACAAAAAGAGAAAAAAAAAAAAGAGCAATATACAAAGAATTTCACAACAATTGAGTTAGCAAACTTTTACTAATTTTCATCTAGGTCTACCACTAACATCACATTTTTACTTACCATTACCAATCTACCACATCAACAACTGTGCAAAGTTTTGTCAATTTTTTTGTGTCTATAGATTTTCTAAAGAAAAAAAAGTTTTTACATGGTTAATTAATAATTTTACATCTAAAACAAGATAATAGAATTTAAGTAATATTAATTTTTTTATTAAAAAAAATCATATTTAAATATATGAAAAGTCTCAAGTCAATTTTCACCTAAGGCCCCTAAATGCATCAAGCCTCCCCTGGTAATAACTATTGAGTAACTATTCAGTGTCGGCTAAACCTATAGGCCATTTAGGCCACTGCTTAAGGCCCCCACTTGTAAGAGGACCCCAAATAGTAATAATATATTATATAATATTGCTTTCTCATCTGGGGAAAAAAAAAAAAAAAAAGTAAAGCCCGTTTCTCACAAACCAAAAGGCTGAAATGACATGAATGCTAATCACACATCACCAAATCTTTAGCTTTCTCAAGAAAAAAAAAAAAAAAAAAAATCACCATATCTAAATATCCTCTGGACCAAACCTTTGTACCACATTTCATTAAGAAAACACATGTTTATTACTTGAAATGTAGAGAGGGAGAGAAAGAGAGACACTGATTTTCTCAATATACAAGTAACAAAATGCAAAAGAAAAGATTACAAAAGGCAGAAAAAGGAAAGAAGAGACAAATAAGAAAAAGCAGAAAAAAGAAAGAAGAAAAAAAAACACCCACTCTCTCAATCTTGATTCTAAAAAAAAACACTCTTTTTAGTTGGCTTACTCATCAATTGGTGTTGGCAATAGACTTGGTGTGTTCACATATCTTCATTTCATGTTCGTTTTTTATTTTCTCTTCCTTTTCCTCTTTTGTCTTCTTCATGGTTTGTTGCTGGGTGCCTGGATTTTTTTTTTTTTTTTTTTTTTTTTTTTTTTTTTTTATTTTTTATGAAGAGGAGTTTGCTACTGGGTTTTTATTCTTCCTTTTGGTTGAACTTTAGTTTAGTTGTACTCTTTACTCTCTTTTTTTGTTCTCTTCAATTTTGATTTCTTTAGATTTCTCTAGAAGGCTATGGAATGGTCCGAATGGACCCACTCCAAGAGTTAAAGTATTGATTCTAGACTTCTAGTCTTACAAGTTTTGTTTTGTAATTTTTTTTTTTTTTTTTTAAGAAATCAGATTTAGTGGTATGGAAGTTAAAGTATTGATCCAGTGATTCTAGTCCTACACATTTTTTAAAGTATTAATCCAGTGACCCTAGTCCTACACATTTTTTTTTTTTTTAAAAGAAATCAGATTTAGTGGGATGGAGCCATGGAGGGATAGTGGGCTGGTCTTAGTCTTAGTAGATCAAGTTGAGTCCTACACATTTTGCTAGTGGGTTGGTCTTAGTGGATCCAATCAAGTTGAGTCCTACGCATTTTGCTAAAAAAAAAAAAAAAGGTTTACTGCTACACAAAAAAAGAGTATTGATAACAAAATTATAAATTTAGGATAATTTACTTTGTATTAATATAATTTTTTTTTTTTTTTTTTTTTTTTGTGTAGGTTTAAAGTGTAAAGTGATCATATTAAGTAAAGCTGCAATTGTGTTTTTGATAAACTAGGTTCTATTGTTTTATACATTAAATTTATATCATTCTAGTTAAATTGTAATTTTTTTTATTATAGATTGTGTTTCATTTATTCATAAATATTTTTTATGTCACAAGAAAGATTAAGTGAATTAGTTATATTATCAATTGAAAATGAAATATTAGCAGAACTTGAATGCAAAATTTTAATTAGTAATTTTGCCTCTCAAAAAGCAAGAAAAATAAATTTTAATTGAAGAAAATATGTGAATTTCTAATTAAATATAACAAAAGGCCCCGTTTAAAATTTTCGCGTAAGGCCCCAAAATTCGTTGAGCCGGTCCTATAACCATTGATAAGTAGAGTTTCTGTGTGACATTGGAGATAAGTAGAGTTTTAGTTTGATCTCCTCTAAGATTACGGCTTTTGAGAACATGTGGAGGTAGCTGCACATGTGTCACTAACAACCAAAGGAAACCACTCTAGTACGAGTTGAATGTTTTAGGCTTTTAAATCAGACGTATCGTACACTACAGTTGTAAAGGATAAATATTCGATGAAAAAACATGAGAGTTCGTTGGAGATAGCAGAGTTTTAGTTAAACACTATCACGAACTATGAAGTAGAGTCATAGTCAAACTCTTTTTGTATCAAATGGTGGAATCCTTAAAATATAACTATGAATTAAACTCTTTTAAGTATCAATGGTGGAATTGTTTGAGACTTAATTAAAAGAGTCCACATTCCACGAATTTACAGCCAAGAACACAAACTTCAATCTCAGTCTCTCTCTCTCTCTGGAAGCGGCAATGTCAGACGACAACAACAAAAACTGGGAATGTTTACCTGGTGAGATTGTAACTGATATTTTCCTACGCTTACCTATCAAATCCATCATTATCTGCACCTCCGTCTCCAAAACTTGGAGAAGGCTAATCCAAAACCCCACCTTCATCTCCACACATCTCATCCACCACTCCAACACCAACCATAACTTTCTCCTTTCCAGGCCCTGCTTACAACATCATCAAGAAATCTACACATTGCATAACGAAGATGATCCTGATTTCACTCAACACACCAGGTTTGATTCCCCTTTCCATGCTCCAAAATGTAAGCACTATAATGGAACATTCCGTGTTGTCGGTATGTGTAATGGCCTGCTCTGCCTTGCCGATGATGATATACTCACAGACACTAATAAATTGTGTGTGTGGAACCCTTGTGTTAGAAAGTTTCTCAAACTTCCTGATCCCAATATTACCTCCTTCACATCGGGTGAGTTCACTGCCTCTATTGGCTTTGGATTTGATCCCAAAACTAATGACTATAAAGTGGTGATGGCCGTGACCTTACTGTATAGACTTCACCATAGTAGGTCTAGACCCACGGTCGCGGTTTATTCACTTTCCACTGGTAAATGGAGAATGTTTAAGGATCATGTTGTTCCCACATGTGCTGTACGTGGTCGTGAACCTCAAGCATTTGTCAATGGGGCTTTGCATTGGCTGGCTTGGAAGAGGACTAATGATCGCAAATTTCATCCTTTTGTTTTGGTGCTCGATTTGGGTGACGAGATCTTCCGTGAAATATCACTGCCAGAATTTCCAGGTTATACCCGTGAAAATGTGGAGGCACTGGGCACTTCTGTTTCCGTGTATGGGAATTCCATCGCCTTATTTCACAATGGATATTATAGCTTTGAAAGGCAGCATTTTAGTGGTTGTCTCAACATATGGGTGATGAAGGAGTATGGTGTGGCATCATCATGGACAAAAGTTTTAACTACTATTGATCAAGATCGCGGAGGGGGTGTACCAAGAGCATTAGGTTTTAAGAGGAATGGTGAGGTTGTATTGCTAAAGGATGGAGGACAGATCATCTTGTGGAATCCAGAGAGCCAAAATATTAAGCATCTTAGGATTACTGGATATCAGTATTCTTTTGTTGGTTCTTATGTTGAGAGTCTAGTTTTGTTAGACAAATCCACCAAAGGTGTAGTTACATACTAAGGAAAATAGTTAAAGATGCATTAAATGGATTTTTTTTTTTTTAATGATTTATGGTTTCGTTGGTTTGCCTCCATTGTAGCTCACTGATACATGTAGTCCGTTTTAGCCTTGTATTTTCAGGAATTGAAAAATGTTGATGGACCAAGCAATCCTAGTTTCGTAAGAGTAATTTCTGTTAGAAGCAATGAGATCTGTCATAATTTATGATTGTTGCTTTGGAAGAAATTATGATTCAGTTTGTGGTTTTTGCATATGTTTTATTATTTGTCAAGTTATCTAAGTATGCTTAACTTTTGCACTAGTTTCTCTGATGAGGAATCTTATTATTCCAAATCTAATTAAATTCTCTGTAGTCTGTACCAATTTGGGTGTTATATGCCTATTCTGTTGATTCTTTGGTGGGGAAATATAGAAGATACATGTCTGATTTGGTTGTAGAAGTTATAAGAAAGACTTTTTCTGCGCTGAAATTTTGGAAGTTTGAGCCAATCATGTTGAACCTGGGATGAAGAGAAATAGAAATGTACTCAGAAGAACCATTGCCTAGAACTTGACTTTGGGAAACTTCTGCAAGAGGACGAATACGTGATAAATGTGAACTTGGTTATTTTTTATGTAATGGAATGGGACAGGAACATGGTTTCCTTCTTCTGGATTTGTTAAGCTGATTGATTTGTTACATGGTCTCAATTCTTCTGTTGATATTACTACTCTTAGAAGTCAAATTGCTAGTTTCCATGTCTAAATGGTTCACACAGTGAAGTTTTAGAATTGTCTGTTTAAAGTAATGATAAACTTATTTAGTATTTACAGTCGGGGTAACTGTGCAGTTGTTCTTCAATAGTAGCGGGGAGTATTTTTTTTTTTTAGAAAGATTTTTGTTCTCTTTACCATGTATTGCAGCATATTATAGTGCTTAGATAGCTGCCTTGGTGAGCTTTCTGGCTTCGCTTTCCACTAGTTCTGTCTTTTCCTCTCTTCATCTCATTCTCTACGTTTCTACCTATTAATTGTTTAATCTTATTTCTATATATATTTTCAAAGTTCTTTTCTGCTCTCTCATTTAGTGATTCTTATACCAATACAACACACCCAATAAATACACTTCTGAGATTTTAGCACTTCTTTACAAATGTGTCTCAAATACTCGAGATGATAACAGCAGCCATAACTTTTTCTACTTGGTAAGACAAAAGTGCATTGGTTGCGGTTGGTAGCAGGTAAAAGTCTTTGAGTGACCTCCATCAATGAAGGTTACTTAGCTATTAGAACATGCAACTTGTGCAATTTCTGTACATGTGTCCCCATTTATGTATTTATTTTGAAAATGACAAGGATCTATATAATACCTAAAAGTAGAAGTATATTTATTGTTACGCCTTTGTTGAGCTATACCAGCATCGCATTTTGGTCCTCTTTCTCTCAACAAAAAAAAAAAAAAACCGTAACATTTCAGTCAATATCAGTCCATTTGAATAAGTTTGGTCTAATTCAGTTCATTTGGTCCACTATAGTCCATACAGTCCAATTCGGTCCATTTCTCTCTCTCTCTCAAGTCCTAGCTGTAAGATCAAATTTGTAAATCTAAAACTTCATGCACTTAAAGTCCTTAACAAAAGGATACTATAAAGTAATTGAAGAATAGAGTTTTGTTTATTTTTGTGAATAGCTAATTTTTGACATGTTATATCGTACTTTAAGGCAACCGAATGTTTTTGCATATGATCTGGCTATCTAATTGTTAGTCTCTCTCTCAAAAGGCTAAATCTACTATTTCAATCATTTAGGTGATTCATTTTTCTAGATAAACTTTGGCTTTGGGATTTTTTTTTTCCTACTAATAAGGCAGAGTCACACTTAGAAAGCGTTAGTTGGTAAGTCATTTTATTTTATTTTTGTTAATATTATTGATAGTGATCAATTTAGATGTTGAACTATGAGGTTTTGCTAAGTTTTTTTTTTTTTTTTTTTTTTTTTTTTTTTTTTTTTTTTTTTTTAATTCTTAGAGAAAAAAAAATTTTCAAATATCAAATATAAATAGCTTAATTTAGAAAATCTAGTATAGTGTATCAATTATACTTTGTTAGAATATAATCAACTCATTTTAAAAAGGGTCTGAGACTTGGCACTTATAAATCTTATCTACTATTTTCATTTTTCACTTAACCAAAAAAAAACCAAAGTACAAGTGCTTATTAAAATAAAGCCTTTAAGCCTCTACTGCAATTGTCACCTCCTCACTTTACAAGTACCAGACAGAAAGTGAGGTTATGAGTTAAAGACCAATTAAAAGGGTGAAGCTATTGAAACTTGGCCAAAATTTCTCCTACTATGCAGATACGTTTTCACTTAATTGCCTGGGAAGATTAAATACTATCATTATTATACAACAGCCCCTTCCCCCTTTGCTCATTTTAACAATGGTCAACAACATTCCAAGGCATTGCAAAGTGATTGATATTGACCGCAGAGACCGAAAGCATTTCTCAACCTTTATATGTTATCCATGTGGCTCTATAATGTATGAAATGGTAGATACTATGTTTTCAAAAAATCTTTGCTAACAACATAACTACCATGAAACTTTATATCCCAACTATCTGTGATTGACTTCACCAATCCTATTTCATAATTCAGCTTTCGTTGAATCTTAAGCTTTGATATCACTTTTAAAACCAAATTGACCTACACTTGTTTTGGCTTGCCTGTAGTTCCCACTTGAATTGTTTTGACTACTTTTGAGACAGTCTCAAAAGGCTTTCGCATTTTATATTTTCCACTTTCCTGTTGGGTGGTATGTGGTATTTTTTTTTTTCCAAGTATTATGCTAAACAAATTGCATTTTAGACTTTGACACCTGTACTTGTGTTCTCGTTTTAAAGGATCTTCCATGAACATTTTATGCTGAATGAGGCTGTATTAAGTTCCCATGGTTCCGTATTTTTATTTACATGAATTATAAGCAAAGGTTATTTGGCACAAATCAGATACTACCATGCTTATCAGTTTGTTGTATGGTGAAAAATGATTTTACAATAATCAGATAATGGGCTATCAATTCAAACTATCAAATTGAACTGTTGCTGAATTGATAAGCTGCAATGTTTCAAGTCACAACATCGTTAGGTGAGTGTGAATTGAAAGGAAAATCTGCTTATTGGCTCCACTATGCACACAACGTTGTATGACGTACAATTCCTTCTACACGTAATAGAATTCAGTATAATCACAATGTTAGCTTGCCAATAAAGCTTCTGTGCAAGAACAAAGCATATAGACAATTTAAAATTTCATTGTGGTACACCATAATGAAGAGATTGGAGAAATTGGGTTTCTCAATATTTTAATTTCCCAAAACATAATACTTAGAATGGATTTAACATTGCTAATGCAAGACATTGTTCATTATAGGCAATTAAATGGATTGAAACTTTAAATTGAAATTAGAAAAATATTCTCACCTGCAGCATGTTAAAGAGAAAGAAATGTCCCATTTTGCAACAATAATATCCCAAGAGCACCTTGCAGTAGAGAAACAAAAAATAAATATATTCAAATTCATGTCAATTTTGCAAATATATAGATTTTATATTTCAGTCAAATTACATCTACAACTTGCAAGTTATGCACAGTCTAGGGTATTCTATTTTTCTATGCATTTGATTTTTTTTTTTTTTTTGGGTCACATCCACTTGTAGCAAGTATAAAAGTAAATTCCCAAACAACCTAACACCATGTTCAGTTCACCCTCAAAGAGAAGAAATGAAAAGGCTAGTAAAATTTTGAATTCTACATTTGATTTTAGTCCTAACAGTCTAACACCATGTTCATTTCACCCTCAAAGAAAATAATTAGATGGTAATATGTAATATGCAATTTTTTTCTCTCTCCTACCCCCCGTTTGACGCAGGACAACCAGAACGAAAACTAAACAATAGAAAAATAAAGGGATATGACCTAGGAGTAAGCACCTAAGCCTTGCTTGGAGTCAGTATCAAGCGGGGAAACCATTAGGAGTCAGCATCTAGGGTAAACCTGGAGTCAACACCAGACCAAAGAAAGACCAAACGGCTATTGTTTTTATTCATCAAAATATCAACTAACTCTTAAGGAGTACAATAGGTTGCTTATAAAGGATTGATAAACCCTAGTTCTAATTGGCTAGGAAACCCTAATTGCCTTATTACAAAAATAACCTTACTTCTAAATTAAAATACTAAAAGCCCAATAAACTAATAAGATCTAAAACATAAAAATACAATGGGCTTGCAAACATAAATAATATTAAATAATAATCTTTTTGTGTCTCCTGCATCATTCTCCTCGGCTTGGAGAAAACTCGACCTCGAGTTCTAAAGTGTTGAGGAATTAGAATGCTGGCAAGTAACACTTGCTTCAAATCTAGAATCACCTTAGGGAGCACAGGGAAAAAAAAATCTTGAATTCCACCACATTAAACTCATTTGGAATAACAAAATTAATGTGTGGAATTAGTATAATCTCGTCTTGAACCTTATGAACCATAGGAAGCACTGTAGTTCTAACCTCTTTGACTTCACCAAGATGTAGATCTTTAAGGACTGTGGAGGGTTGATCAGAAGCACATTCAACAACTTCAACTTTCACATCATGTCCATCCTCTAACATAATACTCTCTTTAGGCACCATCTCTTCACCTTGCTGCTCTTCAATAGATTCATTTCCTTGCATACATGTTAAAACAACACTTGTCGAGACATGTACGTCTGTGTCAACATTAGGCTTTGGTGTTGCTGGAGAATTCTCAACGACCAAGACATCATCATCAATGTTGTCTTCTATTGGGGCAGCAAGAAGTTCATTGTGATCTAGTGTCCTTAGTTTCCCAATTGAATCGGATTGAGTCTTTTTGTGTTGAGCAATCCTGTCCTGAATATCTTTCATGAGCTTTACAGTTAATTCTGTTACTTCCCTGGTAGATATTTCCTTGGTAGATTGTTCAAAAGTGCGTTGAGGACATGAAATAGGATGATGATGATGAGAATTCATCGTATTTGCTTCAACTTGAAAAGTACCACACTGAGATTGAGATTGGGATAAATACTTGGCTCGATAGTATGGTGACAAATACTCATCACAAAACTTTTCTTTCATATCTTTCCACACACTGATGGCAGGTTCATAATCCATATAGCGGAAATATTCAAGCTTCTCCCAAAACCTTTGTGCATGCCCTCTTAACTTCAACTTGGCATACCTAACATTTTTGTTATCTGCTCAATTTGCCTGCTCAAAGAATTGCTCCATCCCATTCATTTAGTTGACAAAATCTCGTGGATAAGTATTATCACCATCAAAATAAAGTGCTTAGGATATTACCATAGCTCACTGGGCAAAAAGATTTTGCCAACTTGACTAGCTAAGTATGGCCCACTAAAGAAGGGATTGTCATGGCATTAACCAAATAAAGCTTCACTGTTGAAGTTTGAACACCAATAGAAAAACCAAGGCATCAACGTGGATTTGGCTGTGGATTTTGCAATAGGATGACTTTTTTTTTTGGTTGCTGGGCTATTGGATTAAGCTACGTTTATAATGGGCTGTGTTGGGGTCTTTATTTGGGCCAGGTAAAATTGTGTTTGAGTGGCTAATGGGTCAGGTAGAATTTTGAGAGACAAATGCGTTGGGTTTTTAAAACAAAGAGCTTGGTTACGATTACCTTACGAGGCTGTTGGTGGGATTGCGTCGGCGGCGGTAGCATTGGGCAAGTGAGGGTGATGTTGGCGCAACATCTAGAAAGGGATGGTGGTGGCGTGCGAAGCAAACTTCATAAAATAATTCGACCAGATCTGACTGTGGGCATTTGTTGGCGGTGGTGTGGTGTGACAGCAGCGATGACTCGATGAGCTCTCTCTCTTCTTTCTTTGTCTTTGTGGTTGCAAGGGATTTGGAGACTTGATTGCGGGTTTTGGATTGGAGGTTTTCGGTTGGCTTGAATATCTGGTTTTCTGTTCAGTAACGCAACTATAGGACAGCTTTCTGGTACCAAGTAAAAAAATGACAAAGATAACTTTCTAGTGGTGGAAACACAGCAGTGACGGTTTTTTTTTTTTTTTTTTTTTTTTGTGATTTTTTCTAGTTCTGAATTGACTGCGGGATGCTTCAAACATATCAATGTTTGCTCTGATACCAAATATGACGCTGGACAACCAGAACGAAAACTAAACAATAGAAAAATAAAGGGATATGACCTAAGAGTTAGCACTTAAGTTTTGCTTGGAGTCAGCACCAAACGGGGAAAGCACTAAGAGTCAGCACTTAGGGTAAACCTGGAGTCAGCACAGACCAAACGACCATTGTTTTTATTTATCAAAATATCAGCTAACTCTCAAGGTACAAAAGATTGCTAAACCCTAGTTCTAATTAGTTAAGAAACTCTTATTGCTTTATTACAAAAATAACCTTACTCCTAAATTAAAATGCTAAAAACCCAATAAATTAATAAGACCTATAACATAAAAATATAATGAGCTTGCAAGTATAAATAATACTAAATAATAATCTTCTTGTGTCTCCTGCAACACCATTCTTTCTCACTTTTAACCGCTTACCAATAGAGACCTTTAAACCCATTAGACAAGTATAACAGCTATCTAGTTGACTGAGTAAGAAGAAATTTAACCCAACTGGGCAGAATATCCCTGTTTAAACACACTATATTGGTGAGCATCTTTATCACAATGCAAGCATGGCACACAAAATTTAATGCTTAATCATTTTTGTAATACATTGAAACCAAAAAGCAAATCATTAAAAAATACTTATATAAGAATGGTGCAGCCGCAAAAGGAGTGTAACATAAAACTACAATCCATTCTAGCATAGTAAGCTAATTCAATACTAAAAAACTAAACACCATCAAAAAGCTTTGTTCAATCTTTTCTTTTGTTGAGTTAATGTCTATTACTCATTTAGAGCTCATCACCAACCTTGATTCATGAGGCCCTGCAAGAATTTAAGAACTGTAAATGCATTCTTGTTATTTGTAATTTAACACCAGAAGTGGAAAGAATAATACTAGTTAGTGTATTAACGGCATAGAAAAAACCCTAAACCAATATTTCTAGTTTTTCAAAATGTACAAAATAAGTACTCCAAGCCTTTACCAAATGAAGATGTGCATCAAGGCAATGGGGAATATTCCAGTGCTAGCAATTACATAGTAAGAGGATATCTTGCTACTCAACAAAGGGTAATTGTAAAGAGAAGACAACATGTTCCAAAATAAAATAATAGAATAGAAATATTGCATATTATTCATAGCAAACCAAAGAAAGCAAATACAATATGATGTCAATTGTTCTTTACAACTAAAACAAAACATTTGAAAGGAAAGCAGAATCCAACCAGAATACCAAAAAACACTATTATGAGTTAAGGTTTGTATCACCTGTCAACATGATTTAGTAATACATCTATGGCTGTTAGTTAAGGCTGTTTAAAAAAATAAAAAATAAAAATACATCCCTGAGTGATCAATCTTTCTTATTTTCAGGGTACTATCCCTTCCTCAACAATAATTTTAATTCATAACACCAATTTCCTCCTTTTGATAGTTACAACAATATGAGTGAGGGGAATTGAATCCTAGATGACTTTGTGCAAAACACCAATGTCCTCTTTCTTAAATTGCTTAAAAGAAACCTTTAACCATCCACTACAAGATAACTTTGACCTAAAGACCAAACTAAGAACATTAGCACATTTAAGATTAAATAAATTTCAGCATTAAAAGTCACAAAGAAAAAGTTAGCCTCTTGGTAAGTTTTTTGAGTTTTGTTAGGATTTTGGATTGAGTTCCACCTATACCATGTTGGTATGGGATTAGAGAGAAGTCTAGTAATGAAAGGCTTCCCATGCGTACAGCTTATTGCTGCCTCTGAACCAGGAAATGTTAGATGGAAAATAAACACCCTAAATAGGGGAAAGTAAAAGAAACTAGATGCAAAAGTTAGCATCTCAATAACAAGAAAAATGCATGCCAAAACCACAAGCTGAACAATTTCTTGCCAAGCAACAATAAAATTATCACAGGTCACATTGCTGCAAACAAAAATAACTCTTATGAACCTAGGATTGCTTTGTTTATCAACATGTCTTCTATTAAAAAAAATAAAAGGATAAAAAGAAGCTTACTATCGATGAACTTCAATAATTTTCCCTACCAAATAAGGTAATGTATTATCAGTGAGCTACAATGGAGGCAAAACTTCTTGAATGCTTTCATAGAAAAATTATCCAACTCAATGTGTGTTTTTATATCTTTACAGAAAACATTAGAACAAAATGTTGTAACTTGAAGACAAATATAAACACCCAAGTCACTCACTGTAAGAATGACCTCATCAACAACTAGAAAACTAAAATATTCAATAAGAAGGGAAAAGGGAAAACTAATGGAAGGCATATGGCATGATAGATGGCAACTTAAAGTACCAATATTGCAGACTTATGGTCCTTGATGAGTATGTATGTGAACCTGCAACACCGAGACATACAAAGGTTTCCGCATCATTCAAGGAGAAAATTGGTCTTGGCCAACTAGTTCAGGTAACATTGTGATTTGGAGCTCATCTGTGACTCTTGATGATATAAATGCTTTTTTTGAGAATAAAAATAAAAATAAAAGGGTCCATAAATGCAATGTTCAACTAAATGCTAATTATGAACATAGTGAATTGGAAACCTGAAAAGGCAAGGAGGTCCACAAAGTAAATAAACATGGAAAGCAATTAGACAGGTTGCCTGCGGTGGATTGGTATGAGATCTTATTGGGTATGCTTAGTCTGTTGCAAAGTATTGTTATTTATACAGCTTGCTGGCTATTAGGAACAAGCTCCTCACTAGACAAAAATAAACATAATCAGGGTATCACTTGTCTTTTGAGTGTGATATTTCAAAGGTATTGGGTATGAGTTCAAACATCAACCTGCAGGTAATATGCACTTGGAACTATATTGGATTAAGGGAGGAAAAAAAATTAAAGGTATGAGTTTATTTTAAAAAAGTTTACTAGAATGATTGAAGCAACTATAATATATCATGTTCCGAAGGATTGGTTAAGCGGGGGACTTTACGAAAATGGTAACATAATGGTGGCATAAAACAAGATTCCCATGATAGCAATTTTATAATAATAAGATATCTTGTTACTCAACAAAGGGCAATTGTAAATACAAGACAATGAGTTCCAAAAGAAAATTAGACAGTACTTTATCACACAATTCATGTAAAAAAAGAACACAATTACAATATAACATGAACTGCACTTTACAACCAAACAAAACATTTGAAAGTATAGCCAAAGACACCACAAAACACTTTATGAATTAATGTTTGTATCATCCATCAACATACTCTCATTAATACATCCCTAGCTGTTGTCTGTTAGCTAAGGGTATTTGAGAAAAAAAAATTTATCCGAGTGTTCAGTGTGACTTATTTGTAGTGTGCTATCCATTCGTCAACAATAACTGATCACTCATCTACTATTTTCAAACATAACACCAATTTCCACTTTATTAAATTACTTGAGACAAATTTTTAACCATCCTCAAAAGGATAACTTTCACATAAAGAACAATCTAAGAACATTAGCACGTTATAAGATGAAATAATTTTCAGCATTATACAGTACCAAGAAAGAGTTGTTAGCTTAGCTTCTTGGTATATTTTTTTGGGGAGCTGTGTTAGGATTTTGGATTGATTTCCATCTTTTATCTCATTGGTGTGGGATGAAAAGATGTCTACAAGGAAATGCTTCCCATGCCCATTGCTGCCTCTGAGTATAGTAGTTTTAAGTTGATGTCTTCTATTTTCCTAGTTTTTCTCTTTATTGTTTCCACTGGTGTTAGCTTTTGCTTCTACTAGAACAATTGCGTAATAGAAATGGAATCAACAAAACAATACATCTTAACATAACTGCATTATTGGGACTAAAAAAATTAATGCAAATCATGCTAAGGAAGGAAATATAACAAAATAGTGCTTAAAGCCTGCCCCCCCAACCATGGAATTCTCGGTGCAGCAGTTAGGCATCCTTAGACGAAAGAGTGGTCTTTCAGAAGAGTATAAACTGGTCATATCAATTCTTAATCACTCAAAGCAAGCAATACTTGCTGGAGGGCTGCTTTCTCAATGAACATTGCTCTATGGGAATGTTTTACAGTAAGAAGATATGTATCTAAGGCAATAGAAGATTTAAAAATTTACAAGAAAAATTTTAGCATATACAGATTACAGATCAAAGTTTTTTTTATATAAGTAATCAGCTTTATTAATATGAAGAAAGAAAATAGAATGATAACATCACAGTACACAAGAAGTGTACTAGCAGTGCATCAAACTAAAGAAAAGTACAGCAGTCAACTTAATCTAACAAACTTGATAAGGAATGGCTGCTCATAGAAGTAATCTATTCGTATAGCGTGAGCAGAATGATTCGCTTCACCACCACCACTAATCAAAGTTTACATAACGAGAAACTTTTTAAATGAATAATACAACAAGAACATTAAGAACAATTAGTATGAGTGCGATAGCATGAAGTTAAAAGCAGTCAACTGTCACCATAAAATTCCCAGCAAAGAAAAGTTTGAGCTCTTTTATGTATACATTGTAAATCATAAGTGGCAGGAAACATGAACTTCTCCTGATAAACAAGCTTGCTAAAAGTAGATAACCTACACAGTTTTATTATAAAAGTAATAAATGATTACTTTTAAAGAAATATTGAAATGAGGACAAAGAATTTTAAGTGTACAGGCTATCCTTGATAAACTACTTATCCTAAAGAAAAACACTTAATTAAAATAGTCAACCATAAATAACAAGAATTTATAGAGTAGTGCCATGTTGAGCAGTATATATTCACATCTTATATAAAGAACAAATGAATTAGTATAAAGAGATAAATTTAAAAAAGCAGGCCTGAAATGCATTTTACCTATGCTCCTCAGTACGTGATTGCGCCGTTGGCAGCTTTGTCCAGCAAAACTAGACTCTCAACATAAGCATCAACAAAATTATAATTATATCCAATAAGCTTAAGATCCTTAGTCTGTTGGGTCTTAAGATCCTGTGACATAAGGTGTCCTCCATTCATTTCCAAAACAATCCTGCCATTCCTGGTAAAACCTACTGCCTTTGGAATGTAGTTTGTTGAAGCAAAACCACCTTGATAAGTCATAGGTAAACTTAAAGCTTTGGTCCATGAGGAAACAACACCATAGTGTTTCATCACCCAAATGTTGAGACGAAGACTACTATAGTCGTCATGAAACAAGGCAATGGAATTCCCATATATGGAAACATAAGCACACAGAAAACCGTCATGGGTATAAGATGGAAGTTCTTCTGGCAGCAGTATCTCACGGAAGACCTCATCCTCCAAATCAAACACCAAAACAAAATGATGTGCTTTGTTAACATTAATGGCCCTGAAAGCAACCCAATGCAGAGCCCCATTGAGAAACGCCCGCGGCTGACAAGGACCTAAGGCGCATTTGGGAGCCAAACCAGAGCTAAGCATTCTCCATTTACCAGTGGAGAGTGAGTAAATCTCAACCTCGGTTCTCGGGTTTGTGCAGGAAAAGGTCAAAAGCCTCACCACTTTATAATCATTAGTTGTGGGATCAAATCCAAAACCAATAGAAGCGTAGAAGTCAGCGTCAGTGTGTGTAGCGCACCTGACATTGGGATGAGGAAGTTGGAGAAACTTCCTAACACATGGGTTCCACAGAAAAAATCTGTCAGTGTTGAAATCGAATATATCATTGGAAAGGCAGAGCAGGCCGTTACAAGTACCCACCACACGGAATATATTATTACTGGGTTCAAACCTGGTGAGGTCTTCAGTGAAACCATCATCATCATCATCTTCTTTATACAATAAGTAGACTTCTTTGTTGTTAGTGTAAAGAAGGATGGTGATTCTGTCAACAGAGATATAAAACAAAGCTTAAACGACTTGTAGTTTTGCAATGATATTGTAATCTTGTATGTAGTTTAGCATCACTGGTTTAAGTATAGAATTAGTTGTAATACTGTCCACATGTATGTATTCTATTAGAGTAGTTAGTTCCAAATCTGTTAGGATTAATGACCCTATATAATTGGGGATCTGATGTAATCTATTGATATAATGAAATTCAGTTTTTCTATTTCTTCTTCGTCTAGAATTTCTCTCTAAAGAATATCAGAGCTTTTTCATAATATCAGAGCTCTTTTCATGGTATCAAAGCCTACAATGGCGTCTTCTGCAAATTCTTCATCGTCTTCATCCTCTGCAACAACAGGATCAACCATGAGTTCTTCAATCACTCATGGTGTCAATCCTTCATTGCTACTATTGTCAAATATGGCAAGTATGGCTACTGTGAAGCTCAATTACAACAACTATATGGTGTGGAAACATCAGATTGAAGTGATCTTGGTAGCATATTCGATGATCAATTTCATCAATGATGATGATCAAGCTTCGGATCCATTTCTCAATAATAGCTCAAGTAATTTTACAACTGTGGCTAATCCAGAGTATTTTCAATGGAAGAGTCATGAGCAAGCCTTATTCACCTTTCTTAATTCAACTCTTTCTCCGCCAGTCTTGGCTCTTACTGTGGGTCAAAAGTCTGGGAGAGGTGTCTGGAAGGTGCTTGAGAAAAGGTTTACATCAGTATCACGATCTCATGTGCTCAGTTTGAGGGATGAGTTAATGAGTATCAGGAAGGGTTCATAGTCAATGGATTCTTTCTTTCAACGAATCAAGGAGGTTAGAGACAAACTTGGCAGTGTAGCAATTTGTGTTGATGAGGAAGAGCTAATCCATCTAGCACTTGAAGCTCTGCCTTCAGAATTTGATGCATTTTGTTATGCAATTAGAACCAGAAATGATATTCTTACTATTGAAGAGTTGAATACACTCCTAAATGCCGAAGAGAGGTCAATCAAGAAAAGGTCTAATCATACTGTTCTTAGAGATTCTGCATCATTTGCTATGGCAGCCAATCAATTCAATCAAAATTTTGCAAAAGGAAGAGGCAAGACTGGGAATAATAGAGGTCGTGGCAATGGAAGAGGTGGTGGAAATCAATTCTTTGGTGGTGGTCAATTCGATCACAATCAGTTTTAGTTTCCTGGTAGTGGTAGTGGTCAATTTCAGAACACTAGTAATCCAATGGAACCTCAATTCTTTCTACAATAATTTGTCTCTCCTTGGGAGAAACTGTATGGTCACACACCACCCCTTCATGCTTTAAGAACTTTTGGTTGTGCTTGTTATCCTTTGTTGAGACCCTATGCCTCCCATAAGTTTGATCCTAAATCTAAGCAATGTATCTTTCTTGATTATCCTCCTCAGTACAAAGGTTATATTTGCTTGAATGTTGTTACTAGCAAAATTTACATTTCATGTCATTGTGTCTTTGATGAGTCTGTTTTTCCTAGTTTTCCTGTTTCTAGTGCTGAGTCACCTTCCTCTTCTCCTACTCCCTTGTCCTCTGATGGGTGGTTTCCTTTTCTTCCATTTTCTTCCTTAGACATTACTCAGTTCAATTCCATTTCTTCTCCTAATTCTAGTTCAGCTGAGTCTCCTGCTTGTTCTGAGCATTCTTCTTCTATTCCATCTTCCAATTCTTGTCCTGTTTCTCTTGAATCTAGTCTATCTGGTTCCACTGGTGTTCCTAGTCTTTCTATTTCTATCCCTACACCTGTTCCTGTGAATACAAATGCCCATCCTATGCTTACCAGGTCCAAGAATGGTATTTCTAAGCCTAAGGTGTTCACTGTTCAGACTGATTACAGTTGCACTGAGCCTCCTTCCTATTCTATTGCTTCTAAGTATTCTCATTGGGTTAAAGCCATAGATTTTGAGTTTACTAGTTTGCAACAGCAACGTACTTGGTCCTTAGTTCTTTTGCCACCTGATAAAAATGTTGTGGGGTGTAAGTGGGTGTACAAGGTTAAGAAGAATAGTGATGGTTCTATTGCTAGATTCAAGGCTAGACTTGTTGCTAAGGGTTACTTACAACAATATGGTCTAGATTATGCTAAAACCTTTAGTCCTGTGGTTAAGCCTACAACTGTGAGGATTATTCTTGCCTTGGTTGTTCAGTTTGGTTGGTCTCTAAGGCAGTTAAATGTATCTAATGCTTTTCTTCATGGGGTGCTACAAAAGGAGGTTTATATGAGTCAGACACTTGGTTACAATGATATCTCCAAACCTAATCATGTTTGTCTATTGCACAAAGCAATCTATGGCCTGAAACAGGCTCCTAGGGCTTGGTTTGACAGCTTTACCACTCAGCTCTTCCTTCTGGGGTTTCATGCTTCTTGTGCAGACAGTAATTTGTTCATTCACATTCATTCACAGCAGGTTGTTTACTTACTTTTGTATGTGGATGACATCATTATTACTGGTAGTGATAAGGTACTTGTTACTGATATTATTTCTCAACTTGGGGTTTCATTTGCTCTCAAGGATTTAGGTCCTTTGCACTACTTTCTGGGGTTGCAGATTGAGTATTCTGGTGATGGTATTTTTGTACATCAGTCCAAATATGCCAAAGAATTGTTGTCTAAATTTCATATGCTGGGCTGTAAACCTTGTTCTAATCCGTGTGCATCTCCTCAATCTCATGCTCTTGCTGTTAGTCCTCTTCTCTCTGATCCAACAGCCTATAGAAGTCTTGTTGGTGCTTTGCAATACTTGACATTCACTAGGCCTAACTTGAGTTATGCTATCCAGAAGGTCTGTCAGTTTATGAGCAAGCCTTCTCACCTTCATCTTGTTGCTGCTAAAAGGATTTTGAGGTACTTTATGGGTACATTGCATAGGGGGATTTATTTTAGGCCTAGATCTCTCACCCTTTCAGCTTATTGTGATGTTGATTAGGCAGGGGATCCTATTGATAAAAGGTCCATTACTGGCGTGATTGTTTTCTTAGGCAATTCTCCTATCACCTAGTCTGCTAAGAAGCAGGCTGTTGTGTCTCAGACCTCTACAGAAGCTGAATACAGGTCTCTTGCTCATACAACAGCTAAGTTATATTGGTTGCGTATGCTTCTCAAGAACTTAGGGGTTTATTTGCATCACCCTCCTATTTTATGGTGTGACAATCTCTCAGCCCTTGCTTTGGCCTCAAATCCTATCTTTCATGCCAGAACTAAACACATAGAAGTTGATTATCATTTTGTCCGAGAAAAGGTGTTGAATAGAGATATGGTTATCAAGTACATTTCAACCTTGGATCAACTAGCTGATATATTCACTAAAGGCTTCCCTCTCCTCGGTTTCATGCTTTATCCTACAAACTCACGGGGACTTCTCCCCTTCGTTTGAGGGGGGATGTAAAGAAGGATGGTGATTCTGTCAACTGAGATATAAAACAAAGCTTAAACGACTTGTAGTTTTGCAATGATATTGTAATCTTGTATGTAGTTTAGCATCACTGGTTTAAGTATAGAATTAGTTGTAATACTGTCCACGTGTATGTATTTTGTTAGAGTAGTTAGTTCCAAATCTGTTAGGATTAATGACCCTATATAATTGGGGATCTAATGTAATCTATTGATATAATGAAATTCAGTTTTTCTATTTCTTCTTCTTCTAGAATTTCTCTCTAAAGAATATCAGAGCTCTTTCATAATATCAGAGCTCTTTTCAGTTAGCTGTGGGTTCAGGATTAACTGGTTGTGTGACCAGCTTGAAGAGGAGGAGGTTGTGGTTGTTGTTGTTGTTGGTGTTGGTGTAGGAGAGGTGGAGATGGGTGGAAACGAAAGTGGGGCTTTGAATTAGAGAGTTCCAAGTTTTTGAGACTGAGTTGCAGACAATGATGGATTTGATGGGTAGGCTTAGGAAAATATGGGTTAGAATCTCATCAGGTAAAGAATCCCATCTCTCCTCGTTGTCTGACATTGCTGCTTTCAGAGAGAAATGGAGTGGAGAGCAGGCAAGAGGGACGAAGGTTGTGGACAGTAGAGTGTGGATGTTAGAGTGTACAATACTTTCTACAGAATCAGACAACGTTTGGACTTCTTTTTAAATAAATAAAATAATTCGTGGAAAACGTGATTTGGATTTTTTTTTTTTTTTTATCCTTAAAAAAAATGTTAGTTTATAAATAAATAAATAATATATATTATGCTCTCTATTCTTAACCTCTCTTTTTATATTTTTAACGAATAAATAAATAAAGTTTAGATACAAATTTAGTTGTGATTAGTGGCTACAATATCCACTTAAAAATTTTACATTACTAAATATTTTAAAATTTTAAATGCTGGATTATATGTTTTTAACAATCATATCAATTTTTTTTTTCAATCGAATATTATTTAATATTTGATTTATAAATTTATTTTTTATTCATAATTTTAGACAACAAAAAATTGAAATGTAAACATTTAATTAATAATATAACTATTGGTATTTGATTTTCTAAAAATGTTGCGACCATGAATGATATAAGAAAAAACTATAATTCAATAGTAGATTTGTCAAAATTTGTATTTAGTAGCAAACTATTTAATAGAGTTGTCAAAAATAAGAAGTCTACTAAACAATAATTTTTATATTTTTGGTTTAGTTAACGGGTGACTGAGGTAAAGAAATTCTCTATTCTATTCTTATGTGTCATTAACATTAATAATCTATTCTAGACTTTAAAATGTCTCTTATTATTATAGATGATCCTGCTTTTCTCATCCTCATGTTTAATCCATCTCACGTGGATAGTATGTTGTTCCTTGGCAGTTGGCATCAATTGTTTTGTGTTTAAAAACCTCACTTGCATGGAGTTCAAATGATAGCTTATTGGTGATGGCTTCCTTTGATTCAAAGCACAATCCCCCTCCCTCATTTTATGCCCATGCAAAAAAAGGAAAAAAAGAAAAAAAAAAAAGCCTCTTTTGTATTACTTATCTTGGAAATTTTAAAAAAAAAAAGTTACAAAGATCCTGAAAACTCCTCTTTTCATTATGTGTCTACATTCAATCAAGCTTACCATCTTCCACCACATATTGAGCTACACAGAATTTTCAATGTCTACATGTATCCCATTTGGATGGAGGAGGGGGGAAAGAGAGAGAGTGGAGGAGAGTAGAGTAGAGTTAGCTAAAAATAGGCTATTTTTGAGTCAAATCTACTCTACTCCCCCTCAATCCAAACGAAAGCATTTCACTGTATTGTTGAATTCTAGCATAACTTTGGAGGAAAGCAGTATTGATTGTAATTAAAACGTTGTCATGAAAATACCCAGCTTCCTTTTCTTTCTTAAAACACTTACCCTTATTATTACTAATTGCCGCTTGACTTTGATCCAATAACATCAGGTTTTTAATTCCATGCACTGAGTTAAAATGGAAAATCAGTAGAGATAGATATATTATATATATAATAAGGGTATCACTTGTGATATCTCCAAGGTACTATGGAACTAGATAGGTTTAAGAGGTAAAAAAATTCAAAGGTAAGAGTTCATTTCTAATGTTACTAGAATGACTTGAGCAGCTGTAATAAATCATGTTTGGACAAATGGAACAGGGGATTTCATGAAAATGGTTACAAGAATTGTGGCATAACAGATGCTTGTGGCTTCAACCCCCCACCCTCCAAAAAAAAAAAAAAGATTCAAGGCCAGCATAATTGGTGTTTCCAAACTCACCCACAGGAAATTAAAGAGAGGCAAAATAATATATAAAAAAAAAAATGAAATTAAATGGCATCAACAAAACAATACATCTAAACATAACTATTTTATTGGGACTAAAAAAAAAATTTACACAAATCATGCTAAGGAAGGAAAGATAACAAAATAGTTTCTGAAGAAGAGTATAAACAGTTTATCTTCAATTCCTAATCTCCCAAAGCAAGCAATACTTGCTAGAGACCGCTTTCTCAATGAACATGGCCCTATGGGAATGTATTTCAATAAGAAGATAGGAATATACGGCAATAGAAGATTTAAAAGGTACAAGCAAAATCTTTAGCATAAACATATAACAGTTGACAGTTAACAAAATAAGAAACATTTTAAATAAATAATACAAGGAGAGCATGAAGAACATTTAGTATGAGTGTGAAAACATGAAGCTAAAAGAGGTTACCATAAAATTGCCAACAAAAAAAAATTTGAGCACATCTATCTACACGTTGTAAATCATAAGTGGCAGGAAACATGAACTTGGCTTGATAAATAAGCTTGCTCAAAGTATATAACCAATACTGACCACCACTTTCATTATATATGTAATAAATGATTATATTGAAGAAAATTTGAAATGAGGACAAAATATTTTAAGTATACAATGCTACGTAGTCAACTATTGCCTTAATATAATCAACAGTAACCACAGCCTAGATGAATTAATTTTTTTAAAGATAAAGCCTCTTAAGTAAGTCAATCAATCAGAAATTAAAAAAAAAAAAAAAAAAAAAAAAAAGAAGAAGAAGAAGAAGTTAATAGAACAATTCCATATCAAACAGTATATATTCATACCTAATGTATGATATGATCAATGCCAAGTATATAGAAAGAACAAAATGAAAATCCTTGAAATGCATTGGGGTCGCTTTATTTATTTATTTTTATTAGTAAGTTACACATGCACACAATGAGTGTTGAACCCATTACCCCACACTCCAACTAGCACTTCTAAAGGGAGGAAGAACCAGTTGAGTGGGAGCTCATTCGCAACCCATGCCCTCACCTTTTAGGTTCAGCCAAAGCTGAATTTCTAAAGAAATGATATCTTTCCAACCCCAAGAGTTAGAAGGCTTAACCCTGAGACTAAAAATACTTTCCTTCTTACAATACTTAGCCATTAACACCTTAAAAACAAAAAATTTGAATTAGAAATAACTCCCCAGAACCGCTTTGCTACCAAAACCTGTTTTCGATGAGTAGCTAAAATTCCAGTTTATTATATGAATTTTCCTGATCCCTACATCAAGTCCTCAGAAAAAATTCCAAATCCTTCTATCAATACAAATTGCTTCATGCACTTTAACACTTTGTTTGGTTAGGAAAGATTTGGGAAGAAAAGAAAAGAAAGGGAAGGAAAGGAAATAAATTCCTTTGATTAGGAGGCATTGGTGTGAAGGAAAGGAAAATGAAGGAAACAAATTCCTCCATAGCCCACCATTTTCTTTCCTCCCAAATTGGGAGAAAATTGAGAGAAAAGAGAGAGTACTTATGGTGGGACCCACCAATAAGGTGTGTTTCCCTCCATTTTTCCCTTACAAACCAAACAAGGGAAAGGAAAAAATTTATCCTCTCTCCCCTCTCTTCCCCCCTTTCCCTTCCCTCCCTTTTGCTTTACCAAACACAGTGTAAAGCATGAAAAAAGGGTAAAAAGGCAATGAGCTCATAACAGTTATGATTAGAAATTTTACTATCTTCCTGAGAGTGAGACAACAACTTTGCCTTCCATCACCGTGGCTTTTAAGCTACTTTGCAACTACAAATTTAAGAAGCTGTCTTTTTCTGGCCCATATCTAAGTTAGACCCAAATACTTACTAGGTCCATCAACTTTTTCCACTTTAAGAAGAGCTAACATAGGGTTACTCGTTTAATAATACCTTGAAACTGTCCCTCCAGTAATGCCAAAGACAAGGATATATATATATATATATATATAAACAAACATGCACAAAGACTCACATTCACATATATCAGCAATCTATTTGACTTCCAAATTTCATACTAATGTAAACTAAAGATTTATAGGGAAAAGAAAAGAAAGAAAGAAAGAAACTCTGACTTTGAAATGAAAGACAGAAAGTCCCTTTATATTGTTGATGACATATTCAGACACTTCCGACTAGCCTGCTCAAATGATTTAGCAAGAGGCACAACTCTACTTATGCTTTTTGTCCTCTATAACATAGGGAACCTTTCTAAATAAGAGCCCTTTGGACTTGCCTCTAACCGATAAAACCTACAAGCAACTAACATCGCCTTCCAGAACCAGTTGTTAGGTAATCCAGGGGCATTCACCCTTGAAAAGCTAAGTAGTTTAGACTAAATGCTTTAAAAGCGTAATCTTCCAAATGGGAACCAATTAAGTGTTCAAACAAGCGAAGTAATCAGCATGTAAGCAGATTGGTAAACGTGTTATGTGTCCTATTTGGTCCCCTAGCAATTACAGTAGATCCAATACAATTCCAAACCAATTCAACCAATTAACATCAATTGAAAAATAAGTTATTTGCCTCTAGCTACAAAATTTGTTAGTCCACCACATAGAAAAATCTAAAGCCAAAGGACCAACAGAAATTGACACAAACTTATCACATCCATGAGGAAATTTAAAGATCCAGTTTATAAGAGTCATCATAAAAATCAGTTGAATTGCTTGAGCTGGCAACCATCACCCGAGCTTTATGAACCAGGTCTCAAATAAGGATAGTGAAATCCCAGTTTCTTTCTAAAGTCAATGAACAAACAAAAAATATCTTAGAGTTTTCAGTTGCCAATTAGCCTAAGTCTTCACCCAAATTCCATAAGATGATGAAAACTTCGTCAAAATGGGCTTGGAGCCACTAGTATTAGTAACAAAAATCCAGTTCAACTAAGGCCAAATGCTAGTCCCCAATAGCTAATTTTGTGGTAAGGAATGACAAAACCAAACTAACCTTATGCTTAAGCAATAATTCACACCAAAGCCTTTGATGAGAACACTAGAAAATGAACTTCCATAAACTTACATGTCGACGGTGTTGGAAGTGCCCTCATTAGCAAGGATCATAAAATCAGAAAATTTAAGCAGTATATTATTCATAACTACTTACAAGATTTGAACAAATGTGCAAAATACAAACAAAATTTACAGTATTTATCGGTGTAGTTGCCCTAGAATTACAAATGTTTGTCATAGACTATTTGCAGTTACCCTCGAGGCCACTGTAGTTAAAGTAAAGAGTAAATATTTTCTTACATCAAGTAGACATTATCATCAATCTTGATCAATCCAGTTCTTATCGTCCTTAGTTCATAGTGTTACATTGAGTAACATAGAAATGGGGTTTTAGTTTTAAACTAGATTTTGTGAGAATCAAGTTATATATCTTTGTAAGTATGGAAGTTTTAAGTGGATGTCTTCTATTTACCTGGTTTTTCTCTTTATTGTATCCACTAGCGCCGGCCTTTTGCTTCTAATTCACTCAATTGTGCAATAGAAAATACTAACTCATTCACAACAGATTGAGAGAGGGGAAAAAAAAAAAAGCAGAGTGCAATGGAGTCAACAAAACTATGCATCTAAACATATATACTATATTGGCACTAAAAAAACACAATGTAAGTTATGCAAAGGAAGGATAACAAAATAAATCTGGAAGAGGAGTATAAACTGGACATTTTAAATTCATATTTCTTAACCAACCAAGCAAGTAATACTGTGTAGTAAGCTGCTTATCAATGAACATGGTTCTATGGAAATGTTTTCAGTAAGTAGAAAGACATCTAAGGCAATAGAAGATTTAAAATGTACAAGCAAAACCTTTAGCATAAACCAATCAATGTTGACAAAAGTCACAAAATGAGAAACTTTTTAAATAAATAATACAAGGAGAGCATGAAGAACATTTATTATCAATATTAAAACATGAAGTTAAAAGAGGTCCGAATAAAATTGCCAACAAAGAAACAGTTGAGCCTATCAATCTAAAATTGTAAATTATAAGTGGCAGGAAACTTGAACTTTGCTTTGATAAATAAGATCGCTCAAAGTAGATAACCAACATTGACCACTTTCTTTTATAAGTAAGTAATAAACAATTATATTAAAGAAAATTTGAAATGAGGACAACAAAATTTTAGTATACATGCTATGTTGTCAACTCATCTATCCTTGATAAGCTATTTATCCTCAAGATAAAGCCACTTAATTAAGGTAATCAGTCAGCAATAATAAGAATTTATAGAACAGTACCATATTGATATGCCAATTATATAATTTTAAAAAACCAAAAAAAAAAAAAAAAAAAAAAAGTTCCTCAGTATGTTGAGTAGACTCTCAACATAAGAGCCAGCAAAATTATACTCATATCCAAAAAGCCTAAGATCCTTAACCTCTTGGGTCTCAAGATCCAGTGACACAAAGCTCCCCATCCATTTCCCACACAATCTTGCCATTCTTTGTAACGCCAACTGGTTTCAGTATGTATTTTCTTGTAAGGCAAACAATTTCACTAGTCATAGTTAAACTCAAAACATTGGTCCACGAGGAAACAACACCACATTGTTTCACCACCCACATATTGAGACAAAGACTTTCATACTCCTGGTAAAACAAGGCAATGGAATTCCCATAAGCTTGAAGTTCTGGCAGCAGTATTTCGTGGAACACTTCATCCCCCAAATCGAACACCAAAATAAAAAGATGAGAGTTGTAATCAGAGTTTGTCTCTACAGCAACCCAATGCAGAGCCCCATTAACAGTTGAGTAAAATCAGCATCCGGGTCATCATTATTTTTGTTATGCAATGCGTAGACATCTTTGTTATTGTCATTTGTGATGAAATCATAAGTAAAAAAAAAACCACTCTTTTTTTTTTCTTTTATCTTTTTTTTGCCAACTTGAAGAAAAGGAGGTTTTTGCTTTTGTTATGGGAGTGGTGGAGATGGGTGTAAATGAAAGCTGGGTTTTGGATTTGGGATTTGCATGTTTTTGAGAATGACGTACAGATTATTATGGATATGGGTTGGAATCTCAGCAGGTAAGGATTCCCATCTCTCTTCGTTGTCTGACATTGCTGCTTACTTAGCTTCGGAAGAGAGAAAGCAAGAAGACGACGGACTGTGGACCGTGGAGTGTAGTCTGTGAAGAGGAGCAAAGAATTTGGGCTTTTGGAAATTTAGACGCAGTTAAACTTAAAACCCGGTCCACAGTGATGTGCATAAGACCCACCTGAATGACCCATCCAAATACAATGCTAGAATTAAAATGTTTTTGATTATGAAATTCATAAGTTTTTCATTATAGAGTCCTTTGTTCATATGTGAATTTGCTTGATCTTTTTTGCAAGATATTTGGAATATTTGGATCATAAGCATAGTTTTAAAAATCAGATTGGTCAATTCAATCAGAAATTAAACCCTAATCCAACACAATAAAAACCTTCGAATTCAGATAAGTAAATAAATATAAAAGATTAAAATTAGACCTATTTCCAATTCTTTGATCGTTTTGGTTTTTAAAACCATGGTCATAAGTCTTCATCAAGAATGAGCCTTATTGTTGGATTTTTAATTTTTTACTTCTTCTTGAGTCAATAACCCACCTTTTATATCTTCTTTTGTTTAGTTTCATGGCTAGATAGCAAACAACATGATGTTCTATCATTTCAGCCAAAAAAAAAGCAAACTGCATTTTACAAGTTAGTGATATCCTCCACCTCATTTACCTATAGCACCACCATTGTGGATGCTCTTATATATCCACTTATCCATTATAGAGCATTCTCATTAAAAATTCTAAAAATTTTAGCATTTAACATCTAAAAACCTAACTTTATAGCATTTAACACATCACACACACACACCCTCTAAGTTAATGTGCTTCTTCATCACAGTGCATGCATGACAGTCAAAACTAGTGCTTAATCATTTCCGCACACACCAACTGCAAATCACCCATAATTAGTATTTAATTTAGTAAAATAAAATTGGCGTATCCACAAAATGAGTTTTGGCACAATAAACTAATTCCATACTAAGAAACAAAACACCATCAAGAAGCTTTCTTGAAAATTATCTTTTGCCAAGTTGAAGTCTGCTACTGCAGCTCCTCACCAACCGTGTTTGCATAGCGTCCTGCAAGAAATTAAGACATGTAAGTGCATTCTCGTTTGTGATATAACACCAGAAGTAGATAAATAAACACCAATTAGAGTAGTGACCAAATAGAAAAAACCTAAACCAACCTACACTAATACTTATGGTTTTTTAGAATGTACATGTTAAGAAGTACTCCAAACCTTTACCACATGAACATGTGCACCAAGGATGGGGACCAGGGTAAATGATCTAAGCATATACCCATGCCAACAAGTACATAATAAGAAGATATCACATATATCATTGCTACTGTTAAGAATGCTATAAGAATATGGATAATAATTGTTGTATTGAAATTTAGTTAGTTACATTTCCAAGCATGTTAATCACATTTAGCACATGTTGGAATTATTAATGCGAATGGAGAATGATAGAACCAATAGGATGAGGTCATGTGGGCTAATGAGATTAGAGCTAGTCTCCTATAAATACATGATTGTAATTCAACATTAGATATCATTGAAGAATAAACCAATTTCTTAGTGCATTAATGCATCTCTCTCTCTCTCTTTCTTAATCTCTCTCTTTCTCTATGGAGGGTGACTACCTCGAATTAAGTCAATTTCCGTACAATTCTCATAACCCCCCTATAATTCCTATCCATCCCTATTAGGAACCACTAGGTTCCTAACAGCTACAAAAAGAATTATGAACCTAAGATTACTTTCTTCGTCGCATATTTTCAATTACAGAAAAATAAAAGGCTAAAAAGATGCTTAACACCTATGAACTCCAATAATTTTCCCTTTCAAAATGGAGGCAAGAATACTTGCCACGTCTACAGCCTATTGCTGCTTTGACCAGGAAAAGTTATTCCATTAAGAAACAACCTGACTGAGGGAAAATAGAAACTAGATGCAAAAGTTAACACCCTCCATAACAAGAAAACTATATGCAAAAATCACAAATTTAACCAAAATTTCTTGCCAACAACAAAAAAATATCATAAATCTAATTGCTACAAACAAAAATCACTCTTAAATCTCATGAGCTAGGATTGCTTTGTTCATCAGCATGTCCACAAAACTGTGGCTGACCTAATCAATAACTCAACCAGAACTTGCAACCAGATCTAGTAACCTAGTTAGAAGTTATACCACTCATCCCTAAGTAACACAATCCTATCTTGCTCTTACCCCCTCCCCAAAATTGATGGGGACCAAAATAGGCTTGTTTGGCATCACTCCAGCTTGGGTGAATACCAGGTCAAAAGAGCCTAAAACCTGCTTCATCTAGCTAATTGTCATAATAACCCAAATGAGGCCAAGGTACTTGGTACGCCTAATGAGGTTTGGTCCAGCATCTGGAAAGTAAACTGCCAATAAAAATCATTACCTTCATTTGGAAAAAATTTAATTACAGCCTGCCAATCAGAATGAATCTCATGAACCTCAGACATAGAGGTATTCAGGCCCCTAGCAATTGCCCTTTCTTCCAAGAGGAGAATGAAAGGCAAGGGCTGTCTAGCTGGGATTAGATTTGTCCCTTAGAAAATAAGAGTTAAGACAGACTTTAGTAAAACACTGGTTAACAAGGTGCATCACAACCAATAAGCTATACCTCCAAGACAATATGGCCTTCTTGCAAGTGATCTTCACCACCCTATAGAAAATCTAGCTTCACAAAAATCAGGTCATCCATGAGAGAAACACCCTAATCCAATTGAAGTGGCGTCCACATACAGAACTCTTGTTTGCAGGTACCATGATGCATACAAGAACAAAAACAGGCCTTAAACTAAGGAAAGACATGATGCATCTACCATTGAGTTTGTTAAGGTCTGGCAACTAAATATCAAAGCAGCAGGGGCAAGGCACAAGAAGAATAAAAGGAGGAGACACACATTTAAAGCCAGAAATATAGCAGGGACCAGAATCTTTGAGGGATGGAACAATTCCAAAGCTGATTCCATAATGTTGGTACATCAGGAAGCTATCTTGAAGTAGTTCTCAAGGCAAAGGAGCTAGGATACCGGTGTCTAATAGTGCTCACCAATAGCAAGAACACAAAGAATGCATGCAAGCACTTTCATTTCTACCTTCATGTCTGTGTACTAAATTGATATTATTGAAAACTATTAATAAAATATTGATTCTATGCAAAAGATTCATAACCCATCAACTTTTTTCTTTTCTTTCATAACTAAGAATAGTACTAACTCAAAATAAGTGAATCATTGATTCCATACCATCCAAATTGTGAGCAACACAAAAACATTGAATCAAACAACACTAAGAAAAGCATCAAGTGGATTCTCAATTCATGCTTAGAAGAAATGTATGTTTAGCTAATGGTAATTTTCACCATTCTATTACCTAAAGAAGCACCATAGTTTAGTTGTTGGATGCCTGAACGATTAAGTGCTTCCTTCCCAACAAAATCCATATATTTCGCTTTTGCTACTTTCATTATCACACACCACAAATGGTTCCTAAGAGCACACTTTTGAGCAAATGGCTCAAATGCAATAACGTGGAGTAAAGCTTAATTAACCAAAGACTTCATTCCATGTAAAGATTTATATAACAGTAGAGTGAAATCACAAAAAATTAAGTTATAGGGTAATAGCATCCTATCATTCATTGCATCTTCTCAACAACAAAATAAAATGATTCCATTTTGATTCAAACCTCATAATCATTGAAATTTCCATTAGGGGCTGGCAAGATGAAATAGAAGGTATCAATAATCAATATCAAATTCTAATAAAAAGAATGAGACCCTCAGGTATTTTATCAAACACTTTGCATGAATGTAACAAATAATCATAATTTATGGAAGGGAGAAGGAGGTGGTTTTTTTAGAGATTATAAATGCAGCTTCTTGTGTAGCAAATACTTATTTGATATTCAAGTAGACAACAAAATTTTTTATTTTTCATTTTTATAAAAGTAAACAACAAAACTATTTAAAGAATTAAAAAGACAAGAAGAAAATAGAAGGCAGAAAATACCTTGAGTTTTGCCAAGAAGAAATGAAACATAGATCTAATTTGCCAACAAAAAAAGGTTTTAGAATCAAAGATACGCATAAACTTTCTCCCCCTATGAATGAATGAATGAATTTTTAAAGTAAACAAACTATACAAACAGAGCAAGCAGCAAACTAAATAGCGACTGAAACCAACTGTACAGATATCAAAAGCAGGATAGCCTTCTGAAACTTTACATTGCCGCTACATACAAGAGCATTTCTTTGAAGCCAAATATAATAAACCACCATAGACCAATCAAGTTTGCATATGGTGCTTTCAAAAATTTTACCCTTCAACCAATCCATACCCCACAAAATCACTTAACACAAGATATATACTGGGGATTTTATTAAACATCATGACTTAGTCAGATCACTTTCAAAGAAACTCCTGCAGAAGACACACCATGATTGCCCCATTTAAATGGCCTATCTTGAGTGGAAAGTCAAATCACTTTCTACCACTTCATTTCAAGAGATATAGTTCTTATTTACTCCTAAGCTTATTTACAATAGAACTGCAAAGTTATGTTTAGACTAATTGGACCTTTCAAGATTTGACCACACTAAGAATTACATGATTCAACATGCCTGGATAGATCTATATCATTTTGGTCACTGAGAGTTGAACTTGAAACACCTAAATTTGTTTATAATTAAATTTAATATCCTAATAGTAAGATACATTAAATAAAAATGCAAATATAGAAGGAAAAAAAAGGGGGGGGATTGCACAGTTACCATTGAAATTTCAATCACCTTTGACTTTTAACTCTTAAAGGGTATGAACCTCAACTGTTGCAGAACATTCCTCAAATGTTGCATTTTCTTTTGCTTTCTATCCAAATCTAGAACTTCTCAATAACTAAACTGCAAAAAAGAACACTATAAATGGAAAAAATAAATAAATAAATAAATAAAAACTAATTTAGTTAGAACACTAAGGTTTGGCTGCAAGGGAATTCAGGTTTGAATGTGCACTTTTGTTCTAAAAACTAATTTAGTTAGAACATTAAGGTTTGGCTGCAAGGGAATTCAGGTTTGACTGCGCACTTTTGTTCTAGATTGTTTCAAAATGTAAAAACTAGGTGAGCAAATATAATCAAGGTCCTTAAGGAAAATCATAGATAACTGTATCCCTTTTTTTTTAATGAATGAAACCATACAAATAGCAAACTCCAGCAGCTAAATGCTGCAACATCTAACAACAAAAACAGATCAAGCAGGAAACTAAATAGAAGCTGCAACTAACCTTGCAAAGAATCAAACTAAGAGTCTAAAACCCTCAATTACACCTATCATCAAAATCAGAGAAATGCCCCCCCCCCCCTGATGTCGCGGAAGCCTGAAGAAAAGCACACACGATGCTCTCTTGATGAAGCAGAAACTAAACTGTTAGTTTCTGGTAGTAAACCTCGAATCCACGAGGGATTTCCCTGAATCCACAAGGAGATAAAACTGAAATCCACCAGAAGAGAATTTGACAAAATGTCTGAAATTTTATTGATAATCAACTATCTTGCCTCTGACGGCTACAAAACATATAAATACTAAGGAAAACGTCTAAAACCCTAATTCGCACTAATTACGCGATTAGGGGACAAAATTACCGAATTTTACCAAAAATAGCAAAATTGAGTTAAATGCAAAATCACAACCTACTGACCTTAAGGGTCGTCCCAAAACAGACGGGACCTTATTCTGACTTTTTAACTAAAAGTTATTAAGGAAAAACGAATAATACTATAAATAGCAAAAACATTATTTTCGGGGCCTTAATGAAGGAATTCGCCTAAATTTTGGCGACGTTCATGGCATCTGTCATGAATCTGGATCAGAACGCCGTTTCCCTTCAACCTGCCAAATTTCATGCAATTCCGACACTGTTACCCCGACAGCCCCCTACAGGCACCCCCCTTTGATCCTGCGCTGTGACTTCCTACGCCCCTGCTGCTCTAGGAAGGCAAGTGCTGTCTGTTCTACATCAGTCCCTCCCACTTGAAAAGAACTCGACCCCGAGTTCCCACTATCTGGTTCATCAGGAGGATGATAATCATACAAGTCAGCAACATTGAAGGTAGAAGAAATGTTCATGTCTGGAGGAAGAGCAACCACATAAGCATTGTTGTTGATCTTCTTAGTAATCTGAAATGGCCCATACTTCTTGTCCTTCAATTTGTTGTAGGTACCAACAGGAAATCTTTCCTTTCTAAGATAGACCAGCACTAAATCCCCAACATTGAAGATCTTCTCACGTCTCTTCTTATCAGCAGCTTCCTTGTACTTGGCATTTGTAGCTTCAAGCTTCTGCCTCACCTCTTCTTGTATAGCCTGAATACGGTTAGCCATATTCTCTGCTGCTTGACTCACTCCTGGAAGCTCAGGTAAAGGTACCAAGTCCAAAGCGTGTTTTGGGGGCACGCAGTAGACGATGGCAAATGGAGACTTACCAGTGCTTCTATTGACTGAGCTATTGTATGCAAACTCTGCTTGGGACAACGCAAGATCCCACTGCTTGGGCTTCTCGCCTGAGATACACCGAATCAGATTCCCCAAAGTGCGATTAACCACCTCTGTCTGGCCATCAGTTTGTGGATGACTAGTGCTGCTGTAATTCAAGGAAGTGTCAAAACGCTTCCACAAAGTCCGCCAGAAGTGACTAATGAACTTGGTATCCCGGTCAGAGGTGATGGACTTTGGCACTCCATGCAAACGCACAACTTCTTTGAAGAACAAATTGGCCACTCGAGTAGCATCTGAAGTCTTCTTGCATGCTATGAAATGGGACATCTTCGAGTACCTGTCAACCACAACAAAAACAGAATCCATACCTCGCTGGGTTCGAGGAAGACCCAATATAAAGTCCATAGACAGATCCTCCCATGGTGCTTGTGGAACTGGCAGAGGCATGTATAAACCAGTATTCTGAGATTGACCCTTAGCAGTTTGGCAAATTGGACACTTCCGCACATGATTGCCAACATCCCTCTTGAGTTGTGGCCAATAATACCTTTCTTCCACCAGTGCTATAGTCTTATCTCTGCCCATATGCCCACCTAAACCTCCACCATGCAGCTCCCTAATAATCTGCTCCCTTAATGAACTTTTAGGGATGCATAATTGGTTACCCCGAAAAAGGAAACCATCCTGGATGTACATACTATTGATAGCAGTCTGAGTTTGTTGACACTTACCCCAAATATCACCAAAATCCTCATCATTCTCGTACAGCTCCTTGAGGCAATCAAACCCTACAACTTCAGTACGCAGGGTGGTCAACAAAGATGCTCGCCAGCTGAGTGCATCAGCCACCTTATTAGTGACACCAGACTTGTGCTTCAATGTGAAATGGAAGCGCTGAATATAAGCTACCCACCGAGCATGCATCCTGTTAATGCTAACTTGACTGTTGATATGCTTCAATGCCTGATGATCTGTATATAATACAAACTCCCTCTGAATTAGGTAGTGCTCCCAATGCTTAAGAGTCCGTACTACAGCAAAGAACTCCAGCTCATAGGCTGACCATTTACTTCGAGCTTCACAAACTTTCTCACTGAAGAATGCTACTGGTCTATTGTCTTGTGAAAGAACAGCGCCTATCCCGACCACAGATGCATCACACTCCACCTGAAACACCTTATCAAAGTTGGGCAATGCCAAAACTGGGGCTGTGCTCAACTTCTCCTTGATCAAGGCAAAGCTCAGTTCTGCCTCCTTTCCCCAGGAGAACCTCCCCTTCTTCAAACACTCAGTGATAGGGGCTACTATGCTACTGAAATCTCGAACAAACCTCCGATAGAAGGTTGCTAGCCCATGGAAGCTTCGCACATCACTCACTGTCTTTGGGGTTGGCCATTCTCTAACTGCACGGACCTTGTCCTCATCAACATGAATCCCATCCGCACTGACCACATACCCTAAAAACAGCAACTTATCAGTCAAGAAGCTGCACTTCTTCAAGTTGATATACAACTCATTGGCCTGCAACACCGCCAATACCTCTCGCACATGATTATAGTGGGCTGCTTCTGTCTTACTGTAAATCAGGATATCGTCAAAATAAACTACCACAAACCTTCCAATAAATGGTTTTAATACCTGATTCATAAGCCTCATGAAAGTGCTGGGAGCATTAGATAATCCGAAAGGCATAACCATCCACTCATACAACCCCTCCTTTGTCTTAAAAGCCGTCTTCCACTCATCTCCAGGTCGGATCCGAATCTGGTGATACCCACTCTTGAGATCCAGCTTGGTGTAACACTTGGACCCACTCAGCATATCAAACATGTCATCTAGTCGGGGAATAGGAAATCGATACCTGACTGTGATCTTGTTGATTGCTCGACTATCCACACACATACGCCAGCTCCCATCCTTCTTTGGTGTTAGCAGTGCCGGTACTGCACATGGACTCATACTCTCCCTGATCTGCCCCTTGCTCAAAAGCTCATCCACCTGCCCCTGTAGAATCTGACCCTCTTGAGGATTCATCCTGTAATGTGGCAGATTAGGTAGACTAGCTCCAGGAACTAAATCAATGCAATGCTGGATGTCCCGCATTGGTGGTAAACCTGCAGGCAGCTCTTCTGGAAAAAGCTCTTCAAACTCTTTGATCAATGGTTGAATTGCCTCAGGTACCTCAGTAACCTTCTTTGGCTCACCATCTGTCACCACTACAGCGTATACCTGTTTCAACTCCTTACACTCCCTGTCAAACTCATCTTCATTGTTCACTATGAGGAGTGCTGGCTTCCCCTCCACTTTAGAAGCTTTGGGTACACTGCCTTCCTTAATAGGACCAAGGACAATTTTTCTGCCATTCTTAAAAAACACATAAACATTATCCTTACACCTATGAGTAGCATCTACATCATACTGCCAAGGTCTACCCAGTATTAAATGACATGCATCCATTTCAACAACATCACAAACTACTTCATCTACATAACATTTACCCATAGAAAAAGTAACACGACATTGTTGAGTAACAAGAGTTTCCGTACCTTTCTTGATCCAACCTATCTTGTACGGAGAGGGATGCTTTTCTGTTTTCAGTCCTAGCTTGGTAACCAAACTCTTCGACGCAATGTTCTCTACACTGCCACTGTCAATGATCAAATCACAGACCCTCTTACTGATGGTGCATCGTGCTCGGAAGATCTCATTCCGCTGATCACCGTATTCCACCCTTGGTGTGAGCAACAACCTCTGAATCACCAAAGACTGCCCTAGTGGCACACCTTCCTCGTCCTCTTGGACCTCATTGGGGTCATAGGCATATGGATCTGTATCATTACACACCTCTTCACCCTCCTGTTCACCTTCTATCTCGCCCTCTTCTGCCACCACCAGATTCACTGCTGCTCGCTTAGGGCAAGTACTAGATTGATGTCCTGGTTCTCCGCATCTGTAGCACTTATTCCCAGTTGGCCTAGCATAAGGGTTGGCCTTCGCTATCTGCTGGACTGCGGAACCTGCTACGGCCACTGTGGATTGGTTGACACCACTGTTCTCCCTAACCACGGGTTGTGATCGTGGTGTAAACATGGGCTGTTTACCTTTGTTGGCAGTGGGACTAGAGGACTCCGAATTGCGATTGGAAAACTTCGAACCTGCCCTAAGATGCTGATATTCTATTTTCTTGGATAAGGTTACAGCTTCATTCAAAGTATATAGGGTTTGTAAGGATACCTGATCTCGGATGGAAACTCGTAACCCGTGTACAAATCTGGATATCCGTTGATCTTCAGTTTCCTCCAAATCATTGCGATTCGCCAGCCTGTCAAACTCCTCCATGTACTCATTAACTGTCTGCGTACCCTGCCTGCAATCTTGGTACTGTCTGAACAACTCCTGCTGGTAATCTGGTGGTAAGAACCGATCTGCCATTAGTCTTTTCATTCTCCTCCATGATCGTATTGGAAGCTTTCGTTCACGGGTACGGTTTAATTGAACACGATCCCACCAGGCAGATGCTCCTCCCTTCAATTTGTAGGCCACCAAACACACCTGTTTGTCATCTGCTGTACCCATATAATCGAAAAACTTTTCCACTTCACTGACCCAATCCAGATACTCTTCAATGGAGACATTACCATTAAAGGATGGTAATTCTACTTTCATTCGATAGTCCCTCTGCTCCTGATAATCTCGACCATTATCCCTTGTGGGACCACGATGATTTCCAAGGACTCTCTCTGCATACTCCTCGTCTTCACTGTTTTCTTCATTGTAGTCCTGCTGCCTATTCCGGTTTGGACCACGATAGGGAAGACCACGCGCTCGATTATCACGTCGCTCTCCGTCATCGCGATTAGGGTTTCGGTTAAGCAAGGTGGCAAGTGCTTCCTGAATCTGGTCCAAAGTCTGCTGGGTTGAATCACGAAATTGTTGAATTTCATCACGAAAATCAAGGAACTCAGCCCTAGTGAGGACTGGGTTGTTGACGTCGTCACCGCCGTCATTGTTGTGGTGGTTACCGTCTCGCCGGTTAGCCATCAGAACAGGGTAAGTCAAGGCTCTGATACCAACTGATGTTGCGGAAGCCTGAAGAAAAGCACACACGATGCTCTCTTGATGAAGCAGAAACTAAACTGTTAGTTTCTGGTAGTAAACCTCGAATCCACGAGGGGTTTCCCTGAATCCACAAGGAGATAAAACTGGAATCCACCAGAAGAGAATTTGACAAAATGTCTGAAATTTTATTGATAATCAACTATCTTGCCTCTGACGGCTACAAAACATATAAATACTAAGGAAAACGTCTAAAACCCTAATTCGCACTAATTACGCAATTAGGGGACAAAATTACCGAATTTTACCAAAAATAGCAAAATTGAGTTAAATGCAAAATCACAACCTACTGACCTTAAGGGTCGTCCCAAAACAAACGGGACCTTATTCTGACTTTTTAACTAAAAGTTATTAAGGAAAAACGAATAATACTATAAATAGCAAAAACATTATTTTCGGGGCCTTAATGAAGGAATTCGCCTAAATTTTGGCGACGTTCATGGCATCTGTCATGAATCTGGATCAGAACGCCGTTTCCCTTCAACCTGCCAAATTTCATGCAATTCCGACACTGTTACCCCGACAGCCCCCTACTAGCACCCCCCTTTGATCCTGCGCTGTGACTTCCTACGCCCCTGCTGCTCTAGGAAGGCAAGTGCTGTCTGTTCTACATCACCCCCCCCCCCAAATTACAACTTGACTATTCACTAACAAAAAATTCTCTTTGCAACCTCAAACCAAGCCTTAATGTCTCCTCAGACTTTACATTTGGTACCAGGTATATACCTGGTATTTTATTAGACACCATGACTTAACTGCCATAGCCTCTTTGAGAATTGATACTTGTTAAAATATGGTTAAAAGATTAAATTGACCATTTTCTAACAACTTAAACTTTTGGGAGAATTGGTATTTTAACATGGTAATATATTACAATACAATCTCAATATCATCCTGAACCTTCAACCTAGTTGAATTCTCATTTTTTTTCTTTATTCGATCAAAAAGTGACAATATTCACATTCAACATGGATAACAAATGTTATGTATTAAGAAATACATTCACCAAAGAATCAAAAAATGGACACAAAAAACAAAATCAAAATTTGAATACAGAAGGATATGGTTAACAAATTTAAAAATCAAGAAAGAGAGAAATAGGACCTTTATGTTAGTCATAGAGGTCTTGATCTGTTCCAGAGCACAGAGGTTATATGTTTTGAAACATTGGAGGCAACAGCCTTGAACCTTACTGGGCAAACAAATCACATCAATAAAAGACAAATATAATAATAACAGAAAACCAAATTGCAAGGTGGAAAGAGATCTTGGGCTTACCAATTACTTCAACAGCAACAATGACAACCAACTGCATTAAAATAAATAAATCAAACACTTATTTTATAAATAATAATTAAAAGCCCAGCATCTTAATTTTCCGTTGAATGAGCCTTTGAATTTAGAGAAAAAGAGATAAGAAAGTGACAAAGGCACCCAAAGATGTAACTAAAAAGGGAGGCATACCTTGGCAAAGAATGGTGTCTGTGTCTTTGAGGACTATGAAAGAAGTTGATATTCTCCTAAATAACATTTCTGTGCTGTCTCCACTGTTTAAAAAATGAAGAAGAAAGTGGATAAAGATGATGAAGAAGTGAGTGTGTAGAGAGGCTTCTTCTTTAGCCTAATATTGCCACATGGACAGGGTTGAAGAAGAGCTCCGCTTTCTACTGGGCTTCAACATTTGTGTCAAATTCGGACTCAATTTCAATTTAGCCGTTGAAGTCAGATTCCTGCACACCCAGATTCTCCTCCTTGGTTGAAAACCCCATGATCTAGAAATGAGGAAGACCCACAACAGATACATTCTACATAGACTCCCAACCATTTTATGATGAAGTGGTTTCCACAAATTACAACATAGTACAACATGCCTTTGAAACCTTCTTGAAAAACTCTAGCAAAACCAACCACAAATTGTTTTGACTGGTTATTTTTCTTCCGTGTCTTTGGACATTCTTCTTCAGCCTATTGAGCATGATATGTTACTCTAACTTGACCATCCTCACAATCCACTTTGGTTTTCCAATTTTAAACATAAGATATCCCATCAACATTCCAAATATCACGCCACATCCATAACCCATCGATATAGCTTGCCAACTAAACCCATTTTCAGGCTCTAAATTGTCTTTTTGTAGTAAAGTCAATGGTGGTGGTTTCTTTGCCGCATGGCTATTGCACTTTCTTGACAATGGAAATCCACATAATCCCAAGTTTCCAATATATGAATCATTAGCAAATGTATTGAATTGCTTTCCTGAAGGTATGTGTCCTGTAAGTTGATTATGTGACAAATTTAAAACTGCAAGCCATGGTAGATCTACCAATTGTCTAGGAATCTCCCCGGTAAGCTTGTTGAAAGAGAGGTCTAACCATTCAAGATTGCTCAAATTTCCAAATGACGATGGAATATAACCTGTAAGGTTATTGTGAGAAAAGTTGAGCCCCTTGAGTGATTTTAATCTCCCAATTATCTTTGGCATCTCTCCTCTAAAATTATTGTTTGAAAAATCAATGATCGTGAAGACGGTTTGAATTCTCACCAACTCAATATAAAAGCCTTTCATCATCACATTCAAAGAATCCTGATAATACCCCTTTCCCATATAATTCAACGCAACTTTTCCTTCATCCACATTTGTCATGGCTTTCAAATATTTGAAATATTTTATTGGCAAAGGACCATTAAACTCATTATTAGAGATGTCTAGTATTCGCAAATTTGGGAAAGGAAATTTGGTAAAAGGACTGCCTATACGACCTTGAAATTTGTTGGATCTTATGACAAGAACCTGTAAATTTAAAAGACCTTCCAACCAATAAGGGAAGGTTTCGTTTATCTTATTACTTCCAAGATCTAAAACTTCCAAGTTCCTACAATTTACCAAAGATCTAGGCAATGGCCCTTCCAATTGATTGCCATTAAAGTTAATATTCCTAAAATTATTTCTCTTGGAAAATGTTGCAGGGATGGTACCATGAAGGCTATTCATTCGCAAATCCAACACTGACAGGACATTAGATTGTACCAAACACTTAGGAACCACGCCACTTAAGCTATTATGAGACAAGTCTAGAACATAAAGGGAACTTACATTGCAAAATAAAGAAGGGATTTCTCCTGTTAATTTGTTATTGGAGACAAACAAATATTCCAGGCTAAGAAAACTTAGAGTGGGAAATGGTCCTTGAAGAAAGTTGTCACGAAGATCAAGAAAATATAATGAATCTCTCCCCACATCCCCTAACCATTTTGGAACTTGACCATAAATTCTGTTCTTGGAAAGGTCTAAGAATTGTAATGTTGTTGCTATTCTTAAGAAAATTGGGAATTCACTAATGTTGCAAGAAGACAAGTTCAGGCTGCTAAGTATGGGCAGAGTATAAGTGACATTATTGTTGATGCTAACTAAGTTATTATTTGAAAAATCAAGTAACTCGAGATTTTTGAGCTTTGAAAACATTTCTAACTCCAATATAATACTCAAGTTATTTGATGAGAGAGATAGATAAGTAAGGTTAACAAATCTAGATATTGACCTTGGTATGAAGCCCTGTAGCTTATTATAACCCAAATCAAGATACCCCAATGAATTGGACTTGAATTCACCAATCTCACCGATGAATTGATTACCATCAAGACTTAACGTCACCAAAGAGGGCAAATTGAACAACCAAGATGGCAGTGTTCCATTTAGGAAATTTGAACTTAAGTAGAGATGTTTTAGATTCAAAAGCCCACTTGCGTGATTAGGAAGAGGACCAACAAGTTGATTGTTGTCAAGGTATAAACTTGAGAGATTGGGCAAGTTAAATAGTGACAACGGCAGCAAACCTATTGAAATATTCACCAATAATTTAAAAAAAAAAATTTGTTAGTTCATGCGTATGCCAAAAACAACTAAAATTTAAAAGTGGCAATTGAATCTCACCGCTAAAACTATTATATGATAGATCCAACGTAGTAAGTTTTGTAAGCTTCCCAAGTGATGTTGGAATTGACCCAATCAAATTGCAATAATAGAGATCCAAATGCTTCAAGGACTTCAAATTGCCAATAGAATCAGGCAATTTTCCTGAAAGCCTTGTCAAAGAGAGATCTAAGATCTTCAGGGAATTGCTCCAATTACACCTTAAAAGAGAGCTTTCAAAATAATCATTTACCCCTAGATCAAGGGTTTGTATGCTGGGAAGACAGAGGATGTTATTTTGGAGTTTTCCCTGCAAGTTACAGTTATGGAGACTAAGAGTTGTGAAAGAGGAGGATAGATTCATCAAAGAATTAGGTCTAATTGAAGACATATTTGACCAGTCCAGAAGAAGTTCCCTTAACTGAGTTAAATTTTTCCATGCTGGTGTTTCAATTAAAAGCCCATAGTTGTAAGAAAGATCGAGTGAAAGCAGCGAAGACAAATGAGAGATTTCACATGGGATTTTGCCAGAAAACATGGAATAAGAAAGGTTAAGATGAGTCAAACTCTTAAACTTGCCAAACTCAGATGAAATTGGGGAGTAATTGAAGTCATTCCCAGCGAGGTTCAAGGTCCTAAGATGGGTAAGAGAGAAGAGCGTACTGTTGGAATGAATGGAGCCATTGAGCCAACTGCAACTGAGGTCGAGGCCAATAACATGGTGTGTGGTCTGGTCACACACGACCCCATCCCAACCACAGCAGTCCTTATCTTCCTTCCAAGAGGCTGTCTTTGGATATGAATTATCACACATCTGAATTCTAGATGTATAAAAAGAAAGAGAAGCGGATCTGCGAAGAGAAAGAGAGCTATTAAAATGGAGTAAAGCAGAGCATGGTGAGATTGATGACAAGGAAGAAGAAAAAGACGATGGAAGATGAAAGAGCAAGGAGAGTAGAACTAGAAGACAGAATAATTGATACTTCCAACCTAAACACCCCATTTGAATTTGATACCCAAAAAAAGAAGAGAAGGCAAAAGCAAAACACTGTAAATATATCTGATGTTATGAATTGAGCGAGGTGAGGGATGGGATGAGGTGAATATAAAATGAAGATTTTATATACTTCCAAGTCAATTGAAGTCCTTGAACGCAGTTACATAAAAAATTAAAATAAAAGACTTTTAACACAGTTGACTTGACAATGAGTCGTTGTTGGATTAGAGTCTCCAACGCGCATGTGATCACACCCACCACTTGGACAGGAGCGTGAAAGAACAGTCAGTCAAGCTGACACAAATTACTGGGATTTATATATTTCTTTTAATAACAAGTAATTTCTTTGTTCCTGCGTAGCAAAAAAGTTGCACAACTCTTCATTATTAGTTGGATAGAAGTAATTCTAATGTACATGGTCATGACTCATGACTCATGACTCGTGATATAAAGCATATTAATGTCTTGTCAGTGTGCAGTGTCTACTTGTAATTGTAAATCTCCGCTACTTGTCAGTGTGCAATCTCAAATCATTGTTGAAAATGGTCCAAAGACTCCAAACAACAAATCCCCACTACTTGTAAATATGGTTTTGAAATTCGGACCGGACCATACGGTCCGACCCGATTAATCGTGAACCGTTTAAAAACTGTAGATGGTTCTAACGGTTCAGATCAGAGCTTAAAAAAGCAACAAAAAAAAAAAAAAAGCCTTGTTAATTACAGCACCTTATTATAGCCATTTTTAAGAAAATCCCAAAAGGCAAAAGAAGAATCAATTGATACACAGAATCAATAATCTTTTTCAAAAAAAAAAAATCCTTTTACAAGACCCCTCCAAATAGAAAAAGAAAAAAATAAAATTTCTCTTACACAGCCGTAGTGTCCACACTGTAATAACTCAAAAGTTTGCCTCCACGTACAAGTCGTCCGACGCCAGTCACAGCTTCAGTCTTTGTCTTCTACAGCCTCCCATTGACGACAAATGAGCAATGGCGCTGGGATCTCTATTTCTCTCACTGTTCTTGTTTTTTTTGCTGTGAACTCTCTTTTCATTCAGCCATTTCTTTGTTGAAGACTTGAAGTGAATCTATCCATTTGGTAAAAGTAGTTTCCACTCTCTAGCTTAGGAAATGACGCCTGCCACTTTGTGTACCACACTCTATCGAAGACCACAAAAAATCAGATTTTCACTAATATTTGTTATATTTAATTATTAGTTTTGTTGATATTTGTGTACCATGGCAGCTTTTTAATATTTTAGTAATATGTTATGTTATATTTAAATTTGATAACGATGGTTTATTATTTGTTTACTTTTAATAATAGTTTTGATAAATCAACTATGTTTTTTTCGCAAAATAATTATTGATTGATATAATAATAATCATCTGATTGCACGCGTACAACATTATATATATTTATATAAAAATATATAATATTTATACATTTATTTAGTTTATAATGTAAATTTTATATAAATATTATAATGTAAATTAATAATTTTTTTGGATAATTAGTAAATTAACTATGATACCGTTATATGTTTTGTTTGTTGTGTTTGCTTAGGATTTCATATTTTTATCTTATGAAAGTTATGATATAAAAAATATATTTGAAATATAGAACTCTATATTTATTTGGACTATTTTAGTCATTTTTTTTACTAATTTAATACATTTATTTATATTTAAAATAAATATAAAATTAATTATGACATCATTATGGTTTGATTTTAGTCCGACCTCAAAATAGAGAGCTATTTTATTGTTCATTGGATGGTCTGAGTTTCAAAATCATGCTGTTTTGTTCAATTATTTAGGTGATTGAATTTTCTAAATAAACTTTGGCTTTGGGATTTTTTTTCTTCTACTAATAAAGCATAGTCACACTTAGAAAGCATTAGTTGGTAAGTCATTTTATTTTATTTTTGTTAATATTGTTGATTTAGATGTTGAACTATGAGGTTTTGTTAAGTTTTTTTTTTTTTTATAGAAAAAAAAAAACTTTTAAATATCAAATATAGATAGCTTAATTTAGAAAATCTAGTATATTGTATCAACTATACTTTATTAGGGTTCTCAAAAAAAAAAAAACTATACTTCATTAGAAAATAATAACTTCATTTTAAAAAGGACTTGGGACGTGAGACTTATAAATCTTATCTTCTACTTTCATTTTCATTTAACCAAAAAAGAAAAAAAAAAAAAGTATAAGTGCTTATTAAAATATGAAGCCTTTAAGCCTCTACTGTAATTGTCACCTTCTCACTTTACAAGTACTAGGGAGAAGGTGAGTTTATGAGTAAAAGAACAACTAGAAGGGTGAAGCCATTGAAACTTGGCAAAAATAGCTCCTACTATGCAGATACTTTTTCACATAATTGCCTAGGAAGATTAAATACTATAATTATTACACAATAGCCCCTCCCCCCTTTTCTCTTTTTATCAACGGTCAACAATATTCCAAGACATTGCAAAGTGATCGATATTGACAGCAGAGGCCAAAAGCATTTCTCAACCTTTATATGTTATCCATATGGCTCTATTAAGGTCATCTTATAATGTATGAGATAGTTGATACTATGTTTTCAAAAAATCTTTGCTAACAACATAACTAACATGAAACTTTATATCCCAACTATGTGGGAGGGACTTGACGAATCCTATTTCATAATTCATTTTTCGTTGAATCTTAGGCTCTGATATCACTTAAAACCAAAATGACATACACTTTGTTTTGGCTTGCCGTATTTCCTTCCAATTGAATTGTTTTGACTACACTTTTGAGACAGTCTCAAAAGGCTTTTGCATTTTATATTTCCACTTTCCTGTTAGGTGGTATGTGGTATCTTTTTTCAAGTAGTATGCTAAACAAATTGCATTTCAGACTCTGACACCTGTACTTATCTTCTTGTTTTAAAGGATCTTCAATGAACATTTTATGCTGAATGAGACTGCATTTACAAGAATTACATGCGGAGGTTATTTGGCACAAATCAGATACAATCATGCTTATCAGTTTGTTATAAGGTGCACCAGAATACCAAAAAAAGTAAAAAATGATTTTACAATAATCAGTTAATGGGCTATCAATTCAAACTATCAAATTGAACTGTTGCTAATTGATAAGCTGCAATGTTTCAAGTCACAACATCGTTAGATGAGTGTGAATTGAAGGAAAATCTGCTGATTGGCTCCACTATGCACACAAGGTTGTATGACGTACAATCCCTTCTACACGTAGTAGAATTCAGTATAATCACAATGTTAGCTTGCTAATCAAGCTTCTGTGCAAGAACAAAGCATATAGACAATTTAAAATCTTTCATTGTGGTACACCATAATGAAGAGATTGGAGAAATTGGGTTTCTCATATATTTTAATTTCCCAAAACATAATACACAGAATGGATTTAACGTTGCTAATGCAAGACATTGTTCATTATCGTCAATTAAATGGATTGAAATTTTAAACTGAAATTAGAAAAATATTCTCGCCTGCAGAATTTTAAAGAGAAAGAAATATCCCATTTTGCAACAATAATCTCCCAAGAGCACCTTGTAGTAGAGAAACAAAAAATAAATATATTCAAATTCATGTCAATTTTGCAAATATATAGATTTTATATTCAGTCATATTACTACTACAACTTGCAAGTTATGCATGGTCTAGGGTATTCTATTTTTCTATGCATTTGATTTTTTCTTGGGTCACATCCACTTGTGCAAGTATAAATGTACCAAGTAAATTCCCTAACAACCTAACACCATGTTCAGTTCACCCTCAAAGAGAAGAAATGAAAAGGCTAGTAAAATTTTGAATTCTACGTTTGATTTTAGTCCTAACAGTCTTAACACCATGTTCATTTCACCCTCAAAGAAAATAATTAGATGGTAATATGTAATATGTAATATGCAAATGTCTCTCTCTGCTGCCCCCTGCTCTTTCTCACTTTTAACTTCTTACCAATAGAGATCTTTAGATCCATTAGATAAGTATAACGGCTATCTAGTTGACTGAGTAAGAAGAAATTTAACCCAACTGAGCAGTATATCCTTGTTTAAACACACTACATTGGTGAGCATCTCTATCACAATGCTAGCATGGCAAACAAAACAAAATTTAATGCTTAATTATTTTTGTAATACATTGAAACCAAAATGCAAACCATTAAAAAATACTTATATAAGAATGGTGTAGCCACAAAAGGAGTGTAACATAAAACTACAATCCATTCTAGCATAATAAGCTAATTCAATACTAAGAAACTATACACCATCAAAAAGCTTTGTTCAATCTTTTCTTTTGCTGAGTTAACGTCTGTTACCCATTTAGAGCTCATCACCAACCTTGATTCATGAGGTTCTGCAAGAATTTAAGAACTGTAAATGCATTCCTGTCATTTGTAATTTAACACTAGAAGTAGAAAGAATAATACTAGTTAGTGTATTAACCACATAGAAAAAACCCTAAACCAATATTTCCAATTTTTCAAAATGTACAATATAAGTACTCCAAGCCTTTACCAAATAAACATGTGCATCAAGGCAATAGGGAATATTCCAATGCTAGCAATTATATAGTAAGAGGATATCTCGCCACTCAACAAAGGGCAATTGTAAAGAGAAGACATTGTATTTAAAAATAAAATAATAGAATAGAAATATTGCATATTATTCATAGCAAACCAAAAAAAGCAAATACAATATGACATCAATTGTTCTTTACAACTAAAACAAAACATTTGAAAGTAAAGCAGAATCCAACCAGAATACCAAAAAAAACTATTATGAGTTAAGGTTTGTATTACCTATCAACATGATTTAGTAGTACATCTATGGCTGTTAGTTAAGACTGTTTAAAAAAAAAAAAAATCCCTGAGTGATCAATCTGTCTTATTTTCAGGGTACTAGCCCTTCCTCAACAATAATTTTCATTCATAACATCAATTTCCTCCTTTTGATAGTTACAATAATATGAGTGAGGGGAATTGAATCCTAGATGACTTTGTGCGAAACACCAATGTCTTCTTTCTTAAATTGCTTAAAAGAAACCTTTAACCATCCTCTACAAGATAACTTTGACCTAAAGAACAAACTAAGAACATTAGCACATTTAAGATTAAATAAATTTCAGCATTAAAAGTCACAAAGAAAAAGGTAGCTTCTTGGTAGGCTTTTTTGTGAGTTTTGTTAGAATTTTGGATTGAGTTCCACCTATACCATGTTGGTATGGGATTAGAGGGAAATCTAGTAATGAAAGGCTTCCCATGCGTAAACCTATTGCTGCCTCTGAACCAGGAAATGTTAGATGGAAAATAAGCAACCTAAATAGGGGAAAGTAAAAGAATCTAGATGCAAAAGTTAGCATCTTAATAGCAAGAAAAATGCATGCAAAAACCACAAGCTGAACAACTTCTTGCCAAGCAACAATAAAATTATCACAGGTCACATTACTACAAACAAAAATAACTCTTATGAACCTAGGATTGCTTTGTTCATCAACATGTTTTCAATTAAAATAAATAAATAAAAAGGCTAAAAAGAAGCTTACTATCGATGAACTTCAATAATTTTCCCTTCCAAATAAGGTAATATATTATCAGTGAGCTACATTGGGGACAAAACTTCTTGAATGCTAGCATAGAAAAATTATCAAACTCAATGAATGCTTATATATCTTTACAGGAAACATTAGAGAACAAAATGTTGTAACTTGAAGACAAATATAAACACTCAAAGCACTCACTGTAAGAATGACCTCATCAACAACTAGAAAACTAAAATATTCCACATAACAAAGAAGGGAAAGGGAAAACCAATGGAAGGTATATGGTATGATATATGGCACCTTAAGGTACCAATATTGCAGACTTATGGTCCTTGATGAGTATGTATCTGAACCTGCAACACCTAGACATACAAAGGTTTCCACATCGTCCAAGGAGAAAATTGGTCTTGGCCAACAAGTTAAGGTAACATGGTGATTTGGAGCTCAGCTGTGACTCTTAATGATATAAATGCTTTTATTGAGAATAAAAATAAAAATAAAAGGGTCCACACATGCAATGTTGAACTAAATGCTAATTATGAACATAGTGAATTGGAAACCTGAAAAGGCAAGAAGGTCTACAAAGTACATAAACATGGAAAGCAATTAGACTGGTTACCTGTGGTGGATTGGTATGAGGTTTTATTTGGTATGCTTAGTCTGTTGCAAAGTATTGTTATTTATACAGCTTGCTGGCTATTAGGAACAAGCTCCTCACTAGAAAAAAATAAACATAATCAGGGTTATCACTTGTCCTTTGAGTGTGATATTTCAAAGGTATTGGATATGAGTTCAAACGTCGACCTGCAGGTAATATGCACTTGGAACTTTATTGGCTTAAGGGATGAAAAAAATCAAAGGTAAGAGTTTATTAAAAAAAAAAAAAAAATTACTAGAATGATTTAAGCAACTGTAATATACCATGTTCCGAAAGATTGGTTAAGAGGGCTTCACGAAAATGGTAACAGAATGGTGGCATAAAACAAGATTCCCATGATAGCAATTTTATAATAATAAGATATCTTGTTACTCAACAAAGGGAAATTGTAAATACAAGACAATGAGTTCCAAACGAAAATTAGACAGTACTTTATCACACAATTCATGTAAAAAAAGAACACAATTACAATAAAACATCAACTGTACTTTACAACCAAACAAAACATTTGGAAGTATAGCCAAAGACACCACAAAACACTTTATGAATTAATGTTTGTATCATCCATCAACATACTCTCATTAATACATCCCTAGCTGTTGTCTATTAGCAAACGGTATTTGAGAAAAAAATATATCCCTGAGTGTTCAATGTGACTTATTTGTAGTGTGCTATCCATTCCTCAACAATAATTGATCACTCATCTACTATTTTCAAACATAACACCAACTTCCACTTTATTAAATTACTTGAGACAAATTTTTAACCATCCTCAAAAAGATAACTTTCACATAAAGAACAATCTAAGAACATTAGCACATTATAAGATGAAATAATTTTCAGCATTATACAGTACCAAGAAAGAGTTGTTAGCCATCTTTATCTAATTGGTGTGGTATGAAAAGATGTCTACAAGGAAAGGCTTCCCATGCCTATTGCTGCCTCTGAGTATGGTAGTTTTAAGTTGATGTCTTCTATTTTCCTAGTTTTTCTCTGTCTTGTGTCCACTGGTGTTAGCTTTTGCTTCTACATGGAACAATTGCATAATAGAAATGGAATCAACAAAACAATACATCTTAACATAACTGCGTTATTGGGACTAAAAAAAATTAATGCAAATCATGCTAAGGAAGGAAAGATAACAAAATAGTGCCTAAAGAAGACTATAAAGTATAAACTGGTCATTTCAATTCTTAATCACTCAAAGCCAGCAATACTTGCTGGATGGCTGCTTTCTCAATGAACATTGCTTTATGGGAATATTTTACGGTAAGAAGATACGTATCTAAGGCAATAGAAGATTTAAAAATTTACAAGAAAAATTTTGGCATAAACAGATTACAGATCAAATTTTTTTTTATAAGTAATCAGCTTAATTAATATGAAGAAAGAAAATAGAGTGATAACATCACAGTATACAAGAAGTGTACTAGCAGTGCATCAAACTAAAGAAAGTACAGCAGTCAACTTAATCTAAAAAACTTGAGAAGATATGGCTACTCATAGAAGTCATCTATTTGTATAGAGTGAGCAGAATGATTCGCTTCACCACCACCACTAATCAAAGTTGACATAATAAGAAACTTTTTAAATGAATAATACAGCAAGAACATTAAGAACAATTAGTATGAGTGTGATAGCATGAAGTTAAAAGCAGTCAACTGTCACAATAAAATTCCCAGCAAAGAAAAGTTTGAGCTCTTTTATGTATACATTGTAAATCATAAGTGGCAGGAAACATGAACTTCTCTTGCTAAACAAGCTTGCTAAAAGTTGATAACCAACACTGTTTTATTATAAAAGTAATAAATGATTAATTTTAAAGAAAAATTGAAATGAGGACAAAGAATTTTAAGTGTACAGGCTACGTACTCAACTATCCTTGATAAACTATTTATCCTAAAGAAAAACACTTAATTAAAGTAATCAACCATCAATAACAAGAATTTATAGAGTAATGCCATGTTGAGCCGTATATATTCACATCTTACATAAAGAACAAATGCATCTTACCTACGTTCCTCAGTATGTGATTGCGCCGTTGGCAGCTTTGTCAAGCAAAACTAGACTCTCAACATAAGCGTCAACAAAATTATAATTATATCCAATAAGCCTAAGATCCTTAATCTCTTGGGTCTTAAGATCCTGTGACATAAGGTGTCCTCCATTCATTTCCAAAACAATCCTGCCATTCCTGGTAAAACCTACTGCCTTTGGTATGTAGTTTGTTGAAGCAAAGCCACCTTGGTAAGTCATAGGTAAACTTAAAGCTTTGGTCCATGAGGAAACAATACCATAGTGTTTCATCACCCAAATGTTGAGACGAAGACTACTATAGTCGTCATGAAACAAGGCAATGGAATTCCCATATATGGAAACATAAGCACACAGAAAACCGTCATGGGTATAAGGTGGAAGTTCTTCTGGCAGCAGTATCTCGCGGAAGACCTCATCCCCCAAATCAAAAACCAAAACAAAATGATGTGCTTTGTTAACATTAATAGCCCTGAAAGCAACCCAATGCAGAGCCGCATTGAGAAACGCCCGCGGCTGACGAGGACCTAAGGCGCATTGGGGAGCCAAACCAGAGCTAAGCATTCTCCATTCACCAGTGGAAAGTGAGTAAATCTCAACCTCGGTTCTCGGCTTTGTGCAGACAAAGGTCAAAAGCCTCACCACTTTATAATCATTAGTTGTGGGATCAAATCCAAAACCAATAGAGGCGTAGAAGTCAGCGTCAGTGTGGGTAGCGCACCTGACATTGGGATGAGGAAGTTGGAGAAACTTTCTAACACATGGGTTCCACAGAAAAAACCTGTCAGTGTTGAAATCGAATATATCATCGGAGAGGCAGAGCAGGCCGTTACAAGTACCCACCACACGGAATATATGATTGCTGGGTTCGAACATGGTGAGTTCTTCAGTGAAACCATTATCATCATCATCTTCTTTATACAACAAGTAGAATTCTTTGCTGTTAGCTGTGGATTCAGGATTAACTGGTTGTGTGACCAGCTTGAAGAGAAGGAGGTTGTGGTTGTTGGTGTAGGAGTGGTGGAGATGGGTGGAAATGAAAGTTGGGTTTTGAATTAGAGAGTTCCAAGTTTTTGAGACTGAGGTGCAGACAATGATGGATTTGATAGGTAGGCTTAGGAAAATATGGGTTAGAATCTCATCAGGTAAAGAATCCCATCTCTCGTTGTCTGACATTGCTGCTTTCAGAGAGAAATGGAGTGGAGAGTAGGCAAGAGGGGACGAAGGCTGTGGACTGACAACGTTTGGACTTCTTTTTAGAGTGTACAGTACATTTTAAAGAATCTGACAACGTTTGGACTTCTTTTTAAATAAATAAAAAAATTCGTGCAAAACGTGATTAGGATATTTTATGGATTTTTTTATCCTTAAAATAAAAGCTAGTATATAAATAAATAAATTACATATATTATGCCACTCTCTATTTTTAGTCTCTCTCTTCATTTTCTTAACAAATAAATAATGTTGTGTTAGTGTCACATAAAATGGCACAACTTATACCACATAAAGTGGCATAACTCGCCCACATGACAAGTTGTGAGTGGTAGAAAGGTGATGGTGAGTCCATGTGGGGTTACCTCTCTACCACTCACAACTCATCACTTGGGCAACTTGTGGCACAAGCATTATTCAATAAATAAATAAAGTTTAGATACAAATTAATTGTAATGGATGGATACAATACTTAAAAAGTTTACATGACTACATATTTTAAAAGTTTACAAGTATAAGTGTTTGTGGAGGGTAGGGGACAAGGGCTGGGATTCAAGACTCCAAAAAGGAGTTTCACACACATATATACATAGATTAGATTAAAGTAGAATTTCTATCTTGTATAAAAAAAAATCTAACTATTGGATTACATATTTTTTATGTTCTTAACAATCATGTCAAATTTTATTTCAATAAAATATTATTTACTATTTGATTCATGAACTTATTTTTTATTCATAATTTTATACTACAAATATTGAAATGTAAACATTTAATTAATGGGAAAACTATTGATATTTGATTTTTTAAAAATTTTGCAAGCATATTAAAAGAAAATATAATTCAATAATAGATTTGCCAAAATTTGCATTATGTGGTGACATGATATTGAATGAAGTTGTCCAAAAAAATATACTATACCAAAACATTAATTTTTACATTTGGTCCATTTTGGTCCAGCTAACGAGTGTCCCAAGAGTTAAGACACTCCCTGATCTATTCTTATGTGTCATTGACATTAATGATCTGTTCTAGACTTTAAAAGGCCTCTCATCATCATAGATGATCCTCCCTTTCTCATCCTCATGGACTTAATCCATCTCAATTACGTCTAACAGTGTTGATAGTCTGTTGTTCCTTGGCAGTTGGCATCAATTGTTTTATGTTTAAAAAGTAAAAACCTCACTTGCATGGAATTCAAATGATAGCCTATTGGTGATGGCTTCCTTTGATTCAAAGCCCAATCCCCTCCCTCATTATATGCCCTTGTAAAAATAGAAAAAGAAAAAGCCTCTTTATTATTACTTATCTTGGAAATTTTAGAAATAAAAATAGTAAAATAAAAATTTACAAAGATCCTGAAAACTCAAAACTCCTCTTTTTTTCATTATGTATTTACGTTCAATCAAGCTTACCATCTTCCACCACATATAGAGGTACATAGAATTTTCAATATGTACATGCATCTCTTAAGCATTTCAGAGTATTGTTCAGTTCTAGCATAACTTCAGAGGAGAGCACTATTGGTTGTAATTAATACGTTGTCATGAAAATACCCAGCTTCCTTTTCTTTCTTAAAACACTTACCCTTATTATTACTAATTTCCTTTTGACTTCGATCCAATAACATCAGGTTTTTAATTCCATGCACTGAGTTAAAATGGAAAATCAGTAGAGATAGATATATTATATATATAATAAGGGTATCACTTGTGATATCTCCAAGGTACTATAGGTTTAAGAGGTAAAAAAATTCAAAGGTAAGTTTATTTCTAATGTTACTAGAATGGCTTAAGCAGCTGTGATATATCATGTTTGGACAAATGGAACAGGGGGTTTCATGAAAATGGTTACAAGAATTGTGGCATAAAACATGCTTGCGGCTTCAACCCCCCATCCTCCCAAAAAAAAAAGGATTTAAGGCTAGCATAATTGGTGTTTCCAAACTCATTCACAGGAAATTAAAGAGAGACAAAATAATATTTTAAAAAAATGAAATTAAATGGCATCAACAAAACAATACATCTAAGCATAACTATTTTATTGGGACAAAAAAAATTTACGCAAATCATGCTAAGGAAGATAACAAAATAGTTTCTGAAGAAGAGTACAAACAGTTCATCTTCAATTCCTAATCACCCAAAAGCAAGCAATACTTGCTGCAGACCCGCTTTCTCAATGAACATGGCCCAATGGGAATGTTTTCCAATAAGAAAATAGGAATATACGGCAATAGAAGATTTAAAAGGTACAAGCAAAATCTTTAGCATAAACATATAACAGTTGACAGTTAACAAAATGAGAAACTTTTTAAATAAATAATGCAAGGCGATCATGAAGAACATTTAGCATGAGTGTGAAAACATGAAGCTAAAAGAGGTTACCATAAAATTGCCAACAAAGAAAATTTTGAGCACATCTATCTATACGTTGTAAATCATAAGTGGCAGGAAACATGAACTGGACTTGATAAATAAGCTTGATCAAAGTAGATAACCAATACTGACCACCTCTTTCATTATAAAGCAATAAATGATTATATTGAAGAAAATTTGAAATGAGGACAAAATATTTTAAGTATACAATGCTATGTAGTCAACTATTGCCTTAATATAAACGACAGTAACCACAGCCTAGATGAATTAATTTTTTTAAAGATAAAGCCACTTAAGTAAGTCAATCAATCAGGAAAAAAAAAAAAAAAAAAATAGAACAGTTCCATATCAAACAGTATATATTCATACCTAATGTATGATATGATCAATGCCAAGTATATAGAAAGAACAAAATGAAAATCCATGAAATGCATTGGTGGCTTTATTTATTTATTTTTATTAGTAAGTTACGCATGCACACAATGAGTGTTGAACCCATTACCCCACACTCCAACTAGCACTTCTAAGGGGAGGAAGAACCAGTTGAGCGGGAGCTCATTTGCAACCCACTGCCTCACCTTTTAGGTTCAGCCAAAGCTAAATTTCTAACGAAAGGATATCTTTCCAATCCCAAGAGTTAAGAAGGCTTAACCCTAACACTAAAGATACTTTCCTTCTTACAATACTTAGCCATTAACACCTTAGAAAACAAAAAATTTGAATTAGAAATAACTCCCCAGAACCACTTTGCTACCAAAACCTTTTTTAGATGAGTAGCTAAAATTCCAGTTTATTATATGAATTTTGCTGATCCCTACATCATGTCCATAGAAAAGATTCCAAATCCTTCTATCAATACAAATTGCATCATGCACTTTAATGCTTTGTTTGGTTAGGAAGGATTTGGGAAGAAAAGAAAAGAAAGGGAAGGAAAGGAAATAAATTCCTTTGTTTGGATAGGAGGGATTGGTGTGAAGGAAAGGAAAATGAAGGAAACAAATTCCTCCATGGCCCACCACATTCTTTCCTCCCAAATTGGGAGGAAAATGAGAGAGAAGAGAGAGTACTTCTGGTGGGACCCACAAATAAGGTGTGTTTCCCTCCATTTTTCCCTTATAAATCAAACAAGGGAAAGGAAAAACTTTATCCTTTCTCTTCCCTCTCCTCTCCCCTCTCTTCCCCCCTTCCCCTTTCCTTTCCCTTCCCTTCCCTCCCTTTTGCTTTACCAAACACAGTGTAAAGCATGAAAAAAGGGTAAAAAGGCAATGAGCTCATAACAGTTATGATTAGAAATTTTACTATCTTCCTGAGAGTGAGACAACAATTTTGCCTTCCATCGCTGTGGCTTTTAAGCTACTTTGCAACTACAGATTTAAAAAGCTGTCTTTTTCTGAAACATATCTAAGTTAGACCCAAAAACTTACTAGGTCCATCAACTTTTTCCACTTAAAGAAGAGCTAACACAAGGTTACTCATTTAATAATACCTTGAAATTGTACCTCCAGTAAGGCCAAAGACAAGGATATATATATATATATATATATATATAAACAAACATGCACAAAGACTCACATTCACATATATCAGCAGTCTATTTGACTTCCAAATTTCATACTAATGTAAACTAAAGATTTAGAAAAGAAAAGAAAGAAAGAAACTCTGACATCGAAATGAAAGACAGAAAGTCCCTTTATATTGTTGATGACATATTCATACATTTCCGACTAGCCTGCTCAAATGATTTAGCAAGAGGCACAACTCTACTTATGCTTTTTGTCCCCCATAACGTAGGGAACCTTTATAAATAAGAGCTCTTTGGACTTGCCTCTAACCAATAAAACCTACAAGCAACTAACCTCACCCTTCAAAACCAGTTGTTAGGTAATCCAGGGGCATTCGCCCTGAAAAAGCTAAGCAGTTTATATTGATGCCTTAAAAGCGTAATCTTCCAAATGGGAACCAATCAAGTGTTCAGACAAGCGAAGTAATCAGCATGTAAGCAGATTGGTAAACGTGTTATGTGTCCTATTTGGTCCCCTAGCAATTACAGTAGATCCAATACAATTCCAAAGCAATTCAACCAATTAACATCAATTGAAAAATAAGTTATTTGCCACTAGCTACAATACTTGTTAGTCCACCACATAGAAAAATCTAAGCCAAAGGACCAACAGAAATTGACACAAACTTATCACATCGATGAGGAAATTTAAGGATCCAGATTATAAGAGTCATCATAAAAATCAGTTGAATTGCTTGAGCTGGCAACCATCACCCGAGCTTTATGAACCAAGTCTCAAATAAGGATAGTGAAATCCTTATTTGAACAAACAAAAAATATCTTAGAGTTTTCAGTTGCCAATTCCCAAATTCCATAAGATGACGAAAACTTTGTCAAAATGGGCCTTGAGCCACTAGTATTAGTAACAAAAATCCAGTTCAACTAAGGCCAAATGCTAGTCCCCAATAGCTAAGTTTGTGGTAAGGAATGACAAAACCAAACTAACATTATACTTAAGCAATAATTCACACCAAAGCCCTTGATGAGAACACTAGAAAAGGAACTTCCATAAACTGAATGTCGATAGTGTTGGAAGTGCCCTCATTAGCAAGGATCATAAAATCAGAAAATTTAAGCAGTATATTATTCATAACTACTTACAAGATTTGAAAAAATGTGCAAAATACAAACAGAATTTACAGTATTTATCAATTTATCGGTGTAGTTACCCTAGAATGACAAATGTTTGTCATAGACTATTTGCAGTTACCCTTGAGGCCACTGTAGCTAAAGTAAAGAGTAAATATTTTCTTACATCATGTAGACATTATCATCAATCTTCATCAATCCAGTTCTTATCGTCCTTAGTTCATAGTGTTACATAGAGTAACATAGAAATGGGGTTTTAGTTTTAAACTAGATTTTGTGAGAATCAAGTTATATTTCTTTGTAAGTATGGAAGTTTTTAGTGGATGTCTTCTATTTACCTGGTTTTTCTCTTTATTGTATCCACTAGCGCCGGCCTTTTGCTTCTAATTCACTCAATTGTGCAATAGAAAATACTAACTCATTCACAACAGATTGAGAGAGGGAAAACAAAAAAAAAAAAAAAAAAAAATCAGAGTGCAATGGAGTCAACAAAACAATGCATCTAAACATATGTACTATACTGGCACTAAAAAACCACAATGTAAGTCATGCGAAGGAAGGATAACAAAATAAATCTGGAAGAGGAGTATAAACTGGACATTTTTAATTCATATTACTTAACCAGCCAAGCAAGTAATACTGTGTAGTAAGCTGCTTATCAATGAACATGGTTCAATGGAAATGTTTTCAGTAAGTAGAAAAACATCTAAGGCAATAGAAGATTTAAAATGTACAAGCAAAACCTTTAGCATAAACCAATCAATGTTGACAAAATGAGAAAGTTTTTATATAAATAATACAAGGAGAGCATGAAGAACATTTATTATCAATATTAAAACATGAAGTTAAAAGAGGTTAGAATAACATCGCCAGCAAAAAAACAGTTGAGCCTATCAATCTAAAATTGTAAATTATAAGTAGCAGGAAACTTGAACTTTGCTTGATAAATAAGATCGCTCAAAGTAGATAACCAACATTGACCACTTTCTTTTATAAGTAATAAACGATTATATTAAAGAAAATTTGAAATGAGGACAACAAACAATTTTTAGAATACATGCTATGGAGTCAACTTATCTATCCTTGATAAGCTATTTATCCTCAAGATAAAGCCACTTAATTAAGGTAATCAATCAGCAATAATAAGAATTTATAGAACAGAACCTTTTTTTTTTTTTTTTTTTGAGAATCAGAACAGTACCATATTGATATGCCAATTATATAAATAAAAAAACGAAAAAAAGTGAATGATATGCATCTTACTTATTTTCCTCTGTATGTTGAGTAGACTCTCAACATAAAAGTCAACAAAATTATACTCATATCCTAAAAGCCTAAGATCCTTAAACTTTTGGGTTTCAAGATCCAGTAACACAAGCTCCCCATCCATTTCCAACACAATCTTGCCATTTTTCGTTACGCCAACTGGTTTCGGTATGTGTTTTCTTGTAAGGCAAACAATTTCCATAGTCATAGTGAAACTCAAAGCATTGGTCCACGAGGAAACAACACCGCATTGTTTCATCGCCCACGTATTGAGACAAAAACTTTCATACTCCCCGTAAAACAAGGCAATGGAATTCCCATAAGCTGGAAGTTCTGACAGCAGCATTTCGCAGAACACTTCGTCCCCCCAATCGAACACCAAAATAAAAGGATGAGTTTTTTAATCAGAATTTGTCTAGACAGCAACCCAATGCAGAGCCCCATTAACAGTTGAGTGAAATCAGCATCTGGGTCATCATCATTTTCGTTATGTAATCTGTAAACTTCTTTGCTGTTGTCATTTGTGATGAAATCATAAGTAAAAAAAAATCCTTTTTTTTTTTGCCAACCTGAAGATGAGGAGGTTTTTGTTTTTGTTGTGGGAGTGATGGAGATGGGTGGAAATGAAAGTTGGGTTTTGGATTTGGATTTCCATGTTTTTGAGAATGAGGTACAGATTATTATGGATTTGATAGGTAGGCGAATGAAGTTATGGGTTGGAATCTCTGCAGGTAAGGATTCCCATCTCTCCTCGTTGTCTGACATTGCTGCTTGCTTTGCTCTGGCAGAGAGAAAGCAAGAAGACGAAGGACAGTGGACTGAGTGTGGAGCGTAGCCTGTGAAGAGGAGCAAAGAATTTGGGCTTTTGGAAATTTGGACGCAGCTAAACTTAAAACCCGGTACACAGTGATGAGCATAAGACCCACCTGAATGACCCATTCAAATACAGTGTTAGAATTTAAAAGTTTTTGATTATGAAATTTATAAGTTTTTCATTATAGAGTCCTTTGTTCATATGTGAATTTGCTTGATCTTTTTTGCAAGATATTTGGATTATTTGGGTCATAAGCATGGTTTTAAAAATTGGATTTGTCGGTTCAACCAAAAATTGGACCCTAATCTTTTTTTTTTTTTTTTTGATAAAAAAAATTGGACCCTAATCTTTTTTTTTTTGAGAAACAATTGGACCCTAATCTAATATGATAAAAACCTCCAAAATCGAAGGAAAAAAAGGGTTAAAAACTAGACCTATTTCCAGTTCTTTGATTGTTATGGTTTTTAAACCATGGTCGTAAGTCTTCATCAAGGATGAGCCTTATTGTTGGATTTTACTTCTCCTTCTTGAGTTACTAACCCAGCTTTTATATCTTCTTTTGTTCAGTTTCATGACTACATGGCAAACAGCTAACAGCAGGATATTATAATTTCAGCCAAAAATAAAAATGCAAACAGCATTACAAAAATAAAATGCGGGTGTGATCTGAACTTTAGGTATATGAAAAAAATTATGATAAGATAATAATCAAGTGGCCAAAGGTCATAACGACTTATCTATATCTATATATTATAATCTAAAAGTCAAAGAATAGCCTTTAATATTTTCATGCTTTTGTTGAGCCACATCATTGATCATAGTACCATTTTTTTTTTTTTTGATTTGTTCCTCTAATTTTTGGATAATATTAAATATATTAAACCATCTAAGATATTATTAGGAAAAAAATAGCCATCCAAAATGAATGTGTAAAGTCAATCTGTTAATTTCTGTATATTATGAAAAAATTAGAAGAACAAATCAACCAAAAAAAAAAAAAAACACGTTGTGCATGATTCGACCCATTCCATATAGTTTGGTCCATTCGGTCAATTTTTATCCATTTCGATTCAATTCTATAAATTTAGTCCATTTCAGTCTATTTGAATCCACTTTGGCCTTGTTTGGTCCATTTGGTCCAATTTGGTCCGTTCAGTGCATTTACTTAAGAATGGGAAAATACATGTTTAGATTGAGAGTACTTATTATAAATCCGAATTTGTTAAAAATATAGATGACAGAAAGTAATATTATTATTTTTAATTGTTTAATTTAATGACGTGGTATAATCTTTCTTTATATTCTTTTTTTTTTCCATAGTTGATATTAATATTTTATTTTTTGAGTGAATTACACAATTTTAGTGTTTTGATTTTATATAATTTGAATTTGAAGACCAATTTCTAATTTATAAGTCTGATAAAAATCAGGACAATACTATAACTATGGTACTCATGCCAAACTAATGTCAATAAGCAGCAAAAGGGAATATGTATTCTTATATCACTTCCAGGGGTATATGGTTTTAGGCTAAAAAATCCCATTTTAAATATGGAAACACTGGACAAATTTTCTTTTGCATTCAGATGAAACAAAGGAAACGATGAAGTGAAAGCACACAGATTTCAAATGTTTAAACCGATAAAGCTCAATCATTAAAGGGGAAAAACAAAGTCTTTGTGTGTTTATACAGTAGGCTTCATTTAATGAATGGGAACTACTCAGAGGCAATGACACAATACGATACGAGACCAAATTGATAGAAGATAATAGAAGATAGAAGAATAGTGTAAAATAAGAGAAGAATGCTAGGATAACAATCATACATACACACCCTATAGATGTTGGAGCTAATCGCAGGAGCCTATCTAGCTATATATATGTTTGCATCACCAACAATTTCAGATTCATACTACTACATTTAATTGCTTGCTGATGCGTTTTTTATACTACTACATTTAATTGCTAATGTCTCTTTTTTTTTTTTTACATGTAACTGCTAATGTATTTCTCAAGATTATAAAACAATTGAAAAGCCAATGAAACCCAATTGCATATCATCTAGAAATATTAACATAATAATAACGTAGCCCCAAAAGGAGTTTAATACAAACAACTACAAACTAGACAAGGAGAAGCTTAACAAAATTGGGCAGCACATCGTTGTCCCCAAAACACGCACACACACCCCCTATGTTGATGAGCTTCTTCATCACAATGCAAGCATGACAGTCAAAACTAAGTGCTTAATCATTTCTGCAAAGACACTAAAACCAACTACAAAATATCCATAATCAGTAATATAAAATTGGTGTAGCCACAAAATGCGTCTTAACATAAACAACTACAATTCATTTTGGCAAAATAAACTAATTCCATACTAAGAAACAAAACACCATCAAAAAGCTTTCTTGAATCTTTTCTTTTGCTGAGTTAAAGTCTGTTACTGCAGCTCCCCACCAACCGTGATTGCATAGCGTCCTGCAAGAAATTAAGACATGTAAGTGCATTCTTGTTTGTGATATAACACCAGAAGTAGATAAATTAACTCCAATTTATGGTTTTTCAGAATGTACATAATAAAAAGTACTCCAAGCCTTTACCACATGAACATGTGCACCAAGGATGGGGACTAGCATAAATGATCTAAGCATATACCCATGTCAACACTTACATAATAAGAAGATATCACATATATCATTGCCACAAAAGGAATCATGAACCGAAGACTACTTTTTTCATCAGCATATTTTCAATTACAGAAAAATAAAAGGCTAAAAAGATGCTTAATACCTATGAACTCCAATAATTTTCCCTTCCAAAATGGAGGCAAGAATGCTTGCCACACCTACAGCCTATTGCTGCTTTGAACCAGGAAAAGTTATACAGTTAAGAAACAACCTACTTGAGGGAAAATAAAAGAAACTAGATGCAAAAGTTAACATCCTCCATAACAAGAAAAATATATGCAAGCATCATAAATTGAACCAAAATTTCTTGCCAACAACAAAAAATATCATAAATCTCATTGCTACAAACAAAAATCACTCTTGAATCTTATGAGCTAGGATTGCTTGGTTCATCAGCATGTCCACAAAACTGTGGCTGACCTAATCAATAGTTCAACCAGAACTTGCAACCAGATCTAGTAACCTAGTTAGGAAGTTATACCATTCATCCCTAAGTAACACAATCCTATCTTACCCCCTCCCCAAAATTGATGGGGGCCAAAATAGGCTTGTTTGGCATCACTCCAGCTTGTGTGAATACCAGGTCAAAAAAACCTAAAACCTGCTCCATCTAGCTAATTTTCATAATGACCCAAATGAGGCCAAGGTACTTGGTACACCTAATGAGGTTTGGTCCAGCATCTGGAAAGAAAACTGCCAGTAAAAATCCTTACCTTCATTTGGAAAAAATTTCATGACGGCCTGCCAGTCAGAATGAACCTCAGACATAGAGGTATTCAGGCCCCTAGCAACTGCCCTTTCTGCCAAGAGGAGAATGAAACCACCACACATATTTCTAGCTTGCCCCTTGGCAAGGGCTGTCTAGTTGGGATCAGATTTGTCCCTTAGAATATAGGAGTTAGGACAGACTTCAGTAAAACAATGGTTAACAAGGTGCATCACAACTAAGAACCTATACCTCCAAGACCATAAGGCCTTCTTGCAAGTGATCTTCAGCACCCTATAGAAAATCTGGCTTCACAAAAATCAGGTCATCCATGAGAAAAACACCTTAATCCAACTGAAGTGGCACTCACATACGGAACTCTCATACAACAACAGAAACAGGCCTTGAACTAAGGAAAGACATGACGCATCCACCACTGAGTTTGTCAAGGACTGGCAACTAAATATCAAAGCTGCAGTGGCAAGGCACAAGAAGAATAAAAGGAGGAGACACACATTTAGTGCCAGAAATATAGCAGGGACCAAAATCTTTGAGGGATGGAACAATTCCAAAGCTGATTCCATAATGTTGGCACATCAGGAAGCTAACTTGAAGCAGTTCTCAAGGCAAAGGAGCAAGGATGCTGGTGACTAATAGTGCACACCAATAGCAAGAACACAGAGAATGCATGCAAGCACTTTCATTTCCTCTTTCATGTTTGTCTACTAAATTGATATTAGTGAAAACTATAAATAAGATACTGATTCTACACAAAAGATTCATAGCCCATCAACTTTTTTATTTTCTTTCATAACAAAGAATAGTACTAACTCAAAATAAGTGAATCATTGATTCCATACCACTCAAATTGTGAGTAGCACAAAAACATTGAATAAAAGAACACTAAGAAAAGCATTAAGTGGATTCTCAAATTCTTGCGTTGAAGAAATTTACATTTAGCTAAGGGTAATTTTCACCATTCTATTACTTAAAGAAGTACCAAAGTTTAGTTGTTGGATGCCTGAACAATTAAGTACTTCCTTCCCAACAAAATCCATGTATTTCGCCTTCACTACTTTCATTATCACACACCACAAATGGTTCCTAAGAGCACACTGCTGCGCAAATGGCTCAAATGCAATAAAGTGGAGTAAAACTTAATTAACCTAAGACTTCATTCCATGTTGAGATTTATATAACAGTAGACTGAAGTCACAAAAATTAAAGGTATAGGGTAACATCATCCTATCATTCATTGCATCCTTTCTACAACAAAATAAAATGATTCCATTTTGATTCAAAATTCATAAACATTGAAATTTCTATTAGGGGCTGGCAAGATGAAATAGAAGGTATGTTATCAATATCAAATTCTAATAAAAAGAACAAGACCCTCAGGTATTTTAGCAACACTTTGCGTGAATGTAACAAAAATCAAAATTTATGGGAGGGAGAGGGGGTGGCTTTTTTTAGAGATTATATATGCAGCTTCTTGTGTATTAAATACTTATTTGATATTTAAGTAGACAACAAAACTTCTATTTTCTTTTTCTTTTTCTTTTTTATAAAAGTGAACAACAGAACTATTTAAAGAATAAAAAGGAAAAAAAGAAGATAAAAGGCAAAAAATACCTTGAGTTTTGCCAAGAAGAAATGAAACATAGATATAATTTGGCTTTGGGAAACATAAAAATATATAAAATAACAAGTTTAAGTACATGCAAAACAAACATTAATGGGAGAAACTCTTTGATTTGAGAAACAAAATAAATTAGTAGTGGAAGAGTCCAATAAGTTGGAAGAGGGAGTGGAACATCACTAAACCATAAGATCCACACAAAAAAAAAAAAAAAAACATCTCTATGCTACTGCCTCCAGGTTTTAAACTGCAATGAACACTTCAAACGACCTAAAAAGAAAAATGAAATAGCTAAGCCAAACCATTAGATTAACAGTACCTCAGATTTTATCATTCTGAACATTACATGATTCAACCAGCCTTGATAGAGCTATTGCATTTTGGTCTCTAAAAGTTGAACCTGAAACACATAAATTGTTACATCATTGACTTTATTATTATAACCATATAAAAACAACTATAAAATTGACAAAAAAAAAAGAAGAAGAAGAAGATACAATTGCACAGGATATAGAAATCTCAATCACCTCCAACTTCTAACTCATAAAGGATCTGAACCTTGATTATTGCAGGACATTTCTCAAGAGTTACTTTGTCTTGCACTTTCTGTCCAGATCTAGAAGTTCTCAATCATAAAACCAAAAATGAAAAGCAAGTAAATAGCAAAAAATAAGTAATTATAGGAGCAATGTGATCAATAAAAAAGTGTGGGCCAATTTTGTCCCTATACATTTAATTGAGTCACTTTTGTCCATCAAATTTTAAAATCAGGGTCCCTCAACTATTAATTGTGTGAATTAAATGTGCAAGGATGAAATTAAAACCAACCGTATTGTAAGAAGACCACAAGTATAATTTTTTTGTCAAAAAAATGTTGGTTTGAATTCAGGTAAGGTTTGGCTGCTATCCTTGCGGTTTGTTTCGCTGTAGAAATAAGTAAGAAAAAATGGTTAAGGAGAATCAGAGATAAGCATAACCTTTTTCCCCCTATGAATGAATGAATTTTTAAAGTAAACAAACTATACAAACAGAGCAAGCAGCAAACTAAATAGCAACTGAAACCAATCTTACATATAATCAAACTAAAACGCCTCAATTATGGCCATCATACAAGATAGTGAAATGCAAGCCCCCTCCCTCTCTTCCAAAGAATTACAACGCAAGATTATTCACTAACAATTTTTTTCATTCTCATTACGTACAAGAGCATTTCTTTGAAGCCAAATATAATAAACCACCATAGACCAAGCAAGTTTGCATATGGTGCTTTCAAATATTTTACCCTTCAACCAATCCATACCCCACAAAATCACTTAATGCAAGCTATATACCAGGGATTTTATTAACATCATGACTTAGTCAGATCACTTTCAAGGCAGCTCCAGCAGAAGACACCCCATGGTAGCCCCATTTAAATGGCCTGTCTTGAGTGCAAAGTCAGATCACTTTCTACCACTTCATTTCAGGAGATATAGTTCTTATTTACTCCTAAGCTTATTTACAATAGAACTACAAAGTTATGTTCTCCTCACAACATGGCTCAATGCGTTATTTATTATTCTTTAAGTAGAAGGGAGAAGATATAACTAAAGACAGAAGCCTAGCTTGGAAAAATGGAGGCATATTTCTTTGAAGTTTGAGTGCACAAAGATGTTACTAAAGAAGGAAGCCTAGCTTGGCAAGATGGAGGCATATTTCTTCGAAGTCCATTAATATGTTCTAATTTTCTTTGATGATGGATACAAACTAGAGTTAGAATCATTGTTGACAAAGGTAAGGGTCATCGAAGATGAACCCAAATCAAATGCATCATTAAATCCCAAACCTGCCCAACGTAGAGGTAAGAATAATCACCAGAGTATTGATCACTAAAGCTAAACCTAAATTGTAAAAAGAAAAAAACAAAGCTAAACCTTTAGACAAATTAGACCTTTCAAGATTTGACCACACAGAGAATTACATGATTCAACATGCCTGAATAGATCTATATCATTTTGGTCTTAGAGAGTTGAACTGGAAACACCTATATTTGTTTATAATTAAATTTAATATCATAATAGTAAGATACATTAAATAAAAATGCAAATATAGAAATTGAAAAGGAAAAAAAAAAAAAAAAAAAAGGAAAAGAGATTGCACAGCTACCGGTGAAATCTCAATCACCTTTGACTTTTAACTCTTAAAGGATATGAACCTCAACTGTTGCGGAACATTCCTCAAATGTTGCATTTGTTTCGCTTTCTATCCAAATCTAGAACTTCTCAGTAATTAAACCACAAAATAGAACACAGTAAATGAAGGAAAAAAAAAACTATAACCGCAGGAGCAATGTTATCAACCAAAAAAAAAAGAGTTAATTTAGTTAGAACATTAAGGTTTGGCTGCAAGGGATTTCAGGTTTGAATGCACACTTTCATTCTAGATTGTTTCGAAATGTAAAAACTAAGTAAGCAAATATAATCAAGGTCCTTAAGGAAAATCGTAGATATCTATAACTTTTTTTTTAATGAATAAAACCATACAAACGGCAAACTCCAGAAGCTAAATGCTGCAACATCTAACAACAAAAATAGAGCAAGCAGGAAACTAAATAGAAGCTGCAACTAACCTCACAAAGAATCAAACCAAAAGTCTAAAACCCTCAATTACGCCTATCATCAAAATCAGAGAAATGCCCCCCTCCCCACCCCCCAAATTACAACTTGACTATTCACTAACAAAAATTCACTTTGCAACCTCAAACCAAGCCTTAATCTCTCCTTAGACTTTACACTTGGTACCAGGTATATACCTGAGATTTTATTAGACACCATGACTTAACTGCCATAGCCTCTTTGAGAAATGATACCTGTTAGAATATGGTTAAATGATTAAATTGATCATTTTCTAACAACTTAAACTTTTGAGAGAATTGTTATTTTAACTTGGTTATATATTACAATACAATCTCAATATCATCCTGAATCTTCAACCAAGTTGAATTCTCATTTTTCTTCTTTTTTTAATCAAAAAGTGATAATATTCACATTCAACATAGATAACAAATGTTAAACATTAAGAAATGCATTCACCAAAGAATCAAAAATGGACACAAAAAACAAAAGCAAAATTTGAATATATAAGGATATAGTTAACAAATTTAAAAATCAAGAAAGAGAGATATGGGACCTTTGTGTTAGCCGTAAAGGTCTTGATCTGTTCAAGAGCACAGAGGTTATTGATATGTTTCGAAACGTTAAAGGCAACAACCCTAAACCTTACTGGGAAAAAAAATCAATTCAATAAAAGGTAAATATTATAATAACAGAAAACCAAATTGCAAGGTGGAAAGAGATCTTGGGCTTACCAATTACTTCGACAGCAACAATGCCAACCAGCTGTAATAAAATAAGCAAATCAAACCCTTATTTTATAAATAATAATTATAAAGCCCAGCATCTTGATTTTCCTTTGAATGAGCCTTTGAATTTAGAGAAAAATAGATAAGAAAGTGACAAAGGCACCTAAAGATGAAACTAAAGAGGGAGGCATACCTTGGTGAAGAATGGTATCCTGTGTCTTTGGGGACCATCAAAGAAGTTGATATTCTCCAAAATAACAATTCTGTGCAGTCTTCATTGTTTAAAAAATGAAGAAGAAAGTGAATAAGGATGCTGAAGAAGTGAATGTTTAGAGAGGCTTCTTTTTTAGCCTAATCTTGCAATATGGACAAGGCTGAAGGAGAGCTCCGCTTTCTACTGGGCTTCGCCATTTGTGTCAAATTCGGAGTGAAAATAGTGCAACATGACTTTGAAACCTTCTTGAAAAACTCTAGCAAAACCACCCACAAATTGTTTTAACTGTTTTCACCATGTCTTTGAGCATTCTTCTACAGCCTTCTGAGCATGATATGTTACTCTAACTTGACCAACCTCACAATCCACTTTGGTTTTTCAATTTTAAACATAAGATATCCCATCAACATTCCAAACATCACTCCAAATCCATAACCTATCAATATAGCTTGCCAACTAAACCCATTTTCAAGCTCTAAATTGTCTTCTTGTTGTAAGGTCAATGGTTGTTGTGTCTTTGTCTCATGGCTATCGCACATTCTTGACAATGGAAATCCGCATAATCCCAGGTTTTCAATGTACGAATCATTATCAAATGTATTGAATTGCTTTCCTGAAGGTATCTGTCCTGTAAGTTGGTTATGTGACAAGTTTAAAACTTCAAGCCACAGTAGATCTGCCAATTTCCTAGGAATCTCCCCAATAAGCTTGTTGAAAGAGAGGTCTAACCATTCAAGATTGTTCAAATTTCCAAATGATGATGGAATATTACCTGTAAGGTTATTGTGAGAAAAGTTGAGCCCCTTGAGTGATTTCAGTCTCCCAATTGTCTTTGGCATCTCTCCTCTAAAATTATTGTTTGAAAAATCAATGGTCGTGAAGACAGTTTGGATTCTCACTAACTCAATATACGATCCTTTAATCATCACATTCAAAGAATCCTGATAATACTCGTCTCCCATATATTTCAACGTAAATTTTTCTTCACCCACATTTGTCATGGCTTTCAAATATTTGAAATATTTTCTTGGCAAAGGACCATTAAACTCATTGTTAGAGATGTCTAGGATTCGCAAATTTGGAAAAGGAAATTTGGTCTTGGGATTGCCTATATGACCTTGAAATTTGTTTGATCTTATGACAAGAACTCGTAATTTTAGAAGACTTCCTAACCAATAAGGGAAGGTTCCATTTATCTTATTACTTCCAAGATCTAGAACTTCCAAGTTCCTACAATTTGCCAAAGATCTTGGCAATGGCCCTTCCAATTGATTGCCATTAAGGTTAATATTCCTAAAATTATTTCCCTTGGAAAATGTTGCAAGGATGGTACCATGAAGGCTATTCATTCGCAAATCCAATACTGAGAGGACATTAGAGTGTACCAAACACTTAGGAACCACACCACTTAAGTTGTTATGAGACATGTCTAGAACGTCAAGGGAACTTGAATTGCAAATTAAAGAAGGGATTTCTCCGGTTAATTTGTTATTGGAGACAAAGATATATCGTAGACTAAGAAAACTTAGAGTGGGAAATGGTCCTTGAAGCAAGTTGTAGCGAAGATCAAGAAAATATAATGAATCCCTCCCCACATCCCCCAACCATCTTGGAACTTGACCATAAATTCTGTTCTTGGAAAGGTCTAAGAATTGTAATGTTGTTGCTGTTCTTAAGAAAATTGGGAATTCACTAATGTTGCAAGAAGACAAGTTCAGACTGCTAAGTTTGGGCAGGGTATAGGTGACATTACTGTTGATGCTAACTAAGTTATTTGAAAAATCAACACAATAGAGATTTTTTAGCTTTGAAAACATGTCTAACTCCAACATAATAAGCAAGTTATTTGATGAGAGAGATAGATAAGTAAGGTTAACAAATCTAGATATTGACCTTGGTATAGAACCATGTAGCTTATTATAACCCAAATCAAGATGCTCCAATGAATTGGACTTGAATTCACCAATCCCACCAGTGAATTGATTACCATCAAGACTTAACGACACCAAAGAGGGCAAATTGAACAACCAAGATGGCAGTGTCCCATTTAGGAAATTTGAACCTAAAGAGAGATCAATTAGATTAAAACCACTTACGTGCTTAGGAAGGGGACCAACAAGTTGATTGTTGTGAAGGTATAAAGTTAAGAGATTAGGCAAGTTCAATAGTGACAACGGCAGTAAACCTGTTGAAATATTCCCCAATAATTAAAAAAAAAATTGTTAGTTCATGCGTATGCCAAAAACAATTAAAATTTTAAAGTGGCAATTGAGTCTCACCGCTGAAACTATTAGATGACATATCCAAAGAAGTAAGCTCTGTAAGGTTCCCAAGGGTCGTTGGAATTGACCCAGTCAAATTGCAATTAGCGAGATTCAAATTCTTCAAGGAATTCATATTGCCGATAGAATCAGGTAATTCCCCTGAAAAGCTTGCGTCAGAGAGATCTAAGAACTTCAACAAACTACGACTCCAATTACAGTTTGGAAGAGAATCCAAATCAAGATTAGAATTAAACCCTAGATCAAGGGTTTGTATACTGGGAAGGCAGAGGATGCTATTTTCGAGTTTTCCCTGCAACTTACAGTCATTGAGACTAAGAGTTGTGAAAGAGAAGGATAGATTCATCAAAGAATTAGGTCTAATTAAGGACATATCAGAAAAATCCAGAAGAAGTTCCCTTAACTGAGTAAGGTTATTCCACACTGGTGTTTCAATTAATAGCCCATCGTTGTAAGAAAGATCGAGTGAAAGCAGCGAAGACAAATGAGAGATTTCATATGGGATTTTGCCAGAAATCATGGAATTAGAAAAGTTAAGATGAGTCAAACTCTTAAAGTTGCCAAACTGGGACGAAATTAGGGAGCGATTGAAGTTATTCCCAGCGAGATTCAAGCTCGTGAGATGGGGAAGAAAGAAGAGGGTACTGTTGGAATGAATAGGGCCATTAAGCCAGCTGCAACTGAGATCAAGGCCAATAAGATGGCTTGTGGTTAGGTCACACAGGACGCCATCCCAACTACAGCAGTCCCTATCCTCCTTCCAAGAGGCTGTCTTTGGATATGAAATATCACAAATCTGAGAAGCATCTCTATGAAGAGAAAGAGAGTGATTAAAATGGAGTAAAGCAGAGCAGGGTGAGACTGAAGACAACGAAGAAGAAGATGGAAAATGAAAGAGCAAGGAGAGTAGAACTAGAAGGCAGAATAATTGACACTTCCAACCTAAACACCCCATTTGAATTTGATACCCAAAAAGAGAAAAGAAGGCAAAAGCAAATCACTGTAAATATATCTGATGTTATGAGCGAGGTGGGGCATGGGATGAGATGAATATTAAATGAAGATTTTATACACTTCCAAGTCAATCGAAGTCTTTGAACGCAGTTACATAAAAATTAAATTAAAATAAAATAGAATAAAAGATTTTTAACACAGTTGACTTCACCCTGAGTTGCTGGATTATGTTAGATTAGAGTATCCAACACGCATGTGATCACACCCACCGCCTGGATAGGAGCGCCCAAGGACCGTCAATCAAGCTGACACAAAGTACTGGAATTTATTTCTTTTAATAACAAGTAATTCCCTTTTTCCTGCGTAGAAAAAAAGTTGCACGACGTTTATGATGGTCGTGACTCTTGATATAAGCATTTTAACGTCTTATCAGTGTGCAGTGTCTACTTCAAGTGCTCACATTTGGGAAAATAGTTAACTAATTTTTTTTTCCTAACTATTTAGTTAGTTAACCCGATTTGTAAACAATATCATTAGTAGCATCTCGAGAGTCAGGGGTCGATTTTGGCCTGAAAATCGAGTCTCAAAAACTCGATTTCCATGGTCTGATGTGGCGTGTTTATCCACGTAGAGCCTGGAAATCGAGTCTTAGAGACTCGATTTATAAACTAGACAAATTCCAAAAATTTTGAAGTCCTCAAGTCTCTCATTTACCAAAAAAAGAATCCAGAAACCCAGAAAAAGTTCAAGCCCAAATACCCATATGGTTTTGTTGATCAAATACCCATATGTGTTCATCAGAGAAAAAGATCAAGCTTAAATAAAAAATAAAAAAAAAAAAACCCACAAAAGTTCAAGCCCAAACACCCATATGTGTTCATCATCAAAAAAAAAAAAAACAGAAGGTCGCATATGTGTTCATCAGAGAAAAAAAAAAGAAACCCAGGTCGCGCTGCCACCTGGGTCACTGGGCCACCTGGGTCGCGCCGGCCTGGGCTGTTTCTGGGTTTTTTTTTTTTTTTTTTTTTTTTTTTTTTTTTTTTTTTTTTTTTTTTTTTTTTTTTTTCTGGCTCTGGTTCTTGTGGCTATGGTTTATAAATGGGCTTAGAATAGAAATCGAGTGTCGGATACTCGATTTCTACGTGGAAAAAATGCCAGCTGAGACGCGTTCAAAACATCAAAATCGACCCTTAAAGACTCGATTTATAACCCTAAATCGAGTCTCTTAGACTCGAGATGCTATAAAAAAAATATAGTTTAAAACTGTTGACAACTAACTACATAGTTGGGGTTTTATGGCTATTTATCCATTTCGTCCCTCACATTTTGATAACTTCCTCAAATCATGGTTGAAATGGTCCAAACGACAAATCCCCACTACTTATAAATATGGTTTGATTCCTATGTCCCGCCATTGACCAAACGACTTCGTGGATCACTGATGTGTGTAGGCATTCCTTTACATCTAGAACGATAGTCAATAGTGTATTGCTACCGGTCATAATGGCCAAGAACTGTACCAATACCCTTCTAAAATGTACCGATAAAATATACCATTCTGCACTAACCTATATCAACTAACATGGGATTTTAGGTCCTTCTGCCAGTACCAGAAAAATAATTTAGAAAAAAAATGGTTCTAAAATTGGATTAATATGCTTAAGCTAATATTTGGGCATATAAAATATTTGAATTTTAAGTATTAACTGGTATTGAGATATTTCATTCTCTTTGCCTAATCAAAATGATATTCAATACAGTATTAACGGATTGCCAACCTCAAAAGGTGAAAATTTTTGAAGGAAATGGGAAACAAAAGTGCTAATAACGTGATGAAATTGCTGGTATAATAAGGTCAAAAATGAGCAATTTTGCTATCATTTTAGTTTTTCAATCACATGTTTGTTTATATTAACAAAAAAACAACACATAATTTAATGAAATCCTTCCCCCTAGACATTTTTTTAAAAAAATTTAATTTTAAATATTTTTCTTTCATTTTTTTTTAAATTTAATTTGAAATATTTTTCTTTCATTAAGTTTTCTACAGAGTTTGCTTCTTGTGACCTTGTTTTGTCATATTAACTAATTTGAGTGTTTGTATGAAAATATATATGATTATTCTTCTTAGAGAATAGAGAGGACAATAAATTTACTTATAGATAAATTTCTAACATAGTATATGGAATAACTTATATATTGCAAGATGAGTTTCACCACCAAGGATTAAAAAGGAACAACTTTCTTTCTTACTCATGCAAAACTAATGTCAATAGGCAGCAAAAGAGAAAATATGTATTCTTATATCACTTCCAGGGGTTTATGGCTTTAGGCTAAAAAATTCTCTCTTAAAATGAAGAAACGCTTGACAAATTTTCTTTTGCACTCAGATGAAACATAAGAAACAATGAAGTGATTACCTTTAAAAGAAGTGTATTGCATTTATACAAGAAGACCAAAAGCACATAGATTTCATATGTTTAAACCGATAATGCTCATTGTTTTTATCTGGTGGACTTCATTTAATAAATGGGTGCTACTCAGAGGCAATGGCGTCATTACGAGACCAAATTGATAGAAGATAATAGAAGATAGAAGAAAAAAGTAAATAGTAGTTTTAGGATTACAAATTATTCAACAACTTTGACGTGACAAATTATGAGTGGTTATCTATTACTTATACAGGGACCCACCAATTTTTTTTTTTTTTACCAATCACACTTTACCACGTCATAGTTGTGGCAAGAAATTGTAAAAAATTATGTGATCCTAAACTTTTCCAAATGTAAAATGAAAAAAATGCTAGGATAGCTAATTGTAGGAGCCTACATTACTTGCCAATGTCTTTTTTCTTTTTTTGATAAGTAAAAATATATACATGTAATTACTATGTATTTCTCAAGATTATTAAACCATTGAAAAGCCAATGAAGTATGTGGCTTATTCCAATGCCTTATATATGCAGTTTTCCTCTTAAAACAAGGCCTCCAAGGATACGACCCTATCTAGTAATGTTTGCATCACCAACAACATTTAGGATTGCAACATTTAAAAACACTTCATTCTGGTCAAAAACATTTAAACTTAGGGATTAGATGGTAATATGCAACATGTGATTTTCTCTAACACCCCGCCCCCCACCCCGCCCCCCTTTTAACTTCCTGATATATTAGATGTATTCGATTGATACCTTTAGACCCAATATATAAGTACAAGTACAGCTGTTCTCTAGTTGACTGAAGAAGGTGAAATTTAACACAACTAGGCATAGGGGTGACAATTCATGTTCGCGTGTCGGGTTTATATCGTATCAAGTCATGAGTAATCGATTACATAGGTCAACACTAACCCGACATGTTTATTAAACGAGTCAAGATTCTTCAACCCTAACACGACCTATTTATTAAACGGGTCGGTCGCGTCGACCTATATATAAGATTTTATCAAAATGAAAAAAAAAAAAAAAAAATTTATGAAAAACAAACAAATAAATATTTTTAATATAAAATTCAAAACTAACGAGTAATTATATCACAAATAATCATTCAAAATTAAAGTATATCACAATATCACAAATAATCAATCATAATATGTCAAAGAAAATAAATCACAACAACTAATATGTTTATATACCTAGAGTTTGAAGGGTATATTGGTAAAATGTCATTTAATTAAACAGGTCAGACGGGTCAAACAAGTTCTATGTGTTCAACACTAACCCAACCCATTTATTAAACGAGTCACCCGTATCAACTCGAATATGAAACGAACCCGTTAAGCCTCAACCCATTAAGCCTCAACCCATAACCTGCTAATTTTGTGTCGTGTCGTGTCAGGTTCGCGGGTCGTGTCAAATTTTGCCACTCCTAGGCAACATATCCATGTCCACAAATCAAACACAAACTGCGAACAGCGTTGACAACCATCTTCATTACAATGCAAGCATGCCAAACAAAATCAAGTGCTTAATCATTTCGATACATGTTGAAACCAAATTGCATATCATCTAGAAATACTAACATAATAATGATGTAGCCACAAAAGGAGTTTAACATAAACAACTACAACTAGGCAAGGAGAAGCTTAACACAATTGGGCAGCGCATCCATGTTTCCAAAACACAAACACACCCACTATGTTGGTGAGCTTCTTCATCACAATGCAAGAATGACAGTCAAAACAAAGTGCTTAATCATTTCTGCAAACACAATAAAACCAACTGCAAATCATCCATAGTTACTAATATAAAAATGGTGTGGCCACAGAATGAGTCTTAACATAAACAACTATGATTCATTTGCATAATAAACTAATTCCATACTGAGAAACAAAACACCATCAAAAAGCTTTGTTCAATCTTTTCTTTTTCTAAGTTAAAGTTTGTTACTGCAACTCATCACCAACCATGATTGCATAAGGTCCTGCAAGAAATTAAGACACGTAAGTGCATTCTTGTTTGTGATTTAACACTAGAAGTAGATAAATTAACACCAATTAGTGAGGTAACATATAGAAAAAACCTAAACCAACCTACACTACTATTTATGGTTTTCCAGAATGTACATACTCCAAGCCATTACCACATGAAGATGTGCACCAAGGAGGGGGACCAGGGTAAATGAACTAAGCATATAACCACGCCAACAATTACATAATAATAAGATATCACATATATCATTGTTACAAAAAGAATTATGAACCTAAGATTGCTTTGTTTGTCAGCATATTTTCAAATTTCAATTACAGAAAAACAAAAGGCTAAAAAGATGCTTAATACCTATTAACTCCAATAATTTTCCATTTCAAAATTGAGGCAAAAATGCTTGCTGCGCTGCCTATTGCAGCCTTGAACCAGGAAAAATTATACAGTTAAGAAACAACCTAACTAAGGGAAAGTAAAAGAAACTAGTTGCAAAAGTTAGCATCCTCCATAACAAGAAAAATTTATGCAAACATCACAAATTGAACAACAATTTCTTGCAAACAACAAAAAATATCACAAATCTCATGGATTGCTTTGTTCATCAGCATGTCCGCAAAACTGTGGCTGACCCAATCAATAACTCAACTAGAACTTGAAAACAAATCTAGTAACCTAGTCAGGAAGCTATACCACCCATCCCTAAGTAACACAATCCTATCTTACTCCCTCCCCAAAATTGATGGGAGCCAAAATAGGCTTTTTTGGCATCACTCCAGCTTGGGTACTACCTGCTCCATCTAGCCAATAGGCATAATGACCCAAATGAGGCCAGGGTCAATAATACACCTAATGAGGTATAGTCCAGCATGTGGAAAGTAAACTGCCAGTGAAAACCCTTACCTTCATTTGGGAAAAAATTCATGACAGCCTGCCAGTCAGAATGAATCTCAAACATATAGGTATTCTGCCAAGAGGAGAATGAAACCACATCTCACATATTTCTAGCTGGTCCCTTGGCAAGGGCTGTCTAGTTGGGATCAGATTTGTCCCTTAGAAAATCAGAGTTAGGACAGACTTCAGTAATACACTGGTTAACAAGGTGCATGCGGCCTTCTTGCAAGTGATCTTCACCACCCTATAGATAATCTGGCTTCACAAAAATCTGGTCATCCATGAGGAAAACACCCTAATCCAATTGAGGTGGTGCTCACATCCAAAACTCTCATTTGCAGGTACCATGATGCATACAACAACAGCAACCGGCCTAAAACTAAGGAAAGACATGATGCATCCACCACAGAGTTTGTTAAGGAGTGGCAACTAAATATCAAAGCTGCAGGAGAAAGGCACAAGAAGAATAAAAGGGGAGGACACACATTTAAAGCCAGAAATATAGCAGAGACCAGAATCTTTGAGGATGCAACAATTCCAAAGTTGATTCCATAATGTTGGCACATCAGGAACCTATCTTAGTAGTAGTGCTCATGGCAAAGGAGCTAGGATACTGGTGACTAGTAGTGCTCACCAATAGCAAGAACATAGAGAATGCGTGCAAGAATAAAGTTAAATCCTAGTGGAGGAACCAAATTCCTTTAGCAGACCTGAACTATCCATGACAAGGCCAAATAACCTACCAAGCCACCTGTGCATTTTGGCGGGGTTAACGCAACTATATTGTAACATCGCTGTTTGTTGCTTGCTATGTGTTTTGATCTCCTAAGCAATAGTGCTTAACTAGTGCTTTGAGCTGTTTTCTTAACATACCTATCAAAACAGAAAAGTATGATACCTTGGACTCTTAATTTGGATTATCTATATTTGATTATGAATTTGGATTGTGAATGTTACAGGGGAAAATCTATATTCATAATGTTAAGACAGGAGGGAATAGAAGGTTTTATGAACATGGTGGAACAAAAGATGATTGTTGCTTGCTATGTGTTTTTATCCCATAAGCAATAGTGCTCTGAACTAGTGCTTTGAGCTGTTTTCTTAATATACCTATCAAAACAAGGGAGTATGATACCTTGGACTGTTAATTTGGATTATCTATATTTGAGTATGAATTTGGATTGTGAATTGTACAGGGAAAAAATGTGTATTTATAATGTTAGGAAAGAAGGGAATAGAAGGCTTTATGAAAATGATGGTACAAAAGATGATTGTGGCTTCAGCATCAGTGCCCCCCCCCCCCCCCCCCCCCAAAAAAAACAAAAAAAAAAAAAAATGATTAAAGTTGGTATTGAACATTGTGCAGCTGGCTAGCCAAAGATCATTGATTCTGCATTAAATAGACCCTTACATCAGAATTGGGGTTTTAATTTAGCTTTTATGGATCAAGTTCCATACTTCTATTTCTTAGCAAGTATGGTAGTTTGAAGTTGATGTCTTCGATTTACCTAGTTCTTTCTTTATTGCATCCACCGGTGAGAAAATATTAACTTATTCACAAGATATTAAGAGAGGGAAAGAAAAACAATAAAATGAAATGGAGTCAACAAAACAATACATCTAAGCCTAAGTACTTTATTGGGACTGAAAACATAATGCAAAACATGCTAAGGAAGGAAAGATAACATAATAGTTCCAAAAGAGGAGTATAAACAGGTCATTTTCAATTCTTATTCTTTAACCACCCAAAGCAAGCAATATCGGCAGGTAAGCTGTTTTTTCAAGGAACATGGCTTTATGAGAATGTTTTTAATAAGAAGATATACAAGAGAATTATTTAGCATAAACATTTACTAGTTGACAGAATGAGAAACTTTAAAATAATAACATAAGGAGAGCATGAAAGAACATGTAGTATGAATGTGAAAACATATAATTAAACAAGGTCACCACTCACCACAAAATTGCCAACAAAGAAAATTTGAGCACATCTCTCTATACTTTGTAAGTTATTAGTGGCAGGAAATATGAACTTTGCTAGATAAATAAGATTTCTCAAATTTGACAGCCAACAGTGACCATGTTTTTAATATAAGTAATTAATGATTATATTAAAGAAAATCTGAAATGAGTATAAACAATTTTTTGTATAGACGCTGCATACTCAAACATCACCTCAATATAACCAAAAGCGACCATTACATTAATAAGCTATTTATCTTAAAGATAAAGCAACTTAATTAAGGTAATCAATCAATAATAATAAATTTTATAGAACAATGCGATATCAAACAGTATATACCCCTATCTAATGTATTATCAATGCCAAGTATATATAAAGAACAAAATTAAAAAACAATATTCCATAATAAAAAAATAAATAAATAAAAATCATGAAATGAAATGCATCTTACCTATTTTTGTTAGTATGTAATCACACCATTGGCAGCTTTGTCGAGCAAAATGAGACTCTCAACGAAAGCATCAACAAAATTATACTTATATCCAATAATCCCAAGATCCTTAGTCTCTTTGGTCTCAAGATCCTGTGACACGAGGTGTCCTCCACCCATTTCAAACACAATCTTGCCACTCCTTGTGAAACCTACTGCCCTCCGTATATAGTCTCTTGAAAGGAAGCCACCTTGACTAGTCATAGTTAAACTTAAAGCTTTGGTCCACGAGGAAACAATACCATACTGTTTCATCACCCATATATCGAGACAGTGACTATTATAGTCCAGGTGAAAGAAGGCAATGGAGTTCCCATATGTGGAAATAGGAGAGCAAAGCCGCATTCTTTCACGGGTATAAGCTGGAAGTTCTGGCAGCAGCATTTTGCGGAAGACCTCATCCCCCAAATCAAACACCAAAACAAAATGATGAAATGAGTCATCATCAGCCCTGGTGAAAACACGCCAATGCAGAGCCCCATTGACAAATGCCTGTGGTGCACGACCATCAATAACACATCTGGGAACCAGACTAGCCTTAACCATTCTCCATTTACCAGTGGAGAGTGAATAAACCTCAACCTTGGGTCGATCCTTTCGAAGGTCAAGTGTATCCACTAAGGTGACAACCCTGACCACTTTATAGTCATTAGTTTTGGGATCAAATCCAAAACCAAGAGAAGCGTCGAACCCACCATGTGTGGAAAAGGTGACATTAGGATCAGGAAGTCGGAGAATCTTCCTAACACAAGGGTTCCACAGATAAAATATGTCAGTGTATGTGAATAAATCATCAGAAAGGCAGAGCAGACCGTCACAAGTACCGACCACACGGAATACTGGGCAATGGGACTCAAGGTCTGGACCGTGGAAAGGGAAATCTAACCTTGTGTGTTGTTGTTGTTCAGTGAAATCATCATCATCATCGTGCAATGTATACACTTCTCTGTCACCTGTGGGTATGGTACCAAACATTTCAAATGGTTGTGTGGGAAGCCTGAAGAGGAGGAGGTTTTTGTGGGAGTGGCGGAGATGGGTTGAAATGAAAGTTGGGTTTTTGATTAGGGATTTCCATGTTTTTGAGATAGAGGTACAGACAATGATGGATTTGATAGGTAGGCAGTGGAAAATATGGGTAAGAATCTCATCAGGTAAAAATCCCCATCTCTTCTCATTATCTGACATTGCTGCTTAGCTTAGCTTAGCTTTGTCGAAGAGAGATGAAGAAGGTTAGGGTTTAGGGATGAAGGTTGTGGACTGAGTGGAATGTAGCTGCAGAGACCCGTGTTTTATAGGATCAGATCAGACAACGTTTGGATCTATTTATATATTGGAGGAAAACAACGGTTGGACTTGGATATATTTTATTATGGGTTTTTTGGTTCCACAAAAAATGGGTTTACCAAAGCTTTTTTTTTTTTTTTTTTGGTAAATTACCAAAGCATATTTGCTTCCATTTAATTTAACAACGAAATAGTTAAAGGATCAGACATTTCCTATTCTTTATGTGTCATTGTCATTAATAATCTGTTTTAGACTTTAAAAGGTCTCTTATTCCTATAAAAGATCCTCCCTTTGTTTTTTCTCAACAAAAAACAAAAATATCATATTGCCCTACAAAAGTACCCCAACTACAATAGCTATAGCTCAATTCAACATTTTCTAGTGAGTAGTGTCTCTATGGTCACACCCAGAGAAGTGAGTCACAATGATCACCTATTGCCCTATAGGTAATGATTAAAAAGTATTAAAAATGAAATCCTCTCTTGTATAGTTTTAAAATATATATGCATAGAGGGAAACACCATTTTGGTAGCAATCCAATCCATCCAAATTATTTTTAATTTGTAGTCACTTTGGTCCTTACCATCAAATCACAATTTTTCTTGCACTTTCTTGGCAACCAAACACAAAACCACAAATCAAATTTACCAATTTTCAAAAAAAAAAAAAAAAAAATTTGTGGTTAAAGACCAATTTTCAATTATAGTAGACACTAGTATCACCTCAGTAACTCAAACAAATCCAAAGTTGGATCCAAAATGACTGCAAATTGAAAATAGAGTGACCAAATTAACAACTACTAAAATGTAGGGACTAAATTGACATTAACAATATACGGCCCCAAAATGATGTTTTGTGCTCGCCTGGGGATGATAACTTGGATTGAGGTTGCCAACTTTATTGCTAGATATATGAAAGTGAACCTCGGGCTAATGTATGAAATTACTTAATCAACCATTTTAATTGATAGTTCATCTATGTTTTAATGGCTGAATATGCAAGTTGAAAAAGTTTAATTAGTGTTATACAATTATTTGGAGTGTTCATGCCTTCACGGAACCTTTTTTTTTAGAGGAAACGATAGTAGACTTTATTCAATAAAATCTTGTTGTACAATGAGGAAGAGGAAAGATAAGTATTCTTCTAACCAAACAATAGCCTCCTCTTCCTCTTTTACAGCACTAGCCAATGCTAAGGCAGTGTGATTACATCGTAGAGGTATACTATTACCATCAATAGAAATAAAAGAAAAGCTATCTCTAATTAAACTAATGTCCTCAATAATCCAGGCAGCTTCTAAACAGCAGGCTCTGTCCGAATTCAAGAGGTCCACAAGCTCAACAAAGTTACATTCCACCATCACTTTTAAGAAGCTGGAATTTTGACAAAACAAAAGTGCCAATCTCATCACCGAAGCTGCTGTGCAGATGGGATTTAAATTTTTCTGCAGACGGTGACATGATGCCACTAAAACTTCACCTTTATCGTTCCTCGTGAGAAAACCAAACCCCCCAGAGTTGCTCTTCCTAGATTGAGAAATTGCCAGGTTGAGTTTATGGATTGAATCAGAAGCTGGGGGCTGCCACTTTGCTGTCTGAAGCTCAGCAACCCGAGCCTGCCTGTGCTGCACTTCCACAAACTCTAATCGATAAGTATCAGCTCGAGCCTACAAATCCTTGGATGAAGGAATTTTGTTCTCAAAAATCAGCTTGTTCCTGCCTTCACGGAACTTTAATATGACATCTACGCATTAAAGTTCTGTGACATACACAATAAAATTTGTATTATCTATAAATAATAAATTGTGGTGGGATAAATTTAAATTGCAGCGTATGTCTATTTTTATTTTTATTTTGCTAATGGGGATAGTAGTGAACACCATTGGTCATGATTGCTCATCAATTCCATTAGGTTTTCTTTCTTAAACTTGTAATCATTCCATGATATCAAAAGTGAAACTCACATGTTATTTACAACAGACGTCATGACAATAAAAATAAGATTAGACATATGTAATATGCAACTATCTTTCTTTCCTTCTTTTTTCCCACCTTTAACTTTCTATCATCATAGATGTATTCTATAGTTACCTATAAACCCATTAAACAAGCATAATTGCTATCTAATTGAATGACTAAGGAGAAATTTAACACAAATGGGTAGAATATCCTTTGTCCCCAAAATACACAGTGAGCATCTTCATTACAATGCAAGTATTGTAGACAAAAGGTGCTTAATAATTTATGTAAACACACTGAAACCATATTGCAAATTGTCCAGAAATACGAACATAACAATGATGTAGCCATAAAAGGAGTTTAACATAAACAACTACAATCCATCTTGACATAATAAACTAATTCCTTACTAAGAAATTAAACACTATCAAAAAGCTTTGCTGAATCTTTTCTTTTGCTAAGTTAAAGTCTGTTACTTATTCACAACTCATCATTGACCATGATTACACAAAGTCCTGCAAGAAATTAAGAACTATAAGTGCATTATTGAATAATCACTAAAAGTAGATAAAATAACACTAATTAGTGTAGTAACCATACAGGAAAAACCTACATCTTTTTTTTGTGTTTGTGGATAATTTAGAAAAAACCTACACCAATAATTGCAGTTTATTGGAATTTACATATTAAGAAGCACTCCAAGCCTTTACCACATGAACATGCACACTAATCGGGATGGGGGACCAAGGTAAATGATCTAAAGTATAATCCAATGCCAGCAATTAAATAATAAGAAGATGTTCTACTACTTAGCAAAGGGAAATTGATTCTTAAAGAAAAATAGAGAAAAAAAAAGGCAAATTGTAAAGAGACTACACAGTGTTCCAAAAGAAAATATGAAAGTAGAGATATCAAACAATTCATGGTAAGACAAAGAACACAAATACAATATGACATCAACTACATTTTACAACCAAAACAAATATTTGAAAGTAAAGCCAAAGCCCACCAAACAAACCACAAAAAACTACTATGAGTAAAAGTTCGTATCATCCATCAACATTCTCTAAAGGCTAAGATACCAAGACCAAGAGACGCGTCGAACCCACCATGTGTATCGAAGGTGATATTAGGATAAGGAAGTTGGAGAATCTTTCTAACACAAGGGTTCCACAGATAAAATATGTCAGTGTATGTGAATAATCATCAGAAAGGCAGAGTAGACCGTCACAAGTACCGACCACACGGAATACTGGGCAATAAGACTTAAGGTCTGGACCGTGGAAAGGGAAATCTAACCTTGTGTGTTGTTCTTCAGTGAAATCATCATCATCATCATCATCATCATCATCATGCAATTAATACACTTATCTATCACCTGTGGTTATGGTACTAAACATTTCAAATGGTTGTGTGGGAAGCCTGAAGAGGAGGAGGTTTTTGTGGGAATGGCGGAGATGGGTTGAAATGAAAGTTGGGTTTTTGATTAGGGATTTCCATGTTTTTGAGACAGAGGTACAGACAACGATGGATTTGATAGGTAGGCAATGGAAAGGGTAAGAATCTCATCAGGTAAAAATCCCCATCTCTTCTCATTGTCTGACATTGCTGCTTCGCTTAGCTTAGCTTTCAAAGAGAGATGAAGAAGGTTAAGGTTTAGAAATGAAGGTTGTGGACTGAGTGTAGTGAAGCTGTAGAGGGTGGCCAGGAAATCAAACAAAACACACAGATTTGCACTTAGCATATACCAATTCATATAGTGACATTTACATCTCTTAAGGACCTAACCCATCCTAACTAGTCAAATTTCACCCTGGCTTATAAACCTTGTCCAACTAATTTTCTTGAGCCATGGCCCATGGGGGCAATAAATTGTATGATCCTATTCCACTGTCAATTACTAAAAGCATGCAAATCTTGAATCTTGAGTCTAGTTGGAAATAACCTCAGTAGCACAGTGGAATTGGACTTGCTTTTAAAGCTTAGAAATTTTAGTTACCTCAACCTTTCAAAAGTCCAAAACTAAAGCTTTTAATATTGGCTACATGTAAGTATGTAACTTAACCGAGTTCCCAATTTTACTATGTTATCAGAATAAATTGGGGTTTTGAATCTTTGCTACAACAAAAATTCATGGTCAAATACCAAAATGGATATTCAACATGGAGAAATTGAGTCTGTTGTCTTTGCATCTAAAGTTCAACAACCTTCCAGGTTTTGAGTATTTCAAACGTACACTCTGCTTTTTCTTCCATGGGATAGTTTTACTTATTCTGGACCTTAATTCCAACAAGTTGCAAGGATCACTGTCAACATGATTTTGCCAACAACACAATGTCTGGTGCATAAGAATAAAACATAAGCATTTGTCCTCACCTTTTTCGTTTCTTTTTTTTTTAACCCAAAAAAAAAAATTGGTTAAAGGGAACTTTAGCAAGAAAGTCTTGAAACATTTATCTTTGTTTCTTCCATGTTTCTAATGGAATTATAACTTCAGTTACCAAACTCTTGATAATCTTAATCTAAAAGTAGGTACTCCAAAAATATCATAGTATGAACTATGACTATGATCTCCAAACACATCTTAGTTTACTTTTAGTATTAGTCCATTACTGAATTTTCAAGAAATCTAGAATACTAAATTTATTAAGAAAATTTTAAAGTGATTCGTTATTTATTATATTATTTTGATAAGAATATATTTTAATGTATTGCTTTAATAAAAATTAGGTCTTAAACAATGTTATCTTTGCTATATAACTTAAAATAATTTACATTCTTTTATTGTTATTAATAAATTTATTATATAATTCTAATAAATTATTGAAATATTTTCTTAATTTACGTATAATTATATATTTTTACATTTATTGCACTAGGTTAAAACTAAATTTTAATTTAGTTTAACAAGCATGGTGGAATATCAAAAATTTTATTATTAAGAAATATTGCACATTTTTAATGCAATAAATAAAATAAAGATATATAAATATGAATGATATTATTGAACAAATTATAATAATTTTAAAATAAAAATAAAATTAAGTTGCAATTAATCCAAACCTTTTACCTTGTTTTGAGTTCAAATTGCAACATACTTTCAAGGTAGCCAATCAATCCATTCATCCCATTATTTTTGGGATTTTCCAACCCTTAAAAAGAACCATTGCAGGACATTGTAAATGATTGTGAGGAAAATTTAAATAGAATGTGTACTTTTTTTTCAAAGTAGAATATCATAAATTTTGTCATAATATTTTGAAACTGGTATACACATTCTCCTACTATAGGAGGCGGAATTTAAATCTTCTAGAGTTCCTAGGGTACTCTACTACATAAAATTCTTTTAATCTTAACCTCTCATTTAAAAACCAATTGTTTAGATGTCACCATGTCATTAATTCTGGAACAAAACCTTGAAAGTAGATGCTACTCAACTATTAAAATGGACATGTCACATTTTGAATTTATTTTTAGTTTTAAAAACTCAAATATGAACCCAATCTTGTTGTCATGCCAACACCAACAACAACAAACTTGTCTCCGACGAGATCTCTATGCCAAATTGAATAGAGAACTTGGCAGTCGGTAGGGAGGTATTTTGTTGGAGTGGGGCGAGTGGAGGAGCTGTATGGGTTGGGTCGCCAAGAGCTTGAGTGGCAAGGTGAAAAGGTTGCATTTTCAGATTTGGGTACATAAACTAACTTAGAAAAAAATTGGTACAAAAATCGTCCCATGCCATTAAGCATAAAGAGCGAGTATATTAGTAGTTGAAAAATGCGACAACCAGAGAAACATATTTTGCACAGACGTATGTTAATAATGGTTCTACAAATCAATTGTGTTTTTGAAAATTGCCGCCAAGTTCTCTATTCATTTCAGCACTGAGATGAGATCTCGCCGGAGACCAGTTTTGGTGCAGTTGGGTGTTGACACGGCAGTGAGATTGGGGTTTAGATTTGAGTTTTTAAATTTTTTAAAACTAAAAATTAATTCAAAATGTGACATGTCCATTTTAATAGCTGATGTGGCATCTATTTTTAAGGTTTTATTCAAGAATTAATGACATGGTGTAATCTGAACCATTGGTTTTTTAAATGAGAGGTTAAGATTAAAAAGACTCTATACAATAGAGTACTCTAGGAACTCTAGAAGATCTGAATCCAAAGTTACATTTACAAACAATGTGCATTGATCCATCACTTGTTTCCAATTTATAGGCTGCTACTACATTTCTCATTTCTAGATATTGCGAAGTATGTTTCCACTTTTTTTTTTTCATTCTTGTTGATGGTGCAAGTTGTGAGAGCCCTCTTTCAACAAAATCATCCACTAGCTATAAAAACTAAAATCATCAAATTTGGCGAATACTAATTGTGGAAGCAAGAAATTAACTCAAGCTTAATTACTTGCTTATAATCACAATTAATTTCTATTATGGGTTCAATACAATCCGCAATGGAAAATTTGAATAAGAACTAAGTAATTCATTGCTTTCAAAATAGTGTCAAGGACTTTATTCATATAATTTTACTGTTACACTCCTCACTGTGTGTTTCACTCCTCTTTTTCTTTTCTTCTTGCTCTTGGAAAATCTTTCAAAAAATTGCTCTCTTATTTGTCTATCTCTTTCCTTTTATACTCTCCCTTCTTCTCCTTTTTTTTTTTTTTATCCTTAACCTTTACTTGGTCCGCTTCATTTTCTTCTCCATCCTGATGTAGTTGGATAGCCTTCTATCCCATCGAGCTCTTCTTTTCTCAAGGTTATGATAAACAAAGAGTTTTGGGGTTTCTTGTCTTATACTAATCAATTATTTGTTTCATTAAATATAACTGCGTCAGGTGGGTTGTTGTGGATTTATCAAGAAGATTTGGAAAGCGTACTCAAATATTCACGCATATCTTGGAAATAATTTTGGTAGCTCAGAATCATGGACTGGCGTGGGCAGTATAGTCAATAGGTTTTCACCTCAGATGACTTTAGTGGTTTATTCATGTTTGGATCCAAAGTGATGTGTCCTGTTAGGTTGAGTTTCGAGGTTAGAGACCTTGGGGAGGTCTCCAATGATTTCCTGTTCACCTTTAGTCCTTACTTCAGGATATGTTCCCTTGTTAGAAGGCTTCATATCTCGGAATGACTCATTCTGGGCCTGTTCTAATCTGAGGTCCAATGCTTATTTAGGTTTTATGTGCCATCTCCCTACACTAATACTGCATGAAACTAATAAAACAATTAAAGAAGTGAAAAGAAAAGGGATTAAAAAAAAAACCCAACCAAAACTCATACGATTTTGGAGCCAACTATGGGAAACTAATCTGCCTTTTAGTGGAAGCATCATTTTTTTTTTTCATGCGTGGTTACACCATTTTTTTTTTTTTTTTGCTGCGTGCTTTTTTTTTTTTTTTTAATGAATAGTGAGTAGAGAAATACGTTGTTGTAATTCTTTCTATATATACTAGTCTCATCATACGCGTTTTGCTCGTAGAATGAGTCTTTTTTTTTTTTTTTTTAAGGTTTAGCCTCATAAATTTACATTCATAACTAAATTTTCTACAAAGGTCATAGAGTTATCTCTATTCACAATATATGTAGTTGATAAAAATAAAATAGAAATTTTTTTCAGAAGCTTATCAATTTTGACAGAAAACTCTTGATCATTAAGAAGAGGTAAGTATATGAAACAAAGAATGTGGAAGAAAATAGTGTCCGTTATAAATAGGATGAAAGAACAAAAAGAAACTAAAGGAATATTGTAGATATGCAGTTTGAGTTACCACACGTTAGAAAGGTGAAAAGAGGAACAAATGGAAGATGATTTTATTTTTAAGGAAGTTGCAATTTATTTTTGAATGAGTTTTTATTTTTTATTTTTTGATGGTGTAACATGGGTATTTTTTTTTTTTAATAGAACTTGAAAAAATAGGAAATGTGGTGTAGTTTTTTATTTTATTTTTTATATTAATTTTTGGATAGAATTTGGGAATTGGGGTATGTAAGGACTCAAATTGTATTGGACCTAAACAATAAAATTTGTAGAGTGTGGGTAGAAAGGCTAAGCACCAGCAGGGCCTGCAGTGATCGATGTGAAATTCGTAGGAATAATCATAAAGGAATTTGACTAAGTATTTGTAAAGATCATAACAATGCTTTTGGCTAAGTGTTTGTGAAGAAAGTTCGTCATCGGCCCAGTCCGAGGATCTCTTTCCTTAGAAATGACAAATACACAAGGGTTGTCCTCAGATACCCTGGAGATCCCTTTTTTATTTCTCTTCCTGGTCCTCTCCCCCCCCCCCCCCTTTTTGGCGTTGGGGGTTCTATCTATTATATAGTTTTGTTTAGTTGATCTCTGCCGTCCACTTGTCAGTCATCTGAACTTATGTCTAAGGGCTCGTCCCATTAGTCACTTCTGCAAACTTTCTGTTAGTTGGAGTAACCAAGATTGCACTATTCACTGGTCAATTCACCATTAATGTGGCCAAAGGGTTGGTGGCATGCATTTAATGAGCGAGTGACAGCTTCCGTCCTTCAACGTCACCACGCCGAGGACGTGGACATCCTCGGCGAGGTCCTTTGACGACCTGGGCCTCATCCGCTTATCCTCGAATTATGCCTCTCCTCCGCATAGACCTTAGGCCCAATGTGGAGTGGGCCGGGGTTGCTAAATATTTGGGGCCCCACAGGATATATATATATATATATATATTTTTTTTTTTTAATGGAAAACGTGCTGTGGACCTGTGATTGTTTTATTTTGATAGAAGGTGAGGAATTTTTTTTTTGGTGATATATATATTTATTTATATAAGATTTTTGTGACAAATCTTGGGCAGGAACTTTGTATTTATCTACTATCTAGTGGAGAGTTTTTACCGGTTTTCACTTTTTTGTTTTAAATTTTTGTTGATTTACGGTTTTAAGATGGTTATGAAACCTGGACTGTTCAAAGAACCGTACAAGAAAGGTTCAAGTTTTTAAAAGTCAGACCAAGATTGAACTATAATGATATCATAATTAATTTAAAATATAAACAAATACATTAAATTAGTAAAAAAGTGAAAATTTGACTAAAATAGTTAAAATAAATATAGAAATGTATTTTGCAAATAAACATTTTTCCACCTAAGATTTATGGTGAATTTATCATAAAAGAAACGTTACTTTAAATACTAATGTAGGGACTCAAATTGTAATGGACCCTAAACAATAAAATTTGTAGAGTGTGGGTAAAAGGGCTAAGCACCGGCAAAGTAAACAATGGTTGATGTGAAATTCATAGGAATAATACCAAGGAAATTAGACTAAGTGGTTGTGAGGATAATTACCATGACTTTGGCTAAGTATTTGTGAGAATCTTTGTAATGATTTTGGTTAAGTATTTGTGAAGCATGCTCGTCCTCGGCTCAGTCCGAGGACCTTTTTCCTTAGAACTGACAAATATCAGGGTTGTATTCAGGCATCCTGATAACCCCTTTTCCCATCCCCCTTTTCTGTTTTTCGGGGGGCCCCCTTTATGCTAGGGATTCTTTCTACTATATAGTCTTATTTAGTTGATCATTGTCGTCCATTTGTCGATCATCTGAACTCTGTGTCTGAGAGCTTTTCCTCTCAGCCGCCTTTGCAGGCTTTCTGTTAGTTGAAGTGATCAAGGCATCTGGGTTTGCTGGTCACTTCACCATTAAAGTGGCCAGAGTGTTGGTGGCGTACGTTTAATGGGTGAGTGACAGCTTCCCACCATAAATGTCGGTTTGCCGAAGACGTGAGTATCCTCGGCGAGGTCCCCTAATGATTTGGGCTTCGTACGCTTATCCTCAGGCTCTGCTTATCCTCGGCGCGGACTTTGGGCCCGATATGGAATGGGCTGGGGTTGTTAAATATTTGAGGCCCCACAATAGCCCCTCAAAATTCTGCTGTCCGACCTCCCGGGCGGGGAGGAGGATTTTGACATTCTCGGGTTTACCATCTTGGCCTGTCGAGCCTTGCCTTTTCTGTTTAGTGTACCCATCCTTTCAACTGCCCCTGCAACTTTCTTTAGCACAAAGGGCTCGCCCGAGGAGTTTTTCCTTACTTCTGTAAGTTTTCTTTTCTTCTTAATCTATAATTTACAGCCCGAGTTCTTTGCTAGCTCTTCCAGGAGAGGTAGGTTTAAGTTTGTTATGCTTTTAGCGCTCGTCTTTGCTTGGTTTTCGTCCCTAGCAGGATTCATCGTTTAGCGCCCAAGGGATCGGCTTCGCCGTAGGTTTGGACTTATGGTTAGTATAAAAGCCTATTTCTGCCTAGTGCTTATATCGCCATATAGTGACTAGTTTCCCCATAGGTTTGAGTCCAAAGACCATGCAAGACCTTGGTTTTTCCTAGCACTTAGTGTTTCATGCGGAAATAGTTTTTTTGTTGGCCTGAGTCCTTGGACCATGCAATGTTTACGTTTTGTCTAACATTTAGTTTTCTCATCTGAAGTATCTGGTTTCCCCAGAGGCTTGAGTCCGAGGACCATGCAATACCTTGGTTCTGTCCAGTACCTAGTTTTCTCATTTTAAGTGGTTAGTTTCCCCAGAGGCTGGTGTCCGAGGACTATACAATGCCTAGGTTCTGTCTAACACTTAGTTTTCTCATCTGAAGTATCTAGTTTCCCTAGAGGCTTGAGTCCGAGGACCATGCAATGCCTTGATTCTGTCCAGTACTTAGTTTTCTCATTTTAAGTGGTTAGTTTCCCCAGAAGCTGGTGTCCGAGGACCATACAATGCCTAGGTTCTATCTAACACTTAGTTTTCTCATTTGAAGTATCTGGTTTCCCCAAAGGCTTGAGTCCGAGGACCATGTAATGCCTTGGTTCTGTCCAGTACCTAATTTTCTCATTTTAAGTGGTTAGTTTCCCCAGAGGCTGGTGTCCGAGGACCATACAATGCCTAGGTTCTGTCTAACATTTAGTTTTCTCATCTGAAGTATCTGGTTTCCCAAGAGGCTGGTGTCCGAGGACCATGCAATGCCTTGGTTCTGTCCAGTACCTAGTTTTCTCATTTTAAGTGGTTAGTTTCCCCAGAGGCTGGTGTCCAAGGACCATACAATACCTAAGTTCTGTTTAACACTTAGTTTTCTCATCTGAAGTATTTGGTTTCCCCAGAGGCTTGAGTCCGAGGACCATGCAATGCCTTAGTTCTGTCCAGTACCTAATTTTCTCATTTTAAGTGGTTGTGCCGAGGAGAAGACCTTGCTCTGTTCTGCCACTTCGTTTGGCGCGACTCTTCTGATTATGAGGCGTCTCTTGGGTAGTTAGAGTAACGCGTTTTGACGCTTCGGTGCCTCCTCGTTAATGAAGCGCCTCCTTATTAATGTCATTTGTGGATTCACGAGGATCTAGCGGCTGATAAGCTCCTTAAAAACTGGGCGGAGTTATTGCCTCCGGTAATCTCTCCCCAAGATCTAATGCGGATTGGCTTTCACCAATTTTTCGCCTTCTATATAAGGCGCTTCTGGGACAACCTTTTTCTTCAAACTCCACAAATATTCGAAGTTAAAACTCACAAACACATCGTTCAGGGGTTCCGCAAAAATAGCGATTTGAGCCCCACACAATGAATTGGCCCTTCGAAGGGGCGGTTACAAGGAAACCAAGCCCCTTTCAGAAGTAGAGGATAACACCCCGACCCTGGACGTCACGTTGGGGTTGGGGCTTGAAGAAACCGAAGATCCTTCTTCTTTTCAACCTAATTAGAGGTGGAACCCTCCTTGCTGTTCGGAGGGGGATCTAGAAAGAACGTAACCTCCCTCCCTCGGATTTGAATCTGTCGGCCCTCCAAGCTGATAGTGATGGGCTTGGGAGGGAAACCAGGCGGAACCCAAAGGTGGAACCGTCCGGTGCCGCGGCCTCTTCCGCCTTCAATGTTGCCTTCCTTCCTCCATTTCCTCTTCTTTTGCTTCTCAACTAGCCCTCCTTTCCTTCTTTTGCTCCTCAACCAGCCTTCCTATCCTTCTTTTGCTCCTCAACCAGCCTTGTTAGGCGTCTATCTTTGTAGTTAGCTTTAGAACAAGCCCCATGGGCATCACTTGTAAGAGATGTAACTTTTTCTTCATATATTAATAAAGAAGTAGACCTGTTTTATCTCTTTTATTTTTCGCATATTCTTGTTTCTTGTGATTGTTGCATTCTGAATGAATGTTGTTGCTGTACACTGTATTGATTTGGTGTGTTTTTTTTTTTTTTTTTTTCAAAAGTGTTGCTCTTGATTTCTTCACACCGACTGTCGCACTTGCTAGTGCACAAGTCCTCCTCACAGACGGCGCCAATTGTAGGGACTCAAATTGTAATGGACCCTAAACAATAAAATTTGTAGAGTGTGGGTAAAAGGGCTAAGCACCGGCAAAGTAAACAATGGTTGATGTGAAATTCATAGGAATAATACCAAGGAAATTAGACTAAGTGGTTGTGAGGATAATTACCATGACTTTGGCTAAGTATTTGTGAGGATCTTTGTAATGATTTTGGTTAAGTATTTGTGAAGCATGCTCGTCCTCGGCTCAGTCCGAGGACCTTTATCCTTAGAACTGACAAATATCAGGGTTGTATTCGGGCATCCTGATAACCCCTTTTACCATCCCCCTTTTTTGTTTTTCGGGGGGCCCCCTTTATGCTAGGGATTCTTTCTACTATATAGTCTTATTTAGTTGATCATTGCCGTCCATTTGTCGATCATTTGAACTCTGTGTTTGAGAGCTTATCCTCTCAGCCGCCTTTGCAGGCTTTCTGTTAGTTGAAGTGACCAAGGCATCTGGGTTTACTGGTCACTTCACCATTAAAGCGGCCAGAGTGTTGGTGGCGTACATTTAATGGGTGAGTGACAGCTTCCCACCATAAATGTCGGTTTGCCGAGGACGTGAGTATCCTCGGCGAGGTCCCCTGATGATTTGGGCTTTGTACGCTTATCCTCAGACTCTGCTTATCCTCGGCACGGACTTTGGGCCCGATATGGAATGGGCCGGGGTTGTTAAATATTTAAGGCCCCACAACTAACTCATACAAGAATTTATTGAAAAAACTAGACTCATTACAAGCGCTTTGCGTGTGCAATAAGCCTCTTTTTTATTTTAGGTTTAGTAAACTAATATTTAAAAGTGAGATAGAGATAGTGTCTTAATTTTTAAGATTTTGATAAAAGTTTGAAACTCTAAAACTTAGGAACTTTTTGAAAATAATAAATTACTCTTTTAACCAGTTTGTGTTTTTAAATTAAAAAATTTTCAACTAAAAGATAGAGATATTTTAGAAAGTTTAAGAATTTGTGTAAGGGTATTTTAGTATGCAAATTGATAAAACCTAAATATGGAATCTTATTTTTTAGATATAAAATATAAATTCTACTTTAGCCTAATTTAAGTATATATATGTGTAAAACTCCCTCTGGAGATTTGAATCCTGACCTTTGTTCGAACTTGTGGAGTAACCATTGCACCAAAAGTACGTGGTGAAATCCTGTTATTAATAACATATGGATACTATGAAAATATTGTGTAAAGACATCATTAACCCAATATAAATTTAAAACCTTTTTTTTATGCCCTCCTTGCCAACATTATGTCTAGTCTCATCAAGACATCAACTTCACCCAGTAAGTTTATTGTTTTTAATTTTTATCTATTTACAGTTTTAATGTCATTTTTAATATATGATACATATAAGATATAGTATTTATACGAACAGGTATAACTTGGCATCTTTCATAAAAAGCATGTTTCAAAAATTCGGTAGAAATATACAGAAACGAAAAAAGAACAATACGTGTATAGTACGAGTATAATATGGAAAAATTTTTCATATAATTTCTTTGAGATAACTATTGTAGGGTTAAGGGCGCAAATCATATATTGGGCCTTGGGCCTTGGCCGAGAGCATGAGTAGTCCGAGGATGAACGAACAGAAATGAGTGGTTCAGACTTAGGACTTAATGAGCAAGATGCAAATGGGAAGGTGATCCGAGGAGGAATATCTCCTTGGATAAGCTAAACACAGATCATATATAGATCCTATAGATCAAAGTGACATTCCAAGAAACTCTAGTGATAGGGACGTGTCTCACGAACATACGAAAAGGAAGGGAACCCAAAATATGAAAGGGAAAGCTACTACCACCGCATTGAATGCACTGCAGCTGCTTTTCTGGCCGCATTTATGTGGAGAAGACCCCTGAACAGTGTTGTCCTGGTTACCACAACTCACAGAAAACCAAAAAGGGTGTTTGATTGGACAGACACTTAAGTAAGGGCTCAAATGATCAACAAGTGTAGGATCAAGATGGACCAAGGGGATCTATATAATGTAAGAGACCCTTCATGAGGGGGGGATCAAAAATTAGGAAAGAAACACTGTAGCAATCTAGAACCAGACATGTAATCAAACTTCGAAATCAATACACAAGAATCAGTCTCCTCGGACTTCGTTGAGGACGTTTTTCTTTAGTGAAAGTTTGTTATTTTCCTTCTTTTGTCGTCAACATCTGTTTATTTGTTACTTAATTCATTAAAGCCCAGTTTTTCAACCCATTCTCTACAAATTTATTGTTTTGGGCCTAAGTCCATATACTTTTTTGAGCTAGGAGTTCAAATCTAGTCCTTACAACTACAAATATTAAATCATATCTAGGTATTTCTGTCTCACATTAAAAAAAAAAAAATCATGTCTAGGTAGGTATAATTAAGAGAGAGAGAGAGAGAGAGAGAGAGAGAGAGAGAGAGATGCAAATATAATAATAGGTGAAAGAGATTTTTTTATTTTTATTTTTTTTATATATATTTAAAAAAGGTAATAGAGAGTAAAATTTATTACATTGAGAGAAATATAGTATTTACAATGAACAACTTTATTGCTAGGAACTGTGAGACACATAGGCAGAATTTAGAGCATTCACATAATGCTATTTTAACACCCAAAACCCTAAAAAATCCACTACATCAATGGTGCCGAAAGTCAAGTTTTTTTAAGGTGTTAAAATAAATAAAATTGTTTTTTGAATTGCTAAAAGTTCAAGTTATTAGAACCTTGATGTGAATACTCTAAGCATTCACATTAGTTTATGTCCAATGAAAAAAAAAAGTGTAGAACTTACATAGTTTTGCCTAAAAATGATATATATTAGTCTGTGTATAATTGTGTAAATTTACAAATTTGCTATAATAACTGTATAAATTTACACTGATACTATTCATTTTGTATTTAGTTGTTTATTCTTTTTTTTTTTTACATATCTCAAGGATAAAGAAAGAGAGTGCATGGTGGTTGTTATATGTAAAGAAAGAGAAATAATTAATACAATAACCGTATAAATTTACACTGATAGTATTCATTTTGTATTTAGTTGTTTATTCTTTTTTTTTACGTATCTCGAGGATAAAGAAAGAGAGCGAATGGTGGTTGTTATATGTAAAGAAAGAGAAATAATTAAAAAAATGGTAAATTATAATTTACCCATTTGTAATTTGGTCGAAATATATGTTGCCTACCTGTAGTTTGAAATTTGACACTTTACTTACTTGCGGTTAGCTCAGTTAGATTTTTATAACCCACTTCTGTTAAAAACATAGCTAAATATGTAATTTTGCTCTACTTTTATGTCTTTCTCCTCCAAAAACACAAAAAAACATAAAAATACAAGATAAAAAAAGATCCAAAATTATCCATCAGAACACTTGCATCATGAAATTTCAAACTATAGGTCGGTAACTTAAATTTTGGTTAAACTTTAGGTGAGTAAAGTGTCAAATTTTAAACCACATGTAGGCAACTTAAATTTCAGTTAAACCATAAATGAGTAAGTTGTAATTTGCTCATTAAAAAAATTAAGAAAATTTGATATTTTAATGAAATATAATGTAAAATAAATAATATAACATAAAGTGTTTTAAAAAGTAAGTATGTAAAATAGAAAATATAAACTCTTATACTAAAATAAACAATAAATTAGACAAAAAAAAAAAAAACTTGTTTAAGCCAAGCTTTATTTTTATATTTGTACTAATCGCTAACCCATGCAATACATGGGATAGTTAAATTTAAAAGCACATATATTTAAAAAAACAAATTGAGAGTCTTGTATGAAAAAACTATTAATTTAAAGTTAATAGAAAAATTATTTTATAATTTAAAATAGTTTCCCATGGTATTGTATGGGTATCAACCAAGTAGGATGCATATTTTAAATTTTAAAAAAGATCGTAATGGTGGGTAATGACTGCTTTTGTTTTATTCTTTATCCAAAAAAGAAGAAGAATTTGATAGGATATGAACAAATAAATTGTAGTAGAATTTGAATAGTTTCTCATAGGTATTGTATATGTATCAACAAAGTAGGATGCATATTTTAAATAAATAAATAAATAAACAAAACTTTGTCTTCTAACTCTCACATGCACCAACGCTACACCACTACCATATGTATAGAGGTTATTACACACCCTTGTTTAGTTTCTTATCAATGTGAATTGTCACTTTTAATATAAATAATGCACATTCTCACTCTATATTATTCTACTAATCAATCTAAGATTCCAAAATCAAGTAAAAAACATCTAAACCATTCCCATATGGACTATCTTCTACTTTTTTTTTTTTAATTTTTTTTAAATTTTTAAATACCTATGGACTATATCACAACATTAATTAAAATTGATTATTGATGACAAGAAATTTGTGGTTTTGATGGTTAGGAAATTTTTTTTTTTTTATAGAGTGGTTTTTCCAAGATCGTATGAGGGTTCTATATATAACATACATAGTAATACAAATTACACCAACGTTAGAGAAAATTTGATTGATGAAATTGTTAATTATTAAATCAAATTTACGATTAAATCTAATGTTTTAATCATAAAAACAAATTTTTACAATTAAAATTTTCACATTTAGATTTTTCATACTAATAAGCTCACTCACAAGTCACAACAATAACAATATTATAAAGTAGTAATCATAGAGAGTTAGAGTATGAAAGATGGCAACATGTTCTTACCTCTGCATTTACTCCGAGCAACTCCATGGATACAATGTTACAAAGTGGTCTCATGAAGTCTCATACCCTCTTTGCAAAATCTTTAATTTGCTGTGTGTGTTTTCTTTGTGAAAATTTGAGTGAGTACGAAGGGTTTCGACCTTGGCAAGGGTTTATATTTGTTGAAATTTTTGTTCTAGAATTTTAGTTGAAATAGAATTTTCAAGCTCTTGAAACATATATTTAATAGAGTTTTACTTAAACTAAACTATTATAACACTGATAAGATAATTACACGTTGAAGAGAAATAATAAATATACAAGATATAAAACCTAAAATAAAAAGAATCTAAAATAAAAAGAAAAAGAAAATAGTAGTGACGTGGAAAATTGTGGAAGTTTCAGAGGCTTTGATTTTAATAATAAAATATATAAGATATAAAACCTAAAATAAAAAGAACAAAAAATATAGCTTTTAATAAGAAAACAAAAAATCACATGAACCTAAATAAAAAGCATTTGAGGTTTTTTATCTGCCATGTACAATATAAAAAAATAATTAGTAAAAATTTCAACCCAAAAACCAAACCCAAGATTATCAACGTGAGTCTCTTTTTTTTCAACGTAAGTTTTTTTTTTTTTGGAGTCCTATCATAATTTTTGTTTTTATATAGATTATCAATGTATGAGTTTGAGTTTAAGTTGGATTTGTTAGAGAGATAGAGTTTTAATTATTGTTAATTAAGCTTTGACTAAACAGAAATAATTTTATTTAAAAAAAATGATAATAATGAGTTTGAGTTTAAATTAGATTTATTACAGAGATAGATTTTCATTCTTCGTTAAATTTAAACTTAAAAATATAATTTTATTTAAATATTGTGCCCGACTGAAAAATTGTTAGACTTCCAAATGTTTCAGTTCTATATAAATATATAGATTATTTTGTTTAAGCCAAGCTATCTATAAGAGCGCCGCCGCTTGGGAAAGGGAGAGTATCACTGTGAAATTGTGAATCCAAATTCCCATCCGCTCTAACAGAAATGCTACACCAAAGCTTAACCATCAGTGGCACAACCACAAATACAGACACTATCTTCAGCTTTAATCCTTGTTTGGCTCCACGAATAACACCACCGCCGCCGCCGGCCACACTCAGCTTCTTCTTCTCCATGAACCACTCCACCAAACAAAACCCGCTTCTCTCTTCTTCTTCTTCTCTGAAGCACACAACTCCAGTCTTCGCTTCTCAGGCCTCACGCGTCACTCACGAGACCTCACCCAGGTAAGTCAAATAGTAATAGTAGCTTGCAATTCTTATTCAGTTGTTTCTGTGTCCAAAACTCTTGGGAATTTTTTTTTTTTCTTTTAAATTGATTTCTGGTTTTGGATGTGGCGGAAAAATAGAGATGGGTAGTTTTTATTGGGCTATTTTGAAGCTAAAATAAAATTTAGCTAGACAATGGTAGGCAAACATTGACTTAGTAATATATATATATATATATATATATAATGCGTTTATGTACACACAAAGAGACACACTGCCCGATTTTCTTATAATGTGTGTGTTTTATTTATTTTTATTATTATTTTGTGTTTAGACTTTAAGATATGGGTTATGTTACATGTTTTGTTGTTTATAGTATCTGATTTTTAAAATAATAAATCATGAACAATGCAAAATTAAGAATTTTGGCTTCCTGAGATGCTATTGGATTTAAGGTTTGTGAAGTCAGTTGGTGGAAGTTAATGTGGTTTTTGAGTGCTATTTATTCCTAGACGTGCTTTCGTCTTGCGTGGCTAACCATTAGAATAGGCTGGCGATTCGAGATATGCTACTGCAATGGGTCATAAAAGGGGATTCAGCTTGTGTCTTATATGCAGAAGTGGTGGGGAAAGTGAGAACCACTTGATTTTTTGGAAGGAGCTCATGCACTACTGCCTTGTAAAAAATCCTAAGGTTTATTGGGATGGCATTGTTGGTTGGGGTGAGAAGAACCTAAAAGGAAGGAGTATGAAAGCTGTGGTTTGTAAATTAGCTTTTGGGGCCTCTGTTTATCGTATTTGGCACCAAAAGGAATTCTCTTATTCATTGTGGTACACTGTTAGAACAGAGGAGACCATTGTGTGCGATATCAAGTGGGTAGTTCAAGCTAAGGTGGAAGCCAAATGGTGCTACTGCAACTCAATCCTTCTCAGGGCTATGTGTTGTATATGGGTATTTCCTCACTGTAATTATTAAGCCTTCTGAACAGCAGGATGTGACAGTGATTTTGGTTGTTGTTTCAGATAGTTTCTTGCGAGTTGATTTGTGTTAGTTTGGTTTGGTTAGATGTGTGCTTGTTGTACTGTGTTCTTTTGTTAATAAAAGTTTGTCCATCCAAAAAAAAAAGTATCGTTTCTTTCTTACATGATTGCTTGGCCACCGCTTGGACTTACATGAAAGAACTTGTTAATATTACTAATTGGATATTAATTTGGAGTTAAAAATTTATCTAACATGGAACCTTCCACCATAATGCTTGTTCTTGTAGCAAAGATGATGTACCTGTACATGGACTATCTGAGGTGATTGTTGGTGTTTTGGGAGGAGGGCAATTGGGTCGTATGCTATGTCAAGCAGCTTCGCAAATGGCTATTAAAGTAATGGTTTTGGATCCACTTGAGAACTGCCCTGCAAGTGCACTTTCTTATCATCATATGGTCGGAAGCTTTGATGATAGTGCTATGGTTCGCGAATTTGCAAAAAGGTTCTATTTTTATGAGATTGATGACATTTTTTATGTTTTTTGTTTTTTTATAGTCAATAGTTTTTGTAAATATATTCTTTTATCATAATTTGGTAATAATATGTCTATGTTCTTGGTAGATAGATGTGATGTATTGACTGTAGAAATTGAGCATGTTGATGTTGTAACCATGGAGATGCTCGAGCAACAAGGAGTGGATTGCCAACCTAAAGCCTCAACTATCCGAATAATTCAGGTATGCTTTTCTTTAACTTTGCCAATTGGTTATTGACTGCTGTCTTGCAAAATATGATAAAATAAGTTGAATGAAATCATTTCCTTATGCATAAGCTTTTTTCCTTTTGAGGAAATGCATTCTGTTTTATGAAATCACAAAAGTGGATCCTTGAGGATTTTGGTGCTACTTTAGATGCCCACCTTCCCTTAATCTTAGGTTTTCACTCAAGTACTTTTTTGTTATAGGAAGTGTAGAAATGTCAGGGGTTACTTTATTCCCCTATTGTCATCATAACACAAGGACACAAAGGAACTGGCATTTTAGAGCTAATTTTGACTGTTTCTTTGTAGTTAGACTAAGCTTGAAAGTAATCCCTTTTCAACCTATTTCTAAGATTAGTTAGCTATCTGCTAGAATTTCTTTCCTCCCTCTTGTTATACTTAAATGAATAAGTTCATTTGTAATAATAGGGTGACTAAATTTTATCCAACCTGTCAACCTACCACAACTCTCCATCCTTTTCCCGCAGGCTTGAGACTAACTGTGAACAAAATACATGACACTAAGCATAGACAAAGGCGGAGTTATTAAAATGAATAAGTAATTGTACATATTAATTCATATATTTGTTGCAATAAAATATGACTTTTAGTTCCATGATTTATGTTTTGGTTCTTACAGGACAAATATCTTCAAAAGGTTCATTTTTCTCGGCATGCCATTCCACTTCCTGAGTTTATGCAGGTTTACCACTTTTCATTACTATCTAACTGAAGGATTTAGCTAATGTTTTTTACCTTCTATTTTCACTTATCCAATATGAGAGAAATTTTAATTTGTTGATCATGAAACATGGCTACCACAGATAGATGATCTTGAAGGTGCCAAGAGAGCAGGTGAACTATTTGGCTATCCTCTTATGATTAAGAGCAAAAGGTTAGCTTATGATGGGCGTGGAAATGCTGTTGCTCACAGTGAGGAGGAGCTCTCTTCCGCTGTAGTTGGTAACATGTTTAGTTATTAAAGATTTAAGTGCTATTAATTTTGGTATTTCTTATGTTTGGTATTTGAATTGTATATTAACCATGTAACACTCCAATTGTCTTTTTTTTGGATTGGTACGTTACACATGCACCTAATGGTTCTCTGTTCTTTTAATTAATATAAGTGGACACTTACATTTCCATTTAACTTTTAATTGAGAATTTTTGCAGCTCTTGGAGGATTTGATCGTGGTTTATATGTTGAAAAGTGGGCACCCTTTGTAAAGGTTAGTGAGGATATACTATTTAGTTTACTTTTTAGTTTTTCAATCTGCATTTATTCTGGACTCTATGTTTTTCTTTATCCTGCAATATGACATGCATATTTTAATCTTGGACATATGATTAAATTTGCAACACATATTAGTAAGAATTCTTTGAAGTGCCTCTAACTACAATTAAACTTGTTTGGTTCACTTGCATGATATACCAGCATGTATTCATAATTAGATATGATCATCCTATTTATGCTCCTAAATTTTCACCATTATGATTTGAAAACTGTTTCTTTGATATTCATATGATCATTTGTATTATTTAAAGTAAGTATAAAGTTTCTCTACAACCTAAATTGGAAGAACTACCTTCAAACTACTACATGTCAACACCAAAGAGTGACTAGTCTCCTGGTCCAGCTGAAGCTCAACTTCAAAAATAATGTCGTTAACCTAGGTCTGACTGCTCTGTAGAAAGAGAGGAAAAAGTGTTCTAACGTCTGGAGTTAAGAGGGTTATTTATTGAATCTCGGCTTTAGCTGGACTAGGACACTTGTTACTCTCTAATGTTGACACATAGTAGTTTGGATGGAGTTCCTTCAATTTAGGTTGTAGAGAAACTTTGTCCTTAAATTAGTTAACTTCATTTTTTCCTTTTAGGTAATGTAAGGTGTGTTCTCACATCAACCAATTAGTTGCTAGAACTTTAGAAACGAAACATATATAATTGTGAAATTGAAAAAAAGTTTGTTAGCCGGTTCTGTATTGCAAATTGCATAAAAAACACATTTTGTTAATCTTGTTCTTCTAAAAACTGTGTATAATACTGATATATGGCAGCCAAAACTGTTTTCCGAAGAACTGTATTAAAGTAATACTCTTTTACTTTAATGCGTAAATTTTAATTAGTTTGTTTAGCTTACAACTCCTCTCCACTTTGACTTCTAAGCATGCATACATTGATGCATTTTGAAAATATGTAGGTCTAGAAAAATGTCTAAATTATTTACATTCCAATCATATTTTATTGCTGCAGCTTTTGTCATTAGGGTTTTAGGATAGTTTCTTAACTTTGTGGCTGCGTTTAACATGATGAAAATAACTTTTAAATCCAGAAATTTAGACTTCATTTGAATTATGCTTTCATATGATCAATATTGTTTTTTTTTTTTTGGCTGAAGCAATGTGGTATTTCTTAATAGTGTGAAAGATAGAATCTTATGGATTATAGATATTATTTACTTCTTTTTGGGAATAACTTCAGGAGCTGGCTGTCATTGTTGCAAGAGGAAGAGACAATTCTATTTTGTGCTATCCTGTTGTTGAAACCATTCACAAGTAAGATTTAGATTCAGTGTTTACATTGTCTATTTTCCCTTCATGGTTTAATTTTAAATGATGCAGAATTACATGAGAAGCATTCACCTTTAGTATTTAGATGTTAACTTTACATCCCTATACTTCTCATTAAGGATCTTTGATCTCTTGTAGGGAAAACATTTGTCACATAGTCAAGGCACCAGCTAATGTGTCATGGGATATTAGGAAACATGCTACTGATGTTGCCTACAAAGCTGTTAGTTCATTAGAAGGCGCTGGTGTGTTTGCAGTTGAATTGTTTTTGACTGAGGATGGTCAGGTTGTGTTTTTGCTTCTTTCTTTGAGATTGTTAAATGCATATATATGTTTATATATATATATATATATATATATATATCTTTTTATTAATGCCTCTAGATGCTACAATTGCTTCCTTTTTTGTTATCCTCTGTATTTTTTCCTAATTTTGTTTCAGCATTATCTTCTTTTGACTAATGAATTTATGTTCTGTACTCTTAACAGATTCTTCTAAATGAAGTGGCTCCTAGACCCCATAATAGTGGTCATCACACAATTGAGTCTTGCTACACCTCACAATTTGAACAACATTTGCGGGCTGTTGTTGGTCTTCCACTTGGTGAGCCATCAATGAAAACTCCAGCTGCTGTCATGTACAATATACTGGGTGAAGACGAGGTGAATAATTTCTTTTTATTTTTTTGTTTATCTAATATATAAAATGAATATGGCATGAAGCTGAAGTCATTTGTTTCTTTCAGAACCTATTTCTGTAACATACTTTCACTGAAAATATTCTGCTTGAAGTTTGTTGAAGTTGCAACTAGAATTAGGTATAAGTCTGTGCTTGAGCTTGATGACTTTGTATACCATTGTGAATAGCGAAATTTTAAGAAATTACAATTAATACAAATCAAACGTTCCGTCTATCCTGGTTCTCTTTGACTGATTTTCGGTTCTCAAATTATTTTATCTTGGAAAACTTGTTAATGTTAGTAAAAAAAGTAAATTGGAACATCAATGTACAACAAAATGTTTGAAATGTCTTTATTCAGCATAACTATCTTTCATTACCCCCTCCCCCCACATGTCAAATGTCTCTCTCTTTTATTTATTTATTTATTAAGTTTCAGGGAGAGCCTGGTTTTATTTTAGCTCATCAACTGATTAGAAGGGCATTGAGTATATCCCTGGGGCTACTGTTCAGCATAACTATCTTTCACTACCCCCTCCCCCACATGTCAAATCTCACTCTTTTATTTATTTATTTATTAAATTTCAGGGTGAGCCTGGTTTTGTTTTAGCTCATCAACTGATTAGAAGGGCATTGAGTATTCCTGGGGCTACTGTTCATTGGTATGACAAGCCAGGTATGTGAATTTCTTTTTCCTCTCTCTCTCTCTCTCTCTCTCTCACACACACACACACACACTACTTGACCTTTACCTCATACTTGACATTTTCCCGCATTGCCTTAATGACTTAGCAGAAATGCGAAAGCAGCGAAAGATGGGCCATGTCACAATTGTTGGGCCTTCCATGGGTGATGTGGAAGAACGATTAAAATCAATTCTGAGGGAAGATGGTTCTGATTGTCAGGCTGCAGGTAATTGCACTAGGGACTTCTCATATTTATTTACTGAATGTCACGATGCTGGTTAACCAAAAAGCAAGTTTTCTCTAGGAGGCACAAATGTTTTTGGAAGGTGTGGTGAGATGTTGGCATCTATGCTATCAATTAAATTTGACTTTGGTGCATCTTTTTGGAGCATATTTCCCTGAGTCAGTGATTGCCTCAATTGAATTTATTTATTCAATGTTTTACATTTTCTTACATAAAAATATTCCTACATGCTACACCCACACGACGTGGGGTAGTTTCCAGAATAATCAGCACTAATGCTACTTTAAATTTTCAGGCTTTGAGCTTTGGGTTATTATATTTTGCATAAAAAGTCTTACTTTGGTTTAGGATGGAAAAGTGACAGTGTAGGGAGGGAAATCACCTTAAGATTTTATTTTTAAGAGGCATGGATTCTAAACCGTTTGGAGATTACAATTTATCATTTCCATTTAAAAAATTGATTTAATTCTCCTTTTACCAAGATATTGCTTCTGTCAGTCTTCACTCTTCATTTATGATTTTTATTCTCTTGTGGGGTTGGGGGATCACCAATCTTGCATATAGCTATACCCTTATTATGTTGATGGTTGCAAGTGTTTTCCTTTTGTTTGAAGTTTACATGCCTTAAGTTTTGATTTTGAAAGTTTTACACTCAAATTGTGTTTATGTTGCTCCCGTTCTGAATGCAGTAACGCCACGTGTAGGGATCATTATGGGTTCTGATTCAGATCTTCCTGTTATGAAGGATGCTGCAAGGATTTTGAATATGTTTGGTGTGCCTTTTGAGGTTGACTTCTAATGAAACTACAGGGTCTATTTTGGAATTCAAGAGTTATTGATCATTTAATTTTATTTTCTTGTATATTCCAGTTCCACCTTAACAAATTATATTATACAGGTGAAAATAGTTTCAGCTCACCGGACCCCTGAAATGATGTTTTCTTATGCCTCATCTGCCCTGGAGAGAGGCATTCAGATTATCGTTGCTGGTGCTGGAGGTGCAGCCCACTTGCCAGGCAAGTTTATTGAACTATGCTCCATATATTGTTTCACAGTTGCTTTAAATGTCTCACTGGAATTAATTGAGCTTTGTTGTGACTTGCAGGTATGGTAGCTGCACTCACTCCGTTGCCTGTTATTGGCATCCCCGTGCGTGCTTCTGCATTGGATGGACTTGATTCACTCCTGTCCATTGTGCAGGTATATTATTTTTTTTCTAAATTATTACATTTATGGGATGGGTAAGTGTTGTAAAGATCCAGTATCCTATGAATACAATATTAGTTCTAAAAAACTAGGGCATTTAAATTGGATGATTGAAATCCTGGGGTCTTAGGGATGCCCTTTTTCTGGTTTTTATAGTTGCTTATCCTCGATTAATTAATGTGTTTGCTCTATTTGATGAGGGAAATTCTATTTCAATTCTTTGAGATTTGTTTTCTGGCACAGAGAATTATTATTATTCTTTTATTGTTATTTACAATAACCACATATATTTCCTTGGCACAAAAATACTACTGAAATTAGGCAAGTTGATGGAGGCAATATTTTTAAGCCATGTTTATAAGGTGAGAAAATCTTTTTTTTTTTTTGAAGTAATTTAATTAATAGGTGCCTGGAGCCAAAAAAAAAAAATCATGGGTGAATATCTATGTCCCTAAAAAAAAAAAATCATAGGTGCTGAATTTCTGTTGAACCAAAAAAAAAAAAAAAAAAAAAAAATCATTGGTGCTGAATATCTAATATCTAAATGGCACCTATCAAAAAAGAAAAAACATCTGAATGGTGGAAGTATGTAGACGCTTGCTTAATCATGTTGAGATTTGCACAATGAGTTTCATTGCCTTAAAACATTGTCCAATTTTAGAGCCTCAGAAAATATGGTGCTTCATTCGTTATCTCAAGTTTATATTTGATTTCTACTTGCACTTTTTTTTTTTTTTTTTTTTTGGTATTTGATCAGTAATTAAGAAGCTTTATTGAAAAAGAAGAAATAAGAAACACAGCAAAGGAAACAGTTTCCTTGGTACACAGGGAGTTTACAAGGAAAATTTGATCACCACAAAGTCCTAATTTTTATTATTCCTTTGATGATTATGCAGATGCCAAGGGGTGTTCCAGTTGCAACAGTTGCAATAAACAATGCTACCAATGCAGGTTTGCTCGCAGTAAGGATGATGGGGATTCGTGATGCTGACCTATTGGCAAGGTGGGTTTTTTTCTCTCTTCCCTCTCTGGAAGTAATGCAAAACTTTGTGTTGGGTATGAAACCAAGAAAAAAAAACTTTAGTTCAGAAGTTTGGCATTAGCTGATTCTGGAATAATATCCTTTGCAGAATGAGCCAGTATCAAGAAGACACAAGAAATGATGTCTTGAGAAAAGCAGAGAAGCTGGAAAAGGATGGTTGGGAGTCCTATTTGAATCCATAAGTACATAACTGCTTTGCCAGCCATATGCATGATTTTTGTGAGTTTGACACACTATGGAAGTTCAAGTTTGGAGAACACATTACCACAGCAAAATTTGGGATTAACTAAAGAATATATCCAAAGCGAATCAATATATGTAGGATGAATTCAAAAATGTGTTAACAGAAAAAAGTTAAAGTGAGGATGGAACTGGCAATTTTGCTTCAGTTTTGAGAGATCAAGGAAAGGAAGTACAGAAAACAGAGGGCATTTGTGGGAGTAGGAAGAAGCCTTGTATCCATTGTAGTAGCTATAAGGGGTCCACTGTAGCAGTTGAGTTGAATGAGTCAAAAGAACTTTTTATCCCTTTAGTTGGATAAGGGTGTTCTTTTGACCTTAATATTTAGATGGTAATCAATGATTGATTACAGCATTGAGTTATTGTACATTTACGATGAACGATTTTTCTAACTGGTCTCAAGCAATTGTTCTGCCATTGAAGGTCAGCGAGCTGCTCAATTCAAATCTATGATATCTATTGGTAGGCTTAAGCTTGTCTTTGGATGGTGGCACAGCCACTTGTTAATTGGATTGAAATATAGATTTGAATATATCATAGTCTATTCTTGTTATTCTTCTGGATAAAAGCCCGGAGAATCTTACACTGCAAATTTCTTTGAGAGTTACCTCTAATCCTGGAAGTTCATGTTGTTTTCTTGTACCCTGCAATGTTATAACTTGTTTAAAGTTATATCTGGGGAGTAATCTAAAAGATATTAGCAGGCCAGTCCAATTTTAATTGAAACTGGCAAGCCCATGTTATTTTCACTTGTCAATGAATAAAGGTGGACCATCTAGGCAGATTGGTATAGTAAATATAGGAGATTGAATCTTGTTCATCATAACTTAGCTGGGTAAATTTAAGGGAGACGAAGGATTATTGTGTGTAACCCACCTGCTGCACCTATAAAAGAAAGGACAGAAACAAAGGTGCCGAACTTTGAAGGCTAGGAAGTGATATTAGTACACGGTACACAAGCTTCCCAACATATTTTATTTTTATAAACCAATTTTTTAAAACAATTAAATAACCAATCTTTTGTTTGAGAGAAAATTAAAATAAATAACCAATCTTGATTCTTGACATTCATGATTAAAGAATAAAGATTATTATTTATCAAATACTAAGTTATAATTAAGTAATTAATATAAGGACAAAATTTGGCAATTACTTTCTTAAAAAAAAAAAATATTACTACATATTTTGAAATTCTAATTATTGAATTCTACATTCTTTAGGCTTTTAACGGGTTTGACATACTTTCAATACTTTTTCGACTGGACATTTTTTTTTGTTTTAAATATATAATAGCAAGTGGTAGTGGGTTTTAATGTTTACATTTTATTTAGTTAGTGGGTGATATAACAGTTTCTCATTAAAATAAAAAGAGATTCTAGTTAAAAAAATATTGGAAGTAAGCCAAACTCGCTTTTAACATACATGTCAAATTTTGTGCCAATCATATGTTATTTATTATATGATCTATAAGCTTATTTTTTTATACATAATTTGATTACAAAAATTAGTAATTTAAACAATTGATTGATAACATTACTATTGATTTTTGATATTCTGAAAATTTTCCAAGCAGGAAAGATATAAGAAGAAAATGTAATCTTTTTTTTTTTTTTTTGGAGGAAGAGAAGAAAATGTAATCTAATGATGGATTTGTCAAAATTTGCATTAAATAAAAAGATATTAAGTGAAGTTATAACCTTAAGCTACAATTAAGTTTGTACCCAAACTTTGTCCTTAATATATAACTTAACTTTATGTTGAACGTGTCTATTGACGGCCAAAATGGCCAAAATAATTAGTGTTCTACAATTGTTTGCGAAATATTTAACAATGTACGGTGGCACCTGCTAGCCTTGAGTTTTGTAAACTTACATGAAACACGTTTCACCATGTTGGAGAGAGAGAGAGAGAGAGAGAGAGAGAGAGGGTGGGGGGGAGGGGACAAATGGAGAAGAACAAGGTAATAATAAAAGTACCAACCTGTAATCCCAAAAACAGTTCCACTGCTTAATTGAGTATATTTCTCAAAAACTTTATTGACAAACTGTGCTGGGAAGAGGAAAATAAGAGCAACCCATGCAATGAAAATATCATATATTATTATTACCAACTTGAGTCCAGTTCACCCATGACACAAAGAGAGGTGTTTTATTCACACTATCAGCGCCTCTCCATAAAAGAAGAGGTTTTTCAACAGAGTTTTCATTCATGGCTAGAAAATTCTCTCTTTTCTTTTTCCAGTATCTTCAGGTACACTCAATTTCCCAGAAATCCCAATGGGCAAAGCCACATATAAACACAAAGAGTAGGAAAGAAGACAACTAGTCTGGAGCCCATTAGAGCATATGAACCAACCAGGCAAATTTGAGAAATGAGAATATTGTCAATTGTGTGAAACACACATTCTGAAATTTGAACCACTTACGTTTTTGTTAATGTCATCTGAAACAATTTATTTCCCTCCAACCAAAAATATCACAGATGAGGAGAAAACATAACATAATGGTGATAATAGAGAGAAAAAAACTGTCCAGATAACTATATTGGCGTTACTAACAAGGAGACAACAACTTAGCAGGTTGTATTTACAGTGAATCAGTGATCAAGCATAAGAGGGCAATTGGAGTGGCATCTCAATTCACAGTATGTCCATCAACCATTCTCTCACTATTATTACTATTGAAATGATGTGATGGACAAACCAATATTTACCGCTCCCTCTCCCACCACCAATCAAAGAATATAATGTAAAAAAAAAAAAAAAAAACCTCCTTATACCGACACAATAAATGAATTGGTTACAAGAACAAGGTCGTCTGAGTGGAAAAATGAACTTACATACACATACAAATGTTACAACCCAGGTAAAAAGAATAGGCTTAATCCCATGCCCAGGTCCAAAAAGGAGTGAAAATACGTACAATTTTGCTAGTACCTAATTAGTAATTAAAGAGTTACGGAGCACTCCTTTTGAGAATCAAGGCTTATAAGCTTAATTCGCTCACTTCCTTCTTACTAAACTAAAATCAAGAGAATTTCATTAAAAAAAAAAAAGAAAAAAAAACAAGGGTAAGAAGCTGCCTTGTGAGGAAAAAAAAAAAAAAAAGCATGAAGTTTCAATTAAAATGCCTTAAGTTACAGGTGAGGGACTTAAAATATATACAGTTACTAAAAGAAACATAATACAAAGGGTGGAAGCATATTGCTGGCAAGAATTGTTTTTGGGCTTAGTGTTGGGGTTTATACCCTAAAATTCAATTTATTGGCATGTTATAAATAATTAAATTATTTAATTATATGAGACTATCTATAAATGAACTAATGAGACATTATCATAGTCCATGAGATGCATTGTATGTGATTTATGTAATTTAGTCACAGAAGATATAAATCACAAGTTCCTTGTAAACTCAAAACGTAGTTCGTAGTCGATAATGAAATTGGGCGTTTCATCTGCGAAGACTATAACATATCAACTAAGAGGATTTGTCTTGATCATGGAAGTAGAGACTTCTAGTTGGTATGTTAGTATGTTTTAAGAGTTAAGACATATTAAATTGGACCGTTGTGAGATTTATTATTCTTCTAACGACTGTCAAATGAATAATAAATCTCACGACTTCTATTTACATAAAATCTTAATCCTGAGAGAATAATGGACTTGATCATGAGGTGTAGGTTGCTTTGATATATTAGGAGTGAGATCTAAAGTCATGATCAAAATCTCAGTATGTTGGGCAACCACATTTAGTGTTGATGGAACATATATTCTCAAGATGAAATTCATAGTCTCTTAACGGAGATACAAAATATTCCCTTGAGATAAGTTTAATGGGTTTGGTTATTCAGAGAGTTGAGCCCAACCACTTTCCTTACTAAAGTATATATTTATGAAATTGAATTTCATAAATATATGATGAATAACTTAAAAGATTAAACTGGGTATTCAAGGATTAAGATGTAGTAATCTTCAAAGTGGCAGCCTACATTCATGACTTTGTATTTCTACGAATATTTTATGAAGGAGTTGCATGTACAATAAATTCTTATGATATAATTTATAGATAAGGCCTAGAGTGCAACTATATTTATATAAATGTATTAAATATAGTTAATGGTAACTTTGGACTTGTCAAGAGTTGACAGAAAAGCCCAAGGCTTATTGGAGCTAGTGTCTTATTGGTTCCTTTTTGGTCCCACTCCAAGCCACACACTTAAGCCCAATTGGAATGGCCCAAAAGGCTAGTCCAATTAGATAATCAGTTAGATATAAAGGGAGAAACATACAGAATTTTGTGGGAGAGCAATCATTGTGAAATGGTGTGTATGCATGAGAGAAAGCCACTCTCTTATTTTCTCCCTTGTACTGATTGAGAGACCACACTTCTTGGACGTTAGTGAAATTGGAGTGAAGATTAAAAGTGTTCCCTAGTACTTATAATCTTTTGTTTTGAATTTCACTGCACCAAGGTACGCTATCTTGTTCTTAAATTCTGAAATTTACATAGTGTATGTTATCAATCATGAATGAAATAGATTTATGTTTGTTGCTTTCACTGTGTGTTTTGTATGAGATACAAAACCAGATTTTCCAACACTTAGGACAGTTGAAGGATTTACATACACATGCAACGCATCAACATATGATTTAATGCATCAGAATCATAAATCTTGCCATATGGAATGTGTTATCATGCATAAATCCTTAGATTTATAGGCATATGCTTAGGTTAATGACAATATAAAGTTCTATGTCATGAGTTTCTCACATAAAATAGCATTTTTATGCATCATTCATTAAAATTGCAACATGTCTTTTCAACTTTATATCACATAAAGTAATGAATAAAACCTAAAAGAAAATCTAGCATATTGTTAACATGTATTCTAGCATATTGTTAACACAAATAGTAAAATAAAGCCGTGGAGAGAGAGAGAGAGAGAGAGAGAGAGAGAGAGAGAGAGAGAGAGAGAGAGAGAGAGAGAGCCTTCTCTCGATTCTCTAAGGCTTATGCTTGAAATCACATTAATTCCCTAATTAGTCAAAAGCCCATGCAACTAGGCTTGCCACTAAAAGTCTTAAACGATCTAATGCAGTTTTTAGTTACCATTATTATTTTTAACAAAGAAAATTTGCTGAATAATTTTTAACAAAGAAATTCCCACATTCGAAATCACTAAGTTGGGGACCACTCCCCTATTTCTTATGAATTGTGTTGATGTAGTCCTAAAAGAAAGCCCTATGAATCTCTAGTTTGCATTTCATGTGCATAGAATATGGTCTTAAACTCAATTTTCTGGATCATCGGTCATCAATTCCATTTGGTTTTATCTCTTAAACTTGTTATCATTGTAGGATATCAAAGGTAAAATTAAAGAACATATGCTTCTTATTTTCTTGATAGGTAAAGTAAATGATAATATATATTGAGGTCCTATTTGATAATATAAATGATAATATGTATCCCTACAAAACCCTTATTAGATGTTAATATGTAATATTCATTTGTCTCTGCTTTTACTTTCTTATCAATAGAAACCTTTAGACCCATTAGAACATCCATATTGGTGGAGCTATAAATCTAGCTATTTGGCACAACAAAAAGCTACTTTATCTATTTTACCTTTTTACTTTACAAAACACCTAACATCAGTGGTTTTATTTTAGCTTTTAACACAATAAAATAATATATCTACTACAATAAACAATCATCACAACCACTATTGTAGTGAGTTTGGCCTTCTATTTTTCTTCAGATTTGAACACACTAACACATAAATTTGCAAAAAAAAAAAGAAGAAAATTCACAAAATTCCAATTTGCAAAACCCATAAAACAACCCAACATACAAATCTAAAACTGAAGAGAGCTGAGAGTCATCAAAATAGTGTGAAAGGGAGAAAGAGGCAAAAAAAAAAAAAAAAAAAAAAAAAATCCAAAAAACAAAAAACAAAAAACAAATAAGAAGAAAATAGCGTGCAAGAGAAAAAAGAAAAAGAAAAAAAAAGAAATGAAAGCTCGGATTTGTATGAAAACATAAGAGCTTGTTTAGACCCCAATAAAAATTACGGCTAGATTGCTTTTACTCTAACTTAAACTAAGTGCAGAATAAGAGTAAGTGAGCACAAACAACCGATAACACTACCCTAAGTCATATTCATCCATTATCAACAATAAAAGAAAAGCTTAAAGAGTAGGAAAGAGAGATGCAAACATAAAATAACACCAAGACGTGTTATCGAAGAGGAAACTGAAGAACTTGGCGAAAAACCTCTTTGTGACCCTCAAATTCGAAATCAATCCACTAGAAAATAAAGTTTGAGTACATGAATAACAAAAGACCCTCCAAGCCTAGTCTACCCAATGTACTTAAGCTCTCCAAGCTCCTGCTACCAACTAGCTTCTCAGAACCTTGTCTTCTCTAGCTTTCCCGGATCCCACAATTCAGCCTAATTGCATCCGTAAATGAATGGCTCCTTCCAATGCTTCTTAGTAGCACCAAAATCTCACTTAACACTCAGGTTGGGTGTGGTAAGTGTTTGGGCTATCAACCTTTTAAGAATTTAAAGATGGAGAGGTAGGAGTAGAAGAAAACCACAAGGAAATGTGTAGATGATTGTGGGTATAACAATCTCTAATTCTCAAGTGTATTTTCTAGGATCTTCTCTCTGAAAAGCACTCCTTATAATATGTGGGCAATGAGGGTATATATAATGTGGGTAAAGATTTGGTAAAACAAAATATGACATTTTGCCAAACAGAACGTTTCGCGAGTATTTTGCAGGAAGGCCTTACCTGCGAGACACTCGCGAAGTCCTACGAAATACTTGCGAAATCCTCTAGGCTGGCATGACTCTTCTCCTTCCAGTCATGTGCTCTACACGTGGCTATTTCGTGGGTAAGCTTCTCGTGAGACACTTGCGAAATCCACTTGTTCATCCTTTTAAGCTTGAGTCTTCACACTCTCTCACACTCATCCCTAGGGCTGTCCAAACAACCTGCAGATCAGACCCACCCGACCAAACCGATCGGACTCGAACCGTTTGTTGCTTGATCCGAATACTCCGGCAGTCGGCGACGGGTCCTTACTTTCCAAAACCGATTCCGGTGGATCGGGTGCGGGTCTCTTCCTCTAATACCTGAGCCACCTGACCCGACCGCCATATAAATGGGTTCAAAGGTTTTTCATAACTCACTGTCTCCCTCTCTCCTCTCAGCCTCACGATCTTTGCTTTTTGTCGATGTATACCCTTCGTTGATCCTGCTCATCGTCGATCTCTACCTCTCCATCATCGATCTCTTCCTCGTCGTTGTTGTTCGTTGTTCGTTGTTCTTCGTCGTCGATCTTCGCTCTTCATCTGCAACGTTGCCAACTCGTCTTCGCCTCCATCTCTCAAGTTTGATATTTCTATTTCATCTCTTAGGTTTGATTATCTGTGGAATTGCTATCTATTGTTGTTTTTGTTCTTTGGATTTGTTCTTTGGGTTTGTAGATCTTCTCTTTAGGTTTGTAGATCTGTTTATTTTGTTCTTGAAGAATCAAACTTCAATGTTTGATCTTTGTATTTTGGTCGAAATCAAAGTCGACTGCCACCCACCCGAGTTCGATCCAACTCGATCGGTGGCTTTTCGCTGTCGACGGTGGGTCTGGAACTTCTCCACCAGATTTGATTGGGTCGGTTGCAGGTTGGGCACAAACCCGACCCGGACCGACCCGTGGACAGCCCTACTCATTCCTTACAATTAAAAACCCACATAAATACAGGGAAGTATGATTGAAGAAATTACAATCAAATTTGGTATGGAATTAAAGCTAATACAAAATAGTTGTAAATTACAACTTTACAAGAAAGATGATGAGCGTGCAAGGGAGAAAGAGAGCATGGAAGTGTAATAAAATAAATTTTTTTGATTTAGCTTTTTTGCTACAGTGCATGCTATAGATGGTTGTGCATTATAGCAAGAAACTAAAATTTTTTAGCTATGGCACCACCATTACAACATGCTTTTTAAGTATTGGTGGTGCTAAAAATTACAATATAGCTTTTTAGCACCACCAATACTAGTGCTCTTTGACAGGTGTAATGGGTATCTAGTTGACCAAGCAAGAAAACAATTGACACAATTGGGCAGTGTATCCTTGTTTACACACTACATTGGCAAGAATCTTCATCACAATGCAAGCATTGAAAATAAAATAAAATGCTTAACCATTTATGCAAATACACTGAAACCAAACTGCAAATCATCGAAAAATACAAATATAACAATGGTGTAGCCACAAAAGGAGTTTAACATAAAACAACTACAATCCATTTTGACATAAGAAGTTAATTCAATACTAAGAAACTATACATCATTAAAGAGCTTTGTTGAATCTTTTCTTTTGCCGAGTGTCTGTTACTCATTTAAGGCTCATCACCAACCATGATTGCATGAGGTTCTGCAAGAATTTAAGAACTATAAGTGCATTTTTTTTATAAGTAATAAATGATTATATTAAAGAAAATTTGAAACGAGGACAGTCAATTTTAAGTATACATGCTATGCACTAAACTATCATCTCAATATGATTGAAAGTGACCACAACCTTAATTAGATATTTATCCTGAAGATAAAGCCATGTATGAGATCAATAAGCAATGAGATCAATGTCAAGTTTATATAAAGAACAAAATGAAAAACCACACAAGAATAAGCATGAAATGCATCTTACAGATTTTCCATTTTCCCTTGGTATGTAACTACACCATCGGCAGCTTTGTCGAGCAAAACTAGTCTCTCAACATAAGAACCAACAAACGTATTATAAAATCCATTAATTTTAAGATTCTTAATCTTTTGGCTATATGGATTCCACGAGACGAGTTCTCTTTTAGCATTTTCCAATACAACCTCACCATTCCTCCTAAAGCCAACTAGGTCTGGTTGGAGCATTCCCAGACTTGGACATTGATGTGGAAATTTTGTCCACGAAGATGCAAAATCATACTCTTTCATCACCCATATATTGAACTGAGTCCTTATCCCTTCTTCAAGCACGGCAATGCAACACCATTCTCCATTCATCAGCGGAGAATGAGTAGACCTCAACCACGGGTTGAGTACCCAGTAAGCTGACAAACCTGACCACTTTATAACAGTGGCGGAGCTAGAATTTTGGTTCAGAGGGGGCAAAATTAAAAAACAACATTTAAAGTAAAATTAATCTAAAAAATATTAATCAATAATAATAGCAAAATAAATAAACAATTATAAGAAAAATAAATATATTTCATATCATTAAAATAAATAAACAAAAATAACCAATTCATAGTTACTACAAAATCTACAACAAAAAGTTTACAAACTAATGTGGTAAAAATGTGATTAGTGTTATTTAAACAATATAATGAATAGATGTTTGTGATTATTTTTTGTGATTGATGACATGTCAATTTGTAAGATATAAATAGTAAAATTTGTAATATCTTTAACATCACTTAACAATAAAATACTACAAAAAATTTCATTAATAGTGAAAATAATGATAGAAATTAAAAAAGAACAAAAAATTTTGAAATAAGTGTCAAACGTGAGACAAGACAAAAGTTTACAACAACAGCAAATTAGGTGAAAATGGGATATGATTTGATGTTGGAGAAAACTTTTTTTTACTTCCCTTATCTTGTGCCAGAGTCATATTCAAGTTTCAACCAATTGGAAGTCATTTCTTTTCCTTCTTTTTCCTGTGCCAGAGTCCCATAAAATTACAATTACACATACAATGAAATTTTAGGTGGAGTCAGGGGGGGCAGGTGCCCCCCCTCGCCCCCCTCTGGCTCCGCCACTGCTTTATAATCATTAGATTTGGGATCAAATCCAAACCCGAAAACAGAGTTTGTATCGCAGGTGAGATTGGAAGAAGGAAGTTGGAGAAACTTTCTCACACAAGGTTTCCACAGAAATAATTGGGCTAAATCATCCTACCACTTGTAACAATCATTAACATCCTACCACTTATGATTTGTTGTGAAAATATTCTGGACATCAAAATGAAGAATAGAAAGTTCCTTTTATATTGTTGAGGACATAGCAAATTTTTACAATGAGCCCGCTTATAATTGATTTAGCAAGAGGCACAACCCTGCTGATCCTTTAACAGCATAAACTTAAAAAATGAGAATGAACCAAGTGTAAGTGTCCTCTTTCGTCTCCTAGCAATTATAGTAGATCAGATCCATTACACTTACAAAGCAATTCAACCAATTTTTAGTAGACATCAAATGAAAATAAGTTTCTTGTCACTAACAAAACTTGTACATCTACCACAATGAAAAATCTGAGCCAAATTGCAAATAGTAATTGACATAAAACTTGCATGGTCAGAGTTGCCCTCATTAGTAGGATCATAAAATCAGTAAATTTAAGTACTATATTCTTGTAACTACATACGAGATTTCAGCTACAAACAAAAAACACAAGATACAAACATAAATGGCAGTGTTTTACTAATTTATCAGTGTGGCACATAAACAACTGCAATGTATTGAATATTAATTACTCAATTCTAACATGCGAACAGATGACTTAAACATTACTTGGAAGCTCATTTTTTGGAAAACTATAATTTAGATTTAGTCTATTTCTAGTTACCATCTAGGCCATGGTAGTTTGAGAGTAAGGACTTTCTTCCATCATGTATTGTGCTCTTTTAAGGCAACAAGGTTCAAACTTCTACTACTCATTGATCACCTATTATGTAGAGTAAGAACTTTCGAGGGCAAGTAAAGAATTTACAAAGTCAAAACTACATTGCTTGATAACAGCTGAAAGTTGTTTCACTTAAACAATGTTACTAGAAATCTCTTACCAAACGGGCCCAAAAGTTCTTTCAAAATTGTACGACAAGAAGCTCCTCTTTTCTAGACATCCCACAAAAGATATTTGCTTCTCTTAACGTTAAGAAGTCCCTAAGATCCTCCCCTGCACAAGCATAGGCAACTATAAGCAAAATGGACTACAAAAAAATACCAGTGCATGACTAAGCACAGCATAATGGTCAAACTGTCAATAAAACCAAGGAATATTACCACATACATAAAATTGGAGAAATAGACACATTAATACAATAAACCATTTTACTTATAAATAATATTTCTTACCAAAATCAAAACATATAAATAGTACGAATTCGGTTGTCATAAAAAATAAATAGCTGCTGTACTTGTTCTCAACAAATTTACCTTATTCAAATTAGCTTATAGCAAAACAACTAATTGAATTTAAGTATTAACTATTTACATTGGGAAACAAACTAGGAGTCTAGGACCTGCCCTTGAAGATGATCTTTTGGCAGCCTAAGCATGGAGGAATAGAATTCGGTAAGAATTAATGCATGTTTTTGAAAATTGGGATGATGGTACTTCTCCCTCCTGCAGTAAATTTTTTCAAATTCATTAGTCAAAATATGAGCTGCATTCATATCACAGCCGGATCTTCCACAACAAATTTCATCATCATCATCTCCAAATCATTCTAAATGAAACCTGTATTCATTGGCTACCGATATTTACTTGGATTCATCAAAGGACGTCTCATAAAATGTGTAATAATGGGTTCACCAACCCATCATCCTTAGAGATCATATGCACTGACAAGATATGAGCAGTTACATGCAAACCATATATCAACACCATTTTAATCTCAAAACTCAAAGCACTTTTCTTGTGCCCTTGAAGGCTCATAAAAAATATAAACTAAAAAATAAAAGTTTTCTAGTTAAACTCATATAATTGTTCCATGTGACCACTATTTTAATTAACAAGACAATTGCACATAAATAAGCAGTCTAACCTTTCAGCAAATTGATGCCCAGTAACTGTACTTGCCAATTATCCTTTCTACCCAAAAATTTTTAGCATGTAAGCACATTTTATGCACAAAAAAAGAAGGTGTAGACATGAAGCAAAATACATAGTACAAAAAATAAGAGAACATTAGGATAATACATGAAAGTGAATGATATCCCAAAATAATAATAATAATAACCTTTAAAAGTCCTAACAGATGCTCTAATTCTAATATTTCATATGACTACTCCATATACCACACACACAAGATTGTATTTAACCATAATAGTTGGTCATCAAATCAGATCAAACAACCAATTGCAGATCAACACCAAACCAAAGGCACCGTATCAAAAACACTAGGAGTCTTAAGTTCTATTTGAGACAAAAGTGGCAAATACACATTTTTGAGTAACCAAAACGCAAGCTTAGGCAGACCAACATTCTAGTCCAAGCCAACCCCAAAAACGATTTAACTAAAAAGGCTAAATTCTCCAAAAGTTCAGAAACAAATTAAAAATTGATACAGAAAGATTACAAATACTTCACATTTGGTGAAATCTTGAGAAGAGGGGGGGGGGGGGAGGGCAAGGGTGCAACTTCTTGTCAAAAATGTGAACAGCACCTCTACATATGAATGATGTGGATATGCATCTAAATAATGGCCTAAAGAGGTTGGCTGATGCAAGAAGCACCACCTCTTTATTTCAAAATTTATAAAGAGGTGCTAGGAATAGTTTGAGGCATTGCATTTTGAATAACAATTTTCTGATCAAGAATTTTTTCAACTTGGTGGTGATTTCAAGCACCCTTAGGTGGTAAACCTGGTAAACCCTAAGATTTTTCCTTTCTGTTTATTATTTTTTACTTTCCTTCACTATATTCTGTATTCTTTAACATTACATATTAATGCTTCATATTATTATTATCAAAAGTGATAGAAGACAGCCCTTGTCCTCCGTATTGAGCAATCCAGTTCTATCAGAAAGGTCACAGTGCCAAAATTTTCAAAACACCATCTTGCAATATCATTACTACCTTGAACAATAGTAATGCAATCATCACAAACAATAGATGAGAAATAGGATCCAGACTTCTTGCATTCATTACCCCTTTATAATGCCTTGGAACTATCCCTCCAATAAGGCCAGAGACGAGATAATGGCGAAAGTGAATCCCCTTAAGCCACATTGAGCGAAAAGAAGTTTAACCCGGGGAACCATTAAATAGAATCTGATAAGAAACCTCACAGATGCATTTCATAATCAATTTGATCTAATGAGGACTAAAATTCAAATTTTCAACCATATCCAAAATGAAGTCCCAGCTAAGTCCATCATAAACTATATTCATATCAACTTTAACGTCTACGGACCAAGTTTTCGCCCTCCTAGTCTATCTAATTTTTAGATTATCAGAAATCAATCTCCCTTTAACAAAACCATGGCTGGCAACAGAAACTAGGTAACAGTCCCCACAGGTTATACAGGCATGAGGTTGGAGATCTTGACTGAATGCTAACTTTTTAACTGAAGATAAAAGAATATGCCTGTGGGAATTCTTGAAATCGTCCATTGCATACCATCTTATACAGTCATTGGAAGAATATAGTGTGAATAAGAGTAATGACATTGTGAATAGAAAGTCTTAATCTTCACTGCAAAGTTTGGTCTCCATAGAGAGAGTGAGTTATAAAAAGCAGTAAGATGCAGATTGGAAGTGATAGCACATACAAACATCCACAAAGATTCACACATTCACAAATCCTACTTTGACATCCAAATTTCATACAAATGTAAATGAAGTATTTATGGGGAAAAGAAAAAAGAAAGAAAACTCTGACAATGAAATGAAGGACGGAAAGTCCCTTTATATTGTTGATGACATATTCATACGTTTCCAACTAGCTACTCAAATGATTTAGCAAGAGGCACAACTCCACTGATGTTTTTTTCTTTTTGATAACCTAGGGAACGTTTCTAAAGAAGAGTCCTTTGGGATTCCTTATAGCCAGTAAAACCTATGGGCAACTGACCCCACCCACTACCCCACCCACTAGAACTAGTTGTTGGGTAAACCATAGTAGTTTTAAGTTGATGTCTTCTATTTACATAGTTTTTCTCTTTATTGTTTTCACTAGTGTTAGCCTTTGGCTTCCACTTCATACAATTGTGCAATTTTTCTTTTCCTAATAAGTAAGTAGAATTTCTTTATTGAAGTAAAACACTTTATGTTCATGATGATGAATAAAAAGGGTCAAAAATATTTACACAGTCAAACAATTGTGTAATAGAAAAATACTAACTCATCAACAAAAGATTAAGAGGGAGAAAAGAAAAACAATGGTATGAAATGAAGTCAACAAAACAATACACCTAGGCATAACTACTTCATTGGGAGTAAAAACAATAATGCAAATCATGCTAAGGAAGGAAAGATAACAAAATAGATTTGGGAGGTATGAACAGGTCATTTTCATTTCTTATTTCTTATTCACCCAAAGCAAGCAATACCAGCTCGAGACCTGCTTTCTCATTGATTTTCAGTAAAAAATAGGCATTTAAGGCAATAGAAAAATTAAAATGTACAAGCAAAATCTTTAGATTAAACAGATTACATTTGACAGAATGAAAAACTTTTTGAATAAATAATACAAGAAGAACATGAAGAGCATTTAGTATAAGTGTGAAAACAAGGAGTTAAAAGTGGTCGCCATAAAATTTTCTAATAAAGAAACAATCGAGTACATCTATCTATACTTTGTAGATTATAAGTGGCAGGAAACATGAACTTGGCTTGATAAATAAGCTTGCTCAAATTTGATTAGCAACGCTGACCACTTCCTTTTTTAAGTAATAAAATATTACATTAAACAAAATTTGAATTGAGGACAAACAATTTTAAGTATATATGCTATCGACTAGACTATCACCTCAATATAACCGACTGTGACCACAACCTTGATAAGCTATTTATTGTAAAGATAAAGCCACTTGACTAAGGTAATGAATCAACAATAATTAGAATTTATAAAACAGTGTCATATTCATATCTAAATAATGTATGATACTATCAGTACCAAGTATAACTAAAGAACAAAATGAAAAACCATTAAAAAAAATAAACATGAAATGCATCTTACCTATTCTCCTTAGTATGTAACTGCACCATTGGCGGCCTAGTCAAGCAAAACTAGACTCTCAATGTAAGAATCAATAAAAGAATTGTGATCTCCAATCATCCTAAGATCCTTAAACTCTTTGCTCTCAGGATTCCAAGAGACAAGTTTTCCTTCACTAAATACGAATACAGCATCCCCATTCCTCCTAAAACCTGTGGGCCTAGGCATGACCTTTCCGAAATCAACATTAGTAGTAAAAAATGGTAACTTCACATGCGTTTGTCAACGGGGCTATTGTGGACACAAGGGGTCTTTTTGGAGTTGCCACATAGTTTTTGAAATGGTCTAGGAATCATATATATAGCGTTCTTTTCGAGAAAGGACCTTTGATCTTACTACTAGAGTATGGGTTTGGAGTTTAGGTACGTTCTTGGAAAGGTGTTAGGCACCCAAGATCGTCCAACCCTAAGGTTGGCCTCCCATTATTGTGTCTTACATCTTAACCTTATTAAAAACATGTTCAACACTTTGTATCCTAACTCACACACACACTAGCATGCATCTAACATACAATCATGGCATCATTATCCCAAAACAAACTATATATCAAACCTAAAGCAAAAGAGAGCCAAACCCAAATACAAATAAGAAACCCTAGCATTCATCTAACATGTGAACACCCTATCATACATCTCAAGGCAAGGCAGCAACCCAAACATGGCAGCACAACAATAAACATCAATGTGGCAGCAAGCAAGTCATATAAAAAACAAGGCATCAACTTCGTACACATATCAAGAGAAGATTAAACAAACAACGTGCATGTACATGTGAATGCATGACTTACCTTGCTTATATTGCAGCATCTCACCATCTATGGCATTATGCATGGACATGTGAATGAATGATTATGGTTTTTAAACAAGACATAAACATAAAACCCTAATTTAAACAAATTAAAGATGAGCAAGCATACAAGACAGAGACTCAGGTATGTATGAACATATGAAAAAGGTTTAAACAAAGGCAAAACATGTGAAGTAAGCAAGCCAAACAACATAAGAGATCTAAATTAGGGTTTCTAGGCAAGTGCCTGCGTATGCAACCAGTGACCTGCGTATGTAGGATTTAACCTACATACGCATGCTCATGGCAGGTGTGCGTGGACTTGTTCACAAACCATAACCGAAAACATGAAACAGAAAATAGAGCATAAAAGAAAAACCCTAATTCTAATAACCTAACATGCTCAGAACATAAAAAGAACTATAAAACTAACCTAAGCAAACATGTACAAACATAAATTAAGCAAAAAACAAGATCAAAACACAAAAAGAAAAATAGAAAATGAATAGAAAGGGTTGAAGCTTGATACCTCAAAAAAGAGTTCCCAAACTTTGATTTTGACCATTCCCCTTCAAATCTAGCACAAGTCATTAAACAAGTGATTAGTAATGTTGGACTAAAAGGATTGGGGCCAGAAAAGGTCCCAATCAAATAAAAATGACTTGAGGGTGTTTTGTAAAAAATTCCATTTTGATTCACTATTTTCTAGTGAATCTTAGGTTTTTACTGTGGGATTTCTGTGTGTCTTAAAAATGTAATATGTAAGGCTTTATATAGTAAAAAAAATGGGGTTTGGAATGGCTCCCAGACGATGTGGGATTCATTCCAAACCTCAACCATTATTGCAAAAAACTTGCCTTTTTCATGCATTTGAAACCCTAGTTGCGTACATAGGAGTGTGCCTGCATACACATGCTTTGGCCCACACATGCAGGTTGTTGCCCACATACGTGGGCTGAGGGCAACTTTGGTCTTTTATTTCCAAAAATAAGTTTTTGCTCATTTAAAAAAAGTTATATTTTCCATTTTAACACTCCTCAAGTTAATTTGATATCTGATCGGGCTCTAAACTGGCCTTGGGCTTTAAAGTTTGAGCATCATTGGGGAACTGAGGCCCGAGTCGTAAGGGGTATAAAATGCGGTGTCTACAACTATCCATTGGGTTGCTTACAGATTCACTGATGACGAATTTCAACCTTTTGTTTTGGTGTTTGATTTGGCTGATGAGGTCTTCCGTGATATACAACTATCCTACTTAAACAAGTCAAGCCCACTTGAACCTAGCACATTTCACAATTTTAGACTTCACATTTCACAGATCATTCGAGAGACTTTACTAGGTTTTCGAGAAATGGGGAAAGGGCAGAAGAAGCCACCGGTGTTAGCCTTCTAGATTGCGCTTCTTTCCTTTCAATGCTAACATTGGCGGCTTCTTCTACCCTTTTCCCATTTCCCCAAATCCTAGTAGAGTCTCTCAAATGATCTGTGAAATGTGAAATGGTGAAATGGGCTAGGATTGGATGGGCTTGTTTTGTTTAAATAGGCTAGCTTTATATTGCGAAGACCTCGTTAGCCAAATCAAACACCAAAACAAAAGGTTAAAATCCGTCATCAGTGACTCTGTAAGCAACCCAATGGATAGCCCCATTGAGGAATGGTCATTTGTGTTTGCGTGTTGGGTTCATGTCGTGTCAACTTTTGAGTATTCGACTATATGGGTCAACACTAACCCGACATGTTTATTAAACGGGTCAAGATTCTTCAATCCTAACACAACTCATTTATTAAACGGGTCAGTTGTGTTGACTTGTTTATCAAATTTTATCAAAATGAAAAAAAAAAAAAAATTTATGAAAAAACAAGCAAATAAATATTTTTAATATAAAATTCAGAACAAACGAGTAATTGTGGTACAAATAATTATTCAAAACTAAAGTATATCTTAATATCACAAATAATCAATCACAATATGTCAAAGAGAATAAACTGCAACAACTAATAAGTTTATATACTTAGAGTTTGAAGGGTATATTAGTAAAATGTCATTTAATTAAACAGGTCAAACGGGTCAAAGGGATTTCATATGTTGAAAACTAACCCAACCTGCTTATTAAACAAGTTAGTCGTGTCAACCCGAGTATGACACAAACCTATTAAGCCTAAACCCATAACCTACGAATTTTGTGTTGTGTCGTGTCGGATTCGCATGTTGTGTCTAATTTTGCCACACTTAGCTCCATTGACAAATGCATGTGGCTCAGGACTATCCATTCACCGGCGGATAGTGAATAAACCTCGACCTCGGGTTGAGGATTTGCCAGGTCAAGACTATCTTCTGAAGTCACAAACCTGACCACTCTATAGTCTTTAGTTTTGGGATCAAACCCAAACCCAAGAAACCTACTATTTCATTGCTGAATCATGTATTTAGCGAGGAAAACATTTGGCGACGATATGGTTTTGTCGCCAAAAGTATTTAAAAAAAAAAATGCTAGACCTTTTGGCAATGCGTATACACGACAAAACCAATTTTGTCACCAAAAAACAAATTTCGTCACCAAATCATAGGTGACGATATAGAGGACTTTTGGTGACGAAAAATTTTGTCAAATACATTTCATCACCATATATATATATATATATATAGGAAATTTCAAATTTGGGGGGGGGGGGGGGGGGTGGGGGGATGGCCCCCCACCCATGTACATGGCTCCGCCCCTGTTGGTAGTAGCAGTGGTTTTTAGGTTGTGGGTTTTGTGGTACGTGCCTTTCTCTCTCATTTCTATTCTTTTTTCCTCTAATCTCACCTAACTTTCTCTTTCTTTTTCTTTTTTGCTTAGCCGAATCTTACCCTTGATGGGTCTTCTTTCTCATGTGCCTTTCCTCTATGTTAATGGCTAGATTTGTGTTTGACCAATGTTTTGGGGTGGATCCAGTTTGGTTGGGTGAAGGACTAGAGGCCATTGGGTTTTTTGGGGTTTCTTTGTGAAGAAAGAAAAGATTTTTCCTTTTGGTTTTCTTGGCTACCAAGCAATGAATGGAGAAGATTTTTGTGAATTTTCTTTTTGATTTTCAAGGCTAAACAAAAACAGTTTTAGTAATATATATATATATACTTTTAATTTTATTTTAGGAAAATAAATCAATTGTGTTGTTGGAAATTCAAAGAAAAATGGGAAAAAGCCTAAGGAATAAGAATATAGGAAGAAGATTTGGAGAAATGAAAGGCATTTAGCATTGTGTTTATGAGAGAGAGAGAGAGAGAGAGAGAGAGAGAGAGATATGGTGTTATAATGTCTCTATGTTGGAAAGACCAAATAGGTCAATTTTAAAATATTTTGGTCCTAGTTGGCATTAGCCCAAATGTAGGTTAGTGAAATTTACCCTAAAATCATTAATGAACCATTTTTTTAAGAATCTCTTTTTCTATAAACAGTGAGATAAAGCCATACAATTGTTAGGCTTTCTAGGGGTCCAACATCTACATTTTTTAGCATTTGGAAAAAGAAGATAGGGCAATAGACTTTTTTTTTTTAATATATAAAATAATACTCATAAATTGTGGTTTTCATGTATATAGCTAATTTAAAAAGAAAAAAAGCGTGTGAACAATCAAATTATTAAGTAATTGTTTGTATTTATTCAAAATTATACCCTTATATAAATACATTAACATATAATAAACAATACTATATTGTGTGTGTGTATGTATATATATATATATATATATATATTATATAACATTCACACTCTCAACAACACAGTAAAACTTGACAGCCATAAGCACAGACGCACAGTGTCACGCCCCAAACCCGATACTCGGATTTGTGACCATGACCGGCATGCTAATACCAAGTCTAAGCCTGATATTAACACGAACCAACTTAAACTTTTACAAAACTTTTACAAAAGCTTTCCTCTTTCTTTTCATTCTTGTTTCTTTACTTAAAAGATATAACTTTTCCTGTGACATTCAGAGCATCTACACTGTACTCAAAAATAATATAATCCACCAATCATTCCAATTCTAAACCTCACATAATACATCTCTTATTGCTTTAAGGTACACAACCTTCATTAGATCCTAAAATACACAATATTACAGACTAACATCAAATTGCTAAATTAGAATCTATACATTTAAAAATTTAAAACTAGCTCCTTCCAAACTCGACTATGGTTCCCTTTGCTCCAAATAAACCTGTTGACTGAAAGAGTGGAAGGGGTGAGCTACACAGCTCAGTAAAGGTAAGATATATGAGAATTCAATAAGGATGCATGTAAATCCATTCATTTCATTTTATAATTATTCAGATAGGAGAACATCTTTTCATGCATAGTATTTTATACTATTCATAATAATAACTTATACACTATTCATAGGAAAATAATTGTTCTCCTTTTTCTTGTTAGAATAACATTATCCAAACCTTCGGATTGAATTCTTTTCATTTCTTACAAAGTTACCATATATATATATATATATATATATATATATATTCACATTGCAAAATAATCATTTTAACTTAAATCAGATAATCGGTAACTTTGTCTTAAACTTGAAACATCTTAAAGAATAATAAAACTTTCTTTCATAAACTTGTTCTCGTAAACTATTATAATTCTCATAATTATAAAACTTTACGTTTCATAAAGAAAAACAAATATCTAGTAACTTCTTAATGTAAATTTGTACTTTCATCAGAAGCTTTATCTTTATATCATAACAGAATTTCAGAAACTTTTATCTTTAATGAACAGCTTTCTTTTCATCAGAACTTCTTCTTTTCATGAGAGCTTTTAACTTTCTACAATGCATTTAACAAAATAATTCTCTCATGATTAATAACATAATATAGCTATTCATAAATAGCTTGTTGGTTAGTCCATATCTGATAAGTTTGTACTTATTTGGGAGGCTTCTAGCACCACAGTGCTAGGCATTCAGCATTCCCCACAATGCCAGGTATTCCCGGGATTACATCATAATACATATCTTCCAACCATGGGGGTAGGTTGGCTTCCCCCAAGTTGGCCGTAACCAACAAGGGCGGGTACAGCAGAGGCAGTCCCACTTAATGGCCAATCATAAAACGTTTTCCATGGAAAGCCAGTAATTAACCCCTACTGGCAGAGTTCAGATCACCAGAGAACATAACCCGAAAACATTTCATACTTATTCATCATACTGAATTTTTCTTATTTTGCATAACATTTCATAATAAAAGCATTTCCATTGTTTTCTTCATCATGTTCGTGGAATTAATAATAGCATCAATATGCTTAAATCATATACATAAAGTTTCGAAAAAGCTCACGAACATATCTTTGTCTAATAATGCTTACATGACATATTTCTAATCAAAAACATTTTAATGCATAATATACTTTAAAATAACCTCATGACTTACCAAATGCCCATATAACTTATCCCTTACCTGAAAGCAGAGGAACCAAGAGCCTAAAGTCGAAGGAGCTTAGACCTGGCGACTGGTAACACCTAAACCAAATATCAAAGCTTATTACTATTCATTACTCCTTAACATAAACTTATGCATTCATCTCAAAACCTATCTCTTAGAATCAATGACATCCTAATCCCACCTCAAAGAGGTTCCCACAAACACAAAATACATTCATCTAACGTCATTATGTACCAATCATAGAGAAACCAACATTCTCACATTAATAGCTTATCTCTAAAAGAGACAACTTCATTTCAAAAGGTACTTTGAGCTTAAGGCAATAATGCATGCATAAAACATGAACTCTTTCAAGCATGGTCATATAATCATAAACACTCGCATGGCAACATACAACACGTTGAACAAGACAGCAACATAAAAATGCAGTAAAGTGATTTAGAACCCCTCCTTTGAGTTCTAAACCTTAAACCAAGTTATACCAAATTAATCTATGATTTAGACATATCAAATGATGAGCATAATAAATTATAGCTCAAATCATTCACCTTAACTTTAGAATTAAATTCTCAAAGTTAGGCATGTCCCTTACTGTTCACTGTTTGTCACAGCAGCATATACTTAACTTATAAAATACAAACGGGCCATCAAATCACATCCAAACCTCATGTAATTTTACAGAGAAACTCCCCTGTATGTCCAGTATATACCATAAAAATTTCGGAGTCAAAACATAAACCCATGATTTATTAAAAATCATACAATACAACATATTCAAATCTGTCCTGGCAGAAACTCATGCAACTTAGAAATTACACCATTATTTTTCTATTCATCCAAATGCTGTGAAACCACTTCCACAACAACCGTATATGTCTTAGCTTTCATATAAAATAACCGTAGCATCCAAATTCACTATATACAATTTAATACATATTTTTTTTGTTGTAAACATCAAATCTGTCACAGAGACAGCTTCAGTACATATTCTTACTAAAATCATCAACAAATAGCAATTGGCCTTCATATCACTTGAGTATTTTTATACCTATCCTAAACATATTGAAATACCTTAATAAGCATCCAAATGACCATAATCATCAAACTTTCAATTTACTAAAACAGATTTACCAGTTCAGCTTCTAAAATCAAAACAAAGGATAAAGAACTGAAACTCAAGCAAATCATCACACCATTAAAATACCCAAACAGAAAATAAACATATATACTTACCCACAATTGAAGCTAAACTTTAGTAAGAGTTTGATTTCCTTCTTGAAGAGAGATATCTATGATTTTTGGTGGAAGAAAATGAGGGCTGTTGTGAGATGGTGTTGCCGTGTGAGAGGGGAAGAAGAAAGAAACCAGAATAAAGAAGGAGTAGAGAAAGAGGGCTGAACTTTCTGATTCAGAAAAAGGAAAGATAAGGGAGAAGACTTTTGGGCAGCAAAAAGAGGATAAGTGATGAGGACTTTGGGTGGAATACGTGTGGGGCTTAGGAAAAATCTCACCACCCACTTTTCCAACTTTCTTGCATTCACACTCACACTTCTCTACAAAAATAATTATCACTTTGCATATATATATATATCCTTACCTTTATACTTAAGAGAAAAGAGTGTAAAGTGAGGGAAGAAATTTCAGATTTTCTCCTTGGACCCGTGGAAATAGAGAGGAAGATATTTTCTTGGAAATTCTAGTTGCATGGAAAAGTCAAAGAAGAGAGGTGGAGCTTGTTCATTGCATGGCCAGCCAAGAAGTCTTTGGGTATGACAACATGCATAGTACTTTAGCTTAAGGTGTGTGGAATTTCCATTGGTTGCATGTGGGTGAAATTCTACTATACTATCTCATGCATCATGCTTAATTAAAACACCTACAACTATATCTATATATATATATATATATATATATCATAACTTAGCCACTTAATATAGTCCAACAACTATGTATATATATATATATATCTCATAACTTAATCACTTAATATAGTTTTGTCCATACTTAGTATATATATATACATAATAAAATTAACCATTCAATTATTTATAATCTTTACAATTTTTATTCAAAAGTATTATAAAATAATATATTTATTAAATACTTTTGAAAGTGGCTTAAAATAATAATTAACCACTTAAACACATAATTTAATCATAAAATTGGGTCGGGGTGTTACACACAGGCTTCATTTTTATTTTTGTAATGAAATCAATAGACAGCCACAAGTTTAAAAGTCAAGAAAGTTAAATTGTTGAAGTAGAGAGAGATACATACTAGTGAACAGCACAAACACATTAATGCAGTTTTATTTTTTTTATTTATAATGATCTAGGGTGATTTGGAATGTATTATCTTCTCTTCTTCTTCTTTTTTTTTTCTTTTTTTTTTTTTTTTTTTTTGTGGGTTATTATGGACTATTTCAAAATTTGAGGAACTATTAATAAACGTACTAATATACAATAAAATTAATTTTTCAAGACCCATTTCAAAATTCCTCAAGGACATGCATTGCACGCTATCCATTGCGGTGGTGGATAATATTGCTCTTCTAGTCGTGAAACTGATATGTGCTGTACTGACCCAAAATAGTGAAAAAAACATGATTATTCAAGAAAACACAATTGGTGTTATCTAACACATTTCTACTTTGAAGTTATTTAATTATATTAGAGTGAGAAACCCCATTTGACATCAACAAGTATTTACAAAACTATCTAGCCATGCAACTATAAATTGATCATGGATCATGTATATATCGTGTGCCCGAATGTTGATTTGCATACACACAGCACAAAAGCTTTTAATATACAACCAACATGAAAGTTGAATAACAATTATTTTTGAAGCATAATGTAACATATTTACCGATATCCTGAAGTTTTATTGAACATCTTAAGTAGTTTTGCAGGTGAACACAACTTTTTGTAACAATAAGCATTTAGCAAGAACTTTCAATATATGATCAAATTTACATGCATGACAATATAGTAACTAAGAGAAGACTTTCACTTCTATGGCACCATCAGAACCCCAAACTAGTCAACGGGTATGCTGTTTTCCTCTGAAATATTCAAGATGTTCCCTCTTTCTTTTGGACCCTATTTTTCCACCACGTTCGATGCTAAAGTGCTTAATCCTAATACTAAGCTTCTTAATCATCACAAAATTCCTGATTATAACTTGCAGGAAGTTTTCAAGAACTCGATAGAACTCCACCTTTCGGTTTTCTTCCACCTTATCCATGTGTATAAGGTAAACAGTTTAGTGTAAACATCGTCTTTGGTAGTAAAAAAAAAAAATTGAGAATCATTTTCAATTGAATTATTTAAATTTAGAATAGAATTTGGATGCATGTTTGATTCAATAACTCAAGAAAATAAAATGAATTGATAGGGGTTTCTTTGAATGTACTATGATGGCCCTACAATCATAAATAGAACTATATAAGATTTGAAAGCAACAACTGCAACTTTTTTATTTTTTTTTGAGAATCAAAACAAAGACATATTATTAGGAAGGCTGTTCAAATCAGCCAAGAATATAGAAACAAGGTCTAGTGGTACTTCTTCCATCTAGACGGACATTTGAGGAGGGATGGACGCTCTCCTTGCTAAAGAATGCGCTAGCCTATTATAGTGTCTTCGTACAAAAGATAATTTAAGAGTTCAGAAGTGTGAAATAAGGAAAAAAAATATCTGATGTAAGGTGTCCATAGTGGGATAGCCTGCTGCCACCGTTCTTCAAGGCCTTGAGAAGAATTTCTGAGTCACCTTCAAGTATTATATTGTCGAAACCAAGCTCCAATGCAAGCTCCAATGCTCTCCGTGCTGCCAAAACCTCAACCCCAATAACCAAGGATGGCATGGGAGTTTTTTGAGTAGGTGAAGCCATTACCAAGCTTGCATCATTTCAGATCACCACTCCTAATCCAGCAGTGTCATCGTCGGCGAATGTTGCTACATCAAAATTGACTTTGAAGCTGTGGGCCTTAGGTGCAATCCCTGTTGCTGCTGGGTGTTGTTGAGGATTCAAAGAAGTCGATGTGCTGGATGGGTGCTCAGTCAGGCGCTCCCAAGCAAAATCCAGCACCTTGTCGAGAGGCAGGGCTGGCTTGCCAAGGAGGAGGTTGTTACGCCGGTTCCACAGTTACCAGATGACGGCAGCGAACAAATCCGGCTCCCTATTTCCTGCAAAAATGAAATCAAATATTTCAATGAAGGAGGTGCACTCCTTGAGCATGTCATGGTTCCACTTTGCTGTTGTACACCACAGGGGATATAAAGGGAAAATAGAAATCTTAATATCGAAGATAGGTAGCTTAACATAACCTTTCACATCTAGTGGAGCAATATCCCTCCGTGAATTGCAAACTCAGATATAGAAAACCCATCAAATTTTCCCCACAACGAAAACAATAGTATCAATACAAAAATAAGTTTGTCATCTAAGTCCTTAACATCAATATGGTAAGCAGCAGAAAAATAATAAATTGGAGAGCTTTTAAAAAGAGCATCAAGCACTTTCTTTTCCACCTTCATGTCTGGGTACTAAATTGATATTAGTCAGATTCAAAACTATAAATAAGATACTAATTCTATGCAAAATATTTAAAACCCATCAACCGGTTTCTTTTCTTTCATAACTAAGAATAGTACTAACACAAAATAAGTGAATCATTGCTTCCATAACATCCAAATTGTGAGCAGCAAAAAAAAAAAAAACATTGAATCAAAGAACATTAAGAAAAGCATCAAGCGGATTCTCAAATTCATGAGTTGAAGAAATATATATTTAGCTAAGGGTAATTTTCACCATTCTATGACATAAAGAAGCACCATAGTTTAGTTGTTGGATGCCTGAACAATTAAGTGCTTCCTTCCCAACAAAATCCATGTATTTTGCTTTCCCTACTTTCTTTATCACACACCACAAATGGTTCCTAAGAGCATACTGCTGTGTAAATGACTCAAATGGTTCCTAAGAGCACACTGCTGTGCAAATGGCTCAAATGCAATAAAGTGGAGTAAAGTTTAATTAACCTGAGACTTCATTCCATGTGGAGATTTACAGTAGAATGAAATCACAAAAGTTAAAGGTATAGGTAATATCATCCTATCATTCATTGCATTTTCTCTTCAACAAAATTAAATGATTCCATTTTGATTCAAACCTCATATATATTGAAATTTCTATTAGGGGCTGGCAAGATGAAATAGAAGGTATGTTATCAATATCAAATTCTAATAAAAAGAACAAAACCCTCGGGTATTTTATCAAACACTTTGCATGAATGTAACAAAAATCAAAATTTATGGGAGGGAGAAGGGGGGGTGGTTTTTTAGAGATTATATACGCAGCTTCTTGTTTAGCAAATACTTACTTGATATTCAAGTAGACATTAGAACTATTTAAAGAATAGAAAAGACAAAAGAAAATAGAAGGCAGCAAATACCTTGAGTTTTGCCAAGAAGAAATGAAACATAGATCTAATTTCGATTCGAGAAACGACAAATAATAGGTTTTAGAACATGCAAAGCAAACATTTATGGGAGAAACTCTTCGATTTGAGAAACAAAATAAATTAGTAGTGGAAGAGTCAGATAAGTTGGAAAATGGAGTGGAACAATGAGTTACATGCAATGTATAATTGAAAGAAGGAATATGGGGAAAAGTGTCTGCACTGAAGTCCAAAACACAAAATGGAAATATCTTAATCTTCTGCAGTTATCCAATCACTGAAGTGAGATCGTAAATAGTTATTTTGAAAGGAGATGAACAATGTATAGCTTAGGCAGCGTATCTAGGCTTGGGATTTTTATGAAATATGGTCTTTGAGTCAAAACCTTTGGCTAATTTAAAACGTCAGCCCAGTTTTTGGAGAACAAAGAAGTTCAACTAAGTGAAGGAATTCAGGTTTGAATGCACAATTTCGTTGTAGATTGTTTGGCAATGTATAAACTAAGTGAGAAAATATAATCAAGGTCCTTAAGGAAAATCATAGATAACTGTAACTTCTTTTTTTTATTATTTTATTTTATTCTATGAATGAATTTATCAAAGAAACAAACCATACAAACAGCAAACTCCAGCAGCTCAAAGCTGCAACATCGAACAACAAAAACAGAGCAAGCAGGAAACTAAATAGAAGCTGCAACTAACCTTACAAAGAATCAAACTAAAACCCTCAATTACACCTATGATCAAAATCAGAGAAATGCCCCCACCCCCAATTGACAACATGACTATTCACTAACAACCTCACACAGGCCTTAATGTCTCCTCAAACTTGACACTTGGTACCAGGCATATACTTGGGATTTTATTAGTCACCATGACTTAATTGCCATAGGCTCTTTGAGAGATGATACTGGTTAGAATATGATTAAATGATTAAATTGACCATTTTCTAATAGTTTAAGATTTTGGGAAAATTGGTAATTTAACATGGTAATATTTTACAATACAATCTCAATATCATTATGAATCTTCAACCAAGTTGAATTCCCATTTTTCTTTTTTCAATAAAAAAGGACAGTATTCACATTCAGCATAGATAGAAAATGTTAAACATTACGAAATGCATTCACCAAAGAATAAAAAAATGGACACGAAAAACAAAAGGAAAAATTTTAATATATGAGGATATGGTACATAACCCAACCATAAAAATCAAGAAAAAGAGAAATAGGACCTTAGTGTTAGCCGTAGAGGTCTTGATCTATTCAAGAGCACAGAGGTTATTGATATGTTTTGAAACATTGGAGGCAAGAACCTTGAACCTTACTGGGCAAACAAATTAGATTAATAAAAGACAAATGTTATAATGATAGAAAACCAAATTGCAAGGAAAGAGATCTTGGGCTTACCAATTACTTCAACAACAACAATGCTAACCAGCTGCATGAAAATAATAAATCAAACAAATCAAAAACTTATTTATGAATAATAATTACAAAGCCTAGCATCTTGATTTCCCTTTGAATTTATAGAAAAAGATAGAAGAAAGTAACAAAGCCACCCAAAGATGTAACTAAAGAGGAGGCATACCTTGGCAAAGAATGGTACCCTGTGTCTTTGGGGACCATGAAGAAGGTTGATTCTGTGCTGTCTCCATTCTTTAAAAAATGAAGCAAAAGAGAGTGAATAAGGTTGACAAAGAAGTGAGTATTTAGAGAGACTTCTTCTTTATCCTAATCCTGCCACACGGACGGGACTAGAGGAGAGCTCCGCTTTCTACTGGGCTTCGACATTTGTGTCAGATTTAGAGTCCATTTCTTCTTTGCAGTGGAAGTTAGATTCCGGCACATCCAGAGTCTCCCTTGGTTGAAAACCTCATGATCTACATAGACTCACAACAGATGCATTCTACATAGAGTCCCAACCATTTTACGAAATCAAAGTGGTTTCCACAAATTACAACATAGTACCACATACCTTGAAAAATTCTTTAATAACTCTAGCAAAACCACTTACAAATTGTTTTGACTAGTTATTTTTTCCACCACGTCTTTGGGCATTCTTCTTCAACCTTCTAAGCAAGATATGTTGCTCTAACATGACCATCCTCACAATGCACTTTGGTTTTCCAATTTTAAACATAAGATATCCCATCAACATTCCAAATATCACTCCACATCCATAACCCATCAATACAGCTTGCCAACCAAACCCATTTTTTGGCTCTAAATTGTCTTCTTGTTGTAAGGTCAATGGTGGTGGTCTCTTTACCTCAAGGCTATTACATGTTCTTGACAACGGAAATCCACATAAATCTAGGTTTTCAATGTATGAATCATTATCAAACGTATCAAATTGCTTTCCTGAAGGTATGTGCCCTGTAAGTTGGTTATGTGATAGATTTAAAACTGCAAGCCATGGTATATCTGCCAATTGCCTAGGAATCTCCCCGATAAGCTTATTGAAAGAGAGGTCTAACCATTCAATATTAGTCAAATTTCCAAATGATGATGGAATATAACCTGTAAGGTTATTGTGAGAAAAGTTGAGCCCCTTGAGTGATTTTAGCCTCCCAATTATCTTTGGCATCTCTCCTCTGAAACTATTGTTTGAAAAATCAATGGTCGTAAAGACAGTTTGGATTCTCACCAACTCAATATACAACCCTTTCATCATCACATTCATAGAATCTTGATAATACCCATCTCCCATATATTTCAACGCAACTTTTCCTTCATCCACATTTGCCATGGCTTTCAAATATTTGAAATAATTTATTGGCAAAGGACCATTAAACTCATTGTTAGAGATGTCTAGGATTCGCAAATTTGGGAAAGGAAATTTGGTCTTAGGTTCACCTATACAACCTTGAAATTTGTTTGATCTTATGACAAGAACCTGCAAATTTAAAAGACCTTCCAACCAATAAGGGAAGGTTCCGTTTATCTTATTACTACCAAGATCTAGAACTTCCAACTTCCTACAAGTTGCCAAAGATCTTGGCAATGGCCCTTCCAACTGATTTCCATTAAGGTTAATATTCCTAAAATGATTTCCCTTGGAAAATGTTGCAGGGATGGTACCATGAAGGCTATTCATTCGCAAATCCAACACTGAGAGGCCACTAGAGTTTACCAAACACTTAGGAACCATACCACTTAAGTTGTTATGAGACAAGTCTAGAACTTCAAGTAAACTTGCATTGCAAATCGAAGAAGGGATTTCTCCAGTTAATTTGTTATTGGAGAAGAACAAATATGCCAGCCTAAGAAGACTTATATTGGGAAATGATCCTTGAAGCAAGTTGGCATGAAGATCAAGAAAATATAATGAATCCCTCCCCACATCTCCTAACCATCTTGGAAATTGACCATTAATTCTGTTCTTGGAAAGGTCTAAGTATTGTAAATTTGTTGTTGTTCTTAAAAAAATTGGGAATTCACTAATGTTGGTAGAAGACAAGTTCAACTGTTGAAGATTGGGCAAAGTATAGTTGACATTGTTGTTGATGCTAACTAAGTTATTTGAAAAATCGAGATTGTAGAGATTTTTGAGCTTTGAAATCATTTCTAACTCCAAAATAATACTCCAATTATTTGATGAGAGAGATAGATGAGTAAGGTTAACAAATCTAGATATTGACCAAGGTATAGAGCCCTGTAGCTTATTATAACCCAAATCAAGATACTCCAATGAATTGGACTTGAATTCACCAATCTCACCAATGAATTGATTACCAGCTATGCCTAATTCCACCAAAGATGGCAAACTGAACAACCAAGATGGCAGTGTTCCATTTAGAAAATTTGAACTTAAATCGAGCTTAACTAGATTCAAACTACTTATGTGAACAGGTAGGGGACCAACAAGTTGATTGTTGGAAAGGTATAAAGTTGAGAGATTGGGCAAGTTCAATAGTGACCTAGGTATAGAGCCATGTAGCTTATTATATTCCAAATAAAGATACCCCAATGAATTGGATTTGAATTCACCAATCTCACCAATGAATTGATTATCACCAAGGTTTAACCTCATCAAAGATGGCAAATTGAACAACCAAGATGGCAATGTCCCATTTAGGAAATTTGAACTTAAAGAGAGTACATTTAGATTCAAAAGCCCACTTACGTGATTAGGAAGGGGACCAACAAGTTGATTGTTGTCAAGGAATAAAGTTGAGAGATTGGACAAATTCAATAGTGACAACGGCAGCAAACCTGTTGAAATATTCCCCAATAATTAAAACAAATTGTTAGCTCGTGCGTATGCAAAAAACAACTAAAATTTAAAAGCAGCAATTAAATCTTACCATTGAAACTATTAGATGACAAAACTAAAGAAGTAAGCTTTGTAAGGTTACCAAGTGACGTTGGAATTAACCCTGTATAATTGCAATTATCGAGAATCAAAACCTTCAAGTGCTTCAGATTGCTGATTGAATCAAGTAATTCTCCTGAAAAGCTTATCAAAGAGAGATCTAAGACCTCTAGGGAATTACTGCTCCAATTACACTTTGGAAGAGAACCCAAATCAAGATTGTAATTTTCCCCTAGATCAAGGGTTTGTATAATGGGAAGACAAAGGATGTTATTTTCGAGTTTTCCCTGCAAGTAACAGTAATGGAGACTAAGAGTTGTGAAAGAGGAGGATAGATTCATCAAAGAATTAGGTCTAATTGAGGACATATCCGTGTCATCCAGAAGAAGTTCCCTTAACTGAGTAAGGTTATGAATGACTCTTTTCCATACTGGTGTTTCAATTAAAAGCTCATCGTTGAGTGAAAGATCAAGCGAAACCAGCAAAGACAAATGAGAGATTTCGTACGGGATTTCGCCAGAAAAACAGGAAAAAGAAAGGTTAAGATGAGTCAACATCTTAAAGTTGCCAAACTCAGACGAAATTAGGGTATCATTGAAGCAATTGCCAGCGAGATTCAAGGTCTTGAGATGGGGAAGAAAGAAGAGGGTTCTGTTGGAATGAATGGAGCCATTGAGCCAGCTGCAACTGAGGTCGAGGCCAATAACATGGCGCGTGGTTTGGTCACAGACGACGCCATCCCAAGTACAACAGTCCTTATCCTCCTTCCAAGAGGCTGTCTTTGGATAAGAATTATCACACATGTGAGTATTAGATCCATATTCATCAAGAGAATAATCAACAGTATCAAGAGAAGGAGAAGCGTAACTATCAAGAGGCATAGACTTGTTAAATTGGAGTAAAGCAGAGCATGGTGAGATTGAAGACAAGGAAGAAGAAAGAGACGATGGAGTAGAATGAAAGAGGAAGGAGAGTAGACACAAAACTTGATACTTCCAACTTAAACACCCCATTTTGATTTTGAAAGACTAAGAAAATATATATCTGATTTTTTTGGCTGAATAAAAATATATCTGATGTGAAGAGGGAGGGTTGGGATGGTATGAATATTTATAGTGCTTCCATTCCAATTTCCAAGTCAATCAAAGTCGTTGGCGTTATTGCGTTTGGCAAGTTTTTGGAAAGTGCTTTATATACCAAAAGGTACGTTTGGGTATCGGACCAGCTGAGTCCAATTCCAATACAAAAAAGAAATAAGAAATTGAGGGAAGCTGTTATTATCCCGAAATACCCTTAGTTATATTTCCAAATCCCAATTTTACCCTTAAGTTATATGACATGGGGATGAAGTTGTTGCAATGTTATTAAAACTGCAACACAAGCTTCAATATTTGTAATTTCTTCCTTAAGAATAATAAAGGTTTCCTATCCTTTAACGTCAAATCTATATATATATATATATATATATTCAGTAACTTTTTTTTTTTTTTTTTTTTGAGAATGATATATTCAGTAGAGTATACAACACGATTGTTGCTACTAAAAAGTTTAGTTACCAGCTGTTTTTTTTGGTTGTATACGGGAGTGGAGTATACAACACGTTTGGGTCATATTTTCCAAGAATCATTTAGTCAAAATGGCTAAAGGCAATTAATGATGTGCCCCCACCACTTGGATATAGGGTGTCACTGTTTGACTTAACCCGCGAACACAATACGAACCCGACACGGGTTTTTTCGGGTTAGGGTTATGCCTTAATGGGTTTAGGTCATAAACGGGTCGACCTGAAAGTGACACGATAAGAAGCGAGTCATAAATGGGTCAACCCGCATAACCCGCAATAGACACGCTAATTTATTTGTGTCAACCCGAAATGACCCATTTAACAAAATCCGTTTAACTCATATAACAAATAAATATTTATTTTATTTTAGATTTATCAAATACCTTTTATATCCAACATATATTTTAAATTTAAAAAGAAAAATAAGTAATTACAAAATTTTACATGGGATATAATTAGAAATTAAAACTTTACAGACCTTAGAACTACTAATACTTTTTTTTTTTTTTTTGGTATAGAACTTACACAAATGAAATTGGATGAGCTTGTGGAAGATGTTATGAATTTGGACATCAACAAAGAATCTATGGATGATAATCGTGGTCATAGTTAGGATTAGTTTACTGTTTGCTCAAATTCTTTCAATATTGATACTTAACATTTGGCGAGTTCCAATAATATTATATTTTTGTTGAACTATGTTATTTTATTTTTGTAAAACTTTGTTATTTTGAATTTGGGTTGAAGTGTATGCACTTCTTTTGGAGTGTAAAGAACTTATTTCTAGATGAATATTATATTTTTGTTGAACTATATTATTTTGAATGTGGGTTGAAGACTTGAAGTGTATGCACTGCTTTTTGGGATGTAAAAATAATTATTTCTAGATGGATGTTATATTTAATATTATATAGGTTGAAATGGGTTGTGTTACATTCGTGTCAACCCAACACGACTCGTTTATTAAGCATGTCAAATGCGTTGGGTTAGGTCCACCCGCCTTATTAACAGGTCGGGTTAGGGTTGAAGGATCATGACACGATTATTAAATGGGTCGGGTTAGGGTTGAGCCATTTAGTCGAATATCCCCACCTCGACATGACACGAACCCGACACGCTAACCCGAATTGACACCCTTACTTGGATAGGAGTGTCAAAGAGCTGCTAAGGTAGTAGTAAATTGTTCTGTCTCTCAAGTTTACAGAATTTCTTCTCAAAAAAAAAAACAAAAAAAAACAAAAAAAACAAAAACAAAAACCAGTTGACGGAAATGACTATACTAGAGTTGTTTAATTTGACCAAAAAAAAAAAAAAAAAAATCTTATTTGGAGAGCTTGTAAGGGCATTTTATGGACTCGTGTGATGTCATTTGAGTCTTTTAACAAAAGGCATTGTCCTTAATTTTCTTATGCTCACTCATCTATTCATGCTTTGAGGTATGGAATTTGTTCCCTGGATAAGTTACAACAGTGTGGGGTGAGGCGTTTCATAGGCACGGTGGATATTGCTTTGAAACAACTAAATATTCTAGAAATTGGAAACTTTTGCGACTGTGGTGTGAGTGCTAACAATGGTTTGAAATGAAAGTTGTGCCAATGAGACAAACCATGAGATATAACAGGATTATGAGTTGTTTGTTGGATTAGAGTATCCAACACGTATTTGATAGACTTGGAATTGTCCAACAATCATTCAGTCTATCTTTGCCAAAAAGACCAACTTCTTAGATAAGAGCGTCCAAAAACCGTCAAGTGTACAAATTACTTGAAATTTATTTCTTTGAGAAATTAATTTTTTTTTTAATAACATGTTTTTCAAGATTATGTAATTTTTTTTTTCTTTTATATATATGGTAGAATTTAAATTTATGGTGTCTTTCATATTATTTTTATCAATAAGTTAAAACTATAAAATTAGCTTTATTTTTGGTTTAGTGTCATTTCTTTTCATTTAACACAAAATTCCTATTAACCATTGATTGCAAAAATAACACTCTTCCATAGTTCTACCCAAATCATAAAGGCGTATATCGAGTTAATGAAAATTAAAGAAATGAATACATCAAACCAAATCAACATGTACCTAAATATAAACACAATCACATTGGTGGTAATATGAAAGAGAAATGTACACATTCAAACTAACTCAAGTAATAAAATGAAATATAAGAAAATAAAAAGATAACAATTTGCCCATCTTTACTCAATGTATATCATATTGGAGTCCAATGACAAAACAATCCCACTCACAACCTGTTCATAAAAACTTTTTTTTTTTAAAAGAAGGAAAAAACCCCATAATTATAAACACATTAAACTAAATACAACAACCACTATTGTAAACACAATGACATAAATAACACACAAAAAAAAAAAAAAAAACCAAAGATAGAATTTGATTCTTTTAGCGGTACTAAACTACCACAAAAATAAGCGTGGGAAAAAATGGAGAGACAATCTAAGAGAAAAAGAGAGGTGTGAGATACTTTTAAATAAAGTTAGTGTGTACTTATTTTTATGAAATGTGTCTAAAGTGTCTGAGATAGTGTGTACTTATGTGATAAGTAGTAAAAATTTGATAGCAAAACGATTAGATTGGATATGCCACAACATCTACACCAATTAAAAAAAAAATCAAAATTGTCACACTTTAACATAATAACCCTCGTAGAAAAATTCTTTTGTTAGTGTTACTATTGCATTCCATTTCCGTTACCCTAAAACATGGGGGTTTTAAAAATAAATGAAAAACCATGATTGAGAGTTTAGGATAAATTACTTGTGGTTAGTAGAATTCTTTACTAAATAAATTGTAAAAATTAAAAGTTAAAATTCTTGACCGAATAAATTTAAAGTCAGATTAAATTTGAAAATCAATGAGAAAATGGTTCTATTATGTAGGCAATGTTATACATGAAAGTTAGAGATGTATTTTTACTGAGTTGTCTTTTAGTTTTGTCTCTACTTAATCCTAAGGACATAGAGATATTTTTAAACCAATGCAATAAACATCCAAAATAGGGGTAGATTTTTTGTGTAAGCAAGATTTAGAATATCCAACACACTTGGTTAGTTTCCATAAAAATAAAAATAAAAATGTTTGGGTAAAATTTTCCAAGGATGAGAGTATCCAACACGTTTGGGTAGCATTTTCCAAGAATGATTCAGTCAAGATAGGCTAAAAGCTACTTAATGATGGGAAAAACTATTATGCACCCCCACCACTTGGATAGGAGTGTCCAAGAACGGCAAAAGTAGTAAAGTGTTCTTGTCTCTCAAGTTGATAGAAATTTCTTCTTAGAAAAAAACAGTTGACAGAAATTACTTGTCCAATTTGACTAAAAGAAAGGGATGTTGAATTTATTTCCTTTATTTCTTTTTGTTTGTTTTTGTTTTTGAATACCATATTTTTCTTTTTCTAGTGTTGAATGGCATGTATTATTGTTGCTATGATTTTTAGTTCTCATAAACTATTAATTACTAAAGATTCGTGCACATTTGGAATACATTATAAACCGACTTATTGCTTATTTTTTCTAATAGCTTTTACCAAACACTTTTTTTTTTCATTAAGAATTTTTTAAAACTGACACTTCAAAAAAAAAAAAAAAAATTCAAAAAACTGAACAACAATGCAGGTTCATTTATGCCTGCAGGACCATGAGGTGTTGGATTAGAGTATCCAACACGTATATGATAAACATGGCATTGTCCAACAATCATTCCATCAATTTTGGCTAAAAAGTTAAATGATGCACACCCACCACTTGTATAGGAGTGTACAAGAACTGTCATGTTGACACAGATTACTTGAATTTATTTCTTTGAGAAATTGATTTTTTTTATTTATAAATATAGTAGAATTTAAATTTATGATGTCCACTCCACTTCTTGATGATTATTTCTATCAATAAATTAATAAACCAGATAATTTTTTTTTGTGTACCCACACATTTGGAGAGTTTTTTCCAAGAATCATTTGGTCAAGATTTGCTAAAAGCTATTAATTTCCACCAGGGCCGCCTGCCTATCTTTACTTCACGTATATCGTATTGGACTCCAATGGCAAAGCAATCCCACTCACAACCTATTCATAAAAACCAATTTAGAAAAAAAGGAAGGAAAAAAACCATAATTATTAACATATTAAACTAAATACAACAACCATCATTGTAAACATAGTGAAATAAATAACACAAAGATAAAAAATAAAGATAGAATTTGCTTCTATTTGCGGTACTAAACTACCGCCAAAATAAGGGAGGGAACAAATGGAGAGACAATCTAAAATAAAAAGAGAGGTGTGAGATATTTTTAAATAGAAATAGTGTGTACTAATTTTTAGGAAATGTGTCTAAAGTGTATGAGATATATCTTTAAAAAAAAAAATGTGTGAGATATATCTAAATTAAAGATAGCGTCTTATTAATTTTCAAGAAAAGGAAATCTATTACATGTAAAGAAAAATTGTCTCAAATTGTTTTTTTGATACGTAGTAAAAATTTGATGGAAAGACGGTTAGATTGGATATGCCACGACATCTACACTGATTAAAAGAAAATCAAAATTGTCACACTTTAACATAATAATCGTCGTAGAAAATTTCTTTTCAAGTGTTACTATTACATTCAATTTTCATTACCCTAAAACATGGGTTTTTTAAAAATAAAATGAAAAACCATGATTGAGAGTTTAGGATAAATTACTTGTGGGTAGTAGAATTCTCCACTAAACAAATTGTAAAAATTAAAAATTAAAATTCTTGACCAAATAAATTTGAAGTTCAGATTAAATTTGATACCCACGAGAAAATGGTCCTATTATGTAGGTAATGTTGTAAATGAGAGTTAGGGATGCATTATTATCGGGTTGTCTTTTAGTTGATGTTAAGAGGGAGGGTTGGGATGGGATGAATATTTATTGTGCTTCCATTCCAAGTCAATCAAAGTCGTTGGCGTTATTGCGTTTGGCAAGTTTTTGGAAAGTGCTTTATATCCTAAAAGGCACGTTTGGGTATCGGACCAGCTGAGTCCAATTCCAAAACAAAAAAGAAATAAGAAATTGAGGGAAGCTGTTATTATCCCGAAGTACCCTTAGTTTTATTTCCAAATCCCAATTTTACCCTTAAGTTATATGACATGGGGATGAAGTTGCTGCAATGTTATTAAAACTGCAACACAAGCTTCAATATTTGTAATTTCTTCCTTAAGAATAATAAAGGTTTCCTATTCTTTAACGTCAAATCTATATATATATATATATATATATTCAGTTACTTAACTTCCTCTACCGTTTGTTATATATTCAAAAAAAAACTTATACTTTTTATTTATTTATTTTATATTAAGTTATTCTATTGTATTTTATGTTCAAAATTTTTTTGAGAGAAATTCAATCTATTTTATATTCAAATTTGATAACACAAATTTGCTTATATAGTTATACTGTTATAAATTGATAATTGATAATGTAAATGAATGTGTAATTATTAGTTCCCTAGTTTTTTTTGAGGAACAAATTAATTCCCTAATCTAATAACACTAATTTGTTTATTTTATTTTATTTTATATTATCATGTAGTACAATTTAAACTTGGATTATTGGTATGTATGTGATTTTTTTCTCACTATTATTTTGTGCATCATGATAATGAAAGTAAATAAATAAATAATTACTATCATTAAGAAGTTGTTAATAATAATAACAAATAATTATGATACTAATAAAAATAATTACTAAGTCAAAAACTATATTATAATAATACTAATTATTATTATAAATAATAATAAAAAATAATAATAATATTATTATTAAATAATCATATATATATATATATATATATATAAGTGCTAGCTAAACATTAGTTTTTTCAAAATTACTTTCTAACTGTTTTTCATTAAACACTTTTTAAAACCACACCATTTTTTAAGAAAAGTACAATTTAAAGGGCAATGTTTAGGGACACAATAAGGCTCCGTTTGGTTCCCGTAAAATATTTTCTGGAAAATACTTATTTTCCGGAAATGCTATTTTTCGGAAAAGGAAAATATTTTTAAGTGTTTGGGTGTATTATGAAAATTGTTGTGGAAAATATTTTTATGTGTTTGGTTGTATTAGGAAAATGCTATTTTCCTACCATTCAACAACAAATTCCGGCAATAAATTCCGGCAACAACAACAAAAAATTCCGGCAACAACAACACCACCACAACAACAACAACAACAATCAAACTTTAAAAAAAAAAAAAAAAAAAAAAAGAGTCATCGACGAGATCGAGGAAGAGAGAGCGATGGTTCGAAGGCAATGGTTCGAAGGTCTGGGTCTGGGTCGTCGAAGGCAATGGTTCGAAGGTCGAAGGTCGAAGCCTCGTGGGTTCGTCAGTGGGGTGCGATCTTTGGTGGGTCGGTCTTTGGTGGTGATCTGGGCTCTGGGTTCGTCGGCGAAGTCGAAGATCAGTTCGTGGCGCGAAGGCGAAGTCGAAGATCGTGGGTTCGGGCCGCCGGCGAAGTCGAAGATCGTGGGTTCGTGGGTTTGTTCGTTCGTGGCGCCGGCAAAGTCGAAGATCGTGGACGGTGTCTTCGGCTTCTCTGGGTTCTCTCTTCTCTGGCTTCTCTCTTTTTTCCGTTCTCAAGTGTTTCTCTGGCTTCTCTCTTTTGTGCGTTTTGTGTGTTTTGTGCGAGACCCGAAAATGGTTTGAAGGTAAAATAAGAACGTAAAACCATTTCCGGGTCAAAGGCGTAAATTCGGTCAACGTTGCATCCTATTTTCCGGAAATGAGGTTTTCACCTGCCTTCCAAACACTGGGGTCTGGGTGAAAATGATTTCCTGAAATCATTTTCACCCAAACCAAACGGAGCCTAATTCACAACTTTTTACACAGTTTACCACGTGGTAAATTGTAGTAAAAATTGTAGAATATTTTGTGTCCCTACCATTTTTCATCTTAAAAATCTAATCAATAATGCAGGTATATTCATTCTGCACATAGGACTTTGAGTTGTTGGATTAGAGTATCCAACACGTATATGATAGACTTGGCATTGTCCAATAATCAATCAGTCAATTTTAGTCAAAAAGTAAAAATTGATGCACACTCTTTAAAAATTTGATCAATAATGCAGGTACATTCATTCTGCATGTAGGACTTTGAGTTGTTTAATTAGAGTATCTAGCATATATGATAGACTTGGCGTTTCCCAACAATCATTAAGTCAATTATGGTCAAAAAGTAAAAAATGATGCACAACCACCAATTGGACAGGAGCGTCAAAGAACCATGAAATTGATAAAAATTATTTGAATTTATTTATTTGAGAAAGAGAGGTGATATGTCTATAATATTTTCACAACATTTTTACAACTATTAATAACTTGCAATTTAGAACTTGTTGTGAAAATATTGTAGATATAACATTTTTATTTGAAAATTTGTATTTATTTATTTTTTTTATAACATGTAATTCATTTTTTATAAGCAGAGCATGAAATTTTTTATTTATATGGATATAGTAGAATTTAAATATATAGTGTCAATGATTGTTCTTACTAATAAGTTAATATACCAACTGTTATTTTTTTTTTTTATATTTTTTTTGCAAATGGTTGTAGAGTATACAACACGTTTGGGTCATATTTTCCAAGAATCATTTAGTCAAAATGGCTAAAAGCAATTAATGATGCACCCCCGCCACTTGTTTTGTCTCTCAAGTTTACAGAAATTTCTTCTAAAAAAAAACCAGTTGACAGAAATGACTATACTACTAGAGTTGTTTAATTTGACTGGGAAAAAAAAATGAAGAATCTTATTTGGAGAGCTTGTAAGGGCATTTTACAGACTCGTGTGATATCATTTGAGTCTTTAACAAAAGGCATTGTCCTGAATTTTCTTATGCTCACTCATCTATTCATGCTTTAAGGTACGAAATTTGTTCCCTGGATAAGTTACAAAAGTGTGGGGGGAGGCATTTCATAGGCATGGCGGATTTTGCTTTGAAGTGGCTATACATTCTGGAAATTAGAAACTTTTGCGAATGTGGTGTGAATGCTAACAACATTTTGAAATGAAAGTCGTGCCAATGGAACAAACCATGAGATTATAACAGGACCATGAATTGTTTGTTGGATTAGAGTATCCAACACGTATTTGATAGACTTAGAATTGTCCAACAATCATTTAGTCTATTTTTGCCAAAAAGACCCACTACTTAGATAGGAGCGTCCAAGAACCATCAAGTTGACACAAATTACTTGAAATTATTTCTTTGAGAAATTGAATTTTTTTATATAACATGTTATTCCTTTTTCCAAGAGGATCATGTATTTTTTTTTTTCTTTTATATATACAGTAGAATTTAAATTTACGGTGTCTTTCATAATATTTTTATCAATAAGTTAAAACTATAAATTTAACTTTATTTTGGGTTTAGTGTCATTTCATTTAATTCAACACAAAATTCGTATTATCCATTGATTGCAAAAAGAACACTCATAGTTCTACCCAAATCCTAAAGGTGTATACCAAGGTATTGAAAATGGAAGAAATGAATACACCAAACCAAATCAACATGTACCTAAATATAAACGCAATCATATTGGTGGTAATATAAAAGAGAAATGTACACTTTCAAACCAAATCAAGTAATAAAATGAAATATAAAAAAAATGAAAAGATAACAATCTGCCCATCTTTACTCCATGTATATCGTATTGGACTCCAATGGTAAAGCAATCCCACTTACAACCTGTTCATAAAAACTAATTTTTTTTTAAAAAAAAAGGAAGGAAAAAACCATAATTATTAACACATTAAACTAAATACAACAACCACTATTATAAACATAGTGAAATAAATAATACAAAGAAAAAAACCAAAGAGAGAATTTGATTCTTTTTGTAGTACTAAACTACTACCAAAATAAGGGTGGGAAAAAATGGAGAGACAATCTAAATGAAAAAGAGAGGTGTGAGGTATTTTAAAATAGAGATAGTGTGTACTCACTTTTAGGTAATGCATCTAACGGGTATGAGATAGTGTGTACTAATTTGATAAGTAGTAAAAATTTGATGGCAAGATGATTAGATTGGATATGCCATGACTTCTACACCCATTAAAAAAAAAAACAAAATTGTCACACTTTAACACAATAACCAGAAAATTTCTTTTGTTTGTGTTACTATTACATTCCATTTCCCTTACCCTGAAACATGGGGGTTCTAAAAATAAAATGAAAAACCATGATTGAGAGTTTAGGATAAATTACTTGTGGTTAGTAGAATCTTCTACTAAACAAATTGTAAAATTTAAAATTTAAAATTCTTGACCGAATAAATTTGAAGTTCAGATTAAATTTGAAAACCAAAGTAAAAGTGGTCCTATTTTGTAAGCAATGTTGTACATGTGAGTTAGGGATGCATTTTTACCAAGTTGCATTTCAATTTTGTTTCTACTTAAACCTAAGTGTGTATAGTATTTTTGAACCAATGAAATGTCCAACCAAAATAAGGGTAGATTTTTTGTGTAAGCAAGATTTAGAATATACAACACGTTTGGGTTGTTTCCATAAAAATAAAATTAAAAATATTTGGGTAGAATTTTCCAAGAATGAGAGTATCCAACACGTTCAGGTAACATTTTCCAAGAATGATTTGGTCAAGATTGTCTAAAAGCTACTTAATGATGGGAAAAACTATCATGCACCCCCACCACCTGGATAGGAGTGTCCAAGAACTACAAAAGTAGTTAGGTGTTCTTGTCTCTCAAGTTGATAGAAATTTCTTCTTAGAAAAAGCAATTGACAAAAATTACTTGTCCAATTCGACTATAAAAAAAAGAAGATGTTGAACTTATTTCTTTTCTTTCTTCTTGTTTGTTTTTGTTTTTGAACATCATATTTTTCTTTTTCTAGGGTTGAATGACATGTATTATTGTTGCTATGATTTTTAGTTCTCAGAAACTATTAATTACCAAAGATTCTTGCTCGTTTGGGATGCATTTATAAGCTGACTTATTGCTTATTTTTTTCTAATAGCTTTTACCAAAGACTTTATTAAAAAAAAAAAACCCCAATTTCATTAATCATTTTTTAAAACTGACACTTTTCAAAAAAACAAAATTTCAAAAAACTGAATAATAATGCAGGTTCATTTATGCCCGTGGGACCATGAGGTTTTGGATTAGAGTATCGAAAACGTATATGATAGACTTGCCATTGTCCAACAATCATTCCATCAATTTTGGCCAAAAAGTTAAATGATGCACACTCACCACTTGGATAGGAGCATACAAGAAATGTCATGTTGACACAAATTATTTGAATTTATTTCTTTGAGAAATTGAATTTTTTTATTATTATAAATATAATAGAATTTAAATATATAAATATAGCCTAATCTAAGTGTATATGTGTGTAAAGCTCCCTCTTGAAGACTTGAACCCCGGCTCTACCCCCCTACACCTCACAAGCACTTATACTTATGGAGTGACCATCGCACCAAGGGTGTGTGGTGGTAAATTTATGATGTCCACTCCACTTCTTGATGATTATTTCTATCAATAAATTAAGATACCGACTAATTTTTTGTGTACCCTCACATTTGGGGAGCATTTTCCAATAATCATTTGGTCAAGATTCGCTAAAAGCTATTAACCCCCACCAGGGCCACCGCATGGATAGGAGTGTCCAAGAGTTGCTAAAGTAGCAAGTTGTTCTTGTCTCTCAAGTTGACAGGAATTTCTTCTTTAAAAAATCAGTTGATAGGAATTACTATACAAGAGTTGTTAAATTTGACTAAAAAAAAAAAAGATGTTGAATTTATTTCTTTTTACCTTTTTTTTAACGTCATTTTTTTTCTTTTTTCAGTGTTGAATGACATTTACTATTGTTGCTATGATTTTTAGTACTTCAAAACTTTTAATTGCACCACCGTGTACTCTTAGCGCGATGGCCACTCCACAAGTATAAGTACTTGTGGAGTGTGAGGGGTAAAGGCTAGGGTTCAAGTCTCTAGTAGTGAGTTTCACACACATATATACTTAGATTATGTTAGAGTAGAATTTCTATCTTGTATTAAAAAAAAAAAAACTTTTAATTGCTAAAGATTCATGCCCGTTTGAAATGCACTTATAAGCTAGCTTATTGCTTCTTTTTTCTACTATTTACAGGTCCTACATACGTCACCTACTTATTTGATTTAACTTAAAACTAGATAAGTTGTTTCCAAACAAACACATAGAAAGTTGTTGAATTTATTTCTTTACTTTTTTTAGGGCTTGTTTGGTAATATTGTTCTAGTAATGTCATTTAAGTTCCCACTCACAAAAAAAAAAAAAAAAAAAAAAAAACAAAACGTTGTTTAAGTTTTGTGAAAATACGTGTGGGTGAAAAAGTGTTATGGAAATACGTATTGTATTGTTTAAACAACAACATAACCAAATAGACCCTTAACATCATATTTTCCTTCTTGAGCGTTGAATGGCGCGTAATATTGTTGCTACGATTTTTACTTCTTAGAACTATTTATTGTCAAAGAAGATTAGGAATATGAGAAGAGTTAAGGGATGTCCTAAAACTATTGTTTTATGAACTATTTTTAGAAATATTTTATGAGAAAAATGATAAAACAATTAATTTTTTTATGGATATTGTTAACTTTCATCAGGTATATATATACATTTGTACCAAGGTGAAGACTTTCCCGCCGGATCTTTGGGGATCACTTGGACCATATTATCTTTTAGCAAACTCGTTAATTTATGACATTATTATTCTCGCAAGCTAGTTCGCATCCTTAAGTCGTATATTAATTTAATTGTTATGCGCAACATCAAAAGAAAGTGCTTAAGTATGGAATAGGATACCATTTGATGAAATTTATTAATTTGATTTGTTTATCATCTACGTTGATGTTGAGGGTTTGTACTTAGTGATAACTAATAACTATAACAAACCATGGGAAAAATAAGAATCAAATTGCCTATACAATTTTTTCCTCAAAAAAAAAAAAAAAAAAAGCCTATACAATTTTGTATAAACAAAATTCAAAATGCAGGAGGTAACACAGTCTTGATGAAGTATAAGTCTAGAAAGAGGATTTGTGGCAAGAGAGAAAAAATAATTCCCAGAAAGGGGGAAGAAAAGATTTTCGTGCCTAAAAAATGTAACTGGTGATTGATTTATGCTTTACTAATAATAATAAAAAAATATATTTATTATGATTAAATTTTGCATTCACACAATAGAGTTTGACTGTACAATTTTGAATGATTTTCTTATAAGAGTTATGACCCTGAAAAAAAAAAGGGAGAATATACAAATTTACAACGCTTTATTTATTTGTTCTTTTGCTAGGTAAATAGGGAAGTGAAAATTTATATGCTACCAAGTTAAAATAAGCCTTTCAGAATAATTCATCAGTAATGAAGGGTTGCGTAGCCAAAAAGTTGCACAACTTTTCATTATTGGTTGGATAGAAGTGGAACATTCAAAACGTATATGATGGTCATGATATAAGCGTATTAATGGGGTTTTATTTATGGTATGGAATTCTTTGTCTTCCCAGTGTCACACTATTATGAAGTCCTCACATTTTGGCAACTTCCTCAAATCGTTGTTAAAATGGTCCAAAAGCAATAAATATAAATCCCCATCAGTTATAAATATGGTTCCTATGTCCCGCAATTGACTAAACAACTTTGAGGACCACCGATGTGTAGGCATTCTAGAAAGATGGTCAACAGCGTATCGGTACCGGTCATAACGACTAGTAACTATAACAATACCCGTCTAAAATGTACTAATAAAATATCAGTCTACACCAACCTATATAGACTATAACGAGGGATTTCAGGTCCTTCAGCTAGTACCAGAAAAATAATTTAGAAAAAAAAGGGTTATAAAATTGGGTTAATATATATAGTTAGACAAATATTTGGGCATACAAAATATTAATTTGGATTTTAAATATTAATTAGTCATTCTCCTTGCCTAATCAAAATGACATTCAATACAGTATTAACCACCAAAATAATGGTGGAAAACATGGAGAGACAATCTAAAAGAAAAAGAGAGGTGTGAGATATTTTAAAATAGAGATAATGTGTACTTATTTGTAGGAAATGCATCTAACATGTATGAGATAGTTTGTACTCATTTGATAAGTAGTAAAAATTTGATGGCAAGATGATTAGACTGGATATGCCACGACATCTACACTTATTAAAAAAATAAAGAAAATCAAAATTATCACACTTTAACACAATAACCAGAAAATTTCTTTTGTTAGTGTTACTATTACATTCCATTTCACTTACCCTAAAACATGGGGGTTCTAAAAATAAAATGAAAAATCATGATTGAGAGTTTAGGATAAATTACTTGTGGTTAGTAGAATCTTCTACTAAACAAACTGTAAAAATTAAAAATTAAAATTCTTGACCGAATAAATTTGAAGTTAAGATTAAATTTGAAAACCAAAGTAAAAGTGGTCCTATTTTGTAAGCAATGTTGTACATGTGAGTTAGGGATGCATTTTTACCAGGTTGCCTTTCAATTTTGTCTCTACTCAAATATAAGGGTGTACGGTATTTTTGAACCGATGAAATGTCCAACCAAAATAAGGGTAGATTTTTTGTGTAAGCGGGATTTAGATTATACAACACATTTGGTTAGTTTCCATAAAAATAAAATTAAAAATATTTGGGTAGAATTTTCCAAGAATGAGAGTATCCAACACGTTCGGGTAACATTTTCTAAGAATGATTTGGTCAAGATTGTCTAAAAGCTACTTAATGATGGGAAAAACTATCATGCACCCGCACCACTTGGATAGAGTGTCCAAGAACTACAAAAGTAGTTAAGTGTTCTTGTCTCTCAAGTTCATAGAAATTTCTTCTTAGAAAAAAGCAGTTGACAAAAATTACTTGTCCAATTTGACTATAAAAAAAAAGATGTTGAACTTATTTCTTTTCTTTCTTCTCGTTTGTTTTTGTTTTTGAACATCATATTTTTCTTTTTCTAGGGTTGAATGACATGTATTATTGTTGCTATGATTTTTAGTTCTCAGAAATTATTAATTACTAAAGATTCGTGCTTGTTTGGGATGCATTTATAAGCTGACTTACTGCTTATTTTTTTTCTAATAGCTTTTACCAAACACTTTATTAAAAAAAAAAAAAAAAACCAATTTCATTAATCATTTTTTAAAACTAACACTTTTCAAAAAAACGAAATTTCAAAAAACTGAATAATAATGCAGGTTCATTTATGCCCGCGAGACCATGAGGTTTTGGATTAGAATATCCAAAATGTATATGATAGACTTGCCATTGTCCAACAATCATTCCATCAATTTTGGCCAAAAAGTTAAATGATGCACACTCACCACTTGGATAGGAGTGTACAAGAAATGTCATGTTGACACAAATTACTTGAATTTATTTCTTTGAGAAATTGAATTTTTTTTTTATTTATAAATATAGTAGAATTTAAATTTATGATGTCCACTCCACTTCTTGATTATTACTTCTATCAATAAATTAAGAGATCTGGGGATCAATCCCCGCCTACACCAAAAACTGATTGGTGTCTTGGTCTGATGATAAAGAGCTATTATCAGGAGTGGACACCATAGGTTGAAACTCTCTAAAAAAAAAAGATACCCACTAATTTTTAGTGTACCCACACATTTGGGGAGTATTTTCCAAGAATCATTTTGTCAAGATTCAATAAAAGCTATTAACCCCCACCAGGGCCACCACATGGATAGGAGTGTCCAAGAGCTGCTAAAGTAGCAAGCTATTATTGTCTCTCAAGTTGACAGGAATTTCTTCTTTAAAAAATCAGTTGACATGAATTACTATACTAGAGTTGTTAAATTTGACTTAAAAAAAAAAAAAGATGTTGAATTTATTTCTTTTTACCTTTTTTTTAACGTCATTTTTTTTTCTTTTTTTAGTGTTGAATGACATTTACAATTGTTGCTATGATTTTTAGTACTTCAAAACTTTTAATTGCACCACCGCGTACTCTTGGCGCGATGGTCACTCCACAAGTATAAGTGCTTGTGGGGTGTGGGGGGTAAGGGCCAGGGTTTAAGTCTTTAGCAGTGAGTTTCACACACATATACATTTAAATTATGTTAGAGTAGAATTTCTATCTTGTAAGAAAAAAAAAAAAAAAACTTTTAATTGCTTAATATTCATGCCCATTTGAGATGCACTTATAAGCTAGGTTATTACTTATTTTTTCTATTATTTACGGGTCCTACATACGTCACCTACTTATTTGATTTAACTTAAAACTAGATAAGTTGTTTCCAAACAAACACCTAGAAAGTTGTTGAATTTATTTCTTTTACTTTTTTTTTAGGGTCCGTTTGGTAATTTTGTGAAAATACGTGTGGGTGAAAAAGCGTTATGAAAATACATATTGTGTTGTTTAAACAACAAAAACTGTTGTTTAAACAACAAAACCAAATAGACCCTTAACATCATATTTTCCTTCTTGAGTGTTGAATGGCATGTAATATTGTTGCTACGATTTTTTACTTCTTAGAACTATTTATTGTCAAAGAAGATTAGGTATATGAGAAAAGTTAACCGATGTCCTAAAACTATTGTTTTATGAACTATTTTTAAAAATATTTTATGAGAAAAATGATAAAACAATTAATTTTTTTACGGATATTATTAACTTTCATCGGGTATATATATACATTTGTACCAAGGTGAAGACTTTCCCACCGGATCTTTGGGGACTTGGTCACTTGGACCATATTATCTTTTAGCAAACTCGTTAATTTATGACATTATTCTAGCAAGCTAGTTCGCATCCTTAAGTCATATATTAATTCAATTGTTATGCGCAACATCAAAAGAAAGTGCTTAAGTGTGGAATAGGATACCATTTGATGAAATTTATTAATTTAATTTGTTTATCATCTACGTTGATGTTGAGGGTTTGTACGTAGTGATAACTAACAACTATAACAAACCATGGGAAAAATAAGAATCAAATTGCCTATACAATTTTTTCCTCAAAAAAAAAAAAAAAAAAAGCCTATACAATTTTGTATAATCAAAATTCAAAATGCAAGAGGTAACACAGTCTTGATGAAGTATAAGTCTAGAAAGAGGATTCGTGGCAAGAGAGAAAAAATAATTCCCAAAAAGGGGAAGAAAAGATTTTCGTGCCTAAAACATGTAACTTTTGATTGATTTATGGTTTACTAATAATAATAATAATAATAAAAAATATATTTATTATGATTAAATTTTGCTTTCACACAATAGAGTTTGACTGTACAATTTTGAATGATTTTCTTATAAGAGTTATGACCCTGAAAAAAAGGGAGAATATACAAATTTACAACGCTTTATTTATTTGTTCTTTTGCTAGGTAAATAGGGGAAGTGAAAATTTATATGCTACCAAGTTAAAATAAGCCTTTCAGAATAATTCATCAGTAATGAAGGGTTGCGTAGCAAAAAAGTTGCACTACTTTTCATTATTAGTTGGATAGAAGTGGAACATTCAAAACGTATATGATGGTCATAATATAAGCGTATTAATGGGGTTTTATTTATGGCATGGAATTTTTTGTCTTCTCAGTGTCACACTATTATGAAGTCCTCACATTTTGGCAACTTCCTCAAATCATTGTTAAAATGGTCCAAAAGCAATAAATATAAATCCCCATCAGTTATAAATATGGTTCCTATGTCCCGCCATTGACTAAACAACTTTGAGGACCACTGATGTGTAGGCATTCCTCTGCCTCTAGAAAGATTGTCAATAGCCATAATGACTAGTAACTATAACAATACCCTTGTAAAATGTACTAATAAAATATCAGTCTACACCTGCGTATATAGACTATAACGAGGGATTTCAGGTCCTTCAGCTAGTACCAGAAAAATAATTTAGAAAAAAAAAAGGGTTATAAAATTGGGTTAATATACTTAGACTAATATCTGGGCATATAAAATATAAAATATTTGGATTTTAAGTATTAATTAGTATTAAGATATTTCATTCTCCTTGCTTAATCAAAATGACATTCAATACGGTATTAACTACTTTGACATCTCGTCTATTACTTGGATTGCCAACCTCAAAAGGTCAAAAACTTTAAGAAAATGGGAAACAAAAGTGCTAATAACGAGATGAAATTACCGGTAGATTAGGGGGAAAAAATTAGCAATTTTGCTATCATTTTAGTTTTTCAATCACATGTTTGTTTACGTTAACAAAAGAAAAATACATAATTTAATGAAATCCTTCCCTCTAGACCTTTTTTTTTTTTTTTTTTAATTAATTTGAAAATTTTTTTCTTTCATTCGGTTCTCTAAAATCCAATCTCAGTTAACTATTGACATGCATATATTGGCTGATGATGCAAGATATTAGTGAGCTGATTGTCCAAACTAAGAAGCTCTGGAAGATCTGTAAGGGAGAAAATACAAAAGCTCTCAAAGTGCACTGGTGTGGTGCTAGCTAAGGACCTCTGATGACTAAGTTAGAATCTCACAAAAAATCTCCAAAAACTCTAAATGTGTAACAATAAAATGAAAGTATGGGTTAGAATCTCACCAGGTAATAAAGATCCCCATTGTACTGATTTGTTATTGTCTGACATTGCCGCTGAATTCAGACAGAGATGACAAAGAGGAAAGGAAGGTTGTGGAATACTGTAATGTGTAGAGTGTGGAGTGGAGGAGAGAGTTTGGGTCTGGATTCTGTAATTAAAACCGGTAACCTGGTGATAGTGATGTGCAATCAACCCATTGAACAACCCAAATCCAATACAATCTTCCTAGTTGGTTTTCATGGGTTGGGTTCTTAAATTTTTTATTCCCTTCAAATTCAGGTAATTTTCAATCCAAACAAGTTAATCCAATTCACACTATCAAATATTATAAAGAATATATGTATATAAAATTTGTTGATTTAATCATTCTATATTTTGTTACTTGGTTTAAATTTGTTAGCTTGGTAGTTAGTTTTGATCAAATCGGATTATTATGACTAATTAAATAAAATGTAATATTTGTGGAAGGAAATTTTTATATTTACAGAAGCAGTGAAACCATTTTTTGCATAGGCCACAGAAGTCTTTGCTTGGAAGGCGAAAGGCAGTTAAATTTCGAAACGATTATGTACAGTACTCGTATGTTCTAGCGAATAAAGTTGAGAACTCAAAATTAAATTTTTTTTTTTTTTAATAGTGATAATAGGTGTTTTGAAGTTGTTTCATTCCATCCAGTAGATCATTTATCGAAGAGGTTCAAACTATCAAAAGTAAAAGGGACGAGATCAGAGCTTAGAGGATCATGCATAATTCATTGGACTGCAAAATGGCTTTTCCAAAATACTTTTAGACTTCCTAATTTGGCTTCCAAACATCAAAACCCATCACTTACAAAGAGTTACAACTGAAGGCTTGATTAATGTGCTCCCTATGGAGAATATTTAGTTTCTCTCAATTCTCTGCTACACCTTGTCAAGGATGATTTAAGGATAGAAATAAATTCTGAATTATTGAATACGTTAGAAGAATTGCTTCTATGTTGGAGCAGTGTCATATTTCAGATCTCTTGGTACAGAATTATGGAGACAATGATAATTGTTATGACAAGGGAATTGTTATTAGGGTGGTAGAATCTTATGTTTCTTTTTGTTTTGAGCAAACTCATAGCAAAAATATTTTCAATTGGAAGATCATCTTACCCTTATCGCAAGGGGTGAGAACCTTGGTGCAAAAAGTTTTCGGTCACTTGCAGAAGCATTGCCAAAAGATGCTCAGTATTATGATGACAACCTCTATAGAGCCATTGACATGTATCCCAAGGCATGGAAATTTTTTCATTCCTAGTGATGATTACGTTTTTTGAAAATTGAGTTTCTGAAGACCAACAATCATAAAGCTCAATGTCGTCTTTTATTGGATATTTTAAAGCTCAATGGCAGTTAAATCTCTTTAGACAAATTTCAAATCTTAACATTTTATCAATGGACTTCAAAAACTTGTAAACTCATATTTATTTCTGCCACAGAAGCACTTAAATTTAAGGTCCAATTGACCATTCTTTTGGGACCATTTATGCAATTATACCCTAGCTTGATAAACGAAGAACGATCAAGTGGGTGTAAAAATACTTGAATACCATAAATTATCACAGGAAACACATGAGCACGTGATGAGGAACAATCGGCTGCCCTTGAAAATCACAACATGATTCATCCTGCTAGAGCAAGTAAATGTTACAAAGTAAGTGTAGCATTTATTGTTACATGCTTTTTGGGAGTGTGAAGCTATTCAACCTGTGTGGAATCAGGATTTTAGATGGATGGATCGGGCCACAACCTCCCTTGGTTCATTCCCCGATTTATTTGCTCTAATACGAAACCAACCTCATGCAGCAGAACTGTTTACTGTTACTGCTTGATACCTATGGACTCGACGCAACAAAAGCTAATTAAATGTGGCCATTATAATTTATACCTCTGAACAGGTAAGCTGATATGACTAAATGTCATATGCTGGAGTTTAAGAAATTCCACAAGCCACCTGTGAAACAACTTCGGCCAGCCATACCAGTTTGGAAACCTCCTACTACTGAAACTCTCAAGACTAACTTTGATGGTGCAATTTTTGAAAATGAAGGAGAAGCAGGCATAGCTGTGGTGATCCAAAACTCCTATGGTGAGGTCATGGCTTCTCTGTCTGAGAGAATCCCAATACCATCCTCGGTGACTGTCCTGGAGATGCTAGCTGCTATAAGAGCAGTCTTATTTGCCAAAGAAATTGGGATTAATCACTCGATTTTTTAGGTGATTCCGAAGTTGTCAATTCTCTTTGTAAGGGTGAGTTGTTATTTATTTTCTTTGGCAAACTAATATGGCACATAAGACTGTGGCACATATTAGTTTAGAGTATTAACGCGCCACACTAATGAATAGAACATACATTGTTCATACTGTAAGTATCATTTTGTTGAATAATCATATTCTCTTCTGCTCTTCCAGACTGTGGCACAATGTATGGCCTATGACTTTAATATTCAGCCAAAAGGTACACTATATATACAAGTGAGTTGTTATTTATACCAGGATGCGTCTTAAAATTTAAATTCAGGACTATATTGCACTCTGCCTCACATTTAGCGATTTGCATAGCAATACTATCTCCCTTCCCAAAACCACTTCTCTGGCATGCCCCCAGTATATAGAAAAAACTAAAAGCCTTCGTACAAGTTGTCGAAACTATTCTTGCATTGCTTTATCTCCTGGATTTATAGATAGCAATTCAACCAACATGGATGCAGTGATTGCATTTGCTGAAAAACCCTTGTCAACCATTATTTTTCATTGCCTTTAATGTCTAATCATGTTGCAATAACCCTCGGATGATTTTGTTATAGGTGCAATCGTTAAGTGAGCAACCATTCCCATCCATTTTCTCAATCTCAAGCAACTCGCATGCTTCATCTATTAGTTCTTCTTGGCGAAGCTCTTTGATCATAATATTGTAAGTTGGAACATCAGGCGGCAATACTTTGGTAGGGAGACTATAAAAGAGTTCTCTATTGTAAGTTTTCCAGCATTACACAAATCCTCAATCAAGATGTTGTAATAATTCACAATATTATGGTTCAACCTTTTGTCTTCCATCTCTTGAAACAATGCCATTGCCTCAGCGATTTGTTTATGGTTCAACCTTTCCTCTCCATTTCATATACCAACCCCACAGCTCCAGAAATATTATAATTTTAGTGTTTTTGACATGATATGATATGAATTTGAAGACCAATTTCTAAGTCGGATAAAAATTAGGAGATTGTTAAAGCTATAGTTCTCTTAACTTTCTAAATGATTCACCTAAATAATTGGTGATTTATTCTGGCAACATGAGTCTTAATTTTTATATTAGTCACAGGCCCTGCAAATGCGTGGGATAGTTAAAATTTTTTGTGCCAATACATAAATTTTTTTGTTTGGTAAAACGTTTTGGTGCTTCTTCCAACCATACAACAAAGTCATCAACATAAAGAATTTGCTTCACGTGGCCCCGATTTGTCATATTAACTAATTTGAGTGTTTGTATGAAAATATATATATATATATATATATATATTTCTGACATAGTATATGAAATAACTTATATATTGCAAGATGAGTTTCACTACCAAGGATTAAAGAGGAATAAATTTCTTTCTTACTCATGCCAAACAAATTTCAATAAGCAACAAAAGAGAGAATATGTTTTCTTATATCACTTCCAGGTGTTTCTGGCTTTAGGCTTAAAAAATCCCTCTTGAAATGAGGAAACACTTAACAAATTTTCTTTTGCATTCAGATGAAACATAGGAAACAATGAAGTGATTACCTTTAAAAGAAGTGTGCATTTATACAAGAAGGCTAGAAGCACATAATAGATGGGTCCAGCTCCCCTCTAGTCTTGAAGTCTCCCGTTCTCTCCCATTATAAAACTGATGGACACATGGCAATAACAAAATCCAAAGGTTACAAAGAAGTAACACCAAATACAATTTTTTCCTCACCTAAGAAGTCTGACCACCCTCTTTCTCTCTCTCTCTCCCCAACAAGCCTTTCTTCTCTTCTTTGCCTCCCTCTTCTTCTCCATCACCACCGCCACTTGAGCATCATAGGCACCGAAATCGAAGCTTGCCGGAGAAGAAGGGTAGAACAAGACAATGGATTAGGAAATTAAAAAAAGCAAAAGATCTAATTGACCGACTAAGGAGAAATTTAACACAATTGGGTAGCATATCCTTTGTCCCCAAAATACACAGGTGAGCATCATCTTCATCTCAATACAAGCATTGTAGACAAAAAGTGCTTAATAATTTATGTAAACACATTGAAACCATATTGCAAATTGTCCAGAAATATGAACATAACAAAGATGTAGCCATAAAAGGAGTTTAACATAAACAACTACAATCCATTTTGACATAATAAACTAATTCCATAGGAAGAAGTTAAACACCATCAAAAAGCTTTGTTGAATCCTTTCTTTTGCTGATTTAAAGTCTGTTACTTATTCACAACTCATCACCAACCATGATTGCACAGAGTACTGCAAGAAATTAAGAACTAAGTGCATTATTATATCATCACTAAAAGTAGATAAATACACTAATTAGTGTAGTAACCATATAGAAAAAACCTACACGCGCGCGCGCACACACAGAGATATATATATATATATATATCTATTTTTTTTTTTTTTGGTGTGTGTGGATAATTTAGAAAAAACCTTAACCAATAATTGCAGTTTTGTGGAATTTACATATTAAGAAGCACTCCAAGCCTTTACCACATGAACATGTGCACTAAGGGGGATGGGGGACCAAGGTAAATAATCTAAAGTATAATCCAATGCCAGCAATTATACAATAAGAAGATATTTTACTACTAAACATAGGAAATTGATTCTTAAAAAAAATATAGAAAAAAAAAAGGCAATTGTAAAGAGACAACATAGTGTTCCAAAAGAAATTATGAAAGTAAAAATATCAAACAATTCATGGTAAGACAAAGAACACAAACACAATATGACATCAACTATTTTTTGACAACCAAAAGAAACATTTGAAAGAAAAGCAAAGCCTACCAGACAACCACAAAATACTACTAAGAGTTAAAGTTTGTATCATCCATCAACATTCTTTAAAGTCTAAGATACCATTGCAAACTTATGGTCCTTGGGGTATGTGATCCTGCAATGCCTTAACCTTCAATGGTTTATGCATAATTCAAGAAAAAGATTGGTCTTAGCCAACCATAAGATGACGATACATTGTGATTTAAAGCTCAACTGTAACTCTGATTTAGATAAATGCTTTTTTTGACATGCAATGTCCAACTAAACACTAATCATGAACATAGTGATTTAAAAACCTAGAAAGTCAAAAAAATTTACAAGTACATAATCATAGGATGCATTTAGCTAGACACATATTGCTTGTGGTGCATTGGTATGAGATCTTATATGGTATGCTTAGCCTATTTCCAAGTATTGTTATATAGCTTGTTGGATATCAGGAACAAGCTTGTCACTAGAGATAGATAAGTATAATAAGGGTATCACTTGTCTTAAGGTTGTGATATCTCTAAGTTACTATGTAACAAGGTTTTGAGTTCGAGTTCAAATGTCAGAGCTGCAGGTACTATGCATATGGAACTAGATAGGTTTAAGAGGGGAGAAAATTCAAAGGTAAGAGTTTATTTCAAAGGCTAACAGAGTTTATTTCAAATATGCAGCTAAAAGAGGTCACCATAAAATTACCAGCAGAGAAAAATTTCAGCACATCAATCTATACAGCATAAATCATGAGTGGCAGGAAACATGAACATCAGAACTTGGCTTGATAAATAAGCTTGCTCAAAGTTGATAACCAACACTGACCACCATTTTTTATTATATATGTAATAATGAATATATTGAAGAAAAATTGAAATGAGAACAAACAATTCGAAGTATACATGCTATGTAGTCAATTATTACCTTAATATAACCAAAAATAACCACAACCTAGTTATACTAATTATCTTAAAGATAAAGCCACTTAAAAAGTTAATCAATTAGCAACAATAAAAATTTAATTGAATAGTTTCATATCAAACAGTCTATGCTCATTTCTAATGTATGATATAATTAGTGCCAAGTATATATAAAGAACAAAAGGAAAATCCATACAAAAATAATCATGAAATGCATCTAACCTATTTTCCTCAGTACGTAATTGCACCGTTGGCGGCTTTATTTATTTATTTTTATTAGTACATTATACATGGACCCAATGAGTCCTGAACCCATTACCCCACCCTCCATCTAGCACTTAGAAGGCAAGGAAGTGCCAGTTGAGTTGGAGTGACAATAAATATGCTTTCCCTCTTACAAAACTTAGCCATTAACACCTTAGACAACAAAAATTTTTAATTAGAAATAACTCCCCTTGATTGCTTTGCTACCAAAACCTAAATCCACCTATCTTAGATGAGTAGCTAAAATTCCAGTTTGGCATATGAATTTTCCTGATCCCTACGTCATGATTCATGACCTCAGAAAAAATTACAAATCCCCCTATCAATATCTTCACAAATTGCATCATGCACTTTAAAGCATGAAAAAGGGTAAACAGGCAATGAGTTTATAACAGGTTTGATTAAAGTTAATCTAACTGCCCGAGACAACAATTTTGCCTTTCATCACTGTGGCTTTTAAGCTACTTTCAACTACAATTTTAAAAAACTGTCTTTTATGACCCATAGCTAAGTTGGACCCAAACACTTACCAGGTCCATCAGCTTTTTCACCTTAAGAAGATCTAACACAGGATTTATACTCTGTTCAGAAGTGTTAGCACTGAAAAACACCTCAGATTTGTAAAAAATACAATCTGTCAGAAAGGTCACAATACCAAAATTTTCAAAATGATATCTTGCATATCATCAGTACCTTGAACAATAGTAATGCAATCATTGCAAACAATAGATGAGAAATAGGATCCAGACTTCTTGCAATCATTACTCCTTTATGATACCTTACTACCCATCCAATAAGGCCAGAGACGAGATAAAGGCAAAAGTATATCCCCTACCTTAAGCCATAGTGAGGGAAAGAAGTTTAATCCAAGGAACCATTCAATAGAATCTGATAAGAAACTGAACAGATGCATTTCTTAAATAAGTTGACCTGATGAGGACTAAAATTCAAATTTTCCAACACATCCATAACAAAGTCCCAGCTAAGTCCTTCATAAAATTTATTCATATCAACTTTATAGGCCACAAACCATGTTTTTGCCCTCCTAGTCTATCTAATTTTTAGATTATCAGAAATCAATCTCCCTTTAACAAAACCATGGCTGACAACAGAAACTAGGTAACGACACAGGTTATACAGGCATGAGCTTGGAGATCTTGACTGAATGCTAACTTTTTAACTGAAGATAAAAGAATATGTGTGGGGGAATTCATGAAATGGTCCATTGCATACCATCTTATACAATCATTGGAAGAATATAGTGTGAATAAGACTATAAGAGTAATGACATTGTGAATCAAAAGTCTTAATCTTCTGCAAAGTTTGGTCTCCACAGAGAGAGAGTTATAAAAAGCAGTAAGATGCAGATTAGATATGATAGCACATACAAACATGCACAAAGATTCACTCATTCACAAATCCTACTTCGACTTTCAAATTTCATACTAATGTAAACCAAGTAACATGGGGAAAAGAAAAACAAAGAAAACTCTGACAATGAAACAGAAAGTCCCTTTATATTGTTGATGACGTATTCATACATTTCCAACTAGCTACTCAAATGATTTAGCAAAAGGCACAACTCCAATGATGCTTTTTCTTTTTGATAACCTAGGAAACATTTCTAAAGAAGAGTCCTTTGGGCTTCCTTATGGCTAGAAAAACCTATGGGCAATTGACCCCACCCACCAGAACTAGTTGTTGGGTAAACCACGGTAGTTTTAAGTTGATGTCTTCTATTTACATAGTTTTTCACTTTATTGTTTTCACTAGTGTTAGCCTTTGGCTTCTACTTCATACAATTTTGTAATTTTCCTTTTCCTGATAAGTAAGTAGAATTTCTTTATTGAAGTATTTATGTTCACGATGATGAACACAAAGGGTCAAAAAAAATTATACAATCAAACAATTGTGTAATAGAAAATAGTAACCCATCAACAAAAGATTAAGAGAGAGAAAAGAAAAACAATTGTATGAAATGAAGTCAACAAAACAATACACCTAAGCATAAGTATTTCATTGGGAGTAAAAACGATGATGCAAATCATGCTAAGGAAGGAAAGATAACAAAATAGATTTGGAAGGTATGAACAGGTCATTTTCAGTTCTTATTTCTAAATCACCCAAAGCAAGCAATACCAGTTAGAGAGCTGCTTTCTCATTGATTTTCAGTAAGAAGATACGCACTTAAGGAAATAGAAGAATTCAAATGTACAAGCAAAATCTTTAGATTAAGTAGATTACATTTGACAAAATGAGAAACTTTTTGAATAAATAATACAAGGAGAACATGAAGAACATTTAGCGTAAGTGTGAAAACAAGGAGTTAAAAGAGGTCGCCATAAAATTGTCAGTATAGAAACAATTGAGCACATCTATCTATACTTCGTAGATTATAAGGGGCAGGAAACATGAATAAGATAATACATTAAACAAAATTTGAATTGAGGACAAACAATTTTAAGTATATATGCTATCGACTAGACACCTCAATATAACCGACAGTGACCACAACCTTGATAAGCTATTTATTGTAAGGATAAAGCCACTTGATTAAGGTAATGAATCAACAATAATTAGAATTTATAAAACAGTGTCATATTCATATCTAAATAATGTATGATATTATCAATACCAAGTGCATATAAAGAACAAAATGAAAAACCATTAAAAAAACATAAACATGAAATGCATCTTACCTATTCTCCTCAGTACGAAACTGCACCGTTGATGGCTTTGTCAAGCAAAACTAGACTCTCAACATAAGAATCAACAAAAGTATTGTGATCTCCAATCATCCTAAGATCCTTAAACTCTTTGCTCTCAGGATTCCAAGAGACAAGTTTTCCTTCACTAAATACTAATACAGAATCCCCATTCCTCCTAAAACCTATTGGCCTTGGCATGACCTCTCTGAAATCAACATCAGCAGTAAAAAATGGTGTCCATGACTATCTTCTGAAGTCACAAACCTGACCACTCTATAGTCTTTAGTTTAGTTTTGGGATCAAACACAAACCCAAACCCAAGAAACCCAGTGTAGGCGGCACTGGGTGAAGGAAGGTTCACTAACTTTCTAACACAAGGGTTCCACACTGATAGAGTAAATCTTCAGAAAGGTAGAGCAGGCCGTCACAAATACCCACCACACGGAATGCAACGGTGGAAAGGGTAATCAAAGCTCGAGTGTTGGGTGAAATGAGGGTCATCTTCGTTATGCAATACATTGGATACTTTGTGAATCTGTGGATAGAGGCAGAAGAGAAGGAGGTTTTTGTTGTGGGAGTGGTGGAGATGGGTGAAAATGAAAGTTGGGTTTTGGATTAGTGATTTCCATGCTTTTGAAACTGAGGTGCAGATGATTATGGATTTGATGGGTCGGAAAACAAAAATATTGGTAAGAATCTCATCAGGTAAAGAACCCCAATCGGACTGAGTTGTTGTTGTCTGACATTGCTGCTGAATTCAGATAGAGAGAGAGAGATGACAAAGAGGAAAGGAAGGTTGTGGAGTACTGAAATGTGTGGGGGTATGAAGTGGAGGAGAGAATTTGGGTCTGGATGCTGGACTTGATACCGGGTCATAGTGACGTGCATTCAACCTATTGAACAACCCAATTCCAATTCAATCTTCTTAGTTGGTTTTCTTGGTTTGGTTTCTAATTTTTTTTTTTTTTCGTGCCCCCTGCAAAGTTCAAATTCGGGTAATTTTCAATCAAAACAAGTAAATCCAATTCACACGGGGAAATAGGGAAAGTAGCCATCAAACCCAAACTATTTCATAAGTTAGGCAAACTTTCAAACTAATTGGATTTCTAACAATTCGAGTACTCTGTGGTCGATTTTACTGTTATGTTTTCTCAACTTTCTCAGCACCTGACGTGGAATTTGGGACAGCACAACAGAAATCGAGTCCAGAGGACTCGGTTTCTGTACATAGAAACCGAGTCCAGAGGACTCTATTTCTATGTACAGAAATCGAGTCCAGAGGACTCGGTTTCCATACATAGAAATCGAGTCCAGAGGACTTGATTTCTGCACATAGAAATCGAGTCCTCTGGACTCGTTTTCTATGTACAGAAACCGAGTCCTCTGGACTCGATTTCTGTTGATCCCGTCCAGTCCCATCCTGGCGTCTCATCAATGGCAGACGCACGTGAACAGCCAGACTTTTGGGACTTCTCATCAATGGCAGACGCACGTGAACGGCTTGGACTTCTGGGACTTATTTCTCTTCCCATGCCTCCACGTGTTGCCATGGGAAATGCTGAGATCTATTACCCGGTCCACCTTCAGCACTTTTTTTCTCCTCAACACTGTCTGCTCTTTTTTTCTTCCTCATAATAACTTTCAGCTCTTTTTTTCTTCCTCCATAACCTTCAGCTTCTCTTCATAAAACAAACAGCTCCTAAATAACCTTCCTACTCTCTTACTTGCATTCACTCAGGTAATGTGTTTACAATATTGTGATTATTTGCTAGTATTTTTTTAAAGAAAAATTTAGAACATATTAGGAAAAGTTTAGTTTTTGTTATTTGTTAGTGTAAAATATTGTGATTATTTTGCTAGTTTTTTTTGGACACATATTATATACACATTTATATGATCATGAATCTACTTAAGCAAAAATATCTAGGTAATGTATTTACAATATTGTGATTATTTGCTAGTATTTTTTTAAAGAAAAATTTAGAACATATTAGGAAAAGTTTAGTTGTTGTTATTTGTTAGTGTAAAATATTGTGATTAATTTATTTGTTAATATATTATGATTATTTTGCTAGTTTTTTTTGGACACATATTATATACACATTTATTTATATGATCATGAATTTACTTAAGCAAAAATATCTATAATGACTAGATATTATGATTAAATATTGGGGAATATTTAGTACTAAAATATTGTGATTAAAATTACAACATATTGGGAATTTTTTTTTGTTAGTGTAAATATTGTGATTAAATTATTTGCTAAGTTTTTTTTAAAAAATTAATATTGTGATTATTGGGAATATTTAGTACCAAATATTTTGTGTGATTAATTATGTTATTACAACATATGGGAATATTTGTTTTGTTTGTTAGTGTAAATATTGTCATAATATATGCTAAGTTTTTGTTAAAAATTACTATTGTGATTAATTATTGGGAATTTTTAGTACTAAATATTGTGATTATTAGGAATATTTAGTACTTTTAGGTCTTTATCATGAATATGAAATGAATTATGAGTTTGATACCTAAGATAGTATTTGTAGTCTTTTTACCATAAATTATTTCAAGATATACCCTCTTAGGATTTGTAACAAAAATTTCAATGGATATGAATTTGGTAATGACTATTTTTGTAAGATTACTAAAGGTATATGCAAATTTGGTTGAGGTTAGTATTGTTGGCATTTCCATACGCAAAGTTTTGTGATTGATGTTGATTGAGCGTTATAAATTTGTGACTAACACAATTGCACTTGATGATCTATATAGGTTGACAATGATTCTTATAAATATATACTACGGTGGACCCCTTACCAATACCAACCCTTATGACGGAGCCTCGTTTCAAGGTCCGGGTATCCAGTGCTACTATATGACGATACGCCGTAAGCCAAAGACCCTGACTGAGCTGAAAGTAAAAATTATGGAAGAGTTGCAAGTGAACCCTGCTTTGCATGACATACATATTACTTTCCGTTCTCCATATGAAGTCCTCAATCAATGCATTAATTACAGATATATGGAGATAACAGAGGACAAACATGTAAAATTCATGTTTAGTAAGATGCAAAAATGGGAAAAAGTAGCAGATTTTGAGTTGTACGTCACTTTGGAGCTGCGTGCGGAAGTTGGCGTAGAGGAAGAAATTGTACAAACAACTACATCTCTACAGTTTGCAGTCCTAGATGACCGATGCACCACATTGGGAGGCTATACACCCCCTTTTCAAGAGACACCAACAACAATTGGGAGCGAACTTGGAAATAGATATGAAAATCAATTTTGTACACATCAAGGTGAATCGTCTGCAGTTCCAATAGTTGAAGATGAAGACGAAGACTGTTTTGGGGAAGATCATGACGATAGAGATGAGTACGAAGAGAGGATTGACAATGGCGACTTTGACAGGGGTGTTGATGATCATGAAATTTCTCCAATTCCTGATGTTGATGATATGGCTGAATGTGATGAAGATGATGCGGACACTAATGTCAGAGTTCAGCATGTTACAAATACAGCTCCCATTTATGAACCTCCTGCCTCATCATTTTATGAAAATACTTGGGAAAATATGGTTGATCCTGAAGTTGTTTAGCAATCATTTGGTTCTTCTTGGAATGTGGACATGAATTTTGCGAAAGGGTTGATTTTTGCGAATAAAGAGGCGGTGAAACGTGCATTAACAATTTATACCGCAAAGCATAACAGAAACATTATCACTATTAGGTCAACCAAAAGTAGACTGTCTGTGAAGTGCGTCGATGAATCATGCATGTGGTACGTTGGGGCAGTCGAGAAGCCTCAACATGGTCTATGGATGGTCACATCTTATAGGGGTCCTCACAGTTGTATACCCCTTGGCACGGCCCTTGATGGTAGAATGATGGATTGTAATTTTCTTGCAGCAGAATTTGTTCCATTGTTGCAAGAAAAACACACGGCAACAATTTATCATCTCAGACATTTCATTCGAGGGAAGTATTATGGGCATACGCTTTCTTACTATAAGATATGGGATGCAAAACAACGAGCTATTGCAAAGATATTTGGGGGTTGGGAAGATTCTTACCAAAGGTTGAGAAAGGTATTGTTGGCATACTTGGATCAAGAACCTGGCACTCGGTTCTGGTGTCACACCATACCTAGGGATGAGTTCGGTGATACAATATTGCGCTATATATTTTGGGCTTTTGCTCCATGCATTGAAGGATTCAAACATTGTAAGCCAGTGATCAGTATTGATGGGACCCATTTGTATGGTAAATATCGAGGGGTGTTGTTGATTGCAATGGCCACCGATGCCAACAACAAGGTTTTGCCTCTTGCCTTTGCTGTTGTGGACAAAGAGTCAGGGCCTAGTTGGAGGTGGTTTTTAGAACGCCTCAGGAATGCACTGGGGGATGTGATAGTAGATAAGGACATTTGCATAATTTCTGACCGACATCTGGGTATTCAAAATGCAATTGCAAACTGGCCTAGAGATGATGATGGACGAGTACGAGTAATTCACAGATATTGTCTTCGACATGTTGCTAGTAACTTCAACACGCATTTTCAGGATGCCACTTTAAAGTCATTGGCCTTGCAAGCGGGGTATGCGACTCAGGAAGCTAAATTTGAGTTGCACATGCAACCTATCAAGGAAGCCGAGAATGAGGCCATTAGGAAGAAACGGAGAACCGAGCGGCAGGAAAGTGAACCCGACTCATCCATCATGCCATACACATATCTAATGAACATTGATTTACAAATGTGGACCCAGCTATATGATGGTGGATACCGTTATGGGGCTATGACAACCAATGTCTCGGAGTGCTTCAATGGAGTACTCAAAGGTGCTCGTGGCCTACCCATTGCTGCAATGGTTGAATTCACTTGGAACAAACTTGTTGCATATTTCCATGATCGACACAAAGAAATTACTCATGATCTCTCAATTGGCAAGGTATGGAGTACATATGCCTTCAAAATCTATGAAAAAAACCTGCAAAAATCTTATTCACACCAAATAACAGCGTTTAATAATCTGAATGGTATATATCAAGTAATTACTGCATACAACATCTATAATTCTGGAGGGGGACACCATAGTTAGGAAGTAAACCTAATGGCCAGAACATGTCGTTGTGGAAAGTGGCAAAATCGAAAAATCCCTTGTTCACATGCAATTAAAGCTATTCAGCACATGGGGCAAGATGCGACTACATATATTGACCCATGTTATAGTTTGGAGAACGCCATTCGCACCTACTCACATGCATTTGCGGTGCCACTGTCAGAGACATTGTGGAGGGATGTGGACGGTCCAAAATGGGTGCCTGACCCAAACTTGTTGCGGGGCAAAGGTCGACCTGTGGCATCTAGGATACGGAATGAGATGGATGGGGTTCGACAAGAACGAGGAAGCCGGAGGCCAGATTCTGACTTGAGAGAGATTCAACAGAAGCAGAGCTGTGGACTGTGTCATCAACCTGGGCATAACCGTAGAAGATGTCCGCTTTCTCGTGGGGCTTCGACAAGCAGTAACGATCCAAACTAGGTAAGTAATGCTTTTTATATAATATGCCATGATTGTATCAATTAGCAAAGTTGTCAAAACTGCCATAAATTTATATTGTTCAGAGTAGAAGGCATTGCAATGTAGTACATTGATTGCTGAGCATATTTATACCACAAAAATCAGGAAACAGGTATCAACAGAGCAAGCAACTCACTGACTATTAAAAATGAAGATAAAACATAACAGGTAGTCTAGGGATGCTTTTATATAAAATGTCATGATTATATCAATTAGCCAAGTTGCATAGATTAGTGCGTATGTTTTGGCTTTTGGTATCTAACGACAATATTTGAACTTTTTCAGGCATGCAGAAACTTGATTTTGGAATGGCATTGTAGATGTCAATTGGGGTAGGGTTTATTGTGTATTTGAACTTACTACTAGGTTGAATGCTGAATGCGGACAATTATTACTACTATGTTGTATGCGGACAATTATTATTTTGTTTATCATTGAATGAACTTGTAATCGAAGTATTCTATATCCAATGAATTATCATTGGATAATTTAATGAACTTGTTTTTCCTATTTTGTGTGAAAGAGACTACAAATTTTGTTGAGGAACTGAATTTGTCATTTTGTCTCAACGATTTGATTGTGGGCAATGTTTTTGCCACTGGAATAAGGGGCTTTGGTGAATATAGTGATACACTCAGCTATGGAAGGAAATTTTAGCGAGCGGGTGTTACTTTATTCATGCTGTTAGAAATTGAAAATCCTTCCTTTGGGTGGATGTCTTTTTTCCTGAGCTAAAAAGATTTAGGATTGCAGGATCATATGTTCAAAATTGTGTTTATTATAGCAACACTTGATACCCTTTAATTGCCCAAAGTTAGCTTCTAAAGCAATCTATATTTTTGGCTAATGTTGGGAGATATAGGCTTTTTCTTTAAGAGGTCTCTAGGTATGTTGACTTGATATAACACTATCATTTTCATTAGTTCTTAGTTACGTCAAATTGTTGGAGACATAATTCTTTGTCTTTGCTTCCAGAACTTGACTCAATATAATTAATGTCCAAACTCTGGAATTCCAAAATTCCATGACAAAGTATTCAAAGTTTTTAAAATGTTTTTTGACCATTCATATTAACAACGATTTTAGAAATACATTTTTAGAAATACAATTTTTTAAAATGTTGTTAGAGGACTTGTTCAAGCAACACAATGTCCAAAAAGATGGGAGGACTTCTTAGAGGACTTGTTTTTAGATTTATGCAATTAACCTCTTACTTGCATTCATGAAACATAATAAATGGTCAAGATACCACAGTGTCCAAAAAGATGGGAGCTTCATATATTCACATTCAGGACATGCACACAGGTTCAGTTGGGCATTTCTCACAATTCTGAGCCATGTATACAAGCAACAAGAGGCACTTCGGAATTTTAATATAGGTTCGATCTGCCTATTGTAAAAAATGATTTTGAATGTGACAACCTGAAGAGAGTAGCCGTTACGGTCAGTGATTAAATTTAACTTTTTTTTTTTTTTTTTTTTTTTTTTTTTTTTTTTTTTTTCAGTTTTATCCTATGTATGTGTTTTTTTTCTTCAACTTTTGTTTGCATTTTTTTATCTCCTCCTTGTAGGTGGTCGATGATTCTAACACGAGTATCATGAGAGATTACGTCTTAGAAACCAGTCAGGCAGAGAGCGAGAAGTAATCGATCACTACACCTATTTCTCCAATTGTGATTGTGAAGTCCTGCTCCATAAATCCATAATGATTTAAAGAATTAATTGTTGAATTTATAGATATAACCTCATAATATTCAACTTTGGGGGCTCTAGTTCCAGAAATATTCTAAAGAGTGAAGACCCAAACAGTTGTACCAGAAAAATGGTAAACTTAAGATGATAGAACAGTTTCATTGAATGAGGATCAACATTCTAATTGGAGCAAGTGCCATGCATACCATAATTGCAGCAAATCAGGGTACACTCATTAAATCAACGGAAATTTCATGCTTTGCCTCCAGTGATCTTACTTTGTTTTGGTATTTATAGACAATTTTAGTAAGCATACAGTTAGAGGAACTGCTTAAGCACCATGTGCTATCCTTTTATAAGATCACTTTGTTATTGATAGTTGCATTTTATCATGGGATGAAATACTTGGAACCATGATATACATTATCTATATATACAATCAAACATGAAAATAGTAAAAAAGAGTTATTTCTATATTGCTTCTCTTTCATCTATAGATGTCTTTCCAAGCAAGGAAAAATGCCTAAAATTATATAATTTGTTAAAATGCCTATATATACATATCACTTGAAACATATCCCATCCAATATCGACCCATGTCACTGTTAGTTTTTGCCCTGAATATACATTGCCTAGAAGGATATTGATTACATGTTCTACCAATTAAGGTTTCATGACATACTGCTCCATTTTGCAAGTGAAAATTTGCCACAGAATCCAAAGCTTTTCCTCTTTTTTTCTCTTGCAGAAGGTACCTATAGACAGAAAACAAGTATCATTTATTTTATATTCAATAAAATGCATAACAGCAAAAGCTAATGCAACAATTCAAAACTTTATTCTATGACATCATTTCCAATTCCCTCAGGTCTCACTCCTAGCTGATATTTATAACCTTAATAGGAAGAAAATGAAATAATCCCAGAAAAATTATAAGTTTCTATCAAACATAGCATGCTTTCTTCATATTTTCATTGAAACTTTATAAGGGATTACAAAGATTGACCGGTCAAAGACACATAATAAAAATGGTTTCCAGGAAAAATTATTAAGTAGTCTAAGACATTCCCAAGACACAACTTACTAAACAATATTAAATCTAGACATACTTGGATACTCCACACCTTATTAGATAGTCAAATACAATTTTGAAAACAAAATGTAAAAGAAACACTAATATCCCAAAGAACTAACATATTTATAAAAATTCCAGGCATCAAAATTCTCAATGTATTCAAAGATATTAGTTAGTTCCAAAAGCAGATTGCAAAACATATAACAGATCGTTTGCAGCAGATGCACCTTCTTATACTTACACTCTGGTTTTTAGTTTTCACAAATATTGTATGAAATTCAATTAATTTTACAGCAGTGTTCTTAGTCCAGCAGAATTTTGTGTAATTAACATACACACAAAACTGGTTTCAGTGTAATCATCCCTTTTCTATCTGCTGAATATATTTGAGTACCTGATAACTACAATAATTAAAACCTTTTGTTTTAAGAGCATCCCAAATTGATCCGTATGCACAAACTATTTGGTGTAGACATCTTTCAATTTATACTTCATTCCCTAACTTTTTCTTTCATCTCTTGGGTCTAATATATGAATTATCAATTTATTTGCAAAAGATTTTCTTCTGGATTTAGATTGGCCAATCTAGTCAGCCAATGTATGAGAATCAAAATATAATTACTTGTTATTTTACATTTTCAGCAATCAAGTCAACCAAAATAAAATAAAATTTTAAGAGTACCAAAAACGAATGAACAGAAAAGGTTTACAGAGTAATTCCAAAATTTAAAATTACCAAAAACAAATGAACAGCAGGTTATGCTGCAATTAAAGAGCATTCAATAAGGTTTAATTTCATCAAGAATACAAATATACCTGTTGACTCTTCATGGAGCACTCTCTGTGATTGAATTTGCTTCTGCTGATCAATTACATTCTGAGACTGAAGCAAGACAGCTGATGTCTGAAGCATTTGCTGCATAGTTTCCTCTGATAGATTAAGTTTCATTGGAGAACCTTGTAGCTGATGAAACTGAGTTGACTGTGAAGTTTGTGGGACCTCATGTTGTGCAGCAGTGACCTCCACAGGTCGAAGCATGGGTGTTGGAGGCTGATGTGACTGTAGTTTCAAGACATTTGACTGAGGTGCAACCACCTTTTGCAGTTGCAACACTCCGGAAACATTACTTGGCAAGCCAAATGGCTGCTGGAATGTATTTGATTTGTACCCTTGACTCAAGGAATTTTGCTGCTGCTCTAAAGTATTTATTTGCTGCGTAAATTGCTGATTCCAATTAAACAGTGTAGCACTTGATTGCTGCTGTGGCAGCTGTTGATGCAACTGTTGTGATGAAATTTTCTGCTGCATGTGTTGTTGCTGAATTTTTTGTGATCCAGTCTGCTGCTTTCGTGGAAGGCAATTATTGTGCAGCCTTTGCAACTGGTGATTTTGCAATTGCTGAGGTTGGTCTGGCTGGGAAACCACCAGTTGCAAAGGCTGGCTTGCAGACATCTCACTCTTGGTAGTGGCAATAATTGGTTGCAGCTGATCTACTGAATTTCCCATAACGTCATGAGCAAATCCAGGCACATTCCGCACCCTTGAGCTGTCCCCAGTTGCATTTGCCTCAGAAAACTCTGTACCTGTAATAGATCATGGATGGCAAACACAGCATTATATTGGTAGACATAAAGAAATGGCATATGCAATTTATCATAATTGTGAGGTTCAATTACTATAAAGCTGCTTAATATCAGGTAAAATGCTTCTTTTTTTGCAAGATGTAAATTACAATTCCTTGTAGTTGCTTATATAACCCATATCAACCTAATACATGCTTGCTACTCAACATACACCAGCACAACACACACTTATATACAGAGCAATACGAATCCAAACAATTCAGGGTATCAAACCAACCCCAGGTGTTAATTCCTTAAGGGTTTCTATCTCGCTTGGTACCATATCCCCAGTGCAACTTTATGTTGAGCTCAATGTGTTCATATGAACACCCGGACTTGCAAAAAAAATAAATAAATTACATACATAATTATTTTTAAACTAATCTATTTTGTCTGCCCTAAAAATAATATTGTACACTTTGACTTGAGAATTGTAAGAATTTGGGTTCAACAAAAATAATCTTGGCCCCAAACATAATCCTTAACCTCTTAAAAAAAAAAATGAAAGTCCAAAAAATAATGACAATAAAAATTAGCTCATATAGCAGCAAAAATAGCTCAAACAACAACAATACTAGGCCTAACAACAACAAATGAACAAAAATCCTGTTACCTTGGCTGGATGAGGAAGCAACAATGCTGCTGCTTGAGTTATCCATCAATGCCATCTTCTTACAAATTCCTTTTAGATAAACATCCTGAGAACAGAGAACATGGATATATCCAATTAAAACTGAAGGTTAACTTCACAGCCTGTGCATAGTCTTAATGAAAACAATAAACCAAAGTTACGCATAAATGAAGATTGAAGAGGTATTTATTGTTATTAATTTTCCTGTTTAAAATACATCACACAATTCCACAGGAAAAGAATTCCTCAATTTCATCATAAGTTTTCAACTGATAGATTGATCCATGAAGCAGACAAGAGAGATACCAACACATATTGTGAAGAGCAAGCAGAAAATAGGCCAAAGCCACGTTGATCAGAGTTCCCCCATCTGCCAATCCTTCCATAATTTTTTTATTCATGTTATGTATTCCATTTTTGGGTTATTTTTTAAAAAGCTTTATCAAGAAGTCAACGTGAGGAACAAAATGAAATTTTTTTTAAAATATGCTGCAAGTATGTCCCAAACCTAATCCAGAACAAAATTTACACAATTTGAGTAGAATGTCAAATGAGCACCCAAACCTAAAAAATATGAACATAACATATCCTTGCCCCCAATGCGCTTCTCCATAAACAAACTGCTTATATTTGCTAATCATTGTCGATGAAGCCATCAAATAAGAGTCAAGTTGCTGTCTTTAGTGTGATTTTCGGTTTCAACATCTTTTCATAAATAGCTCCAAAATGGAGGGTCCAATCAAAGCAAGAGTCATATAGTTTTAAATTTCTAGTTTCTTAATGATTAAGTAGGTTTTAAAAATAAATAAATAAATAAAAACGGTGAGTTACACACACACCTGATGGGTCTTGAACCCACAACCTCACCCACCACCTAAAACTTATAAGGGGTGGAGGTGGCAATTGAGATAGACATCTTTAGATTTAAATCAGGTTTTAATTTAGGTTTTTGTTTTGCAAGTAATGGTTTCATTTGTAATGAGGATCAGATCAGTAATTTTTTGCAACTCCTACATATTGAGGAAATTTCAGTAATAGTCTAGACTTTTTTTTGAAGATTCTAAGTGTCTTCAGTTTATTTGTTTTCTTTTAGTCCGAGTTAGCCTTTATTTAGGCTTATTAGGTCTTTAGTTCATTAGTCAAATAGGACTCCTATTGGCACTAACAGAAGAAACAGTCCTACACACTAGTGCTCAATGTACTCAAAGAAATCAAAGATTTTGATTAATTGATATTTTAGTTATCTCTTTCTTCTGTACTATAAAAAGAAAAAGAAAAAAAAAGAAAAAAACAAAACAGCACAGACATAATCACTCCCCTCCTCCCTTACAGCAGGAACATAATCTCCCAAGTTCATTACTTCTTTCAGAGCACAAACCAAACTGATCCTCAAAATGCCAGTAAAGTCCATATAGGCTAATCAATATTGTAGAATCAATTACACATACAGAAAGCATGTTACCTGGTTCATGAACTTTGCCGTAAAGGATATGCCAAATTTGGTCGAAACAATAGCAATTCCACGCTTCCTCCACCGGTTATTAACATTGAACTGGTTAACTTCTTTACGAGCATTCAGAAAGTCACAAGATATTTTCAATTCATTCCAGACCTGGGACAATGTACAGTGTTGAAGTTGTTGGCCATAGTGTAGCACTGAACCTTCGCTTTGAAAATTAATTTCCTAAAAATAATTTCAAATGATGAATTTAATAGGAAGAACAATAACAACAGCAAGGGTAGCAATACTAAACTGAAGCCATAACAAAAGAACATCAAGTTGAGAAGATAGTATAACTTACCTTTATCTCTTCTGGGCTTTTCTTGAGTTCTACTGCAATTCTTTGAATCCAATTTTCAGCAATAAGCATACCTTGAGGACCACCAAATCCTCTAAAGGCAGTGTTACTGGGGAAATTAGTGAAGCAAACCCTTCCAACAATCCTCACATTTGGTATCTCATAGACATTATCCGAGTGAAACATGGCACGTTCAAGGACAGCAAGAGAAAGGTCCATTGAATTTCCAGCATTATTGTAAATTTCAAGATCCAGTGCAAGCACTTTCCCCTCATTTGTGACCCCAACCTAAGCCATTACCTTTCATCATTTTTTTGTTCCATCACATAAACTTTCAAAGAAAAGTTGACGAGTGCAATCATAAAATACCCATTAAATCAATGGGAAAATTTTATAAGACAAAGATACCACCAGCTATGCCATGGTATTAAAGATTGGAATATTAAGAAGCAAGACTTCATAAAATGAGTGTAGCAAAAAACAAGAACTTAGATGAGTGGAAACTAGAGATACTTAAAAAGATAAGTTGATGTTGGAAAGTATGTCACTTTACAAAAACTAAAGACAAAATCACGGAATTAATTGCTTGGAGTAAATCAAGGGATTGAAAGAATCAATTATGTTGCTATGAAATTCAAGTTCAAAATAAATGTAATAACTTGATAGTTGACCTAATTTCAATCTCTATAAAAATCCCATTATAAGTCTAGGTTCCTTTGACCAGTCCACTTTAATATCTTCATTTTTCCATTCTCATCTTCTCTTTACGTTTCATAATATTTCAAAATTTGACAATAAAAATAAGAATGCTGTTGTGAACCCCTTCGGTGAAAATAAATAATATGGAAGAGTCACTTAAGATGGTCTGCATAGGTAAAAGTAAAACAAAGACCAAAAGGTGGCAGTGAGAACGGGTAGAAGGAAGCTTACAACAACATAAGTAAAAATGTTGAAAAAAGTGCTAAGGAGGCCACGAACAGCATGCTATTGCAAAGCCTAAACAGATAGAAACTTTCATTTTCCAAACCCAGTTTGGTTCGAAATAATCCTTAGTTACATTGAGATAATTACCTTAATGAAAAAGTTTAAAAAAACCAAAAAACAAAAAAAAAAACCTGAAAAGAATTGGAGTAACAGAAGTGTATCATAAATTGAAGTTGAAGGAGGTAAAGCCTTTCTTTACTTCCCTCTTCTTCTCCATTCTCTTCCCTTGAACCTAAAAAACTAAAACAAAACTAAAAATTTCAGCACATATCTTGCTCAGAAGGCACCTTAAACATTATATCAAGTGGACTCGTGGCAATATAACTAAATTGCCAAACTTAAGTATACTGAAATATAGCTAATTCAATTAGAGTACCAAATATAGTACCTTGTACTTTCCAAGAAAGCTATGCCGCTGTCCAGTTATCATCATGTCTATATCCCTGTCTAACGTTATTTTCACCGGTCGACTCAACAGATATGATGGAACAGAAGCTGCAGCAGCAAGGAAAGCTGATCTTGTCTCCTTCCCACCAAATCCACCACCAATTCTCTTGGTTTTACAAACCACTTTTGACATTGGAAGACCAAGAACATGAGCAATGTACTTCTGATGCTTCTGAGGGGCCTGCACAAAGCATCACATTGTAATCTTAGAATAGAACAATGTCATGTCATAAGACTAACAAGCATCTACGCAGTGAAGTTTGCAACTGATAGGTCACCATTTGTTTCAAAAGCTTGATCATTGTTCTAATACCATGATAAAGTACCACTTATTCCAAAAGCTTAAGTTGATAGAAAATAGTAAAAAATGGATTAGTCGACCCAGTCTATGAATCTATTCTAGCTATCAACTAATTCCTCAAATTTTAAGTGAAATGGGGATTGTAAATCTTTTCTTTTCTTTTTTTATATGTAATAAAAATATATTATAAAAAGAAGTACTTTGTCCCTGAACAGTATACAGTGAAATGTGAATTGTAATTCTTTCTACCTGTCGATTATAATGACATGTCAAGGGGCCCGACTAGAAGGAATTGTCAGAGAAAATTGTGTTATATATGGAAATTTTTCATATATACAAATCATGATATAAAACTATACAAAAAATATTGTACCCAGAGCACAAAGCTACCACTTCTATGGGGTCTGGTAAATTTGAATGGTAGGTAGACTTACCCCCAATTTCATTTTAGAGGGGTAGATTCCTAGACAAGATACGGAACTTAATAATTTGTGTAAAAGGGGGGAGAGTGAGAGGATTTCTACTCTGACTCTCCAACACTAGTTAATACGTGCCGATGAATTTTTAATCCCTATGTATGTACAGATATATGAATATTCAATCAACTGCAGTACAGAATAGACATGAGAGATGTTTTCATTTTAAAGTGATAACTAGGAGCAGTAAACAGCATGGCATCCAGTAAGATTAAGGGAGATATCAGATGGATGTATATAGAAAAAAGGATTGGACCAACAAAGACCATTACATCAACCCATGTTAATAAGCAATTTAAATTCAAAACTTGCTATTAATTCACAGGTAGGAAGTACACTTTAGTTCTATCCAATTATTGTAAATATGCTTTTATATACACTTCTAATAAACCGAGTACTTTGCAGGTAAGGGACAGAATTTACAAGTGTCATACAAGAATTCGTCAAAGTCTTGGCGCTTGACCAGAATTGGTACTTCATTCATTTTGTAGTGTATAGGTAATGGTATGTTTTTTTTAAGAAGTCTTGCATGTGTGTTGCCCAATGATAAAGGATGTCATCATTTGCGTGACATATTGACAGGTAGCCCTGTTGTGTAATGCATGGTGGGTGGGTTATAATGCACACATAACCATCATGTTAACAGTTTGAAGGCTGATGCTAGCATTTTCCCTAGTTCTTTTGAAGTATTAAAGGAAAATTGAAAATCTGGCTCATCATGCTCTTATTTCATGAGATATGACCTGGTACAGCCATTGTAGAACAGTTATTGCAGGAAAGAAAACCAATGAAAACAAATATCAAAACGAAGGAAAATGAAATGACTGTTTGCAATATAAGGTTTTATGTTGCTTTTGAGTTCCCAAAAATGAAAAGTTACATCAATTAGGAAAAAGAATATTGTAATGACAATTGAATGGAGGCTGATTTTATATTGTGAGAAGTCCTGGATTCAAAATTCAAACTTATTTTCTTTGTCTACCATTTCTAAGCTATCAAGCCAAGCATTAAATAAACTGAAGGATCTGTCTAACATAAGTGTAACTATTCAGTAAGGCACAACCAAGTGTGTTAAGTTAAAGCTGATAAAAAAGGAGAATTTAAAAATTTATTAAAAAGGCTAACAAGCATAGTAAAATTTTAAAATTGTACAATAAATTACCCAAATCCCCCTTTAAATTCAGTGCTATAGCTGTCCAGCTGATAAGTTCACCTTTTGTGCCCCAGGAAATTAATAAAGAAGGAAAAAAAATGGAATTATACTTAATACATCTAAATTTAGTTCTAGACAAAATTATTTTACATCCAAGAAGAGGTTATCCATCTTTCTAAAGCACCACGTCAGTAATTATTTACAGCAACTGCGCTGAAGATGATGACAAATATGTAAATTGTTAATAGGAACATGTGAATAAAAAAGGATTTTTGCAAACTATAAACTCACGATAAGCCTTTTCTTTGAAAGCTTTGCTTCAAACCAGGAGCATCCAGAGATTCTTGAGGAAGTTTCCCTTCTGGATCAGCCTCCCTATTAAGAAAAAAGTAATTATCAAAATAGGCAGTGAGCCTTCAATTAGGTATTTTCGAATTAATGCTGCACAAAAGAAGGATTTGAGGTTCTCCAAAATAAAAAGTAAACATTAAGTGGCAAACAACTCAAACACTCATTAAAAAGGTTTTAAAAAAAAACACTCATTAAAAAAGACAAAGCTTGAGTTTAATATTTTGGAAGGATCTTAGGACACCAAGTGACCCGACATTCAGTTTTCTGCCATGTCATAAATTAGGATAATAAGCTAGCCTCTTACATTGAATCTAGTCTGCCTAAGGGAACTGGAATTGTTGGACCTCCACACAATGAAACTGCTTCAGCTCCCGCCACAGCAATCATGTCTGCCCATGATACTAATAATGGAAATTTTTTTTCAAAACATGATGGTAGGCACCAAAATATTCCCATTAAATTCAAACCCTTGAATAGTGGCATTTTCAGAAATAAAAACCTGGTTTTACTGCATCCACTTCAGTCTTCGCTTTCTCTAAAATCTGAAGAACAATGCATGTACACTGGGTGTCAGCTGGTCAGAGACTGTATGAAAGTTAATCATTTTCATGTTCACATTCAAGAAATACAGAACAATAAACTTTCTATTGAAAATCATAACAAGGAGTTGCATAGATACATACAAGTCTACAATATATGTCTGTCTATAAGTAAAAAGTTGTGTAGGAGAGCATGCCTTCATAGGTTTTTTAAGACCTGCATTTTCTGGTCTATCAAGTTCATAAACGATGGAACCATTCATACCACCTGCAGTAATAATAATGATGCATAGTAAAAGAAGAAAAAAGTAAGAAAAATAAGAGTTGGAATTTGGTGAAAAAACAGGCTTAAAAATTTCAGAATGAAATGTATGATTGTCTTTTATGTGGGAATCAATTGGCAATAAAGCAGAATTTAACTGAACTACTCATAGCTTTACCCTAGTTACGTGACTTTACTAATGTCTGGAACCTCTATCTTGCCAATCCAATAAAAATTAAACTATCACTAGCATTTGCATCTAGTTCCTGTTATGAAAATGAACTATCAAGGTGAAAGAGATGAATGCAGAATATAAGTCTCTAATATGGATGGCACCTAATATCTGGAGACATTTTGTGAACTATAAAGCCTCAAATTATCTTTCCCATCTTTAGAACATTAAAACTTCAATACTTTTCCAAGACTTACACCAGTTTAACCAAAGAATGTTCCCTAGTCTGCTGTCTTACATCAGTTATAGTACAAGAGTGGTTCAAAAATGATTAATCTAGCTATCAATGGTAAGCATAAATCTGGCAACAAATTACAAACCAGTCCGATAATCTATTGTAAAAAAACACATCAAATAGGTAAATCAATTGACTTAGATAAAAGACAGAATATAGCATAATTTATCCTATTAGTAAGCATCACCCACAATATTATTACTCTATAAAGCATCCCAATAACATTTCATCCGGACTATACCTGAATTTTCATCCATATCAAAAGTTCCTGCATCATGAAAAACCAAACGAAGCACACCAGCCGCCTTTGCCTTTGACAATACCTTCCTCACCTCTTCCTTTATGAGCAGGTAGTTCTCACTTGTAGTTGTAGCCAGCCTTCAATGGTCATAGAGAAGTATAAAGTAAAACAGAAATGAGAACAGCATCTAGTCAGAGGATACATAAGCACACAATTATATAACATCTGGGTATGTAGTTTAACTATATTCTCCACAGTTCCAAAAATTTATGGTACCTAATAACACCTAATTTAAAAATAAAACCTATCAAATTGAATTCATATTATACACTACAGTTTTATAAATGAGCAAAGTTTATTTTACACTCTCACTTACACAATGACAAAAAATCTAATTCAAATCTTAAAAAGCATCAATGAAAATTCCTACCTGATTTATCTCCTCTTTATTGTAACTATCATCTCTCCACACCCCATTCCACATTGTGGATGGGCTTTAGCAATCAACTATGGTAAAGGAAAATTAATACATTTCAAAACATTATAGATTTAGTCACATTCCGTTTGGATATTATTACAACACAACAAAAAAGGGTATAATCCATTAATCCCACTATGAAATTTCAGATTCATGTTAATTGGGCCAAAATTTCATAATTTTAAATTTGCTTGAATTTGATCCAAGCAAGCCTTACAATTTCATGCTATTGTTAGAAAGTTGTTGACATTGGGAAATCTAGTAATAGCAAGTATCCTCCCAATGAGAGTAACTAACAAACTTTAGAAGCATCATTTACAATTGTTCTCATGTAAAACATTTTAATGATAATCCCTGAGTTCTACGTTCATGGTTTCCATAAAATTTAAACTTGTTCAAGATAGTTTGAATTCCTAAGATGCAAGAAATACAAGTCCCACAAGCGAGAACACTGTGTACTACATATCGAAAGCAATGCTTACTTAAGCGGGAAAAGGGTGCTTTCCCCAACATCTGCTACAGCTCCAAAATCAAAAAACAGCATCAAACGCATTCTCTGAGAATATTGTATTAACCTGAAAAATCTGTTAAGGTAAAGTCCAGGTGTGACTATTTATATTAAAGTAACAAGTCTTACATGAAGTTTATTCTATAAAGGGCACCTTCAGCGTAAAAAATATATATTTAAAGGGCATAATAAGGATACAAGTTTTGCGTTTGATGTAGATGGCGTGCTGATCCTAATGCATTTTACGTTTATGCTGTCTCGTATAATGTTTGGTAGGTGGGGGAGGGGGTACTGCATCTCCTTGGTGAGGCTCCTCGCGTTGCTACAAAGATGGAGTTACAACCAAACAATGGATTACATGAATTATAATAGCATTAACAACAAGTACTCAATATTAATTACATTAAATAAGTTGTCATACCGCGGGGCCAGCCTTATGTCCTGCTTTGTGACCACCTGTCCCACAAGGAGGTGCTTTCGTTGTGCGTTTAGGTCGACCTTGTGGGGGTGACTGTAACCCAACAACTGAAGATCCTACAACTGCGGGGGAGGATGGTGTAGCAGACGAAATGTGAGTGACGCCCGTAGTCATGGGATCTAGACGCAGTCCAGGAGTGGGCATGAATGACATGGAGTGACTATGGGGTGGTACATGGTCTATATGACCAATGCTGTACGAGGGGGATAGAGTGTGCATGACAGGAGGGGTCTGACTAAAATCATAGCCGAGATCAAAGGATGGCGGAGTAAATGAAAGATGAGCGGGGTCAAAAAATGTATGTGAGGTGTGTGAAGGGATCTCGGGATAAGAAGATGCATGAGTAGTGGGTAGAGGGATCTCTAGGTCAGGAACTACATGAGCAGTACGTGGAGGGATCTCTAGGGAAGGAGATGCATGTGGCGGTGGAGGGAACTCTGGGGCAGGAGATGCATGTGGGGGTGGAGGGGGAGCCGGCCTACTGACAGCCTGATGGGGTGCACCACGGTGTCCATGGCTATGGCTGGCACGATTTGAGCTTGTGCTTGGTTGTCCAGTATTTTCTGCCGCATCTGGATTTGCCCCATCGATCTCTTCCGAGGGAAGTTTGGCAGTTATACGATAAAGGCGTTCCACATATTTAAGTAAAGCTGAGATTTGCTTGTACATGGGACTGCCTACTGTATACTGCGTCAACATCTGCTTGTGACTGGCAACCTGCAAGTACAAAAATACAATTAATACATCTAACAAAAAAACTGGTGATACGCAACAACAATTGAAAAGAAAGGTCGAAGCGATTACCATAAGAATAAGTGAAGCGGAAGTATGGTCGACGAACCTCCAAGTCACCCTATGATACCAACCGAAGTATGGATGAGCAGGCGACATAGCACCCTGTAGTCGTGCTCCATGACATAGAGCTCGTGCTCGATCATTCCATACTTGGATATGGCCATAATGTGTGTCCCCCCAAATCACCTCTATCTTCCCCCTCAGGTCTATGGCATGAAGGGCGTCGTTAGTATCAACATATTGAGGGATTTCTTGTACCATCCCAAACTGACGAAGAACACGGTCCGGTGTATGTCTTTCTACAAGCCAAAAGCATATAAGCGGCACCCTCGCCGTCCATACGTCCCTTCCTGCGACACAGAACGGAGGCAGGTGGGCTAAGTCATCTTGATATGGTTCCCACACCACCTGAAATAGCCAAATAAAAGGGCAGTACATTATGCAATGTTCCATTATTTTCGAGTATGAGCTATTTTACAAGCAGTAAATACAATAGTCATAAACAATAGAAGGAACACAATTTGGGTACCTGGTTGGGACGCATACAATCTAATAGCTGACGGTACCGAACCAAACAGATTTCTTGGGGGCTATTTTTCGTGGTCATGACCCACACAGTCCTACAATTAAGAAAGAGAGGGTGTTACTTGGAATTGAGAATTTGAAGTAATCAACAACAATAAATGATGGGCAATCGTAAATTTAACATTACATACCACTAAGTTTATACCAAACAATGATTATTTAAACATATGATTAGTGGTGGAGCTAGAAATTAATAACACTTGTATTATACATCAATAATAACATATGACCTCAGTGGTTGTAAAACGATATATAAAAATAAATAAAAATCCTATTAATTTTGAAGATTTGAGGAATAGAGGCAGTTAAAATTATATTTTCTATTCCAATTTTTAGAATCGATGAAGGAAGAGACTTACTTAATGGACAGTGGAGAAGGTGCAAATGGTGGGCCATATGCATCATCTGGTGGGAGGTCCTCCTTCCTTGGGCACAAAAAAGGGAGTCTGAACCATGCCCAATACTGAACCAGTAGTAAGGCCCCACCAATCTGACTGGCATCTCTGTCGGTTGCCCTGCATAACTCTCTGTACAACCATGCAAGGCAAGCGCTCCCCCAACTGTACTGAGGTGGATCGCGAAGGTTCGTCAACATCTGCAACCAGATCATATGCACCCGATCGCCAGACTTGTCGGCGAAAATTGTGTCTGCCAGCAGTGTTAGAATATAACACCGTGCATATTGATGCACAACCACCTCTGCTGCATCATTAGGCAACCCGTGGTCAATTTTTTCTAGTAGCTTCTTAATTAGGATCCTTTGTCCTTTAAGCACATTTCCAGTAGGGCGAATTCCAAGCATACTCTGACATTCATCTTCCCATGTCAAATCAGTTCTTCCAACAATTGCTTCACCATCAATTGGAATCCCGAAAATAACTTCCACATCTTGCAATGTGATTGTTGTCTCGCCACATGGCAGGTGGAAGGTGTGGGTTTCAGGCCGCCATCGCTCAACCAAGGCCGTTATCAAGTTATTATCAATTTCTCTACATGGGGTCCTATACAACCCAATTAATCCAACTCTCTTGACAATGTCGATGACGCGATCATCCACCACTATGGGGCGTCGTTTTCGAAGCTCATCATTACGACCACGGCATTTAAGTGCCCCCGGATCTTGCACATGATAGAACCATGGTGATGAAATGTAATATGTCATAACCTTTGTATATGTGATTGTAGCTATTGATCCCAAAAAACAAAAATATAGCTGTTATAAAGGGAAATTAACATATCATCCCAAAAAAAAAAAAAAAAAGAAACAACGGGAGCAAAATAAAAGGATGTAATGCACTTGATACATTTGATAAAATGCTAGTGCACAGTGCAGAGCTATCAAACATTTACTAAATTGATAAGTAATAACCAAATATTATTCATGTAATACTTAATTATAAAAAGACCCATTTGAAATTATTATCTGACAATTTTATATCATACAAACAATTGTATGATAATTTTTTCTCTCTCAAAAATAAAATAAAATAATTGACCACATATAGCCAGCATTAATGGAGTTTTGAATGCTTAATTATCACTGGTCAGTGTAAGAACTTAGAACTTTGAAGGTTTTCAATGTTGGTTTTATTGTTGCCGGCTAGATTGAGAGCTTTTGTTTCAATTTTCTAAGTGGTGGTTAGATGATTCTTGAAAGGCTGTCAAAATTTTTTTCAACAATGAATAGATAGGAGTTTCATTTTTTCATAAATTTGTTTAATCTTGAATCTTAGTATTTTTTTTCTTAATATCAAAAAATAAAAAAAGTTCATACTTCATTCGTTGGCCCCCAAAGTTGAAATTTGGGTTCTAGTCTCTAATGAGTTGTATGATTGTGGGGTATAAGATAATAGTTCTTTAGTCTCCTAACAAAAATCATACCTAAGATGTTAGTAGGTTGGATAAATTTTAGCAAAGCTTTGTTGGATATAAATTCATGGTTCTAGAAAGATATATGCATTTTGGGGTTAAGGGGTGTGATGTTAAGTTTTATTGGTATTTGACAAACCAATCTAACTTAACCCAACTAATGGGCATGACTATGCATTCAAACCTAGTAATACCATTGACAAACTTAGAATTTTAGAAATGGAAAAAAAAAATATATCAACATAATGTAAAAAAGGATAAGAAGAGAATATTCAGCACGTGGTCAGTTTTAATTTTACCTTGCCTTCCCAAACAGCGCACGATCGATGAGTTGTTAGAAACCTTAACACCGATTTGTCACTGGGACTAGGTCCGAACTCATCACAACTCTGAGCAGGAACAACAGCCATACTGCACGGAGTTTAGGGAGTCAAGAGTAAATATAAGCACATGTTGAACATAAATTGGCAAGGATCATGATCAATTAAAATGTGACTCAGCAGGTCATGATCAATACCAGCTAAAGAGTACGGGGTAATCATGTTTATCATTTTCTCAACCAAAAAAAAAGAGTACGGGGTGATCATGCTTATCCCAAAATCTTTAAAAACAGAATAAACTGAAACATATAAACAAACATTTATACTCTTCGGAAAAAAAAATAATGACTAGTTGTACCAATGTACAAATTGTGATTGGCTAATTGTCTATTAGATAGTGATTCATCTGAAAGAAATAAATCATGAGAGCTTCCTACCAATAATTAACTCTGCAAATAGCATAATTGTTTTCCTCCTAAGAAAAGCAAACTCCGACAATAATACTCTAATAGGACAAATCACTACTAAATTCTAGCCATAGAAAAGGACTAGGTTTGGTCAATTTTATTGGTTAAAATCCATAAAACGATCTTCTAAAAATGAAAAATGATTCCTAAACACTCAACAACTCGATGAAAGTTCTAAGTTTTAGATTCAAAACATATTGCAGTTGCTCTAACCATTAAGCACGAGTCAGCTACTGTCTACATCATATCTCTGTCAAAACACATGAGCTCCATAAAAGCCAAAAAAAGTCGTCCTATATATTCAGAGCAAAATAAATGCATAGAGGGGTAGGTAAGCATGGACAAAGATTAATGATCAGCAACAAGCCAACAATATAATCATCAACAATTTTCCTATTTTGAAGGTTCCATGTTTTTTAATGCACACGAGTGAAATTGAAAGGTTTGAAGAACCAGATAAATTACAGCTAATTTTGCTTAATTGTAACCCAATACATGTGCCCACTTCTTCAATTCCTCAAAAGAAAGTACCAAGCCACGAATTGCCCACGCTTTCTCCCATTGCTTCACTTTCACTTCCCTCTTATAAAAATCCAACAATGAAAACCTCGATTCAAATCACATTAAACAACCTTAAGCTTTCCAAACATTTTATCAGAACCCCCCAAAAAAGAAAAAAAAAAAACCATATTATAAACTCAATCCCAAAATTATATTACATAAACAGGATAAAATTATTTTGTATAAAGTTTCAATTTATGACGTCCGCTTTTGATATTTTAATCTGATGATAAAAAGCACAATCATCAGAGTAAAACATCAATTTTATTAGTTGAATTAATTGAAATCCTCTAAATAGGATAGAATTTGAACCTCATGATGTTTCCGACATTTTATGTTTTTTTTTGGCAAAAAACCAAAACGTAATAAGTTAATACTTTTCTTATTAAAACTGTAACTGAAGAAGTTAGAACTTAAAAAGGCTGTACATCATCATCATCAAACACGTACAAGATTCAGATACTATTGGAATATGCCACACGGCATCCAACCGTTGGTCCAAGATTCAATACCCTCTCTCACCTACCTAACCCCCAAACCAAAGCCAACCTTAAATTTTTTTTCCAGAACACAAAATCGATATATCGATAGCGACTTCCTTATAAAACTTTCTTTGTTTTATTTCTATTTTTGTGGGCCAGCTCATTCTAGCGTCAGTCAGCACCGTCCCTTTTTCCTATTTGACAAATTTGGGTATGTATATGTATGTATGTGCTCGTGTTTTGTATACACATGCATGTACGTACATACCATATCTATTTATATATAAATATAAATATATCACTCTTTCAGTTATTATAAACTTTATTTCGTTTCAGTTATTATAAACCATATTATCAACCCCCCCCCCCCCTTCCCTACTTAAAAAGTAGGTTTTGCCAACACATAAGGTTTTATTAAAAGATTTGAATTCGCTCACAATCTTTAGTGTAGCAATTGGCAACAAAATATGGTGACAGAATGGTCCCTCAATTTCCCTTCATTCACACATAAAGTTAGAGGCAACAAAACAGTAATCTTTAAAGCAATAAGAAAATACCTCTCCTTGAGATTAAGAAGCAGGTAAAGTGAAATAGGCTGTAAGCCTTTAACTGCAAGACTCATATCACATCACTCTTAACTGTTTTTGTGTGTGTGTGTGTGTGTGTGTGTCAAATTGATACTTCAAGATATCGAATTCTCCTCTATGTGGTAAATTCCAGTTTAGAGCAAAAAGTTAAGAAAGAAAAAACGATCAAGTCCTCTTACAAAATACAAAAAACCCAGTCCAAAAGAAAAACATATGAAATTGACAACCTTATCCACCAATGTAGCTTCAATTTAGACATCACACACTCTCATCACTCAAAATAAACAACAAATGCAACTCCAATTCAGCCAAAGACACAGAACACAAAGCAGTAACACCATGCTCCCATACAGTTAATGACTTACTGATAACATGCTTTGCAACTAAAATGGTCCACACAACTGAACCTGATGACAAAACTTATGAAACCCATAATTCTCCTACACTTCACATTTTCCTCACACTTTCTCACTAACCAAACAGAAACTAAAACAAAAATTGAAACTGACCCATTAAAGAAAATCAAACAAAAAAAAAAGGATAGAAACTGACCCATTAAAAGTTATTTTCAATTCTTAACCACTCAAAGCAAGAAATAATTATTGATGAGCTACTTTGCCCATGAATTTGGTGCTATGGAAATCCTTTTAGTAAGAAGAATATGATTAAAGATTTAAAATGTACAAGCAACATCTTTAGCATACTATGATCACAATTGACAGATTAAGAAAAATGTATTAATAAATCCAAGGAGATCATGAAGAACATTTTTAATACAATTGTGAAAACATGAAGTTAAACAGAACATTATCAAGAAAGAAACATGAAATTCACAGTCCCATTTACTTTCAACCACTTAATAAATTAAAGGTGCTAAAAGTTGATAATCAACACAAACAACTTGGTTTTTTCATAGTTGAGTATACATGCATATTGACAGCAAGCACGACCTTGATAGGCTATCTATCATAAATACAAATCAACTCAATTAAGGTAATCAATCAGCAATATATGAAGAACAAAACGGAAAATCATAAAAAATAAGCATGAAAATAAAATGCACCTTGCCTTTGTTCCTATTAAACAAAAAAAAAAAAAAAAAAAACTGATCTCAGTTTTTACAATAGAGGAAAAGAAAATGCACAAACAAACTGGTCTGGTGTTACAATCAATGCATGCATTACCCAATAACCCCAGAAAAAAGAGAGTCCTTACTTTTTGTGAGGTAATCGGAGCGACGGATCGAGGCGGAGACGGAGCGACGGGAGCGAGAGGGACACCGGCGGCGACGGAGCGAGATGACTGAGAGAGAGACCGAGAGTGAGAGTGTGAGAGAGACTGAGTGAGTGTTTTGAGTTTTTTGTTTTTGAAATTTTTCTTCTTCGCGAGATGACTGAGAGAGAGACCGAGAGTGAGAGTGTGAGAGAGAGTGAGAGTGAGTGTGAGAGAGACTGAGTTTTGAGTTTTTCTGTTTTTGAATTTTTTTTGTAGAGCGCGATGAGGGACGCGTGGAGCATTTTTCTGTTTTGAGTTTTTTTGTCTGGCTTATGGAAAACGACTCCAGTGGAGTCGTTTTATAGTCCAGAAAAACGACTCCACTGGAGTCGTTTTTCTTGCGCAGAAGACGACTCCAGTGGAGTCGTTTTAATTGCACAGAAGACGACTCCACTGGAGTCGATTTCTGGCTTACGTGGGTCCCTCCAGCCACGTAAGTTACTGGCAAAACGAGGCAAATCGAGTACAATAAACTCGATTTTAACACTCAGAAATCGTCTCCACTGTACTCGAATTGTTAGAAATCCAATTTGTTTCAAACGTTGCCTAACTAATGATATTGTTTGTGTTTTATGATTATTTTAAAAAAAAATCCAATTCACACTATCAAATACTAGTCTCTGAGTATGCGCATGAGGCTCCTTTTTTTTTTTTTAATAAATGTTAATTGTAATTTTTTTTTAAATGTGAAGGTAAAATTTTTAAATTTTAAGAATTTTCCTTTTAAATTTAAAATAAAATTTGTTATTTGACATGTATAACCCTATTTTTAAATGAAATTACTCTTCATTAATGAGGGTATTTTTGAATCATATAAAAGTTCAGAAGAGGAAAAAAAATTCCTAAAAATTTTCTTTTTGAATTCAAAATGAAATTTATTATTTGACATTTATGATCTTATTTCTAAATAAAGTTACTTTTCATTTTACCCAAAAAAAAAATTATTTTCCATTAATGAGGATATTTTTAAACTATATAAAAGTCTAGTTAAAGGAGGGAAATACTCTTATATATAAAGAATATATGTATTTAAAATTTATTAATTTAATTATTCTAAATTTTGTTACTTTGATGTATTTTGAGAGTTAGTTTTGATCAATTTGGAATATTATAACTAATTATATGAGATTAAATTCTATAAGGATGGGGTGTAAAACCCATGTTTTACACCATTCAATAGGTGATTGCCACATCAGCATTTTACTTAACATTCAATACATCTTATCACACCTAATAACATCTCAATAAATTCTCAATTTAGTTGGATATATATATGGGTATTAGAATTGATTGAGTGTGATTGTATTTATTCTTAAATATGTGATAAGATGATGTGTCATGTTGGAATTAGAGGGGTAAAAGATAAGTTTTACACCACGTCCTTATAGAATTTAATCTCCTAATTATATATTGTAATTCAGATAAAAAAAAAAATTATATTTTGTAATATTTGTTGAGTATTGAGTTTAAATAATTTTAGATAAGCCCAATTTTGAAAGAGTTGGTGACTTAGCGTACAATTATTGGTTAATTGCATGGTTTGCATATACACCAATTACATATGGACATGGAGTTTGGACCATATGTTGAACTGAATTTTGATAGTACTAGTGACTTTTGATGAAGTTTTAATCATCTTAGAGAAATTGGATGAAGAGTGATGGTGGTTGGAAACATTAGGCTCTCAACTATTCTCTTGGGAAACTAATTGGGACTTTATAGATTTAGATCCTCTAGAGGTTTTTTAAAGTACTTTATAATGTGGACTTAATTAATTAAATCCCCATTCTAAAAAAAAAAAAAAAAAATTTAAATCCCTACATGTTGTTTAATTTTTTTTTTTTTTTATAAACCAGCATCTGAATTGACTAACTGAAATCAGCCAAAATCGGCTACAAGTACATTAGTAACTTGTGGTGGAACATCCTCCATCCACACAGAAAACTCATCAATAAGTCTTGTATGTTTTGCTAAAGAATGAGCTATTGAGTTACCCAATCTGTGGGTGTGTGAAAAGGAAATACAATTGCAAGAATGTAAATAATGCTTAATAGAAGAAATTAAATGGCCAAAAGATGAGAAAGATTCCTCTTCCTTTCTTAAGGCAGAGATGACCAACTTTGAATCTCCCTCGACAATAAAAGAGGGTAGGTTGAGGTCCATAGCTAGGGTGATGGCTCGAACTATTACTAGTGCTTCCACTTCATCTGATGAGGATGAGAGCTAGATTTTCTCTGCTAAGGAGGCAATTACCTTCCCTTGAGAGTCACGGACTACCACTCCCATCCAGCCTCTCCCTTATCCTTAAACACCACCCCATCAAAATTAATCTTAAGGAGTGGTGAAGGAGGTGGCTCCCACTTGGGTGTTTGCCTTTGTGGCTGAGGCAGTAGAGACGAAGCAGCTGGTTGTGCCTGAGTGAATTCTTGGATCATTTGTTTTGCTGAAGGAATGACTTGAGTAATCGGGTAAGGCTTGTTGCTAGTTCTGAGATGGTTACGCCGAGACCAAATCGTCCAAGCCAAAGTAGCAAAAAGTTCAGGATTCCTGCCATTCTCCAACACGAAGCATGCCAGCTCATAGAAATTTGTAAACTTTTTTGACTTGTAAAACAGCCATAACGTGTCAGCTTCCCAAATGGTCGATAGTTTAGCACAATCCCACAGCGCATGGTACCCGTCTTCTGCTTTCAAATTACAATGACAGCAAGTATCTTCAGCTAAGACTTTCTTGCGAACCAAATTTGTCTTCACTGGTACAGCTTCCTTACATGCCCTCTAGAGAAAGTTTTTTACTTTTTCGGCACTGAGAGCCTCCATATTCGACGCCAAACATTTGGAGTTTCAGCTTGATCTTGATGAGAAGGCTGAGGACCTGCTTTGTCCTAAATAAGGTACCTATATCCGAACTTCACCGTATACACTCCGTTAGGTACATGGGGCCATATGAGTTTGTCTTCTACGTTGGTGGGACTGAGTGGGATTTTTAATATCAGTTCAGCTTCCAAAGGAGCAAAGAAACCAGCCACAACATCCCTATCCCAGCTTCTACTTGTTGGGTTAATGAGGCAATCTACTGTAGCTTCATGTAGACCATTAATGACTGGAGATAAGACCCTCGGGTTCTCTAAGCTAGGCAGCCAAGGGTAATCCCATATCTTGATGGATTCTCCATTACCCACTCTCCAACAAGCCCCTCTCCACAACACCTCCCTGCCTTTAAGTAAACTACTCCAAGCATATGAACCACTAGCACATTCTAGGGCCTCCATGAAAGAATAGTCCGGGAAAAATTTGCTTTTAAAGACTCTGTGGAGAAGCTTGTCTTTATTGTGTAGGAGACGCCAAGCTTGTTTAGCTAACAAAGCGTCATTGAAGAGAGCCAATCTTTAAAGCCCATACCACCATCAAATTTGGATTGGAGAACTATCTCTCATTTAACCTAATGAATTTGATGCCTATCTCCTCATTGCCTCTACCAAAATTTTTGAATAAGACTCTCCAATTCAGTACATAGCCCTATGGGTAGTTTGAAGCAACTCATAGTATAGGTGGGGATTGCTTGTACGGCTACTTTAATCAAGATCTCTCTCCCAGCTTGAGATAATAATTTTTCCTCCTACCCTTGCAACTTTCTCCAAACCTTCTCCTTAATGAAGTCAAAGCTAGCTTTTTTCCTCCTCCCTACAGAGGATGGTAATCCAAGGTACTTCTCATACTGTTTGATCTTCGGAACTCCCAAAACTTGTTTGATGTGCTCCCTTTTTTCTTCTGAAGTGAGCTTACTGAAGAAGATGGTGGTTTTATTCCTGTTTATTTGTTGGCCAGAACAACTCCCATACACCTCCAAAATCTCCAAAATATTATTGCATTCCTGTTTTGTGGCTCTGCAAAAAAGTAGGCTATCATATGCAAAAAGAAGATGTGTTAGTTTAGGGCCATTTCTGCATAAAGCAAAGCCCTTAATATCTCCACGGTTGGCTGCTTGGACAATCAGACCATTCAAACCTTCAGTACACAGCAAGAACAGAAAAGGAGATAATGGGTCACCTTGTCTAATACCCTGGGTTGGAGTAATCAAGCCTTTAGGTTCCCCATTAATCGGGATGGAATAGGAAACAGTAGTAATGCAAGTCATCATCAATCGAACCCATTTTTCATCAAACTCCATTCTCCTCATCACTGCTTCCAAATAAACCCACTCCACTTTGTCATAATCTTTGCTCATATCTAACTTTATGGCCATATAATCATCTTTTCCAGTTTGCCTCTGCATGCTATGTAAGGACTCAAAAGCCACCAAAATATTATCTAAAATAAGATGACTCTTTGTGAAAGCACTCTGATTTTCAGTAATAATATTTGGTAGGATTTTTTTAAGTCTATTTGCTAAAACCTTTGAAAAAATTTTATACAATACATTACAAAGGCTGATAGGCCGAAATTCAGACACAAATTCCGGATTTTTAACCTTCGAAATAAGAGTAATATAAGTATGATTAAGGTTAGCAGGCAAGGATGCAGAGTTTAAAAAGTGAAGCACAAAAGAGGTGACATCCTCACCTAGTAAGTCCCAATAAGTTTAATAGAAAATAGAGGGCATACCATCCGGGCTGAGAGCTTTTAGGGGAGCCATTTGTTTAATTGCATCATGCATCTCCAAAGCATCAAAATCAGCCACCAATTTTGCATTCATCTCCTCATTAATAATGGTACTTATATGCTAAGTGGTATTCTCTAAGTTAATGGGGTTGGCCGAATTAAATAAATCCTGATAGTAAGCCTAAATAGTTTTGGCCACTTCATCCTGGCTATGACACCAAGTGCTATCAACTTTCTTTAGAGAATGGATGGAGTTACGTCGAAATCTTTAAGTGGCATGTGCATCAAAGTACTGCGAATTCCCATCACCATATTTTGCCCACTGAACTTTGGATCTTTGCAACCACATCCGAGCCTCCTTTTCCATGAGACTATTAAGTTCAAGCATCAGTTCTTTAATCCAATTTTGTCCAGACCTCATGGCTTCCCTTTCAGCTTTCACAATCTCCTTTTTCTTTAATTCCAGTTCTCTCCGTATGCTGCCAAAACTCTTCATGCTTCACTTCTTCAATTCAATGCCACATCTCTCAATCTTCTTTATAACTCTAATACCCGGGTCAGTAGAATCTTGCACGGCCCATACAGCTTGAATGGTATCCGTGCACCCTCTCTCTGCCAGCCACATCTCTTCGAACCTGAAGGGTTTGGTTGCAGTCGAGAAACCAAATCCCTTGGCACTATCTAGATTGGATAGTGATCCGAAGAGAAACATGGTAAATGGTGGACAATGGTTCCAGCAAATTTAAGCATCCATTCTCTATTAGCCAAACCCCGATCCAGTCGCTCCCACACCGAATGAACATCATTAAAGTTCTTCTTCCAAGTAAATTGAGATCCCGTAAAGCCAAGATCCATAAAACCACACTCGTCAATGGCATCTCTGAAGAGTTACATCTGTGCTTGACTTCTGATACTACCTCCCAATTTCTCCGATTGTCTGGTGATTTCATTAAAGTCTCCCAAACAAAGCCAAGGAAGTGTCATCCGAGAATTAAGCTCTCGAAGGAGATTCCAAGACTCTATTGTTTTGTGTGTCACAGGTTCCCCATAAAAACTTGTAAGCCTCCATGCTCCATCTACTCCTTTATTTACAATAGCATCAATATGGTTTTTTGAAGAAGTTTGAACTTGCAAGTCCACACTATTCTTCCAAAAGAGAGCCAAACCTCCCCTTCTATTTATTCTTTCTACAAATTGCAGATTATCAAAACCCAAATTCTTCTTTATTTCTTTTAGCCTAGCTTTATCTACCCATGTCTCGACTAAAAATACGACAGAGGGATCTTTAGCTCTGATTAAATTTTCAAGCTCCTGAACTGTACATGGGTTCCTAAACCCACGACAGTTCCATGCTAAGCAACTTATTGTGACTAGCGGGGCTGCACAGTAGCCTCCACCAATATACAGTAATCTCCATCTAAAGTCTACATCCTCTTACTTGCCTGTTCTGTCTCTTCACCACCCTTAGCCTCAATAGTACGTTTACCCAAAGTTGGTGCATGCATGGCTGGTTCAACATTTTGATTCGAGCGTGCCAAATGTTTCCAAGTTCTCAAGCATGATTGGTTCCCTTCAAGGTCACGTGGATTTTTATTGGACACATGTGCATCATTATAGGTCAAGGGAGCATTAGTATCACGTACACAGATCACATTGGTAGTGCTAGACACACTAGGGGACACATCTTCCTGAAAATCCGGGTTAGCTAAAAGGGAGGCATGAGAATCATATTTGTTTAATTCCATATCAATATCCTGAATTTGATCTTCAAAGTTGATCGTATTTGTATGCGTGTTAACAGGCAACACAATAGGAAAAGATTCAGGGCCATCAACATCGTTACGTGCATAGGAAGTTGGAGAGTTTGTTGTCTGAATTTCCGGAGTTTTTGTATTTTGAAACTCAGTGGACTAATTGGGGTCAGCGGGGCTAGCAACCACCATCTGCGATGTCTCCTCCCTCTGTGGCCTTCTCTCAGATCCCTTATTATTTCTTACCATATCATCTTCCCCGCCGAAATCTCCTCCGATGCCTGAGACAAACATAAACGACTTCTTCCTTACTAAGAAAGGGTCGGCTCAGAGCCACGCACCGTATCCCTGCTGATCTAGTGACAGCGATCCCTTGCTAGAGAGCCAAACACTGCACTCCTTCGCATCGTGGGACACCAATCCACACCAATAACAAAAGTTAGGCATCTTTTCGAACCTAAATGTTACCCACACCTCGCTGTCCTTGCCGAGGAGGACTTTACGTCCTCTGCTGAGAGGTCTGGTAACATTAACGCCGACTCAGATCCTTAAAAAATCACCACCAATTAATTCTCCGGCCCGTGCTGCTCTAGAAACTTCCCCAAGGCTTTTTCTGATCTCATAAGCCGTCTTCTCGTTTAGTCTGTTCATTGGAAGACCATGGAGTTGAACCCAGAATTTTACAGTGTGAAATCTGATACTCCGGATAGGGCTTGAGCCATCATAGCGAGAGAGAATTAGAAGGTGTTTGTCATATGTCCAAGGTTCTGTAGCTAAAATCCTCTCGACCTTGTTTTCATTGTCAAACACGAACAATAGAATATGGTTTCCAATATCTCGGATCTCAAAACTGTTTCAGGTTTTCCTCAATGGCTTGAGAGTTCTTCCAATCGCCTCTATGTTAAGCGCTCTTCTTGTCATGAACTTTGCTGTGAGAATCACCTCTTTAGCAGCAAGGTTTTCTTCATCCAGAGTAACCCTGTTACTTTCTTCCTCCAGCAGAGAAAACCGTTTCCAATCGTTGAGTACGTCCTCCATAACCTATTAAGGGCGCTCAGTACAATAGAAAGAAAGAAAAAAGTTTACTGTTTCCCCACCCCAAGAACAAAAAAAAAAAAAAAAAAAAAAAAAAAAAAAAAAAAAAACCACTAGCCCTACTATCGACAGAGTCAATAGAGGGGAAGAATATCACACCTAGAGGAAGATAAAGTATTCTACAACCCCGTCTCTCTAAGCTGCATTAGAGAGTCATGAGCGGAGAAATTAAAGCTAATAGCCTTTACATATTATATAAAATAAATGGTTAAGATTTTTTTTGATGAAGAAATAAATGGTTAAGATACTGTCATATCATCCATCCACAAATATAACCCTATATTAGTCTATCAAAACACAAATAAATAAATAAAAACTCTACGTCTAAACAGTAACGTTTAAAGGTTTAATGCCATTCAACTTCTAGATCATTAACAAATACAACATTGACAAAAGCTTTCGATAGATCTCAACTATCAAAAACTACAGATCCATTTAAACTGGATCACATTCTGAAATAGAAATTGTTTTTAAGAATGTGTATGGGTCGGGTCAAGTTAGTTTTGAGTTATTTTTCAACCCAATTCATTGTAGGTCTAAAAACCAACCCAACCTAACCGTTAAGGAACCAATTGGGTTGGAATCATTTTGTTAGACATAATAAAAAAATTTGGCTTACAATAAATTATTAAGGCTCACTATTTAATAAATTATCACAGTTTAAAATTTTTGTTATGATATTTCAAGTTGATCAAAACTAACTCTTAAAATATTAAAACAAATCAAACTAACAAAATTAAACTAAGTGATCGTTTGGCTTGCGCGTTCACGATTTGCGTTTGCGTTTTCACATTTTTTTTATAAAATTTTTTTTACGCGTTCCCAGCCAAAATTTTACTGTAGCAGTACTGTAGCGGATATTGTTCATTGAACAGTAGCTGCAAAGTTTGACTTTTCAGCACAAATTTTACTGTTTACGGACCCACAAATTTAATTTTTCAGCAACTTTTTCATTAAAAATGGGTCCCACAATACTATTCACACATTTAAAAATTATTTTGCTGCAATGTTTTTCAGTTTTCAGCTGTATCCAAACGGACCCTAAGTAACAAATCTAAAATAAATAAAACTAACAAATTATAAATACATATATCTTTCATATTATAATATATTTTTGTTAATTAATCTTTTGCCTCTCTCCTCGAAATAAAATAGAAACCCTAACCTATTTGATATCTTAGAATACTCACATTAGTAGATGTATAATAGAAAAATGTGTAAAATTTACACAGTTACTTTTTCCTAAAAATGACCCATATCAGTTTGTATAATTGTATAAATTTATAAGTTTGCTATAATAACCGCGTAAATTTACTCTCATACTATTCATTTTGCATTTAGTTTTTTATTCTTTCTTTACATGTCCAAAAAATGAAGGAAGAGAATGGATGATGGTTGTTGTATGTGAAGAAAGATAAACAATTAAAAAATGAAGAAAAATTAATATTGTAACGAAATATAATGTAAAATAGATAATTTGATACTGGGTGTTTTGAAAAATAAGTATGTAAAATAAAAAAGTAGATTTTTATGGTAAAATAGACATGATTTTTTACACGTGCTAATGTGAATACTCTTACTAACTAAATCTCATTTGGTTTGACAATTTGTATATGGTGGTGTTACTACTTAGAATTTTTAGAAGATGATAGGGGACAACAAATAGCTGTAATACTGCTGCTATTCTATTATGTTTGTCAACTGAGTTGGGAGAAAACTATTTCATATCTTAATATTTAAATATCATTTGGTTTGATTATTTTAGTTGATTTGATCATTTGTGTATGGTTCTATGCTTATAAATTTTTAGAAGATGGCAGGGGTAGCTAGTGACAGAACTAGAAATTTTACGAAGGAAGGCCAAGCTAAATATTATAAAATTCATTAGTAGGAAAAAAAAAATTATTTCATAAATTAAATTAAATTCAAGAAAGTTATACCTAACATTCTTTCACTTTACTAAAATCATTTTATAGTTGATTATGAGCCATTTTTTAAGAATCTCTTTTTCTATACACAGTGAGATAATTAAGCCATACATTGTTAGGCTATCAAAAGGTTCAACATCTACATTTTTAGCATTTGGAAAAGAAGAGAGCAATAGCTTTTAAACTTGAACCATTTTTTTAATAAATAAATATGCATGAATTGTGATTTTCATGTATATAGCTAGTTTAAAAAGAAAAAAAAAAGTATTTGGCCAATCAAATTATTAAGTAATTGTCTGTATTTATCTCAAAAGCCACTCCCTTTTATAAATACATAATTAATGAGATGGACCAGCTAATGGATAATTTTATTTTGTTGGGTTTTTTTTGGGGGGGGGGGGGGGGTTTAACTTTTAATAAACGTACTGGTATTCAACAAAATTAGGGTATATTTGATAACTGTTTTGAACTTTTATTTTCTATTTCCAAAAACAATTTTCTATTTTTGAGACTAAAAAAATTGTTTGGCAACCAAAAATAGACAGAAAATAAAAACTGTTCTCAAAACTCAATATGTGAAGGAAACTAAAAACATGCAAAATGCTATTTTTAGTTTCTAATTTTCAAAAATCGATGAAAACACACATTTAATTAAATGGATTTGTCTTATTTAATGAGTAAGTATTAGAGTTCAAATCCTAGTAGCAACATGTTTTAGGATTTTTTTTCTTTCAAAAAACTATCTTTTTAATTACAACGAACCAAACATGTTTTTGATTTCAAAAATATAAGAAAATTGTTTTTCCTTTATATCCCAAAAAACAAGTTTTTGAAAATAAAAAACAAAAACTGTTACCAAACATAACCTTAGTTTTCAAAGACCCGTTTCAAAATTCCTTAAGGTCATACATTGCACATTATTAGAAAAGCCATTATAATGGTGCATAAAGACTGCACTTCTAGCCGTGAAAATAATATACGCTATAGTGAGTGTGACCCTAAATAGTGAATAGAACATGATTATTCAAGAAAATATTAGATTTTCAAAGTAGGCAAAGGCCCTTTGTCTTGTGGCGCCACATTCTTTAAGACAGTCAACACTTGCTTGGTAGCATAATTTTCAGAGAATATGATTATTGAAATTATTGACATCTAATCATTTTGAGAAGTTCTATTGAATAATAAAGTCATAGTCCATACATTGACGACCATCTCTCCTCTTTTTCAGATCTTCTCAATCTTACCTTCTCCTTATATATTGTGATGGCTTTGCTGACCAACAAAGAAGCTTCCTCTTTTTCTTCTACTCATCGATGGATCTATGATGTCTTTTTGAGTTTTAGAGGTGAAGATACCAGTTATGAATTTAAGTGTTGAAGCCAAATCTAGCCACACACAAAAAAAGATTTTGTATTTTGTTACTAGTAATTGGAATGGAATATCTGGTTTAAAAGATTCTCAAAAGCAGAGTATGTAATTTTGTGTTTATCCTCCCATTCATGACTAGTAGTCACTTACTCATGCGAGAAAATTTGTCAAAAAATATTTATAAATGATTCATATTTGAGTGTGTGTATATATAAAATGAAAGCTATAAGATTAAATTCCTAATATTCTTATACTTAAACAGCAAGTTTGAATGGTTAAATGTTATATTCTTGTACTTAAACAGCAAGTTTGAATGGTTAAATGTTCTAAGTTGATGAATTCACAATCATAGCCTTAATTACTCCATTCTGGACTCGCAAAAGAAACTTATAAATTCATGCTCCTCCTCTAGCAGTCATAATTATTATGCCATTTAAGCTACGCTTCAAAATAGTGCTTCTCATTATTGGTACATTTTGTATTTGAAAAACAGATATGCAATTCAAATGTTTGTTTTAAATTTGCAAAGTTGAAAGATTTGTTTGGTTGAAAACACAGTTGGTGCTATCTAACACATTTTTGCTTTGAAGTTATTTAATTATATTAGAGTGAGAAGCCCCATTTGACACCAACAGGTATTTACTAAACTATCTCTAACCATGCAACTATAAGTAGACCATGTATATATTGTGTGCCCGAATGTTGATTTGCGTACACACAAAACAAAAGTTTAATATACAACCAACATGAAAGTTAAATAACAATTATATTTGAAAACATAATGTAAAAGACGTTTCATATTCACCGATATCTCAAAGTTTTATGGAACATCTTAAGTAGTTTTGTAGCTGAACACAACTTTCTGTAACTATAAGCATTTAGCAAGAACTTTCAATATCCGATCAAGTTTACATGCATGACAACTTAGTAGTTGAGAGAAGACTTTTACTTATGTGGTACCATCAAACCCCAAACTAGTTAACATGTGCGCTATTAGCCTTTGACTCGTTCAAGATGTTTTCTCTTTCCTTTAGACCTAATTTTTCCACCATTTTCGATACTAGGCTACTTAGTCCTCATACCAAGTTTTCAAGAATTTGATAGAACTCAACTATTTGGTTTTCTTCCATTTTATCCATGTGGATGAGTGCACTATTAGGTACACAATTCAATGTAAACATCATCTTTGGCCAAAAAAAATTGAGAATCATCTTCAATTGAATTATTTAAATTTAGAACTAAATTTGGATGCATGTTTGATTCAATTACTCAGGGGAAAAAATGAATTGATAGGATTTTTTTTGACTGTACTATGCTAGCCCTACAATTATAAATAGAACTACATAAGATTTGAAAGAAACTATTACAACTCAATATAAAGGGAAAATAGAAATCCTTATATCAAAATAGGAGCACAACATCACCATTCACATCCAGTGGAGTGATATCCCTCTGTGAACTGCAAACACAAACATAGAAAACCCATTAAATTTTCCCCAAAACTAAAACAATAGTACTAGTACAAAATAAGTTTTTCATTGAAGTCCTTGACATCGACACAGTAAGTAGCAAAAAAATAAAAAATTAGAGAGCTTTAAAAAAGAGCATCAAGGACTTTCATTTCCACCTTCATGTCTGTGTACTAAATTGATATTAGTCACATTGAAAACTATAGATAAGATACTGATTATACACAAAAGATTCAAAACCCATCAACATTTTTCTTTTCTTTCATAACTAAGAATAGTACTAACACAAAATAAATGAATCATTGAATCCATACCATCCAAATAGTGAGCAGCACAAAAACATTGAATCAAAGAACACTAAAAAAAGCATCAAGCGGATTCTCAAATTCACGAGTTGAAGAAATGTAAATTTAGCTAAGGGTGTTTTTCATCATTCCATTACCTAAAGAAGCACCATAGTTTAGTTGTTGGATGCTTGAACAATTAAGTGCTTCCTTCCCAACAAAATCCATGTATTTCACTTTCACTTTCATTATCACACACCACGCACAAATGGTTCCTAAGAGCATACTACTGTGCAAATGGCTCAAATGCAATAGTGGAATCACAAAAGTTAATGTATATGGTAATATCATCCTCTCATTCATTGCAGCTTCTCCACAACAAAATAAAATGATTCCATTTCAATTCAAACCTCATAAACATTGAAATTTCTATTAGGGGCTGGCAAGATGAAATAGAAGGTATGTTATCAATATCAAATTCTAATAAAAAGAACAAAACCCTCAGGTATTTTATCAAACACTTTGCATGAATGTAACAAAAATCAAAATTTATGGTAGGGAGAAGGGGTGGTTTTTTAGAGATTATATATGCAGCTTCTTGTTTAGCAAATACTCATTTGATATTCAAGTAGACAACATAACTATTTAAATAATAAAAAGGACAAAATAAAATAAAAGATAGAAAATAGCTTAAAATTTGCCAAGAAGAAATGAAACATAGATCTAATTTGGCTTCGGGAAACGGGAATACATAAAATAACAGGTTTTAGAACATGTAAAGCAAACATCAGTGTAAGAAACTCTTTGATTTGAGAAACAAAATATATTATTAGTGGAAGAGTCCAATAAGTTGGAAAAGGGAGTGGAACAATGATATCACAGTTACATGCAATGTAAAATCAATAGAAAGAATATGGGGAAAAGTAATTGCACTAAAGTCCAAAAGACCAAACTGAAATCTCTGAATCTCCTACACTTATCTGATCGCTAAAGTGAGATCACAAATCATTATTTTGAAAGGAGATGAACAATGTATATGTAGCTTAGGCAGTGTATCTGGGCTTGGGCTTTTTATGAAATTTGGTCTTTCAGTCAAAACGTTTGGCTAATTTAAAACATTAGCCCAGTTTTTGCAAAACCAAGAAGTTAGTGTGGAATGCTAAATGCAAAATTAGTGAGCCATAAGGCAAAACTTTATGCTCTCTCATATGAGGTCTCTGCTTTTATATATATATATATATATTGATTGATGATTCCCTAGAACATCACTAAAGGAGAAGATCCATAAAACAAAATCTCTATGCTATTGCCTCTAGGTTTTAAACTGAATGAACAATTCAAACAACCTAAAAAGAAAAATGAAATAGCAAAGCTATTGATATGGATATGGATGTCAGCATTTAGATTAACAGAACCTTCAAGAATTTACCATTCTGAGCATTACATGATTCAACCTACCTTGATAGAGCTATTGCATTTTGGTCTCTAAGGGCTAAACCTGAAACACATAAATTTGCTTCATCATTGAATTTAATATCATAACCATATAAAAAAAACTAAAAAATTGACAAAAAAAAAAAAGATACAATTGCAGAAATCTTAATCACTTGTCTTTTAACCCAGTAAGGATCTTAACCTTGATTATTGCAGGAAATTTCTCAAGAGTTGCATTGTCTTGCTCTTTTTGTCCAAGTCTAGAAGTTCTCAATAGTAAAATAAAAACTGAAAAGACAGTAAATAACAAAAAAAAGTAATTATTGGAGCAATGTGATCAATAAAAAAGTGTGGGCCAATTTTGTCCCTATACATTTAATTGTGTCACTTTTGTCATTCAAATTTTAAAATTAGGGTCCCTCAACTACTAATTGTGCCAATTTCATCCTTCAACTTTCAAAATCAAATGAATTGTATCCTTATATGTTGACTTGATTGTGTCAGTTAAGAAACAAAATTGACACAAATAAATGTGTAGGGATGAAATTAAATCACCCCCATTGTTAGAGGACCAAAAGTGTAAGTTTGTTTTGCCACTTAATACAAGCTATATACCTGGGATTTTATTAAACATCACAATTTAACTTGCTCCCATTGTCTCTTTGAGAGAGGATACCCAAAGAACAAGTGGTCCTATGCTTAAGGCAGCTCCTGCAGAAAACACGCAAAATATGACCACGATAGCCCCATTTAAATGGCCTGCCTTGAATGGAAAGTCAGATCACTTTCTACCACTTTATTTCAGGAGATATAGTTCTTAACTTATTTACTCCTAAGCTAATTTACAATAGAACTGCAATGTTATGTCATTTCTTCTAAATATGATTAACCTCAATACCTTCTACTTAAAACATGGTTCAATGCATTATTTATTTTTCTTTAAGTAGAAGAGAAAACAGAATTGCACCTAAATGAAATCAAATGCTGAAGGATATTAAACAATTACATACCAACTGTTGCAAAAAGGAAAGAAGAGTCAATATCTACTACTACTACTACCACTAATAATAATAATAATAATAATTAATAAATGAAAATCAGGAAATCATTCTCTATAACATATTATGGTGATACTCGTTCATATATCAAAATTTGAAAAAAAAAAAAAAAAAAAAAAAAAAGATAAGAGAAGAGAAGTTATCAAGTCTATACCTTCAAGTTGACTTATAGCTCACCTAACTTCTATATATAACTGCAATATCATTTTGAATCTTCATTAAAGTTGAACTTTAAGGTTTTTTTATTTTTTGGTTGAAAAGTATTACCATTTAGATTCAACATACATAACAAATGTATATAGTATTTTATGAATAATAAGTGCAAAGCCTAGTTGCTTGATTTACATATGAATGAGCCTTTAAATTTAGAGAAAGAGAAAGAGAGAGAAGAAAGTGGCAAAGGCACACAAAGACGTAAATAAAGAAGGAAGCCTAGCTTGGCATCGAGGTTGTTTTCAGATGGAGGCATATTTCTTTGAAGTTTGTTTAACATGTTCTAATTTTCTTTGATGATGGATACAGCCTGGAGTCGGAATCACCATTTGACAAAGGTAAGGACGAACCCAAATCAAATGCATCATTAAATCCCAAACCTAGCCAACCTATAGGTAAGAATACTCACTAGAATAATGATCACTAAAGCTAAAGCTAAAATGTAGAAATAAATAGCAAAGCTAAACCTTTAGACTAGTTAGACCTTTCGATATTTTACCACACTAAGCATAACATGATCCAACATGCTTGGATAGATCTATATCATTTTGGTCTTTAAGAGTTGAACTTGAAACACCTAAATTTTTTTTCTCGTTAAATTTAATATCCTAAAAGTAAGACATGTTAAATAAAAATGCAAATATAGAAATTGAAAAAAAAAAAATAAGTATATGGTACAGAACCCAACCATAAAAATCAATAGAGAGAGAAATAAGACCTTAGTTAGCCATAGAGGTCTTGATCTATTCAAGTTCAAGAGCATAGAGGTTATTGATATGTTTTGAAACATCGGAGGAAACAACCTTGAACCTTACTAGGAAAACAAATCAAATCAGTAAAAGACAAATATTATAAAAACAGAACACGGAATTGCAAGGTGGAAAGAGATCTTGAGCTTACCAATTACTTTAACAGCAACAATGCTAACTAGCTGCATTAGAAAAAATAAATCAAACAAATCAAACTCTTATTTTATAAATAATAATTACAAAGCCCAACATCTTGATTTCCCTTTGAATTTAGAGAAAAACAAGGAAGAAAGTGACAAAGGCACCTAAAGATGAAACTAAAGAGGGAAGCATACCTTGGTAAAGACTGATGTCCTGTGTCTTTGGGGACCATGAAAAAAGGTTGATATTCTCCTAAATCACAATTCTGTGCTGTCTCCATTGTTAAAAAATGAAGAAGAAGAGAGTGAATAAGGATGATGAAGAAGTGAGTGTTTAGAGAGGCTTCTTTTTTTTCCTAGTCCTGCCAAATGGACGGGGCTAGAGGAGAGCTATGCTTTATACTGGGCTTCACCATTTGTGTCAGATTTAGAGTCGGTCTCTTTTTTGTTGTCAAAGTTAGATTCCGGCATGTCCAATATCTCCTTCTTGGCTGAAAACCCCATTGATCTAGAAACAAGGAAGACCCACAACAGATGCATTATACATACACTCCCAACCATTTTATGAAATCAAAGTGATTTCAACAAATCACAACATAGTACAACATTCCTTGGAAACCTTCTTGAAAAACTATAGCAAAACCAACCACAAATTGTCTTGACTAGTTATTTTTTCCATCACGTCTTTGGGCATTCTTCTTTAGCCTTCTAAGCATGATATGTTGCTCTAACTTGACCATCCTTACAATCCACTTTGGTTTTCCAATTTTAAACATAAGATATCCCATTAACGTTTCAAATATCACTCCACATCCATAACCCATTGATACAGCTTGCCAACCAAAACCATTTTCAGTCTCTAAATTGTCTTCCGGTTGTAAGGCCAATGGTGGTGGTTTCTTTGCCTCATGGTTGTTGCACATTCTTGACAATGGAAAGCCACATAATCTAGGTTTTCAGTGTATGAATCATTATCAAATGTATTGAATTGCTTTCCTGAAGGTATGTGTCCTGTAAGTTGGTTATGTGACAACTTTAAGACTTCAAGCCATGGTAGATCTTCCAATTGCCCAGGAATCTCCCCGATAAGCTCGTTGAAAGAGAGGTCTAACCATTCAAGATTTTTCAAATTTCCAAATGATGATGGAATATAACCTATAAGGTTATTGTGAGAAAAGTTGAGCCCCTTTAGTGATTTTAGCCTCCCAATTATCTTTGGCATCTCTCCTTTGAAACTATTATTTGAAAAATCAATGGTCGTGAAGACAGTTTGGATTCTCACCAACTCAACATAAAACCCTTTCATCATCACATTCAAAGAATCCTGATAATACCCCTCTCCCATATATTTCAACGCAACTTTTCCTTCATTCACATTTGTCATGGCTTTCAAATATTTGAAATATTTTATTGGCAAAGGACCATTAAACTCATTGTTAGAGATGTCTAGGATTCGCAAATTTGGGAAAGGAAATTTGGTCTTAGGATTGCCTATATGACCTTGAAATTTGTTGGATCTTATTACAAGAACCCGTAAATTTAAAAGACCTCCCAACCAATAAGGGAAGGTTCCATTCATCTTATTACTACCAAGATCTAGGACTTCCAAGTTCCTACAATTCGCCAAAGATCGTGGCAATGGCCCTTCCAATTGATTGCCATTAAGGTTAATATGCCTAAAATGATTTCTCTTGGAAAATGTTGCAGGGATGGTACCATGAAGGCTGTTCATTCACAAATCCAACACTGAGAGGGATTTAGAGTGTACCAAACACTTGGAAATCATGCCACTTAAGTTGTTATGAGACAAGTCTAGAACTTCAAGGAAACTTGCATTGCAAATTAAAGAAGGGATTTCTCCTGTTAATTTGTTATTGGAGACAAAGATATATTGAAGGTGAAGAACACTTAATGTTGGAAATGGTCCTTGAAGTAAGTTGGCACGAAGATCAACAAATTCTAAGTGCTTCCAAGGAATATTATCTATACTTGTCAAAAAGTTGTGAGAAAGATCAAGAAAATATAATGAATCCCACCCCACATCCCTCAACCATCTTGGAACTTGACCATAAAGTCTATTCTTAGAAAGGTCTAAGGATTCTAAATTTGTTGTTGTTTTTAAGAAAACTGGGAATTCACTAATGTTGCAAGAAGACAGGTTCAACTGTCGAAGATTGGGCAACGTATAGGTGAAATTATTGTTGATGCTAACTAAGTTATTTGAAAAATCAAGATGGTAGAGATTTTTGAGCTTTGAAATCATTTCTAACTCCAACATACTACTCAAGTTATTTGATGAGAGAGATAGATAAGTAAGGTTAGCAAATCTAGATATTGACCTTGGCATAGAGCCCTGTAGCTTATTATAACCCAAATCAAGGATCTCCAATGAATTGGACTTGAATTCATCAATCTCACCAATGAATTGATTACCATTAAGATTTAACATCCCCAAAGATGGCAAACTAAACAACCAAGATGGCAGTGTTCCATTTAGGAAATTAATCTAAATCGAGCGAAACTAGATTCAAACTACTTATGTGAACAGGTAGGGGACCAACAAGTTGATTGTTGTGAAGGTATAAAGTTGAGAGATTGGGCAAGTTCAATAGTGACCTAGGTATAGAGCCATGTAGCCTATTATAATCCAAATAAAGATACTCCAATGAATTGGATTTGAATTCACCAATCTCACCAATGAATTGATTATGACCAAGATTTAACCTCATCAAAGATGCCAAATTGAACAACCAAGATGGCAGTGTTCCATTTAGGAAATTTGAACTTAAAGAGAGTTCATTTAGATTCAAAAGCCCACTTACGTGATTAGGAAGGGGACCAACAAGTTGATTGTTGTCAAGGAATAAAGTTGAGAGATAGGGAAAATTCAATAGTGACAATGGCAGCAAACCTGTTGAAATATTCTCCAATAATTAAAACAATTTGTTAGCTCATGCGTATGCCAAAAACAACTAAAATTTAAAAGTGGCAATTAAATCTCACCATTGAAACTATTAGATGACATATCCAAAGAAGTAAGTTTTGTAAGGTTCCCAAGTGATGTTGGAATTGACCCAGTAAACTTGTTTGCATATAGATACAAGTAAGTAATTTGTGTGAGGTTACCAAGTGACGTTGGAATTGACCCTGTAAAATTGCAATTATCGAGAGCCAAAACCTTTAAGGACTTCAAACTGCTGATAGAATCAATCAATTCTCTTAAAAAGCTTATTGAAAAGAGGCCTAAGAACTTTAGGGAACTACTGCTCCAATTACACTTTGGAAGAGAACCCAAATCAAGATTGTCATTAAACCCTAGATCAAGGGTTTGTATACTGGGAAGGCAGAAGATGTTTTTTTCAAGTTTTCCCTACAACTTACAGTCATTAAGACTAAGAGTTGTCAAAGAGGAGGATAGATTCATCAAGGAAATAGGTCTAATTGAGGACATATTTGTGTTATCTAGAAGAAGTTTCGTTAACTGAGTAAGGTTATGAATGACTCTTTTCCATATTGGTGTTTTAATTAAAAGCTCAACGTTGAGTGAAAGATCAAGTGAAACCAGCGAAGACAAATGAGAGATTTCGTATGGGATTTGGCCAAAAAAACAGGAAAAAGAAAGGTTAAGATGAGTCAAAGTCTTAAAGTTGCCAAACTCAAACGAAATTAGGGATTCATCGAAGCAATTGCCAGCGAGATTCAAGGTCCTGAGATGGGGAAGAAAGAAGAGGGTACTGTTGGAATGAATGGGGCCTCTAAGCCAGCTGCAGCTAAGGTCGAGGCCAATAACATGGCGTGTGGTTTGGTCACAGACGACGCCATCCCAAGTACAGCAGTCCTTATCCTCCTTCCAAGAGGCTGTCTTTGGATATGAATTATCACACATCTGAATTCTATATGTATGAATAGAAGGAGAAGCAGATGAATCAAGAGAAAGAGAGTGATTAAAATGGAGTAAAGCAGAGCAGGGTGAGATTGAAGACAAGGAAGAAGAAAAAGAAGATGGAGTAGAATGAAAGAGGAAGGAGAGTAGACACAAAATTTGATACTTCCAACTCAAACACCCCATTTTGATTTTGAAAGACTGAAAATATATATCTGATTTTTTTGGCTGAATAAAAATATATCTGATGTTAAGAGGGAGGCTTGGGATGGGATGAATATTTATAGCGCTTCCATTCCAAGTCAGTCAAAGTTGTTGGCGCTATTGCGTTTGGCAAGTTTTTGGAAAGTGCTTTATATCCCAAAAGGCGCGTTTGGGTATCGGACCAGCTGAGTCCAAAACAAAAAAGAAATAAGAAATTGAGGGAAGCTGTTATTATCCCGAAGTACCCTTAGTTTTATTTCCAAATCCCAATTTTACCCTTAAGTTATATCACATCGGGATGAAGTGGCTGCAATGTTATTAAAACTGCAACACAAGCTTCAATATTTGTAATTTCTTCCTTGAGAATAATAATAAGGTTTCCTATCCTTTAACGTCAAATCTATTGGGAATGATGTATTCAGTAACTTAACTTCCTCAACCATTTGTTATATATTAAAAAAAAACTTATACTTTTATTTATTTATTTTATATTAAGTTATTCTAGTGTATTTTATATTCAAATTTGATAACACAAATTTGCTTATATAGTTATGCTGTTATAAATTGATAATTGATAATGTAAATGAATGTGTAATTATTAATTCCCTACCTTTTTAAGGAACAAATTAATTCCCTAATATAATAACACTAATTTGTTTTTTTTTTTTTTTTAAATTATCATGTAGTACAATTTAAACTTGGATTATTGGAATGTATTTGATTTTTTTTTTCTCATTATTATTTTGTGCATCATGATAATGAAAATAAATAAATAAATAATTTTTATCAATAAGAAGTCGTTAATAATAACAACAAATAATTATGACACTAATAAAAATAATTACTAAGTCAAAAACTATATAATAATAATAATAATTATTATTATTATTATTATTTCATCATATATATATATATATATATAAGTGCTAGCCAAATACTCAATTTTTTCAAAATTACTTTTTAACAGTTTTTATAAAACGTTCAACTTAAAAAAAAAAAAAAAAAGCTCAATTTCATTAAACACTTCTTACAACCACACCATTTTTTTAGAAAAGCACAATTTTAAAGCGGCAATGTTTAGGGACACAAAATAATCCACAAATTTTGACAAAGTTCACCTCGTGATAAATTGTAGTAAAAATTGTAGATTATCTTGTGTCCCTACCATTTTCCATCTTAAAGATCTGATCAATAATGCAGGTACGTTCATTCTGCACTTAGGACCTTGAGTTGTTGGATTAGAGTATCCAACACGTATATGATAGACTTGGCCTTGTCCAATAATCATTCAGTCAATTTTAGTCGAAAAGTAAAAATTGATGCACACTCTTTAAAAATTTGATCAATAATGCAGGTACATTCATTCTACATGTAGGACCTTAAGTTGTTTAATTAGAGTATCTAGTACATATACGATAGACTTGGCGTTTTCCAACAGTCATTCAGTCAATTACGGTCAAAAAGTAAAAAAAGATGTACAACCACCAATTGGATAGGAGCGTCAAAGAACCATCAAATTGATAAAAATTATTTGAATTTATTTATTTGAGAAAGAGAAGTGATACATCTATAATATTTTCACAACATTTTGCTCACCCATAACAACTACTAATAACCTGTTACTTAGAATTTGTTGTGAAAATATTGTGAATATAACATTTTTCTTGAAAATTTGTATTTATTTATTTTTTTATAACATATAATTCATTTTTTATAAGCAGAGCATGAAAATTTTTATTTTTTTATTTATATAGATATAGTAGAATTTAAATATATGGTGTCAATGATTGCTCTTACTAATAAGTTAAGATACCAGATTCTTCTTTCTTTCTCTTTTCTTTTCTTTTCTTTTCTTTTTTTTTTTTTTTTTTTTTTTTTTGTAAATAGGAGTAGAGTATACAACACGTTTGGGTCAAATTTCCCAAGAATTATTTAGTCAAAATGGCTAAAAGCAATTAATGATGCAACCCCATGACTTGGATAGGAGTGTCGAAGAACTGCTAAAGTAGCAGTAAATTGTTCCGTCTCTCAAGTTTACAGAATTTCTTCTCAAAAAAACCAAAAACCAGTTGACAGAATTGACTATACCAGAGTTGTTTAATTTGACTAATAAAAAAAAAAAAAAAAACAATCTTATTTGGAGAGCTTGTAAGGGCATTTTATGGACTCGTGTGATATCATTTGAGTCTTTAACAAAGGGCATTGTCCTGAATTTTCTTATGCTCACTCATCTATTCATGCTTTAAGGTATGGAATTTGTTCCCTGGATAAGTTACAACAGTGTGGGGTGAGGCATTTCATAGGCACGGTGGATTTTGCTTTGAAGCAGCTAGATATTCTGGAAATGGGTAACTTTTGCGACTGTGGTGTGAGTGCTAACAACGTGTTGAAGTGAAAATCGTGCCAATGAGACAAACCATGAGATATAACTGGATCATGAGTTGTTTGTTGGATTAGAGTATCCAACACATATTTGATAGACTTGGAATTGTCCAACAATCATTCAGTCTATCTTTGCCAAAAAGACCCACTTCTTAGATAAGGGCATCCAAAAACCGCCAAGTTGACACAAATTACTTGAGAAATTGAATTTTTTTTTATAACATATTATTCCTTTTTTCAAGATTATGTAATTTTTTTTTCTTTTATATATGTGGTAGAATTTAAATTTATGTTGTCTTTCATATTATTTTTATCAATAAGTTAAAACTATAAATTTAACTTTATTTTGGGTTTATTGTCATTTCTTTTAATCTAACACAAAATTCGTATTAACCATTGATTGCAAAAATAACACTCTTCCATAGTTCTACCCAAATCGTAAAGGTGTATACTGAGTTATTGAAAATTAGAGATATGAATACATCAAACCAAATCAACATGTACCTAAATATAAACACAATCACATTGGTGGTAATATGAAAGAGAAATGTACACATTCAAACCAAATCAAGTAATAAAATGAAATATAAGAAAATAAAAATAAAAAGATAACAATCTGCCAATCTTTACTCAATGTATATCATATTGGAGTCCAATAACAAAACAATCCCACTCACAACCTGTTCATAAAAACTATTTTTTTTTTAAAGAAGGGAAAAAAAACCATAATGATTAACACATTAAACTAAATACAACAACCACTATTGTAAACACAATGAAATAAATAACACAAATAAAAAAAAAAAAAAAACCAAAGATAGAATTTGATTCTTTTTGCGGTACTAAACTACCACCAAAATAAGCGTGGGAAAAAATGGAGAGGCAATCTAAAAGAAAAAGAGAGGTGTGAGATATATTTAAATAAAGATATATAGTGTGTACTTATTTTTATGAAATGTGTCTAAAGTGTATGAGATAGTGTGTACTTATTTGATAAGTAGTAAAAATTTGATGGCAAGACGATTAGATTGGATATGCCACGACATCTACACCAATTAAAAAAAATCAAAATTATCACACTTTGACATAACAACCCTCATAAAAAATTTCTTTTGTTAGTGTTACTATTACATTCCATTTCCGTTACCCTAAAACATGGGGGTTTTAAAAATAAATAAAAAACCGTGATTGGGAGTTTAGGATAAATTACTTGTAGTTAGTAGAATTCCTTACTAAATAAATTGTAAAAATTAAAAGTTAAAATTCTTGATTGAATAAATTTGAAGTTAGATCAAATTTGAAAATCAACGAGAAAATGGTTCTATTATGTAGGCAATGTTATACATGAGAGTTAGAGATATATTTTCACTGAGTTGTCTTTTAGTTTTGTCTCTATTTAAACCTAAGGACGTAGAGATATTTTTGAACCAATGCAATATACATCCAAAAAAAGGGGTAGATTTTTTTGTGTAAGCAAAATTTAGAATATCCAACACGCTTGGGTAGTTTCCATAAAAAGAAAAATAAAAAATGTTTGGGTAGAATTTTCCAAGGATGAGAGTATCCAACACATTTGGGTAGCATTTTCCAAGAATGATTAAGTCAAGATAGGCTAAAAGCTACTTAATGGGAAAAACTATTATGCACCTCCACCACTTGGATAGGAGTGTCCAAGAACTGCAAAAGTAGTAAAGTATTCTTGTCTCTCAAGTTGATAGAAATTTCTTCTTAGAAAAAAGCAGTTGACATAAATTACTGTTCCAATTTGACTAAAAGAGAGGGATGTTGAATTTAGAATATCCAACACGCTTGGGTAGTTTCCATAAAAATAAAAATAAAAAATGTTTGGGTAGAATTTTCCAAGGATGAGAGTATCCAACACGTTTGGGTAGCATTTTCCAAGAATGATTCAGTCAAGATAGGCTAAAAGCTACTTAATGGGAAAAACTATTATGCACCCCCCACCACTTGGATAGGAGTGTCCAAGAACTGCGAAAGTAGTAAAGTGTTCTTGTCTCTCAGTTGATAGAAATTTCTTCTTAGAAAAAAGCAGTTGACAGAAATTACTTGTCCAATTTGACTAAAAGAAAGGGATTTTGAATTTATTTCTTTTTGTTTGTTTTTGTTTTTGAATACCATATTTTTCTTTTTCTAGTGTTGAATGGCATGTATTATTGTTGCTATGACTTTTAGTTCTCATAAACTATTAATTACTAAAGATTCGGGCACATTTGGAATGCATTATAAACCGACTTATTGCTTATTTTTTCTAATAGCTTTTACCAAACTCTTTTTTTTCATTAAGCATTTTTTAAAGCTGACACTTCAAAAAAATAATAATAATAATTTCAAAAAACTGAACAATAATGCAGGTTCATTTATGCCTACAGGACCATGAGGTGTTGGATTAGAGTATCCCACACGTATATGATAGACTTGGCATTGTCCAACAATCATTCCATCAATTTTGGCCAAAAAGTTATATGATGCACACCCACCACTTGTATTGGAGTGTACAAGAACCATCATGTTGACACAAATTACTTGAATTTATTTCTTTGAGAAATTGAATTTTTTTATAAATATAGTAGAATTTAAATTTATGATGTCCACTCCACTTCTTGATGATTATTTCTATCAATAATTAAGAAACCAGCTAATTTTTTTGTGTACCTACACAATTGGAGAGTATTTTCCAAGAATCATTTGGTCAAGATTTGCTAAAAGCTATTAATTTCCACCCGGGCCACCTGCCCATCTTTACTTCACATATATCATATTGGACTCCAATGGCAAAGCAATCCCACTCACAACCTATTCATAAAAACTAATTTAGAAAAAAAGGAAGGAAAAAAAACCATAATTATTAACATATTAAACTAAATACAACAACCACCATTGTAAACACAGTGAAATAAATTACACAAAGATAAAAAAATAATGATAGAATTTGATTCTTTTTGCGGTACTTAACTACCACCAAAATAAGGGAGGGGACAAATGGAGAGACAATCTAAAATAAAAAGAGAGGTGTGAGATATTTTTAAATAGAGATAATGTGTACTAATTTTTAGGAAATGTGTTTAACGTGTACGAGATATATCTTTTTTTTTTTTAAAAAAAATGTGTGAGATATATCTAAATTAGAGATAGTGTCTTATTAATTTTCAAGAAAAGGAAACCTATTACATGTAAAGAAAAATTGTCTCAAATTTTTTTTTTTGATAAGTAGTAAAAATTTGATGGCAAGACGGTTAGATTGGATATGCACACCCATTAAAAGAAAATCAAAATTGTCACACTTTAACATAATAACCATCGTAGAAAATTTCTTTTCAAGTGTTACTATTACATTCAATTTTCGTTACCCTAAAACATGGGTTTTTTAAAAAATAAAATGAAAAACCATGATTGAGAGTTTAGGATAAATTATTTGTGGATAGTAGAATTCTCTACTAAACAAATTGTAAAAATTAAAAATTAAAATTCTTGACCAAATAAATTTGAAGTTCGAATTAAATTTGATACCAACGAGAAAATGGTCCTATTATGTAGGTAATGTTGTAAATGAGAGTTAGGGATGCATTTTTATCGGGTTGTCTTTTAGTTTTTTCTCTTTTTAAACATAGGGCTATAAGGGTATTTTTGAATCAATGAAATGTCCATCCAAAATAGGGCTAGATTTTTTGTGTAAGTGAGATATGGAATATCCAACACATTTTGGGTTGTATTTGTAAAAATAAAATTAAAAATGTTTGGGTGGAATTTTCCAAGAATAAGAGTATCCAACACGTTTAGGTAGCATTTTCCAAGAATGATTCGGTCAAGATTGGCTATAAGCTACTTAATGATGGGAAAAACTATTATACACCCCCACCACTTTGGATTGGAGTGTCCAAGAACTGCAAAAGTAGTAAAGTGTTCTTGTCTCTCAAGTTGATAGAAATTTCTTCTTAGAAACAGTAGTTCATAGAAATTACTTGTCTATAAAAAAAGAGAGGACAAAATGGGCTTTTGCCCTTTTCGACCAAATTAATTAGCCTTATACCCTCCTTTCCAAACTAAATAGGAAAATGCCACTCTTTTAAAACTCGATTTTCTCAAAATCGAGTTATAAAAAAAAAAAATTTCTAGAGCCCTATAGCAGCGTTTTTAAGGACCTATAGTGATGTTTTCAAGACCTATAGTGACGTTTTTTTAACTCAACTTCCATTAAATCAAGTTATAGGCAATTTTTTTAAATTTTTTTTACCTATAACTCGATTTCATATAAATCGAGTTACAAAATGCCACTATAAGTCTTGAAAACGTCACTATAGGTCCTTAAAAACGCTGCTATAGGACCTAACTCGATTTATCAAAAATCGAGTTTTAAAAGAGGGGCATTTTCCTAATTAGTTTGGGAAGGAGGGCATAAGGCTAATTAATTTGGTTGAAAAGGGCAAAAGCCCATTTTGTCCAAAAAAGAGATGTTGAATTTATTTCTTTTCTTTCTTTTTGTTTTTGAACTTCATATTTTTCTTTTTCTAGTGTTGAATGGCATGTATTATTGTTGCTACGATTTTTAGTTTTTAAAAACTATTAATTACTAGAGATTCAAGCACATTTGGGATGCATTTATAAGCTGTCTTATTACTTATTTTTTCTAACAGCTTTTACCAAACATTTTATTTATATATAAAAAAAAAAAAATCCTAATTTCATTAAGCATTTTTTTAAACTGACACTTTTCAAAAAAACATAATTTCAAAATACTAAACAATAATGCAAGTTCATTTATGCCCGTAGGACCATGAGGTGTTGGATCAGAGTATGCAACACGTATATGATAAACTTGACATTGTCCAACAACCATTCCATCAGTTTTGGCCAAAAAGTTAAATGATGCACCCACCACTTGGATAGGCGTGTACAAGAACCAGGACAAAATTGGCAAATGCCCTTTTCGTGCAAAAAAAACAGCATTTTGCCCAATTTTCCAAACTAATTAGGAAAATGCCTCTCTTTTGAAACTCAATTTTCTCAAAATAGAGTTAAAAAAAAAAAAAAAAAAATTTCTGGAGCCCTATTGTAGCGTTTTAAGGAGCATATAGTGACATTTTAAGGACCTATAGTGGCGTTTTGGAATTCGAGCTCCATGAACTCAAGTTCCATGCAAGTTTTTTTTTTTTTTTTACCTATAACTCGAGTTCCAAAACGCCACAATAGGCTCCTTAAAACGTCACTATAGGCTCCTTAAAATGCCACTATAGAACTTAACTCGATTTTGAGAAAATTGAGTTTCAAAAGAGAGATATTTCCCTAATTAGTTTGAGAAATGGGGCAAAATGTTGAATTTTTTGCATGAAAGGGGCAAAGAACAATTTTCTCCCAAGAACCGTCATGTTTACACAAATTACTTGAATTTATTTCTTTGAGGAATTGAAATTTTTTTATAAATATAGTAGAATTTAAATTTATGATGTCCACTCCACTTCTTGATGATTATTTCTATCAATAAATCAAGAAACCAGTTAATTTTTTTGTGCACCCACACATTTGGAGAGTATTTTCCAAGAATCATTTGGTCAAGATTGGCTAAAAGCTATTAATTTCCACTAGGGCTACTTGCCCATTTCACTCCACGTATATCGTATTGGACTCCAATGGAGCAATCCCACTCACAACTTATTCATAAAAACTAATTTAGAAAAAAAGGAAGGAAAAAAACCATAATTATTAACATATTAAACTAATTACAACAACTACCATTGTAAACACAGTGAAATAAATAACACAAAGACAGAATTGATTCTTTTTGCGGTACTAAACTACCGCCAAAATAAGGGTGGGAACAAATGGAGAGACAATCTAAAATAAAAAGAGAGGTGTGAGATATTTTTAAATAGAGCTGGTGTGTACTAATTTTTAGGAATTGTGTCTAATGTGTATGAGATATATCTTTTTTAAAAAAAAAAATGTGTGAGACATATCTAAATTAGAGATAGTGTCTTATTAATTTTAAAGAAAAGGAAACCTATTACATGAAAAGAAAAATTGTCTCATTATTATTATTATTATTATTATTATTATTATTATTATTATAAGTAGTAAAAATTTGATTACAAGATGGTTAGATTGGATATGCCACGACATCTACACCCATTAAAAGAAAATTAAAATTGTCACACTTTAACATAATAACCGTCGTAGAAAATTTCTTTTCAAGTGTTACAATTGCATTCAATTTCCGTTGCCCTAAAACATGGGGTTTTTTAAAAAATAAAATGAAAAACCATGATTGAGAGTTTAGGATAAATTACTTGTGGAAAGTAGAATCCTCTACTAAACAAATTGTAAAAATTAAAATTCTTGACCCAATAAATTTGAAGTTTAGATTAAATTTGAAACCGGCGAGAAAATAGTTTAGATTAAATTATGTAGGCAATGTTGTATATGAGAGTTAGGGATGCATTTTTATTGGGTTGTCTTTTAGTTTTTTCTCTTTTTAAACCTAGGGCTTTCCACTTCTTTCAATTAAAAAAAAAAAAAAAAAACCTAACGCTGCAAGGATATTTTTGAATCAATGAAATGTCCATCCAAGATAGGGGTAGATTTTTTGTGTAAGCGAGATTTAAAATATCCAAACGTTTTGGGTTGTATCTGTGAAAATAAAAATAAAAATGTTTGGGTGGACTTTTCCAAGAATGAGTGTATCCAACACGTTTAGGTAGCATTTTCCAAGAATGATTTGGTCAAGATTGGCTATAAGCTACTTAATGATGGGAAAGACTATCATGCACCCCCACCACTTTGGATTGGAGTGTCCAAGAACTACAAAAGTAGTAAAGTGTTCTTGTCTCTCATGTTGATAGAAATTTCTTCTTAGAAAAAACAATTCACAGAAATTACTTGTCGAATTTGACATAAAAAAAGAGATGTTGAATTTATTTATTTTCTTTCTTTTTGTTTTTGAACTTCATATTTTTCTTTTTCTAGTGTTGAATGGCATGTATTATTGTTGCTACGATTTTTAGTTCTTAGAAACTATTAATTACTAGAGATTCATGCACGTTTGGGATGCATTTATAAGCCGACTTATTGTTTATTTTTTCTAATAGCTTTTACCAAACACTTTATTTATATATATTTTTTTAAAAAATCCCAATTTCATTAGCGTTTTTTAAAACTAACACTTTTCCAAAAACACATAATTTCAAAATACTGAACAATAACGCAGATTCATTTATGCCTGTAGGACTATGAGGTGTTGTATTAGAGTATCCAACACGTATATGATAGACTTGGCATTGTCCAACAATCATTCCATCAATTTTGGCCAAAAAGTTTAATGATGCACACCCACCACCTGGATAAGAGCGTCCAAGAACCATCATGTTGACACAAATTACTTGAAATGAAAGTTGTGTCAATGGGACAAACCTGGTTTCATCACAGATTTTTCATCAGGCTGCTTCTTATGCCACGGAATAAAAGAATATGCATCTAGTATTGAAATAGCAATATCCAGTGGAAGGTGTTTTCAAAGTTAATTTGGTTGTTTGTTGCTTATAAAATGTCAGGTCCAACGTTGCTACCTTGCATTGAAAGATGGCCTCTAATTCAATGTTTTAAATAGGCATAACACTCGCATCTTTATCACAGTACAGTGATGGCTGACAAAGTTAAGTGCTGAATAATTTATGTAAACACGCTGAAACCAAACAGCAAATCATCTAGAAATATTAACATAAGAATAGTATAGCCACAAAAGGTGTTCAACATAAATAACCATTGTGACATAATGAACTAATTTCAAACTAAGAATTTTTACTGAGTTAAAGTCTATTACTTATTCACAGCTAATCACCAACCATGATTTGCACAAGTTTCTGCAAAAAATTAAGAACTGTGAGTGCATTATTCTTTTTCATTTAACACTAGAAATAGATAAATTAACACTAATTAGTGTAGTAACCGTAAGGAAAAAACCTACACCAATATTTTGTGGTTTTGGGGAAATTACGTACTAAGTAGTCCAAGCCACATGAACATGTGTACGAAGGAAGGTGGGGGACAAAGGTAAATGAGCTAAAAGCATATATTCTCATGCCAACAATTATACAATTATATAATAAGTAGATATCTTGTTACTTAATAAAGGGCAATTAATAAGAGAAGACATAATATGAATATAATATTATTATAAATATAAAATGACATCAACTGTTTTTTACAAGCAAGATAAAACATTTGAAAATAAAGCCAAAGCCAACCATGCGACCACAAAACACTATAAAATTTAAGGTTGGTTTTATTCGTTAACATGCTCTAAGTAATACATCCCTGGCTATTAGTTAAAGGTGTATACGTTTATAAAAAATAAAAAAATTAAGGGTACGTGTGTGTGTATGTATATATATACACACCAGAGTGTTCAATGTGTCTTACCTGTAGGGCTATCCCTTCTTCAACAATAATTTTTTGATATTCCTAACTCAACAATAATTGATCACTCAATGTATTATTTTCATTCATATAACACCAAAAACTTATTTCTTTATCTATTAGCTAGTAAAAGATAACTTTGACCAAAAGAAAAAACTAAGAACATTAGCACATTATAAGATGAAACAAATTTCAGCATTTGTGTCAGGACTTGTGTTAACCTAGCTTCCTGGTATATTTTTTTAGGACTTGTGTTTGGATTTTGGATTAAATTCCACCTTCACATCATTGGTGTGGGATGAAAGGGATGTCTATAAGTAAAGGTTTCCAACGCCTACAAAGGGATATAAGGAAAGGTTTCCAATGCCTACGACTTATCGCTGCCTCCTATCCAGAAAAATTATATAGTAGAGAAACAACAACCTAAATGAGGGAAAAGTAAAAGGAACTAGATGCAAAAGTTAGTAACCTCCATAACAAGAAAATTAACTGCATTATTTTCAAAGAAAACATGTAGCCATCGTTCTAACCTATCCCTCACTGATTGGGGTTGCAAGGAACCTATTCTAACTTACCCCCACCCCCAAAAAATATATATATTTTTAAATGTATTAAAAAAAAAATCCACTCCAATTCCACACACTGAAGCAAAACCAAAGTGCTCCTGCAACTGGACAAGAGAAAAACAAATTATTCAAAATTTCCTCATATTCACAAGACATCACACATGAATCAGAAACTACAACTTGTCTTCTAATTTAGGTCTAACTTCACAAACAAATCATTATTAATTATTTCCACAGACAAATAAGACGTATAAAAGGTAATATCAAACTCTCAAATATGGCCCAAAAGGAATTCAGCTAAGCAGAAACAACAGTATCATAATTATCTTCCAAAGTGTAGTCTTCTTCATAAGAAAACACTATAAAGTCCAGACCAGAATTAGAGTGCGGCCAGATAAACTTGCCCGTAAATTTTCCCCTTATACAATGAAATCTTACATAGTTCACCTGCCACTGTAGGTTGGTAAGGTTTCCTAGTGAGAGAAAATTTCCAACACAATCTGTCACGATCAATTTGATCTACAGTTAGCATAAAAACTCTCATTTTTCAATCTACCCTTCAACTTAAACCAAGTAGATGATTCAGCAAAACTGAAGTACCATCTCCAATACACCATTTAGTTTAAGCCAAAGCTGATTATCTACAAGACAGGACAACTTTCCAACCCAATAGTCAGAGTGCTTAAACCTGAAGCTAAAAATGCTATCCTTTCCTATCCCCTGATCTTTCTTATTAGATGAGCACAGATGAAATTCCAGTTTAGTAAATAAATTTACCTGCTCCCTACAATGTCTCTAGAAAAAAATACAAACAATTCCACCTCAAAATTTTCAAAACACTATGTTGCATATCATTAGTACCTTGAACAAAAATAATGCAATTATAAAGCAAAAGTGGATCCCCTTGCCTAGAGCCATATTGAGGGAAAGAATTTTACTCAGGGAACCATTCAATAGAATTTGATAAGAAACTGTGCAGATGCATTGCTTAATCTAAAATTCATTTTTCCAGCATAGTTTATATTGTTGAGGACATGGACATGCTTTTATGGCTACCCACTCAAATGATTTAGCAAGAGGAACAACTCTACTGATCTATTAACAGCATAATTTTCCAAATTGAGAACCAAGTGTTCAAACAAGTCATCAGCATGTAGATAGGTAGAAGTGTAAGCGTCCTCTTTGGCCCCCAAGCAATTATAGTAGATTCATTACAGTTCCAAAGCAATTCAACCAATTATCATTGGACATCAAATGAAAATAAGATACTTGTCACTAGCTAGAAAACATGTAAGTCTACCACAAAGAAAAATCTAGGCCAAAGTGCAATTAAAAAACTTACATAAACTTAGCACATTAAAGAAGAATTTTATGGATCCAAGTTATAGGGTGATTATAAAAATTTGTTAAATTGCTTGAGCTGATAACAATGGGTCAAGCTTTATTAACCAAGTCTCAAAAAGAAGAAAAACGAAAAAATTTTAAATTCTTCAAATTCCAGATACAAATTACGCATTGATACAATAGTAGTTTTGTTTTTGATAAGTAACGAAAAATTCTATTAATAAAGAAGCCAACCCAAGTACATTGGGTATGTACTGTGGGAACAAAGATCAAGAACCAAAATTACAACAATCAAGTAAAGTAGGAAGGGAAAAACAAGAAAAATGTGACAGAGCCACACTCCATACAAAGAGAGTATGTAAGAAAAAAGACTTAACCTCTAGCAAAGACCATTCACAACCCTCAAAACACCTAGCATTCCTTTCACTCCAAAATCCAAATTCAACACATCAGGCAATGCGGCACAAGTCTCCAAAAGTCAATATTGCAATGTTGCCCGAACTAACCTAGTAGTTTTAAGTTGATGTCTTCTATTTAGCTAGTTTCTCTTTAAGAGAGGGAAAATACAAACAATGGGATGAAATGGGGTCAACGAAACAATCCTTCTAAGCCTAACTACTTTCTTGGGACTAAATAAATGACGCAAATCATGCTAACTAAGGAAAGATAACAAAATAGATCCAGGAGAAGAGTATAGACAGTTCATTTTCAATTCTTAATCACCCAAAGCAAGCAATACTGGCTGGTGAGCTGCTTTCTCAATGAACACATCTTTATGGGAATGTTTTTCAGTAAATTCAGCAAGAAGATAGGCAACTACTGCAATAGAAGATTTTAAAATGTACAAGAAAAATCTTTAGCATAAAAAAATTAAATTTGACAGAACGAGAAACTTTTACGTATATATAATACAAGGAGAACGTGAAGAACTTTTAGTATGTTTGAAAACATTAAGTTAAAAGAGGCCACCATAAAATTTCCATCAAAGAAAAAGCTTGAGCCCTTCTATGCATATATTGTAAACCCTAAGCAGAAAACATTGAACTTGGATAAATAAATAAGCTTGCTCAAAGTTCGTAATCAACACTGACCACTTCTTTTTCTTTATTATTACATTAAAGAAAATTTGAAATAAGTACAAAATTTTTTAAGAATACATGGTATGTACTCAACTATCACCGACCGCAACCTTGATAAGCTATTTATCCTAACAATAAAGCCACTTCATTAAAAGGTAATCAATCAGCTTAAGAATTTATAGAACAGTACCATATCAAACATTATAAATTCATATCTAATGTATTATCAATGCCAAATATATGTAAAGAATAAAATGAAAAACCATAAAAAATAAAAAAGATAAGCATGAAATGCATCTTACCGAGTTCCTCAGTATGTAACTGTACCATTGGCAACCTTGTCGAGCAAAACTAGACTCTCAACATAACAATCAACAAAAGTATCCTCATATCCAATAATCTCAAGATGCTTGAACTCTGTGCTCCAAGGAACCCACGATACGAGTTGCCCATCATATGATAACAGTACAACCTCACCATTCCTTTTGAAACCTATTGGCCTTGGTAAACCCTCCACAATTTTTAAAACTTTGGTCCACGAAGATGCAACACCATACTCCTCCATGATCCACAAATAGAAATCACCAGTTTGACACCCCTTTACCAAACTAAAATAGCCATTTTGAAACAAGGCAATGGAATTCCCATATGCAGAAACAGAAACTGACAGCAAACCCGCAAATTTACTTGTATAATCTGGAAGTTCTGGCAGAAGTATTTCGCGAAAGACCTCGTTGCCCAAATCGAACACCAAAACAAAATGTTGAAGGTTGTTATCATCAGCCCTCCTAAAAGCAACCCAATGCAGAGCCCCATTGACAAATGCCTGTGGCTCACGACGACTCAAAGCACATTTGGGAACCAAACTAGCACTAAGCATTCTCCATTCACCAGTGGAGAGTGAGTAAATCTCAACCTCGGTTCGAGAATGTTCAAGGTCAAAACTATCTAGTAAGGTCACAAGCCTCACCACTTTATAGTCTTCAGTTTTGGGATCAAATCCGAACCCAATAGAAGCATCAAAGCCACCGTGTGTGGCGTAGGTGACATTGGGAATAGGAAGGTGAACTAACTTTCTAACACAAGGGTTCCAAAGACATAAACAGTTAGAGTATGACAGTTTATCATCGGAAAGGCAGATCAGGCCATTACAAGTACCGACCACACGGTATATTCCGTTTGGGGACTGAAGGAATGGAACATGGAAAGGGTAATCAAACCTGGCGAGTTGGGTGAAATCGGGATCATCTTCGTTATGCAAAGCGTAGGATTCTTTGTGAGTCTGTGAGTAGAGGCTGAAGACGAGGAGGTTTTTGTTTTTGTTGTGGGAGTGGTGGAGATGGGTGGAAATGAAAGTTGGGTTTTGGATTTGGGATTTCCATGATTTTGAAACAGAGGTGCAGATGATTATGGATTTGATAGGTAAGCGTAGGAAGATATCGGTTGCAATCTCAGAAGGTAAAGACTCCCATCGAATCAATTTGTTGTTGTTGTTGTTGTCTGACATTGCCGCTTTTAGAGAGAGAGAGAGAGATGGGGGGCTTCTGGCTAGGGTTTAGAGAGAGTTATAGATGGGTTGTGAGGACGAAGTCGTTTTAGGAGGAGTTACGGTGGAGCTACTACAAGTAACGCTGGTACTGATAGCATCGGCGTTAAGAGTGAGAGAAGTGAAACGGGAAGAAAGAAGGCAAAGAGGGGACGACGGTTGTGATTGTGAGTGTTAAGTGCAGGAGACAAGTTGGGCTCATATATATGTTGTTGAGTGAAATGGGTTTATTTTTATGATTTTTTTTTTTTTTTAGATAAACGGTAGAAAACTTTTTTTATTTTTTATTTTTTATTTTAAAAGTGAGTTTCAATTTATGACATCTACAAACACAAATTTAAATTAGTCTATCAAAACACTAAATAAATAAATAAATAAAAATTGTTTTATCTATCCTAAACTATAACATCTTATGCCATTCAACTTCTAGATCATCAACAAATACAACATTAATAAAAGCTCTCGATAGAGCTCAATAATCAAAACCTAAAGATCAATTTAAACTGGGTCAGATTCTAAAGTAAGATTCGTGTTTAAGAGTGTGTATGGGTTGGGTCGACTTAGACTGAAGGTATTTTTCAACCCAATCCATTGTAGGTGTAAAAACCAACCCAGCCTAATCATTAAGGTACCAATTGGGGTGGAAGCATTTTGTTAGGCATAACAAAAAATTCAACTTACAGTAAACGATTACAATTCTAAGCCAAAAAAATTATTATAATTTAAATAATTAGTTATAATATTCCAAGTAGAACAAAACTAACTCTCAAAATATTAAAACAAATCAAACTAACAAATTTAAACTAAGTAATAAATCTAAAATAAATGAAACTAACAAATTATAAAATACATATATATTTCATATTATAATTGTTGGGGGACCAAAATTTGACTCCCTACAACCACTCTAAAAACAAGGCCTGGCTTGATGTCGAATACCATAAAAAATTTGAGCATGTCTTCCTCATCACCAATTGGTTTTGAGGTGAAATGGTATAACTCACGGTCCAACAAACGGTATCAAAGTCAAGGTCATAGGTTTGAGTCATGGGAGTGTTATTGTGAGGGAGGGATTGTTGGGGGGACCATAATTTGACTCTCTACAACCACTCTAAAAACAGGCTTGCGTTGCGTGATATTGAATGCCATAAAAGGGAAAAAATTGGAAAATAACACCAAGCTCCAAACAATTTCATTAATTAGTAACGTTTTCAAACTATTTAGAAAGTTAACGTCTCAAGTATAAGACACTCAATTTTGCTCTTTGAAATCGAGCCACAAAGCCTCAAGTTCTAGTGAAACTCGAGTATGAACCACTCAAGTTCTTGCTCTACACATTTAAAGAAAAAGAGATAGAGGAAAACCCTGAAGAAGAAAAGCTCTGCAACAAATTCTTCACCTGGAGCCCTTACCGCCACCTGAGTTTAGTCTGAGCCAACCGTCGTCGCCTGGATTCAATCCGAGTCAAAGAATGGTTAGGGAGATCTAGGTTCGTGGGTGGAGTCGAGGGCGTGGTTCTTTGTTTTTGATCTCTTTGGGTTCGTTGTTTCTGTTAAGGGTTTTGGGTTTGTTGTTTTTGACCTGCCTTCTTCTTCTTTGTTGATTTGCATCTACTTCTTCTTTTAATCTTTGCCTTCTTTGTTGCGTTCTTTCTTCTTTGAAGTTATTCAAATTCTTTGTCTTCTTCGTTGTGTTGTTCTTTGAATTTTGTTCATTATGGAAATCGAGTCTTTAAGACTCAAGTTTCAAGGGGAAAAAAATCATAAAACTTGAGGTTTTGTGGCTCGAGTTCAAAGAGCAAAATTGCGTCTCTTAGACTTGAGATGTTAGTTTCCTAAATAGTTCAGAAACGTTGCTAACTAACAAAATTGTTTGGGACTTGGCGTTAGTTTCCAATTTTTTCCCCATTCCCCATAAAAGATTTGAGTGTGTCTTCTTTATCATCAATTGGTTTTGAGGTAGGCCCTTTTGTAGTTGTACTCTAGTTAGTAATGTATTATAAATCCAGTTTAAAACACTAATGTTACTATTTTTGTGTGTGTTCTAATAAGTATTATTGTTTATTAAAAAAAAAAAAAAAAAGGTTTTGAGGTGGAATGACATAATTCACGGTCCGACAATAATGTATTCAGGTTAATTACTCTTTTGGCCTTTTCCCTTATATATATATATATATATATATATATATATTTAAAAAAAAAAAAAAAAAAAAAAAAAAAAAAAAAAAAAAACCTAACCTATTTGAAATCTTACTAACTAAATCTCATTTGGTGTGATAATTTGTGTATGTTGGTGTTGCTACTTAGAATTTTCCCAATAAGGCAGGAGGCAGCAAATAGTTATCAGTATGTTGTGAGAGATAAGAATTACTAGAGGCATTAAAAAACTGAAGGGTATTGAAATTGTAGAACACCCGATAATGCATAGTTCTTATCATTTATTCACATAAGAACAAAAGATGAAACTATTGAATGGTTGGGAAAACTTTCCTTTCATTTTTTATTTTTTAACGAGAAATAATTTCTTATATGCATTTTTAGAGTGACACAGATAGAAAAGGTGCTTTTGTTAGTGTCTCTCTATAAGTGGATGTGATTGTCAAACAAGATATTCTCATGGTGTTGGCCTCATTCTTTCCACTCTTTTCAGCTATAACTAAATATTGCACAATCTCAGTAAGGAGGCCAGCATAGTACTTATGTCTATTACATACCTGAATTTGCATTTGTATATCCCCGGTATAAGTCCCAACTTTTTATATATGTAAGTGCAGTCTGTATGAGCAGCAACCAATACAGCTTCAGTTTGATAGTGAGAATTCCAATTGTGGGTTGATATATGGTGGGAAGCGTAATAGATGTGTCATTTTTCTAGAAAACAACACCCCCAACCTCTCTTTTTTAAGACACCCTCCTCTCTATGCACACATTTTTATGGTATGTTGACGATGTACTTGTAGTAATATTTACATAGATATGATCCTTTTATAGTAACAAGTTCCATTTATTCTCTGCAGGATTGTCTTGACAAAAGTTATTTGCACAAGGCGCACTCAATTACTCTGTTCTCAATGGAGGATGAACCAATCTCACTGTGCTTCAAACGTAAAGCTGACATCAAGCCTCTTAAAATCTCCATTTAATATATTGAATAATCCAGAATATTTGCTTCCATATGATGTTCTATATTCAATCCAAACAAGAAAAACATAGCAGTCAAATGAACTCATTCTCCTTTCTTGTTGGATTTGAAACCAGGCTATATTACTGTAATTCAAAATTCTCAAAATTGTTCAACTAGTCTAAAAAGGTAAAAGATTTAAAAACCTTAACTGTTACATCTTGATTGCCCTCACTTAACTAAGCCTTAATCTCGATTAAAATGGAGTTAGCAGTGAAATCTTATCAATTAATCATTCAAGATATTAGATATGCTTAATATTTTAACTAATAAACTGAAAATAATATCTTTGATATGCATTAAAGATAACATGTTCAAATGCATTAAACTTCAAATAAATATTTCTTCTTTTATTTTTTTATTTTATGTCAACTCCATATTGTTTCAAGAAGTGTACATTTGAATAGACTAGTATTCCAAAGTAATTGCAAGAGAGGCATTAGCCCCATTATCCAACTAAACAATCTTCCAGTTACCAGGTGGAACCAATTCTTCTAAATTAGTAGTTAAATTTTGTTATGGATGAATGGTTAATAGAAGCCAATGTTTTTCCATTATATTTTCTGCTCATTCCTTAGAAAAAGAGTGACAATCTTGAACAAGGAAATCTAATATCCAAGACAGATGCTTTTATAAGCTTCTTAATAAATAATACTTACATTATAAAGTTTTGGATGAAAAACTATTTTCATTGAATTGATTCTGTAACTGTACAACTGCATATATATACTAACTTAACAACCACAAGCACGTGTGAACACATTGAAATAAAACTAACTAACTCTCTCACGTGTCTGACTTAAAACTAACAAACTAACCAATTAAGAATTATGAAAAACTAACAAGAACCAATTAAGGTCAGAAGTTGCTGGTATTGGTCATGAGTGAAGGCTGGAGCTTGAGATATTGATATGGATGGAACAAAATTAGTGACTCCAGTAGAGGTGTTGCCTTGAATTAGTTCAAGATTCGTTGAAACTTGATGTGCAGTGGCATTTTTATTGTTCTTGAACTTGAATCCTGGTGGGAAGCCGTGCAACTTATAGCATTTGTCCACAGTATGGCCTAGTTTTCCACAGTGAGTGCATAAGGGCCTGTCTTTGCTTTTGAAATTAGTTCCTGAGTTCTTGGTTGCTAAGGCCGTGGACTCAACTCTAACAACATTATGCACAGACCTTTGCATTTCTTCTTGAATGAACAAAGAATGAGCCTTATTGACAGAAGGCAAGGGATCCATTAATAGGATTTGAGTTCTTACTTGGGAGAAAGCATCATTCACTCCCATAAGAAATTTCATGGTGGATTCCTTGGTTTGAAGATTCTTCAACCTTTGATTAATTCCACACATGCATTGACCACAAGTACACTGGGGAAATGGATTCAGATTCTGCAATTGATCCCACAAAATTTTGAGCTGAGTGAAGTAATCAATGAGTGATTGCTCTCCTTGATGAATCTCAGCAATTTGCTTCTGGATATTGAAAATCTTGGTTCCGTTTCCTTGACTGAAAGTGTCTCGAAGGTCAGTCCAAATTTCCAAAGCGGTATCTTTGTAGATAATGCTTCCTTGGAGCTTTGGTGATACAGAGTTGATAAGCCAGGTTCCCACTACGTTATCAGCACAAATCCATGCTTGAGCAGCCTCTGGAGAATTCACCAATGGTGAAGAGATGGTTAAAGATCCATCTATAAATCCTAGCTTGTTCTTGCCAATCAAAGATTTTCTCAGTGATCTCGCCCAAGCAGGATAATTTTCACCTCCAATCAAAGGTTGAGAAGTGAGTAGTGCTCCTGGATTTTCCCCAGGGTGCAAGAACAGAGGATTGCTAAGATTATACAAATCTTGTGAAGAAGACGAAGCTTCTGTAGTGGAAGTATTGATCGTTGCTGTTTCTGCCATTAAAGAAGCTTGAGGAGCTTGTAGAACACAGTAATGGTGAATCGAAAAAAAAAAAAAAGAAAAAAAAACTCAAAGAAGATAACGATGCTAACAATGCTATTTGATATGAAAATCAAGAACAGAGAGCAAAAGAAAATCTTCGAAGAAGATGATGGTGATGAATGAGAAAAACAGAAAGTTCCCAAAATTGATCTGAGAAACCCTAAGAAAATTAGAGACGCTTAAGAAATTGCTCTGATACCATATAAAGTTTTGGATGAAAAACTATTTTCATTGAATTGATTCTGTAACTGTACAACTGCATATATATACTAACTTAACAACCACACGCACATGTGAACACAATGAAATAAAACTAACTAACTCTCTCACGTGTCTGACTTAAAACTAACAAACTAACCAATTAAGAATTATGAAAAACTACATGCCGTTTATGTGTACTCATCAAGCAGACCAAGCAAACCACACTGTCGTTTAGAGGAATAATTACAAGTCTTCATTTTCTTCAACTCTGAGAAGTGATCTGGACTTCTACTTGAATTTGATCTTGAATTAGTTGTTCCAATACTGCTGCATTGAGTTGGTTCTGCATTACCTGATGCATGCTGCACTGGTGTGGCAGCTGGTGATGCATCCTTGTTCTCTTGTTTTTCATATACATCATGGAAGGAAATTTTTTATATTTTCAGAGGCAGTGAAACCATTTCTGCGTGGGCTACAGAAATCTTTGCTTGGAATTCCTTCCCACTTCCAAATGAATTGGTTTTGGAAACAATTATGTACAGTACTTGTATGTTCTAGCAAATAATATTGAGAACTCAAAACTTAAAATAAATAATAAATAAAAAAGAGGTGATAATTGGTGGTTTGAAGATGTTTCATTCCTTCTGGTAGATCATTTATAATTCATTGATGGCTTTTCCAAAATACTTTTGGACTCAACAATTTGGCCTGCAAACCTCTAAATCATCACTTACAAAGAGTTACAACTTAATGCTTGATTAGTGTGCTCCCTATGGAAAAAAATTCAGCTTCTTTCAATTCTTTGCTACACCTTGTGCAACTTCTCAAGGTTGGTTTAAAGTTAAAAATAAATTCTGAATTATTGAATATATTAGAAGAATTGCTTCTACGCTAGAGCAGTGTCATGTTTCAAATCTCTTGGTACAAAATTACGGAGACAATGATAATGGTTATGATAAGGGAATTGTTATTAGGGTGGCAGAATCTTATGTTTCTTTTTGTTTTGAGCAAACCCATTGCAAAAATATTTTCCATTGGAAGATCGATAGATGTTTTTCTTACCCTGGTTGCAAGGGATGAGAACCTTTGTAATACCCCACCTACTTTTATTTGAGGTTATTATAAAATTTTCTTTTAAAATTTAATTGATGGGCCATGGGCATTATTTTTGTTAGTAACTACAGCCCGCTAACCCACTAAGCCCATATCCCTAATACAAACTACAGGGTAGAGGAAGAGATAATCAAGGTTTTCATAGGAAGGGTTTTATCAAAGAGGTTAAGAGGTATTTTTTTCTTGGAGTTAATTGAAGAGACAACCGATTGTTCAGGTATGATTTTTCATCTGTTAGAATCAAAGAATTAAAAGAGTTAGTGATGTGTAGATTTGTTTCAAAGAGATATCTTTTCCTAGAATTTGGTTTACACATTTGCGTTAGTCTTTGAATCCTGGATTGAGCCACAGAATTTCAATGAATCTGTGATTTTGGCTTAAGTCTTCTTCAGTTTTGTACATATATATTATATAAATAATGAGACAATAATGCTGCCACCGTTCCAGTGGGATTATGCTATTAAAATCATTGAGGTTATATATTAAAGATTAGAATTTGCTTCCTATTAGATTTGTATATATTGAGGTGTTGTATATATTGTTCTCTGTGGGTCCCTAGATTTGTTTATATCGGGTCTTCTATTAGATTTATATATATGAGGTCCTATTAGATTTTCCACGTTTTCTTGATTATATTATTAGTTTAGGTTTGCCCCTAAAGAGAAGGTGGCGCTCAGTAATAACATGAGGTCTTGTAGTTGGTTTAATTTGATATTTGATATATTGGTCAATTGTTTTAGAATAACTAATAGGTATATTCGGATTTGATGTTTCTACGTATGGGAACTAGTTCTGCCTATATTATGACTCTAGGAAAATAAAGAGAAGGTTGTGGAGGATTATAGTGTTTTAGGAAGTAGTTTTTGATCATGAAATTTCATGCTTATTGATTAAGGTAATTTTCTGTTTAGAGCTTACGGAAGACTAAAAGTGCTCGGCTGTGTTCGGATATATTAGCAAGAGAGGTAAGTAATTATGCATAATATGCACAAGTTTTGTCATTTAGGTTCTTAGATGTCAAAGGTTTTCAAAAGTCATATTTTTAAGCTTACGTTTTCTAAAGTTTATTGAAAGCATTTTTACATCATTGGAAGAGAAACTTTGATTTCTTTTTAAATAATGTTTTAAAGAGAAATTTCAAATTTTAAATCACATTTTGAACGTCCGAATCTCATTTAAAAGATAACTTCTAAACTAAACTATTTTCCGAAAATAATTGAGTTTCAAAGTAAGTTTTCTAAAAAGGTTCTTGTTCTTTAAATTTGTTAAAACCAAGTGATTTCAAAGTCATATTCCTATTCTCCAAATGGTATTTAAAATGTTTCTTTTAGCAAATTTAATTTTCAGATTTACTCAAGAATTGTAAAATATTTATATAAACTCTTCAATTCTTATTCATTCCCTATGAGGGTCAAGCATCCTTTGATTTAAATTCTATTGTATATTGTGAACTTCGATATGCCTCTGTATTTGAAAAGAAATTGTTAATACCAAGTAAATTATCATGTTTGTATAAACTTTACCTTGTGATATGTGACTCAAAATAAGTGTTTTTAGAATTGATCAGATATATCAGATATATGTGTAAATCCATTCACAGGATTGTATGTGAGAATATGTGTTGATCCCTCACCAGCAGGGGTTAGATGTTGGTATCCGCTCACAGGATTGTATGTGAGAATATGTGATGTGTATATGTGACACTGTGCTCTGATCAATTATATGTATGTGATTTCAAATGATTTGAAGATGTGATTATATATGTATCAAGTGATTCATTATATGTTTTGTGGAATAACTATTTTTGATATTATGGAATGAATTTGTGAAAAAGCAAAAATATTTGTGCTTTGCTTGACTCTATTCCGTTGTGTATTCTGTATAATTACTTACTAGATGTGTGGCTCACCCCATAAATTACATTTTTCAGATTAAAGTTTAGTTGGGGAACAGAACTTTTGGATCGCTGCGTAAGGTGCAGGGTAGAGCATGAGAGTTTTAGGCGAAGTCAATAATACTTGAAGTCTTAAAGATTAATAGTTATTTTTTTGTATTTCGCTTTAGATTTCACAACATTTTGGAGTTTATTCTAAATTTGTGGATTTTAGTTATTGTAAGAGATTTATCAATAGCATTGTTTATTTGGAGTTTTGATGTATGTTTAAATTAAATATGTTTATTGAGTATATGTAAGATCAGCAAGTAGTCATGCATCTAAATTCATGTTTCATGGATTTGGGTCGTGACAACCTTGGTGCAAAAAGTTTTTAGTCACTTGCAGAAGTATTGCCAAAAGATGCTCAGTATTGTGATGACAACCTCAATAAAGCCATTAACATGTATCCCAAGGTACAGAAATTTATTCATTCCTAGAGATGATTACATTATTTGAAAATTGAGTTCCTAAAACCTATAATCATAAAGCTCAATGTTGACTTTTATTGGATATTTTAAAGCCCAATGGCTATTAAATCTCTTGAGATAAATTTCAAAGCTTAGCATTTTATTGATGGAGTTATAAAACTTGTAAACTCACATCTAAATCTGTCACAGAAGCACTTAAATTTAAGGTCCAATTAACCATTCTTTTGGGACCATTTATGCAAGTATACCCTAGCTTGATAAACGAAGAAAACTCAAGTGGATGTAAAAACACTGGAATACCACGTTATCACAAGAAACACGCGAGCACATGATGAGGAACAATCGGCTACTCTTGAAAATCACAACATGATTCATCCTCTTAGAGCAAGTAAACATTACAAGGTCAATGAGAGCTTTTGGATCAAATTTATATAATATCGAAAAGCTAAAGTGTAAGATTTATTGTTACAATCTCCTTGGGAGTGCGAAGCTACTCAAACCATGTGGAATCAGGATTTTAGATGGATAGATCGGGCCATAATCTCCCTTGGTTCATTCCCTGATTTATTTGCTCTAATCCAAAACCAACCTCATGCAGCAGAACTGTTTGCTGTTACTGTTTGATACCCATGAACTTGACACAACAAAAGCCAATTAAACGAGGCCATTATACCATTGAACAGGTTAGCTGGTATGACTAAATGTTATCTGCTGGAGTTTAAGAAATTCCACAAGCCACCAGTTTGGAAACCTCCTATTGCTGAAACTTTCAAGAGTTACTTTGATGGTGCAATTTCTGAAAATGAAGGAGAAGCAGGCATAGGTGTGGTGATCCGAAACTCCCATGGTAAGGTCATGGCTTCTCTATGTGAGAAAATCCTAATACTATCCTTGGTGACTGTCTGGGAGATGCTAGCGGCTAGAAGAGCAGTCTTATTTGCCGAAGAAATTGGGATTAATCACTCGATTTTTTAGGGTGATTCCAAAGTTGTTGTCAATTCCCTTGAATAATCACATTCTTGAATAATCATATTCTCTTCTACTCTTCTAGACTGTGGCGCAATGTATGGCCTATTCAACCAAAAGGTTCACTCTATATGTTGGTGAGTTGTTATTTATACCATGATGCGACTCAAAATTTAAATTCAGGACTATATTGCACTCTGCCTCACATTTAGTGATTTGCATAGCAGTACTATCTCCCTTCCTAAAACCACTTCTCTGCCATGCCCCCAATATATAGAAAAAACTAAAAGCCTTCATGCAAGTTATTGATGTAATTCTTGCATTGCTTTATCTCTTGGATTTGTAGATAGCAATTCAACCAACATGGATGCATTGTTTGCATTTGCTGAAAATACCCTTGTCAACCATTATTTGGAGATGTTTCATTGCCTTTGATGTCTCATCATATTGCAGTAACCCTTGGACGACTTTGTTATACGTGCGATCATTAGGTGAGCCACCATTCCCATCCCATTTCTCAAGCAACTCACATGCTTCATCTATTAGTTCCTCTTGGCAAAGCCCTTTGATCATAATACTGTAAGTTGGAACATCAGGCTGCAATACTTTCGTAGGGAGACTATAAAAGACTTCTCTTGCACTTGTAAGTTTCCTAGAATTACACAAACCCTCAATCAAGATGTTGTAATAAATCAAAATATTATGGTTCAGCCTTCCATCTCTAGAAACAATGCCATTGCCTCAGTGATTTATTTATGGCTTAGCCTTTCCTCTCCATTTCATCTACCAACCCTATAGCTCTAGAAATATTTACCCTGAAGACACTGTGTAGATGTACTGGTCTACAATAAAATTAGTTTTCCAAGACCCGTCATACATTGCACACTATCAGAAAAGCCATTACAGTGGTGCATAAGACTGCTTTTCTAGCCGTAAAACTAAAGCATGCACTATAGTGACCCTAAATAGTGACAGAGCACGATTATTCAAGAAAATATTAGATTTTCAAACTTAGTATATATTACATGCATGGCAACTTAGTAGCTTTTTTTATTTTTTATTTAGACGTGCATGACAATTAATAACTGTGAGAAGACTTTCACCTCCGTGGCCCCATTAAACCCCAAATAGTCAACATGCGCTCTATTAGCCTTTAACACATTCAAGATGTTTCCTCTTTCCTTCAGACCCAATTTTTTCACCATGTTCGATACTAAGGTACTTAGTCTTGATACCAAGCTTCTTAATCACCACAGAATTCCTGATTATAACTCACAAGAACTCAATAGAACTCCACCTTTTGGTTTTCTTCCACTTTATCCATGTGTATGAGTTCACTATCAGGTATACAATTCAATGTAAACATTGTCTTTGCTAAAAAAAATTAAGAATCATCTTCAATTGAATTATCTAAATTTAGAATAGAATTTGGATGCATGTTTGATTCAATAACTCAAGAAAAAGAAATGAATTCATAGGGGTTTCTTTGAATGTACTTTGCTAGCCCTACTATCATAAATGGAACTACATAAGATTTGAAAGCAACAATTACAACTTGATATAAAGGGAAAATAGAAATCTTGATATTGAAGATAGGTAGCTTAACATCACCGTTCACATCCAGTGAAGTGATATCCCTCTGTGAACTGCAAACACAGACTTAGAAAACCCTTCAAATGTTCCCCACAACCAAAATAATAGTATCAATACAAAATTAGTTTGTCATCTAAGTCCTTAAAATCAACATAGTAAGCAGCAGAAAAATAATAAATCAGAGAGCTTAAAAAAAGAGCATTAAGCATTTTTATTTCCACCTTCATGTCTGTGTACTAAATTGATATTTTGGTCATATTGAAAACTATAAATAACATACTAATTCTACGTAAAAGATTCAAAACCCATCAACCCCCCCTTTTTTTTTCTTTCATAACTAAGAATAGTACTAACACAAAAACATTGAATCAAAGAACACTAATAAAGGCATCAAGCGGATTCTCAAATTCATGAGTTGAAGAAATGATATTTAGCTAAGGGTAATTTTCACAGTTCAATTACCTAAAGAAGCACCATGGTTTAGTTGTTAGATTTGGATGGAGGGGGGAAGGAGGGGGAGGGAAGGGGAATAGACTAGAATTGGCTAAAAAGAAGCTAATTTTATGCTAAATCTACTCTACTCTACTCCCCCTCTCTCCCCCTCAATCCAAATGGACTATAAATGCTTCCTTCCCATGTATAAAATCCATGTATTTCGTTTTCATTACTTTCATTATCACACCTCACAAATGGTTCCTAATAGCACATTGTTGTGCAAATGGCTCAAATGCAATAAAGTGGAGTAAAGCTTAATTAACCTGAGACTTTGTTCCATGAGGAGATTTATATAACAGTAGAGTGAAATCACAAAAGTTAAAGGTATAGGGTAATATCATCCTATCATTCATTGCATCTTCTCTACAACAAAATAAAATGATTCCATTTTGATTCAAACCTCATAAACATTGAAATTTCTATCAAGGGCTAGCAAGATGAAATAAAAGGTATGTTATTAATATCAAATTCTAATAGAAAGAACAAAACCCTAGGTATTTTATCAAACACTTTGCATGAATGTTACAAAAATCAAAATTTATGGGAGGGAGAAGGGGGGGTGGTTTTTTTTAGAGATTTTATATGCAGCTTCTTGTGTAGCTAATACTTATCTGATATTCAAGTAGACAACATAACTATTTGAAGAATAAAAAGGACAAAAGAAAATAAAAAGCAAAAAATACATTGAGTTTTGCCTAGAAGAAATGAAACATAGATCTAATTTGGATATGGGAAATGGGAATATATAACATAACAAGTTTTAGAACATGCAAAGCAGACATTAATGAAAGAAATTCTTTGATTTGAGAAACAAAATAAATTAGTAGTGGAAGAGTCCAATAAGGTGAAAAACGGAATGGAATAATGATATCATAGCTACGTGCAATGTGTAATTGATAGAAAGAATTTGGGGAAAAGTGACTGCACTGAATTCCAAAAGATCGAATTGAAATCTCATAATCTTCTACATTTATCTGATCATAGAAGTGAGATCGCAAATCAAGTCTCTTTGGCTATTCACTAACGAAAAATTCTCTTTGCAACCTCAAATCAAGCCTTAATGTCTCCTTAGACTTGACACATGGTATCAGGTATATACCGAGGATTTATTAAACATCATGACTTATGAAAGCTCAAATAGTGTGAAACACTATAGCAAATTTAGATCCCCAATTTTAAATTACAGCTTGATTACTTTTCCTCTAATTTAACTAAGTGCAGAACAAGAGTAAATGAATCGCAATAACTGAAACAACTCTCTAATCCATAACCACAAGCAAGCAACAATAAATATAAAGCTTAAAGAGTAGGGAAGAGAGATGCAAACATAAGATAACATCGAGACATGTTATCGAAGAGGAAATTAAAGAACTCAGCAAAAAACCTCTTCGCGATCCTCCGAGTCGAAATGATCTACTAGTGAATAAGTTGGAGTACAAGGATGCCAAAAAAACCCTCCAAGCCTAATCTGCCCAAGGTACTTGAGCCCTCCAAGCTCCAGCTACCAACGGACTTTTCGAAGTCTTGTCTTCACTAGCTTCCTAGATCCCGCAATATCGCTCAATTACATTCACCAAGCCTCACCAGCTTCTTTTGGCAAATCTCAAGTGCTTCCCAAGTTCCAAAACCCTCTCTACACTTTGAATAGGTGTGGGTTGTGTTTGGGTACAAATCTCCTCTCGTGGTATAACAATGGGAGAGGGAAAGGAGAAGAGGCTACAAATTCTCACTTAAGGATGTGTAGCTCTCTCTAACAAGGTGGGTGTATTGTAAAAACCTCTCTAGGGTTTTTTTCTGAATAGACCCCTTACAATTTTGTTGGTAATGAGGGTATATATAGTAAGGTAAAGAAGAGGAAAGGTCACACTTATAATCCTTTGAGCAGAGAGTTTCGCGGGTCATTTGCGGGTTAGCCAAGTCATGAAGTGACTCATGAAATACAGTCTGACACTTGACTCTTTAGCTTCCAGCATGTGCTCTTCATGTCAACTTTGTAGGTTGCACCACTCGCAAGCCAAGTCGCGTGATCAACTTTTTGAGTAATCTTCACCAACTTAATACTAAACCCATTGCAATTAAATCCCACAAAATACAAGGAAATAAAATAATACAATTACAACACTTTTTTGTCATGGAATAAAGCCAACATAATTGTTATGTGAAAAACCACAACTAAACAATCTCCCCCTTTGGCTATTCCATGACAAAAACACTCTATAATAGACTCTAGACTTAAACGTGAGTTTGGGAATAATAGCAAAACTCACTCACACCTAAATCTAAAACCTGTGATGAACTTGGAACAAAATACTTGTATCTTGAAACACTTTCACAAAACACATTAGACCTTCAAGGTAAAGCAAGTAATAAAGGACAAGTATAAATTAACAAGTAAATAGCGATCAAATAAACAAAATGTGAAACATATGAGCAACTTGATCAAACAAAAAATAGTCATATAGAAAAAGACTACGATGATCACATAGCAAAGCAAATGATAATCTGAACATGCAATTAATAAAGCACAATAGCATAAGGATGTATGCATGCCCAACACATAAACACAATGCGATAAGAACAACAAAGCATAGATACTAAAAGTAACTCAAAGCACCATAAAGATAACAAGAAAACAAACATAAAGTAAAACAAAGCAAAATATGGTTTTCTTATAATAAAAAATGTCTTCTCCCTTGGTATATGCATCTCTCCTAAGACTTTCTCCCCCTACGAATGTGCACAAGAAATAGAATTTCTCCCCTTGAGAATGTGCATAAGAGTCATATAGAAATGACAATACTTTCCGGTATACTCTCTAGTATACTCTCCCCCTTTTTGACACAAATAGACAAAGGGGCCAAGAAAATTGAGGGAAAGAAAAGAAGATATGAACAAGGATAATGATGCATGAGGGGTACAAGATGAATGAGAAAATGAAGCTCAAACAAAAGACAAAACACTTAAAAAAAATGCTACAAAGCATACACTAAACATGACATGCTAAGGATGAGGAAACAAGATATAGACCAAGGCATGGCAAGGGTAGCAAAGGTGTGTACACATGGTGTCTAAGTGCAAAGCATGACCAAGGCATGAAAAATGCACACGTGGGGAAAGATGTGTAAAATAAACAACCAATAAACCAAACATGTTCCTACTGAGGAAACATGAAAAACCCCAAATTTTGGTACTCATCAGAGTCCAAACGAGTGAAAAAATGCCTAAGAGGCAATTCATCAAACACTTAGCGTGCACCCTTAAACCCTATATGAAATGAAATGCATGAACATTGTGAAAACTACCTTCAATACATGTTCTAAATGCCACAAGGGGCCAACATCCAAAGCAAATAGACATTTAAAACAAAACCCAATAAAAAAGATTGACATAAATTAAACTTTCCAACCTCCATTTGAGAAAATCCCAACTATGAACAACCCCCTAAAAACATAATTTAAGGATCAAAATCAATGAAAAGAGTTAAAGATTACCTTAGAGATGTTAATGGAATGAAAAACAATTGAATTTAGTTGGATTTTGATGTAGAAACTTTGAAATAGAGGGTTTGGAGAAGATGGAAGAAGTTTAAAACAAATGTCCCACGAATTGCCCTTTAAAAAGCTGATTCTGGGCATTTTGCGAGTCACTAACTTGCAAACCAGTCGCAAAAAATTTGGGGACTCAATTTTGAGTAGCAAGCGACCTACGAGCCACCCACAAAATTTAGCGAGTCAGGTTTCAAGTCGAGAACCAGTCGCAAAACTCTCTGTCCAAAGTTGAAAAACTTGAGAATTGGACCATTTAAACTCGCGATTGGGCTAGGACTTGTACCACTCACGAAATAAGTCGCGAAAACACCTAGAAAATATGTTTTTCACACAAAATCAACTTGAAAAACTTTGAAAAACATGGGTGATAAAAATCACTTCCAAAAGCAAATAACATGATCAAAAATCTTTTTGATTCAATCATGATAAGCTTAAGCACACACACATCACATTCAAACATGTACAATCACACAAATGAACTAGATATTCATAGGACATTAGACTTGTGCGTTGTGTGTGAGTATCAAGTATGAATTAGTCTATAGTCTAGTATGAAACTTCAATAATCAATTTAATCAAGTCATACATAAAAAGCACGAAATCAAGTGACCTGTCTCACTAGTAGAAATGAACATAAATGACTCCTCACCAAAATGTTTACAATGATTGAAAACTTTTCATTTAGCTTCCATTTTCCATACTTTTTTATCAATACAACTCAATTTTTGAGCAATGATGCCATGAAGGTTTTTATATTTCTTTGAAAAATAAGCCTTTGTCTTTGGCATCAAACATTTTGAATATAATTTTTGCTCCACCTTTTCCTAGTCTAACTAGTTTTCGAAGCAAGACTTTTTCAGCTCTTTCTCCTATTAGAGATTGACGTTTGAAGAGCTTTTTGACAAAAAAATAAATGTGAGGAGATATATGGAATCAAGTCTACGCATGTATCAAGATCAATTAAGACTATTATCTAAACATTCATGACAAGTTTGAAGATCTAGTTACAACAATCAAACATAGATTTCTAGATTTCACTCACATTCAACATGTGCATATATAACAAGTTAAGCTTGTAAATACACTACGTCATTAGTACGAAGGTACTAGGCCAAACTCTACATGAGAAATGTGCTCAAGCAAAAATAATCAAACTTTTTGGATTTTTCACTTTTTATGCATTTTTGGATTTTTACACACACAAAACAAAAACATAAAAGTAAGATGAAAAGCAAACACAATGCATACAAAGAAAAGCAAGATGCACAAATGCATGAGGATATAGCATTCAATGCATGAAGAGTCCTACAAAGATCGAAAGAATTAGATAGATCAATGACCAAAAGAGCAAAAACTCAATCATAAAAACCCTTCCTCACCCAAAGAGAACAATTGTTTGGAGTGAGTGTCTCAAGAGAAGAGAGACGAGTGTTGGAAGAATAAGAACTGAAGATGCACATAGACAAAGAGGTAAGAGCGTTAAGAACTTGCATCAACAACACACAATTTTCCCACAAATCCGATTTTGTTTTCATAGCACAACTTCTATGAAGCTCAAGTTTCTCTTTTCTTTTGATTCTTTTAAGAGCTTGAAACTTAGAGCAATGAAGTCTTAGATGACCAAAAGCATCACAATTGTGATAAACAATTTGTTTAGGTCCACTAGGCTTTTTAGGAGATGATCTAACAACATGGTTTTGTTGTCTCTTCAATGTGGAACATTGAGGTCTAATATGACTAATCACACCGCAATGTTGGCAAGTAGGAACAAACTTAGATCCATTCAAATCTCTATGATGAGACCTAAATGAAGGCTTTGGCTTAAGAGTCTTTCTATCCACTTTTTGATTTCTTTTGTGTAGAGGTATTTACACTAATTTGTCTTCAGAAGTAGAACTCACATTAGGCACAAAATCAGACTTCATAACATGATTGCAACAAATAACATCTTCCTTTTTAGCAACTAGTTTAGCAATCAAACACTTGGCATACATCTAAAGAGATTCATTTGCACATTTAAGATCATCAACAAGTTTGTTAGACAAAACAACTTTAGCATCCAAGTCCATATTCAAACATTTAAATTCCTTTAATTTTTCAAGTGAATTTTCAGCAAGTTTCTTATATTTGTCAACCAATTTGTTGGATTCATTGAGCTTAGCAATCAAATCATCATTTTCACAAATAAACTTGCTCAAATTCTCACGAAACTTCTTAGACTTTTTCTTCAAGAGTTTGCATTTGGAATTTTAACAACACCCAACGAGTCATGCAACATGTCATCACAAGCATGAGGATAAACACTCATAGAGAAATTTTCACAAACACATGGCATGTTACATTCAACACCATCCAAAATATGAAAAGAAGCACATAAAACACTATTCATAACAATAAATACAAAGGGTCAAGAATCATACTTAGGTAATTAAACCAAAACAAGTGTACCTGTTCTGATACTAATTGAAAACTCAAATAGTGTGAAACACTATAGCTAATGGAATAGCCTTTTGCCCTTAATTTTTAAAAAATTTAGCAATATGCCCTTGTTTTGAAACTATATAAGGATATGTCTCTGTTTTGATACTCGATTACCTTAAAATCGAGTTCTAATGAAATACTCGATTTGTAGAAAATCAAGTTATGCCCGATCAAAAAAAAATTTTGCATGGAACTCGAGTTCATGGAAATCGAGTTCCATGCAAATTTTTTTTCCGGGCATACCCTATAGCTACGTTTTATTGTCCTATAGTGGCATTTTATTGTCCTATAGTGATGTTTTTAATGGTTTCCATGCAAATTTTTTTAAGTTTGATCGGGCATAACCTATAGCTACGTTTTTATTATCCTATAGTGGTGTTTTATTGTCCTATAGTGGCGTTTTTAATGGTTTCCATGCAAATTTTTTTAATGCCCGATCAAACTTAAAAAAATTTGCATGGAAACCATTAAAAACGCCACTATAGGACAATAAAAACGTCGCTATAGGTTAGGCCTAAAAAAATATATATATATATTTGCATGGAACTTTTTTTTTTTTTTTTTTTTTTTAAGTTTAATCGAACATAACTCGATTTTCTACAAAGCGAGTATTTCATTGAAACTCGATTTTAAAGTAATCGAGTATCGAAACAGGGGCATATGCCTATATAGTTTCAAAATAGGGGCGTATTGCTAAATTTTTAAAAAATTAAGGGCAAAAGGCTAGAATTCCCGTAGTATTTTCCAAGAATTGTTTAGTTTAATTGGCTAAAAGCAATTAATGATAAACTATTTAATGATGCAACCCACCACTTGAATAGGTGTGTTGAAAAACGGCTAAAGTAGTAGTAAACTTTCTTGACCCTAATTTCAAGTTTACAGAAATTTCTTCTTAAAAAAAAAAAAAAAAAAAAAAAGACAGAAATGAATACATTAGAAAGCCAACACCACCCCCCCCCCCCCCCCCCCAAAAAAAAAAAAAAAAAAACTAAAAATTTTTCAAATTCCAAAAACAACAACGTAAAACAGGCTGGCACCTGACTGATAAAAGAAAATTCTACCATTAAAAAAAAAATCGAAATAACAAAATTTATGCATTAAAATTCTATCACTAAAATTGGGGAACTTCTTCAAGCAACATGGGTCTTCATTTTTTGTGTGGGGGAGTGTTATCAATCCGGGTTCCTAATAAAATAAAGAATCTTATTTGGAGAGATTGTAAGGGCATTTTACAGATTCGTGTGAGCTCATTTGAGTCTTTGTCAAAGGCATTATCCTTAATTTTCTTATGCTCACTCGTCTATTCTTGTTTTATGGCATGGAATTTGTTCCCTGGATAAGTCACAACAGTGCAGGGTGAGGCATTTCATAGGCGTGGTGAATTTAGCTTTGAAGCGGCTAGATTTTCTGGAAATTGAAATTTTTTTGTTACTGTTGTGTAAATGCTAACGACGTTTTGAAATGAAAGTCGCGTCAATGGGACAAACCCGGTTCCATTGCAAATTTTTCATCAGGATGCTTCTTATGCCACGGAACATAAGGATATGCATCTGGTGTTGAAATAGTATTGTCCAGTGGAAGGTATTTTCAAAGTTAATTTGGTTGTTGCTGCTTATAAAAACTGTTCCTGTATCGGTTTAGGCATCTTGCTGCGGGACTATGAAGTGATTGTGGCGGTAGCAAAATGCATGAGACTTCAGGGGTGCATCTATTCTTTGTGATTATGGAGCTTGGCTTCTTGCTGTGTTCAAGCTCTCCAATTTTGTCAATTTCCCCAACTCATATTGCACATGAGCTTCTTAGACCATTGCTCCATCATATCAAATAGTGTAAATTTTATAGGTATTGCCAACTTTACATACAATCACCTTTTGAGCCACCACTTAGTAATTAAACGAAGAGATTAAATTCAATAAGGACGGGGTGTAAATCCTTTAGTTTACACTGGCCAATAAAGACATGCCACATCAAACTTTTACTTAAACTCATTGTAAAATAAATACATCTTAATACATCTAATAATATCTCAAAAAAAAAAAAAAAAACCATATTTCACATTTCTCCATTCGATCGCGTGAGCTTAACCTTGATTGATAGAAGAACAATTTTAGTTTGTTGCCTCATTCCCACAAGATGGAATTGATTGGCAAAAGAACGATTTTGATTGTTACTCTTTTCTTTCTGACTTTGTTGTTTTCTGAAATGAATTCTCTTTCTCTTTGGATATAAATCAAAGAAAAGAATAAAAATTAAGAAAGTGTGGTTGACGGCTATGAGACTGCAGGTGGATTTAATGAGTTTGGATATTTCTCTCTAGCATTAAAATTGAAGAAAAATGTTGATATTTTTGGCTATCTGGATGACGCAGGAATCAAGCCATTGCCCAAGGTACTATACCGAAGTAGAAGCAGTGAGATCAGTGAAACAGGTTTTCTATTTTTTTCTTTTTTCTTTTTTTTGTTATTAAGTATATTAGGATGTATTGCTTTTACAATAAGTTTAAGTAAAAGTCTAATGTGACATGTCTTTATTGGCTGGTATAAACCAAAGGGTTTACATCTCGTCCTTGTTGAATTTAATCTCTTTAAGGAATCGTTGATTGCGCATCCCATAAAGTCAATAAATATGATATGATAAAAAATAAAAATAAATAAATAAACTATTTTGAAGAGGTGAGAAGAAAACGAAGTCATAAATGACAATTGAGGACATGATAAATAAACCCAAGAGCAAATACCAATTTGAACAAAGGTTTGGGAAATAAACCTATACTTGCAATACTAGAATTCCAGCGTTCAAACTCACCGAGTTGGAGGCCTCTCCTCTATTTCTTCTGAACGGCATGGAGATCCCAAAAGAAATCCCCTAAGAATCTATATTCTGGGTCTAAAGTTTCTGTTTTCATGTGAATTGAAAGATGGCCTTAAATTCAATGTTTGGACTGAGGTCTTCATTATTGATCATCCATCCCATTTGGTTGTCTCTTAAACTTGCTATCATTGTAGGATACCAGTTATCAAAGATAAAATTCACATTTTATGTGCAAAACACAACCAGAAAAATAATATTACAAAACATGTTCTGCCATTTAAATGTATCCCAGCAAAATTAAGTGCTTAATCATTTCTGATTTCGGTAAGCACATTGAAACCAAATTGCAAATAATCTAGAAATGCTAACATAAGAATGTAGCCACAAAAGGAGTTTAACATTTAAATAAAATATTTGAAAATAATAATTAAAAAAAAAAAAAAACCCCACAACTGGGCAGGGAGAAATTTAATACAGTGAGGCAACACATCCTTGTCCCCAAAACACACTTTGTGTGGGTGAACATCTGCATCGCAATCCAAGCATGACAGTCAAAATTAAGTGCTTAATGATTTCTACAAACACACTAAAACCAAATTGCAAACCATTCAGAAATAATAATAATAGAAGAATAGTGTAACCATAAAAAGAGTCTCAACATAAACAGCTACAATTCATTTTCACAAATAAATTAATTCCATACTAAGACAAAACACCTCTAATAGCTTTGTTGCATCTTTTGTTTTGCTAAGTTAAATTATGTTTCTACAACTCATCACCAATCATGATTGCATAAAGTCGTGCAAGAAATCAACCCCTCTCCTCTCAGCACTGCCTCGGCATATGACCTTGCCAGACCTGAAGATATCAACCCCTCTCTTTTCACGGGCAGTTGGATATGGAAGTTTACCACCTTACCAAAAATCAGCCATTTTATATGGCTCTGTTAGCACAGCAGTATTTCAGTTAAGGCAAGTCATCAGTGCCAGAGGTATCAATTGCAATATGAGCTGTCCCTTGTGCCAAGACCAGGAGGAATCTATCGTCCACCTTCTAAGAGACTGTCCTTTTGCGATTAATTTCTGGAAAAAGATTGGAACCCCCCAATCCTTACTTAATTTCGTCCTATCGAATCTACTGGACTGGATAAAAGACAACTGTCTATGCAGCAATCAAATTCTGGCCAATGGCATTCCCTGAAATTCTCAATTCCTCTTCGTTATTTGGGGTTTGTGGAAGCACAGGAACAGAGTTGTGTTTGAAAATACTCCCAGCAATCCGAATCTCCATCAAGCACCACATAGCCACTCCAGTTTGCTGGCACAGACCTCTCCAAGGATGGTTCAAGTTGAACTCAGATGGGGCATCTCTTGGGAACCCATGGAAGGCAGGTGGGGGAGGTAAGGGATGGGTTGGTGCTAGCTTCCCAGCTTGGCATCACCCAACTCCTCGTGGAATTGGATGCAAAAGTTATTGTTGACCTAGTTCTCTCTATCTATTCATATTCCTCATTGCTTAATGACTGCAGGTACCTCCTAGGACAATTCCACTGAATCAAGATCAACCATGTGTTTCGGGAGGCAAATAGGTGTGCTGACTACCTTGCTAAAGGAGGCTGCTCCCTTCTAGGGAATTTTGTTGTTTTAGATTCTCCTCCTACTGATGAATTATGTGTAATTTTGAATTTGAATGCTGCTAACGTGTACTCTTTAAGGCTTTCAGCCACTACTTCGCCTTTTATGGCTAGTTAATTTTAATGGCTTAACCTTTTAATCAAAAAAAAAAAAAAAAGAGTCGTGCAAGAAATAAGACCTGTAAGTGCAATTGTATTTGTGATGTAACACCACAAGTAGATAAAATAACACCAATTAGGGTAGTAATCAAAAAATAAAAAAATAAAAAAACAAAAAAACTAACACTGATATTTGTGATTTTTTGGAATGTACATTTTAAAATTACTCCAAGCTGTTACCACATGAACATGTGTACTAAGAGGAATGGGCTACCAAGGGAAATGATCTAAGCAGATTCCCATGCCAACAATTACATAATAAGATGATATCACAGATCTTATTGCTACAAACTAAAATCACTCTTATGAACCTCAGATTGCTTCCTTCATTAGCATGTTTTCAATTACGGAAGGAAAAAAAAAATGCAAACACTGCAAATTGAACCACAATTTCTTCCCAAGTAACAATAGAAAATTATCAAAGATCTCATTGCTACAAAAAAATTCACTCTTAAATCTCATAAACCTACAATTGCTTTGTTCATCAGCATGTTTTCAATTATAGAAAAATAAAAGGCTAGAGAGATGCTTACTATTTATGAACTTCAATAATTTTTTTTTCTAATTAAGGAAATATAATCAGTGAGATACAATGGAGGCAAAACCTCTTGAATGCTTGCATAAAAGAAGAACTGTCAAACTAAATAAATGCTGAAGGTTGTTATCATCAGCCCTCCTATAAAAGCAACCCAATGCAGAGCCCCAAGACTATCTAGTAAGGTCACAACTCTCACCACTTTATAGTCATTAGTTTTGGGATCAAATCCAAACACAATAGTCACGTTGAAGCTACCGTGTGTGGCGTAGGTGACATTGGGAAGAGGAAGTTCAACTAACTTTCTAACACAAGGGTTCCAAAGACATAATCTGTTAGTGTAAGATAGTTTATCATCGAAAAGGCAAAGAAGGCCGTTACAAGAACCAACCACATGGTATATTTTGCAAGGTGACTTAAGGAATGGAACATGGAAAGGGTCATCAAACCTGGAATGTTGGGTGAATCGGGGTCATTTTCGTTATGCAATGCGTAGGACTCTTCGTGAGTCTGCGAGTAGAGGCTGAAGAGGAGGAGGTTTTTGTTGTGGGAATGGTGAAATTAGCAAGCCTAGTTCTACCAAATTAAAAAATGGCTTTAACGGAAAAATGGCTCCAACTCTATGTAATGACCAACAAATTAATTACAGTGAGATACATATAAACACTGTTGCAATAATGTGAACATGTAACCATACATCTAATTACATATCAGCTTGGCTTCTTCCAAAACCAAGGAAGCACTCTGATCGGCGCACGCATACAGAAACACCAAGCACTACACAAGCTAAAAGATTATGACAAGAAACCAAGACTGAAGGGACTCACTACTATTCTCATGTTTTGCACATAATTTTTCAGGTTACCATGAACTAGTTAGCATCACAAATGTTTTGTCACATGAATAAGACAACATGGATGGGAGCCAATGGTCACCAACAAGTCTGGTGAATGACACGTACATTAGCAGCATGCTTTTCCAAGTCTGTGTTTCCCATAATCATTATCTATGAACACATCATCAAATCAAGAAGATGATAGATTAAAAAGAAAAGAGGAGTAAGAATATGATTTTAAGCAACAATCAGGAAAGGGTATATACAAATCAAAAAAATTTAGTCTACCATACCGTAATGCAGCAAAGTTTCCCAGACAGCCTTTAGCATCAGTCTAGAAAAGAATATCAATATGATCTATCCAACAATCAAGAAAGATTATATACAATCCAAAACAAGTTTAGTCAACTCTAACATAACTCAGCAAAGTTCACCAGACAGCCTTAGCTGATGTCTAAGCAAGAATATCAATACGATCTACCCAATGATCAAGAGTTATTGACGTTCTTCTACCTGAGTCGTTCTCATTCCATAAACCGTTTGCCAAAGTTAATTTAAATCATAAATTCTATTGTGTATAACGTCTTTAGGGAAATATAATCACAAAATCCCATTTTGGAATAGTTAATAGTGTTGTGCTTGACTTGTGTCTTTGAACAATCACCTTGTTATTTTGTAATTTGTATAATAAACATGAATAAAGACTGCAACCACATAGCCATATTTTGTAAGCCTGCTTTTAGTTCCCCTAAAAAAAACCTTTTCTCCCCCAGTTGAATAGCTATATTTCACCCCCCCCAAAAAAAAAAAAAACCAACACAGTTTACCATCTCAGACCTCAAGCAGAACTTCTCAAGAATTAAGTCCATTTTAAAGTGGAACTCCCACCTCAATCCCAGCTAGCTCATCTTTCCAATCCCAGCTAGCCTTTGTTTCATCAAACGTCTGATCAAGCTACATAGTCCAACAAGAGCAACATGAAGGCCCAAGGCCAATCTATGAAACTACAACCAATCTTAATAGTGATCAAATACCTATCTCTTCATTTCTGTAAACTTAGTCTCTATTTTACTAGTCTTGCAGTGGAAACTGACAATTCAATGTAATTTGCGCATATGAATAATAAATAAAATGTTTTAATCAAAGAGTTGTGGATGGAACAGCCCAAGTACAAGGAAATGGAATTAAGTACCAATTTCAACGGGGGTCAAATCAAATTAATAAAATTAATAGTTGTTACTGCTCATAAGTCTTGAAACTCTTTGCTTTTATTAAATAATTATCTAGTATTGTCATTCCTAGTTGCTTCTGTCCTTTTCCTTTGATTTTTTTTTTTTTTTTTTGGTATGCTATAAATAATATATGAATATATATTGCCACTCAAGCAAGGGGGTAGTTCAAATTCAGTGATTATAAATGTATGCTTCTTCTGGAAAACAAACAAACAAATATAGACGCAAGAGAAAAACACGTGTATATATATATATATATATATATAGCAACACATAAAAAAATAATTACACCAAGTTATTAAAAGTACCAACCCGTAATCCCAAAAACAGTTCCACTTTTAATTGAGTCCATTTCTCATAAAGACATTTAATAGCTGAGCAGTATATCCTTGTTTACACATGCTGCATTGGCAAGCATCTTCATCACAATGCAAGCATATATTGCAGACAAAATTAAATGCTTAATCATTTCTGTAAATACACTGAAACCAAACTGCAAATCATAAAAAAAAATACTAATATAACAGTGGTGTAGCCACAAAAGGAGTTTAGCATAAAATAACTACATGCCATTTTGACATAATAAGCTAATTCAGTACTAAGAAACTATACACCATCAAAGAGTTTTGTTGAATCTTTTCTTTTGCAGAATTAATGTTTGTTACTCATTTAGAGCTCATCACCAACCATGATTGCATGAGGTCCTGCAAGAATTTAAGAAAGCATTATTTTATAAGTAAAAAATGATTATATTAAAGAAATTTTGAAATGATGACAAACAATTTTAAGTATACATGCTATGCACTAACCTATCATCTCAATATAATAGAGAATGACCACAACATTGATAAGCTATTTATCCTGAAGATAAAGCCATTTAGGTAATCAATACGCAGTATGATCAATGTCAAGTATATATAAAGAACAAAATGATAAAACCATAAAAAGAATAAATAAAAAAATGAGAAGCATCCTACCGATTTTCTGTTTTTCTTCAGTATGTAACTACACCTTTGGTGGCTTTGTCGAGCAAAACTAGACTCTCGACATAAGAACCAAAAAAAGTCTTATGAGATCCATCAATTTCAAGATTCTTAACATTCTGGCTATCTGGATTCCACGAGATGAGCCCTCTTCTATCATTTAGCAATACAACCTCATCAATTCTATTATCTTCCAATACAACCTCATCACTTCTGTCATTTTCCAATACAACCTCACCATTCCTCCTAAAGCCAACTGGGCATGGTTGGAGCATTCCCAGAGTTGGACATTGATGTGAAAATTTTGTCCACGACGATGCAACACCATACTCTTTCATCACCCATATATTGATCTGATCACTCCCTACCCTTCTTTGAAACCCAGCAATGGAATTTCCATATACTGAAACACGAGTCCACACCATCTTCCCTGGAAGTTCCGGCAGCAGAATTTGGCGGAAGACCTCGTCCCCCAAATCGAGCACCAAAACAAACTGTTTGTTATCATTAGTGAGAGCAATCCAATGCAGTGCCCCATTGGCAAATGGGGGCGGCCCGCGACTAATTATAGCCCATATAAGAGGCAGAGAAGCAGAAGCACTAAGCATTCTCCATTCACCAGCGAAGAGTGAGTAAACCTCGACCAAGGGTCGAGACTTTACAAGGTCCAAAGGACTACCAAATATGGAGAGAATCCTGACCACTTTATAATCGTTAGTTTTTGGATCAAATCCAAACCCAAAAGACCAGCAGGCTCTTTCGACGGTGACATCGGGATAAGGAAGTTGGAGAAACTTTCTCACACAAGGGTTCCAGAGAAAGATTCCGTTAGCGCGATTGGGTAAACTATAGGAGAGGCATATCAGACCGTTACAAGTACCGTGGGCAGTGTATGTTCTGTGATGGGGGTACTGAGGAGGATGGAAAGGGGAATCAAAGCTGGTGTATTCAATGAAATCAGGATCGTCTTCTTTATGCAATGTGTAGACTTGTTTGTCATTCCGTGAGAGCCTTAAGAGGAAGAGGTTTTGGTTTTTGTTGTGGGAGTGGTGGAGATGGGAGGAAATGAAAGTAGGGTTTTGGATTAGGGATTTCCAGGTTTTAGAGACAGAGGTACAGATGATAATGGATTTGATAGGTAGGAAAGTGAAAATATGGGTAAGAATCTCATCAGGTAAATATCCCCATCCAATTGACTTCGTGCTGTCTGACATTGCCCCCGATTTCAAAGAGAGAGAACCAACGAAGGAAAGAGAGGCGAAGCTTGTGCTCTTGTGGAGTGTTGTGGAGTGGAGGAAATAACAAGGTTTTATTTATTTATTTATTTGTTATTGGCGTAAATTAAATTTTAAGTTCCTACATTTTTTTTTCTTTTTTTCTATTTTAATACCTCCATTTTTATTTTATTATTTTTATCTCTAAACTAATTAATATGTGACATTTAAAATCTTACCATCACCCAACAAACAGAAAAAGTTAACGTAGCTGCTAGAAGAATTAAAATATTATTAAAAATCCACTTGAAACTTATCACCCATGCCACATGGGCTTCTCGCCCATTTATTTCACAATAATTTATATATAAAAAAAAGCCACATCAATTAAAATAATAAAAAAAAATTTAACCTTCTTATTTTTTTAAAAAAGAAAAGAAAATAATTAAATTAATTTTGTTTCTTCTCTCTTTTTGCTTTTTTTTTTTTTTTTTGGGGGAAGAACATGAAGAACCCAGAAACTTCTGACCCGTTAGTCCCTTCTACCTTCAAAGAATCAAAACAACTTCAACAAATCCAAAGTCCTTACACAATTAGAATCTCTCATTCTCATTACAAACCCAAATTTACCCAAAATAATAATTGGAATCTCTCAAGCTCTCTCTTTACGGGCTGATTGAAGGTGAGCTCTCTCTTAAATCCATTATTGAAAATGACGAAGCCGTTGGTGGTGAGGTTTGTGAAGTTGGGTGCGTTAGGTTTGATTTGGTTTGAGATAGAAAGAGGTTGAGATTAGCTTGATATGGGCTAGAGAGATGCTGTGATTGGTTGCTGGCAGCAGTATGGCCAGCAACGGTGCGACGTAGGGCCAGTGATAGCGGAGCTCGGTGGTGGAGTCGAATCTGATCGGTCCGGTCTCGAAGATTTTTTGATGCAAGACTTCTTGGTCTGCCATGTGGTGGATATGGTGAGAGGAGGGAGGGACCTTGAGAGCTATGGTGGAGGTCGCTGATCGATGGAGGTCTAGGTTTAGAGGTTTTAGATCGTTAGGTTTTGCTAACGGGTTTCGAATATGGGATTTGGGTTTGGTCGTTTAGATCTATGATTTGGTGGTTTCGGATTTCGTTTCGGTGGTGGGTTTTGTGTTTGGTTTCTCTGGTTCAACACTTCGGCCTCTCGATTTTGCTTCCACTAGAATCGATTACTCATATCTTTGGTTTAGGATTTGGCTTTTGTTATTGAGTTTTTTTCATTTGAGCTTATTTGTACCAGGAGTTTGTGTAAATGGAGGTAAGCGAATTAGGTTGTTGCTGGTTTTGCTGAAGATGGATTGATGGGTTTGTGTTTGTACTCTTGTTGGATTTGTCTACATTTGTGTTTATGGTCTTACTGGATTTGTGTTTGTGTTCTTGCTTAATCTTGTGTTTGTTTTTAAGAAAAAGAAAGAGAAAATGTCAAATAAAGGAAAATGTTCTTGTTCTTAAATCTGGATTTATATTCTTATTATTCTTGTTCAAAGCACTCTTAGATCTCAATTCATGTGATTTTTTTGTTTTTAATTTTTTTATTTAGTTAAAATTAATAAATTAATTTTTTTTAATTTAGATGCTGATGTGACATTTTTTAATTATTATTTTAATGTGCCGTCAGTCACGTTAGTTTTTTCTGTTAGTTGGGTGACGATAAGAACTTAAATGTTACGCGTTAATTGGTTTAGGGACTAAAAGTAATAAAATAAAAATGTAGGGACCAAAATGGAAAAAAACCAAAATGTAGGGATTAAAAGTGTATTTACGCCTTTATTATTAGAAGATGAAATAATAGGTTTTTTTATTTTTTATTTTTATAATTTAGAAGAGGAAATAACAAGGTTTTGACTGAGAGATCTTTAACTGCATTTACCATTGGTCTATCTATAATTTTTTTTTTGTTTATTATTATTTTGGGTGTGTTTGGATACCGTTTATTTTTCTAAAAATTGAAAACAATAAAAAAATAATTTTTAGTTACTGTTCACACTAAAAAACATTGTTCATATGACTTGATGCACTGTTCATGTCCCATGAACAGTGCACCAGGCGTTGGTAAAAAAAAAAAAACGTAAAACGTGGTCGTTAGAGACGCTATCCAAACGATACCAATCCACACACTCTCACACACGGAGGCGGGAGATCCAACGAAAACGGTCCTGTGGCTGTGCCGATTTGGCATCACCCTTTGCAACTGGAGACAACCGCGGCTCTACCGTAGCCCCGAAGGTAGTGGGCACCGATGATGCAATGAAGGCAGCAGTAGTGGATTCACCAGGCTTACAAAGGTGGCAACTCCAGCGATCCTGTTGGGTTTTTGTAATGGGTTTTTGTTTGGTTTGGTTTTTATTTTTTATTTTTTGGTTTGGATTGATTTTGAGTTGAGTTTGGGATGGATTTTCCGATGGGTTTAGGTTGATTCTAAGTTTGATTTTCCGATGGGTTTGGATTGATTTTGAATTGAGTTTGATATTGATTTCCGACCTATTGGGTTGATTTTGTGTTTGAATTTTCAACCGTTGAAGTGGGTTGTGGTGGTGGAGGTTGGTGGTGCTAGATTGTAGTGGTGGTGCTGGTGGTTTGTCTTCATCTTCTTCTTCATGTTGAAGAGACTAGGGTAAGGGAAAGAGAGACTGATGAGAGTAGAGCTATGGGAAGAGAGACTGATGAGAGAAAAAAAATTAATAAAATAGTAATAGACACAGCTACAGTATACACAATTACTATAGAAAATTTGTATATTTACACTATAAGAGCATTCCATCAAACATCTTAACAATTTTAGCATTTAAACACAAACTTTATAACATATAACACATCACTTTATATATCCCTTACATCAAAACTTCTATTTTTTTTTAACACTTTATTCAAATATTCTTTCTTTATAATTTTTTATTCTTCCTCTCTTTCCTCTGTCTTTCTCTTTCTCAACCCAGCACCACCAGCCACCACATCCACCCACCCATACCACAACCACCACATCCACCCACCATCACCGCCACTAGCCAAATCCACCGCAACCACAAACAACGGCAAAGAAAAAAAAAACCTCCACATCCACCCACCACACCCACCACATCCACATCCACGCATACCATATATCACAACCACCACCAGATCACAACTGACCACTAAATCAATCAACCCACACCCACCAGAGAGAGATTGACAACCCATTGCCTCAACACATGGCACAACCCACGACCTCAACCCACAACAAACCACTACAACCAACCATCGAATCAATCAACCCACAATAAACCACTACAACCAACCACCGAATCAATCAACCCACACCCACAACCCAAAGCCACCAAATCAACCCAGACCCACAAATCAACCTAGCACTCGCAAATTAACCCACACCATTGAATCAACCCAACACTCACAAAAAAACCTACACCACGGAATCAACCCACACCCACTACTAGCAAACCCTGATTAACCCAGCAAAACCTAGCCACACTTGGAGCGTCTCATGTCCAGCGTGGCACTAGCGGTGGAAGCCACGCTTAGGGAACATGTCCACGACACCTTTGACGAGGCCCTTAGAAAACGGCGACGGCAGCGCCATCCTCGTCGTCACGTTGCTCACTGTTGTTAAAGTGGAGATCAAGAGTCAAAGAGAAACAGAAAGGCATAGAGAAGAAGAGAGAAAGAGAAAGGAAAGCAGTGGAGAAAAAAGGCATGGCACAAGAGAGAGTGAGAGAGAAAAAGAAAAAAAATATTAAAAAACTCTAGCATCTTGCTACAGTAGGGTGTCAAAGATGAAATTCCACTGTAGCTCAATGCTAAAATTTTTAGGATTTAGCATATTTGATGTAGGTGTGTTTTTATCATTTGAGGTGTTAAAAAAGCTAAAAAATAGTATTTAGCATTTTTAGCACCTTTGATAAGAATGCTCTAAATAGCTCCACTAAAATGGGGCAGATTTAGGAGATATTGTGTAAATTTTGCATCTTTTTCTATTTTGCACCTACTGATGTGAGTGCTCTAATAAATCCCATAGTTTTAAATTTAATGAAGTTATTTTTTTTTTCTTCATTTTTTTTTTCAAAGATTTAATTTCAAGTTTAAACCTATAGTCAACTTCTAATAATCACTCTTTATCCATAAACTATTGAAACCCACAAATCTTTAGACTCTATGTTATATCAATGCACAGTTTTTTTGTTGTAATAGACCAATTATTTTTTAGAGTTGAGCAACTTGTAGTTAAAGTCTTAATATTTATTTATTAGCTTTGGCTATATTCCTTTAAAAAGTTTGGTACATCTTTTGATGGAATATTTTAACCCTACTATGTGCTATGTGTAATAACAACATAAATTTTTTAAATATGGTCACTTGTCATAATTTAAATAGAGAAATGATATGTTTACAATATTTTTACAACAAATCCTAAGTGGTAGGTTGTTACTAGTTGTTATTGTTGGGGCCAAAAAGTAATCTTAGTGTTAGTTTCAAATTTGAACCAATAACAACTAACCACCTGTGATTTGTTGTAAAAATGTTGTAAAATTGTTGTAGACGTAGCATCTCTCATTTAAATATGTTAAAATGAAAATAAATATGGTCAATTGTCATAATTTAAATATGTTAAAATGAAAATTCTTTCTTAATCGGTGTTCAAAATACAAGAAAAATGATATTAACAAGATTATTCAAGTATCTTATAACTTCAAATCGTGAATGGCTTTTGGATTGAATGGCATATTGATCTTCTCATGTGGATGAGTTTGAGTTTGAAGCCAATTGGGGCATAGTCCTCCTTTTCTGTAATATAATCATTACAAATCATATTTTCATCGGTTGGTTAATGATTGGAGGGAGAAGAATACTCAATTGAAGAGATTTTTCTTTGGAAGGGGTAGGAGAAACTATACACAATTGAAAAGATGATTATCAAAGAGGCGTAGTGGTATAAACAGTATGACTCTTAACAATAATGTAATTGGATTATTAAAATATTAAAGTCATATACCTACAACCATTGAGGTTTGGTCACTTAAAGGTATACTTCCATATGGTAATTGAGGTTAATATTTTAAATTTGAAATTAACTACATTATTTTCAGAGATAGCATACAACAATTCCAATAACCAAATCAGATAAACCAAATCCTCACTTATCGGAGTTGTAAAGAATCCATTATAATTCCACACACAGAGCAATTACATCAGCTTGTGCATAATTGTGCAAAATGGAAAAAGTGGCTGATTTTACACAATTTGAGCAAAAAAACATCCACATCAGTGGGTGTAAAATTGTGCATTTATGCACAATTGCTACAGTAACCATGCATATATGCACGGTTATTGTAGCATGTGCATTTAATATTTTATTAGTTTTTTCTCTCTCTTGTCTCTGCTCTCACTCTCACTTGACTCTCCTTGTCTCTGCTCTCACCTCACCTCACTCCCCCTTTTCCTTATTCGCTCTTACTCTCACCACTGCCATCGATCAAACCATGCCTCCACTGCCGCCGATCATCAAACCCTCCACTTCACCCTTTCTTTTTAATGGAATTTAATTGTGAAAAGTTTTTTTATTTTATTTGCATTATTATCCATTGTAAAAAAAATGTTGGCTTCCTTAAGCATATGTCATTTAAAACTTGACACAGCTTGGGGTTCTAGTAATTAAGGTGCTTTGGGTGTGATTGTTGGGGTAATTTTGTGTCTAGGAGTCAAATTTGTTAAGGATGCAATGTGGACCAAGTCTTTAATAGATTGATCACAAGCCCTGCGAAAAGTATCTTCTTTCATAGTCAGCTACGTGTATGCTATATAACTATTAATTTTTGGCCCACTAAAATCCTATTATGAACTCAGGGGTTGCTTGCATTTTCTTTTTCAAAGTGGGGGTTTGTGTCTAAATTAGATATAGTGCTAAAAAAGAAAATTTAGGAGTTAGGAATGTTCATGAATATGTGGAGCCTTAGAGTTGGATTAATCATGTTTTTTTCCCTATTGTTTTCTTGGATTCCACATAATTGCTAGCCTTCCTATATGTACAACTTTGACTATGGATGTAAGTGTTCTACTGTCTATTTTTTTTTTTTTTTGTAATACAATAGTTTTTGTGGAAATTAGTGAAAATGCTAGTTATGTGTTCTTTTCATTTTTATAACTTTTTAGCTACTTAGGCACAAACTCAATTGATACTGTTGGGCAGGAGAACAAGATTGAATCAACCTTTTTATATATTCAAATGGAGTATTGCCCTCTAAAGCATTTAATTTTATTTTCTATCCCAATTCTTTCCATAGAATCACACTTTCATGAAATATAGTCATTTAATTATTCTACTATTATTCAGTTGTCAATCATCACTGTTGAAGTGCATAATTTATGTAAAGTTTATCTTGAGTTTGTTTGGAGGAGTTTAGTTTTACAAAATAAGTAGTGTAAAAGTATAATTGTAACTAGGAAAAGTGATACTTTAAAAGCTGTACATAAGTTGGCAGTGAACATAGCATTATGGTTTGATTTTGCTATTGGTATGTTTTCTTCTCTTTTGCTTCTTGATTTTGTTTCTTCTTGATTTTGTGCTGAGTTTATGGTGAATTATACATGAAGTAGGCTATATCTTTTATACATTTCATAGGTGGACATGAAGTATTATATTATTTTTATAATGAAAAGTGTTTCTTGTTTATTAGCTGATTAAGATTGTTGTTATCTAGTAAAATTTTGTTCATGTTTATTTTTCGTTGGTATTAGTATATTTGAAAGTTATACCATTGTATCTTTTCCCTATTGTTTTTATGGATGTATCATGTAAAGTACAAGTTGAAAGTGTAATTGTCAACCTAATATATTTTGTATCATTCATTAAATGCATTGTCATAATCAGTGTTGTAGATCATGGACATTGAGCTTAGTTAAATCATTAGATGCAAGGAACTATTGCCTTATATTCTGCTTTGAAATTTGAGTGAAAATAAGGTGTAATAAGAGTATAATCTGATGTATTTAGTTAAAGTATATTGAAATACCTGTGAATTTAGCTCATTTTTTGCCATTTTAGTGTAAATAGTTTGTTGGTATTGTGATATTGTATTTGCTACTGTAAATAATTATAAGTAAATATATTTAGTTTGTTGGTTTAATGTGGTATCATATTTGCTATTGGAAAATATGAATTATGGTTCATTACAGGTGTTATAAAATATGTATTGGAAAATATGTATTGTAGGTACATTTCAGGTGCTATAAAATTAATTAATTTTTTTTTTTTTAAAAAAAGGCCCTATTGCAGCTCTTTGAAAAGTGCTGCAATAGGGTCTTTTTAATTATATTCATACTAGCGCTTTCAAGAACGCTGGAATAGGTACTACCTATGCCAGCGCTTTGAAAAGCGCTGGTATAGGCCTTTTTAAATATATTCATTGAAGACTTATACCAGCACTTTTGAGAACACTGGAATAGGTGCTGCCTATGCTAGCGCTTTCAAAAGCGCTGGTACAGGTCCGGCGACCTTATACCAACTGTCATTGTGCGGCGGTTTGAAGCGCTGGGATAGGAATTTTGACCCTATCCCAGCGCTTTCTGTGGCTATCCCAACAGTTTTGAAAACGCTAGGATAGCCCTGTTTTTTTGTAGTGATCCCAAAGTTTTAAGGAGCATCATAAGTAGTTTTGTAGTTGAACACAACTTTTTGTAATAATAAGCATTTAGCAAGAACTTTCAATATATGATCAAATTTACATGCACGACAATATAGTAACTAAGAGAAGACTTTCACTTTTATAGCACCATCAGACCCCCAAACTAGTCAATGTGTGTGCTATTTTGCTCTAACACATTCAAGATTTTTCCTCTTTCCTTCGGACCCAATTTTTCCACCACGTTTGATGCTAAAGTGCTTAATCCTAATACTAAGCTTCTTAATCATCACAGAATTCCTGATTATAACTTGTGGGAAGTTTTTAAGAACTTGATAGAACTCCACCTCTCAGTTTTCTTCCACCTTATCCATGTGTATTAGGTAAATAGTTTAATGTAAACATCATCTTTGGTTAAAAAAAAAAAAAAAAAGAGAATCATCTTCAATTGAATTATTTAAATTTGGATGCATGTTTGATTCAATAACTCAAGAAAATAAACAAATTGATAGGGGTTTTTTTTTAATGTACTATGTTGGCCCTGTTATCATAAATAGGACTATATAAGATTTGAAAGCAACTATTGCAACATTTTTTTTTTTTTAGAATCAAAACAAAGACATATTATTAGGAAGATTGTTCAAATCAGCCAAGAATACAGAAACAAGGTCTAGTGGTACTTCGTCCATCTAGACAGACATTTGAGGAGGGATGGACGCTCTCCTTGCTAAAGAATGCGCTAGCCTATTATAATGTCTTTGTACAAAAGATAATTTAAGAGTTGAGAAGTTCGAAATATGGAAAAAAAATATCTGAGGTAAGGTGTCCATAGTGGGATAGCCTACTGCCACCGTTCTTCAAGGCCTTAAGAAGAATTCTTGAGTCGCCTTCAAGTATTATATTGTCGAAACCAAGCTTCCAGTGCAAGCTCCAATGCTCTGCTTACTGCCAAAACCTCAACCTCAATAACCAAGTGATAGGCTAAAAACGTAATGACCCCTTGTGATGAATTATTTGATTAATCAACATGCAATTGTACGTGGCAACACAAAAAAATCACCAATTAAACTAAGTATGCAGTGGAAATTAAATTGACACGGTGATTTGTTTATGAAGGGGGAAAACTTACACGGCAAAAATCCCACTGGGTGATTTTAAGATTACCACTCCCAAGAATCCACTATTATCAAAACAAGCGGTTACAAGTAAAGGAATCTCAGTACCTTATATCAACCTATAGTTGAACCCTACCCCAATACTCAATTGGACTTGTTCTGTAATGACAATCTCTCATTTCAATGCACGACTAACCAATTGTGCGGATCTTAGTACGCGACTTGATTACCAACTTGAGAAGGATGTTGGCTGCAAAGTTCTTCAATTCATCCAGACGATGAAGATCATGATGTTGCTTGGTCACAAAACCCTACGGTGTATAAACACAGCAACTTCTTTAAGAACTAGGGCAAAGTAGGTTTCCAGTCACACTCTTCTTCACACTTGTGGTGGAATTGTGCTCTTGTGCAACTTGTGTAACCTTTTACGGCCCTTAAAATAATCCTTATATATGTTTAGGGTCTTGAGAAAAGAAAGCTCAAACATACATTCACGGATTTGATGAAAATCAGCTTGAAAAACTAAACTTCTTAAACCTTGATAAATAGCCATCTATCGAGCTAGCTGTCGAGTCATGGGATTCAGCAGCTTTTAAACCTCGATAGATGCTAGCTGTCGAGCTTTAATGAATAGCACTTCTTCACTTGATTCATGGACAAACTTGCATGACTTTAACACTTGAACTTGAAACCTTATTTCTTGAAGCATTAAACACATCCTAGATCTACCCAATTACAAGTAAAGTGCGTTTTGTCAAAATATTAGCCAATTACATAAAATGTTGACATACGCTTCTAACATCAAATCACATATGTCCTAACACCAAGAATGGAAAGGGAATTTTTATAGTAAGCGAAGCCATAACCAAGCCTACATCATTTCGGATCACCACTCCTAATCCAGTAGTGTCATCATCGGCGAATGTTGCTCCACCAAAATTGACTTTGAAGCTGTAGGCCTCAGGTGCAATCCATGTTGTTGTTGGGTGTTGTTGAGGATTTGAAGAAGTCAATGTGCTGGATAGGTGCTTAGTCAAGCGCTCCTGAGCAAAATCCAACACCTTGTCGAGTGGCAGGGCTGGCTTGCCAAAGTGGAGGTTGTTACGCCGGTTCCACAGTGACCAGATGACGGCAGCGAACAAATCTGGCTCCCTATTTCCTGCAAAAATGAAATCATATATTTCAATGAAAAAGGTGCATTCCTTGAGCATGTCATGGTTCCACTTTGCTGTTGTACTCCACAGGGGATATAAAGGGAAAATAGAAATCTTAATATCAAAGATAGGTAGCTTAACATCACCTTTCACATCTAGTGGAGCGATATCCCTCTGTGAATTGCAAACATAGACATAGAAAACCCATCAAATTTTCCCCACAACTAAAACAATAGTATCAATACAAAAATAAGTTTGTCATCTAAGTCCTTAACATCGACATAGTAAGCAGCAAAAAAAGAATAAATTGGAGGGCTTTAAAAAAGAGCATCAAGCACTTTCATTTCCACCTTCATGTTTGTGTACTAAATTGATATTAGTCAAATTCAAAACTATAACTAATATACTAATTCTATGCAAAATATTTAAAACCCATCAACCTTTTTCTTTTCTTTCATAACCAAGAATAGTACTAACACAGAATAAGTGAATCATTGATTCCATAACATCCAAATTGTGAGCAGCAAAAAAAAAAAAAAAAAAAAAAAAATGAATCAAAGAAAATTAAGAAAAGCATCAAGTGGATTCTCAAATTCATGAGTTGAAGAAATATATATTTAGCTAAGAGTAATTTTCACCATTCTATGACATAAAGAAGCACCATAGTTTAGTTGTTGGATGCCTGAACAATTAAGTGCTTCCTTCCCAATGAAATCCATGTATTTTGCTTTCATTGCTTTCTTTATCACACATCCCAAATGGTTCCTAAGAGCATACTACTGTGTAAATGACTGAAATGGTTCCTAAGAGCACACTACTGTGCAAATGGCTTAAATGCAATAAAGTGGAGTAAAGCTTAGGCAGTGTATCTAGGCTTGGGATTTTTATGAAATATGGTCTTTGAGTCAAAACCTTTGGCTAATTTAAAACGTCAACCTAGTTTTTGGAGAACAAAGAAGTTAAACTAAGTGAAGGAATTCAGGTTTGAATGCACAATTTTGTTGTAGATTGTTTGGCAACGTATAAACTAAGTGTGAAAATATAATCAAGGTCCTTAAGGAAAATCATAAATAACTGTAACTTTAAAAAAAAAAAAAAAAAATTTATGAATGAATTTATCAAAGAAACAAACCATATAAACAGCAAACTCCAGCAACTAAAAGCTGTAACATCTAACAACAAAAACAGAGCAAGCTGGAAACTAAATAGAAGCTGCAACTAACCTTACAAAGAATCAAACTAAAACCCTCAATTACACCTATGATCAAAATCAGAGAAATGCCCCCACCCCCAATTGACAACATGACTATTCACTAACAACCTCACACAGGCCTTAATGTCTCCTCAAACATGACACTTGGTACCAGGTATATACCTGGGATTTTATTAGTCACCATGACTTAACTGCCATAGCCTCTTTGAGAAATGATACTGGTTAGAATATGGTTAAATGATTAAATTGACCATTTTTTGATAGTTTAAGATTTTTGGAGAATTGGTAATTTAACATGGTAATATTTTACAATACAATCTCAATATCATTATGAATCTTCAACCAAGTTGAATTCCCATTTTTCTTTTTTCAATAAAAAATGACAATATTCACACTCAACATAGATAGAAAATGTTAAACATTAAGAAATGAATTCACCAAAGAATAAAAAAAGGGACACGAAAAACAAAAGGCAAAATTTTAATATATAAGGATATGGTACATAACTCAACCGTAAAAATCAAGAAAGAGAGAAATAGGACCTTGGTGTTAGCCATAGAGGTCTTGATCTATTCAAGAGCACAAAGGTTATTGATATGTTTTGAAACATCAGAGGAAGAACCTTGAACCTTATTGGGCAAACAAATCAGATCAATAAAAGACAAATGTTATAATGACAGAAAACCAAATTGCAAGGAAAGTGATCTTGGGCTTACCAATTACTTCAACAGCAACAATGCCAACCAGCTGCATGAAAATAAATAAATCAAACACTTATTTTATAAATAATAATTACAAATCCTAGCATCTTAATTTCCCTTTGAATTTAGAGAAAAAGATAGAATAAAGTAACAAAGCCGCCCAAAGATGTAACTAAAGAGGAGGCATACCTTGGCAAAGAAGGGTGCCCTGTGTCTTTGGGGACCATGAAGATGGTTGATTATGTGTTGTCTCCATTATTTAAAAAATGAAGCAAAAGAGAGTGAATAAGGCTGACAAAGAAGTGAGTATTTAGAGAGGCTTCTTCTTTATCCTAATCTTGCCACATGGACAGACTAGAGGAGAGCTCTACTTTCTACTGGGCTTTGACATTTGTGTCAGATTTGGAGTCAACTTCTTCTTTGTAGTGGAAGTCAAATTCCGGAACATCCAAAATCACCCTTGGTTGAAAACCTCATGATCTACATAGACTCACAATAGATGCATTCTACATAGAGTCCCAACCATTTTATGAAATCGAAGTGGTTTCCACAAATTACAACATAGTACAACATGCCTTGGAAAATTCTTTAATAACTCTAGCAAAACCACCTACAAATTGTTTTTGACTAGTTATTTTTTCCACCACATCTTTGGGCATTCTTCTTCAACCTTCTAAGCAAGATATGTTGCTCTAACATGACCATCCTCACAATGCACCTTGGTTTTCCAATTTTAAACATAAGATATCCCATCAACATTCCAAATATCACTCCACATCCATAACCCATCAATACAGCTTGCCAACCAAACCCATTTTCAAACTCAAAATTATCCTTTTTTTTTAAGGTCAATGGTGGTGATTTCCTTGCCTCATGGTTGTGGCACATTCTTGACAACGGAAATCCACATAATCCTGGGTTTTCAGTGTACGAATCATTATCAAATGTATTGAATTGCTTTCCCGAAGGTATATGTCCAGTTAGTTGGTTATGTGACAGCTTTAAAACTTCAAGCCACGATAGATCTACCAACTGCCTAGGAATCTCCCCAATAAGCTTGTTGAAAGAAAGGTCTAACCATTCAAGATTGCTCAAATTTCCAAATGATGATGGAATATAACCTGTAAGGTTATTGTGAGAAAAGTTGAGCCCCTTGAGTGATTTTAGACTCCCAATTATCTTTGGAATCTCTCCTCTGAAACTATTGTTTGAAAAATCAATGGTTGTGAAGACAGTTTGGATTCTCACTAACTCAGTATTCACCCCTTTCATTATCACATTCATAGAATCTTGATAATACTCATCTCCCATATATTTCAACGCAACTTTTCCTTCTTCCACATTTGTCATGGCTTTCAAATATTTGAAATATTTTCTTGGCAAAGGACCATTAAACTCATTGTTAGAGATGTCTAGGATTCGCAAATTTGGGAAAGGAGATTTGGTCTTAGGATTGTCTATTCGTCCTTGAAATTTGTTTGATCTTATGACAAGAACATGCAAATTTAAAAGACCTTCTAGCCAGTAAGGGAATGTTCCGTTTATCTTATTACTACCAAGATCTAGAACTTCCAAGTTCCTACAATTTGCCAAAGATTGTGGCATTGGCCCTTCCAATTGATTGCCATTAAGGTTAATATTCCTAAATTTATTTCTCGTGGAAAATGTTGCAGGGATGGTACTGTGAAGGCTATTCATTCGTAAGTCCAACACTGTGAGGGATTTAGAGTGTGCCAAACACTTAGGAATTATGCCACTTAAGTTGTTATGAGACAAGTCTAGAACGACAAGGGCACTTGCGTTGCAAATTAAAGAAGGGATTTCTCCAGTGAATTTGTTATTTGAGGCAAACAAATATCGCAAACTAGGAAAACTTATAGTGGGAAATGATCCTTGAAGCAAGTTGGCACGAAGATCAAGAAACTGTAATGAATCCCTCCCCACATCTCCTAACCATCTTGGAAATTGACCATTAATTATGTTCTTAGAAAGGTCTAAGTATTGTAAATTTGTTGTTGTTCTTAAAAAAATTGGGAATTCACTAATGTTGGTAGAAGACATGTTCAACCGTTGAAGTTTGGGAAGGGTATAGGTGACATTATTGTTGATGCTAACTAAGTTATTTGAAAAATCAAGAAATTCGAGATTTTTGAGCTCTGAAAACATTTCTAACTCCAACATAATACTCCAATTATTTGATGAGAGAGATAGATAAGTAAGGTTAACAAATCTAGACATTGACCTAGGTATAGAGCCCTGTAGCTTATTATAACCCAAATCAAGATGCTCCAACGAATTGGACTTGAATTCACCAATCTCACCATTGAATTGATTACTAGAGATGTCTAACATCACTAAAGAGGGCAAATTGAACAACCAAGATGGCAGTGTCCCATTTAGGAAATTAGAACCGACAGAGAGATTAATTAAATTCAAACCACTCAGGTGATTAGGAAGGGGACCAACAAGTTGATTATTGTCAAGGTATAAGGTTGAGAGATTGGGCAAGCTGAATAGTGACCTAGGTATAGAGCCCTGTAGCTTATTATAACCCACATCAAGATACTTCAATGAATTGGACTTGAATTCACCAATCTCACCAACAAATTGATTAAGATTAATATTTAATTCCACTAAAGATGGCAAACTAAACAACCAAGATGGCAGTGTCCCATTTAGGAAATTAGAACCAATAGAGAGATTAACTAAATTCAAACCACTTACGTGATTAGGAAGGGGACCAACAAGTTTATTGTTGGCAAGATATAAATCTGAGAGATTCGGCAAGTTGAATAGTGACCTAGGTATAGAGCCCTGTAGCTTATTATAACCCACACCAAGATACTTCAATGAATTGGACTTCAATTCACCAATCTCACCAATGAATTGATTACCAGAGATGTCTAACATCACTAAAGAGGGCAAATTGAACAACCAAGATGGCAGTGTCCCATTTAGGAAATTAGAACGAACAGAGAGATTAATTAAATTCAAACCACTTACGTGATTAGGAAGGGGACCAACAAGTTGATTGTTGTCAAGGTATAAAGTTGAGAGATTGGGCAAGTTCAATAGTGACAACGGCAGCAAACCTGTTGAAATATTCCCCAATAATTAAAACAAATTGTTAGTTCATGCGTATGCCAAAAACAACTAAAATTTAAAAGTGGCAATTGAATCTCACCGCTGAAACTATTAAATGACATATCCAAATAAGTAAGTTTTGTAAGGTTCCCAAGTGATGTTGGAATTGACCCCATAAAATTGCAAAAATGGAGATTCAAATGCTTCAAGGACTTCAGATTGCCAATAGAATCAAGTAATTCTCCTGAAAAGCTTGTGCGAGAGAGATCTAATAACTTCAGGGAACTATTGCTCCAATAACACTTTGGAAGAGAACCCAAATCAAGATTGTCATTTCCCCCCAGATTAAGGGTTTGTATACTAGGAAGGCATATGATGTTATTTTTGAGTTTTCCCTGTAAGTGACAGTTATGGAGACTAAGAGTTGTGAAAGAGGAGGATAGATTCATCAAAGAATTAGGTCTAATTGAGGACATATTTGAAGAATCCAGAAGAAGTTCCCTTAACTGAGTAAGGTTATGAATGACTCTTTTCCATACTGGAGTTTCAATTAAAAGCCCATAATTGTAAGAAAGATCAAGTGAAAGCAGTGAAGACAAATGAGAGATTTTGTACGGGATTTCGCCAGCAAAACAGGAATAAGAAAGGTTAAGATGAATCAAAGTCTTAAAGTTGCCAAACTCAGATGAAATTAAGGAGTAATTGAAGCAATTGCCAGCAAGATTCAAGGTCCTAAGATGGGGAAGAAAGAAGAGGGTACTGTTGGAATGAATGGGGCCACTAAGCCAGCTGCAGCTAAGGTCGAGGCCAACAACATGGCGTGTGGTTTGGTCACACACGACGCCATCCCAAGTACAGCAGTCCTTATCCTCCTTCCAAGAGGCTGTCTTTGGATATGAATTATCACACATATGAATATTAGATCTATAAAGATCAGAATAATAAGAAGGTGTATCAAGAGGTGAAGAAGCGTGTCTATCAAGAAGCATAGACTTGTTAAAATGGAGTAAAGCAGAGCATGGTGAGATTGAAGACAAGGAAGAAGAAAGAGACGGAGTAGAATGAAAGAGGAAGGAGAGTAGATACAAAACTTGATACTTCCAACTTAAACACCCCATTTTGATTTTGAAAGACTAAGAAAATATATCTGATTTTTTTGGCTGAATAAAACTAAATCTGATGTTAAGACGGAGGCTTGGGATGGGATGAATATTTATAGGGCTTCCATTCCAAGTCAATCAAAGTCGTTGGCGTTATTGCGTTTGGGTATCGGACGAGCTGAGTCCAATACAAAAAACAAATAAGAAATTGAGGGAAGCTGTTATTATCCCGAAGTACCCTTAGTTTTATTTCCAAATCCCAATTTTACCCTTAGTTATATATATGACATGGGGATGAAGTTGCTGCAAATGTTATTAAAACTGCAACACAAGCTTCAATATTTGTAATTTATTCCTTAAGAATAATAAAGGTTTCCTATCCTTTAACGTCACATCTATATATATATATATATATATATATTCAGTAACTTTTTTTCTTGAGAATGATATATTCTATTGTATTTTATATTCAAATTTGATAAAACAAATTTGCTTATATAATTATGAGAAATGATATGTCTATAACATTTTTACAACAAATCTTAAGTTGCATGTTGTTACTGATTGTTATTGTTGGGGCAAAAAAGTAATCTTAGTGTTAGTTTCAAATTTGAACCAATAACAACTAACCACATGTGATTTGTAGTAAAAATTTTGTAAAATTGTTGTAGACATAGCATCTCTCGTTAGTTATCCTGTTATAAATTGATAATTGATAATTGATAATGTAAATGAATGTGTAATTATTAATTCCCTACTTTTTTTTTAAGGAACAAATTAATTCCCTAATCTGATAACACTAATTTGTTTTTTTTTTTTTTAATTATCAATGTAGTACAATTTAAACTTGGATTATTAGTATTTATTTGATTTTTTTTCTTATTATTATAAAAGTTCTTGCCAAACATTCAATTTTTTCAAAATTACTTTCTAACAGTTTTTAGCAAACACTCAAATTTTTAAAAAAACTCAATTTCATTAAACACTTTTTAAAACCGTATCATTTTTTTTAGAAAAGCACAATTTTAAAGGGGCAATGTTTAGGGATATAAAATAATCCACAACTTTTGACACAGTTCACTACGTGATAAATTATAGTAAAAATTGTAGATTATTTTGTATCCCTACCATTTCACATCTTAAAAATCTAATCAATAATGCAGGTACATTCATTCTACACTTGGGACCTTTAGTTGTTGGATTAGAATATCCAACACATATACGATAGACTTGGCCTTGTCCAATAATCATTAAGTCAATTTTAGTCAAAAAGTCAAAATTGATGCACACTCTTTAAAAATCTTATCAATAATGCAGGTACATTCATTCTGCATATAGGACCTTAAGTTGTTTAATTAGAGTATCCAGCATATATATATGAACACATATATGATAGAATTGGCGTTTTCCAACAATCATTCAGTCAATTATGGTAAAAAAAAGTAAAGAAATGATGCACAGCCACCAATTGGACAGGAGCTCAAAAACCATCAAATTGATAGAAATTACTTGAATTTATTTATTTGAGAAAGAGAAGTGACACATCTATAATATTTTTACAACATTTTCATAACAAATTCTAAATGGTTAATTGTTGTTAGTTCTAATATGAACTCATCACTTAAATTACTTTTTTACTCACTCATAACAACTACTAATAACCTGCCATTTAGAATTTGTTGTGAAAATATTGTGGACATAACATTTCTCTTTAAAAAATTATATATATATATATATATATATATTTATAACATGTAATTCATTTTTTATAAGCAGAGCATGAAATCATTTATTTTTTTATTTATATAGATATAGTAGAATTTAAATATATGGTGTCGATGATTGCTCTTACTAATAAGTTAAGTTACCAATTGGTTTTTTTTGTTGTATACGGGAGTAGAGTGTACAACACGTTTGAGTAATATTTTTCAAGAATCATTTAGTCAAAATGGCTAAAAGCAATTAATGATGCACCCCCACCACTTGGATAGGAGTGTCGAAGAACTGCTAAAGTAGCAGTAAATTGTTCTGTCACTCAAGTTTATAGAAATTTCTTCTCAAAAAAAAAAAAAAAAAAAAAAAAAGCCAGTTGACAGAAATGACTATACTAGAGTTGTTTAATTTGACTAAAAAAAAGAAGAAAACAAAGAATCTGAATGTTCAAATAGCGTATAAAACACTATGAACGTTTAGACCCCAAAAAAACAAATTATTAATTCAAGCTTTATATTAAACAATATATGTGCGGAAAATGAACATAAGCCATTAACGGAAATGATAAACAATCTAAACCAATTAAAATCACATCCATAGCATAAATTAAATGGCAAAGATTAAGGGAAGAGAAATACAAACACAAGGACAACATAACGATGCGTTATCGAAGTGGAAACCGAAGCCCTCGGCGAAAAACCTCTCTGCCGCCCTCCAAACAGTCAATAATCCACTTGAAAATGTAGTTGGGATACATGAATAGCAATAGACCCTCCAAGCCTAATCTACTCAGTGTACCTAAGCTCTTCAAGTTTCTTGCTCCAACGAGGTTATGCCGAACTTTTGTCTTTTCTAACATAGCCTATAGCATCAACCAATAACCATTGGTCCCTTCCTAACTGCTTCCCAAAACACCAAAAAGCTTTCTCATAAATGTGGGTATGGTAAGAAAAGGATTTGACCAAGAACCTCTCAAGGATGTAACAATGTAGAGAGTGAGAGTAGAGGAATTTGAAAAGTCTCTATGTAAAGATTGTGGATGAGTCAATCTTGTTTTTCTCTAGGGTTTCTCTCTCAAAATTCTCTCTAGAAACTCTCTACATTTTGTGGGTATAAAGGTCTATATATAGTGGTGTGTGTTTGGAATGCGAAGAGTCATTTTTCCAAAACAGAACTAGCTGGCAACTTGGCCGTACGACTTGCCTGAGTCGCAAGTTCAAGCCGCGAGCTAACTGAATGGCCAGTTTGGACTTTTTGTCATGTAGTGCTACAGTTGGCATGACGGTTTAGCTTCTCTGCACACTTCAATCGTGTGCATCTTTTGGCACTTGCCAATCGCGAGCCACCCGCGAGATCCAATCTCGAGTCCTTGCTTCACTACACAATCTTGAGCATTTCTTTATACTCTCTTACACACTACCCTTACATGATTTCCACCTAAATACAAGGTTTCTAAATGCTGAATTACAAGCAAATTTGGCACGGAATAAAGCCAACAAGATAGTTGATTAAATTCAACCTTACAGAATCTTATTTGGAGAGCTTGTAAGGGCATTTTATGGACTCATGTGATATCATTTGAGTCTTTAACAAAAGGCATTGTCCTGAATTTTCTTATGCTCACTCCTCTATTCACGCTTTAAGTTATGTCCAACAATCATTCAGTCTATTTTTGCCAAAAAGACCCACTTCTTAGATAGGAGTGTCCAAAAACAGTCAAATTGACAAAATTTACTTGAAATTTATTTCTTTGAGAAATTGATTTTTTTTTTTTTATAACATGTTATTCATTTTTTCAATATTATGTAATTTTTTTCTTTTGTATATATGGTAGAATTTAAATTTATGGTGTCTTTCATATTATTTTTATTAATGAGTTAAAACTATAAATTTAACTTTATTTTGGGTTTAGTGTCATTTCTTTTAATTCAACACAAAATTCGTATTAACCATTGACTGCAAAAATAACACTCTTCCATAGTTCTACCCAAATCATACAGGTGTATACCGAGTTATTGAAAATTAAATAAATGAATACATCAAACCAAATCAACATGTACCTAAATATTAAAAAAAAAAAAAATGTGTACCTAGATATAAACACAATCACATTGGTGGTAATATAAAAGAGAAATATACACTTTCAAACCAAATCAAGTAATAAAATGAAATATAAAAAAATAAAAATAAAAAGATAAGAATCTGCCCATCTTTACTCCATGTATATCATATTGGACTCCAATGGCAAAGCAATCCCACTCACAACTTGTTCATAAAAACTAATTTTTAAAGAAGAGGAAGGAAAAAAACCATAATTATTAACACATTAAATTAAATACAACAACCACTATTATAAACACAGTGAAATAAATAATACAAAGAAAAAAACCAAAGAGAAAATTTGATTCTTTTTGCAGTACTAAACTACCACCAAAATAAGGGTGGGAAAAAATGGAGAGAACCTAAAAGAAAAAAGAGAGGTGTGAGATATTTTAAAATAGAGATAGTGTGTGCTCATTTTTAGGAAATGTGTCTAACGTGTACGAGATAGTGTGTACTAATCTGATAAGTAGAAAACATTTGATGGCAAGATGATTAGATTGGATATGCCACTACATCTACACCCATTTAAAAAAAAAGTAAAACTGTCACACTTTAACACAATAACCAAAAAATTTCTTTTGTTAGTGTTACTATTACATTCCATTTCCCTTACCCTAAAACATGGGGGTTTTAAAAATAATATGAAAAACCATGATTGAGAGTTTAGGATAAATTACTTGTGGTTTGTAGAATCTTCTACTAAACAAATTGTAAAAAATTAAAAATTAAAATTCTTGATTGAATAAATTTGAAAACCAAAGTAAAAGTGGTCCTATTTTGTAAGTAATGTTGTACATGTGAGTTAGGGATGCATTTTTACCAGGTTGCCTTTCAATTTTATCTCTACTTAAACCTAATGGTGTACAGTACTTTTGAACCAATGAAATTTCCAACCAAAATAAGGGTAGATTTTTTGTGTAAGCGGGATTTAGAATATACAACACGTTTGGGTAGTTTCCATAAAAATAAAATTAAAAATATTTGGGTAGAATTATCCAAGAATGAGAGTATCCAACACGTTTGGGTAACATTTTCCAAGAATAATTCGGTCAAGATTGTCTGAAAGCTACTTAATGATGAGAAAAACTATCATGCACCCCTACCACTTGGATAGGAGTGTCCAAGAACTACAAAAGTAGTTAAGTGTTCTTGTCTCTCAAGTTGATAGAAATTTCTTCTTAGAAAAAAGCAGTTGATAGAAATTACTTGACTAATTTGACTATTAAAAAAAAAAAGATGTTGAACTTTTTTTTTTTTTTTTTCTTTCTTCTTGTTTGTTTTTGTTTTTTGACATCATATTTTTCTTTTTCTAGTGTTGAATGACATGTATTATTGTTGCTATGATTTTTAGTTCTCAGAAACTATTAATTACCAAAGATTCGTGCTCGTTTGGGATGCATTTATAAGCTGACTTGTTGCTTATTTCGTTCTAACAGTTTTTATCAAACACTTTATTTTAAAAAATAAAATAAAACCCCAATTTCATTAATCTGTTTTAAAACTAACACTTTTCAAAAAAATGAAATTTCAAAAAAACTGAACAATAATGCATGTTCATTTATGCCTGCGGGATCATGAGGGTTAGGATTAGAGTATCTAAAACATATATAATAGACTTGCCACTTTTCAACAATCATTCCATCAATTTTGGCCAAAAAGTTAAATGATGCACACTCACCTTTTGGATAGGAGCGTACAAGAAATGTCATGTTGACACAAATAAGTTGAATTTATTTCTTTGAGAAATTGAATTTTTTTTATTCTAAATATAGCAAAATTTAAATTTATGATGTCCACTCCACTTCTTGATGATTATTTCTATGAATAAATTAAGATACCGACTAATTTTTTTGTGTACCCACACATTTGGGGAGTATTTTCCAAGAATCATTTGGTCAAGATTGGCTAAAAGCTATAAACCCCACTAGGGCCACCACATGAATAGGAGTGTCCAAGAGCTGCTAAAGTAGTAAGCTATTGATGTCTCTCAAGTTGACAGGAATTTCATCTTTAAAAAATCAGTTGACAGAAATTACTATACTAGAGTTGTTAAATTTGACTAAAAAAAAGATGTTGAATTTATTTCTTTTTACCTTTTTTTTTTCGTCATTTTGTTTTACTTTTTTTAGTGTTGAATGACATTTACTATAGTTGCTATGATTTTTAGTGCTTCAAAACTTTTAATTGCACCACCGCGCACTCTTGGCGCGATGGTCACTCCACAAGTATAAGTACTTGTGGGGTGTGGAGGGTAAGAGTCATGGTACAAGCCTTTAGTGGTGAGTTTCACAAACATATACACAAGAAATGTCATGTTAACACAAATTACTTGAATTTATTTGTTTGAGAAATTGAATTTTTTTATTTATAAATATAGTAGAATTTAAATTTATGATGTCCATTCCACTTCTTGATGAATATTTCTATCAATAAATTAAGATACCGACTAATTTTTTTGTGTACCCACACATTTGGGGAGTATTTTCCAAGAGTCATTTGGTCAAGATTGGCTAACAGCTATTAACCCCACCAGGGCCACCGTATGAATAGGAGTTGTTAGGTTCTAAAGACTTAGGATTTTATGTATTTAGAACTCTAATGTGTAATGTTGGCAAACCATGATCAAAACAATATGTTTAGACTTGTTTAGGCTTGCTCAAAGTTGTGTAATTCATGTAAAGTTGGAATCGAGAGGCTGCAGATGTATTAGTGCATTTCGGCCTGGCTCGATCGATCGAAGGTTAGACTCGATCGATCGAAAGTCAGCCAGATTGCGTTTTCTGCAGAATTTCCAACTCAGCCCTATCTCATTAAACGTTTAGGGTTTTATGTTTTTACCCTTGGTATATAAGGCAAAATCCTACCCATATTTTGAGAGTTGCTCTGGTTGTATTGTTGCTCAAATTTTCTGTTTTGTGTAAATCTCTTGTGAGATCTAGAGGAGCTTTCCTTTACACAAAGCTTAGGGTTTTCAAGGTAGAGATATTATCAGCACCTTGATGATCAACTTAGTTGTTGCCATTGGAGTTTAAAGAATCACAAGCGTGGGTGCTTGTAGCTAATTGGAGAATCCAAGAAAGAAGGAGTCCGTGGATTCGGAGTTTGCACGTGGTCGTGTTAGTAAGTTCTACTAGTGGGTAGCATTAGGAAGTCAAGCGGGGAGCTTGTAACTCCTTTTGTATGAACTTCAATTCTTTCATAGTGGATTCAGGTTTACCTTGAGGATAGTTAGGTCAAATCCTCTCCACGTTTTTACCGTGTGGTTTCCTGGGTCATCATATCTTGTGTTCTTTATTTTTCCGTTGCTATATATATTCTTGATATGATTGTTTGATTGTGATAACCTAGAATTGCATAAATTGACTAAGTTATTCACTTGGCTAATTCTCTAGGTTAATTCAATTGTTATTTTAAGGGGTCTAAAACCTAACAAGTGGTATCAGAACGGGTTGCTTTTTCTTGTTGTAGATCTTTTGATCTCTGAGCTGATCCTTAACCCCTGTTGTCATGGATTCTTGGAAAATCTTTTTGCTTATATGTCAACATGCCTACTTGTTGTTGTTGTCTCTTGTTGATTTTACTAAATCTTTTCTTAAGCATCTTGATCAAATCACATGTGATAATAATTATCTGTGTTATACTACCTGAACAACCTTAAAGGCACGTGATTCTTGTCTGTGGTATTTGGATAGTGTTTGTTCCAAGCATATGACAAGAAACAAAGGCTTGTTCAAGACACTCTTTGAAGGAAAGATTGGGATAGTCACCATCGTAGATGGAAGTAAATCTATAATCAGAGGCATTGGAACTGTGGACATTCCAGGGTTACCAGTCTTTGAAGATGTCTGGTATGTTGATGGATTGAAGGCCAACTTACTCAGTATTAGTTAGATTTGTGACAATGGGCTGAATGTTCTCTTCACTAAGTATGAATGTGAGATACTTGATGGAGGAGGTGACTGTATGTGTGTTGGTGTAAGGACAGCTGACAATTGTTGTGGTATAACACCAAGTGTAAACAACAAGTGTTTTAGTGCTAAGATTGATCAAGTTGAGTTGTGGCATCAACGGTTGGGGCATGTAAGTCAAAAGCAATTGGAGAAGATTTCCAAGTGTGATGCAGTTATTGGTTTACCTAAGTTTGAGAAGATAGAAAAGAGCATTTGTGGACCATGTTAGATAGGTAAACAAGTGAAATCCAAACATCTGTCTATAGCTGGTTTTCAAACTTCAAGACCTCTAGAGTTATTACATATTGATCTTATAGGTCCTACTAGAGTTCAGAGTTTAGGTGGAAAGAAGTATATTCTAGTTGTTGTGGATGACTTTACTAAATATACTTGGGTTGTGCTTTTGAAAGATAAAGCTGAAGCTCCTGAGAAGATGATACATTTGTGCAAGAAACTGCAGGTTGAGAAAGATACAGTGATAGCCAGAATTAAAAGTGATCATGAAAGAGAATTTGAGAATACCAAGCTGGCTACTTTTTGCAATGATCAAGGCACACATCAAGAGTTCTCTTCACCCAAGACACCTCAACAGAATGGGATAGTAGAAAGGAAGAATAGGGTTGTTCAGGAGATGGCACGAGTCATGCTACACAATAAGAAGTTGCCTAAATCTTTCTGGGGGGAGGCTGTTAACACTGCCTGCCACATACTCAATCGGGTGTATTTCAGACCTGATTCCAAGAAGACTCCTTATGAACTCTGAAGAGGGAAGAAGCCTGTTGTCAAATATTTCAGGATTTTTGGCAGTGACTGTTATATCTTGCGTGACAGAGAGAACCTAGAAAAGTTTGATGCCAAAAGTGATAAAGGATACTTTCTAGAATACTCTTCCACTAGTAGAGCTTATAGAGTGTACAACCTAAGAACCAAAATAGTCATGGAATCTTCAAATGTTGTGATCAATGATGAAGTATGTTCAGAGGCACATTCAGAAAACACTGCTCCTGTTCAAGATAAGCCTTTAGAAGTTGATGATTCACTTCCTGCTGATTATGTGGGGAAACATAGTGAGGAAGAGCTGTTACTATTAAATGATGCAGTCTTAGTACCATCAAGTTCAGAACCATCCACTTCAGTTTGTGAAACTCAACAAGCACACAGTGAACTTAGTCCTCCTTTAGAACAGAAAGGTACCTCCACATCTCTGGTAAAAGGTCCATCCTCTAGAGTCAGATTGAATCATCCCTCGACTAATATATTGGGTAGTCTGAATGATAACATGAGATTGAGATCAAAAGCCTTAAATGTGATTACTCACTCTTGCTATCGATCCCAATTTGAACCAAAGAAAGTGGATGAAGCACTTCAAGATGCTAATTGGATAAATTCCATGCATGAAGAACTTCACCAATTTGTCTGAAATGATGTATGGGAATTAGTTTCTAGACCAAAGGGAGTAAATGTAATTGGAACAAAATGGATCTTTAAGAACAAGTCAGATGAACATGGCACTGTCATTAGAAATAAATCAAGACTTGTTGCTCAAGGATACACACAAGTGGAAGGAGTTGACTTTGATGAGACCTTTGCACCAGTAGCAAGACTGGAATCCATTAGAATACTGTTGGCCATAGCAAGCCATCTGAACTTCAAGCTGTATCAAATGGATGTCAAGAGTGCTTTCTTGAATGGGATGCTGCAAGAAGAGGTATATGTTGAACAACCAAAGGGTTTTGTTGATCCGCACAGACCGGATGATGTCTACAAGTTGAAGAGAGCTCTCTATGGTTTGAAACAAGCTCCTAGGGCATGGTACGATAGATTGACTGCATATCTCATTGAGCATGGTTTCAAAAGAGGATCTAAAGACACTACTCTCTTCATAAGAAAGGATAAGAATGGTTTTATTGTAGCTCAAATTTATGTTGATGATATTGTTTTTGGTGCTACTAATGACTCTCTTGCTCATTCTTTTGTAGATGAAAAGAAGGCAATGTTTGAAATGAGCATGGTTGGTGAATTAACTTACTTTTTGGGATTGCAGGTGAAGCAAACAGACTCCGAAATCTACATAAACCAAGCAAAATATGCAAGAAATCTAGTCAAGAGATTTGGACTGGACAAGGCTGCTCATGCTAGAACACCAATGGCTGTGAATACAAAATTAACAAATGATCCATCAGGTGAGTCTGTTAATGTTACACTATATAGAAGCATAATTGGATGTCTTTTGTATTTGACTGCTAGTCGGCCTGATATTGCTTTTAGTGTTGGTGTTTGCTCTAGATTTTAATCTAATCCTAAGGTTTCACATTTAAATGTTGTTAAAAGAATCATAAAATATGTAGGTGGAACTTGTGAGTATGGATTATTTTATAGCAAAGAGTCTAATCTGTCTTTTGCTGGATTTTCTGATGCTGATTGGGCTGGTAATGCTAATGATAGAAAAAGCACCACTAGTGGGTGTTTTTATGTAGGGGCCAATCTTGTTGCTTGGATGAGCAAAAATCAAAATTCTGTGTCTTTGTCTACTGCAGAGGCAGAATATATTACTGCTGGAAGTTGTTGCTCACAACTTCTTTGGATGAAAAAAACTTTTGAATGATTATGGGATAACACAAGATGCCATGGTTGTTTATTGTGATAACTCTAGTGCTATTGATATCTCTAAAAATCATGTTCAACACTCTAAGACTAAACACATAGAGATTAGATATCACTTTATTAGGGATTTTGTTGAAAGGAAGATTGTCTTTCTTGAGTACATCCCTATTGAACGTCAGAATGCTGACATTTTCACCAAACCTCTTGATGGAAGTAAGTTTGAGACACCTCGTCAAGTAATTGGTGTGATTCTGGTTCCTTGATCATTCTTGGTTTTCTTGGTCCTTGTGTTTCATTGCTCTACTCTTTTGTGACCATTGTTCTTTGGTTTTTTGTTTCTTTTGTTCTAGGATTTGCATTGCATAACATTCATGTATTACATTCTAGGATTTATTTTTGTTTTCTCTTTAATATATATATATATATAAAGGGAAGAAAAATTGTGTTTGACATTAGTTTTCTTGGTGTTGAAAACAAGGTTGGTCAATTTATTTTCACATGACATGTTTTATGTACATTGTTTAGCTTTGATGAGCTTATTTACTGCACTTTACTAGTCTAAGCTTTGTAGTGCATGTTGTGTGGGAAAGATGTTTATGGCGTTTATCACTTTGTCTTAATCTTGAAGTCACATGCTATTTGAATGTTGGACTTGATCCTTTTGAGAAAGGTATAAATAACCATCTCACCACTGTTCACTAGCCAATCATGAACACCTTAGTGCATATCGTAAGATTTTGTACTCGAGAAAGTGTAGCACATGCACAAAAAGAACATAAGGTGTAGTCTCGGCTTTAATTGCTTAATGCTTAAAATTGGTGTGTACTATTAGGCTTGATGCCAAATCACATAATTAAAATTGGTGTGTACATTATCTCGGCTATTTAATAAGTTTCTGAACAATCAAAATTGGTGTGTATATTATAAGGCAAAATCAAGAAACTTACATGATTGCAAGCTTTTGTTCTAGGAGATGTGAGAGTTATAGGACATAACTCTTTTGGTGATAGTCTCTTTCAAATTGTATGTGATGAATTTTGTAGACTTTGTATTTGATTTCTATTCACATATCTCTTCACATATATCTCAAACTTTTACTAGTTGCACACACTACACAAGTTACTCTTTGCTAAACTTTGTACATGTTACTGTGTGTGTTTTTTGTTTGACCAACCAAGTTTGAAAATATCTTGAGAATTATGCACAACATATTTGTTGCTTGAGAATCTAAAGGGAGAATGGTTGAAATTTTTTTTTGAGAAATTGGGTTGAAAATTTGTTTTGAGAAATTGGGTTTAAAATTGGGGTTTTTGATAAAGTATTTCATCTCATACTCATGGATTTTGTTCATCAATTTTAATGCTTTGAGGAGTTTAGTGGCCAAAATGTGTTTGTTTTTTCAAAACTGTGATTTTTCTCAAAAATTTGTGAGCCTCTGCCTATTTCGATCGATCCATTCTGTTTTTCGATCGATCGAAAATGTGCTTAAAATTCTTTTAAGAGTCTCAGGTTGATTCGATCGATCGAATGTAATTTTCGATCAATCGAATTTCGCGACTCAGGTTTTTAAAATATCAGACTTTGAATAGTTCAAATCACTTTTTCAAACTTTTCAAACCTTTTTCTCTCTCTCTCTGACTCGGCAAGGCTCCACCTTCAATTTTTTTCGTTTTCCTCCGAATCTTTTGCAAGGTTTTTGTCCTCTAAGGCCGGTAAGACCTTTTTACCCTTCCTTTTGAGTTTATTCTCATGATTTCATGTATAAATTCATGCATTTAAGGGATATTTTAGGACTATGCAAATTTTGTTTTTGTTTTTTTTGTTGATTCAAGCCTTTTTAAATGAAATTGATCATTGGGTTTTTGTGGGGACATGATATAAACAAGATGTTGATGGTTTAATTTGATCAATTTTGTGATTTGTGAGAAATTAAAAATTCTAGGGCTTGTAATTGATCCGATTTGGGGATTTGTTCAATTAAGAGTGAATTTGATGAAATTGGCTTGTTGAATTGATATAATTGACCATTATATTATGCATTCTACCTTGTGTGATGATCAATTAGTCAAAATTTTTTTAAAAATCTTAACAAGTGGTTTTTCAATTTTGGGGTTTTTGTTAGAAACTCTATACTCAAGCCAATTTTGTTAAATTGAATTTAAATTGAACTTAGTTTTACTGCATTAGTACATGCATCATAGCATTTTGATTATTCATGCATCATATAGATTTTTATTATATATATATATATATATATATATATTTTTTTTTTGTTCTAATTTGCAGTCTGCCCTTAGTTTTTGTCTTGTTTTTGTTTTTGTTTTTGTTTTTGTTTTTGTTCTTCTGTGTGTCTCTGTCCTTTCCTTAGCATCATGCCTAGGAAGACTAGAGCTCGTAGGTCTGTTCTCTCACCTTTTCCTCCTCCACTTTCCTTTGATCGTGAGAGATTTCTAAGTGAGAAAAGCCAAGAGAGTTTTGAGAAGCTGAACCTTAAGAGGAAAATTTAGTCTGAGCGTTCTGTTGTCTTAAATGAGTTAGATCCTGCCATTAGGGCAAATTTTGAGCGTCGGGGCTGGTTACCTCTGTTGGATATTTTTGATCCTCCTCCTCCAGCTACCCTGATTAGAGAGTTCTTTTCGAACATCTCTATCTGCATCTATGATTCCAACACTTTAGTAAAGAGTTGGATATGAGGTGTAGAGTACGTTATTACTCCTGCTGTAGTGGCTGATGCTCTAAGGGTACCTTTGGTCCAGCACCTTGTTTACCTGTATGATGAGTCTCCACTATTGGATGATGTCATGTCATACATCACTGGGTTTTCTATCTAATGGGGTTCTGATCCTCGGATCACTTCTGCTGAGCTCCCTGAGACTATCTATCTTTTTTTTAGGATAGCATGTCATTCTATTTTGCATATCTCTCATCTTCACACCATTCCTCTTGAGCGGTATGTCTTTTTGTACGCTCTTGTTACCGATGCTCCTATAAGTTTTCCTCATTTGTTTCTTCGTTCTTTGAATGAAGTTTATAGGAGTTTCCTCTTATGCTCTTGTTCATCCTATTTTTGTTCATAGGATTTTGTTATATGTTGGTCTAGATGATTTTCCTTCTTCTGAGCCCGTACATGTCATTGGTCCCATAGGTGTGTCTTTTCTTAGATAGAGGGCTGCTCATGTTCAAGCTGGCTCTAAACACTCTAGGTCTGAGCCTTCTGGTACCGCACCTTCTCCTCCTTCTTCTTCTACAGGTCCTGCTGGCGAGGATGTTCCTGATCCTGCTGGTGATGCTGCTGTTGCGACTGTTCCTCCACCTCCTTTGGATGACTTTGATGTACGTCGTACTTTGGAGACTATCATGACCGTTCAGGTGGCTCATGGTCAGATTTTGGTGGACTTGCTTGATGAGCTATGTGCTTTGAGAGCTGACTTGGTGCATCTTCGTTCACCCTCACCACCTCCTTTTGATGATGGCATGTGATTGTCCTTTGGCATTTCGTCACAAAAAGGGGGAGTAGTGTTTTGATACTTGTAGAGGAGATTTTGTAGTTAGGGGGAGTTTTCTTTTGTTTTTGCGGAGCTAGTGGAGATATTAGATTGTATCTAGGTGCTTTAACGTGTATACTTTCTTTTGATTTTTTTTTTTTTTGGGCTATTCATGTTGGGAAATACATTGCTTTTGATATATGATTCTTGATTCATGTGTTCACTGCTTATTGATTTATATTTATGAGTTATTCATTGATATATGTCTTTATTATGTGTTGTGTGAACTTTCAAGAATGTTTTTATTTTTGATGTATCTAACTTAGGGGGAGAATTAGTTTACATATCTATTGATTTATTGTTTTTCTGTCACACATGCGTTTATGTGTTTGTTGAGTGTTTCAGAAATATACAGGTTGATTCAATTTTGCTATTGTTTACACTTGCAACTGATGGATAGTAGTTAGGATTGAATTTATGTTTATGAGTATTATTTTTGTAAAGGGCTTTTATTTGTAAACTTTGAGCTTTTAATTTGTGTTTTGTTACGGATTGCCAAAGGGGGAGTTTGTTAGGTTCTAAAGACTTAGGATTTTATGTATTTAGAACTTTAATGTGTAATGTTGACAAACTATGATCAAAACAATATGTTTAGTCTTGTTTAGGCTTGCTCAAAGTTGTGTAATTCATGTAAAGTTGGAATCGAGAGGCTGCAGATGTATTAGCACATTTCTGCCTGGCTCGATTGATTGAAGGTTAGACTTGATCGATTGAAAGTTGGCCAGATTGCGTTTTCTGCAGAATTTTCAACTCAGCCCTATCTCATTAAACGTTTAGGGTTTTATGTTTTTGCCCTAGGTATATAAGGCAAAACCCTAGCCACGTTTTGAGAGTTGCTCTGGTTGTATTGTTGCTCATATTTTCTGTTTTGTGTAAATCTCTTGTGAGATCTAGAAGAGCTTTCCTTTACACAAAACTTAGGGTTTTCAAGGTAGAGATATTATCAACACCTTGATGATCAACTCAGTTACTGCCACTGGAGCTTAAAGAATAATAAGCGTGGGTGCTTGTAGCTGATTGGAGAATCCAAGAAAGAAGGACTCCGTGGATTCAAAGCTTGCACGTGGTCATGTTAGTAAGTTCTACTGGTGGGTAGCATTAGGAAGTCAAGTGGGGAGCTTGTAAGTCCTTTTGTATGAATTTCGATTCTTTCATAGTGAATTCAAGTTTACCTTGAGGACAGCTAGGTCAAATCCTCTCTAGGTTTTTACCGTGTGGTTTCTTGGGTCATCATATCTTGTGTTCTTTATTTTTCCGCTGCTATATATATTCTTGATATGCTTGTTTGATTGTGATAACCTAGAATTGCATAAATTGACTAAGTTATTCACTTGGCTAATTATTTAGGTTAATCCAATTGTTGTTTTAAGGGGTCTAAAACCTAACAGGAGTGTCCAAGAGCTGCAAAAGTAGTAAGTTGTTGTTGTCTCACAAGTTGGCAGGAATTTCTTCTTTAAAAAATCAGTTGACAGAAATTACTATACTAGAGTTGTTAAATTTGACTATAAAAAAAGAAAAAGAAAAATGATGTTGAATTTATTTCTTTTTACCTTTTTTTTTAACGTCATTTTGTTTTTCTTTTTTTAGTGTTGAATGACATTACTATTGTTGCAATGATTTTTTGTACTTCAAAACTTTTAATTGCACCACATTGCACTCTTGGCATGATGGTCACTTCACAAGTGTAAGTGCTTGTCAGGTGTGAGGGGTAAGAGTCATGGTACAAGTCTCTAGTAGTGAGTTTTACACACATATACACAAGAAATGTCATGTTGACACAAATTACTTGAATTTTTTTGTTTGAGAAATTGTATTTTATTTTTTTATAAATATAGTCGAATTTAAATTTATGATGTCCATTCCACTTCTTGATGATTATTTCTATCAATAAATTAAGATACCGACTAATTTTTTTGTGTACGTACACATTTGGGGAGTATTTTCCAAGAATCATTTGGTCAAGATTGACTATAAGCTATTAATCCCACGAGGGCCACCACATGAATAGGAGTGTCCAAGAGCTGCTAAAGTAGTAAGCTGTTGTTGTCTCTCAAGTTTACAGAAATTTCATCTTTAAAAAATCAGTTGACAGAAATTACTATACTATAGTTGTTAAATTTGAATATAAAAAATAAAAAATTATGTTGAATTTATATCTTTTACTTCTTTTTTTAACGTCACTTTGTTTTTCTTTTGTTTTTTTTTTTTGTTTTTTGTTTTTTGTTTTTTGTTTTTTTTGTTTTGTTTTGTTTTTTTTGTTTTGTTTTTTTGTTTTGTTTTGTTTTGTTTTGATTTTTTTTTTTTTTTTTTTTTTTTTTTTTTTTTGTGTTGAATGGCATTACTATTGTTGCTAAGATTTTTAGTACTTCAAAACTTTTAATTGCACCACCACGCACTCATGACACGATGGTCACTCCACAAGTATAAGTGCTTATGGGGTGTAAGAGATAAGAGTCAGGGTACAAGCCTCTAATAGTGAGTTTCACACACATATACACAATAAATGTTATGTTGACACAAATTACTTGAATTTATTTGTTTGAGAAGTTGATTTTTTTTTTTTTAAATATAGTTGAATTTAAATTTATGAAGTCCATTCCACTTCTTGATGATTATTTCTATCAATAAATTAATATACCGACTAATGTTTTTGTGAACCCACACATTTGGGGAGTATTTTCCAAGAATTATTTGGCCAAGATTGGCTAAAAGCTATTAACTCCACCAGGGCCACCACATGAATAGGAGTGTCCAAGAGCTGCTAAAGTAGTAAGCTGTTGTTGTCTCTCCAGTTGACAGGAATTTCAACTTTAAAAAATCAGATGACAAAAATTACTATACTAGAGTTGTTAAATTTGATTATATATATATATATATATATAATGGTGTTGAATTTATTTCCTTTTATTTTTTTAACATCATTTTGTTTTTCTATTTTTAGTGTTGAATGACATTGCTATTGTTGCTATGAATTTTTGTACTTCAAAACTTTTAATTGCACCACCACGCACTCTTGGCGTGATAGTCACTCCACAAGTATAAATGCTTGTGGGGTGTGGGGGATAAGAGTCATGGTACAAGACTCTAGTAGTGAGTTTCAGACACATATACACAAGAAATGTCATGTTGACACAAATTACTTGAATTTATTTGTTTGTGAAATTGATTTTTTATTTTTTGAAAATTTATTAGAATTTAAATTTATAATGTCCCATTCCACTTCTTGATGATCATTTCTATCAATAAATTAAGATGCTGACTAATTTTTTTTTGTACTCACACATTTGGGGAGTATTTTCCAAGAATCATTTGGTCAAGAATGGCTAAAAGCTATTAACCCCACTAGGGCCACCGTGTGAATAGGAGTGTCCTAGAGTTGCTGAAGTAGTAAGCTGTTGTTGTCTCTCAAGTTGACAGGAATTTCTCCTTTAAAAAATTAGTTGATAGAAATTACTATACTAGAGTTGTTAAATTTGACAATAAAAAAAAAAAAAAAATGATGTTGAATATATTTCTTTTTACTTTTTTTTTAACGTCATTTTTTTTCTTTTTTTAGTGTTGAATGACATTACCATTGTTGATATGATTTTTAGTACTTCAAAACTTTTAATTGCATCACTGCGCACTCTTGGCGCGATGGTCACTCCATAAGTATAAGTGCTTGTGGGGTGTGGGGGGTAAGATTCACGGTACAAGTCTCTAGTAGTGAGTTTCACACACATATACACAAGAAATGTCAATTCCACTTCTTGATGATTATTTCTATCAATAAATAAAGATATCGACTAATTTTTTTGTGTACCCACACATATGGGGAGTATTTTCCAAGAATTATTTGGTCAAGATTGGCTAAAAGCTATTAACCCCACCAGGGCCACCACATGAATAGTAGTGTCCAAGAGCAGCTAAAGTAGTAAGTTGTTGTTGTCTCTCAAGTTGACAAGAATTTCTTCTTCAAAAATATCAGTTGACAGAAATTATAATACTAGAGTTGTTAAATTTGACTATAAAAAAAAAAATAATGATGATGAATTTATTTCTATTTTCTTTTTATTTTAATGTCATTTTGTTTTTCTTTTTATAGTGTTGAATGACGTTACTATTGTTGCTACGATTTTTAGTACTTCAAAATTTTTACTTGCACCACTGCGTACTCTTGGCACGATGGTCACTGCATAAGTATAAGTGCTTGTGAGGTGTGGGGGATAAGAGTCATGGTACAAGTCTCTAGTAGTGAGTTTCACACACATATGCACAAGAAATGTCATGTTGATGATCATTTCTGTCAATAAATTAAGATTCCAATTAATTTTTTTGTGTACCCACACATCTGGGGAGTCTTTTCCAAGAATCATTTGGTCAAGATTGGATAAAAGCTATTAATCCCACTAGGGCCACCACATGAATTGGAGTGTCCTAGAGCTACTAAAGTAGTAAGCTGTTGTTGTCTCTCAAGTTGATAGGAATTTCTTCTTTAAAAAATCAATTGACAGAAATTACTATACTAGAGTTGGTAAATTTGACTATAAAAAAAAATGATGTTGAATTTATTTCTTTTTAATTTCTTTTAACATCATTTTGTTTTTCTTTTTTTAGTGTTGAATGACATTACTATTGTTGCAATGATTTTTAGTACTACAAAACTTTTAATTGCACCACCGCGCACTCTTGGCGCGATGGTCACTCCACAAGTATAAGTACTTGTGGGGTGTGGGAGTAAAAGTCATTGTACAAGTCCCTTGTAGTGAGTTTTACACACGTATACACAAGAAATGTCATGTTGACACAAATTACTTGAATTTATTTAGTTGAGAAATTGATTTTTTTTTTTTTAAATATAGTTGAATTTAAATTTATGATGTCCATTCCACTTCTTGATGATCATTTCTATCAATAAATTAAGGTACCGACTAATTTTTTTGTGTACCCACACATTTGGGGAGTATTTTCCAAGACTCATTTGGTTAAGATTGGCTAAAAGCTATTATCCCTACCAGGGCCACCACATGAAAAGGTGTGTCCTCGAGTTGCTAAAGTCGTAAGTTGTTGTTTTCTCTCAAGTTGACAGGAATTTCTTCTTTAAAATATCAGTTGACAGAAATTACTATACTAGAGTTGTTAAAGTTGACTATAAAAAAAAATGATGTTGAATTTATTTCTTTTTACCTTTTTTTTAACGTCATTTTGTTTTTCTTTTTCTAGTGTTGAATGACATTACTATTGTTGCCATGATTTTTAGTACTTCAAAACTATTAATTGCACCACCGCGCACTCTTGGCGCAATGGTCACTCCACAATTATAAGTGCTTGTGGGGTGTGGGGAGAAGAGTCATGGTACAAGTCTCTAGTAGTCAATTTCACACACGTATAAACAAGAAATGTCAATTCCACTTCTTGATGATTATTTCTATCAATAAATAAAGATATCGACTAATTTTTTTGTGTACCCACTCATTTGGGGAGTATTTTCAAAGAATCATTTGGTGAAGATTGGCTAAAAGCTATTAACCCCACCAGGGCAACCACATGAATCGGAGTGTACAAGAGCTGCAAAAGTAGTAAGATGTTGTTGTCTCTCTAGTTGACAGGAGTTTCTTCTTTAAAAAATCAGTTCACAAAATTACTATACTAGAGTTGTTAAATTTGGCTATAAAAAAAAAAGGTTGTTGAATTTATTTCTTTTTTCCTTTTTTTTTACATCGTTTTGTTTTTCTGTTTTTAGTGTTGAATGACATTTACTCCACAATTATAAATGCTTGTGGGGTGTGGGGGGAAGAGTCATGGTACAAGTCTCTAGTAGTCAATTTCACACACGTATAAACAAGAAATGTCAATTCCACTTCTTGATGATTATTTCTATCAATAAATAAAGATATCGACTAATTTTTTTGTGTACCCACTCATTTGGGGAGTATTTTCAAAGAATCATTTGGTGAAGATTGGCTAAAAGCTATTAACCCCACCAGGGCAACCACATGAATCAGAGTGTACAAGAGTTGCAAAAGTAGTAAGATGTTGTTGTCTCTCTAGTTGACAGGAGTTTCTTCTTTAAAAAATCAGTTCACAAAATTACTATACTAGAGTTGTTAAATTTGACTATAAAAAAAAAAGGTTGTTGAATTTATTTCTTTTTTCCTTTTTTTTACATCGTTTTGTTTTTCTGTTTTTAGTGTTGAATGACATTTACTATAATCGCTATGATTTTTTGTACTTCAAAACTATTAATTGCACCACCGCGCACTCTTGGCTTAATGGTCACTCCACAAGTACAAGTTCTTGTGGGGTGTGGGGGGTAAGAGTCATTGTACAAGTCTCTAGTAGTGAGTTTCACACATATACACAAGAAATGTCATGTTGACACAAATTACTTGAATTTATTTGTTTAAGAAATTAAATATTTTTTTTATAAATATAGTAGAATTTAAATTTATGATGTCCATTCCACTTCCTGATGATTATTTCTATCAATAAATTAAGATACCGTCTAATTTTTTTGTGTACCTATAGATTTGGGGAGTATTTTCCAAGAATCGTTTGGTCAAGATTGGCTAAAAGCTATTAACCCCACCAGGGCCACCACATGAATAGAAGTGTCCAAGAGCTTCTAAAGTAGTAAGTAGTTGTTGTCTCTCAAGTTGACAGAAATTTCTTCTTAAAAAAATCAGTTCACAGAAATTACTATACTAGAGTTGTTAAAGTTGACTATAAAAAAAGAAATGGTGTTGAATTTATATCTTTTTACTTTTTTTTTTAACGTCATTTTGTTTTTCTTTTTCTAGTGTTGAATGACATTATTATTGTTTCTATGACTTTTAGTACTGCAAAACTTTTAATTGCACCATCGCGCACTCTTGGCGTGATGGTTACTTCCCAAGTATAAGTGCTTGTGGGGTGTGAGAGATAAGAGTCAAGGTACAAGTCTCTAGTAGCGAGTTTCATACACATATACACAAGAAATGTCATGTTGACACAGATTACTTGAATTTATTTGTTTGAGAAATTGATTTTTTTTTTTAATAAATTTAGTTGGATTTAAATTTATGATATCCGTTCCACTTCTTGATGATTATTTCTTTCAATAAATTATGATACCGTCTAATTTTTTTGTGTACCCACACATTTGGGAAGTATTTTCCAAGAATAATTTGGTAAAGATTGTCTAAAAGCTATTAACCCCATTAGTGCCACCACATGAATGGGAGTGTCTAAGAGCTACTAAAGTAGTAAGCTGTTGTTGTCTCTGAAGTTGACCGGAGTTTCTTCTTTAAAAAATCAGTTGACAGAAATTACAATACTAGAGTTGTTAAATTTGACTATAAAAAAAGAAATGATGTTGAATTTATATCTTTTTACTTTTTTTTTTTCAACGTCATTTTGTTTTTCTTTTCTGGTGTTTAATGACATTGCTATTGTTTCTATGACTTTTAGTACTTCAAAACTTTTAATTATACCACTGCACACTCTTGGTGCGATAGTCAGTCCACTAGTATAAGTGCTTGTGGGATGTGGGGGATAAGAGTCATGGTACAAGTCTCTACTAATGGGTTTCACACAAATATACGCAAGAAATGTCATGTTGACACAAATTACTTGAATTTATTTGAATGCTCGAAAATGTGTAGAAAACACAAGAGCTGTTTAGACCCCCCAAATTAAAGTTACGGCTCGATAGATTTTACACTAACTTAATACTAAGTGCGGAATAGTGTAAGTGCGAGCGGATAAACAAACAAGCTATTCTAATCCATAAACAAAGCAACACAGTAGTAAAATGAAATGGAAACGAGTAGGGAAGAAAGATGCAAACATAAGATAACACGCCGATGTGTTATCGAAGAGGAAACCGAAGAACTCAGCGAAAAACCTCTTCACCACCCTCTAAGTAGAAATCGATCTATTAGACAATCAGTTGGGATACATGGGTTAGCAAGAGACCCTCCAAGCCTAATCTACCCAATGTACCTAAGCCCTCCAAGCTCCTACTCCAACAAGGCTTCTCGGAACCGTGTTTTGTCTAGCTCTCCGGATCTTGCAACAAGCTCCATATTGCATTTGCCATCCTTAGCTTCTTCTAATGCTTCCCAACAGCTCCAAAACACTCTGAATATGTGTGGTTTGTATTTGGGTACAAATCTCCTGTCAAGGTATGACAATGGGAGAGAGATGGAGAAGAGGCTACAATGATTTCTCACTAAGGATAAGTAGCTCTCTCTCAAAAAGATGGGTGTGTGTGTGTGTTGTAGAAAACCTATCTAGGGTTTTTCTCTCTGAATTGCCTTCTATACATTTGTGGGTAATGAGTGTATATATAGTATGGGTGAAGGGTAAGAAAGTCACTCTTAAAAATTCTCTAGGCAGAATGTTTCGCGACTATCTTTCGAGAAGACCATACCCGTGAGACACTCGCGAAACTGACAACCTGGCATAACTCTTCAGCTTCCAGTTATGTGCTTCTCACATGGCTCTTTTGCGGGTTAGCTTCCAGCGAGACACTTGCAAGATCCATTGATTCTTCATTTAAGCTTGAGTCTTCACCAACTTGATACTAAACCCAATACAATAAAATCCCACAAATTACAAGGAACAAAATTAAAGCAAATACAACACATTTTGTCATGGAATAAAGCCAACATAAAACATAATTGTAAATCACAACTTTACATTATTAGTTTGAGAAATTGAATTATTTTTATTATAAATATAGTAGATTTTAAATTTATGACGTTTATTCAACTTCTTGACGATTATTTCTATCAATAAATTAAGATACCGATTAATTTTTTTGTGTACCCACACATTTGGGGAGTATTTTCCAAGAATCATTTGGTGAAGATTGGCTAAAAGCTATTAACCCCACCAAGGCCACCACATGAATCAAAGTGTCCAAGAGCTGCAAAAGTAGTAAGCTGTTGTTGTCTCTGAAGTTGACAGGAATTTCTACTTTAAAAAATCAGTAGACAAAATTTACTATACTAGAGTTGTTAAATTTAACAAAAAAAAAAGAAAAAAAAAAAGATGTTGAATTTTTTTATTTTTTCCTTTTTTTTTTTTAGCGTCATTTTTTCGTGTACCCACACATTTGGGGAGTGTTTTCCTAGAATCATTTGGTCAAGATTGGCTAAAAGCTATTAACCCCACCAGGGCCACCACATGAATAGGAGTGTACAAGAGCTGCTAAAGTAGTAAGTTGTTGTTGTCTCTTAAGTTGACAGGAATTTCTTTTTTAAAAAATCAGTTGAAAGAAATTAATATACTAGAGTTGTTAAATTTGACTATATAAAAAAAAATGATGTTGAATTTATTCCTTTTTACTTTTTTTTTTTAACGTCATTTCGTTTTTCTTTTTTTAGTGTTGAATGTACTATTGCTGCTATGACTTTTAGTACTTCAAAACTTTTAATTGCACCACCGCGCACCTTGGCACGATAGTTACTCCACAAGTATAAGTGCTTGAGGGGTGTGGGGGGCAAGATTCATGGCACAAGTCTCTAGTAGTGAGTTTCACACACATATACACAAGAAATGTCATGTTGACACAAATTACTTGAATTTATTTGTTTGAGAAATTAAATTTTATTTTTTTATGTATAAATGTAGTAGAATTTAAATTTATGATGTCCATTCCACTTTTTGATGACTAATTCTATCACTAAATTAAGATACCGACTAATTTTTTCGTGTACCCACACATTTGGGGAGTATTTTCCTAGAATCATTTGGTCAAGATTGGCTAAAAGCTATTAACCCCACCAGGGCCACCACATGAATAGGAGTGTACAAGAGCTGCTAAAGTAGTAAGTTGTTGTTGTCTCTCAAGTTGACAGGAATTTCTTTTTTAAAAAATCAGTTGAAAGAAATTACTATACTAGAGTTGTTAAATTTGACTATAAAAAAAAAAAAAATTGATGTTGAATTTATTTCTTTTTACTTTTTTTTTTTAATGTCATTTTGTTTTTCTTTTTTTAGTGTTGAATGACATTACTATTGCTGCTATGACTTTTAGTACTTCAAAACTTTTAATTACATCACCACGCACTCTTGGCACGATAGTCACTCTACAAGTATAAGTGCTTGTTGGGTGTGGGGGTAAGAGTCATGGTACAAGCCTCTAGTAGTGAGTTTTACACACATATACGCAAGAAATGTCATGTTGACACAAATTACTTGAAATTATTTGTTTGAGAATTGAATTTTTTATTTGTTTATAAATACAGTAGAATTTAAATTTATGATATCTATTCAACTTCTTGACGATTATTTCTATCAATAAATTAAGATACCAACTAATTTTTTTGTGTACCCACACATTTGGGGAGTATTTTCTAGGAATCATTTGGTCAAGATTAGCTAAAAGCTATTAACCCCACCAGGGCCACCACATGAATCAGAGTGTCCAAGAGCTACAAAAGTAGTAAGCTGTTGCTGTCTCTGAAGTTTACAGGAGTTTCTTCTTTAAAAAATCAGTTGATAGAAATTACTACACTAAAGTTGTTAAATTTGACAATAAAAAAAAAATGTTGAATTTATTTCATTTTTCCTTTTTTTTTTTTTTTACGTCATTTTGTTTTTCTTCTTTTAGTGTTGAATGACATTTACTATTGTTGCAATGATTTTTAGTACTTCAAAACTGTTAATTGCTCCACCGCGCACTCTTGGCGTGATGGTCACTCCACAATTATAAGTGCTTGTGGGGTGTGGGGGTTAAGAGTCATGGTACAAGTCTCTAGTAGTGAGTTTCACAGACATATACACAAGTAGGTCCTTTCAGGCTATCCTAGTCTTACACTTGTTGCCCATTTAGACCCACACTTGAGTGCATGTCCCATCGAATATCTTTTGTTACCTGTAAGTGGTAATGGCTAGTGGTTGCACTGTTCAGGGGTCTCCTCCCCATAAATGCGGCCAGAAGAGTTAGTGCAATGCATTTAATGTGGTGGTAACATCTTTTCTTTGAGATATTTCAATGTCATTCTACGTGTCTGAAGTTTGTCCTTGTCATTCTAACTTCTTAATTGGTCGCCCAAGTCATCCGAGTGCTTGTCTGAGTGAGACTTGACCTATCTGAGGAGGGAAACCTCCTCGGACTATATTTCTCCCTCCTCTCTGTGCGACCCTTCATTCTGTGGCCTTTTCTAATTATCTATCGCTCCTCGGACATATCCATGAACAGGGTCCAAAGCCTAGTACACAATTTTGGGATCTTGCCCCCACAATAATAATAATAATAATAATAATAATAATAATAATAATAATAATAATTATAATAATAATAATAATAATAATAATAATAATTATTATTATTATTATTATTATTATTAAGAAGGTAAAATCATCATATAATATGAAAAACTCATATATATATGTGTGTGTGTGCGTGTGTGTGTATAGAAGTGCTAGCCAAACGCTCAGTTTCAAAATTACTTTCTAATAGTTTTTACCAAATAGCCAGCTTTTAAAACAAGCCCAATTTCATCAAGCACTTTTTAAAACTGCTCTATTTTTTCTGATAATCATAATTTTATAGGAACAATGCTAGGGACAGAAAATAATTCACAATTTTTGTCACAACTCATCACATGACGAGTTGTGGCTGATGAAAGTATAAACCCACTATTTTACTTCCACCGCTCACAGCTCACCACATAGTTGTGTCCCTAGCTTTTTCCATTTTAAAAATCTGATCAATAATGCAGGACATTCATTCTGCACATAGAACTTTGAGTTGTTGGACGTATATAATAGACTTGGCATTGTCCAACAATCATTTTGACAATTTTGGTCAAAAGGTAAAAAATGATGCAAACCCTTCAAAAATTTGATCAATAATGTAGGTACATTCATTCTGCGTGTAGGACCTTAAGTTGTTGGATTAGAGTGTTGGATTCTACATGTGGGACCTTGCGTTGTTGGATTAGAGTATCCAACACATATATGATAGACATTGCATTGTCCAACAATTATTTAGTCAATTTTGGTTAAAAAGTAAAAAAATGATGCATACCCACCACTTGGATAGGAGCCCCAAAGGACCATCAAGTTGATAGAAATTACTTAAATTTTTTTATTTGATAAAGAGAAGTGATATATCTACAATATTTTTAAAATAAATTCTAGGTGGTTAGTTGTTATTGGTTCCTGTATAAACTTATAACTTAAATTACTTTTTTACCCACTCGTAACAGCTACTAGTAACATACCACTTAGGACTTGTTATAAAAGTATTATGAAAATGTTATGGATATAATATTTTTCTTTTGAAATATTATATTTTTTTTATAACATTTAATTTTTTTTAAGTAGAACATGAAATTTTTTTTATTCATATAAATATAGTACAATTTAAATTTATGGTATTGATCATTGTTCTTTTTAATAAGTTAAATTACCGGCTAGTTTATTTTTGCGTAAGCGGCGATTTAGAGTATACAACACGTTTAGGTAGTATTTTCCAAGAACCATTTAGTCAGGATTGGCTAAAAGCAATTAATGATGCTCCCCCACCACTTGGATAAAAGTGTTGAAGAAGTGCTAAAGTAATAGTAAATTCTTCTTGTCTCTCAAGTTTAAAGAAATTTCTTCTCCAAAAAAAAAAAAAAAAAAAAAAAAACCGGTTGATAGAAACGACTATACTAGAGTTGTTTAATTTGACTAAAAAAAACAAAGAATCTTATTTGGAGAGCTTGTAAGGGCATTTTACAGACTCGTGTGATATCATTTGATTCTTTAACAAAAGGCAATGTCCTGAATTTTCTTATGCTCACTCATCTATTCATGCTTTAAGGCATGGAATTTGTTCCCTGTATAAGTTACAACAGTGTGGGGGGAGTCATTTCATAGGCATGGTGGTTTTAGCTTTGAAGTGGCTATATATTCTGGAAATTGGAAACTTTTGCGACTGTGGTGTGACTGCTAACAACGTTTTGAAATGAAAGTCGTGCCAATGGGACAAACCATGAGATTATAACAAGACCATGAGTTGTTTGTTGGATTAGAGTATCAAACACATATTTTATAGACTTGGAATCGTCCAACAATCATTCAGTCTATCTTTGCCAAAAAGATCCACTTCTTAGATAGGAGCGTCCAAAAACCGTCAAGTTGACACAAATTACTTGAAATTTATTTTCTTTGAGAAATTATTTTTTATTTTTATTTTTTATAACATGTTATTCCTTTTTTCAAGATTATGTATTTTTTTTTCTTTTATATATATGGCAGAATTTAAATTTATGGTGTCTTTCATATTATTTTTATCAATAAGTTAAAATTATAAATTTAACTTTATTTTGGGTTTAGTATCATTTCTTTTAATTCAACACAAAATTCGTATTAACCATTCATGGCAAAAATAACACTCTTCCATAGTTCTACCCAAATCCTAAAGGTGTATACCAAGTTATTGAAAATTAAAGAAATAAATACATCAAATCAAATCAAATCAACATGTACCTAAATATAAACACAATCACATTGGTGGTAATATAAAAGAGAAATGTACACTTTCAAACCAAATCAAGTAATAAAATGAAATATATAAAATAAAAAAAAATAAAAATAAAAAAAAGATAACAATCTGCCCATCTTTACTCCATGTATATCATATTGGAGTCCCATGGCAAAACAATCCCACTCACAACCTGTTCATAAAAACTATTTTTTTTTTTTAAAAAAAAAACCATAATTTCTAACATATTAAACTAAATACAATAACCACCATTGTAAACACAATGAAATAAATGACACAAATAAAAAAAATAAAATAAAAACCAAAGATTGAATTTGACTCTTTTTGAGGTACTAAACTACCACCAAAATATGCGTGGGAAAAAATGGAGAGACAATGTAAAAGAAAAAAAGAGGTGTGAGATATTTTTAAATAAAGACAGTGTGTACTCATTTTTATGAAATGCATCTAAAGTGTATGAGATAGTGTGTACTAATTTGATAAGTAGTAAAAATTTGATGGCAAGATGATTAGATTGGATATGCCATGACATCTACACCCATTAAAAAAAAAAAAATCAAAATTATCACACTTTAACATAATAACCCTCGTAGAGAATTTCTTTTGTTAGTGTTACTATTACATTCCATTTCCATTATCCTAAAACATGGGGGTTTTAAAAATAAATATAAAACCATGATTGAGAGTTTAGGATAAATTACTTGTGGTTAGTAGAATTCTTTACTAAACAAACTGTAAAAATTAAAAGTTAAAATTCTTGACCAAATAAATCTGAAGTCAGATTAAATTTGAAAATCAACGAGAAAATGGTTCTATTATGTAGGCAATGTTATACATGAGAGTTAGAGATACATTTTTACTGGATTGTCTTTCAGTTTTGTCTCTACTTAAACCTAAGGATGTAGAAATATTTTTGAACCAATGCAATATACATCCAAAATAGGGGTAGATTTTTTGTGTAAGCAAGATTTAGAATATTCAACACGCTTGGGTAGTTTCCATAAAAATAAAAATAAAAATGTTTGGGTAGAATTTTCCAAGGATAAGAGTATCCAACACGTTTGGGTAGCATTTTCCAAGAATAATTCAGTCAAGATAGGCTAAAAGCTACTTAATGATGGGAAAAACTATTATGCAACCCCACCATTTGGATAGGAGTGTCTAAGAGCTGGAAAAGTAGTAAAGTGTTCTTGTCTCTCAAGTTCAAAGAAATTTCTTCTTAGAAAAAAGTAGTTGACAGAATTACTTGTCCAATTTGACTAAAAGAAAGGGATGTTGAATTTATTTCTTTTTGTTTGTTTTTGTTTTTGAACATCATTTTTTTTTTTCTAGTGTTGAATGGCATGTATTATTGTTGCTACGATTTTTAGTTCTCATAAACTATTAATTACTAAAGATTCGTGCTCATTTGGGATGTATTATAAGCCGACTTATTGCTTATTTTTTCTAACAACTTTTACCAAACACTTTTTTTTTTGCATTAAGCATTTTTTAAAACTGACACTAAAAAAAAAATAATAATAATAATTTCAAAAAACTGAACAATAATGCAGGATCATTTATGCCTATAGGACCATGAGGTGTTGGATTAGACTTGGCATTGTCCAACAATCATTCCATCAATTTTGGCCAAAAAGTTAAATGATGCACACCCACCACTTGGATAGGAGTGTACAAGAACCGTCTTGTTGACACAAATTAATTGAATTTATTTCTTTGAGAAATTGAATTTTTATTTTATTTTATAAATATAGTAGAATTTAAATTTATGATGTCCACTCCACTTCTTGATGATTATTTCTATCAATAAATTAAGAAACCAGCTAATTTTTTTTTTGTGTACCCACATATTTGGAGAGTATTTTCCAAGAATCATTTGGTCAAGATTGGCTAAAAGCTATTAATTTCCATTAGGGCCACCTACCCATCTTTACTCCACTTATATCGTATTGGACTCCAATGGCAAAGCAATCCTTCTCACAACTTGTTCATAAAAGCTAATTTAGAAAAGAAGGAAGGAAAAAAAAAAAAACCATAATTATTAACATATTAAACTAAATACAACAACCACCACTGTAAACACAATGAAATAAATAACACAAAGATAGAACTCGATTCTTTTTGCGGTACTAAACTACCACCAAAATAAGGGTGGGAACAAATGGAGAGACAATCTAAAATAAAAAGAGAGGTGTGAGATATTTTTAAATAGAAATAGTGTCTACTAATTTTTAGGAAATGTGTCTAATGTTTATGAGATATATCTTTTTTTTAAAAAGAAAATTATGTGAGTATATCTAAATTAGAGATAATGACTTGTTAATTTTCAAGAAAAGGAAACCTATTATCATGTAAAGAAAAATTGTCTCATAATTTTTTTTGATAAGTAGTAAAAATTTGATGGCGAGACGGTTAGATTGGATATGCCATGACATCTACACCCATTAAAAGAAAATCAAAATTGTCACACTTTAACATAATAACCGCCGTAGAAAATTTCTTTTCAAGTGTTACTATTACATTCAATTTCGGAAACCCTAAAGCATGGGGTTTTTAAAAAACAAAATGAAAAACCATGATTGAGAGTTTAGGATAAATTACTTGTGATTAGTAGAATCCTCTACTAAACAAATTTTAAAAATTAAAAATTAAAATTCTTGACTGAATAAATTTGAAATTCAAATTAATTTGAAAACAACGAGAAAATGGTCCTACTATGTAGGTAATGTTGTACATGAAAGTTAGGGATGCATTTTTATCGGGCTGTCTTTTAGTTTTTTCTCTTTTTAAACCTAGGGGGTATAGGGTCATTTTTGAATCAATAAAATGTCCATCCAAAATTGGGGTAGATTTTTTTGTGTAAGTAGGATTTAGAATATCCAACACGTTTTGGGTTGTATCTGTAAAAATAAAATTAAAAATGTTTGGGTGGAATTTTCCAAGCATGAGAGTATCCAACACGTTTAGGTAGCATTTTTCAATAATGATTCGGTCAAGATTGGCTATAAGCTACTTAATGATGGGAAAAACTATTATGCATCCTCCACCACTTTGGATTGGAAAGTATTAAAGTGTTCTTATCTCTCAAGTTGATAGAAGTTTCTTCTTGGAAAAAGCAGTTCACAGAAATTACTTACCGAATTTGACTTTAAAAGAAGAGATGTTGAATTTTTTTTTCTTTTCTTTCTTTTTGTTTTTGAACTTCATATTTTTCTTTTTCTAGTGTTGAATGCCATGTATTGTTGTTGCTATTATTTTTAGATCTTAGAAACTATTAATTACTAGAGATTCATGCACGTTTGGGATGCATTTATTAGTCGACTTATTGCTTATTTTTTCTAACTGCTTTTACCAAAAACTTTATTTATATATAAAAAAGAAAATCCCAATTTCATTAAGCATTTTTTAAAACTGATACTTTTACAAAAAAACATAATTTCAAAATACTGAACAATAATGCAAGTTCATTTATGCCCGTAGTACCATGAGGTGTTGGATTAGAGTATCTAACATGTATATGATAGACTCGGCATTGTCCAACAATTATTCCATCAATTTTGGCCAAAAAGTTAAATGATGCACACCCACCACTTGGATGGGAGTGTCCAAGAACCATGATGTTAACACAAATTACTTGAAATGAAAGTCGAGTCAGTGGGAAAAACCCGGTTTCATCACAGATTTTTCATCAGGCTGCTTCTTATGACACGGAATATATGGATATGCATCTAGTTTTGAAACAGTATTGTCCAGTGGAAGGTGTTTTCGAAGTTAGTTTGGTTGTTTGTTGCTTATAAAATGTCAGGACCAACGTTGCTACCTTGCATTGAAAGATGGCCTCTAATTCAATGTTTTAAATAGGCATAACACTCGCATCTTTATCACAGTCATGGCTGACAAAGTTAAGTGCTGAATAATTTATGTAAACAACTGAAACCAAACAGCAAACCATCTAGAAATATTAACATAAGAATAGTGTAGCCACAAAAGGTGTTCAACATAAATACCCATTGTGACATAATGAACTAATTTCATACTAAGAATTTAAACACCATCAAAAAGTTTTGTTTAATCTTTTCATTTACTAAGTTAAAGTCTTACTTATTCACAGCTAATCACCAACCATGATTGCACAAGTTTCTGCAAAAAATTAAGAACTGTAAGTGCATTCTTCTTTTTCATTTAATACTAGGAATAGATAAATTAACACTAATTAGTGTAGTAACCATAAGGAAAAAACCTACACCAATATTTTGTGGTTTTGGGAAATTCACGTACTCAATAGTCCAAGCCCCATGAACATGTGTACCAAGGAAGGTGGGGGACAAAGGTAAATGAGCTAAAAGCATATATTCTCATGCCAACAATTATACAATTATATAATAAGTAGATACTTGGTACTTAATAAAGGGAAATTAATAAGAGAAGACATAATATGAATATAAGATTATTTTAAATATAATATGACATCAACTGTTTTTTACAAGCAAGATAAAACATTTGAAAATAAAGCCAAAGCCAACCATGCGACCACAAAACACTATGAAATTTAAGGTTGGTATTATTCTTTAACATACTCTAATTAATACATCCCTAGCTATTAGTTAAAGGTGTATACATTTATAAAAAATAAAAAAGTTAAGGGTATGTGTGTGTGTGTCTATATATATAGAGAGAGAGAGAGACACAAACACACACCAGAGTGTTCAATGTGTCTTACCTGTAGGGCTATCCCTTCTTCAACAATAATTTTTTGATATTCCTCACTCAACAATAATTGATCACTCAATGTATTATTTTCATTCATATAACACCAAAAACTTATTTCTTTAGCTATTAGTTAGTAAAAGATAACTTTGACCAAAAGAAAAAACTAAGAACATTAGCACATTATAAAATGAAACAAATTTCAGCATTTGTGTTAGGACTTGTGTTAACTTAGCTTCCACCTTTCTATCATTGGTGTGGGATGAAAGGATGTCTATAAGGAAAGGTTTCCAACGCCTACAAAGGGATATAAGGAAAGGTTTCCAATGCCTACAACTTATCGCTGCCTCCTAACCAGAAAAATTATATAGTAGAGAAACAACAACCTAAATGAGGGAAAAGTAAAAGGAACTAGATGCAAAAGTTGGTAACCTCCATAACAAGAAAAATAACTGCATTATTTTCAAAAAAACATGTAGCCATCACTCTAACCTAACCCTCACTGATTGGGGTTGCAAAGAACCTATTCTAACTTACCCCCACCCCTAAATTTATTTTTTTATTTTATTTTTTAAATGTATATAAAAAAAAATCCACTACTCTAATACCACACACTGAAGCAAAACCAAAGTGCTCATACAATTGGACAAGAGCTCTCCAAAGAAAAAAAAAAAAAAAAAACTGGACAAGAGAAAAACAAATGATTCACAATTCCCTCATATTCACAAGACATCACACATGAATCAGAAACTACAACTTGTCTTCTAATTTTGGGTCTAACTTCACAAACAAACCATTATTAATTATTTCCACAGAAAAAAAGACGTTTCAAAGGTAATATCAAACTCTCAAATCTGGCCCAAAAGGAATTCATTCAAAGCAGAAACAACAGTACCATAATTATCATCCAAAGTCTAGTCTTTTTCATAGGAAAATACTATAAAGTCCAGACCAGAATTAGAGTGTGGCCAGATTAACTTGTCCTTAAATTTTCCCCTTATACAATGAAATCTTACATGGTTCACCCGCCATTGTAGGTTGGTAAAGTTTCCTAGTGAGAGAAAATTTCCAACACAATCTGTCACGATCAATTAGATCTACAGTTTGCATAAAAACTCTAATTTTTCAATCTACCCTTCAACTTAAACCAAGTAGATGATTCAGTGAAACTGAAGTACCATCTCCAATACACCATTTAGTTTAAGCCAAAGCTGATTATCTACGAGACAGGAAAACTTTCCAACCAAATAGTCAGAGCGCTTAAACCTGAAACTAAAAATGCTTTCCTTTACAGTGCTTAGCCATTAACTCCTTATGCAGCAAACATTTTGGATTACATATAACTCCTTTATAACAGAACTGCTTTGCTATCAAACCTTATTCAAAGGACCCATTTTCTACATCCTAATTCCTATCCCCTGATCTTTCTTTAGATGAGCACAGATGAAATTCCAGTTTAGTAAATGAATTTACCTGCTCCCTACAATGTCTCTAGAAAAAAATACAAACAATTCCACCTCAAAATTTTCAAAACACTATGTTGCAAATCATTAGTCCTTGAACAAAAATAATGCAATTATAAAGCAATAGTGGATCCCCTTGCCTAGAGCCACATTGAGGGAAAGAATTTCACTCAGGAAACCATTCAATAGAATTTGATAAGAAACTGTGGAGATGCGTTGCCTAATCTAAAATTTATTTTTTCCAGCATAGTTTATATTGTATAGGACATAGTCATGCTTTTACTTCTAGCCGCTCAAATGATTTAGCAAGAGGCACAACTCTACTGATCTGTTAACAGCATAATTTTCCAAATTGAGAACCAAGTGTTCAAACAAGTCATCAGCACATAGATAGGTAGAAGTGAAAGTGTCCTTTTTGGCCCCCAAGCAATTATAGTAGATCTATTACAGTTCCAAAGCAATTCAACCAATTATCATTAGACATCAAATGAAAATAAGTTACTTGTCACTAGCAACAAAACATGTAAGTCTACCACAAAGAAAAATCAAGGCCAAAGTGCAAATAAAAAAATTACATAAACTTAGCATATTAAAGAAGAATTTTATGGATCCAAGTTATAGGGTGATTATAAAAAATTGTTAAATTGCTTGAGCTGATAACAATGGGTCAAGCTCCATTAACCAAGTCTCAATTAAGGGTTGCAATTCCCAATTTCATTCCCAAGTCAATGCACAAACAAAGAATATCTGAGAGCTTAATGTTGCAACCATTGTCAGTTTTCATCCAAATATCCTAAGATGACAGAAGCTTCATCAAAAAAGAGCCCTGAGTTATTAGCAGTAGTACTAGTAACAAAAATACAGTTCACATGAGGCCAAATGCTAGTCCCCAAATCTGGTTTGTGGTGAGTGACAACAAAACCAAACTAATTTTATATTTGAGTGATAATTTCACACCAAATTCCTTGATAATAAAACTTCAAAAAGGAAATTCCATAAACTTGCCTGATCAGTGTTGGAAGTGCCCCCATTAGTAAGGATCATAAAATCAGTAAATTTAAGCACCATTCTTTCTAACTACGTACAAGATCATAAATTGCAGTATTTTACTAATTTATTATTGTGGCACACAAACAACTGCAATATATTGAACATGAATTACACAATTCTAACATACAAACAAGCGTATAAATCAACATAAAAATTACTTGGAAGCTCATTTTTGGAAAACTATGACTTACATTTATTCTTGGAACATAAAAATATTAATAAAATATGCCATAAGCATTCCTAAAACTATTCATTGATCACCTATTATGTTAGATAATAAAGTCATTCAAAGGCAAGTAAGGAATTTGCAAAGTTAAAATTATATGCTTGATAAGCACTGCTAGTTGCTTCTCTTTCATAAATTTGTTGGAATTTAATGTTCTTTCAAAATTGTACGACAGGAAGCTCCTCTTTTCTAGACATCCGACAAAAGATAATCTCTTCTACTATCATCAAGAAGTCCCTAAGATCCTCTCCTGTACAAGCATAGGCAACATTAAGCAAAATGGGCTAAGAAAAGAATCAATGCGCTGTCAGAGATGGCTTATCTTTATGTGTTGACAAGTATTATTCAGTTGTTGTTATAGAAATGGATGCTAAAGCTATTATTGAGGTCCTAAGTAACCCAACAAGACTAACTTTAGTATTTCTCCCATTGTGGATTACTGCAGGCAGCTAGCTTCCCAGATTCCCCAGACTCGATTTAACCACTGCTACAGAGAAGCTAATAGAGGTGCTGATGTGTTAGCTAAAACTGGATCACAGCAGACTTCGGATTTTATTTTGTACGACAATCCTCCTGTGGACTTGCAAACTTTTGTAGATTTTGATTGCTCTGGCCTGTATCTTAACAGACGCTATCTTGAGACAATTGTTCTTTAATGCATTATCCTTTTTACCAACAAAAAAAAAAAAAAAAAGAATCAATTCATACCTAAGGACACCATAATGATCTAACTTCAATCAAACTAAAATTTTTTTACCAATTACTACAGCGAACCATTTTAATTAAAAAATGATATTATTTAACACAATCAAAACATAGCTGCTCTATATAAACAAATAAATAGATGCTCTAATTGTTCCCAACAAATTTATGTTAGTTATTTGTATTAGCATATAGAATAACAACAGATTGAATTTTAAGTCTTAACTACCTACATTAGGAAACAAGCTACAAGCCTAGGACCTGCCCTTGGAGATGACCTTTTGGCAGCCTAAGCATGGAGGAATGGAATTCAATTAGAATTAATGCATCTTTTAGAAAATCAGGGTGACAGTACTTCTTCCCCCTCCTCAAGTACACTTTTCCAAATTCAAATTCATTAATTAAAATATAACATGGATTCATATCGCAGCCAGATCTCACACAACAAATTTTTAGCATTGTCATCTTCATCTCCGAGTTGTTCTAAACAGAGCCTGTATTCATTGGCTAACTACCTTGGGACTAAAAAAAATGACGCAAATCATGCTAAGTAAGGAAAGATAATGAAATAGATCCAGGAGAAGAGTATAGATCATTTTCAATTCTTAATCACCCAAAGCAAGCAATATTGGCTGGTGAGCTGCTTTCTCAATGAACACATCTTTATGGGAATGTTTTTCAGTAAATTCAGCAAGAAGATAGGCATCTATGGCAATAGAAGATTTTAAAATGTACAAGAAAAATCTTTAGTATAAACAAATTAAATTTGACAGAATGAGAAACTTTTACATAAATAATACAAGGAGAACATGAAGAACTTTTAGTATGTTTGAAAACACTAAGTTAAAAGAGGTCACCATAAAATTGCCATTAAAGAAAAAGTTTGAGCCCTTCTATGCATACATTGTAAACCATAAGTTAGAGAAAACATTGAACTTGGATAAATAAATAAGCTTGCTCAAAGTTGATAATAAACACTGACCACTCCTTTTTCTTTATTATTACATTAAAGAAAATTTGAAATAATTACAAAATTTTTTAAGAATACATGGTATGTACGCAACTATCACCGACCAGTACCACAACCTTGATAAGCTATTTACCCTAACAATAAAGCCACTTCATTAAAAGTTAATCAATCAGCTTAAAAATTTATAGAACAGTACCATATCAAACATTATATATTCATATCTAATGTATTATCAATGCCAAATATATGTAAAGAATAAAAAGAAAAACCATAAAAAAAAAAAAAGAAAAAAAAAAAAAAAAGAAGATTAGCATGAAATGCATCTTACCGAGTTTCCTCAGTATGCAACTGTACCGTTGGCAACCTTGTCGAGCAAAACTAGACTCTCAACATAACAATCAACAAAAGTATCCTCATATCCAATAATCTTAAGATGCTTGAACTCTGCGCTCCAAGGAACCCACGATACGAGTTGCCTATCATATGATAACAATACAACCTCACCATTCCTTTTGAAACCTATTGGCCTTGGTAAACCCTCCACAATTTTTAAAACTTTGGTCCACGAAGATGCAACACCATACTCCTCCATGATCCACAAATAGAAATCACCAGTTTGACACCCCTTTACCAAACTAAAATAGCCATTTTGAAACAAGGCAATGGAATTCCCATATGCAGAAACAGAAACTGACAGCAAACCCGCAAATTTACTTGTATAATCTGAAAGTTCTGGCAGAAGTATTTCGCGAAAGACCTCGTTGCCCAAATCAAACACCAAAACAAAATGTTGAAGGTTGTTATCATCAACCCTCCTAAATGCAACCCAATGCAGAGCCCCATTGACAAATGCCTGTGGCTCACGACGACTCAAAGCACATTTGGGAACCAAACTAGCACTAAGCATTCTCCATTCACCAGTGGAGAGCGAGTAAATCTCAACCTCGGTTCGAGAATGTTCAAGGTCAAAACTATCTAGTAAGGTCACAAGCCTCACCACTTTATAGTCATTAGTTTTGAGATCAAATCCGAACCCAATAGAAGCATCAAAGCCACCGTGTGTGGCGTAGGTGACATTGGGAATAGGAAGGTAAACTAACTTTCTAACACAAGGGTTCCAAAGACATAAACAGTTAGAGTATGACAGTTTATCATCGGAAAGGCATGTTAACAATATAAAGTGAAACAGAATGACTGAATAATCTGTATATTGATGTGTATGAAACAATGTACAAAAGAGAGCCTTATATAGGTTAGATATGTGTGTAATACAAGTAACATGAGTGCAGTACAAGTAATATACTGGGCTAAGCCCAATGGGCTAATCTATACACTAACATCCCCCCTCAAACTCGAGGTGGCAAGGAAGAAGCCAACTGGAGTTTGGATATAAGATCTCGAAGACGACCAGGCGGGTGAGACTTGGTGAAGATATCAGCAGGCTGGTCAGCAGATGAGATGGAGAACAACTTGAGATTGCCTTTCTTGAGATGCTGGCGAGTGATGTGGCAGTCGATCTCAATGTGCTTGGTGCGTTCGTGGAAGACATCATTATGAGCAATGTAGATAGCACTACGATTGTCACAATAAAGAGGAGTAGCAGTAGGCTGTGGAGCATCCATGTCAGCCAAGAGCCAACGGAGCCAGACAAGCTCACAGGTGGTGTCGGCAAGGGCACAATACTCAGCCTCAATACTGGAACGGGAAACAACATCCTGCTTTTTGCTACGCCACGAGACAAGAGAAGTACCCAACAGGAAACAAAAACCTGTGATAGAGCATCGATCAGTCGGATCACCTGCCCAGTCTGCATCTGAATAAGCATGAAGCTCAAGAGAAGACCGAGAAGAGTAGTGTAGACCATGATAAAGTGTGCCCTTGACATATCGGAGAATCCGAAGTACAGCAGCATAGTGGACAGAACGAGGGGCATCCATGAACTTACTAACCATACCCACGGCATGTGAAATATCCGGACGAGTAACAGTGAGATAGATCAGACTACCAACCAACTGACGATAGCGAGTAGCATTAGATATAGGTTCACCATCCAAGGGTGTGAGTTTTGCATTGTATTCCAAAGGAGTGAAAACAGTCTTGTTGTCAGTGATACTGGCTTTGGAGAGAAGATCAGAAGCATATTTAGCTTGGGAAAGATAGTATCCATCAGAGGATGAGGTAACCTCAAGCCCAAGAAAATAACTGAGAGTGCCCAAATCTTTCATTTCAAAATGCTGACTAAGGAAGTGCTGAAGAGAGTGGATACCTGCAGAATCATCTCCAGTAATAATCATATCATCAACATAGAGAAGAATAAGAGTGATACCAGTAGAGGATCTTCGGACGAAGAGAGCAGTGTCATGAGGACTCGAAGTGAAACCCTGCTGAGCAACAACAGAGCTAAACTTTTCAAACCAAGCTCGAGGAGCCTGCTTGAGGCCATAAAGAGCACGGCGAAGGCGACAAACTTGACTGCCTAAAGGTGGATAGCCAGGGGGTGGTTGCATGTACACTTCTTCTTGAAGGTCTCTATTGAGGAAAGCATTCTTCACATCCGTTTGATAAAGAGGCCAACGGCGAACAGCAGCTACAGCAATGAGACATCTAACAGATGTAAGGCGAGCAACAGGAGCAAATGTTTCCTTATAGTCAATGCCATACTCTTGGGTAAAGCCCTTGGCAACTAGGCGAGCCTTGTATCGTTCAACAGATCCATCAGCCTTGGTCTTGATCTTGTAAACCCACCTACAACCTACTACAGACTGACCAGGAGGCAAATCAATCATATCCCAAGTGTGGTTTTTATGAAAGGCATCTAGTTCATCATTCATAGCTTGTTGCCAGAGAGGTCAGTATGGGCCTCACGATAGGTGTGCGGTTCATAGAGGGTGGCAAGGGCAAAAGAGCAGTGATAATCAGAGAGATAAGGGGGAGGAATGCTTACCCGAGTAGAACGACGAAGTTCAGGACCATCAGGAGACTCAGGAGAGGGTGGTGCCACAGGATCCAAGACAAGCGGGTCATATGCCGGGGACAGAACCGGAGATGAGTCGTCTGGAGAGGCAGCCGATGTTGAAGAATCCTCCACAAGTTCAGGATAGAGAGGGAGGAAAAGATCAGTAAAAATGGGAGACTCAGAGGAAGAGGATGTAGAAAACTGCTGAAGACTCGTGAAAGGACGATGTTCCCAAAACTCAACATGACGAGAGACACGAAGACGATGAGAAATGGGATCATAGCAGCGAAACCCCTTTTGAGATACACCATAACCAAGGAAACAACAGAGACGAGCACGAGGTTGGAGCTTTGTTCGTTCATGAGGAGGAAGAGAGACAAAGCAAGCACAACCAAAAACCCGAAGAGAGGAGTAGTCGGGGGTTTGACCATAGAGAAGCTCAAATGGTGATTTGTTATGTGTAGTTGGTGAAGGGATATGATTAATGGTGTATACAGTTGTGAGTGCAGCCTCACCCCAAAAGCGCTCAGGAAGAGAGGCAGAAATGAGAAGGGTGCGGACAACATCAAGAATGTGACGATGTTTTCGTTCTGCACGACCAGTTTGTTGAGAGGTGTAAGGACAAGACCGCTGAGTAAATGTACCATGATTATCTAAAAAGGATAGGAAAGATTTATCATTATATTCTTGAGCATTATCTGATCGAAAAACTTTGACGGTGCGATTGAACTGTGTTTCAATCATTTTATGAAATGTTTGGTAAATAGACACAAGTTCAGACCTATGATGAAACAAATAAATCCAAGTATATCGAGAAAAATCATCCACAAATATGACAAAATATCTAGATCCCCCCTCAGTAGGAACAGGTGCAGGACCCCAAATATCAGAATGTATAAGATTAAAAGGTGTAGAAGAAAATGAGTCACTATTATTAAATGGTAATTTTGTTTGTTTGCCAAAATGACAAGAAGCACAATCAAATTTTTGAAACTGAACTGAACCTAAATGACCTTGAGAAGCTAACAACTGAAGACGAGATAAGGATGGATGACCAAGACGAGCATGCCATAGATCAGGTGAGGAGGTGGCAGTGGTAGCAGCTGCAAAAATAACTTGTGAAGGAATCTTCAACTCATGAACCTCAAACATGCGACTAACCTTACGGCCTGTCCCAAGCACTTGACCCGTCCGGGGATCCTGTACATCCACACCATGATTAGTAAATAGAAGATCTACACCTAATTTACAAAGTTGACCAATAGAAAGCAAATTGAGCGATAACTTGGGGATATGAAAAGTGTCACTAAGGGATAAACAAGGAGAAGAGATTGTTCCTTTATGACTAACAGGCATAGGAGTTCCATCAGCAGTGTAAATGGTGATTGGATGTTCTAAGGGTGCCTTATCAGAAAATTGGGATTCATCAGGAGTCATATGGTTACAACATGCAGTATCAAAAAACCAAGGTTATTTACCTGAAGTAACAGAAAGGGCAGTGGAGGTGCGGGATAAAACCTGTTGAACAACTGCCTCAATATCAGCCGTAGTAAGTGAGGAAGCCAAAGATGGACCTGTAGGAACCGACGGATCGGAAGGACATACAGCAGCTGCCCGAGGAAGAGAAGCTTTATTCTGCTCTTGCATAAATTTCTGTAGTTTGCGACAAACTGAGATGTCATGGCCTTTAGCACGACAAAACTCGCAGCGAGTACCTTTGGAAGACTGAGAGGTGGGACGCCCAGAGTTTATCCGTGGAGGAGCAGTGAATGCAGCAATGGGAGGCTGCGGAGATGGTGTAGCCAATACATGATCAGATGATGACATGTGATGAGTAGGCCGACGATTTTCCTCAGAAATGAGCTCCTTGACTGCAGCATCAAGAGAAGGAGTAGGAGACCGGCTAAGCAGAGAAGCCCTAGTAGGTTCAAAATCCTCACGCAAACCCATCATGAAGTGCATAAATTTTCGGCGATCCCGATATTTGACAAAGAGCTCAATGTCTTTAGAACACACTAGTGGAGGATCTGCAGCAGAGAGTTGTTCCCACATAGTAGAAGTCTGAGAATAAAAATCAGAAATAGACTGACCTGTTTCTTGGCGCATTTGATAAAGTTTTGATTCAATGTGGAACTCCAAGCTTGAATCATTAGTATAATTATAGCGATCAGCCAAAAATTTCCAAGCAGCCTCAGCAGTCTCAAGACGAGAAAGAAGATTATGAATGGAGGGAATAGAGGTATTGATAAACCAAGACAAGATCTTACTCTGAATACTCTCCCATTCCTCTAGGCGTTCTTCATAATCATCTATTGCAACTGCAGTCTTGGAAGATTCTTCAGCAGCTGTGGCTTTGGACTTAGGGTTTGGTACTGGCTTAGGAATTGAACCAATCACATATCTCCACAGTTTACGACCCTTGAGAAAGACAGTCATATTCTGAGACCATGCATGATAGTTGGTAGGACCATCCAACATAATGGTGATAGGACGTATGATGTCTCGTTCATTTTGTTGAGCCATAATGAAGAAAATGACCAAAAAAATGAGATTTAGAGACCTCAAATGCAGAAACGGAGCCCAAAATCGGAATCTACGCGAAAAACTGAGTAAGACAGGTCCGGTTGAAAAATTTTGACCTTGGTCAAAGTCAACGGTCAACGGTCAAAACTGCTAGTTAACGGTCAACACTGCTGACGTCACTGGATGACGTGTGATGCTGACGTGGCGATGACGTGCTAGGGCTGACGTGGCACTCTGAGGAGTTGGGCGCATGAAGGCACGTAGCGCGTGCAGGCGCGTGAAGGAGTGTGTCAAGCGCGTGGGAGCGCGTGAGGCTTCGCGGCAGCGCGTGGGAGCGCGTGTAGCGCGTCTTCGACAACCAGAAACTTTGGGCGGCGCGTGCGGGCGCGTGAGTGCTCCTTTGGGACAGTTTCTGGCTGGGTTTTGATCGGGGAAGTCTGATCTATCACGTCGTATCTGTGGTTCGACGATTTGATTGATAAATAGACTAGATCCAAGAGGTAGTGGTTGGGTGTGACGGCGGTGACTCGCTTCTGACAGCGGCTACCAGTGAAGGCGAAGGCAGCGGAAGAACGCCGAAAAATACCACTAGGTCAGAGCAATGGCTCTGATACCATGTTAACAATATAAAGTGAAACAAAACGACTGAATAATCTGTATATTGATGTGTATGAAACAATGTACAAAAGAGAGCCTTATATAGGCTAGGTATGTGTGTAGTACAAGTAACATGAGTGCAATACAAGTAATATACTGGGCTAAGCCCAATGGGCTAATCTATACACTAACAAGGCAGAACAGGCCATTACAAGTGCCGACCACACAGTATATTCCGTTTGGGGACTGAAGGAATGGGACATGGAAAGGGTAATCAAACCTGGCGAGTTGGGTGAAATGGAGATCATCTTCGTTTTGCAAAGCGTAGGATTCTTTGTGAGTCTGTGAGTAGAGGCTGAAGAGGAGGAGGTTTTTGTTTTTGTTGTGGGAGTGGTGGAGATGGGTGGAAATGAAAGTTGGGTTTTGGATTAGGGATTTCCATGCTTTTGAAACAGAGGTGCAGATGATTATGGATTTGATAGGTAAGCATAGAAAAATATCGGTTGCAATCTCAGAAGGTAAAGACTCCCATCGAATCAATTTGTTGTTGTTGTTGTTGTCCGGCATTGCCGATTTTAGAGAGAGAGAGAGAGACAGGGGGGGGGGGGGGCTACTGGCTAGGGTTTAGAGAGAGTTGTAGGTGGGTTGTGAGGATGACGTCGTTTTAGGAGGAGTTACGGAGGAGCTACTTCAAGTAACGCCTGGTACTGATAGTATCGGCGTTGAAGAGAGAAATCAGAAAATTAGTTATGTTTCCAGAAAATATCAAAATTACTTAATTAGATAATTTTTATTTTAAAAAATAAAAATTAAGGGTAAAATTGTAATTCAATAAAATTAAAAAAAATTATTTTCTAAAAACTAGCATGCTCCCTATTTAAATATATTTCATACTAAATTTTAGTTTTTTAAAAATTCATTCTTTTAACCTCACTAATGTAGTAATAGATAAATTCAAATTGAAAAATTATATTAAACTAAAAAAAAAAGCCTCATCACATGTACGAAGTGCGTGTAATGAAGCTAGTATATATATATATATATATATATATTATTTTTGTCCATAATATTTTTATGAATTTTTTTCCTAATTTTTTTTTAATGCTATTGAAAAGAGCTTTGTTCTTTATGTTTTTTGAAAGTAAAAAGGGCTTTGTTCTACTTGTTCATCTCATGTGTGTCATTCTTTTTTAACCTTTTTTTTTTTCCTTTTAAATGTAATGGTATGGTCCATGTCAAACGTATCAATTTATTTAATACTACAAATTAGTGTTGCCTAATTAGATAAAAGATAAGGGCCTCTTTGATTAGAGAGTTCAAACAACAATTTTCCATGTTTAAACAATGAAAACTATGAGCCTAATATATATATATATATATATCCTTCTTCAGTAGATTAGGTCTCATATTACTCCCTTCTCATTACAGTGTAATCAGATGGCAGTTCTTAGTATCCCAGTTTACAGCAATTGTAACCTGTACCCAGTTCTTAGTATCTCAGTTTACAGCAATTGTAACCTGTACCTTTTATATTTCCGCAATCAGATGGCAACCCCCCATCACCTGTAACTTTCCCCCCTTTTGGAATTGTAACCTGTACCTTTTATATTTCCGCAATCAGATGGCAACCCCCCATCACCTGTAACTTTCCCCCCTTTTGGTATCAGAGCCAAGTTTTGGCCGATCGAAGTGTTGTAAGTTACATTTGTATTTTAAATTCAATCAAGTTGGCCGGTTCTACCGCCATAGTTATCCATTATTTTAGTGCATTATGATCATTACTTTAAATGTTTCATCTTAATTGTTATATTTTATTTTACATCTATTTCTTGATAACTCTTCCTTTCCCATTCGTCATTTTCTACATCTACTATATCTTCCAGAATTGTTGTTATTGGTACCTTGATGTCTTCTGGTATAATTAATTCTTTACCAGTCTGTTTATATTCTTTGATTACTTGTTCTTGTTGATCTATTATATCCCAGCTTTCTGCTTCTTCATATTTCTATGTTTATCCAGACAGTTTGTTACAGATGTGTACTGTTGAGAGTCATAAGACCAGGTTACCCGTACTGTTGATAACCCAGTAAGACCAGATATCCGAGTGTTCTTGAAAAGTGTTGGTCAGCCCGTGTTAGCCGACGGACAGGCGTTTAGGGTGGTCCCACTGTGGAAACAAAGGATGAAGGCAATAGGAGGTTATGGTGTACGTGACTAGGCAAAATCTCATTGTATCGCCCTGTTTCAGATCTAAGGATAGATCAGAAGTTTGAGGTTAAAGAAAACTAGGTTATAATCTTTTAACTAGGCTTTTAATCATGAATATGAAAAGATTGTTTAGAAGTAACTCTTCTACCAGCATTAGGTCATCCAGTACAACTCCTTCACCCATTCCCCAGTCTGATGGAGTTATTAACTCTGAGAATTATGAGTTGTCAGATTTAGATCTAAAATTAGGAGATTGGAACATCCCTAAGGTTCCCACAAACAAGATTTATAAATCTTCTTGGACCCTTAAGAATGCCTTTAAAACTGGTTACTTTGTCCGAACCATAGAACAGGTTTACAGTATCAACAAGGAGTATGAGACATGCTACTTGTTACCTGAAGCAACCTTAGTCGGACACATGAAAGATGGATATAATTTTATCCACATAGGTTTAATCCAGGTTGGAGTAAAACCTTTGATCAGAGAAGGCTTGAATGCTTCTGTCCTTATGGCCCTTAGAGATTCCCGTCATATAAGATTTAATGACAGCCTCTTAGGAACCATAGAAACCAGTCTTAGTAATGGACCTGTCCATTTCGACTGTTTTCCCAATTTTACAGTGGCTCTTGAAGACCCACATGTAATGAAAACTCTCACCCTCAATATCAAGACCTATGGTACCCTCATGCTACCAGGAGTCAGACAGTTGGCCTTGATATACAGAGTTTATTATAAGTGCCTCAGAACGAACTTCAATGTTCAAGCACTTGACAAAAGAATTAAAGGTGAAACTACCCTCATCCAGACCACAGACACCAGGTCTAACATTCAGGTGCCCAAAACCCTGAAATGGTCAGAGGTTACTTTCCCAGATGATTGGATGATTGAAAATGAGAATTTCATTCATCAGATCCAAAACCCAGCCAGGAATCCAGATCTAGATTTTGTCCAACAACTAGCTAACGGAAATGTTAGACTAAGCTTTGACCATTCTAGATTCAGACCCCCTGTAGGATCACCTTCATATACCCCATCAGGATATGATGAGCTTCGGTTTAGATCACCAGTAGATCTACGCCAACCTTTTAAGCAGCCAGTCAATCTCTTGAGAGAAAGGCCTGCATCCCAGTCTAGTACATCCAGACCTCTAGCACCTTTTCCGAAGTCTAGAAGAGACTCAGATCTAGAGCTCCAAGGCGTACAGACCAAATCTCAGGTTAGCACACCTTGCTACACAGCCAGACAAGAATCAGTTGTTGATGAGGAAGAAAAGAAAAGTCTGAAACCTCCATCACCATCTGGTAGTGATATGGTAAATCCATATCAAGAAGAGCCCCAAGATCCTTTCCAGCAGGAACCTGGAATCGATTATGAGCTTATGGTTATCAGGAAAGAGTTTACTCCTGATATGGATGCCCTAGGCAAAGAGTTTGAGTCAGAAGAAAACAGACTCAAAAAGGAAGCCTATAGAGCCAACCATACCCTTGAACAAAAGAAAGAAGTTCTCGCAAGTTGGACAACATTCATGAAAGAGATATCCAGTAATGTCCCTTTCTTTGAATATTTTGAGAACCACTTTGAGTGGCACAAGAAGTCTTGTGTTCTCACCAAAACCAATTGGGCAAAACCCCCTAGTAAAGATGCTAGTGGCAAACCCAATCCCCCAGAAGTTGTTAGATCTCACCATCCACCTCAAGAAGCCATAGTCTTCAACCATCGTGGAACAAATCTAGTTGCCTCGCCCTTCAAAACCCCTACTACCCAAGAGGAAACGGTTGTGAAGAAGGTCATAGAGCAAAACAACTACACCAACCAGTGTTTAGGTGTGATAGGAAAGCAGCTTGATAGGATAGAAGACAGAATAGAAAGCAAGGTCGTTCCCCAACCAGGAAGCCCTAGCAAACCTGTCAAGGCCCTAGAGAAACCTCTAGTCAAGCTCCCTACAACTAAGCAACCTAGCCTTAGAACTAAGGATCAAACAGCCTTAGAAATCGTCAACCAAAGGCTTGAAGAACTTGTGAAGAAGGAACCAGTCACCCCTTCACCAGTCACCACTTCAACCTCAGTTGATCCCCGCTTACAAGTCTTAGACAAACCTAAGGACCCGACAGCCTTAGAAATTGTTGAGCAGAAGCTTAAGGAACTTAGCAAGAAGCAAGAACCAGTTCTCCCTTCGCCTAGGAAAACTAGCAAGAAGCAGGAACCAGTTCCCCCTTCTCCTAAGAAAGTCCCCAAGCTCAGTGTCTTAGACGTCCATACAGCATCTAGTAGTTCTAGCAGAACCTCCTCAGAAAATGAAAAGGAGATAGAACACCTAGAAAACCAGTTTAAGGGTTTACAAGTGAACAAGTTGCTTCACCCTAGAGTAACCCCGACAAGTTTCACTAAGAATTGGTATCCCAGACCTACCCCTCCGGACCTCCAGTATGAGGAAAGGAATGTTAGCAACCAATTCTCGGTCTCTTCAGGTAAACTCTATGAATGGAACATAGATGGTTTGTCTGAACAGGAAATTCTGAACAAACTTCAGCATATGACTATGGTAGCCAATAACTACCTCAGTGAAGGACATTCCCATACTGAAGTCATAGAACTCATGTCCTTAGGATTCACAGGTAAACTCCTCCAATGGTGGAACAATTGCCTTACAGAAGAATCTAAGGAGGACATCAAGCATGCTGTCCAGAAAGATGAGGAAGGTCTCCCCATCTTTGACACCACCCTAGGAAGAGGTACCCCTGACGGAGTCAATACCCTGATCTATACGATCATGAAACACTTCGTAGGAAAACCTAGCAACATCACATCTAGGATTTACGATCAGTTAAGTAACCTTAGATGTAAAACCCTTGGTGACTTTAGGTGGTATGAAGATGTGTTTACTACCAGAGTCATGCACAGAAGTGATTGCAACTCTCCATTCTGGAAGGAGAAGTTCATCAATGGTCTACCTACCCTTTTTGGAGAAAAGGTTAAAGAAACCCTGTGTAACCCCTTAGGTGTCATAGATTATGATAACCTAACCTATGGAGACATCTCTAGCACCATTCGAAGTGAAGGAATGAAGATGTGCAGAGATCTCAAAATCCAGAGCAAAGCCAGCAAAGGCAAAGCCAAGTACGAAGTAGGAAACTTCTGTACGCAGTACGGCTTACCATCCATCCTTCCTAAGAGAAAATCCAAATACAGAGGCAAGGAACCCTCTGAGCATTTTCATAGGAAGAGAACCAAAGCCAAGTATTATAGAAAGCAGAAATACAGCAAAGATGATTTCTATAAGAAAGGTAAATCCAAATCCACAGGTAAGTTCATACCCAAAGCATCAGGAAAATGCTTTAAATGTGGAAAGAAAGGTCATTTTAGCAAAGAGTGTAAAGCTAAGGCCAAATCCCTTATCAATACCCTTGTTAGTGACCAAGCAGGAAAAGATGAAATCTTTAGGCTCCTAGAACTTAATCACTCAGATAGTGAACTTTCTAGTAGTGAGATTCGTCAAATCTACCAGTCATCCTCTGAAACCTCTAGAGCTTCTTCTAGCACCTCTAGTGGCCCAGATGAACCCATCCTATGCATTGACAGTTGTTGCAGAACCAAAACTCTCAATGTTCTCTCTAAGCAAGAAGAGCTGCTCTTAGATCTCATAGAACAGATCGAAGACCCATTAGTCAAAGCTCAGAAGCTTACAGAATTTAGAAGAACCTTAGTTAAGGAACCCAGTGATCCTAAACCTAAGCTTCTTGAACCCAAAGTTGATTTGGAACAAATCTACAAGAGATTTACCAAATCCAAGAAGGACGTTACAGTCAACGATCTTCAAAAGGAAATCAAAGATACTAAGTCTGAAGTTAGAACCCTTAAGCAGGAACTAACTATCCTTAGAATTGATCACAATTTCCTTGACCAAAGATTGAAAAATCTTGAAACCACTTCTCATCAAGGCAATGAGGAAGGAACCTCAGCTAAGAGCCCTTCTGATGATGAAGCTGAAGAAACAGTTAACCCCACTGCAGAAATGGTTCAAGAACATGACCCTGGCCAGTCCAGTGAACAGTTCTTAAAAGCCATCAGTCGGATTAATTTCCAAAAATGGCACTCCAAAGTCAGGATTGTCATCAGCAAAGATTTTGAATTTGAGGTCATAGCCTTGATGGATTCAGGCGCTGATCTTAACTGCATCCAGGAAGGAATCATTCCCTCCAAATACTTCAGAAAAACCAAAGAAAGGTTAACTTCTGCTAGTGGAGGAAAAATGCAGATTGAATTCAAAATACCCAAAGCCCATGTTTGCCAAGACAATACGTGTTTCAAAACCACATTTGTTCTTGTCAAGAACATGACAGATAGAGTGATTTTAGGAAACCCTTTCATGTGTCTGTTATATCCTTTCATCACGGATAGTGAAGGAATCACTACCCATCCCTTTGACCAGCCAGTCAAGTTTAAGTTTCTTAGGAGTCCTGAACCTAGAAATATTGTTTCTCTCCAGGAAATTGCTATCTCTAAGAACCTTAACCTTATCAATGCCAAAGTTCCTCCATCCATGATTCCTTATGATCAAGCCAAGAACCTTGATTCATTTGCAATCACCATCCCATTCACAAAAGATGACTTTGTTAGCCCAATTCAGCTCCCAAACTCATCTCAGCATGACATAGCATTCATACATTTTATGTGTTTCATGCCATTCCATGTTTTAAACGAAAGTATTTTTGAAAAAGGAAATCAACATACTTGTTTAAACCAATTTTGGCAGGATAAGGAGCATATAAATCATTATAATACCATTAGTAAGTGGAAAATGGCTTCTTCAAAGAACAAAGGAAAAGCACCAGTACAACCTTTCCAAAGTTTGTCCAACAATGATATGGTGTTTACCTTACAAGAACTTTTGTCAAGAACCCTACATTTCCATAATGGAGTTCACAGTGAACTACCAAAGCCCATTAGGTTCCTTTTAGAAAACCTTGAAGCAACCTCCAATCTAGAACAGAGCACCCTTTTCCAAAGAACCCTCAGAGCCCTAGAAAACTACCTAGTCAATCTTGAGGCTGGAAATGTGGCACTCACCAATCTTGAAGACCTTACTAGTCAACTCTTTGGCAAAGAGGATACCTATTCAACAGGTATAAGGACTATACTAAGCACGGATTATGCAAGGTTAAGTCTTAAGACTCAAAACCAGCTAAGAAGTGCTATAGCCAACTTGCCACCTGAAATACAAAAAAGTATTTTAGATAGCAAGGCAATGTCTGGATCATACGACCAATGGTTCTTACATTTCAAAAAATTGGTCACCATCAGCATCCCTGACCCAACAGATTCTGATGATCTAGATGATGATCATTCAGAAGACAGTTCAGAAAAAGTGGACAGAGATCCCAACTGGTTATCTCAAATGTTTGAATATGGTTTCATCAGGCTTCTCAAAATCACAAACCATGCTCAAATTAGCCAGTTGCCTCAGATCATTCAAAGAGCTGTTGCAAGGATCAGTAGCCCTTTGATTTCAATAAGATGCTGGAGCACTTTACCACAATGGGATTGGGGTGATTGGATGACTGTCCAACCGGCAAATCATCTTGTCCTCATTTGTGGTTACACCCACCAAGGACCATGGTTTGAAGGCAGAACACGCCTCTCTTACCAACGCCCCCTCAACCTTGCAGATTGCTGGAGGAAATACTTCACCAATCAAATAATGGACATAACCCAAGATCTATGGCAGAGTTATCATCTGTTCGGATACACAGATAGGATTTCAGTCTTTGTTCCCAGACCATATGTAAATGCCATGATCCAGTCGCAAAGGATTAATCACAACAAGCCGGGAAGGATTATTGTTCCTACTACCCCAATTTCTGAGCCAATCCTCTATTGCGAATACTGCAATCTGTACATTACACATCATCAACATGGATGTACTAACCCTTGCTTGGACCCCAGCAACGGTGCTCCACCAAGACATAATAATGCAGATTAAGGATGTCCATTCCTCCAATACCGAAAAGCAATTCCTTAGAATACAAGGTCTCAGTCTAGCCTAGACTCCGTCCAGATCACCGGAAATTCTAGTAAAGAACAGATCTTACCAAGCAATTGCAGACCCAAGCAGAGAAGTTAGAGTCAGCAGACAGAGTCTCTCCTGCCTCATCTGAAACTTCAATCAGCAAAAGTCCAGTGGACCCATTCCAGGATTCACAAGATCCCTATGATGGCTACAACTTGGACGAAGATTAAAAAGTGTCCCGGATAAGTCTCAATTATTATCCAGACCACTAGTAAAGCATCTTTGACCCGGTTACTATTCATCTACAGTCCCAATTACTGTACATGCACAGTACCCGCACCCAGCAGATTCCAGACAGCCTACTATTCATCCACAGTCAGAGTTACTTTTGATGAACAGTATGCCAGAAAAGCAAGGGGACAAATCACTGTTCATACACAGTGACCGGTTACTGTTCACTACAGTACCCGACAAATAATCACGAGGTTACTATTTGCTTTCGGCTGAAATAATTATTCACCCAGGTTAAAGCAAATTACCCTCCGGAATTCCAGCAGTCTTCAGCAGGATCCGATGCTCCCTTCTTCTATATAAGGCAGCCTCCTCTCCAGTCTGAAGTAGGCCTTCTTCAGTAGATTAGGTCTCATATTACTCCCTTCTCATTACAGTGTAATCAGATGGCAGTTCTTAGTATCCCAGTTTACAGCAATTGTAACCTGTACCCAGTTCTTAGTATCTCAGTTTACAGCAATTGTAACCTGTACCTTTTATATTTCCGCAATCAGATGGCAACCCCCCATCACCTGTAACTTTCCCCCCTTTTGGAATTGTAACCTGTACCTTTTATATTTCCGCAATCAGATGGCAACCCCCCATGTAACGTCCTTCTTGGATTTGGTAAATCTCTTGTAGATTTGTTCCAAATCAACTTTGGGTTCAAGAAGCTAAAAGCCATCAGTCGGATTAATTTCCAAAAATGGCACTCCAAAGTCAGGATTGTCATCAGCAAAGATTTTGAATTTGAGGTCATAGCCTTGATGGATTCAGGCGCTGATCTTAACTGCATCCAGGAAGGAATCATTCCCTCCAAATACTTCAGAAAAACCAAAGAAAGGTTAACTTCTGCTAGTGGAGGAAAAATGCAGATTGAATTCAAAATACCCAAAGCCCATGTTTGCCAAGACAATACGTGTTTCAAAACCACATTTGTTCTTGTCAAGAACATGACAGATAGAGTGATTTTAGGAAACCCTTTCATGTGTCTGTTATATCCTTTCATCACGGATAGTGAAGGAATCACTACCCATCCCTTTGACCAGCCAGTCAAGTTTAAGTTTCTTAGGAGTCCTGAACCTAGAGATATTGTTTCTCTCCAGGAAATTGCTATCTCTAAGAACCTTAACCTTATCAATGCCAAAGTTCCTCCATCCATGATTCCTTATGATCAAGCCAAGAACCTTGATTCATTTGCAATCACCATCCCATTCACAAAAGATGACTTTGTTAGCCCAATTCAGCTCCCAAACTCATCTCAGCATGACATAGCATTCATACATTTTATGTGTTTCATGCCATTCCATGTTTTAAACGAAAGTATTTTTGAAAAAGGAAATCAACATACTTGTTTAAACCAATTTTGGCAGGATAAGGAGCATATAAATCATTATAATACCATTAGTAAGTGGAAAATGGCTTCTTCAAAGAACAAAGGAAAAGCACCAGTACAACCTTTCCAAAGTTTGTCCAACAATGATATGGTGTTTACCTTACAAGAACTTTTGTCAAGAACCCTACATTTCCATAATGGAGTTCACAGTGAACTACCAAAGCCCATTAGGTTCCTTTTAGAAAACCTTGAAGCAACCTCCAATCTAGAACAGAGCACCCTTTATGTCTTCTGGTGATGGGGGGAAAGTTACAGGTGATGGGGGGTTGCCATCTGATTGCGGAAATATAAAAGGTACAGGTTACAATTGCTGTAAACTGAGATACTAAGAACTGGGTACAGGTTACAATTGCTGTAAACTGGGATACTAAGAACTGCCATCTGATTACACTGTAATGAGAAGGGAGTAATATGAGACCTAATCTACTGAAGAAGGCCTGCTTCAGACTGGAGAGGAGGCTGCCTTATATAGAAGAAGGGAGCATCGGATGCTGCTGAAGACTGCTGGAATTCCGGAGGGTAATTTGCTTTATCCTGGGTGAAAAATCATTTCAGCCGAAAGCAAATAGTAACCTCGTGATTATTTGTCGGGTACTGTAGTGAACAGTAACCGGTCACTGTATATGAACAGTGGTCTGTCCCCTTACTTTTCAGAAGTACTGTTCATCTTTTACTGTTTGATGAATAGTAGTTCTGTCCAGGTACTGTATCTGTGCAGGATCTTGCATAGTAGCCGGGTCTGGGAACTGTTCCAAATAGTGACTGGTGCTATTTGGAGAATCTAGTCTTCATCCAAATTGTAGCCATCATAGGGATCCTGGGAATCCTGGAATGGATCAAATGGATGTTTGTTTACTGAGGCTGCTGAGGAGGCAGGAGAAGCCTTTTCTTCTGACTCTAGCTTTTCTGCTTGGATTTGAATCTGCTGAGCAAGATCTCTCAATTCTTTGCTAGATTTTCCGGTGATCTGAACGGAGTCTAGACTTGTCTGAGATCTTGTTTTATAAGGTATAGTTTTCTGGACTGGGAGAGGGAAGTCCTTGTTCATTTTGCGGATGACATCTTTGAACCTAAAACTATCCCACCATTTTACAGAAAATTCCCTGTCAAGCAGATTGTCATGAAGGGTGTAATTCCACATGCTTATCCAGTGGATTCTGTACATAACTGTTATGTGCAAAATTGCTGGAAACTGTGAACCATGTGCTGATGCTTGATGTCTGGAGCTGAAATACCTGAGGGCGTCCTGTAAAGGTTCTGGGAAGATCTGTGGAGTTGAACCAAACATTTCCCACCACTTAAGGAACCATGAAGGTATCTGGCTGGAGAAGCTTTTATCAAACATTATGAACCAGGAATGATCAGAGTCCCGATTCTGGTAGAAAAGGATTTTTTCAAAGGCGTCCATGTAGTCGTAATAACTGTACTGGAGTTCTGTGAATCCTTTGGTGTTTGTGAGTTTTTTGAGAAGGGAGGGGTGTTGCCCCCATTCAGAGCAACTAACAAAACCTTGAATGATGAATTTGTGATAAAGAACCTGTGAAGGGTCACTTTTGTTCATGATGTTTTCTATTCGAGCAGAATTCTCTTGGATGAGTATGCTCTTGTAGAATCTGATGTTTTTTCCTGGGCTTTTTGGGAGAAAATGCCAACCATTAGGTAGAATTTCCATGGCTAGGGCTAATGGATCTGTTATATGGGCCAGATGAGGCTCAATATAAGAGATGTGCTGGACAAAAGGTTTTTTGATGTAGCAGGAAATGGATTGCCTGGATTGGTAAGAAGGCTTTTGGGGTACAATGGGTCCAAAAAGGTCTTCAACAAAGTATGGGGTGGTTTGCCTAGGAGGAGGGGCTGCTAAGGCTGAACTGTAACTGGGTTGGCCATGTGAGGGTCTCTGGTAGTTTGGTTTTGGGATTGTGGAGACTACATACCTATTAGCTAGGGATGCGGGAGAGACAGGGACTAGCTGGTGACCAGGAGGGTTCTTTGCCTGACTGGTACTACAGGTAGTTTGCTGTTTAGGCAATTTTGGAGGTTGGGGTTGAACTGGTCTTTTCCCCGACATCTTGGTTTGGACTCTGCAAAAATTCACGGGTTAGGAAATCAGGGATACTGTTTTGAGTTCCTTGGATGAATTCAATGTCAAAGTCAAAAACTGAAAGAATGGCTTGCCATCTAGCAAAAATCTGTTTTGATGCAATGTTTTGAACATCTTTTTCTAAAACATGTTTTGCAGATTTACAATCAATTCTTAGTAAAAACTTTTGATTCAAAAGATCACTTTGAAATTTTGAAATGCAAAGTACTATAGATAGTATCTCTTTCTTTATAGTACTATAATTAATCTGTGTGGGAGTCCAAATTCCTGAATGGTAACAAACAATTTGTTCAGGGGAAGTTGGGCTAGCACGTTGGAGAAGAATGCCACCGTAACCTATGTTAGAGGCATCGGTTTGGACAGTCTTGAAGGAATTATCTGAAGGAATTCCTAAACAGGGGAGTGTCCTGACATGGTTTTTGATCTTCTGGACAACTGAAGTATGAGCAGGTGTCCAAGGGGATGGATTGGTGTGAAGTCTATCAAAAAGAAGCTTGCACTGAGGTCTAAGATTTTGATAGAAATCAGACACATAATTGAGAGATCCTAGAAATCTCTGCAACTGAGTTTTATCTAGGATTTCATCTGGAAACTTTTCAGCAAACTGGATGGACCTATCTATGGGTTTGATAACACCATGATGGATATCAAAACCTAGGAACCGTATTCTAGTTTGGAAAAGCTTGATCTTTGGAGCTGAAACAACAAGACCATTGAGCTTGATTGTATGGAGGAAAGCTCTTAGGTGTTTCCAGTGTTGGTTCAGGGATTCTGAAAAAATGAGGACATCATCAATGTACACAATGGCATGGCTGGAGAATGGATTAAAAATCTCATTCATAATGTTCTGGAATTCAGAAGGTGCATTTTTGAGGCCAAAGGGCATTACATTCCATTCGTAATGACCAAAGGGTGTGGTAAAGGCTGTCTTATACCTATCAGACTCTGTGATTTGTATTTGCCAAAAACCACTTTTCATGTCAAACTTACTGAAAACCACTGCCTTACTAAGCCTGTTGACTAAGTCTCTTTTGTTTGGAATTGGGTATCTTACCCATTCTAAGACTTTGTTAAGGGGCTTGTAATTGATGACCAATCTAGGGACACCTCTTTCTATCTCAGCGTTTTTTTGAACATAAAAGGCTGGACAAGACCATGGTGACCTAGATTTCCTAATTATTCCCTTTTTAAGGAGATCCTCTATTTCTGCTCTGCAAGTATCCATGAGTTCTTGGTTCATTTGGATAGGTCGAGCTTTGGTAGGGATATCCTTTTCTTTGAAATCTTTGACATAGGGAAGAGTTACTTCATGTCTCTTTCTATGCCAAAAAGCTGTGGGTAGATCAGAGCAGACTTCCTGCTTAAGTTTTTCTTCAAACTTGCTGATCTCTGTTTGGATCTTTTTACAAACTAGTTGTTCCTCAACTTGTTTATACTTAAGATCATCTTTAAGATACTTAAGTTGCTGAGTCTTGGCTGAGAGAAGGTTAAGGTTCTTGGAGATAGCTATTTCCTGGAGAGTGCTAATATCTCTGGGTTCAGGACTCCTTAGAAACTTAAACTTGACTGGCTGGCCAAAAGGATGGGTAGTGATTCCTTCACTATCCGTGGTGAAAGGGTACAGCAGACACATAAAGGGATTTCCTAAAATCACTCTATCTGTCATGTTCTTGTATATATATATATATATATATATATGTTTAGTAGGAAAGCTTAAAAAAAAGAGTTTGAGTCACAATTCTCAATTTAGAATGCTTAAACTTTAAACATTGTATTTTAAGAACACCTCAAGAGGAATTTCATTTATCAAGTAACAATTTTGAGTTGCATAATTTCATTTATCAAGTAACAATTTGAGTTGCATAATTGTAATTATTTTGAAAATCATGGGACTCATATGATATTGACAATATATAAAGCACACACTTTTGAATAGTTTAGGAAATAAAAAAAAATTAAAAAAAAAAAGGTTTTTAAAACAAAAACTCTAACCTATTTGAAATCTTATTAACTAAATTTCATTTGGTGTGATAATTTGTGTGTGGCGGTGTTACAACTTAGAATTTTCTCAATATGGCAGGAGGCAGCAACTAGTTGTAAGTTTGTTGTGAGTGATAAAATTTACTAGAGGCATCAAAAAGAGGAGGATATTGAAATGCTATTGATCCTGCTATATTGAAATGCTTGGGACACATAATTTCCCACAACTTTGTGCCACAACTCATTACGTGGCGAGTTGTGATTGGCAAAAGTGTGTCCCCACATGGCCCATCATCACACCTTTGCCAATCACAACTCGCCACGTGCCGAGTTGTGGCACAAAGTTGTGGGGAATTGTGTGGTCCTATCATTACACCCACCCCCCCCCCCCCCACCCCCCACCTCTCTTTTTCAAGACACCCTCCTCTCTTTTACAAGAAAACAACACACCGCAAGGTCAAGACTAGGGCTGTCCATGGGTCAGGTGAGTCGGGTTTGTGCCCAACCCGCAATTGACCAGCCGGAGATCGGGTGGGGAGTTGCTGGACCCGCAACCGACCCGTATTAGGCTCGGGTTTTACTGGTCGAGTTCCCATCGGGTGAGCGGCAGTTTCGGGTGAGGCAGAAACCCGCCGAAAAGGACAAAAAACAGTAGAAAATGAAGAGATCTCTCCCGATTCAGTTCGATCTAGCCGGATTTGGCAGAGATTTCGCCAAATCCGATGCTTTTTCCCCCCAAATCGTGCCAAGAATCGTTGGATTTGGTGTTTTAGTCACCGAAATCTGCCAAATCACGCTGGAAAACTCGTCGGAAAGCTTGAAATTGGAGCTCGTTGTTCTCTCTTCGGGCAGGTTGGGTTGAACGGGTTTTGAAGGAAGGGAACCGAAACCGAACCGCTGAAGTCGGGTTTTGGAGCTCGGGACCCCGTCCGACCACCGGATCTGTCGGATCGGGTTGTAACGGGTCGGGTACGGGCGGGTTGGGCGGGTCAGCGGGTGAGATGGACAGCCCTAGTCAAGACTATCTAGTAAGGTCACAACTCTCACCACTTTATAGTCATTAGTTTTAGGATCAAATCCAAACCCAATAGTCACGTCGAAGCCACCGTGTGTGGCGTAGGTGACATTGTGAAGAGGAAGTTCAACTAACTTTCAAACACAAGGGTTCCAAAGACATAATCTACTAGTGTAAGATAGTTTATCATCGGAAAGGCAAAGCAGGCTGTTACAAGAACCCACCTCACGGTATACTTCGCAAGGTGACTTAAGGAATTGAAAATGGAAAGGGTAATCAAACCTGGAGTGTTGGGTGAAATTGAGGTCATCTTTGTTATGCAATGATTAGGTCTCTTTTTGAGTCTGAGTAGAGGCTGAAGAGTTGGGTGAAATCAGGGTCGTCTTCGTTATGCAATGAGTAGGACTCTTTATGAGTCTGAGTAGAGGCTAAAGATGAGGAGGTTTTTGTTGTGGGAGTGGTGAAATTAGTAAGCCTAGTTCTATCCAATTCAAAATCGGCTTTAACAGAAAATGGATCCAACTCTATGTGATAAGCAACAAATTAATTACAGTGAGATACATATAAACACAGTTGCAATAATGTGAGCATGTAACCATACATCTAATTACATATCAGTTTGGCTTCTTCCAAAACCAAGGAGGCACTCTGATCGGCACACGCATACAGAAACACCAAGCACTACATAAGTTAAAAGATTATGACAAGAAACCAAAACTGAAGGGACTCATTACTATTCTCATGTTTTGCACATAATTTTTCAGGTTACCATGAACTAGTTAGCATAAAAAATGTTTTGACACATGAATAAGACAACATGGATGGGAGCCAATGGTCACCAACAAGTCTGGTCAATGACACGTACATTAGCACCATGCTTTTCCAAGTTTGTGTTTCTCATAATCATTAGCTATGAACATATCATCAAATCAAGAAGATGATAGATTAAAACGAAAAAAAGGAGTTAGAAGATGATTTTAGCAACAATCAAGAAAGGGTATATGCAAATCAAAAACAAGTTTAGTCTACCATACCGCAATGCAGCAAAGTTCCCCAAACAGCCTTGGCATCAGTCTAAGAAAGAATATCAGTATGATCTATCCAACAATCAAGAAAGAGTACATACAAATCAAAACAAGTTTAGTCAACAGTAACGTAACTCAGCAAAGTTCACCAGACAGCCTTAGCTGATGTCTAAGCAAGAACATCAATACAATCTATCCAATGATCAAGAGTTATTGAAGTTTAGTCAACAATAACGTAACTCAGCAAAGTTCACCAGACAGCCTTAGCTGAGTCGTCACATTCTCATTCCATAAATCGTTTACCAAAGTTTATTTCCATCATAAATTCTAATGTGTATAACGTCTTTAAGGAAATATCTAGCTGTCAAGAGTTTGCATCATAGCATAAAAGCTTGTCTACAGGTCTTTAACCACAAAATAATCACAAAATCCCATTCTGGAACAGTTAATAGTGTTGTGCTTGTGTCTTTGAACAATCACCTTGTTATTTGTATAATAAACATGAATAAAGTCTGCCACCACATAACTATATTTTGTAAGCCTGCTTTTAGTTCCCCTAGAAAAACCTTTGTTCCCCAGTTGAATAGCTATATTCCACCACACCCCCCCCCCCCCCCCCCCAAAAAAAACCAACACAGTGTACCATCTCAGACCTCAAGCAGAACTTCTAAAGAATTAAGTCCATTTTAAAGTGGAACTCCCACCTCAATCCCAGCTAGTCTTTCTTTCATCAAGCGTCTGATCAAGCTACGTAGTCCAACAAGAGTAACATGAAGGCCCAAGGCCAATCTGCGAAACTACAACCAATCTTAATAGTGATCAAATAGCTATCTCTTCATTTCTGTAAACTTAGTCTGTATTTTACTAGTCTTGCAGTGGAAACTGACAATTAAAGGTAATTTGTGCATATGAATTGTAAATAAAATGTTTTAATCAGAGAATTATGGATGGAACAGCCCAAGCAAAAGGAAATGGAATTAAGAATCAATTTCAAAAGGGATCAAATCAAATTAACAAAAATAATAGTTGTTACTGCTGCATAGCACTTCCCAAACCGTAAGTCTTGAAACTCTTTGCTTTATTTAATAATTATCTACTATTGTCATTCTTATTTGTCCACATTTTCAGTTGCTGCTGTCCTTTGCCTTTGATTTTTTTTTGTATGCTATAAAGAATATATGAATATATATTGCCACTCAAGCAAAGGGGTAATTCAAATTCAGTGATTTTAAATGTATGCCTCTTCTGGCAAGCAAACAAACAAACAAACAAACAAATATAAATGCAAAAGAAAAATGTGTATAAATACAGCAACACACAAGAAAAGAATTACACCATTTGCACTCACTTCTTGTAGGAGGTTTCTCCATGCAATTAGATAGATTATCCATGGAGAGTAAACAACATCATTGTGAGATGTCCAAGCCATACATGATATCTTGTTGCATGCTCAAAAGGGATATCTATAAGGCAAAGAAGAATCAATCCCCTTGCCCCTGGAAGAAACGAAAATGCCAAGCAGTATAGTGAAGTCCAATCGAACCAAAGCAAAGTCCCAGAAATTCCAAAAGGAAACAACTGAAAATTTCAAATAGACAAGGACTCTCAGCCAATGAAACCAAACTTCAGGTACTGAAAAAAAAAAAAGCACACACACACACACACACAAAGCATTGTACCCACTCTGTTTTAAATTCAAACAGTACTGATGATATAATGCTAAGTATCTGGATGGTAAATGCATACACAGCCCAGATAACATACACAACAAAGAGGAAGATCCCAATAAGCTTGGTAGCAGAAACATCCCCAAATGGGCCATCCACAATAACAGGGAAAGTCCACAAGAAAAACATTGGTTTTGTTGAGGCCTTCCTCCTTCAAAGAAAGTTTCTAAATTACAAAACAAGCTATCCATTTAATTAAAGGTTAAGCTCAACATACAAATGGAAGACAAAGATTCAATTCACTGGTTAGCACAGAAAAAAGAAACGTAAGAACTCTGTCTACTATACACAATACATACTCTTGGAGCTTCTCTTCCCTAAAGATGATGAGATAAGCTATGGAAAGGAATGCTAGAACAAGAACTGGACCACTGAAAACCATGAATATACTTCCTGCAGTTTTTGCAACACCAGTGGCCACCAAGCAGATAAGAATCATGTAGGGGAAAGTGGGGACCAAATGGAGAAGAACAAGTTAATAAAAGCACCAACCTGTAATCCCAAAACCAATTCCACTGATTAACTGAGAACATTTCTCAAAAACTTCATTGACAAACTGTGCCGGGAAAAGCAAAATAAGAGCAACCCATGCAAGGAAAATAACCCATATTACAAATTTGAGAGTCCACTTGGCCCATGACACAAAGAGAGGTGTTTTCTTCACGCTATCAGCACCTCTCCTTAAAAGAAGAGGCTTTTCAACAGAGTTTTCATCCACCAGAAAATTCTCTCTTTTCTTTTTCCAATATCTTCAGGTAAACTCAATTTCGCAGAAATCCAAACGGGCAAAAGCCACATATAAACGTAAAAAGTAGGAAAGAAGTCAACCTGTGTGGACCCCATTAGAGCATATGAACCAACCAGGCATATTTGAGAAATGACAATCTTGTCAATTATGTAAAACACACATGCTGAAATTTGAACCACTGACACTTTTGTTAATGTCAACTGAAACAATTTATTTCCCTCCAACCAGAAACATCACAGATGAAGAGAAAACATAACATAATGGTGATTATAAAGAAACAAAAACTGTTCAGATAATTATATTGGTGTTACTCACAAGGAGACAACTACTTTAGAGGTTGAAGTTACAGTGACCAAGCATAAGAGGACAATTGGAGTGGTATCTCAATTCACAATATGTCCATCAACCATTACCTCACCATTACTACTATTGAAATGATGTCATGGACAAACCAATATTTATCAATCCTCTCCCATCACCAATCACAGAATATAACGTAAAAAAAAAAAAAAAAAACCCTCCATATACCGGCACAATGAAATGAATTGTGTTACAGGAACAGAGCCGTCTGGATCGGTTAAAACGAACATATATACACATACAAATGTTACAACCAAGGTAAAATGAATAGGCTTAATCCCATTCCCAGGTCCAATAAGGAGTGTAAATACATGTAATTTTTCAAGTACCTAATTAGTAATTAAAGAGTTACAGGCTGGAGCATTCCTTTTGAGCATTGAGGCTAATAAGTTTTATTCACTCACTTCCTTCTTACTAAACTAAGAAACAAGAGAATTTCATAAAAATAAAATAAAGAAACAAGCTGCCTTGTGAGAAAAAGAATGACCTCAATTAAAATGACTTCATTTACAAGTAATTGACTTAATATCTGTACAAATACAAAAAGAAACATAATACAAAAGGTGGAAGCATACTGCTAGCAAGAATGTTTTTTTGGGCTTAGAACAGGTGAGGGATTTGATTTACATACACACACAACGCATCAACATATGATTTAATGCATTAGAATCATAAATCTTGCCATACGGAATACGTTATCATGCAGAAATCCTTAGATTTATAGAGCCATACGCTTAGGTTAATGACAATACAAATTTCTATGTCATGACTCATGAGTTTCTCACATAAAATTGCATTTTATGTATCATTCATTAAAATTCTGATATGTCTTTTCAAATTTGCATCACATAAAATCATGAACAAAACCAAAAATAAAATCTAGCACATTTTAACACGTATTCTAGCATATTATTAACACAAAGGGTAAAATAAAGCCATGCCAAAAGCCCACACTCCTAGGCCTGCCACTAAAAGTTTAAAACCATCAAATTTAGTTTTTAGTTACCAATATTATTTTTACAAAGACTAGAATTCACACATTCGAACTCACTAAGTTGGGGGCCACTCCCCTATTTTTTAGGAATTGTATTGATGTAGTCCCAAAATGGGCCATCCACAAGAAAAATTTTGGTTTTGTTGAGGCCTTCCTCCTACAAAGAAAGGTTCTAAATTACAAAACAAAATATCCATTCAATTAAAATTAAGCTCAACATAAAATGGAATACAAAGATTCAATTCATGGGTTAGCACAGAAAAAAAGAACAGAAGAACTCTGTCTACCATACAGTATACATAATCATGGAGCTCCTCTTCCCTGGAGATGATGAGATAAGGTATGGAAAGGAATGCAGTAACAAGAACTGGGCCACTGAAAACCATGAATAGGCTTCCTGCAGTTTTTGCAACACCAGTGGCAACAAAGCAGACAAGAATCATGTTGGGAAGAATAGAGGGGGGGGGGACAAATGGAGAAGAAAAAGTTAATAAAAGTACCAACCTGTAATTGAGTATATTTCTCAAAAACTTTATTGACAAACTGTGCTGGGAAGAGGAAAATAAGGGCAACCCATGCAACGAAAATATCCTATATTACAAATTTGAGTCCAGTTCACCCATGACACAAAGAGAGGTGTTTTATTCACACTATCAGCACCTCTCCAAAAAAGAAGAGGCTTTTCAACAGAGTTTTCATCCATGGCTATAAAATTCTCTCTTTTCTTTTTCCAATATCTTCAGGTACACTCAATTTCCCAGAAATCCCAAATGGGCAAAGCCACATATAAACAGAAAGAGTAGGAAAGAAGACAACTAGTCTGGAACCCATCAGAGCATATGAACCAACCAGGCTTATTTGAGAAATGACAATCTTGTCAATTGTGTGAAACACATTCTGAAATTTGAACAACTTACGTTTTTGTTAATGTCATCTGAAACAATTTATTTCCCTCCAACCAAAAATATCACAGATGAGGAGAAAACCCAACATAATGGTGATAATAGAGAAACAAAAACTGTCCAGATAACTATATTGGTGTTACTAACAGTGAGCCAACAACTTTAAAGGTTGTATTTACAGTGATCAAGTATAAGAGGACAATTGGAGTGGCATCTCAATTCACAGTATGTCCATCAACCACTCTCTCACTATTATTACTATTGAAATGATGTGATGGACAAATTAATATTTACCACTCCCTCTCCCACCAACAATCAAAGAATATAATGTAAAAAATAAAATAAAAATAAAAATAAAAACCTCCATGTACCAACACAATAAATGAATTGTGTATAAGAAGAAGGTCATCTGGAGTGGAAAAATGAACTTATATACACATACAAGTGTTACAACCAAGGTAAAAAGAATAGGCTTAATCCCATTCCCAGGTCCAAATAGGAGTGAAAATACATGCAATTTTGCAAGTACCTAATTAGTAATTAAAGAGTTGCAGGCTGGAGCACTCCTTCTGAGAATTAATGCTTATAAGCTTAATTCACTCACTTCCTTCTTACTAAACTAAGAATCAAGAGAATTTCATAAATAAATATAAAAAATAAAAATAAAAACAAGGGAAAGAAGTTGCCTTGTGAGAAAAAAAAAACAGAACAAAAGCATGAAGCTTCAATTAAAATGCCTTAAGTTCCAAGTAAGGGACTTAATATATATACAGTTACTAAAAGAAACATAATACAAAGGGTGGAAGCATATTGCTGGCAAGAATTGTTTTTGGGCTTAGGACAGTTGAAGGATTTACATACACATGCAACGCATCAACATATGATTTAATGCATTAGAGTCATAAATCTTGCCATATGGAATATGTTATCATGCATAAATCCTTAGATTTATAGGCATATGCTTAGGTTAATGACAATAAAAAGTTCTATATCATGAGTTTCTCGCATAAAATAGCATTTTTATGCATCATTCATTAAAATTCCAACATGTCTTTTCAACTTTGTATCACATAAAATAATGAATAAAACCTAAAAGAAAATCTAGCATTGTTAACACAAACAGTAAAATAAATCCATGTGTTGAGAGAGAGAGAGAGCCTTCTCTCAATTCTCTAAGGCTTATGCTTGAAATCACATTAATTCCCTAATTAGTCAAAAGCCCACGCAACTAGGCTTGCCACTAAAAGTCCATAAAACCATCTAATGCAGCTTTTAGTTACCATTATTATTTTTAACAAAGAAATTCCCACATTTGAAACCAGTAAGTTGGGGACCACTCCCCTATTTCTTATGAATTGTATTGATGTAGTCCCAAAAGAAAGCCCTATGAATCTCTAGTCTGCCTTTCATGTGCATAGAATCTGGTCTTAAACTCAATTTTCTGGATCATCGGTCATCAATTCCATTTGATTTTATCTCTTAAACTTGTTATAATTGTAGGATATCAAAGATAAAATTAAAGAACATATGCTTCTTATTTTTTTGACAGGTAAAGTAAATGATAATATATATTGAGGTCCTATTTGATAATATAAATGACAATATGTATCCCTACAAAGCCCTTATTAGATGTTAATATGTAATATTCAATTGTCTCTGCTTTTGCCTTCTTATCAATAGAAACCTTTAGACCCATTAGACAGGTGTAACGGGTATCTAGTTGACCGAGCAAGAAAACATTTAACACAACTGGGCAGTGTATCCTTGTTTACACACTACATTGGCAAGTATCTTCATCACAATGCAAGCATTGAAAATAAAATTAAATGCTTAACCACTTATGCAAATACACTGAAACCAAACTGCAAATCATCAAAAAATACAAATATAACAATGGTGTAGCCACAAAAGGAGTTTAACGTAAAACAACTACAATCCATTTTGACATAATAAGTTAATTTAATATTAAGAAACTATACACCATCAAAGAGCTTTGTTGAATCTTTTCTTTTGTCGAGTTAACGTCTGTTACTCATTCAAGGATCATCACCAACCATGATTGCATGAGGTCCTGCAAGAATTTAAGAACTATAAGTGCAATTTTTTTATAAGTAATAAATGATTATATTAAAGAAAATTCGAAATGAGGACTGTCAATTTTAAGTATACATGCTATGCACTAAACTATCATCTCAATATGATTGAGAGTGACCACAACCTTAATAAGATATTTATCCTGAAGGTAAAGACATTTATGCAATCAATAAGCAATGAGATCAATGTCAAGTATATATAAAGAACAAAATGAAAAACCACACAAGAATAAGCATGAAATGCATCTTACAGATTTTCCATTTTCCCTCAGTATGTAACTACACAATCGGCAGCTTTGTCGAGCAAAACTAGACTTACAACATAAGAACCAACAAAAGTATTATGAAATCCATTAATTTTAAGATTCTTAATCTTTTGGCTATCTGGATTCCACGAGACGAGCCCACTTATAGCATTTTCCAATACAACCTCACCATTCCTCCTAAAGCCAACTAGGCATGGTTGGAGCATTCCCAGACTTGGACATTGATGCGGAAATTCTGTCCACGAAGATGCAACACCATACTCTTTCATCACCCATATATTGAACTGAGTCCTTATCCCTTCTTCAAGCACGGCAATGCAACACCATTCTCCATTCATCAGTGGAGAGTGAGTAGACCTCGACCACGGGTCGAGTACCCAGTAAGCTGACAAACCTGACCACTTTATAATCATTAGATTTGGGATCAAACTCTCACACAAGGGTTCCACAGAAATAATTGGGCTAAATCGTCGGAAAGGCAGAGCAGGCGGTTACAAGTACCGACCACAGTGTATGGAATATGGAAAGGGTAATCAAAGCTGGCGTGTTGGGTGAAATCGGGGTCATCATCGTTATGCAATGCGTAGAACTCTTTGTGAGTCTGGCTGAAGAGGAGGAGGTTTTTGTTGTGGGATTGGTGGAAATGAAAGTTGGGTTTTGGTTTTGGGATTTCCATGTTTTTGAGACAGAGGCGCAGACAATGAGGTAACGATTCCCACCGGATTGAGTTGTTGCTGTCTGACAATGCCGCTGAAATTCAGAGAGATAGAGAGAGAGACGACAAAGAGGAAAGGAAGCTTGTGTATACAGACGAAGCTTGTGGCCTTGTGAACTGTGAACTGTGGAGTGGAGGAAATAATAATTTGGGTCTTTTTTGAAAACAAGATCGACAAAGCATTAGCATTAGGAAATTTTAATTCTACTTTATTTGACAATTTTGAAAAACTACTTTATCATTATACTATACTATTTTATAATATTTTTATCATCTCAAAACTTTATTTTTATTAAAATATTATTTTTTAATAATTCTTTATTATTTCTTTCAACTGTCAATTTTTTTTTCAGACTTTGGCATGATTCCAAGTTTCCAACGGCCAAACACACGGCCAAAACCCATCACTAAGAGTGCCACCAACCTCTCTTTCTCCCTCAACCTCTAACACCGGCCAAAATCCATACCCACTAGCCAAACCCATGGCCAAAACCCACGCTGATCGCCGATCCACCTTAACCGCCACCAACCCACCCCACGGGCAAAACCCATCACTGAGAGAGCCACCAACCTCTCTTTCTCCCTCAACCTCTAGCACCGGCCAAAACCCATACCCACAGGCCAAACCCACGCCGATCGCTGATCGCCGATCCACCTTAACTGCCACCAACCCACAAAAACCACAACCACCGAACCAAAGAGGATGAAACCCAGCCACCCACACTACCAAAAATGAAACCCATCCATTGATCCATGAAACCCAGCCACCGAAAATGAAACCCACACCACGAAAGATGAAACCCAACCACCAATCCATGAGTCCCACGCCACATCTCCATGGTCCACCATGGAGGCTTGATTCAAGGGAAGATAGAGAGGAAAAAAAGATGATCACAATGGGTGATTCGTGGGGCTCCGTTGGTGCTTACTCATAGGTTGACGATCACGGTGGAGCTCCGTTGATTATAAAGAAGAAGGAGAAAGAGAGGAAAATGAGTGAGAGACAGAAAGACAGAGAGAGATGGGAGACCGTGTGATGAGAGAGAAAAGCAGTATAAAATATTAGTTTTTTTTTTTAGAATTGTGCTACAGTGCAATTCTATCTTTAGAATTGCACTATAGCACTATTGCAAATTTTTTTGCAATAGTTAGTGTTTACAATTTCGGATGTGAGAGGTTTTTGAGGGATGGTAAATGAAGCTTAGATATGGCATTTGCAATTTCAGATGCTGATGCTCTTAGAATTGCATTTCAAATTCAATAATTTAAAATTTAATGAAGTTCATTCTTGGCGTCGGTTTGCTTCTAAATTAAAAAGTCTGCTTATTTTTATTACTATTTATGACTCCGCTGCACTTTTTGATACTATTCATGGATCCTATTGTACTATTTCAATTAACTTTTACCTATATCTATAGTATTTTTAACAAAAAATTTTTAGTTTCAACAAAATAAGCGGATTCCAAATAGAACCTTAAATTTCTTTGATTTATTTTCAATCTTGAGACGTTTTAAAAAATCATTAGATTGGGTACTAATTTGCTAAATTAAAACTTGGTTTAAGTATATTTTAAGAGAAATGTTACGTCCACAATATTTTCACAACAAGTCACATGTAATAAGTTGTTATTGGTTCAAATTTGAATTCACAACTTAAATTACGTTTTGGCCAACTCATAACAACTAATAACAACCTACCACTTAGAATTTGTTGTGAAAATGTTGTGGATATAGCATTTCTCATATTTTAAACTTTGATTTATTTTCAATTTTGAGAGGTTTTAAAAAAATCATCAAATTGATTATTTTGGTAGTTTGGAACTTTTGTTTTGATAAAATTTGAAATTATAATCATTGATTATTATACCAATTTCAAGTGGGTAAAATGATATTTTTCATATAATAGGTAAGCAATGTTAATACTAGCCTAACAAAATGTGAGGATAGTATAACTAACCCATAACTTTTTCAAACAAAAATTATACAATTTTTTTCATTTAGAAAAAAAGAAAAGAAATTTCAGACATCAAAATGAAGAATAGAAAGTTCCTTTTATATTGTTGAGGACATAGCAAATTTTTACAACGAGCCCACTTTATAATTGATTTAGCAAGAGGCACAATCCTGCTGATCCTTTTTAACAGCATAAACTTAAAAAATGAGAATGAACCAAGTGTAAGTGTCCTCTTTTGTCTCCTAGCAATTATGGTAGACTAGTCACGAACCCGCGTGTTGCACGTGATAATTATTTTTATAGTGGTTTTATTATAAAAAAAAATTACAATTTAAACTAATCTAATAATGAGTAATATATTTCATAATTATATTTTTATTTATTATAGGAACAATCATCAATGTAATAAAGGAACAATCCAAAACACCAAAAAGATGTAAACTAAAAAAAAATTAATAAAACTTAACAATGATTAATTGAACCAATATTAGGATAAAATTTTGTTTTTGATCATCTATTAAGGTTATTTTCTTTGTAGAAATTATAATTTCAGCCACCCAAAACATATTTTCAAATAAATAAATTATTAGCAAAATCTAAGAATTAAATTTCTATACATATATTGTTATAAAATAATAATAATTAAAATAAAATTGTAAAAGTTAAAATTTGTCACCTATCTGATTATTTTCGTTTGGCTAACCTTTGCTTTACTCTAAATGAATGGCATTATAAAGTACTTCTAATACAACTATTAAGAGTACTTTGTCCACCACAAGGGATTAGAAAATAAACAAAAATTAGTAAACTCTCATAGTTTAACATCTAAATTAAGCACTATAAAAAATCAAGCTATGTAACAGAATAAATACCAAATTATCAAAATCATGCTATGTAATAGAATAATATTATATTTTTATATGCTCTATTTAATTCTTTAGAATGTAATAAGATAACATTTAACAATCAAAGAGAATAAAAAAAAAAATTAAAAAAAAAAACAACAATTTAAAAGACAACTAAATCAACTAAATCGTATTAACGCAAAATAAAGTTTTAAAGAATATAAAAAATTATCATCCTAAAATAGAGATGCAAGAAAAATAAAAAATCTACCAAAAAATTTAGAGAGAGAGAGAGAGAGAGAGAGAGGGAGGGAGAGAGAGAGAACCATTTTTTTTGTGAGAGAAAACTATGCATAGAATAGAAAAGATAGTGACGAATTTATAGTAAGAAAGTGTGAATAAGAAGAGACAAAAATAAAAGAAGATAAAGGAAAAGATAAAGAATAATATTAATGTAGAGGGTAGTGAAGAGATGAAAAAGAAAAGGAGGGAGAAAGATTGAAGAAGTAGTTGGGCTTAATAGTAGAACTAAATAAATAAGATGTGGGCTGAATTAATTATACAAATTTATTATAGGATGATAGTAGAAGTAAATAAATAAGTAGTGGGCTGGATTTATTATAGGGTAATAATGGAAGTAAATAAATAAGTAGTGGGCTGCATTTATAAGCTGAAAATTGTAAAAACCATTTTAAAATTGTTGGACAAATTATATTTTTTTTAAAAATGATGTGGCAGTTGATGTGACGCAACGTGAGAACAGCAGCATTAAACGCTGTGCTTTAGCTTTTAGTAATATATAGATATAGATATAGATATAGATTAGATTCATTACACTTCCAAAGCAATTCAACTAAATTTTAGTAGACATCAAATGAAAAAAAGTTTCTTGTCACTAACAAAACTTGTACATCTACCAGAATGACAAATCTAAGCCAAATTGCAAATAGAAAGTGACATAAAACTTGCATGGTCAGAGTTGCCCTCATTAGTAGGATCATAAAATCAGGAAATTTAAGTACTATATTCTTCCTAACTACATACGAGACTTCAGCTACAAACAAAAAGTACAAAATACAAACATAAATTGCAGCATTTTACTAATTTATCAGTGTGGCACATAAACAACTGCAATGTATTGAATATTAATTACTCAATTCTAACATGCAAACAGATGACGTAAACATTACTTGGAAGCTCATTTTTGGAAAACTATCATTTACATTTAGTCTATCATTTAGTCTTCCATCATGTATTGTGCTCCTTTAAGGTAACAAGGTTCAAACTTCTACTACTCATTGATCACCTATTATGTAGAGTCAGAACTTTCAAGGGCAAGTAAAGAATTTACAAAGTCAAAGCTACATTGCTTGATAACAGCTGAAACTTGTTTCACTTAAACAACATTACTAAAAATCTTTTACCAAACAGGCCCAAAAGTTCTTTCAAAATTGTACGACAGGAAGCTCCCTTGCACAAGCATAGGCAACTATAACTTACAGTCTATAAGCAAAATGGACTACGAAAAATATCAGTGCATAACTAAGCACAGCATAATGGTCAAACTGTCTATAAAACCAAGGAATATTACCACATACATAATATTAGAGATATAAACACATTAATACAATAAACCATTTTACTTATAAATAATATTTCTTAATAAAATCAAAACATATAAATAGTACGAATTCGGTTGACATAAAAAATAAATAGCTGCTGTACTTGTTCACAACAAATTTACCTTATTCAAATTAGCATATAGCAAAACAACTAATTGAATTTAAGTATCAACTATTTACATTGGGAAACAAACTAGGAGTCTAGGACCTGCCCTTCAAGGTGACCTTTTGGCAGCCTAAAAGCATGGAGGAATAGAATTCGGTAAGAATTAATACATGTTTTTGAAAATTGGGATGATGGTACTTCTCCCTCCATCAGTACGCTTTTTCAAATTCAATGATCAAAACATGAGCTGCATTCATATCACATCCGGATCTTCCACCACAAACTTCATCATCATCATCTCCAAATCGTTCTAAATGAAACCTGTGTTCATTGGCTACCAATATTTACTTGGATTCATCAAAGGACGTCTCATAAAATGTGTAACAATGGATTCACCAACCCATCATCCTTAGAGATCATATGCACTGACAAGATATGAGCAGTTTCGTGCAAACCATATATCAACACCATTTTAATCTCAAAACTCAAATCACTTTTCCTGTGCCCTTGAAGGCTCATAAAAAATATAAACTAGAAAATAAAAGCTTTCTAGTTAAACTCATATAATTGTTCCATGTGACCGCCATTTTAATTAACAAGACAATTGCTCATAAATAAGCAGTCCAACCTTTCAGCAAAATGAAACAATATAAAAGCAAATTGATGCCCAGTAACTAATAATCCTTTCTACCCAAATTTTTTTAGCATGTAAGCACATTTTATGCACAAAAAAAAGGTGGAAACATAAAGCAAAATACATAGTACGAAAAATAAGAGAATATTAGGATAAAACATGAAAGTGAATCATATACCAAAAAATAATAATAATAATAACCTTTAAAAGTCCTAACAGATGCTCTAATTCTAATATTTCATATGACTACTCCATAGACCACACACACAAGATTGTATTTAACCATAATAGTTGGTCATCAAATCAGATCAAACAACCAATTGCAGATCAACACCAAACCAAAGGCACCGTATCAAACACACTAGGAGTTTTAAGTTGTATTTGAGACACAAGTGGCAAATACACATGTTTGAGCAACCAAAACACAAGCTTAGGCAGACCAACATTCTAGTCCAAGCCAACCCCAAAAACAATTTAACTAAAAAAGATTAAATTCTCCAAAAGTTCAGAAACAAATTAAAAATTGATACAGAAAGATTACAAATACTTAACATTTGGTGAAAGCTAAATAATGGCCTAAAGAGGCTTGGCTGATGCAAGAAGCACCACCACTTTATTTCAAAATTTATAAAGTGGTGCTAGGAATAGTTCGATGCATTGCATTTTGAATAAAAATTTTCTGATCAACAATTTTCTCAGGTTGGTGGTGATTTCAAACACCCTTAGGTGGTAAAACTGGTAAAACCCAAGGTTTTTCCTTTCTGTTTATTATTTTTTACTTTCCTTCACTACGCTCTGCATTCTTAACTTTACATATTAATGCTTCATATTATTATCAAAAGTGATAGAAGACAGCCTTAACCTCCATATTGAGCAATCCAGTTCTATCAGAAAGGTCACAGTGCCAAAATTTTCAAAACACCATCTTGCAATATCATTAGTACCTTGAACAATAGTAATGCAATCATCACAAACAATAGATGAGAAATAGGATCCAGACTTCTTGCATTCAATACCCCTTTATAATGCCTTGGAACTATCCCTCCAATAAGGCCAGAGATGAGATAATGGCGAAAGTGAATCCCCTTTATTGGGGAGATAAACACCTTGGGGAGCTTCCTTGAGTAATTAATATAACATATAGAGACACACTTTAACCCAAAAGGCCTAAGCCCAATGGGTATGTGCTCAATTATGTTATATTAAGCACTCATTCTTTTTATCTTTATTCAATGTGGGACTTCACTCACACGTGTATCTCAACACCCTTAAGCCACATTGAGTGAAAAGAAGTTTAACTTGGGGAACCATTAAATAGAATCTGATAAGAAACTTCACCGATGCATTTCATAATCAAGTTGATCTAATGAGGACTAAAATTCAAAATTTCAACTGATGAAGTCGAGAAATTCACCAGTGAGCTATACGATACCTACGCGCTCGAACGTGAACCTACACAAGACAAAGAAGAAAAACCTAACAAAGAGCACCGGTGTGGTGTCGGCTGAATACCCTCCGAAGGTTAAGTCAGAAATCTTCTCACAACTCTAGAGTGCTAGAGAGGATAAATTATGCGTACTTCGATTTATGAGGGTATTGAAGCTTTTATAATAGTAGAGGGTTGATGTCTTTTCCTTGGTGCCGAAGTCTTTTCCTTATAGGAAATATCTAATAGAATCCTTTTTGTGTCAGAATTCTATTTGCCCTCGGACTCTATGAAGTGTTTCGCAAGTACCCCATACGAAGGGCCTTCCTGCCCTCCTCGTGGGCCTTGAACCTGTTGACATCCTATACTAGACCCATTTACGACAGGTGTGGCAGGTAATGGGCCCGTTCACTATTGGCCCATTGTTTATGACCGTCAGGCCCATTCTTAGCCCAAATATTTACCTCTTCAGTTGCCCCCTCACCTCATGGGTTCGTCATATCCGAGCAAATAGACCCGTGGGGTGACGACTCAAATTTATGGATAACGATCAAAAATTAGGGTGACGGCCCAACTTTTGGATAACGGTCAAAAATTGGGGTGACGACAACAACTCCATGAGCCTTGCACGTGTCTGGACAGACTATCAGGAACACATTTATTATCCATAACACGTGTTGTGCCGTAATAAGCTGTTGTATTGGATCGAAGCGTCGCTTCATCTTCCGTGCAATCCCACTTATAAATATCACCTCCTTCCCCTCTCATTTCTCTTCTTTACGAAGAAATCAATTGTCAGAGGAAGACCGTTGTACTTGTCAGAGAGTAGACCGTCGTATTTGTCGGAGAGTAGACCGTTTAGACATTACATCCATAGCTGGTTCATTCTTCAACTTGGTAAGTAACCTTTTATCCGTCTACTTTTTTTTTTTTTTTTTTTAATTCTCATTTATTTTTGAGCCTTGCCTCACAGTATGTTATTGCTACATATGTTTTTCTATCCAACTTTATGCCCCCGTCGCTCTTTCCAAACCCGTCAGAGTCTTAGGTTTTGTCATTATATGTAGGCCATGTCTAGTGCGTTAAGTAACCAGTTGGTTGTCCGTGACGGAGCGGATTACGAAGAGGTATACCCATCTGGTCACAAAGACCTAGATGATGTGAGCGAGAGGAGTTCATCTTCATCTTCCCCATCCTCAACGAATGAGGATATGGAGATGATCGAGGTAGACGAGGGTTCCGCCGATGACGAAGATCAAATAATCAGATCCGTCGTGGGAGCTGATGGACTTAGGGAGTTCATCATGCTTCCAGAATGGACGGTGAATGCCTTTACTTCTACTATCAAGGAAACTCATTTTGACACCCTTAGAGCCCATTATCAAATACCCGACCACATCCCCATCCGTCTACCCTATAAGTCAGAAAAATGTTATTATAAAGGAGTAGACGATGTAGGAGTGTACGAGCAGATGCTCAAAGCAGGCCTCAGATTCCTATTAAGTTCCCTGCACCGCGAACTCCTCGAATACCTAGGTTTATCCGTCAGCTAGATATCTCCAAATGCCTGGAGGATTTTTATAACAATGGAAGTCCTTTACGGGGCCATGACGGACGGTGGAAGAAGGTTGACGATAAGGGAATTCCTCCACTGCTACCGTCTTGATGAGATAGAAAAATCACGGGGGATGTATAGTTTTGTTCCTAGGAGCCACGTCTTGAAAGTGATTTATGAGACCCCAGACTCGAATAGAGATTGGAAGAGCCGTTATTTTTTCATTGAGGGCGACGGTTGGATATGTCATCCAGGGGAAACGGATCACATGCTCGTCGACAAGGTTTGGGGAATATTATACCAGTCTGGTATGAATCCATCATATAACACTCATTCAAAGTCCATATAACACTTACTATGTTCTAAACGTCCGTCTTCTTTTACGCAGTCCGACGGCACCCTCAAGTTACCCTCGAGGAATTCAGTTTCCTTGAGAAAATTTTCACCAAGACCAAACCGGAGGAACGTACCTGGGCCAAGCTCGTCAACCTAAACACCATTCATTGGTACTGTGACGGACCCGAGCCAACTCCAGTGGCCATCAAGTATGAGGAGCGCACCAGTCAACATAAGTCCGTCATTCTACCTTGTTAAATTTTACTTTATTTTATTTCACTTGACACCCGTCTACCTCTTCAGAGATGGACGACGCAAAAAGAAAAGCAGCAATTAGGTTGCAAGCTGCCAAAAACAAAGAAACTGGTGTGGACCCTATGGGAACGGGCTTTAGCAAGCAAGCATTGAAAAGGAAGCAACCTCTAAAGGGTGACCGTGCATCCAAAAAGCCCAAGGTCCCTCTGGAACCCGTCATTGGCTTGCTAGTTGGGGGGACCAAGATGGTAACACCCGTGAAGCATAGGGCCGGTAAGGGCCTAATGACCGGTCCGTCCGGTAGCCAGAAGAAGCCACCTGTTTTACTCCGTAAGGACTCCAAATATGCCATTGAGAAGCTCTCATCCATCATATCAACCGAGGACTACGAGGATTTGGGCAACCATTCAACGAAGGCGATGGGAGAGATGGCTATTTTCAGCATTGCACAGGTAATTTTTCTGTCGTTGTATAGTCTGTCCACTACCCTTTTTTCTCTTTCTTCCTCTTCTTTGTTAACTTATGTTTTCTTTTAGGCCATGATAATGACAAAGGGGATGATGGGACGGTGTCTCAACCATGAGACTACCTTAGCCCGTCTTCGTGAGAAGGCCAAAGTGACAGAGGACGAGTTACTTGAGTTGAAGTCCTGGAAGGTTGTCCAGGACAAAAAACTTAAAATGGCTGAGATTGCTCGGGATGAATATATCAAGCTGACGGAGGACCTGAAGAAAGCTCTAGAGGAAAAGGACAAAGATATCCGTCAAGCTAAGGAGTTCGCGATAAGGGAGTATCGCGATTCTGAGGCCCTTATAACAGAGCTTAGCCTTTCATATAACGACGGTTTTGACGATGCCGTTCGTCAGGTGAAAGCCTTGAATCCAGAGCTGGATTTGTCAGCCGTAAACATTAATGCCCCAGAGCAAACATCCGTCCAACCCGATCAATCAGATGATACGGACGATTTGTTTAGTGAGAACCCTGCTAATCGCGCAGCTCCTAAGGATGACCGGTCGGCAGTGGACCCGACGGTTGTTGATCAGACGGTTGTTGTCCAGACGACAGTTGAGGGTGATCCCAAGGATGATCAAGCTCGTCGTACTGAGGAGAAAGATATTCCTGGTGCAGACTTATAATTTGTAATAGTTTAGGTTCTCCTTTTTCTTTTCTTTTTTTCTTTTTTTGAAAGAAGGTGGAGAACAGTTTCATGTTTTCCCGTCATGATGTAAACATTCCCTTTAAGGGTTCTGATTTATTTTAAGTAATACTAGGTCCGTCGACCCTTTTTGATGTTTGTGGAATATATCCGTCTGTTTTATTTAATCCTGACAACATTTTTGCTTATCCTGTTTTATATTTCCGTCCTACTTGTGAATTTTGTTTATCTCCGTCCATCTTGTGGACTTTGAACTTTCATCCTTTGGGCCGATCCGTCCACTTTGTGGACTTTGTTTATATCTGTTTGCCCAGTGGATTTAGGTTATATCTGTCCACTTTGTGGATTTAGGATAAATCCATTCACCTTGTGTACTTTGGATTTTCATCCCTTGGGATGATCCGTCCACTTTGTGGACTTAGATTATATCCATCCTGCTTGAGGACTTTGGATTTTCATCCCTTTGGGATGATCCGTCTACCTTGTGGACTTTGTTTTCATCCTCTTTGGGATGATCCGTCCACCTTGTGGATTTATCTATATCCGTCGACCTTGTGGATTTGGGGTGCTTCGTCCACCTTGCGGACTTAGTTTATATTCGTCCACCTTGTGGACTTGGTTTATATATCTGTCCAGCTTGTGGACTTTGGATTTTTCATCCCTTTGGGATGATCCGTCCACTTTGTGGATTTATCTATATCCGTCCACCTTGTGGATTTAGGATGTTCCGTCCATCTTGTGGACTTAGTTTATATCTGTCCACCTTGTGGACTTTGGTTTTTCATCCCTTTGGGATGATCCGTCCACCTTGTGGATTTAGTTAATTTATGTAGAAAAAACAGAGTAGAGTCTGAATATTTCTCTTATTGAAAGAAAACCATGTAGAAAAAAGGTACCTGCCCCCTTGGGCTTAAAAAGGCACTTGTAGAAGGAATTGTTCAAAGTAAAAAGCTTGTGATACCAAAACTAAATTAATAGAAAAATTGTTTGAAATAAGAACTAAAAAAATTAGTAATAAACTGGAAACTGGGGGAGCGTCGATGATCTTCATGTCATCTCTATTGGTAGTATCTCCGTAGGTGCTCCGTGTTCCATGGGTGTTAAAGCTTCTGCCTGTCTAGAGTTTCGAGGTGGTAGGTCTCTTTCCTTTGCCAGGATGAGATCCTGTACGGCCCTTCCCAGTTGGGGCCGAGCTTTCCTTGCGCCGGATCTTTGGCAGCTCCCATCACCTTCCGTAGCACAAGATCTCCGATTTGAAAGTCTCTGTGTCTGACATTGGTGTTACAGTATTTCGCCATGAGGTTTTAGTACCTAGCTAACCTCTGCTCTACTGTAGCCCGGACCTCGTCTATCAGATCCATCTAGAGCCGCAAGGCCTCTTCGTTCTAATCCTCGTTGTAGTTCTCCATCCGATAGCTCGTAAGTCCAACCTCCGTTGGAATGACGGCCTCATTTCCGTATGCTAGTCTGAATGGTGTTTCTCTAGTGGGTGTTCTTGCCGTAGTACGGTATGCCCATAAGACGCTTGGTAGTTCGTCAGGCCAGATGCCCTTAGCCCCCTTGAGCCGTGTTTTGATGATCTTGAGCAAGGACCGGTTCGTAACTTTTACTTGCCCATTGGCCTGTGGGTGTGCGGGCGACGAATAGTGATTCCTGATCCCCAGCTCTGAACAGAAGCCCCTGAATGCTCCGTTATCGAATTGCTTCCCGTTGTCGGAGATGAGCACTCTGGGTATCCCGTACCTGTATATAATGTTTCTCCAAACGAAACTCTGGATGTTCTTCTCTGTGATAGTGGCCAGGGCCTCTGCCTCTACCCATTTGGTGAAGTAGTCGATGCCAACTACCAGAAATTTTAGCTGCCTTGCTGCTGTCGGGAAGGAGCCTATGATATTTAGTCCCCATTGGGCGAATGGCCAAGGGGCCGTCATAGGCGTCAACTCCTCGGTTGGTTGCCTAATTAGATTACTGAACCTTTGACATTTATCGCAAGTCTTGACGTATGCTTATGCGTCCTTTTGTATCATTGGCCAATAGTGCCCTGCTCTGATCAATTTGTGCACCAAGGACCGTGCCCTGAATGGTTTCCACAGATACCTTCGTGCACTTCTCTCATCACGTAGTCTGCCTCCTCTTGACCCAGGCATCTCAGGTATGGACGTGAGAACCCCCTTTTGTATAAGATATCATTGATCAGTATAAATCACGAGGCTTGGACTTTCAACTTCCTGGCCTCGTCTTTTCCGTCAGGTAGTGTACCCATCTTCAGGTATGCTATTAATGGCGTAGTCCAACTGTTCTCAGAATTTACCTCCTGCACTTTTGTTCCGTCATCAGTAAGCGAGGAGAGTTGTACAAATGACAATACCTATTGGGGAATGAGCATAAGTTCTGCCGAGGCTGCCTTTGCAAGACGGTCGGCACATTCGTTCTCTTCCCTTAGGATTTGGACAAATCTTACTTCGAGGTTGCTGATCTGATTCTTCACTTCTTCCAGGTACTTCTTCATCCTCTCACTTTTGCATTCGTAGATGCCATTGATTTGACTTGTTATTACCTGGGAATCGCAATGTACGATCATGGATTCTGCACCTGCGGCCTTTGCGAGGTCTAGTCCTGCCACCAATGCTTCATACTTGGCCTCGTTGTTGGTTGTGGGGAAATCCAGCCGAATCATGCATTCGATTTTATCTCCATTAGGGGTATGGATCACCACACCAGCACCTCCTGCGTACCTGTTGGAGGATCCGTCCGTGTGGATGCTTCATTGTGCGCTTATTTCTGGCCCCACGCCTTCTGGCCTAGAAAATTCTACAATGAAGTCGGCGACGGCTTGCCCCTTAATTTCATTTCGCAGATGGTACTTTATATCAAATTCACTTAGTTCCACTGTCCATAGCATCATGTGTCCTACCGTCTCTAGGCTACTCATGGCTCTTCGTAGGGGTTGGTCCATTAGGACTACTATTGTGTGCGCCTGGAAGTATGGTTTGAGCTTCCTTGCGTAGTTACTAGTGCAAAGGCCAATTTCTCCATTTGAGGATACCTTTCTTCTGCTCCTCGAAATGCCCTACTTATAAAGTAGACGGGCTTCTGTGATCCATCCTCCTCCCTAATTAGGGCCGCGCTGACTGCTGCTTGTGAAACCGCCAAGTAGAGGTAGAGTATTTCCCCAGGCTTAGATGGGCTGAGCAACGGTGGGGATGACAGGTACTTCTTCAAGTCCTCAAATTCTTTCTGGCATTCGTCCGTCCACACGAATGACTTTCTTAATGTACAGAAGAATGGCAGACATTTGTCCGTCGCCTTTGAGACGAACCTATTCAGGGCCGCAATTTTACCGTTCAATCTTTAAACGTCCTTAATTGTTTTTGGTGGTTCCAACTCCATGATGGCCCGAACCTTCTCTAGATTGACCTCTATTCCTCTGTGGGATACCATAAATCCCAAGAACTTCCCTGCCGTCACACCAAACGCACATTTGTTGGGATTGAGCTTCATATTATACGAACGGAGAGTGTCGAAAGTCTCCTAGAGGTCTTTCAGGTGATCGCTTTCGAGTGGGCTTTTTACGAGCAGTCGTCGACATAAACTTGCACGTTTCGGCCGATCTGGTGTGCGAACATTTTGTTCATCAATCTCTAGTACGTTGTGCCTGCATTCTTAAGTCCAAACGGCATCACCTTGTAGCAAAAGAGCCCTTGGCTAGTGACAAAGGAGGTTTTCTCCTGATCGGCTTTGTCCATCTTAATTTGATTATAGCCCAAAAAGGCATCCATGAAGCTCAGAAGCTGGTGTCTTGCCGTCGAGTCTACCAAGGTGTCTATCTTGGGAAGTGGGTAGCTGTCCTTTGGGCATGCCTTGTTGAGGTCAGTGAAATTGATGCACATTTGCCACTTTCCGTTAGCTTTTTTAACCATTACAACTTTTGCTAACCAATCGGGATAGTAGACTTCTCAAATGAATTTTGCTTCCAACAGCTTCTTCACCTCTTCTGCTATTGCCTTGTCTCGCTCCTGGGCGAACACTCACTTTTTCTGTCAAACTGGCGAGAATGATGGGTTTACATTCAACTTGTGAACAATGACTGAGCTTTCGATTCCTGGCATGTCCTCATGGCTCCAGGCGAATACATCCTGATTCATTCTGAGGAATGCAACGAGGGCCTGACGGATCGGCTGGCTGGCTAGCGTCCCCATTCTGGTAGTCCGTTCAGGCCTTGACTCGTCAAGGACTATCTCTTCTAGTTCCTCCATTGGCTCTGCTACCGTCCGTGTCTCCTCTATGCATATGGTTTGCTGCTGGTCTCCCATCTCCATCATGGCAATGTAGCATTCCTGGGCTGCCACTTGGTTCCCTCGCAATTCATCGATCTCGTGCTCTGTTGGGAACTTAATCATTAGGTGGTATATTGATGTTACCGCCTTCCATGCATTGAGGGTAGGTCGTTCGATAATAGCATTGTACACGGATGAGCAGTCGACCACAATGAACGTGACGTCCTGTGTGATCTGTCGGGGGTAATCTCATACCGTCACAAAAAGTGTGACCGCTCCTAATGGAAACACTCTTGCTCCTCCAAAGCCAACCAACAGAGTATTTGTTGGAGTCAATCGTTCCCCATCAATTTTCATTTGCTGGAATGCCGATTAATAAAGGATGTCCGCTGAGCTGCCGTTGTCTACTAATACTCTGTGCATGTTATATTCTCCCACTCCTATGGTGACAACCAATGCGTCGTCATGTGGGTGGTGGAGGCGTCCTGCATCTTCCTCTGAGAATTTGATGATTGGGCTATCTCTCTGCACTATCTTTGGTGCTGAGCCCGTCAGTTGTACATTGTGGACCATTCAGAGGTGAGTCTTTCGAGCCTTCTTCGCCAACCCGGATGTTGATGTTCCCCCCACAATCATCCTTATGTCTCCGATTAGGGGTCTGGGACGCTCATTATCCCTTCGGGGATGCTGCTTTGGGGGTGTCAGATCCATCCTCTCTTTCCTGACGAACTTTTGCAATTTTCCTTGACTAATAAGGGCCTCTATTTGTTGCTTTAGGTCATAGCAATCTGCTGTGTCGTGACTGTGATCGCGTTGGAAACGGTAATATTTGTCCCTTGATCTCTTGCTGGGATCTCCTTCAGTTTCCCAGGAAAAGTTAGAGCCTCCTTGTCCTTGATTTGCATTAGGACTTGATCTATTGGGGTCGTCAGAGGGGTGAAGCTCGTGAACCTCCCCCCGGGTGGCTTAGAACGCCGCTCAGCCCTTCGGTCGTCTATTCTTGGCCTCTTCGACCCTTGATCTTTTCGTCCTTCTTCTTGCCGCTCCCTCTTCCTTGGCTTATCCTCTCGAGCCTGCAATGCATCTTCCGCGTTCATGTATTTAGTTGCCCTGTAGAGTACTTCTAACATGGTCTTAGGGTCGTTCTTGTATAAAGAAAATAAAAATTTGCCCTTCCACAACCCGTTCGTAAAGGATGCTACCAGTATTTTGTCGTCGGCTTCATCTATTGAGAGTGGTTCCTTATTAACGCGTGTTATGTAGGCCCTCAGCATTTCCTCCTCCCACTGCTTAATACTCATCAGGCAAGCTGTGGACTTCTTGTACCTGTGCCCTCCAATGAAGTGCGTAGTGAACTAAGCACTCAGCTCCTTGAAGGTGCCAATGGAGTTTGGCGTCAGTCGGCTGAACCATATCCTTGCGGGGCCTTTGAGTGTCGTGGGGAAGGCCCTGCACATGATCTTATCAGCTATCCCCTGAAGGTGCATTAGGGTTTTGAATGTTTCTAAATGGTCCAGAGGATCTTTCACGCCGTCATAGCTGTCTACATGCGGCATGTGGAATTTAGGGGGTTAGGGGGAAAGAGTTTACGGCCGTAGTGAAAGGCGAGTCGGTTCGGTTGACTAAATCGTCAAGATCACTGGAAACTCGCCCCTTGAGTGTGTTCGTCATAACCTCCATTTGCTCCCTCATCGCCTGCATCTCTGCGACAATATGTGGTGGAGTCGCATCTGTAAGGGATGGTATGCTCAAGTTCTTCCTTTCTGGTCTGCTTGGGGTGTGGCTGCCTTCAGGTTTCTCTTGGTTTCTTCTTGGAGTGCTGTTCCCTTTTTGATCTTCTTGTTGGTCATTCGGTGCTGCATTCTTCTGGCGCAGCTGTTCTTCCAAGTCGTGGTTTTGTTTGGTTAGACGTTCCACGGCGGCACCGAGAGTTCGAACTTGTCTCTCGAGGGCAGTCATGGGTGGTTCCTCTTCTTGAACGTCGTTAGTGGTTGCCATCGAGCGAGTGAGTACCATGCAACCCTTTAGTCCAGGAAACAATAGTATGGCTTATGAATCTCAACTAGGTTCCCCACAGACGACGCCAACTGATAAAGTCGAGAAATTCACCAGTGAGCTACACGATACCTACGCACTCAAACGTAAACTTGCATAAGACAAAGAAGAATGACCTAACAAAGAGCACCGGTGTGGTGTCGGCCGAATACCCTCCGAATGTTAAGTCAGAAATCTTCTCACAACTTTAGAGTGCTAAAGAGGGTAAATTATGCGTACCTCGATTTATGAGGGTATTGGAGCTTTTATAGTAGTAGGGGGTTGATGTCTTTTCCTTAGCGCCGAAGTCTTTTCCTTATAGGAAATATCTAATAGAATCCTTTTTGTGCCAGAATTCTATTTGCCCTCGAACTCTATGAAGTGTTTAGCAAGTACAGCATACGAAGGGCCTTCCTGCCCTCCTCGTGGGCCTTGAACCTGTTGACATCCTATACTGGACCCATTTACGACAGGTGTGGCAGGTAATGGGCCCGTTCACTATCGGCCCACTGTTTATGACCGTCAGGCCCATTCTTAACCCAAATATTTACCTCTTTATCAACCATATCCAAAATGAAGTCCCAGATAAGTCCATCATAAACTTTATTCATATCAACTTTAAAGTCTACAGACCAAGTTTTCGCCCTCCTAGTCTATCTAATTTTTAGATTATCAGAAATCAATCTCCATATAACAAAACCATGGCTGGCAACAGAAACTAGGTAATAGTCCCTACAGGTTATACAGGCATGAGCTTGGAGATCTTGACTGAATGCTAACTTTTTAACTGAAGATAAAAGAATATGTCTATGGGAATTCTTGAAATTGTCCATTGCATACCATCTTATACAGTCATTGGAAGAATATAGTGTGAATAAGAGTAATGACATTGTGAATAGAAAGTCTTAATCTTCACTGCAAAGTTTGGTCTCCATAGAGAGAGTGAGTTATAAAAAGCAGTAAGATGCAGATTGAAGTGATAGCACATACAAACATGCCCAAAGATTCACACATTCACAAATCCTACTTCGACTTCCAAATTTCATACTAATGTAAACGAAGTATTTATGGGGAAAAGAAAAAAGAAAGAAAACTCTGACAACAAAATGAAGGACATAAAGTCCCTTTATATTGTTGATGACATATTCATACATTTCCAACTAGCTACTCAAATGATTTAGCATGAGGCATAACTCCACCGATGTTTTTTTCTTTTTGATAACCTAGGGAACATTTCTAAAGAAGAGTCCTTTGGGGTTTGGGCTTCCTTATAGCCAGTAAAACCTATGGGCAGCTGACTCCACCCACCAGAACTAGTTGTTGGGTAAACCATAGTAGTTTTAAGTTTATGTCTTCTATTTACATAGTTTTTCGCTTTATTGTTTTCACCAGTGTTAGCCTTTGGCTTCTACTTCATGCAATTGTGCAATTTTTCTTTTCCTAATAGGTATGTAGAATTTCTTTATTGAAGTAAAACACTTTATGTTCATGATGATGAACAAAAAGGGTCAAAAAAATTTACACAGTCAAACAATTGTGTAATAGAAAATACTAACTCAACAACAAAAGATTAAGAGAGAGAAAAGAAAAACAATGGTATGAAATGAAGTCAACAAAACAATACACCTAGGCATAACTACTTCATTGGGAGTAAAAACAATGATGCAAATCATGCTAAGGAAGGAAAGATAACAAAATAGATTTGGGAGGTACAAACAACTCATTTTCAGTTCTTATTTCTTAATCACCCAAAGCAAGCAATACCAACTCGAGACCTGCTTTCTCATTGATTTTCTGTAAGAAGATAGGCATTTAAGGCAATAGAAAAATTAAAATGTACAAGCAAAATCTTTAGATTAAACAGATTACATTTGACAGAATGAGAAACTTTTTGAATAAATAATACAAGGAGAACATGAAAAAACATTTAGTATAAGTGTGAAAACAAGGAGTTAAAAGTGGTCGCCATAAAATTTTCAGTAAAGAAACAATTGAGTACATCTATCTATACTTTGTAGATTATAAGTGGCAGGAAACACGAGCTTGCCTTGATAAATAAGCTTGCTCAAAGTTGATTGGCAACGCTGACCACTTCCTTTTTTAAGTAATAAAATATTACATTAAACAAAATTTGAATTGAGGACAAACAATTTTAAGTATATATGCTATCGACTAGACTATCACCTCAATATAACCGACAGTGACCACAACCTTGATAAGCTATTTATTGTAAAGATAAAGCCACTTGACTAAGTTAATGAATCAACAATAATTAGAATTTATAAAACAGTGTCATATTCATATCTAAATAATTTATGATATTATCAATACCAAGTATAACTAAAGAACAAAATGAAAAACCATTAAAAAAAATAAACATGAAATGCATCTTACCTATTCTCCTTAGTATGTAACTGCACCATTGGCGGCCTAGTCAAGCAAAACTAGACTCTCAATGTAAGAATCAATAAAAGTATTGTGATCTCCAATCATCCTAAGATCCTTAAACTCTTTGCTCTCAGGATTCCAAGAGACAAGTTTTCCTTCACTAAATATGAATACAGCATCCCCATTCCTCCTAAAACCTATGGGCCTAGGCATGACCTCTCCGAAATCAACATTAGCAGTAAAAAATGGTAACTTCACATGCATTTGTCGATGGGGCTATTGTGGACACAAGGGGTCTTTTTGGAGTCGCCACTTGGTTTTTGAAATGTTTTAGGAACCATATATATAGCATCCTTTTCGAGGAAGGACTTTTGATCCTACTACCAAAGTATGGGTTCGGAGTTTAGGTACATTCTTGGAAAGGTGTTAGGCACCCAAGATCGCCCAACCCTAAGGTTGGCCTCCCATCATTGTGTCTTACGTTTTAACCTTACTAAAAACATGTTTAACACTTTGTATCCTAACTCACACACACACACTAGCATGCATCTAATATACAATCATGGCATCATTATCCCAAAACAAACTATATATCAAACCTAAAGCAAAAGAGAGCCAAACCCAAACACAAATAAGAAACCCTAGCATTCATCTAACATGTGAACACTCTATCATACATCTCAAGGCAAGGCAGCAACCTAAACATGGCGGCATAGTAATAAACATCAATGTGACAGCAAGCAAGTCATAAAAAACAAGGGATCAACTTTGTACACATATCAAGAGAAGATTAAACAAACAACATGCATGTACATGTGAATGCATAGCTTACCTTGTGTACATTGCAGCATCTCAACACCTATGACATTGTGCATGAACATGTGAATGAATGATTATGGTATTTAAACAAGACATAAACATAAAACCCTAATCTAAACAAATTAAAGATGAGCAAGCATACAAGACCAAGACTCAGGTACATATGAACATGTGAAAAGGGTTTAAACAGAGACAAAACATGTGAAGTAAGCAAACCAAACAACATAAGAGATCTAAATTAGGGTTTCTAAGCAAGTGCTTGTGTACACAGCTAGACACCTGCTTACGCATGCTCATGGCAAGCGTGCGTGGACTTGTTCACAAACCCTAACTTAGAAACATGAAACAGAAAATAGAGCATAAAATAAAAACCCTAATTTTAACAACCTAACATGCTCAGAACATAAAAATAACTATAAAACTAACCTAAGCAAACATGTACAAATTAAGTAAAAAACAAGATCAAAACCCAGAAAGAAAAGTAGAAAATGAAAAGAAAGGGTTGAAGCTTAATACCTCAAAAAAGAGTTCCCAATCTTTGATTTTGACCATTCCCCTCAGTCAAATCTATCATAAGCCATTAAATAAACGATTAGTAATGTACCATGTAAGGCTTTATATAGTGAGAAAAATGGGGTTTGGAATGGCTCCCAAACGATGTGGGATTCATTCTAAACCTCAACCATTATTGCAGAAAACTTGCATTTTTCATACTTCTGAAACTCTAGCTGCGTACACAAGAGTGTGCCTATGTACACATGCTTTGGCCCACGTACGTGGGCCGAGGGCCACTTTGGTCTTTTACTTCCAAAAATAGGTTTTTGCTTATTTAAAAAGTTATATTTTCTATTTTAACACTCCTCAAGTCAATTTGATATCTGATTGGGCTCTAAACTAGCCTTGAGCCTTAAGAGTTTGATCATCATTAGGGAATGGGGGCCCGAGTCGTAAGGGGTACAAAATGCGGTGTCTACAGCTATCCACTGGGTTGCTTACAGATTCACCGATGACGAGTTTCAACCTTTTGTTTTGGTGTTCGATTTGGCTGACGAGGTCTTCCATGATATACAGCTATCCTATTTAAACAAAACAAGCCTACTTAAACCTAGCACATTTCACCATTTCACATTTCACAGATCATTTAAGATACTCTACTAGGGTTTGGAGAAATGGGAAAGGGCAAAGGAAGCCACCCATGTTAGCCTTCTAGATTGCGTTTCTTTCCCTTCAGTGCTAACACCGGTGGCTTCTTCTACCCTTTTCCCATTTCCCTAAATCCTAGTAAAGTCTCTTAAAATATCTGTGAAATGTGAAATGGTCTAGGTTCGGATAGGCTTGTTTTGTTTAAATAGGCTAGCTGTATATCACAGAGACCTCGTCAGCCAAATTAAACACCAAAACAAAAGGTTAAAATCCATCATCAGTGACTTTGTAAGCAACCCAATGGATAGCCCCATTTAGGGATGGCCATTTGTGTTCGTGTGTCGGGTTCATGTTTTGTCAACTTATGAGTATCTGACTATATGGGTCAACACTAACCTGATATGTTTATTAAACGGGTCAAGATTTTTCAACCCTAACACAACTCATTTATTAAATGGGTCAGTTGTGTTAACCTGTTTATCAAATTTTATCAAAATGAAAAAAAAAAAAAAAAATTTACGAAAAAACAAGCAAATAAATATTTTTAATATAAAATTTAGAACTAACGAGTAATTGTGTCACAAATAATCGTTCAAAACTAAAGCATATCTCAATATCACAAATAATTAATCACAATATGTCAAAGAAAATAAATCACAACAACTAATAAGTTTATATACTTAGGGTTTGAAGGGTATATTAGTAAAATGTCATTTAATTAAACAGGTCATACGGGTCAAAGGGGTTTCATATGTTGAAACTAACCCAACCTGTTTATTAAACGAGTTAGTTGTGTCAACCCAAGTATGACACAAATCCATTAAGCTTCAACCCATAACTTCCTAATTTTGTGTCGTGTCATGTCGGATTCGCAGGTCGTGTCTAATTTTGCCACCTTTAGCCCCATTGACAAATGCATGTGGCTTAGGACGATGTAAAGTAGATATGCGAAACAAACTAGATCTAATCACTCTCCATTCACCGGCGGACAGTGAATAAATCTCGACATCGGGTTGAGGATTTGCAAGGTCAAGACTATCTTCTGAAGTCACAAACTTGACCACTCTATAGTCTTTAGTTTTGGGATTAAACCCAAATCCAAAAAACCCAGTGTAGTTTCGGGATCAAACCCGAACCCAAGAAACCCACTATTTTGTTGTTGAATCATGTATTTAGCGAGGAAAACATTCAGCGATGAAATGGTTTCGTCACCAAAAGTATTTAAAAAAAAAATTGTTGGACCTTTTGGCGACGCATATACGCGGCGAAACCAATTTTGTCACCAAAAAACAAAATTCGTCACCAAATCATAGGCGGCGAAATAGAGGACTTTTGGTGACGAAAAATTTTGTCAAATACATTTCGTCACCAAATATATATATATATATATATAGGAAATTTTCAAATTTGGGGGGGGGGGGGTGGGTGGGGGGCCATGTACAGGGCTCCGCCCCTGTTGGTAGTAGCAGTGGTTTTTGGGTTGTGGGTTTTGTGGTACGTGTCTCTCTCTCATTTCTATTCTTTTTTCCTCTAATCTCACCTAACTTTCTCTTTCTTTTTCTTTTTTGCATTGCCGAATCTTACCCTTGATAGGTCTTCTTTCTCATGTGCCCTTCCTCTATGTTAATGGCTAGATTTGTGTTTGGCCAATGTTTTGGGGTGGATCCAGTTTGGTTGGGTTAAGGACTAAAGGCCATTGGGTTTTTTGGGGTTTCTTTGTGAAGAAAGAAAAGATTTTTCCTTTTGGCTTTCTTGGCTACCAAGCAATGAATGGAGAAGATTTTTGTGAATTTCCTTTTGATTTTCAAGGCTAACCAACAACAGTTATTAGTAATATATATATACATATATATACACTTTTAATTTTATTTTAAGAAAATAAATCAATTGTGTTGTTGGAAATTCAAAGAAAAATGGGAAAAAGCCAAAGGAATAAGAATACAGGAAGAAGATTTGGAGAAAATGAAAGGCATTTAGCATTGTGTTTGTGGGTTTTAGAGAGAGAGAGAGAGAGAGAGAGAGAGAGAGAGAGAGAGAGAGATGGTGTTATAATTTCTTTATGTTGGAAAGACCAAGTTGGTCAATTTTAAAATATTTTGGTCCTGGTTGGCATTAGCCCAAATGTAGGTTAGTGAAATTTACCCTAAAATCATTAATGAACCTTTTTTTTTTAAGAATCTCTTTTTCTATAAACAGTAAGATAAAGCCATTCAATTATTAGGCTTTCTAGGGGTCCAATATCTACATTTTTAGCATTTGGAAAAAGAAGATTGGGCAATAGACATTTTTTTTTAATATATATATATATATATATATATAACAATATGCATAAATTGTGGTTTTCATGTATATAGCAAATTTAAAAGAAAAAGGCATAAATGCACTTTTGGTCCCTACATTTTGGGGTTATTTCTATTTTAGTCCCTACCTTTCTATTTTACCACTTTTAGTCCCTAAAATGAAAAACGCGTTCCATTTTGGTCCTTACCGTCACCCATTTAACGGAAGAATCTTACGTGGCAAACGAAGTGCACTGTTAGCACAGTAAATGCTGATGTGCCCATTAAAATACTATTAAAAAGAAGGAAAAAACAGAATTAAACATGCCACGTCAACTTAGAATTTTAAAAGTTAATTTATCAATTTTAATAAAAAAAAAAGGAAAAAAAAAGAACTAAAAATAAAAAAAAAACACACGAATTAAGATCTAAATCATACAAACCCAAAAAATCAAACAAACCCGGAAAATCATACAAACCCAGAAAAACAAATAAAACCAGAAAATCATACAAACCCATCAAGAACAAACAAGAGCACAAACCCAAAAAAAATCATACAAACCCAAAAAATCAAACACAGAAAAATCATAAGAGTATATTGTGAAAAACATAATCAATCCATATATATGCACAAACCAAATCATCCAAAAGAAAAAATAGATTTAAATCCAAAATTTAATCAATACAATCATTAACAAAATACCCACAAAATTGAACAAACTCAGCTCAATCCCTCAACCATACCTACAACAACAAACATAACTCCCACCCAAACAAAATACCCACAAAACCATTAACCCAACACACCTCAAACTCTTTCACTCAGTAAACTCCCTTGACCGAATCTTAAGCCCTCATCAGAAAACCAAATTTGAACAAGATGAAAACCCCCACTCAAATCAACAAAAATCTTCACCCACAAACCCACCATCGGAGTGCGCCGCCACCTATCTCCATCGAAATCTCCACCATTGAACTGAGAGATAGAGAGATTAAATAAAGAAAGACCCACCGATTTGAGACAAAAACCACCTACCGATCCAAGAGCACCCACCGATCTGAGGTAGAAACCCATCGATCTGAGGTAGAGACCCATCGATCTAAGAGAGACAGTGATCTGAGATAGAGAAAGAGAAACCTATCCAAGAGCACCTACCGATCTGAGGTAGAGACAATGATCTGAGATAGACAAAAACCACCTACCGATCTAAGACAGAGATAGTGATCTGAGGTACAAACCCACAAATCTAAGGTAGAGACCCACCAATCTGAGGCAGAGACCCACTGCTCTGAGAGAGACAGTGATCTGAGATAGAGAAAGAGAAAGATTTGGGGTTTTCAGCTAAGAGATTGAGAGAGTTTGAGCAAGATATTTTGAGCTTAGAAAGGAGAGTTCGGGGAAGAACATGAACAATCATGTTCGAACATGTCTTTCAAAAATCTAATGAAAAGAATATTTTATTTTATTTTATAAAAAATAATAAGTTTATTTTAATTATTTTATTTTATTTTTCCTAATGTGGCTTTTTTTATATATTTAAAATGCTGATCTGTCAGCATAAAGTGTGTCAGTACTCTACTCCATTTGCCACGTAGGACTCTTCCTTTAAGTGAGTGACGGTAAGGACCAAAATGAAACACGTTTTTCATTTTAGGGACTAAAAGTGGTAAAATAGAAATGCAGGGACCAAAATAGAAATGACCCCAAAATATAGGGACCAAAAGTGCATTTACGCCAAGAAAAAAAAAGTATGTGAACAATCAAATTATTAAGTAATTGTTTGTATTTATCTCAAAATTCATACCCTTATATAAATACATTAACATATAATAAACAATACTATATGGGATAATTACAGTAAACCCACCCGATCTTAGGCCCGTTTTCACTTTGCCTACCCGTGGTTCAAAACTTATCACTTTGCTCACCTGAACTTCAATCCGTTACCCATCCGTTGCCCACCTCACCCTCAGACGTTAAAGAAACACCCTTTTATTCGAAATTAGAATATAACACGGATCAAACAGCACGAACTCACTCTCTTTTCCTCACGAGCCCTAGAAACGCAAATCCCTGTAAGTGAGCTGGGGTTTTCATTTTTCTGCATCTGCTTTCGTGTGAGGGTGAGGTTCTGACTCTGGGTTGTCTTGAGGCATTGAATATTCGAAGATAGATCATCACCTTCTACTTTATGGTTCTGAGCTGAGTTGGGGTTTCAAGTTTTGATGGTAGCTTTGATTCACAGGAAGTTGATAATCGATGTCTTCTTCAAGTGGAAATTACTCAAGTTCAAGTGGGCATATGTGTACATATGAGACTTGTTTGCTGAGAACAAGTCTGACAGTGGATAATTTTGGGAGAAGGTTTCTGGGTTATAGCCGATATAAGGTAAGTATACTTTTTACTTAATCTAGCTGATTCACGTGAGATTGGAATGTGATGTGTTCAATTCAATTTATGAACAAGTTGGTCCCAAGTGTCCTTTCTTTAAATGGATTGATAATCCCACTTGTATGCGTGGGAATGAAGCTGCCCATTTGGTGCAACAAAAGCTGGATTTATTGCGGAGTGAGCTGCAACTTGCACATGAAAGGGAAAGAGAAGCTATAGAGGCAACAGCAGAAGCTACCCAAATGGCAGAAATTGCTCAAGACAGGGCAGCAAAAGCCACTGAGAGGGAGAGAAAGTTTTGAGCTTCCTCTATTCAAGCCAAGGAGATTGCAGTGAGAGCTTTAGAGCAAGAGAGAAAGTGCAGAATTGCACTAATTCTGTCATGGTTTTTTTTTTGGTTATGTTGTTTTCATGTTTTGGCTCAAGTGAGAATGTTGGAATGATGAGATTGAGTCTGCCTGATGGCTTGTAATATAAGCTGGCCTTCAATTGTATTGTAAATAGAACTATGAAAGAATTTTTTGAGAATGAGAACTATGTAAGGTGGTAGATGCCTTTTAAAGATAAAAGTGTTATTTATGTTAGATGCTGTTGGTATTTTTGTTTAAAGTGAATTTGCTACTTGTGAGCTGTGAGCTGTTGGTGTTTTGTTGGATGTTGTGAGCTGTGTTGGTTTGTGCACTAAGTGCATTGTGTGAAGACAATTATGTTTAAAGTGAATTTAAAGTGCATGACAATCTATCAACTTACAAGAAAAGAACAAATGCACACATACACCTGCTATTCAACACATACACCCTGCACACATAAACAAACTCATATAATAATAACTCATATAATCAACTGCAATAATCAGAACAATAATTCTGAATACCTGTTATTAAGTTGGGAAATTATATACATATTTTAAGGTGGCATTGAATAGTCTTTCATCAACCACAAGTCAATATAAGGCATTTGGTACAACAACCAAAACTGTTGCAGCTGCCCAATGTTTACAAAACTTACAAAAATCCAAAAAGTGTTTGAACAGCTATATAAAAAAGTGTTGTCATTGTCTGCCCTGCCATTGTCTAGAAATTACATAAAACCCTAACACTACTACATAACCCTAATACATTATAGACAGCAACAAAAGTGTCTTCACTTAGTCTTCATTTACTGCCCCTACCCCTGCCCTTGCCCCTCCCACCACAGCTGGCCTTTCCACCTCTTGTTCTACATTTTTGAGCCCTAGTTGCATCACCCCTTCCTCTCAAAGCAGCTCCTCTGGTAACAGGTGGTCTTGTAGGCTACAAAGTACAAAAATTCAAATGTTAGCTACCAATATCACATTTTTATGAATAAAACATCAAACCTAACACTATAGTACCTGTGATGATGGTGCTCTACTATCCTATATTTCTGCAAGGGTGTGTGGTGCTGGCTGGCTTGAAGAGAACCAAGGAGCTCCTCTAACTGTGTACCTAAAGTCTGAAGAGTACCACTGACTTGGGTTCTGTGACCATGGAGCTGGTGGCCCTAACCATGGAGCTTGTGGCTGTGGAGCTGGAGCTTGTGGCTGTGGAACTGGAGCTTGTGGCTGTGACCCTGCTGCCTGGTTGGATGAGGATGAGGCCATAGTGTAAGGCTGATGTGTTGGTGGGGGCTGAGCTGAGGATTGGGTCTGTGATGAAGATGGGGCCTGGGATCCTTGTCTGTGTGTAGAAGGCCTTCCACTTCCCTGTAACCAAATATGATGAGCATGTTGTTACAGCTGGATTTATTGGCATTTTGCATTTGAATAAAAAAAATTTGTAAAAACTTACAGATTTCCCTTTCTGCAATCTCTGCCTTCTCTCCCATGGTGTCTCACCAGTAACATTGGCCTTGCAACCCCTTGCATTGTGTCCTTCCTGATGACACCTTCCACACCTCAGTGGCTTGTTTGCTCTAGACACCTTATAAGGGTTCGGCTCATCAGCATCTCTCTTCCTCTTTATGAGTGGCCTGCCTGGTGGCTTATGGACAATAGGTGCAATAGGCTTGGGTTGGCCACATGATATCCACTCAGACTGGCCAGGCATGGGAGGTATGGGTGTCTTGTATGTCTCCACATAAGCATCCTTGTAGTAGCATGGATGGGTGTAGTCTTCTAGTTTCTGACGATTCACAAAAATGGCTACAACTCCATGCTTGCAGGGGATTCCTGTCAAGTCCCATAATCTACAACTGCATGTCCTATTTACCAAGTCCACCACATGCCTTTCCCTCTCATTGTCAACCTCATACACAAACCTCCCAGAAGGCATTGCACAGAAACCTTTAAAGTCTAATTTTAATTGCTCCAACTTTTTTTGTATGGTTGGACACAACTTGCCACCATACTTTTCTATGCCAGTCTTCTTTATATACAGCCTGCTCATAAGCCTAACTCTAATCCACTCTAGCATTGATAAGATGGGCTTGTCTCTAGCCTTCACAATCATAGAGTTAAAACTCTCACTCAGATTGTTTACCATACAATCTGTCAAAGCTTTTGAAGAAAAGTGGGATCTGGTCCACTGTACAGGCTTTATATCAGCCAAGTACTTCCAAGCTTCTTCATCCAAACTCTTAAGATGTTCCATCCCCCTCTCAAATTCCCTGGCTGATGTTATGCCAGCACACATCCACAGTACACTCTTCAACTCCATGCTTTTGTGGTTAATCTTGAAGTTGTTGTATATGTGCTTCACACAAAACCTGTGCTCCACAGTTGGGAATAGAGTCTCCATTGCAGGTAAAAGGCTCTGCAATCAAGTAAGCAAGTAAGCATGTAAAAAGCTAAGCATGTAATGAAGTCATGAACATGAGCTAGATGATAATACCTTCTGCCTGTCACTGATGAATACCAGATTGAGCTCCTCTAGCTTGCCAATGTCATCTGCAAACTGCTCCAAGAACCAGATCCAACTATCCTTTGTCTCTTGCTTAACCACAGCCATTGCCACTGGGAATATATTGTCATTTCCATCCTTGGCAGTGGCAGACAATAATTGCTCACCAAACCTATCCTTCAAGTGGCATCCATCCAGCCCAACAAAAGGTCTACAACCACCTAGAAAGCCAACCTTCTGAGCATTGTATCTAATGTACGTCCTTTTAAAATGGGGCTCTGCATTCTCATTTTCCATCTCTGTTTGCAGAATCACCCTACTTCCTACATCTGTCCTTAATATCATTTCTGTATAATCTCTAAGTAGGCCATACTGAGCCTCTTCATCCCCAGTAATCAATCCCCTAGCTGCCGTCCTTGCTCTGTACACCTGACTAAGACTTAAATCAATTGAAATCTTCTGCATCACATGGTGCTTAACACCTGAGACCTCCCAATTAGGATTCTTAGCAAAATCCTCCAAATACCTCTTTGCCACATAGGCTGATGTAACTTGCCCATTTTTAAATGTTAGGGGGCAGGTACACTCAGGATCAAATGTCTTGATCTCAAAGGTGCATTCTCCAGTCACCATTGACGCATAACACCTCCATCCACAACTATTCTTACAATGTACATAAATCTTCTTCTTCTCATTCAACTTCCACTTCACATCAATGTTATTCTGAATCACATACTCCCTCAAAGCCTTCCTAAACACCTGGGAGTTTGGGAACTCCATCCCTTTTGCCAACCTAACATTTTCCATATCAGTCCTCTCATTGAACTCCAAATTTCCACCCTGCTCATCATCAGAACTATCCACACTTGCAATATCATCCTCTAAAGCTGGTTCAGCCCACTCTTCATCTAAATCTATGTTTGGAGGTGTAAAGTTGTAATTTACAACTGTGTTTTTGTTGGCTTTTATTCCGTGCCAAATTTGATTGTAATTTTATTCAATCTTTTGTACCCTGTATTTATTGTGGGTTTTAATTGTAAGGGTTGTGTGTGAGATAGAGAGTGTGTGTGAAGACTCAAGCTTTTGAAGACTGAAGAATTCTCGCGGGTATCTCGCTACTTAGCATCCTGCGAAATGGTGCATGTGCCCTGCACGTGTTGGAAGCTGAAGAGTCATGCCAGGCTGTCATTTTCGCGAGTGTCTCGCTGGTAAGGCCTTCCCGCGAGACAGTCGCGAAACTTTCTGCCTGGAGGATTTTAATGAGTGACCTTCTTACCCTTCACCCACTCTATATATACCCTCATTACCCACATATGTTGGTGTGGCTATTCAGAGAGAAAAACCCTAGATAGGTTTTCTACAACTCACCCACCCATCTTTTGAGAGAGAGCTACTCCTCCTTAGTGAGAAATCATTGTAGCCTCTTCTCCATCCCTCTCCCATTATCATACCTTGAGAGGAGATTTATACCCAAACACAACCCACACACATTCAGAGTGTAGAGAGTGTTTTGGAGCTATTGGGAAGCATTGGAAGAAGCCAAGGATGGCAAATGCAACATGGAGCTTGTTGCGGGATCCGGAGAACTAAGACAAGACACGGTTCCGAGAAGCCTTGTTGGAGTAGGAGCTTGGAGGGCTTAAGTGCATCGGGTAGATTAGGCTTGGAGGGTCTCTTGCTAACCCATGTATCCCAACTGATTGTCTAGTGGATCGATTTCCGCTTGGAGGGCGGCGGAGAGGTTTTTCGCCGAGTTCTTCGGTTTCCTCTTCGAAAACACGTCTTGGTGTTTTCTGTGTTTGCATCCTTCTTCCCTACTCTTTTATATTCCATTATACTGCTGTGTTGCTTAGTTTATGGATTAGAGTAGTTGTTTTGTTTATACGCTTGTGTTTACACTATTCCGCACTTATCATTAAGTTAGTGTAAAATCAACCAAGCCGTAACTTTAATTTGGGGGTCTAAACAGCTCTTGTGTTTTTCAACACATTTTCGAGCTTTCAGGAGGAGGAACATTGCTTAGGCTAGGTGCATCTGTGTTTGGATGAGGTGTATCAGTGTTTGGATGAGGAGGTGTATCAGTGTTTGGATGATGAGGTGGAGAAGACTCACCAAAAATGTCATCAGCAAAGTCTTCTCCTTCCAGAGCTTCATTCAACCAATCAAACTCCTCCTCCAGACCATCACTGTAACACCCCAACTTAAATTGCATATTTAATTTTATGGGTTATATGCATGTTAGTATCTTAATTACTTTTAAGTGCATGAAGTGTTGAGTTTGTAAAGATTTTAAATAATTGAAATGGCTAGTGGTGTCATGAATATATATATATATATATATATACACTTAGTATGATGCATGGTTGGTGTTTTAACTAGGCATATGATACATGAGATAGGATAGTGAAAATTCCACCCACATGCAACCAATGAGAAGTCAACACATATAATACTAAAGCACCATGCATGTTGACAAATCAAAAGGCCAAGACTTGGCCGGCCATGCAATTCACCAAGAGCCACTTTCCTTGACTTTTCTCAAGCAATTGAACATCCAAGAAGTTATGCTCCTCTATTTTTCACAGGTACACACACACACATCAGAAAAATATAAGTGTGAATGCAAGAAAAGTTGAAGAAAAGTGAGTGTGATATTTTTCCCTAGCATCACACGTGTCCCATCCCCCTAAAGTTAATGTTCTTATCTTCTTGGCTGCCCACAAGTCTCTCTTTATCTTTTCTTTTGCTGGAACCAGAAAGTTCAACACTCTTTCTCTTCTCCTTCTTCTTTATTCTGGTTTCTTTCTTCTTCCCCTCTCACACGGCTGTAACTCTCTTTCACCCACTCACCAAAAATCATAGACAACTCTCTCTAAGGAGAAATTAAGAGCCTAAACACTAAGGTTTTATCTTCAAAGTGTGTGGGTAAGTAAGTTAAAGTTCATCTGATTTTGTGTACTTGGAAAAGTATGATTGTTTGTTTATTTTCATTCTTCATCCTCTGTTCTGTTTTGTGAGACTGAACTTGTGATTCTGTTTTTGTAAGTTTAAAGAGTGATGGTGTTATGGTCTATTGGATGCTGATTAGGGTATTTTAACATGTATTGTATAAGTATAAAAATACCCAAATGAAATGAAGGCTAATTGCTATTTGTTGATGATTTTAGAAAGAACATGCACTGAAGCTGTCATTGTGACAGATTTGATGTTTACAAGAATAAAATTCTGTATTAAATCATGTTTTGTGAATTAGGATGCTAGGAATAGTTTTTATGAACCCTAAGACATGTAGGGTTGTTATGGAAGTGGTCTCACAGTATTTGGATGAGTATAAAAATAATGGTGTAATTTCTAAGTTGCATGAGTTTCTGCCAGGACAGGTTTGAACACGTTGGCTTGTACGATTTATAATAAATCATGGTTTTATGTTTTGACTCCGAAAATTTTATGGTATATAATAGACATACAGGGGAGTAGTTCTGTAAATTTTCATGCCATTTGGATGTGTTTTGACAGCCCATTTGTATTTTACAAATAGGGCTTTTGCTGCTGTAATGACCAGTAAACAGGGTAGGAAAACTTTGACTTTGTGGATTTAATTTTGAAGCTAGGTTGAATGTTTGGAGCTATAATTTTATATGCTCATCCTTTGTTATGTTTGGAGCATATATAAGTTTTATGCCTTGTTTTCTCTACGGTTTGGATGCATAATGTGTCTAATGATTGTAGCATATGCTTTGGGGAACTTATTGTGATGGGAATTAAGATTTTCTTGAGTTTGAGAGTTAGGTTATGATTGAGGATAAGTTTAAATACTTAGGAAGAGGTTGTCAATAATAAGTTTTGGTTTTCATTTAGGTGACGAGGACGAGAACGAGAACACGGACACTTGAGCTCCTCTTGTACAATCTCTCGCGTCTTCGGCTTTCAGGTAAGGGATTTGAGATATGTGTCTTTGATAAGTAAATATATTGTTTAGAAAAGTATTATGCATTAAAGCTTTTATTTAGAGATATTACGTATAAGCATGAGTTAAGCAAAATATGTGTTCGTGAGTTATTCAATCTTATATACATAATAATTTTAGCATATTGATGCTATGATTTATATCACGAACAAGATATTTAAGAATGAAGCGGATATGCTACTATTGTGGTACGTTTATGTAAAAGCGGAGTTATTAGAAAAATATAGTTTTCAGTTATTCCATCGTTATGATCTGAACTCAGCCAGTAGGGGTTATAGTACTGGCATTTCCATGAAAATTTTGATTGGCCATTATAAGTGGGACTGGCTCTGCTGTACCCGCCCTTGTTGGTTACGACCAACTTGGGGGAAGCCAACCTACCCCCATGGTTGGAAGATATGTACTATGATATGATTCCGGAATGACCTAGCATTGTGGGGAATGCTAGATGCCTGGCACTCTGTGCTGGAAGCCTCCCAAAGTTGTGACAGACTTACAGTTGGATTAACTAATATATATATGATAAATGAGCTATTGAGCTATTTGGAATTATAAGAAAAGTATGATGATAAGAAAGGTATACTGAACTATGTTTATCCTTTTATTATTATATGAAAGGAAAAATGAAGTACATTCATCTAAAAGCTCATAAATTACTTTGAGAACAATAAGAACAATATGAAGACTATTTTATCAAAGTTGGCATATCCATAAAGTATGTAATTTACATGCATTCTTATCAAGGGCCCATGGAGCTTAAAAACCTTACTGGGCTTCGCAGCTCACCCTTTTATATTTCAGTGCATAGGTTCTTCCTGGAAGCAGCGAGAGTATTAGAGATGGCAAGGATTCAGTGTTTTCTCGTTTGTCAGAATGTATAGTTAGGTTTTGTTGTACAGTAGTTAGCTCTTTTGTTGTATAGAAGGAATCAAGATGTACTTGATTCTTGAGCACAAATGTAATTCGGTATCTTAGCTATTTTAAACCCCGGTTGTATGTTTTTGGGGTTAGGTTTGTAATAAGAGTTTGGTTAACGTTTAGTTATGTTATACTTACATGAACACCTGACGTTTTTAGCCAAGTGATAATCTTTCCAAGTTCAAAGGAAATGAAAATTCAGGTTTTTATCATTTTTGTATATTATGGTTTTATGTAAGAATATAAGCAGGAATTCAAGAAACAAATTCTTGATAAGCACTTTCAGATCAGGTTGGTTCGTGTTAATATTGGGGTAAACTTGATATTAACATGCCAGTCATGCTCTAAATCCTGAAGTACAGGTTTGGGTCATGACAATCACCCCCTGTAGCAGCCCCTACACCAGCCCCTGCACCAGCTCCTACACCAACCCCTGCACCATCAGGAACTTCAACTACAAGTGGAGCATTACCACTCTCCACATACATTATGATGGGGTCTCTTGGCCCTCCCTCATTAGGCTTGCACAGGGGTACCACATCTTGATCATTTTGTAGGAGCCTCAAGTCTTGCTCCAAGTTGCCCCCAGGACCTAAATAATGAACCCTACACGGTTCATCAATCCCCAATTCCTCACATATACCTTTAAGTTCAAAATAACTAAGCAAATCAGGATCCCTATACACTACTTAAACTTTCCCACCAAAGTATTCTAAACTAGGGTTCCACAGAAAAGCACCCCCATAATGTACCTCCAATTTCATTTCCTCATCCATTTACAATAACAAATTACCATTTGACACGTATACAATTAACAATTAAAGAATTGTAAACAACTTGCAAGTAAACATTTGCATGTTTCTGTTTTGCTTTTGGGATGCAACACACACAGAGGGACCACATTTTCTGCTTTGTTTTTTATTCTGTTTTACTAAATAGCACATGCAAACACTAAAATTTAAAGCTAATAGAAACTTGGGTCCACTGTGAGACACAATGACCACGACAGACAAAATGCCCACAAACAAACACAAATCCAAAGAACAAGTGGTCACATTTTTCATAAGCATCAACAAACACAACCAATATTCTCATTCCATTACATGTAACATTGACCATTGATTGATAACTAAAAACACAATAAACAACCACAAGTCCAAAGTAAAAACCCAAGCAGTGACTGATTTCTTACCAGGATTTTCGTCCCTCGAACAACCCATTGCTCGTCTGGGTTTACACTTGCAACACAATGTCAATATCAGATGCAAAAATGGATTTAAACATTTCTAGGGCTCGTGAGGAAAAGAGAGTGAGTTCGTGTTGTTTGATCCGTGTTATGTTCTAATTTCGAATAAAAGGGTGTTTCTCTAATGTTTGAGGGTGAGGTGGGCAACGGATGGGTAACGGATTGAAGTTCAGGTGGGCAAAGTGATAAGTTTTGAACCACGGGTAGGCAAAGTGAAAACGGGCCTAAGCTCAGGTGGATTTACTGTAATTATCCCATACTATATTGTGTGTGTATATATATATATATATATATATATTATAACATATTATATATTATATTATATAACATTCACTCTCTCAACAACACAATAAAACTTGACAGCCATAGGCACAGCCGCACAAGTTTCATTTTTATTTTTGTAATGAAATCGATAGACAGCTACAAGTTTAAAAGTCAAGAAAGTTAAATTGTTGAAGTAGAGAGAGATACATACCAGTGAACAGCACAAACATAGTAATTTAGTTTAATTTTTTATTTTTTATTTATAATGATCTAGGGTGATTTGGAATGTATAATCTTATTTGAGTTTTTTTTCTTTTCTTTTTTTTTAAAGAGGACCACGGATTGAGGGATGGGCCATTATGGACTATTTCAAATTTGAGGAACTATTAATAAACTTACTAATATACAATAAAATTAATTTTTCAAGACCCGTTTCAAAATTCCTCAAGGACATGCATTGTACGCTATCCATTACAGTGGTGGATAAGACTGCTCTTCTAGCCGTGAAACTGATATGTGCTGTTCTGGCCCAAAATAGTGAATAACACATGATTATTCAAGAAAACACAATTGGTGTTATCTAACACATTTCTACTTTGAAGTTATTTAATTCTATTAGAGTGAGAAACCCCATTTGACATCAACAAGTATTTACTAAACTACCTAGCCATGCAACTATAAATTGATCATGGATCATGTATATATCGTGTGCCCGAATGTTGATTTGCATACACACAGCACAAAAGCTTTTAATATACAACCAACATGAAAGTTGAATAACGATTATTTTTGAAGCATAATGTAACATATTTACCGATATTCCAAAGTTTTAAGGAACATCTTAAGTAGTTTTGCAGGTGAACACAACTTTTTGTAACAATAAGCATTTAGCAAGAACTTTTAATATATGATCAAATTTACATGCATGACAATAAAGTAACTAAGAGAAGACTTTCACTTCTATGGCACCATCAGACCCCCAAACTGGTAACGTGTGTGCTATTTTCCTCTGACACATTCAAGCTGTTTCCTCTTTCCTTCGGACCCAATTTTTCCACCACGTTTGATACTAAAGTGCTTAATCCTAATACTAAGCTTCTTCTTCATCACAGAATTCCTGATTATAACTTGTGGGAAGTTTTCAAGAACTCGATAGAACTCCACCTTTTGGTTTTCTTCCACCTTATCCATGCGTATTAGGTAAATAGTTTAATGTAAACATCATCTTTGGTTTAAAAAAAAAAAAAAAAAATTTGAGAATCATCTTCAATTGAATTATTTAAATTTAGAACAAAATTTGGATGCATGTTTGATTCAATAGCTCAATAAAATAAATGAATTGATAGGGGTTTTTTTGAATGTACTATGCTGGCCCTGCTATCATAAATAGAACTATATAAGATTTGAAAGCAACTATTGCAACTTTTTTTTTTTTTTTTTGAGAATCAAAACAAAGACATATTATTAGGAAGGCTGTTCAAATCAGCCAAGAATACAAAAACAAGGTCTAGTGGTACTTCTTCCATCCAGACAAACATTTGAGGAAGGATGGACACTCTCCTTGCTAAAGAATGCGCTAGCCTATTATAGTGTCTTCATACAAAAGATAATTTAAGAGTTGAGAAGTGCGAAATAAGGAAAAAAATATCTGATGTAAGGTGTCCATAGTGGGATAGCCTGCTGCCACTGTTCTTCAAGGCCTTAAGAAGAATTTATGAGTCGCCTTCAAGTATTATATTGTCAAAACCAAGCTTCCAGTGTAAGCTCCAATGCTCTGCTTGCTGCCAAAACCTCAACCTCAATAACCAAGTGATAGGCCAAAAACGTATTGGCTCCTTATGATGAATGAATTGATTAATTAGCCAAGTTTATTAATTAATCAAATCAACATGCAATTGTACGTGGCAGCACAAACAAATTACCAATTAAACTAAGTATGCAACGAAAATTAAATTGACACGGTGATTTGTTTACGAATGGGGAAAACCTACACGGCAAAAACCCCACCGGGTGATTTTAAGGTCACCACTCCCGAGAATCCACTATTATCAAAACAAGCGGTTACAAGTAAAAGAATCCCAGTATCTTATACCAACCTACAGTTGAACCCTTACCCCAATACCCAATTGGACTTATTCTATAAAGACAATCTCTCCTTTAAATGCACGACTCCCAGTACGTGACTAACCAATTATGTGGATCCCAGTACGCGACTTGATCACCAACTTGAGAAGGATGTTAGCTGCAAAGTTCTTCAGCTCATCTAGACGATGAAGATCATGAAGTTGCTTGGTCACAAAACCCTACGATGTACAAACATAGCAGCTTCTTTAAGAACTAGGGCAAACTAGGTTTCCAGTCACACTTTTCTTCACACTTGTGGAACTGTGCTCTTGTGCAACTTATGTAACCTTTTACGGCCCTTAAAATAATCCTTATATATGTTTAGGTTTGTGAGAAAAGAAAGCCCAAACATACATTCACAGATTGGATGAAAATCAGCTTGAAAAACTTCACTTCATAAACCTTTATAGATAGCCATCTATCGAGCTAGCTATCTATCGAGCTAGCTGTCGAGCCACGGGTTTCAGTAGCTTTTAAGCCTCGATAGATGCTAGCTATCGGGCTAGCTGTCAAGCTTTAATGAACAGCACTTCTTCACTTGATTCTTGGACAAACTTGCATGGCTTTAACACTTGAAGTTGAAACCTTGTTTCTTGAAGCATTAAACCCATCCTAGATCTACCCAATTACAAGTAAAGTGTGTTTTTTCAAAGGATTAGCTAATTACATAAAATGTTGACATATGCTTCTAACATCAAATCACATATGTCCTAACACCAAGGATGGCAAGGGAATTTTTTAAGTAAGCGAAGCCATAACCAAGCCTACATCATTTCGGATCACCACTCCTAATCCAACAGTGTCATCGTTGGTGAATGTTGCTCCATCAAAATTGACTTTGAAGCCGTAGGCCTCAAGTGCAATCCATGTTGTTACTCGGTGTTGTTGAGGATTTGAAGAAGTCAATGTGCTAGATGGGTGCTCAGTCAGGCACTCCCGAGCAAAATCCAACACCTTGTCGAGTGGCAGGGCTGGCTTCTGAAGGCGGAGGTTGTTACGCCGGTTCCACCGTGACTAGATGACGATAGCGAACAAATCCGACTCCCTATTTCCTGCAAAAATGAAATCATATATTTCAATGAAGGAGGTGCACTCCTTGAGCATGTCATGGTTCCACTTTGCTGTTGTAGTCCACAGGGGATATAAAGGGAAAATAGAAATCTTAATATCAAAGATAGGTAGCTTAACATCACCTTTCACATCTAGTGGAGCGATATCCCTCTGTGAATTGCAAACACAAACATAGAAAACCCATCAAATTTTCCCCACAACTAAAACAATAGTATCAATACAAAAATAAGTTTGTCATCTAAGTCCTTAACATCGACATAGTAAGCAACAAAAAAATAATAAATCAGAGGGCTTTAAAAAAGAGCATCAAGCACTTTCATTTCCACCTTCATGTCTGTGTACTAAATTGATATTATTCAAATTCAAAACTATAAATAAGATACTAATTCTATGTGAAATATTTAAAACCCATCAACCTTTTTCTTTTCTTTCATAACTAAGAATAGTACTAACAAAAAATAAGTGAATCATTGATTCCATAACATCCAAACTGTGAGCAGCAAAAAAAAAAAAAAAAAAAAAAAAAAAAAACATTGAATCAAAGAAAATTAAGAAAAGCATCAAGCGGATTCTCAAATTCATGAGTTGAAGAAATATATATTTAGCTAAGGGTAATTTTCACCATTCTATGACATAAAGAAGCACCATAGTTTAGTTGTTGGATGCTTGAACAATTAAGTGCTTCCTTCCCAACAAAATCCATGTATTTTTCTTTCACTGCTTTCTTTATCAAACACCACAAATAGTTCCTAAGAGCATACCACTGTGTAAATGACTCAAATGGTTCCTAAGAGCACATTGCTGTGCAAATGGCTCAAATACAATAAAATGGAGTAAAGCTTAGGCAGTGTATCTAGGCTTGGGATTTTTATGAAATTTGGTCTTTGAGTCAAAACCTTTGGCTAATTTAAAACGTCAAGCCAGTTTTTGGAGAACAAAGAAGTTAAACTAAGTGAAGGAATTCAGGTTTGAATGCACAATTTTGTTGTAGATTGTTTGGCAATGTATAAACTAAGTGAGAAAATAAAATCAAGGTCCTTAAGGAAAATCATAGATAACTGTAACTTCTTCTTCTTCTTTTTTATAAAATTTTATGAATGAATGAATGAATTTATCAAAGAAACAAACCATACAAACAGCAAACTCCAGCAGCTAAAAGCTGTAACATCTAACAACAAAAACAGAGCAAGCATGAAACTAAATAGAAGCTGCAACTAACCTTACAAAGAATCAAACTAAAATCCTCAATTACACCTATGATCAAAATCAGAGAAATGCCCCCACCCCCAATTGACAACATGACTATTCACTAACAACCTCACACAGGCCTTAATGTCTCTTTAAACTTGACACTTGGTATCAGGTATATACCTGGAATTTTATTAGTCACCATTACTTAACTGCCATAGCCTTTTTGAGAAATGATACTAGTTAGGATATGGTTAAATGATTAAATTGACAATTTTTTGATAGTTTAAGATTTTTTGAGAATTGGTAATTTAACATGGTAATATTTTACAATACAATCTCAATATCATTATGAATCTTCAACAAAGTTGAATTCCCATTTTTCTTTTTTCAATAAAAAATGACAATATTCACACTCAACATAGATAGAAAATGTTAAACATTAAGAAATGCATTCACCAAAGAATAAAAAAATGGACACAAAAAACAAAAGGCAAAATTTTAATATATAAGGATATGGTACATAACCCAACCGTAAAAATCAAGAAAGAGAGAAATAGGACCTTAGTGTTAGCCGTAGAGGTCTTGATCTATTCAAGAGCACAGAGGTTATCGATATGTTTTGAAACATCGAAGGAAGAACCCTGAACCTTACTGGGCAAACAAATCAGATCAATAAAAGACAAATGTTATAATGACAGAAAACCAAATTGCAAGGAAAGTGATCTTGGGCTTACCAATTACTTCAACAGCAACAATGCCAACCAACTGCATGAAAATAAATAAATCAAACAAATCAAACACTTATTTTATAAATAATAATTACAAAGCCTAGCATCTTGATTTCCCCTTGAATTTAGAGAAAAAGATAGAAGAAAGTAACAAAGCCATCCAAAGATGTAACTAAAGAGGAGGCATACCTTGGCAAAGAAGGGTGCCTTGTGTCTTTAGGGACCATGAAGAAGGTTGATTCTGTGCTGTCTCCATTATTTAAAAATTAAAGCAAAAGAGAGTGAATAAGGTTGACAAAGAAGTGAGTTTTAGAGAGGCTTCTTCTTTATCCTAATCCTGCCACATGGATAGGACTAGAGGAGAGCTCCGCTTTCTACTAGGCTTTGACATTTGTGTCAGATTCGGAGTCGACTTCTTCTTTGTAGTGGAAGTCAAATTCCGGCGCATCCAAAATCACCCTTGGTTGAAAACCTCATGATCTACATAGACTCACAACAGATGCATTCTACATAGAGTCCCAACCATTTTACGAAATCAAAGTGGTTTCCACAAATTACAACATAGTACAACATGCCTTGGAAAATTCTTTAATAACTCTAGCAAAACCACCTACAAATTGTTTTTGACTAGTTATTTTTTCCACCACGTCTTTGGGCATTCTTCTTCAACCTTCTAAGCAAGATATGTTGCTCTAACATGACCATCCTCACAATGCACCTTGGTTTTCCAATTTTAAACATAAGATATCCCATCAACATTCCAAATATCACTCCACATCCATAACCCATCAATACAGCTTGCCAACCAAACCCATTTTTTGGCTCTAAATTGTCTTCTTGTTGTAAGGTCAATGGTGGTGGTTTCTTTACCTTAAGGCTATTGCATGTTCTTGACAGCGGAAATCCACATAAATTCAGGTTTTCAGTGTATGAATCATTATCAAACGTATCAAATTGCTTTCCTGAAGGTATGTGCCCTGTAAGTTGGTTATGTGATAGATTTAAAACTGCAAGCCATGGTATATCTACCAATTGCCTAGGAATCTCCCCGATAAGCTTGTTGAAAGAGAGGTCTAACCATTCAAGATTGCTCAAATTTCCAAATGATGATGGAATATAACCTGTAAGGTTATTGTGAGAAAAGTTGAGCCCCTTTAGTGATTTTAGCCTCCCAATTATCTTTGGCATCTCTCCTGTAAAACTATTGTTTGAAAAATCAATGGTCGTGAAGACAGTTTGGATTCTCACTAACTCAATATTCACCCCTTTCATCATCACATTCATAGAATCTTGATAATACCCATCTCCCATATATTTCAACGCAACTTTTCCTTCTTCCACATTTGTCATGGCTTTCAAATGTTTGAAATATTTTCTTGGCAAAGGACCATTAAACTCATTGTTAGAGATGTCTAGGATTCGCAAATTTGGGAAAGGAGATTTGGTCTTAGGATTGCCTATACATCCTTGAAATTTGTTTGATCTTATGATAAGAACATGCAAATTTAAAAGACCTTCCAGCCAATAAGGGAATGTTTCGTTTATCTTATTACTACCAAGATCTAGAACTTCCAAGTTTCTACAATTTGCCAAAGATCGTGGCAATGGCCCTTCCAATTGATTGCCATTAAGGTTAATATTCCTAAATCTATTTCCCATGGAAAATGTTGCAGGGATGGTACTGTGAAGGCTATTCATTCGTAAATCCAACACTGTGAGGGATTTAGAGTGTGCCAAACACTTAGGAATTATACCACTTAAGTTGTTATGAGACAAGTCTAGAACGTCAAGGGTACTTGTGTTGCAAATTAAAGAAGGGATATCTCCAGTGAATTTGTTATTTGAGGCAAACAAATATCGCAAACTAGGAAAACTTAGAGTGGGAAATGATCCTTGAAGCAAGTTGGCACGAAGATCAAGAAACTGTAATGAATCCCTCCCCACATCTCCTAACCATCTTGGAAATTGACCATTAATTCTGTTCTTAGAAAGGTCTAAGTATTGTAAATTTGTCGCTGTTCTTAAAAAAATTGGGAATTCACTAATGTTGGTAGAAGACAAGTTCAACCGTTGAAGTTTGGGTAAGGTATAGGTGATATTATTGTTGATGCTAACTAAGTTATTTGAAAAATCAAGAAAATCGAGATTTTTGAGCTCTGAAAACATTTCTAACTCCAACATAATACTCCAATTATTTGATGAGAGAGATAGATAAGCAAGGTTAACAAATCTAGATATTGACCTAGGTATAGAGCCCTGTAGCTTATTATAACCCAAATCAAGATGCTCCATAGAATTTGACTTGAATTCACCAATCTCACCAATGAATTGATTACCAGAGATGTCTAACTTCACTAAAGAGGGCAAATTGAACAACCAAGATGGCAGTGTCCCATTTAGGAAATTAGAACCGACAGAGAGATTAATTAAATTCAAACCACTTAGGTGATCAGGAAGGGGACCAACAAGTTGATTGTTGTCAAGGTATAAAGTTGAGAGATTGGGCAAGTTGAATAGTGACCTAGGTATAGAGCCCTGTAGCTTATTATAACCCACATCAAGATACTTCAATGAATTGGACTTGAAATCACCAATCTCACCAATAAATTGATTAATATTAATATGTAATTCCACTAAAGATGGCAAATTGAACAACCAAGATGGTAGTGTCCCATTTAGGAAATTAGAATCGACAGAGAGATTAATTAAATTCAAACCACTTACGTGATTAGGAAGGGGACCAACAAGTTGATTGTTACCAAGGTATAAAGTTGAGAGATTGGGCAAGTTGAATAGTGACCTAGGTATAGAGCCCTGTAGCTTATTATAACCCACATCAAGATACTTCAATGAATTGGACTTGAATTCACCAATCTCACCAACAAGTTGATTGTTGTCAAGGTATAAAGTTGAGAGATTGGGTAAGTTCAATAGTGATAATGGCAGCAAACCTGTTGAAATATTCCCCAATAATTAAAACAAATTGTTAGTTCATGCGTATGCCAAAAACAATTAAAATTTAAAAGTAGCAATTGAATCTCACCACTGAAACTATTAAATGACATATCCAAAGAAGTAAGCTTTGTAAGATTCCCAAGTGATGTTGGAATTGGCCCTGTAAAATTGCAAAATTGGAGATTCAAATGCTTCAAGGACTTCAGATTGCCGATAGAATCAGGTAATTCTCCTGAAAAGTTTGTCTTAGAGAGATCTAAGAACTTCAGGGAACTATTGCTCCAATTACACTTTGGAAGAGAACCCAAATCAAGATTGTCATTTTGCCCTAGATCAAGGGTTTGTATACTGGGAAGGCAGAGGATGTTATTTTTGAGTTTTCCCTGCAAGTAACAGTTATGGAGACTAAGAGTTGTGAAAGAGGAGGATAGATTCATCAAAGAATTAGGTCTAATTGAGGACATATCTGAAAAATCCAGAAGAAGTTCCCTTAACTGAGTAAGGTTATGAATGACTCTTTTCCATACTGTTGTTTCAATTAAAAGCCCATAGTTGTAAGAAAGATCAAGTGAAAGCAGTGAAGACAAATGAGAGATTTTGTATGGGATTTCGCCAACAAAACAGGAATAAGAAAGGTTAAGATGAATCAAAGTCTTAAAGTTGCCAAACTCAGACGAAATTGAGGAGTAATTGAAGCAATTGCCAGCGAGATTCAAGGTCCTAAGATGGGGAAGAAAGAAGAGGGTACTGTTGGAATGAATGGGGCCTCTAAGCCAGCTGCAGCTAAGGTCGAGGCCAACAACATGGCGTGTGGTTTGGTCACACACGACGCCATCCCAAGTACAGCAGTCCTTATCCTCCTTCCAAGAGGCTGTCTTTGGATATGAGTTATCACACATATGAATATTAGATCTATAAAGATCAGAAGGTGTATCAAGAGGTGAAGAAGCGTGTCTATCAAGAAGCATAGACTTGTTAAAATGGAGTAAAGCAGAGCATGGTGAGATTGAAGACAAGGAAGAAGAAAGAGACGGAGTAGAATGAAAGAGGAAGGAGAGTAGACACAAAACTTGATACTTCCAACTTAAACACCCCATTTTGATTTTGAAAGACTAAGAAAATATATCTGATTTTTTTGGCTGAATAAAGCTAAATCTGATGTTAAGAGGGAGGATTGGTATGGGATGACCGGATGAGGATGAATATTTATGGTGCTTCCATTCCAGGTCAATCAAAGTGGTTGGCGTTATTGCGTTTGGCAAGTTGTTGGAAAGTGCTTTGTATCCCAAAAGGCACGTTTGGGTATCGGACCAGCTGAGTCCAATACAAAAAAGAAATAAGAAATTGAGGGAAGCTATTATTATCCCGAAGTACCCTTAGTTTTATTTCCAAATTCCAATTTTACCCTTAGTTATATATATGACATGGGGATGAAGTTGCTGCAATGTTATTAAAACTGCAACACAAGCTTCAATATTTGTAATTTATTCCTTAAGAATAATAAAGGTTTCTATCCTTTAACGACACATCTATATATATATATATATATATTCAGCAACTTTTTTTCTTGAGAATGATATATTCTATTGTATTTTATATTCATATTTGATAACACAAATTTGCTTATATAGTTATACTGTTATAAATTGATAATTGATAATGTAAATGAATGTGTAATTATTAATTCCCTACTTTTTTTTTAAGGAACAAATTAATTCCCTAATCTGATGCACAGCCACCAATTGGACAGGAGCTCAAAAACCATCAAATTGATAGAAATTACTTGAAATTACTTGAATTTATTTATTTGAGAAAGAGAAGTGATACATTTATAATATTTTTACAACATTTTCACAACAAATTCTAAATGGTTAATTGTTATTAGTTCTAATATGAACTCATCACTTAAATTACTTTTTTACTCACCCATAACAACTACTAATAACCTGCCAATTATAACATGTAATTTATTTTTTATAAGCAGAGCATGAAATCATTTATTTTTTATTTATATAGATATAGTAGAATTTAAATATATGGTGTCGATGATTTCTCTTACTAATAAGTTAAGTTACCAGCTGGTTTTTTTTTTTTTTTTTTGGTTGTATACGGGAGTAGAGTATACAACACGTTTGGGTAATATTTTTCAAGAATCATTTAGTTAAAATGGCTAAAAGCAATTAATGATGCACCCCCACCACTTGGATAGGAGTGTCGAAGAACTGCTAAAGTAGCAATAAATTGTTCTATCTCTCAAGTTTACAGAATTTCTTCTCAAAAAAACCAAAAACCAGTGGACAGAAATGACTGTACTAGAGTTGTTTAATTTGACTAAAAAAAAAAAAAAAACAAAGAATCTTATTTGGAGAACTTGTAAGGGCATTTTACGGACTCGTGTGATATCATTTGAGTCTTTAACAAAAGGCATTGTCCTGAATTTTCTTATGCTCACTCCTCTATTCATGCTTTAAGTTATAGAATTTGTTCCCTGGATAAGTTACAAGTTACAACAGTGTGGGGGTGAGGCATTTCATAGGCATGGTGGATTTTGCTATAAAGTAGCTAGATATTTTGGAAATTGGAAACTTTTGCGACTATGGTGTGAATGCTAACAACGTTTTGAAATGAAAGTTGTGCCAATGAGACAAACCATGAGATTATAACAGGACCATGAGTTGTTTGTTGGATTAGATTATCCAACACGTATTTGATAGATTTGGAATTGTCCAACAATCATTCAGTCTATTTTTGCCAAAAAGGCCCACTTCTTAGATAGGAGCGTCCAAAAGGCATCAAGTTGACAAAAATTACTTGAAATTTATTTTTTTGAGAAATTGAATTTTTTTTTATAACATGTTATTCCTTTTTTCAATATTATGTAATTTTTTTTCTTTTATATATATGGTGGAATTTAAATTTATGGTGTCTTTCATATTATTTTTATTAATGAGTTAAAACTATAAATTTAACTTTATTTTGGGTTTATTGTCATTTTTTTTAATTCAACACAAAATTCATATTAACCATTTATTGCAAAAATAACACTCTTCCATAGTTCTACCCAAATCGTAAAGGTGTATACCGAGTTATTGAAAATTAAATAAATGAATACATCAAACCAAATCAACATGTACCTAAATATTTTATCACCAAAAAAAAAAAAAAACATGTACCTAAATATAAACACAATCACATTGGTGGTAATATAAAAGAGAAATGTACACTTTCAAACCAAATCAAGTAATAAAATGAAATATAAAAAAATAAAAATAAAAAGATAATAATCTACCCATCTTTACTCCATGTATATTGTATTGGACTCCAATGGCAAAGCAATCCCACTCACAACTTGTTCATAAAAACTCATTTTTAAAGAAAAGGAAGGAAAAAACCCATAATTATTAACACATTAAACTAAATACAACAACCACTATTATAAACACAGTGAAATAAATAATACAAAGAAAAAAACCAAAGAGATAATTTGATTCTTTTTAGCAGTACTAAACTACCACCAAAATAAGGGTGGGAAAAAATGGAGAGAATCTAAAAGAAAAAAGAGAGGTGTGAGATATTTTAAAATAGAGATAGTGTGTGCTCATTTTTAGGAAATGCGTCTAATGTGTATGAGATAGTGTGTACTAATTTGATAAGTAGAAAAAATTTGATGGCAAGACGATTAGATTAGATATGCCACGACATCTACACCCATTAAAAAAATCAAAATTGTCACACTTTAACACAATAACCAAAAAATTTCTTTTGCTAGTGTTACTATTACATTCAATTTCCCTTACCCTAAAACATGGGGGGTTTTAAAAATAAAATGAAAAATCATGATTGAGAGTTTAGGATAAATTACTTGTGGTTTGTAGAATCTTCTACTAAACAAATTGTAAAAATTAAAATTTAAAATTCTTGACCGAATAAATTTGAAAACCAAAGTAAAAGTGGTCCTATTTTGTAAGCAATGTTGTATGTTAGGACATATGTAATTCACTTGTTATGAACATATGTCATTCTTTGATGTAATTGGCTAATCCTTTGACAAAACGCACTTTTCTTGTAACTGGGTAGATTTAGGATGTGTTTAATACTTCAAGAAACTGTGTTTCAAGATCAAGTGTTGAAGTCATCAAGTCTGTCCAAGAAACAAGCTGAGAAGTGCAAGTTTACTAAAGCTCGACAGCTAGTGTGTGTCGAAGTTTAAGAAGCTGTTCAACCCGTGTGCTCGACAGCTGCTCGACAGCTTCTATCTGTTGAGGTTTATGGGCCTTCTTTTTTAGGGATCCGTGAATATGTCTTTGGGCCTTCTTTTCTGCTAACCCTAGACATATAAAATGATTATTTTAAAGGCTGTCAAAGAGTACACAAGTTGCACAAGCTCTAAGAAAAATTTTGCTCAAGCATATTGTGACCGGAGACAAAGTTTCACCCTTGTTCATCATTCTTGAAGAAGTTGCTGTGTATGTGCACCATAAGGTTTTGTGACCAAGCATCTTCTTGATCTTCATCGTGGATAAATTGAAGAACTTTGCAGCCAACAATCTTCTCTAGTTGGTGATTGAAGTCGTGTACAGGGATCCGCGCAATTGGTTAGTCACGTACTTGGGAGCCATGCACCAAAAATGGAAATTGTAACTACAGAACAAGTCCAATTGAGTATTGGGGTAAGGGTTCAACTGTAGGTTGGTATAAGGTACTGGGATTCCTTTACTTGTAACCGCTTATTATGATAATAGTTGAATTTTGGGAGTGGTGACTTAAAAATCACCCAGTGGGGTTTTTGTCGTGTAGGTTTTCCCCATTCGTAAATAAATCAACCAAAATAAGGGTAGATTTTTTGTGTAAGCGGGATTTAGAATATACAACACGTTTGGGTAGTTTCCATAAAATAAAATTAAAAATATTTGGGTAGAATTATCCAAGAATGAGAGTATCCAACACGTTCAGGGTAACATTTTCCAAGAACGACTCGATCAAGATTGTCTAAAAGCTACTTAATGATGAGAAAAACTATCATGCACCCCCACCACTTGGATAGGAGTGTCCAAGAACTACAAAAGTATTTAAGTGTTCTTGTCTCTCAAGTTGATAGAAATTTCTTCTTAGAAAAAAGCAATTGACAAAAATTACTTGTCCAATTCGACTATAAAAAAAAGAAGATGTTGAACTTATTTCTTTTCTTTCTTCTTGTTTGTTTTTGTTTTTGAATATCATATTTTTCTTTTTCTAGTGTTGAATGACATGTATTATTGTTGCTATGATTTTTAGTTCTCAGAAACTGTAAGGTTGAATTTAATCAACCATTTTGTTGGCTTTATTCTGTGCCAATTTGCTTGTAATTCAGCACTTGAAAACCCTGTATTTTGGTAAGAATCATGTAAGGGTAGTGTGTGAGAGAGTGTGAAAAAAAGCTTAGAAGTGTGCAACTCAACAAGGCCTCGCGACTGGATCTCGAGACTGGCAAGTCGCCAAAGCAGATACACGTGTGAAGCATGCAGGGGAGTTGAAGAGTCACGTCAGCTGTTGCACTATAGGACAAAAGTCCCAAGTTTGCCAGGCAATTAGCTCGCGACTTGAACTCGCGACTCAATCCAGTCTTGAGACCAAGTCGCCAGTCAACCCTGTTTGGGAAAAACTGACCTTTCGCATTCCAAACACACACCAGTATAAATACCCCTTATACCCACGTATTGTAGAGAGCTTCTAGAGAGAATTATGAGATAGAAACCCAAAATAAAAACAAGATTGACTCATCCACAATCTTCATCCTTTGATTCTCTAAATTCCTCTACTCTCATCCTCTCTATTGTTACATCCTTGAGAGGTCCATTAGCCAAAACCTTTTCTCACTATACCCATATCTGTGAGAAGGATATTTAGTGCTTGGGAAGCAATTAGGAAGGGACCAATTGATATTGGTTGATGCTATAAGCTATAGTGGAATCTGGTAAGCTAGAAAAGACAAAGGTTCGGCGTAACGTCGTTCGAGAAAGAAGCTTGGAGGGCTTAGGTACACTAGGTAGATTAGGCTTGGAGGGTCTTTTGTTGTTCATGTATCCCAACTTGAATCTCTAGTGGATTATTGACCGCTTGGAGGGCGGCGGAGAGGTTTTACTCTAAGGACTTCAGTTTCCTCTTCAATAACACATTGCTATGTTGTCTTTGTGTTTGCATCTCTCTTCCCTTAATCTTTGCCATTTAATTTCTGTTGTGGTTGTGATTTTACTTGGTTTAGATTGTTTTATCAATTCTGTTTTAGCTTATCTTCATATTCCACACATACATTGTTTGATAATAAGCTTGAATTGGTAATTCGTAATTTGGGGGTTTGAACGTTCAAGGTGTTTTATACACTATTTGAACATTCAGAAACTACTAATTACCAAAGATTCATGCTCGTTTGGGTTGCATTTATAAGCTAACTTATTGCTTTTTTTTTTTTCCTAACAGCTTTTACCAAATACTTTATTAAAAAAAAAAAAAATAAAACCCCAATTTCATTAATCATTTTTTAAAACTGACACTTTTCAAAGAAATGAAATTTCAAAAAACTGAACAATAATGCAAATTCATTTATGCCCACGGGCCCATGAGGTTTTGGATTAGAGTATGTAAAATCTATATGATAGACTTGCCATTGTTCAGCAATCATTCCATAAATTTTGGCCAAAAAGTTAAATGATGCACACTCACCATTTAGATAGGAGCATACAAGAAATGTCATGTTGACACAAATTACTTGAATTTATTTCTTTGAGAAATTGAATTTTATTTATTTATAAATATAGTAGAATTTAAATTTATGATGCCTATTCCACTTCTTGATGATTATTTCTATCAATAAATTAAGATAACGACTAATTTTTTTGTGTACCCACACAACTGAGGAGTATTTTCCAAGAATCATTTCGTCAAGATTAGCTAAAAGCCATTAACCCCACCAAGGCCACCACATGAATAAGAGTGTCTAAGAGTTGCTAAAGTAGTAAGCCGTTATTGTCTCTTAAATTGACAGGAATTTCTTCTTTAAAAAATCAGTTGACAGAAATTACTATATTAGTGTTGTTAAATTTGACTAAAAAAAAAAAGATGTTGAATTTATTTCTTTTTACCTTTTTTTTTACGTCATTTTGTTTTTCTTTTTTTAGTGTTGAATGACATTTAGTACCCGTTTGTTTCAACTTTTGAAGCCCAGAAGTTGCCTTTTCAAAAAAGCTAGCCCAAAAATAGTGTTTGGTTAGTGTAAAACGCAACTATTTGGAAAAAGTTGCGTTTTATATTTGTGAAGAAATGCGCGTTCAGATATTTGGAGCAGCTTCAGTCTATTTGGTAAAAGTTGGTGTGGGCGTTTGATATATATCCGTTGGGGGTGAGTTCAATTACCAAATTGCCCTTCAATAAAGGGCAAGGTGTCTTCTTCAGAGTCTCACGCATAACCTCATTCCTCCCATCTCATCTCTCTGCTCTACGCAAGCTAGCTCCTTCACGCACAGGACAATTACCAAATTACCCTTTCACACCATTCCTCATTCCTCTCATCTCCATGCTCTGCCCTCTGCCCTCTCCCCACACCCTAGTATAAGTGCTTGTGGGGTGTGGGGAGTAAAAGTCATGGTACAAGTCTCTAGTAGTGAGTTTCACACAAGAAATGTCATGTTGACACAAATTACTTGAATTTATTTATTTGAAAATTGAATTTTTTTACTATAAATATAGTAGAATTTAAATTTATGAAGTCCATTCCACTTCTTGATGATTATATCTATCAATAAATTAAGATACCCACTATTTTTTTCTGTACCCACGTACACATTTGGGGATTATTTTCCAAGAATCATTTGGTCAAGATTGGCTAAAAGCTATTAACCCCACCTGGGCCACCACATGAATAGGAATGTCCAAGAGCTGCTAAAGTAGTAAGCTGTTATTGTCTCTCAACTTGATAGGAATTTCTTCTTAAAAAAACAAGTTGATAGAAATTATTATACTAGGGTAGTTGAATTTGAATACATAAAATTTAAAAAAATATAGAGGAGGTGTTGAATTTATTTCTTTTTACCTTTTTTTTTAACGTCATTTCGTTTTTCTTTTTTTAGTGTGGAATGACATTTGCTATTGTTGCTATGATTTTTAGTACTTCAAAACTTTTAATTGTACCACAGCGCACTCTTGGCGCGATGGTTACTCCACAAGAACAAGTGCTTGTGGTGTGTGTGGGGTAAAAGTCATGCTACAAGTCTCTAGTAGTGAGTTTCACACACATATACACAAGAAATGTCATGTTGACACAAATTACTTGAATTTATTTTTTTGAAAAATTGAATATTTTTTTCTATAAATATCGTAGAATGTGAATTTGTGATGTCCGTTCCACTTCTTGATGATTATTCCTATCAATAAATGAAGATACCGACTAATTTTTCTATGTACCCACACATTTGGTGGGTATTTTCCAAGAATCATGTGATCAAGATTGTCTAAAAGTTATTAACCCAACCTAGGCAACCACATGAATAGGAGTGTCCAAAAGCTACTAAAGTAGTAAGCTGTTGATGCCTATCAGGTTGATAGGAATTTCTTCTTAAAAAAATCAATTGTCATAAATTACAATACTAGAGTTGTTAAATTTGACTATAAAAAATAAAAAAGATGTTGAATTTATTTCTTTTTACCTTTTTTTTTTTAACATCATATTGTTTTTCTTTTTTTACTATTGAATGACATTTACTGTTGTTGCTATGATTTTTAGTACCTCAAAACATTTAATTGCAAAACCGCACACTCTTGGCGTGATGGTCACTCCACAAGTATAAGTGCTTGTGGGGTGTGGGGGGTAAGCATCATGTTACTAGTCTCTAGTAGTGAGTTTAACACACATATATACAAGAAAATTCATGTTGACACAAATTACTTGAATTTATTTGTTCAAAAAATTGAATTTTGTTTTTATAAATATAGTATAATTTAAATTTATGATGTCCATTCCACTTCTTGATGATTGTTTCTTTCAATAAATTGAGATAACGAATAATTTATTTGTGTACCCACACATTTGGGGAGTATTTTCCAAGAATCATTTGGTCAAGATTGGCTAAAAGCTATTTACCCCACCAGGGCCACCATATGAATAGGAGTGTCCAAGAGCTACTAAAGTAGCAAGCTATTGTTGTCTCTCAAGTTGACAGGAATTTCTTTTTTTTAAAAAAATCTGTTGACATAAATTACTATACAAGAGCTGTCAAATTTGACTATTAAAAAAACAAAAACGTTGAATTTATTTCTTTTCACCTTTCTTTTTAACGTCATAATGTTTTTCTTTTTTCAGTGTTGAATGAGATTTACTATTGTTGCTATGATTTTTAGTACTTCAAAATTTTTAAGTGCACCACAGCGCACTCTTGGCGCAATTGTTACTCCACAATTACAAGTGCTTGTAGTGTGTGGGGGGTAAGAGTCATGGTACAGGTCTCTAGTAGTGAGTTTCACACACATATACACAAGAAATGTCATATTGACACAAATTACTTGAATTTATTTGTTTGAAAATTGAATTTTTTTATTATAAATACAGTAGAATTTAAATTTATGATGTCCATTCCACTTCTTGATGATTATATCTATCGATAAATTAAGATACTGACTATTTTTTTGTGTACCCATGTACACATTTGGGTAGTATTTTCCAAGAATCATTTGATCAAGATTGGCTAAGAGCTATTAACTCCACCGGGGCCACCACATGAATAGAAGTGTCCAAGAGCGGCTAAAGTAGTAAGCTGTTATTGCCTCTCAACTTGATAGGAACTTCTTCATAAAAAAACAAGTTGACAGAATTTACTATACTATGTAGTTGAATTTGAATATATCAATAAATAAAAGAAGATGTTGAATTTATTTCTTTTTACCTTTTTTTTTTTAACGTCATTTTATTTTTTCTGTTTTTAGTATTGAATGACGTTTACAATTATTGCTAAATATTTTAGTATTTCAAAACTTTTAAATGCACGGCTGCACACTCTTGGCGCGATGGTCACTCCACAAATATAAATGTTTATGGGGTCTGGGGGGTAAGAGTCATGGTACAAGTCTCTAGTAATAAGTTTCACACACATATACACAAGAAATGTCATGTTGACATAAATTACTTGAATTTATTTGTTTGGAAATTTGAATTTTATTTTTATAAATATAGTAGAATTTAAATTTATAATGTCCATTCCACTTCTTGATGATTATTTCTATCAATAAATTATTATTCCAACAAATTTTTTTTTGTGCCCACACATATGGGGAGTATTTTCCAAGAATCATTTGGTCAAGAATGGCTAAAAGCTATTAACCCCCCAGGGCCACCCCATGAATAGGAGTGTCCAAAGGCTACTAAAGTAGTAAGCTATTGTTGTTTCCCAAGTTGACAAGAATTTCATCTTTAAAAAATCATTTGACAGAAATTACTATACAATAGTTGTTAAATTTGACTATAACAAAAAAAAAAAAAAAGATGTTGAATTTATTTTTTTTATCTTTTTTTCTAACGACATATTGTTTTTCTTTTTTTAGTGTTGAATGACATTTACTGTTGCTGCTATGATTTTTAGTACTTCAAAAGTTTTAATTGCACCACCGCGCACTCTTAGCATAATGGTCACCCCACAAGTGTTTTTGGAGTGCGACGGGTAAGAGTCACGGTACAAGTCTCTGGTAGTGAGTTTCACACACATATACACAAGAAATGCCATGTTGAGACAAATTACTTGAATTTATTTGTTTGAAAAATTGATTTTTTATTTTTTATAATTATAGTAGAATTTAAATTTATGATTTATATTCAACTTCTAGACGATTAATTCTATCAATAAATTAAAATAATGACTAATTTTATTGTGTACCCACACATTTGGGGGGCATTTTCCAAGAATCATTTGGTCAAGATTGGCTAAAAGTTATTAACTCCACCAGGGCCACCAAATGAATAGGAGTGTCCAAGAGCAACTAAAGTATTAATCTGTTGTCGTCTCTCAAGTTGACAGGAATTTCTTCTTAAAAAATTTAGTTGACAAAAATTACTATACTGGAGTTGTCAAATTTGACTATTAAAAAAAAAATGTCGAATTTATTTATTTTCACCTTTTTTTTAACGTCATAATGTTTTTGTTTTTTCAGTGTTGAGTGAGATTTAGTATTGTTGCTATGATTTTTAGTACTTCAAAATTTTTAATTGCACCACAGCGCACTTTTGGCTCGATTGTTACTCCACAAGTACAAGGGCTTGTGGTGTGTAGGGGGTAAGAGTCATGGTACAAGTCTCTAGTAATGAGTTTCACACACATATACACATGAAATGTAATATTGACACAAATTACTTGAATTTATTTGTTTGAAAATTGAATTTTTTTATTATAAATATAGTAGAATTTAAATTTATGATGTCCATTCCACTTCTTGATGGTTATATCTATCAATGAATTAAGATACCGACTAATTTTTTGTGTACCCACATACAAATTTGGGTAGTATTTTCCAAGAATCATTTGGTCAAGATTGGCCAAAAGCTATTAACCCCACCAGGGCCGCCACATGAATTGGAGTGTCCAAGAGCTGCTAAAGTAGTAAGCTGTTATTGCCTCTCAACTTGATAGGAATTTCTTCTTAAAAAAACAAGTTGACAGAAATTACTATACTGGGTAGTTGAAATTGGATATATAAATAAATAAAAGAAGACGTTGAATTTTTTTCTTTTTACCTTTTTTTTTTTTAACGTCATTTTGTTTTTCTGTTTTTAGTATTGAATGACGTTTACAATTATTGCTACAATTTTTAGTACTTCAAAACTTTTAAATGCACAGCTGCGCACTCTTGGCGAGATGGTCACTCCACAAGTATAAATGTTTATGAGGTGTGGGGGGTAAGAGTCATGGTACAAGTCTCTAGTAGTGAGTTTCATACACATATACACAAGAAATGTCATGTTCACATAAATTACTTGAATTTATTTGTTTGAAAATTTGAATTTTGTTTTAATAAATATAGTAGAATTTAAATTTATAATGTCCATTCCACTTCTTGATGATTATTTCAATCAATAAATTATGATTCCAACAAATTTTTTGGTGCGCCCACACATTTGGGGATTATTTCCCATGAATCATTTGGTCAAGAATGGCTAAAAGCTATTAACCCCACTTGGGCCACCCCATGAATTGGAGTGTCCAAGGGCTGCTAAACTAGTAAGCTGTTGTTGTTTCTCAAGTTGACAAGAATTTCATCTTTAAAAAATCATTTGACAGAAATTAGAATACTATAGTTGTTAAATTTAACTATAACAAGAAAAAAAAATGTTGAATTTATTTTTCTTAACTTTTTTCTAACGTCATATTGTTTTTCCTTTTTTAGTGTTGAATGACATTTACTGTTGCTGCTATGATTTTTAGTACTTCAAAAGTTTTAATTGCACCACCGCGCACTCTTAGCATGATGGTCACTCCACAAGTATAAGTGTTTTTGGGGTGTGAGGGGCAAGAGTCACGGTACAAGTCTCTGGTAGTGAGTTTCACACACATATACACAATATATGCCATGTTGAGACAAATTACTTGAATTTATTTGTTTGAAAAATTGAATTTTTATTTTTTATAATTATAGTAGAATTTACGTTTATGCTGTATATTCCACTTCTTCACGATTATTTCTATCAATAAATTAAAATAATGACTAATTTTATTGTGTACCCACACATTTGGGGGGTATTTTCCAAGAATCATTTGGTCAAGATTGGCTAAAAGTTATTAACCCCACCAGGGCCCCCACATGAATAGGAGTGTCCAAGAGCAACTAAAGTATTAAGCTGTTGTCGTCTCTCAAGTTGACAGGAATTTCTTCTTAAAAAAATCAGTTGACATAAATTACTATACAGGAGTTGTCAAATTTGACTATTAAAAAAACAAAAACGTTGAATTTATTTCTTTTCACCTTTCTTTTTAACGTCATAATGTTTTTCTTTTTTCAGTGCTGAATGAGATTTACTGTTGTTATTTTGACTTTTAGTACTTCAAAATTTTTAATTGCACCACAGCGCACTTTTGGCTCGATTGTTACTCCAAAAGTACAAGGGCTTGTGGTGTCGGGGGGTAAGAGTCATGGTACAAGTCTCTAGTAGTGAGTTTCACACACATATACACATGAAATGTCATATTGACACAAATTACTTGAATTTGTTTGTTTGAAAATTGAATTTTTTTATTATAAATATACTAGAATTTAAATTTTTGATGTCCATTCCACTTCTTGATGGTTATATCTATCAATAAATTAAGATACTGACTAATTTTTTAGGTGCCCACGCACACATTTGGGTAGTATTTTCCAAGAATCGTTTGGTCAAGATTGGCTAAAAGCTATTAACCCGACCAGGGCCGCCACATGAATAGGAGTGTCCAAGAGCTGCTAAAGTAGTAAGTTGTTATTGCCTCTCTACTTGATAGGAATTTCTTCTTAAAAAAACAAGTTGACAGAAATTACTATACTGGGTAGTTGAATATGAATATATAAATAAATAAATGAAGATGTTGAATTTGTTTCTTTTTACCTTTTTTTTTTCTTAACGTCATTTTGTTTTTCTGTTTTTAGTATTGAATGACGTTTACAATTATTTCTAAAATTTTTAGTACTTCAAAACTTTTAAATGCACGGCTGCGCACTCTTGGATAGATGGTCACTCTACAAGTATAAATGTTTATGTGGTGTGGGGGGTAAGAGTCATGGTACAAGTCTCTCGTAGTGAGTTTCACACACATATACACAAGAAATGTCATGTGGACATAAATTACTTGAATTTATTTGTTTGAAAATTTGAATTTTGTTTTAATAAATATAGTAGAATTTAAATTTATAATGTCCATTCCACTTCCTGATGATTATTTCTATCAATAAATTATGATTCCAACAAATTTTTTTGTGCGCCCACACATTTGGGGAGTATTTTTCAAGAATCATTTGGTCAAGAATGGCTAAAACCTATTAACCCCACTAGGGCCACCCCATGAATTGGAGTGTCCAAGGGCTGCTAAAGTAGTAAGCTGTTGTTGTTTCTCAAGTTGACAAGAATTTCATCTTTAAAAAATCATTTGACAGAAATTAGAATACTATAGTTGTTAAATTTAACTATAACAAAAAAAAAAAAAAAATGATGTTGAATTTATTTTTCTTAACTTTTTTCTAACGTCATATTGTTTTTCTTTTTTTTAGTGTTGATTGACATTTACTGTTGCTGCTATGATTTTTAGTACTTCAAAAGTTTTAATTGCACCACCGCGCACTCTTAGCATGATGGTCACTCCACAAGTATAAGTGTTTTTGGGGTGTGAAGGGAAAGAGTCACAGTACAAGTCTCTGGTAGTGAGTTTCACACACATATACACAATAAATGCCATATTGAGACAAATAACTTGAATTTATTTGTTTGAAAAATTGAATTTTTATTTTTTATAATTATAGTAGAATTTAAATTTACGATGTATATTCCACTTCTTCACGATTATTTCTATCAATAAATTAAAATAATGACTAATTTTATTGTGTACCCACACATTTGGGGGGTATTTTCCAAGAATCATTTGGTCAAGATTGGCTAAAAGTTATTAACCCCACCAGGGCCACCACATGAATAGAAGTGTCCAAGAGCAACTAAAGTATTAAGTTGTTGTCGTCTCTCAAGTTGACAGGAATTTCTTCTTAAAAAAATCAGTTGACATAAATTACTATACTGGAGTTGTCAAATTTGACAATTAAAAAAAAAAATGTCAAATTTATTTCTTTTCACCTTTTTTTTTAACGTCATAATGTTTTTCTCTTTTCAGTGCTAAATGAGATTTACTATTGTTGTTAAGATTTTTAGTACTTCAAAATTTTTAATTGCACCGCAGCGCACTTTTGGCTCGATTATTACTCCACAAGTACAAGGGCTCGTGGTGTGTGGGGGGTAAGAGTCATGGTACAAGTCTCTAATAGTGAGTTTCACACACATATACACATGAAATGTCATATTGACACAAATTACTTGAATTTATTTGTTTGAAAATTGAATTTTTTTATTATAAATTTAATAGAATTTAAATTTTTGTTGTCCATTCCACTTCTTGATGGTTATATCTATCAATAAATTAAGATACTGACTAATTTTTTGGGTGCCCACGCACACATTTCGGTAGTATTTTCCAAGAATCGTTTGGTCAAGATTGGCTAAAAGCTATTAACCCCACCAGGGCCACCACATGAATAGGAGTGTCCAAGAGCTGCTAAAGTAGTAAGTTGTTATTGCCTCTCAACTTGATAGGAATTTCTTCTTAAAAAAACAAGTTGACAGAAATTACTATACTCGGTAGTTGAATTTGAATATATAAATAAATAAATAAATAAAAGAAGATGTTGAATTTATTTCTTTTTACCTTTTTTTTTTAACGTCATTTTGTTTTTTGTTTTCAGTATTGAATGACATTTACAATTATTGCTACAATTTTTAGTAATTCAAAACTTTTAAATGCACCGCTGCGCACTTTTGACGCGATGGTCTCTTCACAAGTATAAATGTTCATGGGGTGTAGGGGGTAAGAGTCATGGTACAAATCTCTAGTAGTGAGTTTCACACACATATACACAAGAAATGTCATGTTGACATAAATTACTTGAATTTAATTGTTTGAAAATTTGAATTTTGTTTTTATAAATATAGTAGAATTTAAATTTATAATGTCCATTCCACTTCTTGATGATTATTTCAATCAATAAATTATGATTCCAACAAATTTTTTTGTGTGCCCACACATTTTGGGAGTATTTTCCAAGAATCATTTGGTCAAGAATGGCTAAAAGTTATTAACCCCACCAGGGCCACCCCATGAATAGGAGTTTCCAAGGGCTGCTAAAGTAGTAAGCTGTTGTTGTTTCTCAAGTTGACAAGAATTTCATCTTTAAAAAATCATTTGACAGAAATTAGAGTACTATAGTTGTTAAATTTGACTATAACAAACAAAAAAAAAAAAAAAAAGATGTTGAATTTATTGTTTTTAACTTTTTCTAACGTCATATTTTTTTTTATTTTTTTAGTGTTGAATGACATTTACTGTTGCTGCTATGATTTTTAGTACTTCAAAAGTTTTAATTGCACCACCGCGCACTCTTAGGATGATGGTCACTCCACAAGTATAAGTGTTTTTGGGGTGTGAGGGGCAAGAGTCACGGTACAAGTCTCTAGTAGTGAGTTTCACACACATATACACAATAAATGCCATGTTGAGACAAATTACTTGAATTTATTTGTTTGAAAAATTGAATTTTTATTTTTTATAATTATAGTAGAATTTAAAACTATGATGTATATTCCACTTCTTGACGATTATTTCTATCAATAAATTAAAATAATGACTAATTTTATTGTGTACCCACACATTTGGGGGGTATTTTCCAAGAATCATTTGGTTAAGATTGGCTAAAAGTTATTAACCCCACCAAGGCCACCACATGAATAGGAGTGTCCAAGAGCAACTAAAGTATTAAGCTGCTGCCGTCTCTCAAGTTGATAGGAATTTCTTCTTAAAAAAATCAGTTGACATAAATTACTATACTGGAGTTGTCAAATTTGACTATTAAAAAAAAAAAATGTGGAATTTATTTCTTTTCACCCTTTTTTTTAACGTCATAATGTTTTTCTTTTGTCAGTGTTGAATGAGATTTACCATTGTTGCTATGATTTTTAGTACTTCAAAATTTTTAATTGCATCACAGCGCTCTCTTGGTGCGATTGTTACTCCACAAGTACAAGTGCTTGTAATGTGTGGGGGGTAAGAGTCGTGGTACAATTACCTAGTAGTGAGTTTCACACAGATATACACAAGATATGTCATGTTGACACAAATTACTCGAATTTATTTGTTTGAAATTTTGAATTTTTTTATTTATAAATAAAGCAGAATTTAAATTTGTGATGTCCATTCCACTTCTTGTTGAATATTTCTATCAATAAATTAAGATACTGACTAATTTTTTTTGTGTACCCACACATTTGGGGGGTATTTTCCCAGAATCATTTGGTCAAGATGGGCAAAAAGCTATTTACCCCACCGGAGCCACCACATGAATAGGAATGTTGAAGAGCTGCTCAAGTAGTAAGCTGTTGTTGTCTCTCAAGTTGACAGGAATTTCTTCTTTAAAAAATCAGTTGTTAGAAATTACTATACTATAGTTGTTAAATTTCACTATTAAAAAAAGAAAAAATAAAAAAGATGTTGAATTTATTTCTTTTTACCATTTTTTTTAACGTCATTTTGTTTTTCTTATTTTAGTGTTGAATGACATTTAACATTCTTAGCTATGATTTTTAGTACTTCAAAACTTTTAATTGCACCACCACGTACTCTTGGCGCGATGGTCTCTCCACCAGAATAAATGCTTTTGGGGGTGTAGGGGGTAAGAGTCTTGGTACAAGTCTCTAATTGTGAGTTTCACACACATATACACAAGAAATGTCATGTTGACACAAATTACTTGAATTTATGTGTTTGAAAAATTGAATTTTGTTTTTATAAATACAATGGAATTTAAATTTATGATGTCCGTTCCACTTCTTGAGGATTATTTCTATCAATAAATTATGATTCCGACTAATTTCTTTGTGTACCCAAACATTTGGGGAGTATTTTCCAAGAATCATTTGGTCAAGATTGGCTAGAAGCTATTAACTCCACAACGGCCACCACATGAATAGGAGTGTCCATGGGCTGCTAAAGTAGTAAGCTGTTGTTGTCTCTCAAGTTGACCGGAATTTCTTCTTTCGAAAATCAGTCGACAGAAATTACTATACTAGAGTTGCTAAATATGACAATAAAAAAAGAGAAGCAAAAAAAAAAAAGGTGTTGAATTTATTCCTTTTTACCTTTTTTTTGAACGACATGTTGTTTTTCTTTCTTTACTGTTGAATGACATTTACTATTGTTGCTATGATTTTTAGTTCTTCAAAACTTTTAATTGCACCACCCCGCAATCTTGGCGCAGTGGTCACTCCACAAGTATAAATACTTGTGGGGTGTGAGGGCTAAGAGTTACGGTACAAGTCACTAGTAGTGAGTTTCACACACATATGCACAAGAAATGTCTTGTTGACACAAATTTCTTGAATTTATTTGTTTGAAAATTTGAATTTTCATTTTTTATAATTATAGTAGAATTTAAATTTATGATGTCCATTCCACTTCTTGATGATTATTTCTATCAATAAATTAAGCTACCGACTAGTTTTTTTGTGTACCCACACATTTGGGGAGTATTTTCCAAGAATCATTTGGCCACGATTGGCAAAAATCTATTGACCCAACTAGGGCAACCACATGAATAGGAGTGTCCAAGAGCTGCTAAAGTAGTAAGCTGTTGTTCTTTCTCAAGTTGACAAGAATTTCTTCTTTAAAAAATCATTTGACAGAAATTACTATACTATAGTTGTTAAATTTGACTATAACAAAAAAAAAAAGATGTTGAATTTATTTTTTTTACCTTTTTTTTAATGACATATTGTTTTTCTTTTTTTAGTGTTGAATGACATTTACTATTGTTGCTACGAGTTTTAGTACTTCAAAAGTTTTAATTGTACCACTGTGCACTCTTAGCTTGATTGTCACTTCATAAGTGTAAGTGTTTTTGGGGTGTGTGGAGTAAGAGTCACGGTACAAGTCTCTGGTAGTGAGTTTCACACACATATACACAAGAAATGTCACGTTGAGACAAATTACTTGAATTTATTTGTTTGAAAAATTGAATTTTTATTTTTTATAATTATAGTTGAATTTAAATTTATGATGTATATTCCACTTCTTGATGATTATTTCTATCAATAAATTAAAATAATGACTAATTTTATTGTGTACCCACACATTTGGGGGGTATTTTCCATGAATCATTTGGTCAAGATTGGCTAAAAGTTATTAACCCCACCGGGGCCACCACTTGAATAGGAGTGTCCAAGAGCAACTAAAGTAGTGAGCTGTTGTCGTCTCTCAAGTTGACAGGAATTTCTTCTTAAAAGAATCAGTTGACATAAATTACTATACTGGAGTTGTCAAATTTGACTATTAAAAAGAATGTTAAATTTATTTCTTTTCACCTTTTTTTTTAACGTCATAATGTTTTTCTTTTTTTAGTGTTGAATGATATTTACTATTGTTGCTATGATTTTTACTACTTCAAAATTTTTTATTGCACCACAGTGCACTCTTGGCGCGATTGTTACTCCACAAGTGCAAGTGCTTGTGGTGTGTGGGGGGTAAGAGTCGTGGTACAAGTCTCTTGTAATGAGTTTCACACACATATACACAACATATGTCATGTTGACACAAATTACTCGAATTTGTTTGTTTGAAAATTTGAATTTTTTTTTTTTTATAAATATAGTAGAGTTTAAATTTGTGATGTCCATTCCACTTCTTGATGAATATTTCTATCAATAAATTTAGATACCAACTAATTTTTTTGTGTACCCACACATTTGGGGGGTATTTTCCCAAAATCATTTGGTCAAGATTGGCTAAAAGCTATTAATCCCACCAGAGCCACCACATGAATAGGAGTGTCCAAGAGCTGCTAAAGTAGTAAGCTGTTGTTGTCTCTTAAGTTGGCAGGAATTTCTTCGTTAAAAAATCAGTTTATAGAAATTACTATACAATAGTTGTTAAATTTGACTATAAAAAATAAATAAATAAATAAAAGATGTTGAATTTATTTTTTTTCCCTTTTTTTTTTAACGTCACATTGTTTTTCTTTTTTCAGTGTTGAATGACATTTACTATTGTTGCTATGTTTTTTAGTACTTTAAAACTTTTAATTGCACCACCATACACTCTTGGCTTGATGGTTACTCCACAAGTATAAGTGTTTTTGAGGTGTGAGGGGTAAAAGTCGTGGTACAAGTCTCTAGTAGTGAGTTTCACACATATATACACAAGAAATGTCATGTTAACACAAATTACTTGAATTTACTTGTTTGAAAAGTTGATTTTTTTTTTTAATGAGTATAGTAGAATTTAGATTTATGATGTCCATTCCACTTCTTGATGATTATTTTAATTAATAAATTATGATTCCGACTAATTTTTTGGTGTACCGAGACGTTTGGGAAGTATTTTCCAAGAATCATTTGGTCAAGATTGGCTAAAAGGTATTAACCCCACCAGGGCCACCACATGAGATAGGAGTTTCCAGGAGCTGCTAAAGTTGTAAGCTATTGTTGTCTCTCAAGTTGACGAGAATTTCTTCTTCAAAAAATCTGTTGACAGAAATTATTATACTAGAGTTGTTAAATATGACAATAAAAAATATTAAAAAAATAAAAAGATGTTGAATTTATTTCTTTTTACTATTTTTTTAAACGTCATTTTGTTTTTCTTTTTTTAGTGTTGAATGACATTTACTATTGTTGCTACGATTTTTAGTATTTCAAAACTTTTAATTGTACCACAGCGCACTCTTGGCATGATGGTTACTCTACAAGTACAAGTGCTTATGATGTGTAGGGGGTAAGATTCATGGTAAAAGTCTCTGGTAGTGAGTTTCACGCATATATAATCAAGAAATGTCTTGTTGACATAAATTAATTGAATTTATTTGTTTGAAATTTTCAACTTTTTTTTTTATTAATATAGTAGAATTTGAATTTGTGATGTCCATTCCAGTTCTTGATGAATATTTCTATCAATAAATTAAGATACCGACTAATTTTTTTGTGTACCCACACATTTGGGGGGTATTTTCCAAGAATCATTTGGTCAGGATTGCCTAAAAGCTATTAACCCCACCAAGGCCACCACATGGATCGGAGTGTCCAAGAGCTACTAAAGTAGTAAGTAGTTGTTGTTTCTCAAGTTGACAGGATTTTCTTCTTTAAAAAATCAATTGACAAAAATTACTATACTATAGTTGTTAAATTTGACTATAAAAATTTTTTTAAAAAAATAGATGCTAAATATATTTTTTTTACCTTTTTTTTTTAACGTCATATTGTTTTTCTTTTTTCAGTGTTGAATGACATTTACTATTGTTGCTATAATTTTTAGTACTTCAAAACTTTTAATTGCACCACTGCACACTCTTGACACGCTGGTCACTCCACAAGTATAAGTGTTTTTGGAGTATAAGAGGTAAGAGTCGTGGTACAAGTCTTTAGGAGTGAGTTTCACACACATATACACAAGAAATGTCATGTTGACACAAATTACTTGAATTTATTTGTTTGAAAAATTGAATTTTTTTTTTTTTTTTTTTTTTTATAAATATAGTAGAATTTAAATTTGTGATGTCCATTCCACTTCTTGATGAATATTTCTGTCAATAAATTAAGATACCGACTAATTATTTTGTGTACCCACACATTTGGGGGGTATTTTCCGAGAATCATTTGGTCAAGATTGGCTAAAAGCTATTAACCCCTCTAGGGCCACTACATGAATAGGAGTGTCCAAGGGCTACTAAAGTAGCATGTTGTTGTTTCTTAAGTTGACAGGAATTTCTTCTTTAAAAAATCATTTGACAGAAAATACTATACTATAGTTGTTAAATTTGACTATATATATATATATATATATATAATTTAAAAAAAAAATGCTGTTGAATTTATTCTTTTTACCTTTTTTTTTTTTAACGTTTTGTTGCATCTTTTGTTTTGCTAAGTCAAATTATGTTTCTACAACTCATCACCAATCATGATTGCATTAAGTCATGCAAGAAATATAGACCTGCAAGTGCAATCGCATTTGTGATGTAACACCACAAGTAGATAAAATAACACCAATTAGGGTAGTGATCAAAAAAAAAATTTTAAAAACTAACACTGATATTTTTGATTTTTTGGAATGTACATATTAAAATTACTCCAAGCCATTAGCACATGAACATGTGTACTAAGAGGATTGGGGGACCAAGGTAAATGATCTAAAGCATATTCCCATGCCAATAATTACATAATAAGGTGATATCACAGATCTCATTGCTACAAACTAAAATCACTCTTATGAACCTAAGATTGCTTTCTTCATTAGCATGTTTTCAATTACAGAAAATTAAAGACTAACAAATGCTGAATACTTACGAACTTCAATACTTTTCCCTTCCCATTAAGGTAATATATTCATCATTGAGATAAAATGTAGGCAAGAATGCTTGCCATGCCTACAATCTATTGCTACCTTTGAACCGGGGAAAGTTATACAGTAAAGAAACAACGTAACCAAGTGTAAGTACAGAAATGTGACATCCTTCATAATAAGGAAAAAAAAAAAAATGCAAACACCGCAAATTGAACCACAATTTCTTCCCAAGTAACAGTAGAAAATTATCAAAGATCTCATTGCTACCCAAAAAATAAATAAAAAATCACTCTTAAATCTTATAAACCTACAATTGCTTTGTTCGTCAGCATGTTTTCAATTAAAGAAAAATAAAAGGCTAAAGAGATGCTTACCATTTATGAACTTCAATAATTTTTTTCCTAATTAAGGAAATATAATCAGTGAGATACAATGGAGGCAAAACCTCTTGAATGCTTGCATAAAATAATAATGGTCGAACTAAGTTTATGCTTATACATATTTACAAGAAAAACATTAGTAGCTGAATGTTGTAACTTGAAGAAAACACGCAGACAAAGAACACTGTAATAAGAATTTTTCAATTACAGAAAAATAAAAGGCTAAAAAGATGCTTATTACTTATGAACTTCAATAATTTTCCCTTCCGAATAAGGTAATACATTCATCGGTGAGATACAATGCAGGCAAAACCTCTTGAATGCTTGCATAAAAGAAGAATTGTCAAACTAAATAAATGTTGAGGGTTGTTATCATCAGCTCCTAAAAGCAACCCAATGCAGAGCCCCATTGACAAGTGCTTGTGGCTCACGACAACTCAAAGCACATGTGGCAACCAACTAGCGCTAAGCATTCTCCATCTACCAGTGGAGAGTGAGTAAATCCCTCCGGTCAAGAATGTTCAAGGTCAAGACTATCTAGTAAGGTCACAACTCTCACCACTTTATAGTCATTAGTTTTGGGATCAAATCCAAACCCAATAGTCACGTCGAAGCTACTGTGTGTGGCATAGGTGATGTTGGGAAGAGGAATTTCAACTAACTTTCTAACACAAGTGTTCCAAAGACATAATCTGTTAGTGTAAGATAGTTTATCATCAGAAAGGCAGAGAAGGCCGTTATAAGAACCGACCACACGGTATATTTTGCAAAGTGACTTAAGGAATGGAACATGGAAAGGGTAATCAAACCTGGAATGTTGGGTGAATCGTGGTCATTTTCGTTATGCAATGTGTACAACTCTTTGTGAGTCTGAGAGTAGAGGCTGAAAAGGAGGAGGTTTTTGTTGTGGGAGTGGTGAAATTAGCAAGCCTAGTTCTACCCAATTCAAAAATGGCTTTAACAGAAAATGGCTCCAACTCTATGTGATGGGCAACAAATTAATTACAGTGAGATACATATAAACACTGTTGCAATAATGTGAGCATGTAACCGTACATCTAATTACATATCAGCTTGGCTTCTGCCAAAACCAAGGAAGCACTCTGATCGGCGCACGCATACAGAAACACCAAGCACTACACAAGCTAAAAGATTATGACAAGAAGCCAAGACCGAAGGGACTCAGTACTATTCTCATGTTTTGCACATAATTTTTCAAGTTACCATGAACTAGTTAGCATCACAAACGTTTTGTCACATGAATAAGACAACATGAATGGGAGCCAATGGTCACCAACAAATCTGGTCAATGACACATACATTAGCACCATGCTTTTCCAAGTCTGTGTTTCTCGTAATCATTATCTATGAACATATCATCAAATCAAGAAGATGATAGATTAAAAAGAAAAAGGGAGTAAGAAGATGATTTTAAGCAACAATCAAGAAAGGGTATATAGAAATCAAAAAAAAAGTTTAGTCTACCATACCATAATGCAGCAAAGTTCCCCAGACAGGCTTTAGCATCAGTCTAAAAAAGAGTATCAGCATGATCTATCCAACAATCAAGAAAGAGTATATACAAACCAAAACAAGTTTAGTCAACTATAACGTAACTCGGCAAAGTTCACCAGGCAGCCTGAGCTGATGTCTAAGCAAGAATATCAATACGATCTAGCCAATGATCAAGAGTTATTGACGTTCTTCTACCTGAATCATCACATTCTCATTCCATAAACCGTTAACCAAAGTTAATTTAAATCATAAATTCTATTGTGTATAACATCTTTAAGGAAATATAATCACAAAATCCCATTCTGGAATGGTTAGTAGTGTTGTGCTCGTGTCTTTGAACTTATTTGTATAATAAACATGAATAAAGACTGCCACCACATAACCATATTTTGTAAGCCTGCTTTTAGTTCCCCTTAAAAAACCTTTTGTCCCCTGGTTGAATAGCTATATTTCACCACCCCACCACACCCCGCCCAAAAAAAAAACACAGTGTACCATCTCAGACCTCAAGCAGAACTTCTCAAGAATTAAGTCCATTTTAAAGTGGAACTCCCACCTCAATCCCAGCTAGTCTTTCTTTCATCAAGCGTCTGATCAAGCTGCGTAGTCCAACAAGAGTAACATGAAGGCCCAAGGCCAATCTATGAAACTACAACCAATCTTAACAGTGATGAAGTAGCTATCTCTTCATTTCCGTAAACTTAGTCTGTATATTACAGTCTTGCAGTGGAAACTGACAATTCAAGGTAATTTGTGCATATGAATAATAAATAAAATGTTTTAATCAAAGAGTTGTGGATGGAACAGCCCAAGTAGAAGGAAATGGAATTAAGTATCAATTTCAATGGGAGTTAAATCAAATAAATAAAATTAATAGTTGTTACTGCTCGTAAGTCTTGAAACTCTTTGCTTTATTAAATAATTATCTTGTATTGTCATTCCTATTTGCTTCTGTCCTTTTTTCTTTTTTCTTTTTCTTTTTTTTTGTATGCTATAAATAATATATGAATATATATTGCCACTCAAGCAACAGGTTAGTTCAAATTCAGTGATTATAAATGTATGCTTCTTCTGGAAAACAAACAAGCAAACAAATATAGACGCAAGAGAAAAATACATGTATATATATATATATAGCAACACACAAAAAAAGAATTACACCATTTGCACTCACTTCTTGTAGGAGGTTTCCCCATGCAATTACATTGAATAGTCCATGCAGAGTAAACAGCATCATTGTGAGATTTCCAATATCTTCTTGCCAAGCAATATAGTCCAACCAAACCAAAGCGAAGCCCCAGAAATTCCAAAAGGAAACAACTGGAAATTTCAAATAAACAAGGACTCTCACCCAATGAAACCAAACTTCATGTACTGAAAAAAAAAAACCACACACACACGCAAAAAACATTGTACCTCTTCTGTTCTAAATTACAAAATAAGCTATCCATTTAATTAAATGGTTAAGCTCAACATACAAATGGAAGACAAAGATTCAATTCACTGGTTAGCACAGAAAAAAGGAACATAAGAACTCAGTCTACTACTTTACAAAATACATACTCATGGAGCTCCTTCCCTCGAGATGAGATAGGCTACGGAAAGGAATGCAAAAACAAAAACTGGGCCACTGAAAACCATGAATATGCTTCCAGCCATATTTGCAACACCAGTGGTAACCAAGCAGATAAGAATCATGAATCATGTTGGGGAAGGGGGGGGGGGGGGGGGGGGGGTAAATGGAGAAGAACAAGTTATTAAAAGTACCAACCTGTAATCCCAAAAACAGTTCCACTGTTTAATTGAGTCCATTTCTCATAAAGACATTTAACACAACTGAGCAGTATATCCTTGTTTACACATGCTGCATTGGCAAGCATCTTCATCACAATGCAAGCATATATTGCAGACAAAATTAAATGCTTAATCATTTCTGTAAATACACTGAAACCAAACTGCAAATCATCAAAAAAATACTAATATAACAATGGTGTAGCCACAAAAGGAGTTTAGCATAAAATAACTACATGCCATTTTGACATAATAAGCTAATTCAGTACTAAGAAACTATACACCATCAAAGAGTTTTGTTGAATCTTTTCTTTTGCAAAATTAATGTTTGTTACTCATTTGGAGCTCATCACCAACCATGATTGTATGAGGTCCTGCAAGAATTTAAGAAAGCAATATTTTATAAGTAAAAAATTATTATATTAAAGAAATTTTGAAATGAGGACAAACAATTTTAAGTATACATGCTATGCACTAACCTATCATCTCAATATAATAGAGAATGACCACAACCTTGATAAGCTATTTATCCTGAAGATAAAGCCATTAAGGTAATCAATACGCAGTATGATCAATGTCAAGTATATATAAAGAACAAAATGATAAAACCATAAAAAAGAATAAATAAAAACATGAGAAGCATCCTACCGATTTTCAGTTTTTCTTCAGTATGTAACTACACCTTTGGTGGCTTTGTCGAGTAAAACTAGACTCTCGACATAAGAACCAAAAAAAGTCTTATGAGATCCATCAATTTCAAGATTCTTAACATTCTGGCTATCTGGATTCCACGAGATGAGCCCTCTTCTATCATTTAGCAATGCAACCTCATCAATTCTATTATCTTCCAATACAACCTCATCATTTCGGTCATTTTCCAATACAACCTCACCATTCCTCCTAAAGCCAACTGGGCATGGTTGGAGCATTCCCAGAGTTGGACATTGATGTGAAAATTTTGTCCACAACGAAGCAACACCATACTCTTTCATCACCCATATATTGATCTGACCACTCGCTACCCTTCTTTGAAACCCAGCAATGGAATCTCCATATACTGAAACACGAGTCCACACCATCTTCCCTGGAAGTTCCGGCAGGAGAATTTGGCGGAAGACCTCGTCCCCCAAATCGAACACCAAAACAAACTGTTTGTTATCATTAGTGAGAGCAATCCAATGCAGTGCCCCATTGGCAAATGCCGGTGGCCCGCGACTAATTATAGCGCATGTAGGAGGCAGAGAAGCAGAAGCACTAAGCATTCTCCATTCACCGGTGGAGAGTGAGTAAACCTCGACCACCGGTGGAGGCTTTACAAAGTCGAAAGGACTACCGAATATGGAGAGAATCCTGACCACTTTATAATCGTTAGTTTTTGGATCAAATCCAAACCCAAAAGACGCTTGGAACAAACCGTGTGTATTGAAGGTGACATTGGGAATAGGAAATTGTAGAAGCTTTCTCACAGAAGGGTTCCAGAGAAATAATTCGTTAGCGAAATAGGGTAAACCATCGGAAAGGCAGAGCAGGCCGTTACAAGTACCGACGACATTGTGATGGGAGTGCTGAAGGTGTGGACCATGGAAAGGGGAATCAAAACTAGTGTATTCAGTGAAATCAGGATCGTCTTCTTTATGCAATGTGTAGACTTCTTGTTCATTCCGTGAGAGCCTTAAGAGGAGGAGATTGTTTTTGTTATTGTTGTGGGAGTGGTGGAGATGGGTGGAAATGAAAGTAGGGTTTTTGATTAGGGATTTCCAGGCTTTTGAGACAGAGGTACAGATGATAACGGATTTGATAGGTAGGAAATTGAAAATATGGGTAAGAATGTCATCAGGTAAATATCCCCATCGAAATCGAATTGACTTCTTGCTGTCTGACATTGCCCCCGATTTCAGAGAGAGATCTGAGAACCTACGGAGAGAGAGGCGAAGCTTGTGCTCTTGTGGAGTGTCTGTGTAGTGGGGGAAATAACAAGGTTTTATTTTTATTTTTTAGGTTTTGACTGAGGGATCTTTAACTACGTTTACCATCGGTCACACACTCTCTCTCTCTCTCTCTCTCTCTCTCTCTCTCTCTCTCTCTCTCTCTCTCTCTCTCTCTCTCTCTCTCTCTCTCCTTTAATAAGAAGATTTAATGCCTAAAATCACTAATTTTTAGGAAGGAATAATAACACTACTATGAATGTTTTTTGACTCTTAGATTTAATAATAATTAATGGTCACAAAAGGTGTAACTCTTGTGAAGTTACACCAAGTGTAACTTGAACCCATCTCTATATATATATTTGTCCATTTTACAAATAAAAATTTTATATTTTTTATTTTATACTACTATTTTTCAAAATACTTGTATCACACCATCTATTATACGCACTATTTTATTTAAATCATCCTTTTTTTTATTATTATTTTAGGCCCACATCAGACCAAGACCATCTTAACAGTCTCTTCCTCTCTCTCTTTTTTTCACGTCTCTCCATCTCCTTCCTCAACTATCTACCTCTCTCATATCCCAAATCCACACACTCTCACACACAGAGGCGAGGAGATCCAACAAAAACGAGCATGTGGCTGCACCGGCTTGGCATTGCCCTTTGCAACCAGAGACAACCGCGGCTCTACTGCAACCCCGGAGGCAAGGAGCACCGATGATGCAGCGGCGGTGGCGGCAATGGATTCACCGGGCTTACAAAGGTGGCAACTCCGGCGATCCTATTGGGTTTTTCTGATGGGTTTTCGTTGGGTTTGGTTTTGATTTTTTTTTTTTTTTTGAATTGATTTTGAGTTGGGTTTTCCGATGGGTTTGGATTGATTTTAAGTTGAGTTTGATATTGATTACCGACCTATAAGCTCAAATTCTACTCAAAGGTCTCAAATTCCACCACCCTTTACTATGGTATACGTACAATAACAATTTCTACACTTAGGCTTTGATTGGAAAGAGGGAATGGAATGGAAAGGAATAAAAAGAATCATTTTAGAATATTCTTCCATTCCCTTGTTTGCGAGTTTTAATGGAGGGAATGGAAAGTCCATTCCTTTGTTTGGGAGTTTAAGTGGGAGGGAATAGAATGAGTATGAGGGGAACACTCATTCCTCTTTATTCGCTTAAAACCTCAAACTTTCATTCCCTCGAAATTAGGAGGATTGGGAGGGAATGAAATTAGATTTAATGACTTTTTTACTAAAACTCCCAAAATACCCCTATATATTTAACTCTTTATTTTAAAATAGGAGTCTAATAGTAATATTGTCATAAAATGATTCTATTCCATTCCCTCCATGCTGCTCCCAAACAAGATTTCTTACATTCCATTCATTCCTTTATTTTAAAACATCCAATCAAGGTTACTTAATTCTATTCCATTCCATTCTTTTCCCTTTTCCATTCCCGTATGATCATTCTATTCCATTCCATTCCCTTCTCTTATGAACTCCCAAACAGAACCTTAGTTGCAAGGGGCATAATAAGCCCAAACTCATTTGTCCACCCAAACCCGCCCATTCTAATTGAACCTAAACTCACCCAATTATTAGTTGGCTTAAATAGGCATCAATCCAATTAGATCCAATGATTATTGGGTTTTAACTAAAAACCTATTGGACCTATCTAATCCAAAAATAATATTCCCAAATTCAACCCAGCCCTTCCCATAAATAAAAAAATCCAATTATTTTCGAGGGATTATTTTCTCAGCAAACAATCATAGAAATCAAAAAAGTAAAGTAGAGAATTTTAGTACCTTGAACAGTGCCCATTTCCTTCTCAACCTTAGCTTGCATTTCACGGAGAGCAACAGCTTCTTCTTCCATTTCCTTCAAACGCTTCTTCATCTCATCCAGCTCCTGCAATTAATTCAATAATCAATTTTGGGTTTTGGGTTTTGATGCAACCAAACGGTGATCAAAAATCGAACGCTAGGGATTGCTGGGCATTCTCTGGGGTTAGCTATGGCATTGCTTGCAGGAAAGAACATGGCCAAGAAGGGTCGTTGGCCAAGATGAGTCCAAATAGTGGCTAATGGCGGTGAACAGCGAGGAGCAAGTTGTAACGCCAATTTCATCCTCTTCGATCTAGGCTGTGTCTCTTGATCTAAGTTTAGTTTATATTAGGTGGGTTTGATCATTTTTTGGGTTTTGATTTGCTGAGCTAGTGTGATTTGGCAAGGGAGAAATAAAAAGATCCAAATTTTGGGTGGTTCATTCATTGTTTGGTTGCCAAGAAAGTGAGAGAAAATAGAAAAGAAAAGAAAATATTTTTTATTTGAATTTTTAATATAATTGCTGATGTTGATGTGCTTATGTGGAATGTTTTGATCTCAAGAATGGAGACCAGAGAGAGTGGACAAGGGAATCCAAGAAAGTGTCAGGGTTTTCACTTTAATGACATTTTAATAATTTTGATAATTGGGTAATTGGGTGAGTTGAAGTTTACCCATAATAATTGGGTTGGGTTAGATATGGGTTAGAAGAAATTAGTTAAATGGGTTTAGTTGGGTAAATAGGTTTTATATGCCCAACCCAATTACGCTTACTCCAAACCCACTCATTTAACACCCCTACTTAGTTGGGTACCATATATGAGCCTCTCTACACTCTTAGAACAAATGTTTCATTTAGTTTATTTTCAAATAATTGAATGTTTTTTTTTGTTAAACTCATTCTCTTCATAGAAGAGGAGTCTTTGATGTATTGTATCGTGTGCTCTTTAATTGAAAATTTCAACGACAACAATTGTTTGGAAGCTTCGAGTGCCAAGCGATTATCAATAAGCTAATTTATCTCGGCGTAAGATAAGCTTTCTTTGCTATCGTGCACTCGAGCTCCCCTGTTGTTTCTCTTGAGTTAGCTCAGGGAGGTGGCCATCCTTGCTCCTCAATGGGTCTTGTTTGCTGTCTTTATATAGCTGGTATTGCCTTTCGTGGGTCCTAATTGTTGGAGTAGCCCAAAGTCCTCAGTCAGTGAGTGGATCATCGTTCCAAAGCGATAAGCTTTATGCTTCCCCTTTTGTTTCACTTAGTTTATGCTGGGTCTTGGTCTTTTTGTTGTAATTTGCTGGTTGAGTAGTCAAGCAAAGGTTTCCATCCTTCTCACCATGCATATTTGCCTAGAATTGTAGAGGCATAGGTAGAGATTCAAAAATTAGAGCTCTTAAGGAGCTAATACGAGTATCAAACCCGGATCTGGTGTTCTTATCTGAAACAAAAGTCAAATCTCCTAGAATTAATAGAATCAAAACCCAATTAAACTTCTTTGACTATTTTTATGTGGAAGCCAATGAACGAGCTGGGGGTTTAGCTTTGTTTTGGAGAATGGGCGTTGATATGGTAGTTGTCTATTCAGATAGCAATGTAATTGCTTCACTAATCTACTCTGACCCAGAAAGATCTCTATGGATGTTGTTCTATGTATATGGTCCTCCTAGGAGAGCCAAAAGGAAAAAAATTTGGGCAAAGGTGGAAGGCTTGGCAAAGTCTTTTTCAAGGCCCTGGGTAGTAATGGGTGATTTTAATAGCATCAAGGGCTTAAAGGAAAAAAAAAAGGAGGGGGGGGGGGGGGACAACATGTAAGGGAAAGCTCAGTTAACAGTCTTAGGGAATTTATAAATAATTCGGGTGCCATTGATCTAGATTTCATTGGTCCATCATTTACCTAGTCCAATAGACGTGAAGGTCTTGCAATTATTAGGCAGAGGTTAGATGAGTGCTTGTGTGATTAAGAATGGCAAACTCTCTTCCCTAAGGCAGGCATTCGGCATCTTGTCAATGCAAATTCTTACCACAACCCAATCCTCTTAGATACTCATATGGAGAACTCAAATCTCGGCAAGCCTTTTCGTTTTATGTGGACTAGGGATGAAACAAGTAAAGAAATAGTAGAAAATGCTTGGCAAATGAGAGTAAACGGCCCACAAAGCCTTAAACTGGTCAAAAAGTTGGATGCAACTAATAGGGACCTAAACAGATGGAATAAGAGTTGTTTTGGAAATTCAAGAGAGAGAATTAAAGAACTAGAGCAGAAGATAGCACAAATTCAGAGTTTAGAGGCCACAAAAGAAAATTTGGAGCTTGAAGCTTCTTTGAATTTAGAACTGGATGAATGGTTGGCAAGTGAGGATCTAAAATGGAAACAAAAATCTAGAGAGCTTTGGATAAGAAAGGGTGATAGGAATACTCGCTTCTTTCATCTCTCTACTTTAATCAAAAGAATGAGAATTGTATCCAAGAAATCAAATTGGAGGATGGTTCTTGGATAAATGATGGGGCAGACATTCAAAAGTATTTTATTGAGAACTTTAAGGCTCTATATCAAACTAGCTCTCCAAACATTCTGGAAAATCTGGAAAACTTCATAGAGCCGTGCATCTCAAATATTGAAAACGAAGAATTGTATAGGGTGCCAACGAGAGACGAAATACGAAAAGTAATGTTTGAGATGAAATCTCTTAAAGCCCCTAGACCAGATGGTTTTCCAGCGCTTTTCTACAAACACTATTAGGAGACCGCAGGGGATCAAATTGTGTCAGTCACCCAAAGTTTTTTCAGAGATGGATGATTGCTTAAAGAGTTAAATCAAACATTCATCTCTCTCATTCCAAAGAAAAAGGGAGCTTTTAATTTTAGCCAATTTCGGCCTATTATTCTATGCAATGTGTGCTATAAGTTGATTTCCAAAATCATCGTAAATAGGCTAAGACCTCTCCTATCAAAAATAGTGGATCCTGCTCTAGTAGCTTTTGTGCCAAATCGCTAGATAACAGAAAATATGGCCCTTGCTCAAGAAGTAGTGCACACTTTTAAAAAAAACACGAAGAAAGAAGGGTTTTTTTGGGGTCAAGCTAGATTTTCAAAAAGCTTATGACCGTTTAGAGTAGAACTTCTTAATTCTTGTGCTCAACGCATTTGGGTTTAGCGCTAAATTCACAAGTATGATCAAACAATGTCTCTCTACTGTCCAATTCTCAATTCTGCTCAATGGTGGCCAATGCCCAAGCTTTATCCCTTCCCGGGGGATCCCATATCCCCGTATCTTTTCATCTTGGGTAGTGAAGTGCTAATGAGGCTAATCAACAGAGAAGTCTCTCTTGGTCGTTTGTCTGCTGTCAAAGTCTCAAGTAATGCCTCTCCTATTTCCAAACTTTGTTATGCTGATGATTTAATCTTATTCTATAAAGATAAAATGTCTGAGCTTAATGTTCTAAAAAATTGTTTGGAGAAATATTGTTACTGGTCTGGACAAGACATCAGTGTGGAAAAGTCTGGGGATTTTTCCTTGCAAAGGAGTCAGCCAACAATTTTTAAATCAAATTAAAAGTTGCTGGAGTATAAAAAAACTTCCTCCAAACTCAAAATACTTGGGAGTGCCTCTTTTCCTCTCGGCAAGTAGTTCTAGGGATCTAAACCCAATCAAAAAGAAGTTAGAAAATAAACTCTCTAGTTGGAAAAGCAAAAACTTATCCTAGCAAGGTAGAGCAACCCTCATCAAATTAGTTGCACAGGTCATTCCAGCCTATTCAATGATAGCCATTCAATATCCTAAAGAGCTTTGCAATCATTTGGATGCTGCTGTTAAATGGTTCTGGTGGAACCCAAAATCTAAGTCTGGGTCGTTCCTGACGCCTATAGCTTAGTCGTCTTTATGTTGGCCCCAAAAAGGAAGGAGGTTTGGGATTTAGAAAATTCTAGGATTTTAATCAAACTCTCCTCTCCAAATTGGCATGGTGGATCCTTTCAGGAAAAGACTGCCTGTGTGTAAAAGTGCTCAGAGCAAAATACAAAGTTAGGAATAATTGGCTAAACCATAAGACTGTGGGGTCTCTTTCCAAGATATGGAGAAGCTTAGAAGGCACAAAATCTCTGCTTGCTCGCAATGCTTGCACTGTGGTAGGAAATGGAAACACAGTCAAAATTTGGGAGGACCCTTGGATTCCAAATCTTCCTAATTTTATCCCGAGTCCAAGGGATGGGACCAACCCCGAAATGGCACTTATTGTTTCACAATTAGTCAACCAAGAAGGCTGGGATCTTACCAAAATTAGAAATAATTTTGATGAGTCCACAACCCAACTCATCCAAAAAAATTCACCTCTCACGGATTGCTCCAAAAGATTGCTGGATCTGGATCTCTGATAAGTCAGGGGAGTTTTCAATCAAATTTGCTTATTGGTTAAGCAAGAATATTAGCCCTCCCACAAATCAAGATGCAATTCGTGGCCTCATTTGGAAGTCAAAAATCCATGAAAGGCTCAAAATGCACCTGTGGCGTATAGCAGCAAATTGCCTACCTACAAAAGCTTGTTTAGCTAGATTCTATGATTTAGATGATGTCCTTTGCCCTCTTTGCAAGGATGCCGAAGAATCAAGCCTTCATCTCTTTATCTCTTGTCCCTTTACCAGAGCTGTTTGGTTTAACTCCCAATGGAGACTAAGGTTAGAAAATCTGAACTTAAACTCTCCTTCTCATCTCATTGGTGTTTTCCTTAATCATCCCTCTGAAGCCAATATTGAGGGAAACAAGAGGGGTGAATTCCTATTATTTGGGGTTGTTATTTGTGAAGCCATTTGGAGAGCTAGAAACCAAGCTATCTTTGAAGGCCAAGAAACTAATCTGCTTGAGCTTTGCCAGAAAGTTGATAAGACCATAGTTGAGCATAGAATGTCCTTGGCAAACCACTTGGGCTTCCAACTATCGAAACCAGTACAAAGGTGGAAGAAACCCCCAAGTGATTCAATCAAGATAAATGTAGATGCTGCTTTCAAGGATGGTGGCTCCTCCATTGCAATTGTTGCTAGAGACTGGAGAGGGGAAGTGGTATTAGCTTGGGCTAAGAGAGTATACACCAACCTCCCTCTCCAGGCAGAGGCAAAAGCCATTAAATGGGCCTTAAGCTTAGCAAAAAGATTTGAAGCAGCTGCTGTGTTCATGGAGAGTGACTCAAAAGATTGTGTCGACGCACTAGCACCTTCTTGCAAAAAGGTTCCCTGGAGAATTAGAGGTATTTGCAATGAAATTCTCAACTTAATTTCAATTATCCTTGGCTTTCAAGTTATCTAGATCCCTAGGGAGGTAAATAAAGCAGCCCACTCTCTAGCTAAGTGGTCCTTTTTGAACAATGTTTTTGGGTTTTTTGATGTTGGATTTGGCCCTCCCCGTTTTGAGCTTATCATTAAGGATGAGGCCCTTGTTTCCTCTCTGTAATTCAATCTTTGCTTTGTGAATAAAATTCTTGTTCATCAAAAAAAAAAAAAAAAAATCAATAAGCTAAATTTCAAGCAGCCCATCCATCCACAATTCTAACACTTGGATTATTTGCCTTTGGTATTACTCATGAATTGTAATGTTCAACCAACATTATTGGAAGACATATTGTCCTCCCTTGATGTGATCATAAAAGCAAGAATTTAGTTCGGGTTGCAATCTCAACTAAGTTATACATTTTTAATCAAGTTTCATTAGCAAGAGCCAAGTTATTCAGAAGTCAGAAGCAACTAGTCGTAATTGAGTTGGGTTTACCAAAGTTAATTTAAATCATAAATTCTATTGTGTATAACGTCTTTAAGGAAAAATAATCACAAAATCCCATTCTGGAATAGTTAATAGTGTTGTGCTTGTGTCTTTGAACAATCACCTTGTTATTTGTATAATAAACATGAATATAGACTGCCACCGCATAACCATATTTTGTAAGCCTGCTTTTAGTTCTCCTAAAAAACCCTTTTGTCCCCCAGTTGAATAGCTATATTTCACACCCCCGCCCGCTGCGCCACAGCCCGCGCCGCCCCCCCCCCCAAAAAAAAACAGTGTACCATCTCAGACCTCAAGCAGAACTTCTTAAAAATTAAGTCCATTTTAAAGTGGAACTCCCACCTCAATCCCAGCTAGCTCATCTTTCCAATCCCAGCTAGTCTTTCTTTCATCAAGCGTCTGATCAAGCTACGTAGTCCAACAAGAGTAACATGAAGGCCCAAGGCCAATCTATGAAACTACAACCAATCTTAATAGCGATCAAATAGCTATCTCTTCATTTCTGTAAACTTAGTCTGTATTTAACTAGTCTTGCAGTGGAAACTGACAATTCAAGGTAATTTGTGCATATGAATAATAAATAAAATGTTTTAATCAAAGAGTTGTGCATGGAACAGCCCAAGTAGAAGGAAATGGAATTAAGTATCGATTTCAATGGGGGTCAAATCAAATTAATAAAATTAATAGTTGTTATTGCTCGTAAGTCTTGAAACTCTTTGCTTTATTAAATAATTAACTAGTATTGTCATTCTTATTTGCTTCTGTCATTTTCCTTCGATCTTTTTTTTCTTTTTTTTTTTTGGTATGCTATAAATAATATATGAATACATATTGCCACTCAAGCAAGGGGGTAGTTCAAATTCAGTGATTATAAAATATATGCTTCTTCTGGAAAACAAACAAACAAATATATATATATATATATATATATATAGCAACACACAAAAAAAGAATTACACCATTTGCACTCACTTCTTGTAGGAGGTTTCCCGGCCCATGCAATTGCATAGCATAGTCCATGGAGAGTAAACAGCATCATTGTGAGATGTCCAATATCTTCTTGCCAAGCAATATAGTCCAACCATACCAAAGAGAAGCCCCAGAAATTCCAAAAGGAAACAACTGGAAATTTCAAATAAACAAGGACTCTCAGCCAGTGAAACCAAACTTCATGTACTGAAGAAAAGAACTACACACACATAAAACATTGTACCTCTTCTGTTCTAATTACAAGATAATCCATCCATTTAATTAAATGGTTAAGTTAAGTTCAACATACAAATGGAAGACAAAGATTCAATTCACTAGTTAGCACAGAAAAAAGGAACATAAGAACTCTGTCTACTTTACAAAATACATATTCATGGAGCTCCTCTTCCCTCAAGATGAGATAGGCTATCGAAAGGAATGCAATATCAAAAACTGGGCCGCTGAAAACCATGAATATGCTTCCTGCCATAAATATATATATATATATATATATATATTGATAAGTAGAATATGCTTCCTGCCATATTTGCACCACCAGTGGCAACCAAGCAGATAAGAATCATGTTTTTTTTTTTTTCTGGGGGGGGGGGTGGAGAGGAATGGAGAAGAATGAGTTATTAAAAATACCAACCCGTAATCCCAAAAACAGTTCCACTGGTTAATTGAGTCCATTTCTCAAAAAGACATTTTACACAACTGAGCAGTATATCCTTGTTTACACACGCTGCATTGGCAAGCATCTTCATCACAATGCAAGCATATATGGCAGACAAAATTAAATGCTTAATTATTTCTGTAAATACACTGAAACCAAACTGCAAATCATCAAAAAATACTAATATAACAATGGTGTAGCCACAAAAGGAGTTTAGCATAAAAGAACTACATGCCATTTTGACATTGTAAGCTAATTCAGTACTAAGAAACTAAACACTATCAAAGAGTTTTGTTAAATCTTTTCTTTTGCGGAATTAGTGTTTGTTACTCATTTAGAGCTTATCACCAACCATGATTGCATGAGTTCCTGCAAGAATTTAAGAACTATAAGTGCATTATTTTATAAGTAACAAATGATATATTAAAGAAATTTTGAAATGAGAAAAAACAATTTTAAGTATACATGCTATGCACTAAACTATCATCTCAATATAATAGAGAATAACCACAACCTTGATAAGCGATTTATCCTGAAGATAAAGCCATTAAGGCAATCAATACGCAGTATGATCAATGTCAAGTATATATAAAGAACAAAATATCCCCATCAAATTGACTTCTTGCTGTCTGACATTGCCCCCAATTTCAAAGCGAGAAAGAACCAAAGAAGGCAAGAGGGGCGAAGCTTGTGCTCTTGTGAAGTGTCTGTGGAGTGGAGGAAATAATTTGGGTCTTGACTCTTGAGTATTGACTGAAGTGATAAGAGTTGTGTGTGTGTGTGTGTTTTTTTTTTTTTTTTTTGGGGAAAAAATTTCATTCTAGACCATTTTTTTTTTAGGGGAAAAATTTATTCTGGTCTGTTTGAATACCGTTTATTGCTGAAAACTGAAAACACTATAGCAAAATAATTTTTAAATGTGTGAATAGTACCGTAGGACCTATTTTTAATGAAAGTTTTGCTGAAAAAGAGATTTGTGAGTCTTGTGAACAGTGCACGGGACCTAGGTGCAAAACGCTAGACACGCAAACGTTGGACGCTTGCTGCTATCCAAACGTTCACTAAGTGTCTATTTGGCTAGCTTATTTTTTGCCAATTTATTTTATTATTCAACTTATTTTTGCTATTATTCATGGGTCTCATTGCACTTTTTAGTACTATTTATGAGTCCTACTGTACTTTTTCAACTAATGTTTACCTTTATCTACAGTACTTTCAACAAAAAAATTTTAATTTCAGCAAAATAAGCGAATCCCAAACAAACCCTAAATCCCATAATTTAAAATTTATTACTTTGATGATTTTTTTTTTTTTCATTTTTTTAAGGAGTTAGTTACAAGTTTCAATCTATGACATAAGATTCTGGTAAATGTTTTTTTATCATCAGATCAAAGACATCAATTAATGTTTTTGGTGAAGAGGATGAATGAAAAGGGACTTTATTATCCATAAACTACTTAAACCCACAAATATTTAGCCTCTATGTTTTATTAATGTTGAGTTTTTATTGCCTTCGACCAATTTTTTTTAGAGTTGAGCAAATTTTAGTTGAAGTCTTAATATTCGTTTATTAGCTTTTGCTACTTTTTAATGCAACACTCATTAACACATTCCTTAAAGAGGTCAGATAGATCTTTTGATAGAACATTTTAACATTGTTGTGTACTATGTATAATAACAATATAAAAATTCTAAATATAGCTACTTATCATAATTTAAATATGTTAAAACATAAATTCTTTCTTAATCGAGGTTTAAAATACAAGAAAAATGATATTAACAAGATTATTCAAGTATCTTATAAATACAAATCATGAATGACTTATGGATTGAATGGCATATTGGTCTTCTCATGTGGATGAATTTGAGTTTGAAGCCAATTGGAGCATCCTCCTCTTCAATAATGATCATTACAAATTACATTTTCTTTGGTTGGTTAGGGTGTTGTTGGTTTGCAATTTATCATGATTAGAGAGAAAGAATACTCAATTGAAGAGCTTTTTTTCGAGGGGTGGAAGAAACTATACTCAATTGAAGAAATGATTATTAAGAAGGTAATTGGATTATCATAAGATTAAAGTTAGATACCGACAACCACTGAGGTTTTGTCACTTAATGGTAAATTCTTCCATATGGTTTAATTAAGGTTAATATCCTAAATTTGAAACTAACTACATTATTTTTAAAGATAACATAACACAATTCCAATAACTGAATCCTCACTTATTGGAGTCGTAAAGAATCCATTATGTCTTATAAATAAATTCATTCTAATTCCACACAATAAAGCAAACCAGGGAAAAACAAATGATTTATAGTTTCCTTATAATCAGCAAACAAATTGCTCTTGCAATTAGTAAATGAATTTTTCTTAATTTCTACAATATCCCAAAAAAAAAACCCTTTTGAATCGTTTTAACAATATCTTTACAAATTGCATCAGGCACTTCATAGCACAAAAAAAGTGTAAAAGAGGCACTCAGCTCATAATATGCGGGGGTCAAAAATCTTTGTATGTAATAACAAAGATTAGATCATCACAATTACTAACATAGTATAGGCTAAAAAGTAAAAACTAATGCAATGATCAGATCTAAAGAGAAAGTAAGCATTGACTTTTCTTCCTTAGGTTGGTCGATAAAAGATGGTTTGAGTACAATATTCCATACTTTCTCTCTTTTGAACTTCACAGTACGGAGAGAATCCTAACCACCATATAATCATTAGATTTTGGATCAAACCCAAACCCAAAAAAGGTGTGAGTCAAACCGCGTGAATTGAAGGTGACATTGGGAGAAGGAAGTAGTAGAAACTTTCTCACACAAAGGTTCTAGAGGAAGAATTCGTTAGCGTCGTAAAGGCAGAGTAGGCTGTTACAAGTACCAACAGCATTGTATGTTATGTGATGGGGCTGAAGGTGTGGAGCATGGAGAGGGGAATCAAAGCTGGTGTATTAGTGAAATTAGGATCGTCGTCGTCGTTATGCAATGTGTAACGACGACGAAGTATTACCCCCAAACTATAAGGTTTAAAGTAAAAATTCCCTCCCATTTCTTTTGAAAAATGATATTGACAAAAATTTTCAACTATATTTCATCACAAATTGCTGGTGACTTTTGGATTAAATGGAGTAATCCACTGGCCCCTTTTAGTCATTGAATGGCATATCGAGCATCTTAAGTGGATGAATTTGAGTTCGAAGCCAATTGGAGCATAGTACTCTTTTAAAATAATAATAATAATAATAATTACAAATCACATTTTCTTTGGTTGGTTACATTGTTACAGGTTTGCAATTTATTATCATTGGAGAGAGAAAAATACTCAATTGAAGATTAGAGACATGTTGTGGCATAAACTATTTGACTCTTACGAATAAAGAAATTGGATTATAGAGTGATATACCTACAACCACCAAAGTTTAGTCACTTGTTATTGACAAATTTTTTCTTATAGCTTTTTAAGGTTAACATCCTGAATTTAAAATTAACTGTATTATTTTCAAAGAAATAACAGCCATTGCAATAACCAGACCCTCACTTATTAGGATAGCAAAAAATCTATTATGGCTTATTAAAAAAAAAAAAAATCCTTTCTATTTTTGAAAATGAAAAAAATAAAAATCCATTCTAATACCACATACTAATGGAAACTAATTGTCTAAAAAAAAATTGTTCTTGCAATTAGACGAGAAATGATCCACACTATCCTCATGTTCACCACACATCACACATAAATTAGAAATAACAAATGTCTTTTAATTAGCTATGACTTTACAAACAAATCATTATTAACTAGTACCTTGAACAAAAATAATGTGTTATGATCCTAATATCCCACATGGATTAAGTATAAGCTTAATCATGTGTTTATAAGCTCTTGCATATTATCTCCTTACAAGCCAGTTTTCAATAGTGAATTCTATTTATGAGTTTGTAACATTAATGCAATCATCTAGGGTTGCAATCGTTATTCCCTTACAAATACTTTGAAGTTGTCCCTCCAATAAAGCCAAAGACAACATAGTTGCACACGCATAAGGTGAAAGTGGATCCCCCTGCCTCAAGCTACATTAAGGAAAAGAATTTCAACTGCGAACCATTCAATAGATTCTGATATGAAATTGTGCAGATGCATTGCTGAATCAAATTGATCCAATGAGGACTAAAATTTATTGTTTTTAGCATAGCCAAAATGAAGTCCCATCTATCATATGCTTTCTTCATATCAACTTTATAGGCTACAAACCAAGTTTTCCACCTCCTAGTATTTCTAATTTTCTCAAACAAGTTATGTTCTAACAAAGATTATCAGAAATCAGTCTCCCTTTAACAAAAGCATGGCAGGTAACAACAACACAAAAGTAGTCCCCACACGTCATGGGCATGAGCTAGAATCTTGAGAGAATGCTAGCTTTTAACTGGAAGATAAGAGAGCATGTGTCTGTGTGCATGTGCATCCGTCGTATACAGCTAATAGAAATCATTGAAACAATAAAGTGTGAATAATAGTAATAACACAGTGAACAGAAAGTGTAAATCGTCACAGCAACGTTTGGCCTCTAGACGGAGAGTGAGTTTTGAATCTAAACTGTAGGGCACTTGTATATGTCAACTAAAAAAAATTAAAAGAAAATACCAATCAGTCTATTTAATAAAAAGCACTAAGATGCAAATCAGAAGTGATAGCACATACAAATGTGCACAGACCCACACATTCACAACACTTGATTTGACTTCCACATTTCATATTAATGTAAAGAACTAAAGATTTATAGGAAAAAAGATAAAAAAAAGAAGGAAAATTCTAACATCAAAAAGGACAAAAAGTCCCTTTATATTGTTGAGGAAATAGTCATTCTTTTATGACAAGCTTGCTCAAATGATTTAGGAAGAGGCACAACTCTATTGATCCTTACACAGCATAATCTTCTAAAATGAGAACCAAGTGTTCAAACAGATTGTCATTAGCATGTACGCAAATAGGTGAAGTGTAAGTTTTTTCTTTCAGCCCCTAGCAATTATAGTAGATCTATTGCAGTTCCAAAGCAATTCAACCACGTATCAGCAGACATCAAATTATCAATACTAAACAAAGAGGAAACTCGAGAGTAGAAACATACAACTATACAAGAACAGGGGAAGTCCACAAGCGAAATCTTGGTTTTGTTGAGGCCTTCCTCCTACAAAGAAAGGTTCTAAATTACAAAACAAGCTATCCATTTAATTAAAAGGTTAAGCTCAAAATACAAATGGAAGACAAAGATTCAATTCACTGGTTAGCACAGAAAAAAAATGAAATACATACTCATGGAGCTCCTCTTCCCTAGAGATGATGAGATAGGCTATGGAAAGGTATGCAATAACAAAAACTGGGCCACTGTAAACCATGAATATACTTCCTGCTGTTTGAAACACCAGTGGCCACCAAGCAGATAATAATCATGTTGGGGGGGGGGGGGGGGGGGGGGGGGGGGGGGGGAGGTAGAGGATGGGAAAATGGAGAAGAACAAGTTATTCAAAGTACCAACCTGTAATCCCAAAAACAGTTCCACTGTTCAATTGAGTCCATTTCTCAAAACTTCATTGACAAACTGTGTTGGGAAGAGGAAAATAGAGGAAACCATGCGAGGAAAATAAGCTGTATTACAAACTTAAGAGTCTACTTGGCCCATAACACAAAGAGAGGTGTTTTCTTCACACTATCAGCACCTCTCCTGAAAAGAAGAGGCTTTTGAACAGAATTTTCATCCATGGCCAAAAAATTCTATCTGTATTTTTTTTTTCCCCAATATCTTCAGGTAAACTCAATTTCCCATAAATCCCAAACGGACAAAAGTTGCATATAAACAGAAAGAGTAGGAAAAAAGACAACTTGTGTGGAACTTATTAGAGCATACGAACCAACCAGGCATATTTGAGAAATGAGAATCTTGTCAATTGTGTAAAACACACATTCTGAAATCTGCACCACTAACGTTTTTGTTAATGTCATCTAAACAATTTATTTCCCTCCAACCAAAATTATCAAAGACCAGAACGGGAAAATATAACATAACAGTGATAAAAGACAAATAGAAACCATCCAGATAACTATATTGGTGTTACTCACAAGGAGACAACAACATTACAGGTTGTAATCATCGTCATCAAGAGTAAAAGGTCAATTGAAGTGGTTCAATTCACAGTACATCCATTAACCATTCACTCCCCATTACTACTACTGAAATGATGTGATTAACAAACAAATATTTACCACTCCCTCTTCCACCACCCAATAAAAAATAAAATAAATTAAATTTTTTTTTAAAAAACACCTGCATATACTATCACAATATGAAATGAATTGTGTTACAGGATCAAGGTCTGAAGCGGGGGGAAAAAAAACTTATATACGCTTACAAATGTTACAACCAAGGTAAAGAGAATAGGCTTAATCCCATCCCCACGTCCAATAAGGAGTGAAAATGCATGTAATTTTGCAAGTACCTAATTAGTAATAAAGTTACAGGCTGGACACTCCTTTCGATAATTAAGGCTTATATGTTTTATTCTCTCACTTCCATCTAACTATAATAAGAAACAAGAATTTTACCCAAAAAAGAAACAAAAGAAAAAAAAGAAAAAAGAAACAAGCTTCCTTGTGAGACAAAGACAGAACAAAAGCTTGAAGCTTCAATTAAAATGCCTTAATTTACAAGTAATTGACTTAATATCTGAACAGTTACTAAAAGAAACATGATACAAAAGGAGAAAGCAAATTGCTGGCAAGAATGTTTTTTTGGGCTTAGGAGGGGTGAAGGATTTACATACTCATGCAAATGTCAACAGATGATTTAATGAATTAGAATCATAAATCTTTCCATATGGAATGTGTATCAGTCATTAAAATTTCAACATGTCTTTTCAAATTTGCATCACATAAAATAATTTCTAAAACCAAAAATAAATTTTGATTTTTCTTCATTGCACAATGTTACCATTTAATCAATCATATTGTTAACACAAACGGTAAAATAAAGCCATGCACGCACACACATATGCACACAGCCTTGTCTCAATTTTATTAGGCATATGCTTGCAACCACTTTAATTCCCTATTTGGTCAAAAGCCTATGCTCTTGCAACTAAAAGACACCATCTAATGCAATTTTAAGTTACCATTGTTATTTTTAACAAAGACAAGAATTCCCTCCTTTAAACTCACTAAGTAGGGGGCCTCTCCCCTGTTTCTAAGGAACTGTACTGATGTATAGTCCCAAAAGAAAGCCTTGTGAATCTTTGTCTTCCTTTCATGTGCATAGGATCTGGTCTTTAATTCAATGTTTCGAATAAGTTCTGCATAATCGATCATCAATTCCATTTCGTTTTATCTCTTAAAACATGTTATCATTGTAGGATATCAAAAAAAATTCACATTTTATGTAAGACACACGAACAGAAAAATAAAATTAAAGAACAAATGATACTATTTAAAATGTATCCCAACAAGACTCCTATTAGATGGGTGATATGTAATATGCAATAGTTGCCAACACTAACACCCCCCCCCCCCCCCCCCCCCCCTCCCTTTAACTTCTTATCAAAAGAGACTTGTAGATCCATTAGACAGGTATAACAAAAATCTAGTAGACAGAGCAAAAAGACATTTAACACAACTGAGCAGTATATCCTTGTTTACACACACTGCATTGGCAAGCATCTTCATCTTAATGCAAGCATGGCAAACAAAATTAAATGCTTAATCATTTCTGTGAATACATTGAAACCAAATTGCAAATCATCGAAAATACTAATATTACAATGGTGTAGCCACAAAAGGAGTTTAACATAAAACAACTACAGGCCATTTTGACATAATAAACTAATTCAGTACTAAGAAACTATACACCATCAAAGAGTTTTGTTGAATCTTTTCTTTTGCGGAATTAATGTCTGTTACTCATTTAGAACTCATCACCAACCATGATTGTATGAGGTCCTGCAAGAATTTAAGAACTATAAGTGCATTATTTTGTAAGTAATAAATGACTATATTAAAGATTTTGGAATGAGGACAAACAATTTTAAGTAAACATGCTATGCACTAAACTATCATCTCAATATAATAAGAGTGACCACAACCTTGATAAGCTATTTATCCTGAAGATAAACATGAGAAGCATCCTACCGATTTTCTGTTTTTGTAACTACACCTTTGGCGGCTTTGTCGAGCAAAACTAGACTCTCGACATAAGAACCAAAAAAAGTCTTATGAGATCCATTAATTTCAAGATTCTTAACATTTTGGCTATCTGGATTCCACAAGATGAGCCCTCCTCTATCATTTAGCAATACAGCCTCACCATTCCTCCTAAAGCCAACTGGGCATGGTCGGAGCATTCCCAGACTTGGACATTGATACGAAAATTTTGTCCACGAGGATGCAACACCATACTCCTTCATCACCCATATATTGATCGGACCACTCCCTACCCTTCTTTGAAACCCAGCAATGGAATTTCCATATACGGAAACACGAGTCCACATCATCCTCACTGTATAACTTGGAAGTTCCGGCAGCAGAATTTGGCGGAAGACCTCGTCCCCCAAATCGAACACCAAAACAAACTGTTTGTTATCATTAGTGAGAGCAATCCAATGCAGCGCCCCATTGGCAAATGCCGTTGGCTCACGATGAAGTATTCCGCATGTAGGAGGCAGAGAAGCAGAAGCACTAAGCATTCTCCATTCACCAGTGGAGAGTGAGTAAACATCAACCTCCGGTCGAGACTTTCCAAACTCGGAAGGACTACGCAGGACGGAGAGAATCCTGACCACTTTATAATCATTAGATTTTGGATCAAACCCAAACCCAAAAGACCCGTAGGACAAACCGCGTGAATCGAAGGTGACGCGGGGAATAGGGAATTGTAGAAGCTTTCTTACAGAAGGGTTCCAGAGAAATAATTCGTTAGCGAAATAGGGTAAACCATCGGAAAGGCAGAGCAGGCCGTTACAAGTACCGACGACATTGTGATGGGGGTGCTGAAGGTGTGGACCATGGAAAGGGGAATCAAAACTGGTGTATTCAGTGAAATCAAGATCGTCTTCTTTATGCAATGTGTAGACTTCTTTGTCATTCCGTGAGAGCTTTAAGAGGAGGATGTTGTTTTTGCTATTGTTGTGGGAGTGGTGAAGATGGGTGGAAATGAAAGTTGGGTTTTGGATTAGGGATTTCCAGGTTTTTGAGACAGAGGTACAGATGATAATGGATTTGATAGGTAGGAAAGTGAAAATATGGGTAAGAATCTCATCAGGTAAATATCCCCATCCAATTGACTTCTTGCTGTCTGACATTGCCCCCGATTTCAAAGAAAGAAATCTGAGAAACAACGAAGGCAAGAGGGGCGAAGCTTGTGCTCTTGCGGAGTGTCTCTGTGTCTGTCGAGTGGAGTAGAGGAAATAATTTGGGTCTTGAGTCTTGTCTGACATTCTAGTTTTTTTTTTTGGGCGAAAAAATTCTTTCCAAACCATTTTTTTAGGGGAAAAATTCATTCTTACGCGAGTTTTGGCACTAAATTAAAAAGTGATTTTATTTTACTATTTAATTTATTTTTATAATTATTTATAGATTATACGGTACTATTTATAAGATTTATTATACTATTTTGATTCATTTTTATTTTTATTTGTAATCTTTTCAAAAAAATTTTTTAATTTTAACAAAATAAGCGGATTTCAAACAAACTCTAAATCTCATAATTTAAAATTTTTTTACTTCGATGAATTTTTTTTTTCATTTCTTCTAAAGAGTAGTTACAAGTTTCAACTTATGACATTAGTTTCTAGTAATTGTTTTTTTATCATAAGATCAAAAGCATCAATTAATTTTTTTGTGAAGATGATGATTGAAAATGGACTTTATTATCCATAAACTACTTAAACCAACAAATATTTAGCCTCTATGTTTTATTAATGCTGACTTTTTTACTGCATTCAACCAACTTTTTTTTTAGAGTTGAGCAATTTGTAGTTAAAGCCTTAATATTTGTTTATTAACTTTTACTACTTTTTAATGCAGCGCTCATTAACATATTCTTTAAAGAGGTTAGAATGTTAGATAGATCTTTTGATAGTATATTTTAACCATGTTGTGTACTATGTATAATAACAATATAAAAATTCTAAATATAATTACTTATCATAATTTAAATATGTTAATACAAAAATTCTTTCTTAATGAAGTTTTAACATACAAGAAAAATGATAATAACAAGACTATTCAAGTATCTTATAAATACAAATCATGAATGACTTTTGGATTGAATGGCATATTGGTCTTCTCATAAGGATGAATTTGAGTTTGAAGCCAATTAGAGCACAGTCCTCCTTTTCTACAGTGATCATTACAAATCACATTTTCTTTGGTTGGTTAGGGTGTTGTTGGTTTGCAATTTATCATGATTGGAGAGAAAAGAATACTCAATTGAAGAGCTTTTTTCAAGGGGTGGAAGAAACTATACTCAATTGAAGAAATGATTATTAACTAAGTAACTGGATTACCATAAGATTAAAGTCAGATACCTACAACCACTGACATAATCATTCTTTTATGACGAGCTCGCTCAAATGATAAAGAGGCACAACTATATTGATCCTTACACAGAATAATTTTCCAAAATAAGAACCACGTGTTCAAACAGGTTACATCATCAGCATGTAGGCAAATAGGAGTAACTGTAGGTTTTTTCTTTTGCTCAGCAACTATAGTAGATCTACTACAGTTCCAAAGCAATTCAACCAATTATTAGTAGAAATCAAATGCAAATAAGTTACCTCCACTAGCGACAAAACTTGTACATCCACCACACAGCCTTGTCTTGATTCTCTTAGGCTTACGCTTGCAATCACTTTAATTCCCTACTTGGTCAAAATCCTATGCTCTTGCAACTAAAAGACTAAAACCAACTAATGTAGTTTTTAATTACCAATATTATTTTTAACAAAGACTAGAATTCCCACATTCAAACTCACTAAGTTGGGGGCCTCTCCCCTATTTCTTAGGAGCTGTACAGATGTATAGTCCCAAAAGAAAGCCTTGTAAATCTTTGTCTTCCTTTCATGTGCATAGAATCTGGTCTTTAATTCAATGTTTCGACTAAGGTCTGCAAGATCAATCATCAATTCCATTAGTTTTATCTCTTAAATCTTTTTTGATAGGTGTTTTTATCTCTTAAAACTTGTTATCATTGTAGGATATCCACACCAAAAAAAAAAAAAATTCCCATTTTATGTATGACATGTTCAGAAAAAAAAATTACAGAACAAATGCAACTATTTAAAATGAATCCCGACAAAACCCTTATCAGATGGTAATATGTAATATGCAATTGTTGCCCCCACCCCCCTTTTCTTCCCTGTCCTTCTCTTTTTATCAATAGAGACTTTTAGACCTCTTTAGAGAGGTATAACAAAAATCTAGTTGTCTAAGGCAAAAGACATTTAACACAACTGAGCAGTATATTCATGTTTACACACACTACAATGGCAAGCATCTTCATCACAGTGCAAGCATGGCAGGCAAAATTAAATACTTAATCATTTCAGTAAATACACTGAAACCAAACAGCAAATCATCGAAAAATACTAATATAACAATGGTGTAGCCACAAAAGGAGTTTAACATAAAACTACTTCAAGCCATTTTGACATAATAAGCTAATTCAGTATTAAGAAACTATACAACATCAAAGAGCTTTGTTGAATCATTTGTTTTGCTGAATTAATGTCTGTTACTCATTCAGAGCTCATCAATAACCATGATTGCATGAGGTCCTGCAAGAATTTAAGAAGTATAAGTGCAGTATTTTATAAGTAATAAGTGATTATATTAAAGAAATTTTGAAATGAGGACAAACAATTCTAAATATACATGCTATGCACTAAACTATCATCTCAATATAATAGAGAGTGACCACAACCTTGACAAGCTATTTATCCTGAAGATAAAGCCATTAAGGTAATCAATACGCAAGTATGATCAAATTCAAGTACATATAAAGAACAAAATGAAAAATCATAAAAAGAACAAATAAAAACATGAGAAGCATCCTACCAATATTCTGTTTTTCCTCAGTATGTAACTACACTTTTGTTGGCTTTGTCAAGCAAAGCTAGACTCTCGACATAAGAACCAAAAAAGTATCAAAATATCCATTAATTTCAAGATTCTTAATATTTTGGCTATCTGGATTCCACGAGACGAGCCCTCTTCCAATATTTAGCAATATAACCTCACCATTCCTCCTAAAGCCAACTGGGCATGGATGGCGCATTCCCAGAGTTGGACATTGCTGTGAAAATCCTGTCCACGATGATGCAACACCATACTCTTTCATCACCCATATATTGATCTGAACAATCCCTAACCTTATTTGTAACCCAGCAATGGAATTTCCATATACGAAAACACGAGTCCACGTCGTCTTCCCTGAATAACTTGGAAGTTCTGGCAGCAGAATTTGGCGGAAGACCTCGTCCCCCAAATCGAACACCAAAACAAACTGTTTTTTATCATTAGTGAAAGCAATCCAATGCAGTGCCCCATTGGCAAATGCCGGCGGCCCACAACTAACTATAGCGCATATGGGAGGCAGAGAAGCAGAAGCACTAAGCATTCTCCATTCACCAGTGGAGAGTGAGTAAACCTCGACCACGGGTGGAGGCTTTCCAATGTCCAAAGGACCACCCAGTATGGTGGGAATCGTATTCCTGACCACTTCTTCATTTTTTTTAATTTGAAAACGAATCCTGACCACTTTATAATCGTTAGTAATTGGATCAAATCCAAACCCAAAAGACGCGAGGAACAAACCTTGTGTATTGAAGGTGACATTGGGACTAGGAAACTGTAGAAGCTTTCTCACACAAGGGTTCCAGAGAAAGAATTCGTCAGCGTCATTGGGTAAACCATCGGAAAGGCATAGCAGGCCGTTACAAGTACCGACGACATTGTGAAGGTGTGGAGCAGGAGCATGGAAAGGGGAATCAAAGCTGGCGTATTCAGTGAAATCAGGATCGTCTTCTTTATGCAATGTGTAGACTTCTCTGTCATTCCGTGAGAGCCTTAAGAGGAGGAGGTTGTTTTTGGTGTGGGAGTGGTGGAGATGGGTGGAAATGAAAGTTGGGTTTTGGATTAGGGATTTCCAGGTTTTAGAGACAGAGGTACAGATGATAATGGATTTGATAGGTAGGAAAGTGAGAATATGGGTAAGAATCTCGTCAGGTAAATATCCCCACCGAATTGACTTGTTGCTGTCTGACATTGCCCCCGATTTCAAAGAGAGATCTGAGAACCTACGAAGGCAAGAGGGCGAAGCAGGTGCTCTTGTGGAGTGTCTGTGGAGTGGAGGAAATAATATGCGTCTTGAGTCTTGACTGAAGAATCTTTAATAAATCCCATAATTTAAAATTTATTACTTTGATGATTTTTTTTTTTTTTCATTTTTTTAAGGATAAAATACTATTTTGTTCCTAAATTTTACTAAAAATTTATTTTTCGCCCCTAAATTTAAAATTTTTTTTTTATCCCTAAACTTTGTAAAGAGTATTTTGAATAATATAGAGAAAAAAAATGAATGAAAAAAGATTTTTTTTTTCAATAGTTTAGAAATAAAAAACAAACTTTTAGTAAAATTTAAAAACATAAATAAAACATTTTCAATAGTTTATAGACAAAATATGAACTTTTCAATAGTTTAAGGATGGAAAATGAATTTCTTAATGTTTAGGGATGTAAAACAAACTTTTTGTAAAATTTAAGGAACAAAATAGTATTTTACCATTTTTTTTAAAGAGTCAGTTACAAGTTTCAACCTATGACATTAACTTCTGATAATTTTTTTTTATCATTAGATCAAAATATCAATTAATTTTTTTGGTGAAGCCGATGATTGAAAATGGACTTTATTATCCATAAACTATTGAAACCATTAGCCTTTATGTTTTATTAATGTTGATACCAATGAATATTTAGCCTCTATGTTTTATTAATGTTGACTTTTTTATTGCATTCAACCAATTATTTTTTATTTATTTATTTTAAGTTGAGCAACTTTCAGTTAAAGTCTTAACATTTGTTTATTAGCTTTTGCTACTTTTTAATGCGGCACTCATTAAAACATTCCTTAAAGAGGTCAGGTAGATCTTTTGATAGAATATTTTAACATTGTTGTGTATTATGTATAATAACAATATTAAAATTCTAAATATAGTTACTTATCATAATTTAAATAAGTTAATACAAAAATTCTTTCTTAATCAAGGTTTAAAATACAAGAAAAATGATATTATCAAGATTATTCAAGTATCTTATAAATACAAATCATGAATGACTTTTGGATTGAATGGCATATTGGCCTTCTCATGTGGATGAATTTGAGTTTGAAGCCAATTGGAGCATAGTCCTCCTTTTCAATAATGATCATTACAAATTACATTTTCTTTGATTGGTTACGGTGTTGTTGGTTTGCAATTTATCATGATTGGAGAGAAAAGAATACTCAATTGAAGAGCTTTTTTTCGAGGGGTGGAAGAAACTATACTCAATTGAAGAAATGATTATTAACAAAGTAATTGGATTACCATAAGATTAAAGTCAGACACCTACAACCACTAAGGGCATGTTTGGTAGACTGTAATAGGTGTTGTAATGTAATAGTTATTCCTATGGTTTAGTTATTTTTTAGTTTGGTTATGTTTTTATTACAAGGAATAGTCATTCCTTATGAATAGCTATTCTTCAAAATGAAAAATAACTATTCCTCTTTAAAATGTGGTATTAGTTATTCCTTAGTAAGCGCAATAATTTTTTTACTTAATATATTTTCAAATAAACAAACTTTCCATATACATCTAACAATTATAAAAATAAAAAATCATAAAAAATAGCACATATCTCTCTTAAATTTAAAAATAACAATTTTTAAAGAGATATAACTGTATGAATAAGATATTTCCTAAAATAAATGTTAAGTTTCATTCTATTGTAATAAGTTACAATCAAACTAATGAATATGTTTAGTTATTATATTACAACACACTTTATTACTAATAATAAAGATTACAATTCCTATCGTGATTCTCATTCAGTGTACCAAACGTACCCTGAGGTTTTGTCACTTAATGGTAAATTCTTCCATATGGTTTAATTAAGGTTAATATCCAAAATTTGAAACTAACTAAATTATTTTCAAAGATAACATACCACAATTCCAATAACCGGATCCTCACTTATTGGAGTTGTAAAGAATCCATTATGCCTTATAAATAAATCCATTCTAATTCCACACACTAAAGCAAACCAAAAATTGCTTTTGCAATTAGACAAGAGAAAAACAAATGATTTACAGTTTCCTTATATTCAGCAAACAAATTGCTCTTGCAATTAGTAAATGATTTTTTCTTGATTCCTACAATATCCCCCAAAAAAAAAACCCTTTTGAATCGTTTTAACAATATCTTTACAGATTGCAATAGGCACTTCAAAGCACAAAAAAAATGTAAAAGAGGCACTCAGCTCATAATATGCGTGGATCAAAAATTTTTGTATGTAATAACAAAGATTAGATCATCACAATTAATAATATAGTATAGGCTAAAAAGTAAAAACTAATACAATGATAAGATCTAAAGAGAAAGTATGCATTGACTTTTCTTCCTCAAGTTGGTCGATAAAAGATGGTTTGAGTACAATATTCCATACTCTCTCTCTTTTGAACTTCACATTTTTTACTAAAAAGTTTCCGAATCCTTTCTTCTTGGGGATCAGGCCATATTTATAGATGCTGGATTCCTTTCTTTATAGTCCACTCGTATGGTGGCTGGTGAGGGAAGGAAGATACTTGTCCCACATAGGGTTTTCCTCTTCTTTTGAAGTGAGGGTCAATGGAAGTATGGCTGGAAAACATTGTCCTAATGGGTTAAGAAGATCTAACACGGTTTATACTATGTTCAGAACTGATGCGATAGAAAAACACCTCAGATTTGTCAAAATTTACAATTTGTCCAAAAAGGTTACAATACCACCTCAAAATTTTCAACACACTATGTTGCACATCATTAGTACCTTGAACAAAAATAATGCAATCAACTATGGTCTAGATTTCATGCAATCCTTATTCCCTTACAAATACTCTGAAGCTGTCCCTCCAATAAAGCCAGAGACAACATAGTTGCACACATATAAGATGAAAGTGGATCCACTTGCCTTAAGCCACATTAAGGAAAAAAATTTCACCCAGGAACCATTCAATTGAATTTGATACGAAATTGTGCAGATGCATTGCTTAATCAAATTGATCCAATGAAAACTAAAATTTATTGTTTTTAGCATAGCCAAAATGAAGTCCCTGTAAAGTCTATCGTATGCTTTCTTCATATCAACTTTATAGGCTACAAACCAAATTTTCCACCTCCTAGTATTTCTAATTTTCTCAAACAAGTCATGTCTAACAAAGATTATCAAAAATCAGTCACCCTTTAACAAAAGCATGGTATGTAACAACAACTAGATAGTAGTTCCGAACAAAGTCTCTCTCCAAACTAGTTTAGAGAGAAATTCTTCAAACTTCCCATATGTCTCATTTTTATGTGTGAATTTTGATAATCTAACCGTTGAATTTATGTTCCCTATGTTATTAACATGCATATCAAATTTCATTCAAATCAGATTTTATTTACTATTCGATCAATAAAGTTATTTTTATACACAATTTTAGATCACAAAAACTTGAAACTTTAACATTTCTTTGATGGCATAGCAATTGATTTTTGATCTTCTTGAAATTTTATAAGCATGAAGGATATAAGAAGAACACGTAATACAACGGTTAGAGTTTCAAAATTTACACTTAATATAAAAATATATGAGGAGTTTGAAGGGTTTCTCTCCAAACCAAACTAGTTTAGTGAGAAACTTTGTTCTAGTAGTTCCCACAAGTTATGGGCATGAGCTTGAAGATCTTGACAAAATGCTAATTTTTAACAGGAAGATAAGAGAGAATGTTTGTGTGTGTGCATCCATAAATTCATGAAATGGTGCATTGCATTCCATTGTATAAAGCTAATAGAAATCATTGAAACAATAAAGTGTGAATAAGAGTAATGACATTGTGAACAGAAAGTGTTAATCATCAAAGCAAAGTTTGGCCTCTATAGTTTGGAATTTAAACTATAGGGCACTTGTATATGTCAACTAAAACAAAATTAAAAGAAAATATCAATCAGTCTATTTGATAAAAAGCACTAAGATGCAAATTGGAAGTGATAGCACATACAAATGTGCACAAATTCACACATTCACAACTCCTGATTTGACTTCCACATTTCATATTAACATAAAGAAATAAAGATTTATAGGAAAAAAGATAAAACAAAGAACAAATGCAACTATTTAAAATAAATCCCTACAAGACCCTTATTAGATGGTAATATGTAATATGCAATTGTTGCCCCCACCCCCCCTCTCCTTTTAATTTCTTATCAATAGAAACTTTTAGACCCCTTAGACAGGTATAACAAAAATCTAGTCATCTAAGGAAAAAGACATTTAACATAACTGAGCAGTATATCCTTGTTTATACACATTACAATGCCAAGCATCTTCATCACAATGCAGGCATGGCAGGCAAAATTAAATACTTAATGATTTCAGTAAACACATTGAAACCAAACAGTGAATATCGAAAGTACTAATATAACAATGGTGTAGCCACAAAGGGAGTTTAACATAAAACTACTTCAAGTCCTTTTGACATAATAAGCTAATTCAGTATTAAGAAATTACACACCATCAAAGAGCTTTGTTGTATCTTTTCTTTTGCTGAATTAATGTCTGTTACTCATTTAGAGCTCATCAATAACCATGGTTGCGTGAAGTCTGCAAGAATTTAAGAACTATAAGTGTCACGACCCAAATTCATGGAACATGAATTTAGATGCATGACTAACTTGCTGATCTTACATAACTCAATAAACATAATCAATTTAAACACAATTCAATAAAACTCCAAATAAACAATGCTCTTAATCAATCTTTTACAATACTAAAATCCTTAATTTAGAATAATCTCCAAAATACTGTGAAATCTAAAGCAAAATAAAACAAACTACTAATCCTTTAAGGCTTCAAGTATTATAGACGTTGCCTTAAAAACTCCCACGCTCTACCTTGCACCTTACGAAGTAATCCAAAGGTTCTATTCCCCAACTAAACTTTAATCTGAAAATTGTAATTGATGGGGTGAGCCACACATCCAGTAAGTAATTATATAGAATACACAACGGAACAGAGTCAAGCAAAGCACGAGTATTTTTTTTTTTTTTCACAAACTCATTCAATGATATCAAAAATAATTATTCCACAAAACATATAATGAATCACTTAATACATATGCAATCACATCTTAAAATCATTTGACATCACATACATATAATTGATCAGAGCACAGTGTCACATATACACATCACATATTCTCACATACAATCTTGTAAGTGGATTTACACATATATCTGATATATCTGATCAATTCTAAAAACACTTATTTTTGAGTCACATATCACAAAAGCATAGTTTATACAAAATAGAATAATTTACTTAAAATTAACAATTATTCCAAATACAAAGGCATATCGAATATCACAATATCGAATAGAATATAAATCAAAGGATGCTTGACTCTCTTGGGGAACAAATAGAAACTGAGGAGTTTATATAAATATATTACAATTCTTGAGTAAATTTGAAATTTTAATTTGCTAAAAGAAACATTTTAAATACCATTTGGAGAATAGGAATATGACTTTGAAATCACTTGGTTTTAACAAATTTAAATAACAAGAACCTTTTTTGAAAACTTACTTTGAAACTCAATTATTTTCAGAAAATAGTTTAGTTTAGAAATCATCTTTTAAATAAGATTAGGACATTCAAAACGTTATTTAAAATTCGAAATTTCTCTTTAAGACATTGTCTAAAAGTCGAAGTTTCTCTTTCAATGATGTAAAAATAATGCTTTCGATAAACTTTAGAAAATGTAAGCTTTAAAATATGACTTTTGAAAACCTTTGACATCTAAGAACCTTTTTTTTTTTTCTTTTTTTTTTTTTGAGAATCTGAATGACATCTAAGAACCTAAATGACAAAACTTGTGCATACTACGCATAATTACTTACAGCACTTGAATTCCTCTGAAAGTTCAGCTGAAACAACCTCCAAAAAGCCTCAAAACACTCTTAAATAAGACCTATATTCAATCATAGAAATTACTTACTATCCTCCACAAAATATAAAACTTATAGAATTTTACAAACTGACTCACTAGGAAAAATATTTTGCTGAACTGATAACACCTTAACACTAAATTAAAGTTTCTCTAACCATTAATATTCTCTTGCATTAATCGAAACTCATGTTGCCATGAGGAAGGCAGTAGCCAAAATATCATTAACCTAGGATTTAATATAAAACCCCAAAGAAAACGTTAATTCATCCTAACATATATAATCAAAGAAATGTGGAAACACTAAAAGGACCTATATATACAAATCTAATTGAAGACCTGATGGCAAAATATACCTGTAGGGTTACAATTTGAAGCCCAAGCCCAAAAAAGGAATTGGGTCCCGGTCCAAAGAGCCCGATCCAATAGATTTTGTAGAGAGTGGATTGAAGAGCAGGGATTGGGCAGGATAACCACCAAAATAGGATCCCTTCTTAATACGTCCGAGTGTCTACAATAATGGTTCCTTACACTGAGTTCCAAACTTTTCCTTTTCTTTTTCCTTTTTTTTCCGATCCCCTCAATAGGAGGGGTATCTTACATTTTATACACATCCTTATGCTATCTGGACCGTCCACTTGTCGGCCATCTGGTTTGCCACTTGAGTGCTCGTCCCATCAGCCACCTTCCTTGGTCCTCTGTGAGTTGCAGTTGACAGTGCAACACTGTTCAACGGTCCCTTCCACATAAATGCAGTCAGGAAAGCGGTTGGTGAGCATTTAATGTGGAGGGAGTAGCCTTTCGATGGGACGTTTCTGGGCTCTTTTCTTGCCCTTGTAGGGGTCTTTGTTGCCAAGAGTTCTGAATGATCACCAGTATTGTGGGAGAGTGAGGCCGACTGGTGTCAAACAACATCCGAGGGGAAGTACCAGTACTGGGAGAGTGAGGCCGACTAGTGTCAAAATCGTCCGAGGGGGTACTACCCCTCGGAACGTATCTCTCTAAGATCCCTGCGAAAGGAATTCCCCCTCGGACCTTTCATGATTTGAGCTAGGGCCCAAGGCCCACCAAGCACTATGGGCCACTATCCCCACAATAGCCCCTCAAAATTTCTGGCTTTTTATCGCGTCCGAAGGAAAGGTAGGGGATTTTGATGACCTTTGAAATTGACTAATGGGAGCGTCGAGAGTCTTCTTACTTACACGTGGAGGCACAGCACTGGGCGCGTCGTCATCGCAATTAATTGCTTCGGAATTCGCAAGGCGCTATTAATTACTCAAGCTGGCGCTGTCTCTCGCATCTATTGGTGGGGCGATAATCCAACGGCTGGTGTTTTCCTTCAGATCTGGGCAGGATAACTTCCTCCAACTTTTCGCTTCCCATATATAAGGCATCAGGGGGGTTTGTCCCCCCATTTTCTTTATCTTAAGAACTCAAGCTCTCCAGAGAACTAGCATTTCAGACCGTCAGACCGATTAGATCGTCACGCTCCTTGTCACCTTCACCCCAAGAGTCACTAGAATTCCCTTCCACAGGATCTTGTGGGTTCCCTCTTACCCTAGTCTGCGTAAGTTGAAAAGGTCCCTGATTGGTTATTTTCCTGTCGTCAAATCCACTCGGACAGTGTGTTTTTTCTTCTTTAGTTTGTCAGTAATATTGGTAGATTTGAGAGCTTAGTTAACTCTCGTGCTAAAATAGAGGCCTTCAAAAGAAAATATCACATCCCTAAGGGGGTCAACCTGAGTTATTGTTTGGTGGAACAAATAGCAACCGACCGAGAAAAGGGAGAGGTGATCATCCCCATGATTGCCTTTATAGAGGGAGGGATGACCCTTCCCATGGGCTCAGTAACTAAGGATTACCTGTTAAACCATAGATTGTGCCCTCACCAATGTGCGCCCAACTTGTTCAGAGTCTTGGGTAGCGTCGATGCTCTAAACGAGCATCTGGGTCTACGGCTAACCTGGCATGACGTGGTACATATGTACGAATGTCATTCCCAAAAATCCACCGGGTATTACCTGAGGTCCCGCTCGAACGTAGTAAGGATGATATCGTGTTTGCCCAAGTCCAATAAGGGCATGAAGGATGATTTCCTCATAGTCTCGGGAGCATGGCATGATGGCCTCCATTGTCCAGTCCGAGCGGGTGAACCAGGTGGGGCGCTTAAGGCCATTTTAGAGAGACTTGAACTTCCTTTCTTTGACCTTGTGCCGTTCCCCTCCCCTCATAGAGAAATTGTTATCGCCATTACCCTTTTTTTTTTTTTTTTTTTTTGGGCGACTAACCGTTTTCTTTCACTCGACGGTTTTTGCAGATAGGAGGCACGTAGCGCCCCGGTTAAGCTTGACCAACGTCCAGGCTCTCAACTATCTGCTGCGATCAGAGATCTTTGTGAGTGAGGACGGACAGCTGCGAGCGGTCCACCTGATCTTGGACTTCAAACCACTCTCGGGCACATTCTTGGATGCTGGTAATGCGATTAGGGCGAACAATCGTCGCATCCATCGTATTGACGTCTCTCGACCGAACTTCCTAGCTGACCACGACCTCCCTCTAGTAACTTACCCCATCCCCCAAGGTGTGCCTTTGGTCATCCAGCAGACTCACCACATTCCCGTCGGAGCTCCTGCAATTGAAGAAGGAGCTCAAACCGTACGTTAGACGACGAGATCAACCATTTCCAATTCGAAGAAGAGAGCGGGGGAAAGAAAGTGGTCTCGTTGTCAGATTCTGAGGACGAGCCGGACCAGCACTCCAGTGTCTGAGCTCCATTTCTAGTACTTTCTCTCCCAAAGGATTCCGACGAGGAAGAAGAGATGTCGCCAAATAAGGGTGGCACTGCTCTGCGAGTGTTGGTGGCAGCGAGGGGCAAGGGCTCTTCCTTGAAGGATGCCCCTAAGACTCAAACTACGAAGCTCCCTCCCCACCCTCCTTAAAATGGCCCCGACCGTCCAGTAGACAATTGCTGACCCGAAAAAGAAGCGGAAGGAGACGAAGGTACAACAGGTGGAAGTTAGCGAGGTCATTCCACCGAAAGATGCCAAGAAGCCCAGGCAAGCCAAGGACAAGAGGGCTTCCTCCGCGGACAGCAGGGAGGAACCCCATGGCGCCGACGTGCGTTGGCCACCCCAAGTCTGGGCCCCTCTGTTAGAAGTGGATGGTGCCCCCATCCGCTTGGACACATCCGCCCGGACACCTCGATCGGGAGCTATCAGGGAGGGCAGGCATGCTATATCGCCGAAGCCTTGGAGCAGCCCCTCCTCTTGCCGACGGATATGGAGGCGTATAGGCACTTTAGGCAGCCGGACCTTTTCCTATCCTTGAAGAGGGACCTAACAATGGTAAGCTTAAGGTCAATTGTGCATTAATTCCTTAGTTGATTTGTTTCTCACATCTGTTTTCTTCTTGGCTCTGCCTTGACCCCTCGGATCCCTTCGTGTAGATTACCCAACAGGTCTTCGTAGCCGAGGAGTGGGTAAAGAGCAAAAGCAACCAAGCTCACGCTGCGGTTGAATCTCGCGACGAGATGGAGAAGGCTTTGGGTGCGCTAAAAGAGGAGCACACTGAGAGCAATAAGAAGCTCGTTATATCGGAGAGGGAGCGGCTTAGCGCCGTGGCTGCCCTAAAAGGTGCCGAAGCACAAGCCGAGGACCAGCGCAAGAAGTTGCACCATACCGAGATAGACCTGGCCACTGAAAAGCAACAAGTGGCAGATCTTAGGGAGGAGCTGAAGAAGGCACACGAGGCTGTGCAATTGGCGAAGGAGGCCCTAGAGGCTGAGAAAAAGGCCTCTTATGCGCTTGGGGTAGAGGAGATACAGGCGAGGCTCACTGAAGAGTTCGCTGAGCTTTGCAGGGATTACTGCGCTATTTCATGGGGTAAGGCACTCGATACGGCGGGCGTCCCTGTAGACTCAGCCTGGAGGCTCCCTGGGAGCATTTATTATGACCCCGAGATCTGAGAGGTTCCAGAGAGCGCTCCTTCCAACGTGTATCCTGTCCATGAGGGCGAACATCCCTCGGAAGCCCCAGAAACAAAAGGGAAAAAGGAGGCCCAGGGGGAGCCTACGAAAAAGGTTGCAGAGCCTAAGGATGGAGCTATCTCCCAGCCGAGCTAGAGTGTGAACCCTCTAGAGGCGAAAGTATAGCTGACTGTTGCTCTCATTTGTAACTCATTTTGTTGTAATTCGTTTTGATGGCGTTATAACTTATTTTGCTGATTAATGAATGAGCCTCTCTTCTCTTTTATATTATTTCCCTTCCATACGCATATGCACACTCGTTTGCTTTCCTGTCTTATAGACTAGGAATAATGATGACAAAAAATACGTAATGGATAAATGTTTTAACACTTGGATAATAATTGAAAAGAACTTCGTGCTAACTTTTCCACATCAGCTGGTCCGAGGGCTACAGGCCTGGTGGGTAAACGTTTTAACACTTGGATAATAATTGAAAAGAACTTCGTGCTAACTTTTCCACATCAGCTGGTCTGAGGGCTACAGGCCTGATGGGTAAATGTTTAAACACATGGATAATAATTGAAAAGAATTTCGTGCTAACTTTTCCACATCAGCTGGTCCGAGGGCTATAGGCTTGATGGGTAAACGTTTAAACACATGGATAATAATTAAAAAGAATTTCGTGCTAACTTTTCCACATCAGTTGGTCCGAAGGCTACATGCCTGATGGGTAAACGTTTAAACACATGGATAATAATTGAAAAGAACTTCGTTCTAACTTTTCCACATCAGCTGGTCTGAGGGCTACAGGCCTGATGGGTAAACGTTTAAACACATGGGATAATAATTGAAAAGAACTTCGTGCTAACTTTCCCACATCAGCTGGTCCAAGGACTACAGGTCTGATGGGTAAACGTTTAAACACATGGGATAATAATTGAAAAGAATTTCATGCTAACTTTCCCACACCAGCTGGTTCGAAGACTACAGGCCTGATAGGTAAACATTTAAACACCTGGGATAATAATTGAAAAGAACTTCGTGCTAACTTTCCCACATCAGCTGGTCCAAGGACTACAGGCCTGATAGGTAAACATTTAAACACCTGGGATAATAATTGAAAAGAACTTCGTGCTAACTTTCCCACACCAGCTGGTCTGAGGACTACAGGCCTGATGGGTAAACGTTTAAACACCTGGGATAATAATTGAAAAGAACTTCGTACTAACTTTCCCACACCAGCTGGTCCGAGGACTACAAGCCTGATGGGCAAACGTTTAAACACCTGGGATAATAATTGAAAAGAACTTCGTGCTAACTTTCCCACAGCAGCTGGTCCGAGGACTACAGGCCTGATGGGTAAACGTTTAAACACCTGGGATAATAATTGAAAAGAATTTCGTGCTAACTTTCCCACACCAACTGGTCCGAGGACTACAGGCCTGATGGGTAAACGTTTAAACACATGGGATAATAATTGAAAGTCCACTAATAATAATATTTTTTAAGTTGTTTACATTCCACGGCCGTGGTACCACACGTTCGTCCAGATCAACTAAAAAGTACGCACCCGTGCCGGCCACCGAGGTGATGCGATATAGGCCCTCCCAATTGGGTCCCAATTTCCCCCAGGTAGGAATCTTCGCCGTGCCAACTACCTTCCTTAATACCAAGTCTCTAGGAGCCAGAGGTCTGGATCTAACATTAGCATCATATCCTCTCTTGAGTTTATGCTGGTAGTAGGCTAGTTGCTCCATCGCGTTCTCCCTCTTCTCTTCGATCAAGTCTAAGTTTTTCTCCAGCAGGCCATCGTTCGTGTCCGGACAAAATGAACTAGTTCTCATCGTCGGAAGCCCAGTTTCTAATGAAATGACAGCTTCAGCTCCATACGTCATAGAGAATGGTGTCTCCCTAGTGGACCTACGAGGGGTGGTGCAGTACGTCCAAAGGACGTGTGGTAGTTCTTCCACCCATTTGCCCTTCGCGTCATCCAATCTCTTTTTTAGTCTGTTTACTATGACCTTATTAACGGCTTCTGCTTGTCTGTTGCCCTGGAGGTAGGCGGGGGTGGAGTATCGGTTTGTAATTCCTAAATCCCCGCAGTATCTCCTGAATTCCCTGCTATTAAACTGCAAGCCATTGTCCGAGATTAGGGTCTGAGGGACCCCGAATCGAGTCACGATGTTCTTCCAGACAAATCTTTTGGCGTCTACGTCTCGGATGTTCGCCAGGGGCTCGGCTTCCACCCATTTGGTGAAATAATCCATGCCGACCAGCAAATATCTTCTGTTACCGGTCGCTTTGGGGAAAGGGCCCACGATGTCCAACCCCCACTGAGCGAACAGCCAAGAGCTGGAGAGAGGGTTGAGGGCTCCTCCGGGTTGGTGTATGTTTGGGGCGAATCGCTGGCACTGATCGCATTTCTTCACGTACTCTTGGGCCTCTCTCTGCATATTCGGCCACCAATATCCCTGGGTGATAGCGCGGTGTGCCAAAGATCTGTCGCCTATATGACACCCACAAATTCCTTCATGGAGTTCTTCAAGTAGTGATTCAGTTGCTTCGGAGTGCACACATAGCAAGTACGGTCCAGAAAAGGACCGTTTGTACAACTTCTGGTCCCCAGACAGCCAAAACCGCGCTGCCTTCCTCCGTATTTTGTCAGCTTCGTACTTTTCTTCTGGCAACTTGTCCTCTTTCAAGAATAAGGCTACCTGGTCCATCCAACTGGGCCTAGCTCTCACTTGATGGACCTGGATCGTTCCTTTCATAGGCTCATTGGGTTTGTTCAAATATTCAACTAGAATAACCCAGGGGAGGCCATGGGCCGAGATGGTTGCCAAGGTGGCGAGGGAATCAGCATGACAGTTACTGCTCCGGGGGATGTGTAGCAAATTGAAAGATTCGAACTCCGATTGCAAGCGCCTGACCTGCCCCAAATACTCTCGCATTATTTCATCTCTCGCCTCGAACTCTCCCTTCACCTGGTTGACCACCAGTCTGGAATCCGAGAACAACTCTATCCTCCCCCCCCCCCCCCAATTCTCTTCACCATGGCCATGCCTACCAACAGAGCTTCGTACTCCGCCTCATTATTTGTTGCCGCAAAACCCAACCTTAACGATTTTTCAATGATAATCCCTTCTGGGGACGCCAGCACTAGCCCTACATCAGAGCCATTGTGATTTGCTGCGCCATCGACGTAGACCCCCCAGGGTGGTGGGTCGTGCTGAGCAATCAGGCCAACTAATTTTCCGTCTGAGCTGCGTTGAGGGACTATCTTTTCTATAGAAGGCTCCGTGAACTCGGCTACCAGGTCCGCCAAGACCTGACCCCTGATTGAGGTGCGGGGCATGTATTTAATATCAAAGGACCCTAAAATTGTTCCCCACTTGGCGATCCACCCGGTGTAATCAGCGCTCTTGAGTACGGCTTTGAGTGGAAGTTGGGTAAGGACAACGACCGTGTGAGCCTGAAAGTATTGGGGTAGCTTTTTTGTTCCGTGTACCACGGCCAGGATAGCTTTCTCTAAGGGTAGGTATTGAATTTCAGCCTCGTGTAGTGACTTGCTTACATAGTAGACAGGTCGCTGTACTCCGTCATCGACCCGTATTAATACCAGGCTCGCGGCATAAGGGGCAACGGCGATATAAGCGAACAGGGTTTCGTCTCTTTCGGGGCTAGACATTATAGGTGGTTGTGAGAGGTATTCTTTTAGCCGTTGGAAGGCCAAGGCGCATTCCTCCGTCCATTCGAACCCCTTCCATTTATTCAGCAACTGGAAGAACGGGCGGCACCTGTCCGCCAAATGGGATATGAAGCGATTTAGGGCTGCGGTCATTTCGGTCAGCTTTTGGACCTCCTTGGGATTCCGAGGTGGCTTCAGGTCATTAATCGCTTTGATTTGATCAGGGTTTACCTCAATTCCTCTATGGGTTACCATGTAGCCCAGGAATTTGTCGGACCCCACCCCGAATGTGCACTTAAAGGCATTCAAGCACAGGTTACACTCTCTGAGGATTTTGAAAATGCTTCCGAGGTCCCCAACATGCTCAAATACGATCTTACTCTTCACCACCATGTCGTCAATGTATACCTCCACGCTCTTCCCCAGTTGGAGTTCAAACATCCTCGTCATCATCCTTTGGTAGGTTGCACCAACATTCTTTAATCCGAACGGCATTACTTTATAGTGGTAATTCCCAACTGGCGTGACAAAAGCGGTTTTCTCCTGGTCAGTTTGGGTCAGCGGTATCTGGTGATACCCTTGAAAGGCATCCAAGAAACTCATCCGCGGATGACCGACTGTTGCGTCGACCAATTGGTCGATTTTTTACATGGGAAATGGATCCTTTAGGCAGGCCTTATTCAGGTCGGTGAAGTCCACGCAAACCTGCCATTTCCCGGTCTTTTTCTTTACCACTACAGTGTTAGCTAACCACTCCTGGTAGAAGACCTCCTTAATCGCCCCAGCTTGCTTGAGCTTGGCTACCATTTCTCTGACTGCATTTACATGCTCCCTTGATAGGCGTCAGAGTGGTTGCTTCCTTGAGGTGACGGCTGGGTTGACGTTTAGTCGATGGCAAATGAACTCCGGGCTCACCCCTGGTGCTTCTGTGGGGTCCCACGCGAATACATCAACGTTCAACCTAAGGAACTCCATTAGTTCTTCCTTCTCTTGGGAGGGTAGCTGGGAACCGATTTGAAAAAATTTCTCCAGATCGTCGCCAATCGCGATTCGTGTTAAGCTTTCACATTCTGTCCCCTCGGCTGGGTCCTCGGCCACCAGCGCCGAGGACTCTAATTGCTACAAGCTCCTTCCCTCAGGGGTATGGGGCTTGGCTTCTGGCGTATGGCGAATCGCGGCCACCAAGCACTGCCTAGCCACTAACTGGTCTCCCAAAATCTCCTCAACTTTGCCACCTGACGAGTATTTGACCTTCTGATGAAGGGTGGAGGAGACAGCCCCCAGTGTATGAAGCTACAGTCTGGCTACGATGGCGGTGTAGGGCGAGTATGAGTCAACCACAATAAAATCTACCTCCACCACTTCCTGGCCTGTCTGCACAGGCAACCTGATTTGGCCCCTCGGGATGACCAATTTTCCATCAAAGCTCATCAATAGGGAGCTGTAGGGCGTCAAATCTTCGAGCGACAGGTTCAGCCCCCTGTAGAGGTCTGGATACATTATCTCGGCGCCACTGCCTTGGTCTACCATTACTCTTCTTACGTCATACCCCCAAATCCTCAGGGTAATCACCAAGGCGTCATCGTGGGGTTGTATGGTTTCGATTTTGTCTTCGTCCGAGAAGCCCAGTATTGGCTGCGTCTCACCTTTGATCTTTTTAGGCCCTCGGTCATAGTCGTCAAGCGACCGCCACACAACAAACATTACCCCCAATGGGCAGGACCCTGTCCTTCTCGGTGCAGCGAGGATAACGTTTATTGTGCCCAAGGGGGGTCTCGAGGCGTCATCCCTCCGAGGTCCTGAGCTGGACTGACCTTCCCGACCGTCAGGGTGCAGGAACTATTTCAGCTTTCCCTCACGGACAAGTTGGTCTAGATGATCGCTCAGACTTCGGCAGTCCTCGGTGGTGTGCCCATGGTCCTGATGATATTGACAGTATAGGTTATGGTTGCGTCTCTCTAGGTTTCCCACCATCTTATTTGGGCGTTTGAAGAAGGGCTCATTTTTTATCATCTCCAGGACTCGTTGCACCGACTTTCGGAACGTAGCGTGAACTACTCGGACATCCGCCGACTCCGATTGCCCGATCGAATCCCTCCGTGGTTTGCTGTTGCCGTATCAATTCGACCTGAAATCCCTCCTCTCCTGGGGGATAACCTTGTCATTTCCCTTCTCCTATTGCTGATCCTCTTCAACCCTTATGTACTTGTCGATTCTGTCCATCAACCGGCGTATGCTCGTGGCTGGTGTACCAGTCAGTGACTTTCTCAAATCGTGATCAACTGGAAGGCCGAGCTTAAAAGAGCTAATGGCCACCTTGTCAGAGTTGCCTTCCATTTCGTTGAATACTTCCCAATATTTATCCGAATGGGCCTTCAAGGTTCCCCCCTCTCGCATTTTCAGGGACAATAGGGAAGCCAAAGACTGAGGAGTTCTGCGGCACGTAACGAAACGAGAGCAGAATGCTTGGGTGAGGTTGTGGAAAGAACTGAGAGAGTCTGACTCCAAGCTGTGAAACCATCTCATCGCGACTGGCCACAGGCTAGAGGGGAAGATTCTACACATCAGAGTTTCATCCTTGGAGTGGATAGCCATTCGTTGATTAAAGTGACTAACATGTTCTACGGGGTCAGTTTTGCCATGGTAAATGGTGAACGTCGGTTGGTTGAAACGCCTGAGGAGCTTTGCCCTATCAATGTTGCTCGTGAAAGGCGACTTGGAGATTTGGCTCAAGGCCTTACTCATGGTGTCGCTTCCTGCTCCACGGTGCGACGGGCTTCGACTCCGACGCCGACAATGACTCTCCTTTTTATGAGAGAAAGATTCGCTGGGTGGGATTCGAGACCTGTGCTGATAATTAGCGTCTTCGCTATCAGAGGAAGAAGCCGAATCCGGAGGGGCCCGCTTTCTCTTCGCGTGGCACAACTCCCTTTTCAGCCGATCGATCTCCAGCTGCATGTCCTTCCTGTCGTTTGCATGGGAGGCATGGTTTTCTTCTCTGGAGTGATTCCTGTCAGGGCGCGCAGTGCGGTCATTTCTGTCGCAGTCGCCTCTCCGCTCGAGGTTGAGGAAAGGGTCACCGTGGTAAAAGCCCCCGGATTCTGTTGGACGCGGATCTCCACCTGTCATGACTAGCTGTTGTCTTGACTACAACCCGAGCTCTTCCCACAGACGGTGCCAATTGTAGGGTTACAATTTGAAGCCCAAAAGAGGAATTGGGTCCTGGTCCAAAGAACCCAATCCAATAGATTTTGTAGAGAGTGGATTGAACAGCAGGGATTGGGCATGATAACCACCAAAACAGGATCCCTTCTTAATACGTCCGAGTGTCTACAATAATGGGTCCTTACACTGAGTTCCAAACTTTTCCTTTTCTTTTTCCTTTTTTTTTTCGATGCCCTCAATAGGAGGGGTATCTTACATTTTATACACATCCTTATGCTATCTAGACAGTCCACTTGTCGACCATCGGGTTTGCCACTTGAGTGCTCGTCCCATCAGCCACCTTCCTTGGTCCTCTGTGAGTTGCAGTTGACAGTGCAACACTGTTCAATGGTCCCTTCCACATAAATGAGGCCAGAAAAGTGGTTGGTGAGCATTTAATATGGAGGGAGTAGCCTTTCGATGGGACGTTTCTGGGCTCTCCTTTCTTGCCCTTTTAGGGGTCTTTGTTGCCAAGAGTTCTGAATGATCACCAGTATTGTGGGAGAGTGAGGCCGACTGGTGTCAAACAACATCCGAGGGGAAGTACCAGTACTGAGAGAGTGAGGCCGACTAGTGTCAAAATCGTCCGAGGGGGTACTACCCCTCGGAACGTATCTCTCTAAGATCCCTGCGAAAGGAATTCCCCCTCAGACCTTTCATGATTTGAGCTAAGGCCCAAGGCCCACCAAGCACTATAGGCCACTACCCCCACAATACCTATTCTAGGGACCCACCGAGAGCAAAGTGAGAACCATCCTCCCACAAAAGCCAATTCCAAACTTTAATATATAACCTCAGTGGTTTTAATAGCATAATCTCAATGAAACGGTGGCAACATCATTGACTTATTACATATATATGTTATATGTACAAAACCGAAGGAAGACTTAAGCCAAAATCATGGATTCCTGAAGTTCCGTGGATCAATATAGGATTATTTATATATATATATATATATATATCCTAATGAAAATGTAATAGTCATGCCCTTCTTCTTGGATACATAGCGACAAATCTAACCATAAAATATAAGTAGAATTTTAGGACCAAAATCAAACTTCTGAACAATCTAACATCACAACTGATTCCAAGATAACCTTATTAACTTTTAATTCTTTGTTTCTAATGGTGAGGAATCATACCTTGAACAATCTGATTGCCTCTTCAACTGTATGCGCTCTAACTGAAGGAAAAACACCACTTAGCCTCCTTAATAAAACCCTTCCTATGAAAACCCTAATTTATCTTTTCCTCCAACTTATATTTTAACACATCAGAGATGTAGGCTTGGTGGGGTAGTGGGCTGGAGTTTAAAACCCACTTGAGCTTATCTCTTTAGTCTCTAAGAAGCCCATAAAATATCTTCATCTTTTATTTATTTATTATCTTAATTGCCTCACTAAATTGTATGCACTAAAACTTTAATCTTCTCACCTATTTTGTAACACCACAAAAATTGTCTACTCCCATCTTATTATGCACACACATATAATACCTTAACTCTATATTAATAATGCCAATGACGGTGATGATTATAAAATCAAATCGAGGTATTACAATAAGTGCCTTCTTTTATAAGTAATAAATGATTATATTATAGAATATTTGAAACGTGGATAGTCAAAAAAAATATATATTTTTTTTTTAGAGAGTTTCAACCTATGGCATCTGCTCTTGATAATAATTCTTATTTATCAAACTAAGACACCAATTAGTTTTTGGTGTAGGCTGGAATTGAATCCTAGATCTTTTATACAATCATCAAAGACTTTACCAGTTGAGCTAACTGGAATCCACCATGGACAGTCAATTTTAGGTATACATGCTATGCACTAAACTATAACCTCAATATAATAGAGAGTGACAACAACCTTGATAAGCTATTTATCCGGAAGATAAGGCCATTAAGGGAATCAATAAGCAATATGATCAATGTCAAGTATATATAAAGAACAGAATGAAAAACCATAAAAGAAGAAAATAAAAAACATGAAATGCATCTAATGTAACTATACTATTGGCTGCTTTGTCGAGTAAAACTAGACTCTCAACATAAGAAACCACAAAATTACAGAAATATCTGTTAATTTCAATACCCTTAATCTTTTGGCTATCTAGATTCCACGAGACGTGCCCTCCACTATAATTTCGCATTACAACCTCACCATTCCTCCTAAAGCCAACTAGATATGGTTTAGCCAGTTCCAATTTCAGAAAGTGATGTGAAAATTTTGTCCACGGCAATGCAACACCATGCTCTCTCATCACCCATATATTGAGCTTACCACTCCCTATCCCTTGTTGAAACGCAGCAATGGAATTTCCATATGCAGAAATGGAAGTTCACATCATATTCACATTTTCACTGGTATAACTTGGCAGTTCTAGCAGCAATATTTCGTAGAACACCTCGTCCCCTAAATCGAAAACCAAAACAAAACAACTTTTGTAATCATTAATGTTTCTGGAAGCAAGCTAGTGCAATCAGGGATGGAGCCAGAACCAAAGGTTTGGGGGGGCAAATTTTGGACTTTAAAAAAAAATTGCAACTTCAAAAAAAAAAAAATTTCTGGTCAATTTAATATTTTATCATCTATTTGGGTCAACAATTCAAATTGAATTGTTGAGATTGGGTATGTTTTTAAGACCACAATATCTAGCCTCATGTTCTATCATAGTCTCTTCTCTTGCCATATTAGCAAGGCATTTTAAAACCCAATTGACACTTTTTTTTTTTTTTTGGAATGCTATTGACACTTGGTTTGGCAAATTTTATCCACTTTACAATCTCTCTAATATCATTAATTGACTTTCGTAACTCATAAAGACAATAAACATCACTGATAATGTTACAAACAACTAACATTCCTCCACTATGGTCATCAATGGATTCAAAGAATATCAAGATAGTCAAAGAATAAACATCCAGCATAGGTGTAGCCTTTGTGCAGAGTAGAGGAGTAGCCTACGTGTGGGGATGGGAGGCTTTTTGTCTAATATTTTGGTCATTAAGAAATAGAATTTAGGCTACTTTTGATATTGAGAATCCAAAAAATGCAGTATGAGAAATTGATGGGATAAAATTAAAAAGCTTGTTTTTTAATTCCTTTTGTTTTGTTTCATCCATTGCTCTGTTCCTTGTATATATAAGCAAAGTTGTACTTTTCCTATTCATTCAATGAGAATTTTCTTTCTCTCATCTTCATCTCCAAGTGAGAAGAGACTAATAATGGCAACACATGTAGCTATCAAATTTGCTTTAAGCTCTTTTTCGTCTTTTCCTTTCTTTAAGGATTATCTTCCCCCAACGATTTTAGCTGTTTGTAAGGAAGAGTCCCAACTTTGTTCATCGTTCATTTTGCAGCAATAGATTGAAGCTTATCAACAAAAAAAAAATGTTTAATTTTTTTTAGGCTAATTGAACATTAAATATACCTATAAAAAAAGTTTCCCCAAAATCTAGGGGGGGCAATGGCCCCCCCTGGTCAAAGAATAGCTCCATCCCTGAGTGCAGTGTCCCATTGGCAAATGAATGTTGCTCACGACGAAGCATGCCACATATAGGAGGTAGAGAAGCACTATCACTAAGTATTCTCCCACAAAAGGGTTCTAGAGAAGGAATTTGTTAACTTGATGGAGTAAATCATGGTAAAGGCAGAGCAGACTGTTACAAGTACCGACGAAATAGTTATGGTGTAGAACATAGAAAGGGAAAGGGGATTCAAAGCAGTTGCGTTTAGGGAAACTAGGATCATCGTCTTCGTTATGCAATGTGAAGACTCCTTTGCGAGTCCATGAGAGCCTTTTGAGGAGTAAATTTACTCATTGCTACCCCTTCCTCAACAATAATTGATCACTCATGTACTATTTCCATTCATAACACGAATGTCCTCTTTCTTAAATTGCTTTAGACAAATCTTAAACCATCCTTAAAAAGATAACTTTGACATAAAGAACAAACTAAAAACTTTCTCACATTATAAGATGAAATAATTTTCAGCATTATTAATCACAAAGAAAGTGTTGTTAATTTAGCTTATTGGTTGATTTTTTTGGGGAGTTGTGTTGGGATTTTCGGATTGAGTTCCAACTCTACTCATTGGTGTGGAACAAGAAGGATGTCTAATGTCTATAAGGAAATGCTTCCCATACATATAGCCTATTGCTACCCCCAGGTATAGTATTTTAAGTTGTCCACTATTTACCTAGTTTTTCTCTTTATTGTTTCCACTGGTGTTGGCCTTTTGCTTCTACTTCATACAATTATGTAATAGAAAATACTAACTCATTCAATAGAAATTAAGAGAGAAACATCATCTAAGCATAACTACTTTATTAGGACAAAAAAAAAAAATTAACACAAATCATACTAAGGAAGGAAAAAATAGTTCCTAAAGAGGACTATATACTTGTCATTTCAATTCTTAATCACTCAAAGCAAGTAATATTTGTTGGGATTGGAGAGCTTCTTTTCAATGACCATTTCTCATTGGGGATGTTTTTTGATAAGAAGATAGGCATCTAAGGTAATAGATGATTGTCGGGGGCGATTTTTTGCGCGTAGCCACGTGTCTCCTACTGGAAGTGTGACTTTGCTAAACCCGGATTTGTTTTAGGGAGTTCAACCCGGAACTCGACATCGGGCCGCATAAACCAATGGCTTCCAGTGTATTTTTAAGCCTACAAAATAGATGAAGCCCAAAGTCTTAGAATCATGATAATGGTTGAAATAAATAAATGATACGCTCAACATGATAGCTTTGATTAGATGGTGAGTTGATACGTTATTATTATATATATTAAGTGATGTCCAATATTAGAAAATAATTAATTAGGTGTCAAATGTCCAACAATGGGATGAGTCCAATAGTCCATGTCTAGTTGCGGTTCATGGTTCATGTTCAACATAATAAGGTATGTCTAACAATGGTCCATGTCCAAATAATATATGTCCAATGGTAGTTCATTCCAAAAATATGTGTCCAAGGGTGGTTCATGTCCAAATAATATATGTGCAACGGTGGTAGATCGATTTATTAATATGTATATTCATTAATGAAGTATTAGTGAACCTATGATTATTAGATGGTGAGATAATATTAAAGTAATTTGCATCTAGCGGTAAAATGATAATGAATTACCATATACTTAATAATGTAGTTTCAAAGATGGAGAAAAAATTGACTTATCTTTTATGTTTCTGACTCCAGCTATATAGCACACTTCATTCTTTATATGATTTGTGGCTCTGGCCATTTAGCATTAATGAGCTAATAACCTTCATATTCCTCATATTTTGTAGCTCCAGCTGTATAACATTAATGGGCTTTAACATTTCAGCAACATGAGAAAATGAGTCCAGCAGTGTAATAACATTAGTTCAGTGGTATAATGATAATGAATAAAATATACTTAATAGTATAAATTTGAAGACAAAAATATAATGACTTATCTTCATATTTTGTAGCTCCAGCCGTATCGCATCAGTGGGCTTAACATTTCAGCAACATGATAAAGTGAACCTTTCATGGTGACTTCATGTTTGAATGGGAAAAATGGGTGCAAGTGTGCAACTGGAGGGAGAGAGAATATGTCCAGTTGTGTGCATAAGTTGGTTAAGTTTATCCCCTTTCATCATGTACTTAAATGACTTTTCCCCATGTAATGCTCTTCTAGTTTTTTAGTCAAATATGAGTGATGCTACCTTTCATAAGAAGGGCTTTTAATTTCATAAGTTTGTGCCTTTCATAAGAATAGCTTTAAGTATTAGAAATGTATGTCTTCAATAAGAATGACTTCAATATGAAGTCTTTGTGCTTTTTAAGAGAAAAGCCTTAGTATTGATGTTTATATGTCTTCCATGAGAAAGGGCTTTTGTAATGTGTTCTTGGAAGGGTGTTTGATATGTTTTAAGATTTGTGGAGATGGTAAGAAGTATATATATATATATATATATATTTATATATGTATATTTTGTGATATATGGTGTTTGAAGATATATGAGAAGTATGTATGGATATTTTGTCAGGAATGTGTTTGTAAAGTGGGGGAGAGATGGATTGTAATGGATGATGGTGTGTTTTAATATGTGTGTTGTGTTGTTATCTATGAAAAGAAATTTTGTAAGAGAGATGAAGAAAGATATGGAGATCTTTAGAAGTATGGCAGCAAAATTAAGGGAGTTTCAGAATATTGAAGATGAGAGAGAGATGGATCCCCCTTTAGTGTGTAGCTTGGTCCTCTTTATATAAAGCCAAATAAGTAACTAGATCAGAACTAGTTGAAGGGAAATTTAGCAAATAAGGAAAAAATTTTGACAAAGTAAGTGGTTTCATTAGTGAGATTTTGTTTTTTAGCCAAAAGAAGAAAGTTTGAGAGTTTAATGTTATTGGAGCTGTTGTCACAGCTATTAGCTATTGAATGATGCCATCACAGCTATTAGCTTTCAAATGATGCCATCTGAATGATATCTTTTACTTGAAGGGAAAATATTTGGCATTAAATTCATAGTTTGACTAAAATGATAAGATAATCTTTATGAAATCTTTCTATTTCTGGTATCATAGTTGGAGCCACTTGCAGAATGTGCTGAAGCTGTTGCAGCTTTTGCAGAAGTTGTTTCTACAAAAGTTGTTTCTATAGAAGTTGTTTCTACAAAAGCTGTTTCTGTAGAAGCTGTTTGCAGCTTTCTACTGGAGCTGTTCCTGCAAAACAGCTTCCGCTGGAACTGTTTGCAGCTTCTGCTAGAGCTGCTGTTAGTATTTTCAACTAAGTTTTCTCTTTTAGAAAATTATATGCTTAGTCCATATATAATTTTGGTAAGTAATAGACCAGTTGGTTGATATTTGATGAAATTTTAGAGATGTAATTATGGAGAGTAAAGAGAATATTTAATGCTAGATATGAGATATTAACATATATTTAGCCATATGCTTGGAATTGATTTAGATGATAATAATATAATTTATATGAAATACTATAATCACATTTTTAAACTTATATTTTATGATTAACATTAATTTTTTATGTAAAGATTATGGGGAGTTTTATCATTTTAAGTGTTATGCGATATGAGAGGCTTACCAAATGTTACTTATTGCATATTGACCCGTCAGAGTTTAGGGAATTGGGGAAGATATACCAAGCAACATATTTTCTTTTATCAACTTTAAACCACTGGAGCTTTACTACTGAACATACTTTTTGGCCTTCCAAACCATAACTCCCAAAATTCCCCTGATGAGACTCATAAGCTTGGATTATGAACCAAAAAATGAAGTGATGTGTTTTAAGCTTGAACCATGGGCTTTGACGCCTTTTTGTATAAATATGGGCTTTTTTGGGTTTTAGAAGAGATTTTCCCAAAACCCATGATAATGTTGATGTGGTGCGGGTTGTTAATGAAATAAAGCTATGTGGCGTAAAAAAATTTGTCCTCAATAATGATTTAAAATGTACAAGAAAATTTTAGCACAAACATATCAAAAATTTATTTTTTGGATATGTAATCAGCTTTATTAATATGTAGAAAGAAAATAGATTATATCACAGATTCACAGGACGCAGGAAGTGTACTGGCAGTGCATCAAACTAAAGAAAAGTGTACTAGCAGTGCAACAAACTTGAGAAGGAATGGCTACTCACAGAAGCCATCCATTCATATAGAGTGAGCAGAAAATTCGCTTCACCACCACGAGAATAAGAAACCTTTTACATGAATAATACAACGAGAACATTAAGAACATTTAGTATGAGTGTGAAAGTGTGAAATTAAAGCAGTCACTTGTCACCATAAAATTCACAGCACAGCAAAAAGTTGAGCACTTCAATTTATACAATGTAAATCATACGTAGCAGGAAACATGAACTTCTCTTGATAAACAAGTCTGCTCAAACTTAAAAACCAAGATGGACTATTTTTTTATTATAAAATTAATAAATGAATAATTTTACAGAAAATTTTATATGAGAATTTTAAGTATACATGCGAGCATGTACTCAACTGGCCTTGATAAGTTATTTATCCTAAATAAAAAACACATTTAATTAAGGTAATCAATTAGCAATAATAAGAATTTATAGAGCAGTGCCATATCAAACACTATATACTGATATCTAATTTATGATAGAATCACCGCCAAGTATATTTAAAGAACTAAATGAAAAACCATGAAAAAAAAAAGCATAAAATGCATCTTACCTATTTTCCTCAGTATGTAAGTATAACTACATTCTTGGCAGATTTGTCGAGCAAAACTAGACTCTCAATGTAAGCATCAACAAAATTATACTTATATCCAATTATATTAAGATACTTAATCTCTTGGGTCTCAAAATCCAGTGACAGAAGGTGTCCTCCATCCATATCCAACACGATCTTACCATTCCTTGTAAAACCTACTGCCTTTGGTATGTACTTCACTATATATGTACTCTAGTGAACCTAAGCTGCCTTGATTAGTCATAGTTAAACTTAAAGCTTTGGTCCGCGAGGAAACAACACCATATTGTTAATTTCATCACCAATATATTGAGACACTGACTATAATCAACATAAAACAAGGGGATGGAATTCCCATATGTGTAAACAGAAGCTGCAGGGGGGTATAAGCTTGAAGTTCTGACAGCAATATTTCGTGAAAGACTTCATCCCCTAAATTTTGTATGTTAACATCACTAGTGATCTTGAAAGCAACCCAATGCAGAGCCCCATGGAAGTTGGGTTTTGGATTTGGGATTTCCAAGTTTTTAAGAATAAGGTGCAGACAATTATGGATTTGATGGGTAGGAAAGTGAAAATACGAATCTCATCAGGTAAAGACTCCCATGGAATTGTTAAGTTGATCGTGTATGTATATGTGTGTGTATATATATATATATATATCTTAGTTAAACCCCTCACTCCTTCATAACCTGGAGGCCCATTAGACCAATTGGGCCGTTGGATAATTTGATCAAACTTGGAATGTTACTACTAATCTCTCTTTTTCTATCAATATAAGCATTAAGATCGAATTTCAATAGTCAATTTTTTTCCAGAAATTACTGATGCGACATTCTTTGTGTCTGTATAGTATTAATCACATGCAGGTTGGATTATATTATACAATTACGAAATCAGTAAATAAAAATAGATTATAACAAAAAATCTAGGTGTCTTCAAATTTCTACAATAGCCCTCGCAATATTAATGTGGATATTGAGTCAAATTTAAACAATTAGAGAGAAATAATTCTTTGCAAGAGTCATTAAGCAATAAATTATTCATTCATTAATTCATTTATTTTTATTGGATAAATAAAGTACGAATATTTTTATTCATTTCACTTACAATAGGTGTTACAAATATAAGAATTAATTAAAATAAATGAGGCGCATATAAGTTGCACAACACCAAATTAAACTGGCTATATTTGTTGCGTGCTTGCTTCCCCATTGTTTATTTCACATCTCCAACTCCATAGAGCATCATGGCACACTGCACATCATTAAACACAAACATATTAGTCAAGACATATGAAGATTCATTACAATTTTTTTTTTCATATGTATTATGACCATTTTTACACACACAAAAAGAGAGGGAGAGAGAGATTACGTGTTGCAATTCACAGTGGGGTCAAGAGGAACAGGAACTTGGATTTTGCAAAGTTGGGGAAGCTGTTTTAGTCTTTCAGGTTTAATTTTAAATGCTTTTGCAGCATTTTCGAAACATTCACACAAAGACCTACGTATTGTAGTGGTGTTCGCCTGTTGCGATACATTTTCTGCACCTGTACAGCATGTAGGGCTTGGTGTGGGGCCAAAACCAAGGAAGTATGGTTGGCAGGTTATCAATTGTGTTAAAGCCTCCTCGCATGTTATGCCATCTGCAGCACTTGCACTTGCATTTAGGACCAAAATAATCATCAACCCAAAGGCTAATACTAAACAACTCATTATTTTCTTCTCCATTCTCTTTTGGATTGAAAGACTATTTGTTCTGTCGTTTATCTCAAAAAAAAGGAAAGACTATTGTTGAGTTACAAACTAATGGTGCCTGCGCTATTTATAGAGGTGGGAATCGTGGGATTATAGACACTCCTATGTGGCCCAATGAATATCATTAAAGTAAATTAATTGATTTCTTTTTTTTCTTTTTTTAAAGAGAAAGGTATATGATTTATTACCTATCTATGTTATATGTATCTAGGAAAGAAATCTCCACCTTCCATTTATAACATCTTTGAAACATATCGAAGAATTTGTCATTGACAGACTGAATAATAATAAAAAATGATTATAAAAAAAAAAAAAAAAATTCTTTCTATATTACCATGTAAGGAAATGTAACATATGTTAAATAAAAAACTCATACAATTTTTTTAAAAAAAATTGAAATAAAATTTTACTCTAATCTAATTTAAATATGTAATTTTTTTTTTAAAAAAAATTGGATTTTGAGTAGCTATTTGTTTATTTTGTTTTAGCCATATGAGGAATGCATACTTTGCATCGATATGTCCATTACCATTCGTTGTTGGACTAATATGTCTTTCACATAAGATTTTGTAGTTCTATTTTAAAGATTAATGAATACTAGCGTTTTTAGATATTGAATTCAGACTTCCAAAAATATAATTGCTATATTTCTACTTGAAATTTTCAATGTTATATGAAATTGGTATTTTTCTTTCAAGAGACGAATGAACAGTCAGCCAAGGAAAGACAAAACGTGGCTTTGAGCAAGATAAAATTGTTGAACCATTCAAAGGAATTGATTAGGATAAATATTAAATACTCACAAATAAGGATAAATATAATACTAATAAATGCATTTATGTCATTGCATGTTTGAGCTCCTTAACACTGAGCACATATATATAGTAGTTAATAGCACAAAAACCTTTTTTGAGAAGAAATAGCACAAAAAATTAAAAAGTCAGCACTAACAGTTTAATGTCATTTGTTTTCAATTTCTCAATATATATATATATATATAATTTATTTTCAAAATATAACCTTAAAACTCAAGTTATAGACATTACATTTAATCATAAAGAGTATCTAAAAAAAAAGCAATTTATATCATAAAGAAAACAAAAATCTGCTACCATTCTAAACTTTATAATATTTAAACTTAAAGTAACATGTCATTTTTTTTTTTTTTTTTTGAGAAACAAATACATACACACAAGGAAGAGAGAAATGAATCAAGATCCTCTAGAATTCTACCACATACAGTTCTTTTAATCTTAACTCTTCATTCTAAAATAAAGAGTCCAAATTATACTATGTCATTACTCTACTAACAAAAACCTTAAAATAACATGCCATTTCAACTTTTAAAAAATGATAAATTGACGTGTCATTTATTATAATTAATTTTGATTTTCAAAAACTTAGGGTCGTTTGGTAAGAGTATGTAGTTTTGGTTTTCAAAATAATGTGAAAAGTGTAATTTAAAAAGTGTACTAAAAATACTTCTTTTGAGTACTCATAATGTAAAAAAATGTGTTTGGTAGCATATTTTCGTTTTAGAAAAAGTGTGTATTTTTTTGGCATGAACATTGTAAATTAATTTCTTTTATTGAAAAGAGAGTAAACTCCGAGTCTATTTTGATACCGTTTATTACTAAAAACTGAAAACACTGTAGTAAAATAATTTTTAAAAGTGTAAATAGTGTCATGAGACCTGGTTTTAATAAAAATTTGGCTTAAAAAAATACTTGTGGATCCCGTGAACAGTGCAGAGACTCACTAACAGAGATGCAAACGCGCTGAAAAACGTTCTCAGTGCAATTCAAACTAACACTCCCTCGTGAACTCAACTGCTACAGTAACTTTCTTTGCTCTATGCTTCCTACTTCCTCCCATTTCCTTCACTGCGCGCTCTTCGTCACTGCCAACAGCCCACTGCATATCTCACTGCTTCATTGCCAGGTTGAATTTCACTAATTCACTTCTTCAACCCGAAATGTTACTGCCATCTTATCCGCCAACAATCCACTGCAAATTCCTATTGGTTCCCAAATACTTATCTATTTCAGCCCACTACAAATTCCTATTAGTTCACCTAGTTCAAACTTATCCCATTGGCTCCACCTTTTCTTTTTATTTTCTAGCCAGCGGCTCTTAAAATATTGTTTAGAGTGATCACTAAGAAATTTAAATTACTACAATATTTTTTTTGTATTATTTTTTAAGGAAAAATGAAATTAGAAATTATCTTTATTGAATAGATTGAACGAGTTACAAATTTTATATTTTTATTTTGTAATAATTTTTTGTTGAATAAATTTTTCACTTGTTATTGTTTGGTCTTATATTGTTTTTGTTTGGTATATGTTTGTTATTATTTGGGCTAATATTTATTGTTGTAATTTAAGCTTTAAAAAAAAATTAAGAATTATGTTTGGAGGTAGAATTAATTTTGGATTAATGCTATGTTTACAATATTTTTACATTAAATCTTATGCAAAAAACTATTATTAGTAGGTAAAAAAATAATTTTAGCACCTGTCCCAAATTAGTATCAATAATAGTTTACCACATTAAATTTGTTGTGAAATTATTGTGAAAATGTTATAAATATAATAGCACTACTCTTATTTATTTTGAACTCAAATTTTTGCAATTCTCAAGTCTAGGTGTTCAAAATTTTTATTAAGATAGTCATAATAAGTTAATTTAGCATATAATATTTTTTTTGGCAATTGTATATATATATATATATATTTTTTTTTTTTTTTTTTTTTTTGCAAGTGACCACCTTGCATGTAAAGCCGCCACTGTTTCTAGCACAAATCTGTACGTCACCCCATCAAAAAAAAAAAAAAAAATCTATACGTCACCTGTTCAGGGGCATTATGAAGTAGTATGAAAATGCACAATGAACTATTAAAGAAAAGCTTCACTCACACAATTTTACGCAGAGAGAGCCAATATATATATATATATATATATATACTATTAAAGAAAAACTTCTCTTACACAATTTTACGGAGAGAGAGCCAATATATATATATAGAATCATTCCTATAGAAGTGAGACAGATTCGAACAAATCTACCAAAAAAAAAAATAAAGAGTTTTTTCTATTATTATTTATTATTAAAGTATATACATGCCTATTAGATGAAGATGAGTCCAAGAAGGAAGTGAGGATGAGTCCAAGAAGGAAGTGAGGCAGATTCCAAAATCAAGTAAGTCTTGGGTCTATTTGGGATCTACTTTTTTTGCTAAAACTGAGAATTTTTTTGCTAAAAGTACTATAAATAAAGGCAAAAGTTAGCTGAAATAATACAATGAGACACATGAATAGTATTAACAAGTGCAGTAGAGCCTATAAATAGTAGTAAAAATAAGTTGGCTTTTTAATTTTTACCAAACACACTTTATGTGTGAGAGAGAGAGAGAGAGAGAGAGAGAGAGAGAGCTTGAATTTAATTGATGAAGATGAGTCCAACAAGGAAATGAGTCGTCCAGTGAGAGGGTGAAATCCTGTCTAACGTGTGAAGGGGGGGGGGGGGAGAGAGAGAGAGAGAGAGAAGCAATTGTGTTTTGTCAAATCAACTAACTATGTCTGTCCTATAAAAAAAATAAATTAAAAAAAAAAAAACTATGTGGGTCTTGAGATTTCACAATATTTACAATTATTCTATTATGATATGTAACTTAAGCGTTGAATACACCTCTTTATGAATTCTCTTTTTCTTTTCTTTTTTAGAGAGAGTTTCAACTTATGGCGTCTGCTCTTGATAATAACTCTTTATCATCAAACTAAGACACCAATCAGTTTTTGGTGTAGGCAGGAATTGAACCTCAAATCTTTTATACAACCATCATAGACTTTACTAGTTAAGCTAACTAGAACAGTCTTCAAATGCAATCAATTTGTAAAATTGACATCTCAATTTTTCTAAGTTTTTGAAAATTAAAATTAATTAAAAAAAAAACTGACATGTGAATTTGTTTTATTTTAAAAGCTAATGTGGCATATTATTTTAAGGTTTTATTAATAAAGTAATGATATGGTATAATCGGGACTCTTTATTTTCAAATGAAAGACGAAGATTAAATGAATTCTATGTAGTACATTACTCTAGGAACTCTAGAGGATCTTGATCCGAGAGAAAGAGATTGTAAAACAAGTAACATGTTACATGTGAACGGATTTCGAGATGTGCAATTTTTTTTTCTTTTTTAAATTCTTCAAGATGTTCAAATTAGTCAACTAATTATAGTAATATTAAAAAATATATTTTTTAATAACATATTCTCCAAAAATGTAAAACAATATTATAATTATGAAATTCAAATCTTTTTATTAAATTACCCCATTTTATACATATATCACTATATATTTCTACTTAATGAAAAATTCATTATATGTTCCATTATATAACACTATAAAAAATAGAAAATACTTTAAAAAAAATGCATGCACTATTTAACCGACAAAATTTATATTATACTCTATTATAAAATAATTGTATCACATTTTCCGCGCAATGCTTGAGTCTACAACTAGTAATATTTAAAAGCTGAAGTATCACATTTATTGGATGCTCGAAAATGTGTTGATAACACACGAGCTGTTTAGACTCCCAAATTAAAATTACGGCTCGATAGATTTTACACTAACTTAGTACTAAGTGTGGAATAATGTAAAAGCGAGCGGATAAACAAATAAGCTACTCTAATCCATAATCTAAGCAACACAGCAGTAATGGAATATAAAAGAGTAGGGAAGAATGATGCAAATACAAGATAAAATGCCGATGTGTTATCGAAGAGGAAACCGAAGAACTCGGCGAAAAATCTCTCCGTCGCCTTCCAAGCGGAAATCGATCCACTAGACAATCAATTGGGATACATGGGTTAGCAAGAGACCCTCCAAGCCTAATCTACCCGATGTACCTAAGCCCTCCAAGCTCCTACTCCAACAAGGCTTCTCGGAACCGTGTCTTGTCTAGCTCTCCTGATCCCGCAACAAGCTCCATGTTGCATTTGCCATCCTTAGCTTCTTCCAATTGCTTCCCAGCAGCATCAAAACATCACTTAACACTCTCAAAGGGTGTGGTAAGTGTTTGAGCTATCAACCTCTCAATGGTATGGAAATGGAGAGATAGGAGTTGAGGAAATACCACAAGCAAGTGTATAGATAATTGTAGGTATGACAATCTCTAATTCTCAATGTGTTTGGCTAGGGTTTTCTCTCTGAAGCACTCCTCAACATTTGTGGGTAATGTGGGTATAAATAGTGTAGGCACAAAAAGTGTGTATCAATCTAGACAGGCTGGCAGAACAAAATGCCTCGTGGGTGTCTCGCGGGAAGGCCTTACCTGCGAGGTACTCGCAAGACACAGCTGTCTCCATCTGGCCTAACTCTTCGCATTCCAGCATGTGCATGGCACATGTGTTACTTCGCGGGAAGCTAAGTCGTGACATACCCGCGAGAAATCTTCAGTCTTCAAATGCTTGAGTCTTCACACTCTCTCTCTATCACACAACTCTTACAATGAAATTCCACAATAAATACAGGGTATAAAAGATTGAAAGCAATTACAATCAAATTTAGCACGGAATAAAAGCCAACAAAATACATCGTTGTAAATAACAACTTTACAATCTCCCCCTTTAGCTATTCCGTGACAAAACTCCTAAAACAGACTCTAGACTTAAACGTGAATTTGGGAACAATGGCAAAACTCACTCACACCTAATCTAGAAACTGTGAAGCACTTGCACGTATATACCTGTAACCTAAAACACTCGTACACAAACAAAACTTTCATTAAGCTTATGACAAGTTGAGCACAAGGTACGTACATGAACAAGTAAAATGCGATCAAGTTTGAAAACACTATAAACATGTAGGCATATCTTGATCAAACAAAAACAGTCATTAATGAATGACTACAATGAACATTTATCAAGTATATGCTCATCCAGACATGCAATGCAATTAAGATCAATCCAAAGGATCAATTGCATGTCCCACACTCAACCAATGCAAAATACGCTAAGTATTTGCATCTGGGAAATAAGATCCTACTAGGGCACAAGAGTAAGGTACTTAAGACATATCAGTAATATCTTAAAAGTACAAACAAGTATGCTACAAAGCATAGAGATAATCACGAAATACTAAAATTAAACTGAAATTTAAAACAGTGTATCAAAGCTTTAAACAAAAGTAGTAGCAGTAAACACTGAAAATAGTTATAAAAACTAAACGGAAAAGTAAATGAACTAGCAGTACACTTCTAGCTTCTTCTCCCCCTATCACTACACTCCCCCTGTCAATGACATCGTCTCCTCCTGTCACTAACACCATCTCCCCCTTTTTGTCATGGAATAGCTAGTCGTCATTCTCTTCTAGCTTTAGTTGAATTTCGTTCATTTGAGTTTCGAGAGATGTTAACTGTTTATTTAGACGGGAGTGTTGGGAGTACATGATATTAGCTAGTCCTGCAATCTTGGTATTAATCTCTTGAAGTGCAACCATGATGTTCTCAAACTTTTCATCATAGGAATGGGAAGTAGAACTTGAGCTTCCCTAAGTTGCATGATGTTCTTGCTTGACTGTCTTCTTAGTGAGACTCATACTTGCTTGAAAAGTACGAATGTTAATTGGGCTAGGCCTTGGGTGAGGGCGTTGTTGTGAAATTTTAAAATACTTGCAAGTGTATGAACCGTACCGAAATATAGTTTGACAAGAACGAGGTCAAACCCACAGGGACTTGACTAGTTTAATAAAAATTGGTTGTTTTGAAATTAAATAAACTAAACAAATAATAAAATTAAACAAATAGTTAAACTAAGCAAAAGATATAAAGCAATAAAAAGATGTAAACAATCAAGGGAAAGGAATTAAGGTTTTAGAATCCGCCTTGTTAATTCATATCAGCATATATTTATGATCATTAATTTTTCCCAACTCACTACATGATCATCTAGAAATCAATCTTGCTATGATGGAAAATATCATCATTAAAACTTGTGTTTAAAAATCTAAAGCATGTTCTTCTTCATTTCATAAGTATAAAATCAAATCATCAATTGTATCCGTAGCCAAACAAATCAAAAGATATATCTAATTCTAAAAAATCAAATCATAAATTGTATCCATTGACAGACAAATCACAAGCGATATCCAATTTTATAATCAAGAATTAATAAACCAAGCATTCAATTAATTAAGACAAATCCTAAATCATGAGAAAAACATGATTGAACTTATATCTAAATTCCCATCTTAGTCAATTAATATGAAGCAAGAACAATTTAAATTATTAAAGAACAATTATTGTGGGAAAAATCAAATCACATAAATATTACTGATAATCCTTAACAAGGTTTCATCCTCAACCCTAATTATAAATTTAGCTACTCATAGTAATTGAAAGAAAACACAAGAATAAATTACTAAACATTAAACTAAAAAAATAAAATAAAACTAACTATCATGGAAGAGGTAGCCGTAGCTCTCTATACATTCAGCCCTCAGCCCTAGCACTCGCCTCAGCCCCCGCTGAATTTTGCCCTAAAGAGCCTTTAAATAGGTCAAGGAATCCTATTACAAGTTGAATTCCCGTTTGGAGAAAATCTCAGATTTTTTGGCTTCACTTAACCGACAATTTCAGCCCATTTGACGTCAGAATTCAGATTTTTGGTAAACTAAAAAGTTGTAGCCCTTTAAGTTAACTTTCCAGCCCAACTTGAATCATCTTGATTAGACATCTGAGCCGAAAGTTATGCTGAAAATACTAACTGATGTGCAGGCTGGAATCCTAATCCATATTGGACTTGAATTTGGTGCAATTTCCTTTGATTCCTTACTCCAATTGGACTTAAATTTAATTGGGTTGGTCTTCTCTTGAATTCATGCCTGGCTAGATGTAAGTTGGCTTGATTCAATTGACTTAACCCCACTTTGCATGTAAAACCCTTGTTACCTGCAATACAAAGATATTATATAATCAGTCACAAAATAACATAAAAGTAAGGCTAAATGTGTAGATATGTGAGTACTTTATTGTATATATTTCATGCATATCAGGCGTTCATCTGCAGAGAGACGCATACCTTTGAGCTTCAAAATTCGAGAGATGAGACGACAAAATGGAATACAATTCCTTGAGGCAGTTCGGTCAACTGTCTTTACCAAAATGTGAAAGATGTGAGAGCACACATCAATTTCCACATCAGAGACCAGTTCATGTGGAAATACTGCTCGACCAAGGTTGATGTAGCCGGTGCTTGACAATGGGTAAAGATTGCTACACATGATTGTTGTCATGAGCCTTAATTCCGGAGAAAGTAAAGCCACATTGATTGACTTTCCACTAGAAGAGAATTCCAGATCAGCTTCTAATTCTTCCTGAAATGTGTCCTCATCCAGAACTAGTTCATCATATACGGGTGGTATAGGAAGTATTGGCCGGTTTATGTTTAGAAATTAGACAAGTACACAGGAGTTACCGAGAACCGCTTTCCTCTAACCTAACACTTGATCTCTTCTCCTTCTATAATAGCATTGGCATAAAACTCTTTCACCATGTTTTCATAGGCATCTTCAAGATTGGAGAGAAGAAAATTCCAGTCTTTTGTGGCAAACCAGATAGGAATTTTAGTATCTAAAAGAGATAACTGATCAACGGTCCTTTCAACTAACAAGAGAGCATCTCGAAAGTGGTTCTTATATGACTCAAAAGCAACATAAGACCTGAACAAGTTAGGATCATACATTCCCCTTGAAAACCGAGCTCTCTTTGGTCTAGGGGAATTGTCATCAACATCAATGATTGGCTCTTTCCCTTTGTTGCTGCTACCGTTCACAGCTGGGGATTTAAAGGGAGACATCTGCTCATAAACATCCAAGAAAAGAACAAAACGAGTGCAGAACACAAAAACAGAACACAAAACTTGATTAGATTCAAGTTAGTTCAAAACAAAGGAAATAAGAGTTAAAACAGAGCATAACCAACTCTAACTAGCATGCTAAGACACACAAACCAATAAAACATAACCACAATGCATGAAAACAAGTAACTATGCATATGTGTGCATATGTGTGCATGTGCTAATGCATGTGTGTGCGTGTGTTGATGCATGAGTGTGCAGCACCAGATGCATAAAGGGTGCCTAGGTGTGTGCCTAGTGTGTGCAACATGGGCAAAGAGTGTGAAACACAAAAACAATGACCAAAACAAGTGAAATAAGGTCAAACAGATGTAAACCCATAAATTGGAATTCACTTGAATCCAATTTAGCACAAAAATGTCACTCAAACATTTTGTCCAACACCTAGCATGCACAAATGTACTCTAAGTATGAACAATGCATGAACATGGTGAAAACTAGCCTTAATACACGTTAAAATGCCTTATGGGGCCAACACAGATGCACAACAAACAAATAGGACTCAGCCCAATCAAAGAAATTGAAAAATTTTTCACAGAAAATAGAAACCCAACCCAAAATTTCGAAAATCCCCAATTTTCAAAACCCTAACATACAATACTGCAAAATCTAAGAAAATTACAAAGTAAATGTTGAAGAAAACATACCTTGATGTAGAAAATGCAAAAAAATGCGTGAAATTGATGGGGTTTTGAAAGAAATCGATTTTGGATTGAAAGGGGTTCGAAAGAGGTTGAACGAGGGAAATATGTTTGATTTGAAAAACTGTCACATCTGCTATAAAAAATGGAAAACACACATTTTTCTTGGGTTAGAGAGTAGCGATACAGTCGCAAAACAGTCACGAGAATGGCCACTGAAACACAAAAACTTCGCGAGAAGCTTTAAGTCGCAAGACAATAGCGAGACAGTCGCGATACCCTCTGTCTGAATTTGGAAAAATCCAGTTTTTGCCAAACAACATTTTGTGAGAAGCTGTTGGTCGTGAAACAGTCGTGAGAGTTTCTGTGTGACACAATGGAAAAATTCATTCCCTCAAGCTCATTTCGCGGGAAGCTCTAAGTTACGAGCTTCTCGTGAGAACACCTCTGAACCAGATTTAGATGAACAACACAAAAAATGCATTTTGACCAAAAATAAACACACGAAAGTATAAAATCACTTTCAAAAACATATAAAACACTCAAAAATCTTTTGGGGTTTGATCAACAAGTACTTGAGCATACACATCACATTTGAACATATACAATCACACAAATGAGATAGGCATTAATTGAATCAAAGTCTTGTGTGTTGTGTGTGAGTATCAAACGTAGAATAGTCTTTAGACCAGAGCAAAAATTCAATGATCAATTCAATCGAGTCATACACAACTGATACGAAATCAAGTGGACTATCTCCATTATAGAAATGAGTATATATGACCTCCCACACATTGAATACATAACTTAGAAGTTTTTCATTTGGCTTTTGTATAAAGCATAACAATTGATCCATTTTTTGGACAAAACATTTCTTTTTGAGATCGGTGCTGGAAATTTTTTATATTTGAACATTGAGGATTAGCCTTTGGCTTTTTAAGCACCATACAAATTACATTTAAAAGAGTCGCTTTCCCTTTTTCCTAGTTGAATACTAGTGTGTGCGATAGGTTTTTGCAGCTCAATATCTCTTTTCATTTGGAGATTTACATTTGGTGAGCTCTTTTTGCAAAAAACATAAAAATAAAGTGGGAAGAGATATAGACACAAGTCTATGCAAGTATCAAGACCAACAAGACTATTGACCAATCATTCATGACAAGCTTGAAGATCTATTTACAACAGTCATACATAGTTTTCAAGATTTCTTCTACATAGAAATAAGTGCATACATAGTAAGCCAAGATCGTAAATGCACTACGCCATAAGTACGAATGTACTAGGCCAAACTCACATGAGATATGCACAAAACAAGCGATCAAACTTTTTGAGATTTTTCAATTTTTATGGGTTTTTTGAATTTTTTAAACACACCCAAAACAGAGCAAGAAAAGTAAGATCAACAAAAAAAACTAGTACAAACCAAACAAGTAAAAGAAAGATGCTAAAACAGATTTCAATGCATGATATGATGCATGAGCAAATGTCCCTAAATATCAAAATAATTAGTGCATGGACATGTTGCAATGTTTATACATGAGTACCCCTTTTTACCCACACGGCACGTGCATTTGGGGTGATATCCCTACGGGATTGGGTATGGGAGTTAGGAGTTTCAAACCTCCTAGAGAAGCTTTCCAAGTACGTGGTGAATGCACCTATCATTTTCATCACGTCCATCACACTTAGATCTCTGTTTCGACCTCTTGTTGAGTTAGCAGCCCAAGATCCCTTGTCATTCCTTGGTCCTCTTGACCTTTGATCAGTTGCATTCTTTAATACTCTCAACTTATGACAGTTGGGTCGAGTGTGTCCTTAAAGACCACAATGATGACAGAAGTGGTTAGTTCTAGGACCTCATTGTGATCGTGGAAGAGATCTCCCTCTTGCTTCAGTTCTGACCACAGATTGGTTCCTGGGCTTATTCACCACCCTTTGATCAGTTACCATCTTCTTCTTTTCAACCTTCGTCTTCTCCACTATAGGAGTAACTACAACTGACTCTTTAGCCTTCACAAACTTGACTTCTTTGGATATATTCACAGCAGCTGCACTGCATTCTCCAGAGTATCCTAGTCTGGATTTATCTGAGAAATGCTTTTGGGAGGAAATTACATCATCCAACTTCTTGGTGGAACTCTTTCTACCTTGGCATTGGCTTTAACCACCTCAAACTCCAAGAATCTGATCTTTAAGTAAGCTTCTGACAGCTCACCATTCAGCTTTTCTATTTCGCATTTGGCCTCCTTATGTCTGACCAAGAGACTCCGATAATCTTCCTCTGCTTTCTTCATTTTCCTCACAGCTGCCTTGGCTACCCTTGCATACTCTCCCGACTTCTCAAGAAGTAAGGTGTAATTCTCTTGAAGACCTGCTGTATCCTTATCCTTTTCAGCATCTGATTCTTCCACAATCCCCATGGATTCTTCATCGCTATGCTCTCTAAGTTCTTGTACAAGTTGATGCAAGTTCTCAAAGAATTCAACATGTTCAATGACCATAAAGGCGGAGTAATTTCCTTCTCCGTCACAGCTCTCTTCCGAGTCAGAATTGGAAGAATCTGTATCACTGAGTGTAGTGACATAAGCCTTGCCTTTTCCTCTTAGAAAATTTGGACACTCCTTCTTTAGATGTCCATGGTGATTGCACTCATAGCACACAATGGCTTAGGGTAATTGAGACTCCTTCTCTTCTTTCTTCTTATGCTCTTTTCTATCACCTTTTGAGGATGAGAATTTTCCTCTACTGAACTGCCTTCCGCTGTTCTTCATCCTCAGGAATTTTCTGAAGTTTTTCACAAGAAATGCTACCTCCTTCTCCACACCATCTTCTTCAGAAGAATCATCCATTCTTTCGGTGATGGTTTTAAGTGCGAGAGATTTACTTGACTTATGAGAAGGAAGTCCCAGCTCATATGTTTGGAGAGACCTTATCAACTCTTGGATTTTGATCTCATCCAAGTCTTTGCTCTCTTCTATAGCTGTAACTTTTGCTCTAAAACTTTCTGGCAAGAACCTCAAAATCTTTCTAGCCACCTTAGTGTCTTCAATTTTCTCACCAAGATTGAGTTTAGTAATTACAATTTCGTTCAGCTTCCCATAGAACAAATCGAAAGGTTCATCGTCACCCATCTTGAGCTCTTCAAATTTGGTGATAAGCATCTAAAGTTTTGTGTCCTTAACTTTCTTTGTACCCTCATAGGTAGTCTCCAAAATCTCCCAAGCTTCTTTGGCTACTATCATATGAGAGATTCTATGGAATTCATCTGGAGACACACCACAGAAAATAGCATTTAAAACTTTACTATTAGCATTGGTTGCTGCGAGAGCTGCCTTATCCCAAGTGGATTTGGCTGCCTCCGGTTTAGTCCAACCTACCTCAACCGCATCCCAAACGGTATCATCTATAGAACATAAAAATGCTCTCATTCTGACTTTCCAAAAAGCATAATTGTTACCGTCAAAGAATGGTGGAACATTGAGAGATTGAGACCTATCCATCTCAAAAAGGATCAAGGATCACACTCAGGTATTTAAACCACAACGAGTGTACCCGCTCTGATACCAATTGAATGCTCGAAAATGTGTTGAAAACATATGAGCTGTTTAGACCTCCAAATTAAAATTACAGCTCGATAGATTTTACACTAACTTAGTACTAAGTGTGGAATAGTGTAAAAGCGAGCGGATAAACAAATAAGCTACTCTAATCCATAATCTAAGCAACACAGCAATAATGGAATATAAAAGAGTAGGAAAGAAGGATGCAAACACAAGATAACACGCCGATGTGTTATCGAAGAGGAAACCGAAAAACTCAGCGAAAAACCTTTCCGCCGCCCTCCAAGTGGAAATCGATCCACTAGACAATTAGTTGAGATACATGGGTTAGCAAGAGACCCTCCAAGCCTAATCTACCCGATGTACCTAAGCCCTCCAAGCTCCTACTCCAACAAGGTTTCTCGGAACCGTGTCTTGTCTAACTCTCCTGATCCCGTAACAAGCTCTATGTTGCATTTGCCATCCTTAGCTTCTTCCAATTGCTTCCTAGCAGCACCAAAACGTCACTTAACACTCTCAAAGGGTGTGGTAAGTGTTTAGGCTATCAACCTCTCAATGGTATGGAAATGAAAAGGTAGGAGTTAAGGAAATACCACAAGCAAGTGTATAGAGAATTGTAGGTATAACAATCTCTAATTCTCAATGTGTTTGGCTAGGGTTTTCTCTCTGAAGCACTCCTCAACATTTGTGGGTAATGTGAGTATAAATAGTGTAGGCACAGAAAGTATGTATCAATCTGGACAGGCTGGTAGAACAGAATGCCTTGTGGGTGTCTCACGGGAAGGCCTTACCCGCGAGATACTCGCGAGACACAACTGTCTCCATCTAGCCTGACTCTTCACATTCCAACATGTGCATGGCACATGTGTTACTTCGCGGGAAGCTAAGTCGCGACATACTCGCAAGAAATCTTCAATCTTCAAATGCTTAAGTCTTCACACTCTTTCTCTATCACACAACCCTTACAATGAAATCCCACAATAAATACAGGGTATAAAAGATTGAAAGCAATTACAATCAAATTTGGCACGAAATAAAAGCCAACAAAATACATAGTTGTAAATAACAACTTTACATTTATTATTGTTAAGTTTCTATTGAGCCATATCAATAACTGTCATCATTTTATTTCCATGATTTCTTTAAAAAATATATGTATATAAATATGAGCAAAACTTTGGTACAGTACTTAAGTTTTGTTCTTTAGGTTTCTCTCCCAAGATTGAGCCATATGGTTGCACTTGACTATAAAATATACTTACAACCTATGAGAAAAAAACAACATGGCTGAATCTTAAGAGGGAAAAGGAAATTTAAGGAGTAGCACCCAAGTACTGTACTTTAGGTTTGTCCTATAAATATTAATGTATGCAATAATAATGCATTATGCCTTTATTCATTCTCAAAACTAATTAACTTATCAATTATGATAGGGCCATCACTTTTCACTATCATAACTTTACACATTCTTAAACCTAGATTTAACTTATAATAGAAAATACGTGTAATACAAACAATTTTGGTGTGGACACCATTTATTTATTTTTAGTTTATGTACTCACCCAAAAAAATCTCATTTCACCACTTTATTCATATATATATGCTAATATAGTATTCAATGTCAGGTTGAAGGATCCAGTTCCGCTCCTACTTAAAGAACCATATATCAATTTCATCAACTTCAAGAGATAAAGATAATAAAGCTCTTAACAAAGGTTTTTTTTTGCCCATTTCTTTTTCCTTCTGTATAAAATATTACATGCAAGTGGTTTTCCTGATATGCTTTTTTGTGAGTACCAACTTTCTTTACGTTGGAATACATTACTTATTACAAGTTAAGTTTTACATCACTTTATTATTTTATTTTATTTTATTTTATTTTTTTAGTTATGTTTACTAATACAGTTTGGCATTCAGTCCAACTCAGCCAACTTCAGTTCATTTGGACCAATTTGGTTCACTTACTTAATAAAGGGTGGGAAAAGATAGGTTTAGGTTGAGTGTACCATCAATTATTTGAGTACTATCAATTGTAATTATGTGATAAGTTTTAATTATCATGATAATCTCCTTAGAAGAATGAGAAATTTGAAATATAATGCACAATAACAATAATTAGAAGAATATGGATCACTTCAAAAAAGAATAATAACAATCAAAAATGCAAAAAATGATAAAATTAAACATATTGTAAAAAAAAAAAGAGATAAAAATTACTTTTAGAAATGATTTAATTTTTAGGGAGAACAAATTATCTAAAATTAAATTTAGAGAATAAATTATACATTATACCATATTTCAAAAATAATCATATTTCCACGTATTGCGTGGGTATGCAACTAGTAAGAATAATACATAAGAATAGTGTAGCCACAAAAGGAGTTTAACATAAACAACTACTATGTGTGGGTTTGGATAGGATGGATAGTTGCGGTGCGTTTTCCAGGTTTGCGTTTTCTCCCTTTTTTTTTTTTTTTTTTTTTTTTTTGCCGCACTTGTTGACTTTGGGGGACAAAATTCACTGTGCATGTACTGTGCGTGCACTGTTCACGCACTGTACATGCACTGTTCACGCAATATTTAGTATTAAAAGTGGGTCCCGCAATACTATTCACACATTTAAAAATTATTTTGCTACAGTGTTTTCAGCAACAATCAGTTTTCAGCAACTTTCAGCAACAATAAGCTGTATCCAAACGGACCCTATGCCTTTTGACGCAGAACAAATAAAGTGCCAAATCATTTTAGTAAAAAATCTAAAAACAAATTGCAAATCATCCAAAATAATAATAAAAATGGTATAGTCACAAAAGAAGTTTAACATAAACCACTGCTATTTATTTTGACTTAGAAAGCTAATTCCATAATAACAAACTAAACATCATTTAAGAGCTTTGTTGAATCTTATCTTTTGACAAGTAAAGTATGTTAGCTATTTAAAGCTCATCACCAGTCATGACTGCACAAGGTCCTGAAAGAATTTAAGAACTATAAATGAATTCTTTTTTGTAATTTAACACCATAAGTAGAAAAAATGATACTAATTAGTGTATTAACCATATAGAAAAACCTACACCGATATTTGTGGCTTTTCGGAATCTACATATTAAGAAGTACTCCAAGCCTTTACCAAATGAATGTGTGCATCAAGGGGAATGGGGGACATTCTCATGCTAGCAATTATATAATAAGAAGATATCTTGCTACTCAACAAAGGGAATTGGAAAGACAAGACATTGTGTTTCAAAAGAAAATAAGAGAGTATAAATATCACAAGATTCATAGCAAAATAAAAAAACACAAATACATTATGACATCAACTCTTCTTTACAAAATAAATCATTTGAAAGTATAGCCATAGACAACCACAAAAAACTATTATGAGTTAAGGCTTGTATCATCCATCAATAGGTTCTCTGTGATACATCCCTAGCTGTTAGTTAAGGGAATATGACAAAAAGTATATATCCTTGTGTGTTCAATGTGACTTATTGCAAGTTGTTATCCCTTCCTCAACAATAATCTGTTAGTCGTGTACTTTTTTGGTTCATAAAACCAATGTTCTCTTTCTAGAATTGCTTTAGACAAATCTTTAACTATTCTAAAAAAAATAACTTTCATCTAAAGAATGAATTAAGAACTAAGAACATTAGGACCTTATAAGATGAATTAATTTTCAACATTATGAATTATTGAAAAAGTTGTTAGCATAATTTCTTGGTCGTTTATGTTTTTGTTTTTTTAGATTTTTTTGGGGCGGGGGGGGGGGGGGGGGGGGGGTTGTGTTAGGATTTCGGATTGAGTTCCACTTGTAACTCGTTGGTGTGGGATGAGAAGGATGTCTAATGTCTATAAGGAAATGCCTCCCACGTACGCCTACAACCTATTACCACCCTCAAGTATAGTAATTATAAGTTGTTGTCTTCAATATTCCTAATGTTCCTCTTTATTTTTTGCCACCGATGTTGGTCTTTTGCTTTTACTTCATACAATTGTGTAATAGAAAATACTAACTCATTCTCAACTCACAAGTGATTAAGAGAGGGAAAAGATCAAGTGGAGTTAACAAAACAATACATCTAAGCATATATAACTACTTTATTGCGACTAAAAAAAATTAACACAAATTATGCTAAGGATAACAAAAAATTAACACAAAGCAACCCAATGCAAAGCCTCATGGAAGTTGGGTTTTGGATTTAGGATTTCCATGTTTTTGAGACTGAGGTGCAGACAATTAAGGATTTGATGGGTAGGAAAACAAAAATATGGGTTAGAATCTCAATAGGTAAAGACTCCCATGGAATTGTTAAGTTGTTTTCTGACATTGCCGTCTAGGATTTAGAGGCCAAGTGAAAAAACAGGACGACACCGTTTTAGGGAGGACAGAGAAGAGGGAAAACGGAATGGATCTGGCAGATGCTGAAAGAAAGACAAGAAGTACGATCTGTGAGTGTAGAGCTCACTTCTCTCTCTCAAATATTTTTACATTTTTAACTTTTTTTTTTTTTTTTTGGTAAACTACGTTTTTGGTCTCAAATCTATACATTATATTTCAATTTGATCACTAACTTTTCAATACCATGTCAATTTAATCTCTACCATTATCTTTTAGATGAAAATTGATGATGTGTTTAATGGTCAAAATGAAAAATTAGCTTCCATTGATGTAAGAATAAACTAAAATTTTATTTTGTTCGTTTATCATGTCTGCAATTTTCGTCTAAGATATAATGAAAAAGACTAAATTGACATGACATTAAAAGGTTATGGACCAAATTGATACAATTAAAAGATTAGGAATCAAATTGAAATATAGTGTTAAAGATAAGGATCAAATATGTAGTTTACCCTTTTTTTTCTTTTATACTTTAACTTTTTACTTCGTTTAAATATATTTGATTTAATGGTAGATACTTGAGATTAAAAAATTTTCAACTTTCATTCGTAGCCTTTGAATACAATTACACCTAATGCCAAATTGCCAATCCGTAGAGTGGAGGCAAGAAGTAAGCTAATTTTTGGACTTAATAATTCTGCATTTTTTAATTTTTTTTCCTAATTTGTTAGTATCTTAAGAGTTAGTTGATCAATATATATATATATATATATATATTAATATAATATATATATATATATATTCCACAGTGTGATTTCCTTAAGGCGAAGGATTGTCAAAACAGCTCCTATGTTTGGAAGAGTTTATTAGCTGCTCAACCGGTATTGAGGAAAGGGTGTTGTTGGAGAGTGAGGAATGGTGCTTCTATCCATGTTTTGAAGGATTGTTGGTTACCTAATCAGCCAATAATGGGAGTTCTTTTCCAACCTAAGGAGGAAATTTGGGAGTGGAGAGTTTCAGATTTGATTGATTGGCAAAACCACCAGTGGGATAGAGATCGAGTCCGTGCTTTGTTCCTCCCGTATGATGCTGCTGCTATCCTTCAAGTTCCTTTGAGTAGGCGGGTAGTGCAGGACGTCTTGGCTTGGTCCTTTACAAAGAATGGTAGGTACAATGTGAAGTCTGGGTACCATGTGGCCAAGCAACTGAGGTTGGCAAAGAATAATAGTGGAGAGGCATCGGTGCAATCTTCATATATTTCTTTATGTTCACGGATATGGAACGCTAAGGTCCCAAATAAGATCAAAATTTTTTCATGGAGAGCATGCCATAATATATTGCATACGAAAGACAATCTAGTGAAAAGGAGGGTGTTGGAGGATGCCCGGTGTTGTTTCTGTCATAAAGCTGATGAATCGGTGCTGCATGTACTTTGGGAGTGTGGGGCAGCACAGGATGTTTGGGCTGGTAGTGCAATCAAGTTCCAAAAATTTGGTACGGTAGAAGTGGATTTTGGGCAGTTGGTTGCTAGTCTCATACTGAGGTTGTCACAGGAGGAGTTGGATTTATTTTGGGTGATATGCTGGCAAATCTGGCTTCAGCGGAATTCGGTTTTGCATGGGGGTGCTTGTCAACATCCATCACGGTTATACCAGCGGGCTTTGGATTATTTTAGTGAGTTTCATGAGGCGCAGGAGTATCTGAGTGTACCTAAGACAATTCCGGTTTCAGCAAGTCAAGCATGGCAGCCACCACAGGGAGATTTCTTCAAGTTGAACTTTGATGGAGCGTGTTTTAATAATGGAGCTGAGTCGGGGTATGGGGCTGTGGTGCGTAATGGGAATGGTGAAGTGATGGCTGCTATTTCTGCTAAGGGTGAGGCTGTGAGGGATAGTGAAGAGGTGGAGGTGCTGGCTTGCAATAAAGCTCTTGAATTTGCCATAGATGCTGGGTTTATGGAAGTGATTTTGGAAGGTGACAATGCAAGGGTGTTGAAGAAAGTGGCACAGGCTCAACCAAATCTAGCTCGGCTTGGGTTTATTTATGAAGATATTTGGTGCTTGATTGCAGGTTTTGGATCCTTCTCAGTTAATTGTGTTAGGCGTAGTGCCAATGGTGTTGCTCATGCGTTGGCTAGATTTGCTAGATTATCTGATAATGAAATTATATGGTTGGAGGAGGATCCTCCACCAGCAGTCGATGCTCTGTATTTGGATTCTAGTATTATTCATTAATGATATTCATTTGGTTCCGGCTTCAAAAAAATAAATAAATAAATAAATAAATAGAAATCTCCTAAGCTAATACTTGAACCCCTCCCTCCTCCTTAACCTGGAGGAGCCATTAGACCAATTGGGTCATTGGATAGTCTTTGATCAAACTTGGAATGTTATGATTAATCTCTCTCTTTCTATCAATATAAGCATTAAGATCGAATTTCAATAGTCAAATTTTTTTTTCAGAAAAAAAAAAAAAAAAAAAAAAAAACACCTTTGTTTTTCCAAAAAAAAAATAGTCAATTTTTTTCAGAAATTACCGGTGCGACATTCTTTGTTTTTGTGTAGTATTAATCACATACTAGTTAGATTCTATTATACAATTACGTAATCAGTAAATAAAAACACCTTCTCAACAGCAACAAAAAAGTAAATAAAAACAGAATTAACAAATAATCCTGGTGTGTTCAAATTTCTACTGTGCCCCGGCAATATTAATGTGGATATTAAGTCAAATTGTAAAAAGTAGAGAGAAATAAATACTTTGCAAGAGTCATTAAGAGATAAAGGACAAAATGGGCTTTTGCCCTTCTCAACCAAATTAATTAGCTTTATGCCCTTCTTCCCAAACTAAATAGAGAAATACCCTTCTTTTAAAACTCGATTTTTGATAAATCGAGTTAAATTTCTTTTTTTTTTTATGAAGCCCTATAGTGGCGTTTTTAAGAAGTCTATAGTGACGTTTTAAAGACCTATAATGACGTTTTTTAACTCGACTTCAATGAAATCGAGTTATAGGTAAAAAAACGCCACTATAGGTCGATTTCATTGCCTATAACTCGATTTTATTGAAGTCGAATTACAAAACGTCACTATAGGTTCTTAAAACGTCACTATAGACTCCTTAAAAACGCCACTACAAGACCTAACTCAATTTATCAAAAATCGGGTTTTAAAATAGGGGCATTTTTCTAATTAGTTTGGGAATGGGGACATAAAGCTAATTAATTTGGTTGAAAAGGGCAAAAGCCCATTTTGTCAGAGATAAATTATTCATTCATTCATTCATTCATTTTTATTGGATAAATGAAGTACGAATATTTTTATTCATTTCACTTACAATAGGTGTTACAAATATAAGAAATAATTAAAATAAGATAAGTTTTACAAGTATAAAACAAAAACTGGCTATATTTATTGCGTGCTTGCTTCCCCACTGTTTGTTTCACTAACATCTCGAGTCCATAGAGCATCATGGGACATTGCACATCATTAAACACAAACATATTAATCAAGAAATGAGAAGATTCATTACAATTTCTTTCTTCATATGTATTATGAGTTATGACCCTTTTTCCACACACACAGAAAGAGAGAGAGATTACGTGTTGCAATCCACAGTGGGGTCAAGAGGAATAGGAACTTCAATTTTGCAAAGTTGGGGAAACTGTTTTAGTCTTTCAGGTATAAATGGAAATATATTTGCAGCAGTTTCGAAACATTCACACAAAGACCTGCATATTGTAGTGGTGTTTACCTGCTTGTTGCGATACATTTTTTGCACCTTTACAGCATGTAGGGCTGGGTGTTGGGCCATCATCAAGGAAGTATTTGATGATGCCGAGAAATTCACCAGTGAGCCACACGATACTTATACACTCAAACGTAGTACCTGCACAACACAAAGAGAGAACCTCACAGAGAGCACCGGTATGGTGCCGACCGAATACCCTCCGAAGGTTAAGTCAGAACTATTCTCACAACTCTAGAGTGCTAGAGAGGGGTTAATTATGTGTACCTTGGTTTATGAGGGTATTGGGGCTTTTATAATAGTAGAGAGTTGACATCTCTTCCTTGGCGCAGAAGTCTTTTTCTTATAGGACTCTTCTTGTAGAATCCTAAACGTGATGGACAAGATCTTTCCTTGTGGGGAAGACTCATATTAAAGTGCATATCTTCCGAAATCTTCTTTGTGCTAGATTTCCTTTGATCTTGGGATTCTTCAACGTGTGTCGCAAGCATATTACAACTAGGGTTTCCTTCCTGCTGCGCGGGTATTCGGACTCGTCACTATCTAATCCACTGGATCCGTTCATAACAGACTGTGGATATTGGGCCCGCCCTCTATCGGCCCACAGAGGATGGCCCGTCAGGCCCATATCATGGAGATTTTCCCTCTTCAGTATTGTTGGCAAGTTATCAATTGTGTTAAAGCCTCCTCGCATGTTATGCCATCTGCAGCACTTGCACTTGCATTTAGGACCAAAATAATCATCAACCCAAAGACTAGTACCAAACAACTCATTATTTTCTTCTCCATTCTCTTTTGGATTAATTGAAAGACTATTATTAAGTTACAATTTATAAACTAATGGTGCCTGCGCTATTTATAGAGGTAGGATTATAGGCACTCTTATGTGGCCCTATGATTATCTTTTTTTTGGTTTCCCAAGGTGTCCCCAGGTTTTTATCCCAAGACTAATCCTTCGAGGTACTATCGGGTGCCAAGGGCGGGGATCTCTTCCAAGAAAGTTTGCTGCATCCACAAGGGCTCAAAACCGAGACCACTTGCTTAAGCGACCAGAGCCCCTTCCACTCAGGCCAACCTTCGTTGGTTTGGCCCTATGATTATCATTAAAGTAAGTTAATGGATTTTTTTTCTTCTTCTTAATTTGGTTGGATTTATATATGGGTATTATAATTAATTGGGTGTAGTTATACTTATTCTTAAATATGTGAGAAAATAATGTAGCATGTTGAGATTGGATGAGGTAAAACATGGGTTTTACATCATATACTTACAAAATTTAATCTCATATATATATATATATATATTGTAAGGTTGAAATTAATCAACCATCTTGTTGGCTTTATTCCGTGCCAAATTTGCTTGTATTTTAGCAATTAGTAATCCTGTATTTAGGTAGGATTCATATAAGGGTAGTATGTGAGAAGATATGAAGAAAAGCTCAAGTTTGTGCAAAGATGCAAAGTCTCGCGGCTAGGACTCACGGCTAGCAAGCCACCAACTGCAGCACACATGAGAAGCATGCGGGGAGGTGAAGGGTCATGCCAGCTGTCGCACTACAGGACAAAAGTCTTAGGCTGGCTAGGTCGTTAACTCACAGTTTGAACTCGCGACTCAGACCAGTCACGCTGCTTGAACTGTCTCTTCATATTCCAAATACTCACCACTATATATAGACCCTTATACCCACCAAATGTAGAGAGATTCCAGAGAGAATTTTGAGAGAGAAACCCTAGAGAAAAACAAGATTGATTCATCCACAATCTTCACCTTAGAGACTCTTCAAATTCCTCTACTCTCACCCTCTCCATTGTCACATCCTTAAAAGGTTCTTGACCAAATCATTTTCTCACCATACCCATATCAATGAGAAGGTTTATTTGGTGCTTTGGGAAGTAGTTATAAAGGGACCAATTCACATTGGTTGATGCTATGGTCTATAGCAGAATCCGATAAGCTAAAAAAGAAATAGGTTCGGCGCAACCTCGTTAGAGCAAGAAGCTTGGAGGGCTTAGGTACATTGGATTGATTAGGCTTGGAGGGTCTTTTGCTGTTGATATATCCCAACTACATTCTTTAGTGGATTATTTACCGCTTGGAGGGCGGCGAAAAGGTTTACGCCGAGGGCTTTGGTTTCCTCTTCGATAACACATCACGTGTTGTCCTTGTGTTTGCATCTCTCTTCCCTTTATCTTTGCCTTTTATTTTCTGCTATGGATGTGATTATAATTGGCTTAGATTGTTTATCAATTCTGTGTTTGGCTTATATTCATGTTTTGTACATTAATTGTTTGATAATAAGCTTGAATTGATAATTTGTTATTTGGGGTCTAAACGTTCAAGAGTATTTTACACACATATTGAACATTCATATATATATATATATATATAAATAAAAACTCATGCAATTTTTTTATTCAAAATAGAATTTTACTCTAACCTAATTTAAGGTATGTAATAAAGTTTTTTTATTTGACTTTTAAGTAGCTGTTTGTCTATTTTATTTTGGCCATATGAGGAATGCACACTGCAACCAAGTGTGCTTTGTCAATTGTTGTTGGACTAATACATCTTTAACAAAAGGTTTTGTAGTTCTATTTTAAAGATCAATGAGCACTAGCCTTTTTAGATATTGAATTCAAACTTCCAAAAATATTATTTCTATTTTTATACTTGAAATATTCTCTAATGCTATGTGAAATTAGTATTTCTCTTTAAGGAGGTGAACAAACAGCCAACTTAGGAAAGACAAAATGTGGCCTCAAGCAAAAGAAGATTTTTGAACCATTCGAAGGGAATTGATTAGGATAAATATTACATACTCACAAATAAGGATAAATACAATACTAATAAATGCATTTATTTCATTCCATATTTGAGCTCCTTAACATCTGGCACATGTATAGTAGCTAATAGCACAAAAATCTTTTTGAGAAGAAATAGCACAAAAAATTCAAAAGAAAGCACTAGCAATCTAATATCATTTATTTTCAAAAGATTAACTTAAAGTTCAAGTTTCAATATTATAGACATTACATTTATATCATAAAGAGTTTCTCAAAAAAAAAAAAAAACATTTATATCATAAAGAGAACAAAAATTTGCTACCATTATAAACTTTATAATATTTAAACTCAGAGTAACTATTAGAATAATGTGGCCCAACATGATATTTATGATCTCTCTATTCTCAATAAGTAATTATGCAAAATTTCTAGTGAAATTATGCAATATTTTTATGATGTAAAATATTGGTATATTGAAATATGTCTACTTTATTTAGTAGACTAAGATTATGAATGCATTCATTATAGTCCTTGACTTGACCATATCCCTCATGATGTAGCCTATTCTTATAAGTACATTGTTGGACCATAAGGGAAAGGAGGTGCAAGTTAAAATTGCTTAGATTATGAAAAACAATAAGCTAGTCTTTCGATGGTTAGTGTATAACAATCTTGGCAGACCTTTCATAATGAGAATCATGCACGTTGAGCATTGGCCTTAATAAATCTATCATGTCATTGATAGTAACTTGGCCTCCTAAAATAGGTGTTGTCATTATAGTGATTCTGGATATGAACGATAGATGAATCCATGCGTTAGTATGGAATTACAAAAGTAATGACATGTTAATGAACTTCTTCATTAATGAATCTAATTAATGAAGTTATTTTTTAATGAATGTAACATATATGTTACATGAATTGTTATTGTGATAGAAAAGATTTTATGGCCAGTCATGTCCTTTCTGAATATTATAATATTGTCAATGCCACACTTGCAAGGGGTGTGAGAAGAGAAAAGAAAGCTCTTGTTAATCCTGAAAAGCTGGAGAGAGCATCCTAATTACTTGTGAAGTCCTTCAATAATATAATTTAGTATATAAATTTATCACATCTTATTGTTGATTTTTATTACATATGCATATAATATATTTGTTAATTGATAGATGTATTATATTTGTTTTTCTTGAATTAATTTTTAAGTATAATTCCTGCAGTCACAAGCATGTAGGCTCTGCTTATATTTATGATGACTTGTCTATATATATATATATATATATATATATATCCCATTGACATATGTGATATTGTTGTGTTTTATGTTATGAATATAATAAATAGTTATTGATAAATGGTTGCAACAAATGCAACATAGCATTGCTAACAGTATTAGATAAGTATCATTTATCTTTATTTATTTATCTTTTAAGTTTTGTAGTGGGAGTTAGATTTCTTTATATCTAAAATTATAAGTTATTATAGTTTCATTTGTCTGAAGCTTAAACATGATGACACCCCTTTAGTTAATCACATGGATGAGTTAGGATTTGGAAAGCAAGTTAATAATTTTTTTAAAAAAAAAAAAAAAGACTATGTTTTAAATATTAAACATGATGACACCCCATCGGTTAATCACATGGTTGAGTTAGGAATATGTTTTTTTTTTTTTAAATAAAATAATGTTCTAGAGCTCAAACATGCTGACACCCCTTTGGTTAATCACATGGATGAGATGGGACTTTGAAAGCAAATGTTTCTTACGTGTCCACATTCCACGGATAGACACCATTTTTAATAAAGAAATAAAAGTGATTCTACTAATTGATTTAATTCTTCCTTACGCCCCAATGGATACAAGATGAATTTAATTGATTGAAGGATTTTTCATAAATTATATTCATAAATTCTTGAATTTTATTAAATGAATTAATGGCCAAAAGAATCGGGTTTTAATGCACATATTATATGTGTTGCATTTTACAAAGAGATGGTAAACTCCACTGATTCTTGAATATGGCTAATATCATGAAAAAATGTATACTTTCCAGACCCAATTATGCAAAGTGGAAATATAGGGTTGATTTGTACATGTGATTTTATGATTACAGTTCTTATTTTAAATTAGAGTGTCCACCTAAGCCCAATGAGGAATTTGTTAAGTCTGATAAAATCTCCTATAGTAAATGGATTGAGGTAGATAACAAAATGAAAATTTTGATGCTGTGATACATGATTGATTCATTGATGCTTAGCTATATGAATGACCCTAGTGCTAAATCCATAATTGATAGCTTGGAAGTGAAGTTTAGAAAGAAGTATAGTGCTCGGGAAAAAATTCATTACATCTAAATTATCAAAATAAGAAGATGCTCATCAACATATGATTAATATGATTGCCTTAGCTAATGAATTAACCCTTCAAGAAAGACCGATAGATGATAAAACAAAAATTCCGACACTTGATGACCTCTTATCTAAGGTCATTACTCAAGCGGATGCAAAATTGAGAGTTAACAAATTTTTAGTTAACATTGTTGAACAAAAGGAGTTTGTGCCTAAAGGAAGCAAAAGGTTTAAGAAGAAAAGAATATTCAAAAGTCATAAAAGTGATTGAAGAAGTAACAAGAGGACCTATGTTAAGCCTAATGTTAAGGTCAAAACAAAACAAATCTTTCGCTGTCATTGCAAGAAACCATAACATAAAATATGTAAATGTAATTCTATTTCAAGATACTGTGAGAATCAACCTAAAGGTTTTTTGCAATCTAATTTTCAAGGAAATTAATACCACTATTATTGAGCTTGGATTTTGGTGGGCCAATTCAAGTGTTATTGCTCATACTTTTAATATATACCTTGCAGAGGTTTAAGGAGCCACTGAAAATAAATGATTGTATAAGTTAAATTTATATGGGAAAGGATGAAACTGTCAAGATTGAAGGTATTGAAGTTTTTTGAAATAAATCTAAATAATGAATCTAATTTTATTTTAGTTTATTAAAGTATTAGGATAAATTTATTATAGGTTTATATAGTAGATAAACTTGGTTATGATTTTTATTTAGGAAATGAATGGTTCTTATGAAGAAAAATGATGTAGTGGTACTATATGAATTTCAAAATAATTTCAAGTCCATTTATATGGCAGTATTGTGTGTAAGGTTCACGTTTCTGTGAAAGATAATAAAACTAATTTTTGGCACTTAAAATTAGAATATATTAGTAAACAAAAATTGGAAAATAATTAAGATGGGTTTTGTTAGATGATGTCACATTAGAATATTATCCAACATGTGAAAGTTGCATTGAAGGAAAAATGACTAAAAGAGATCACTCTTCTGAAGTTTTGGAGTGGGTTGATACTAATATTTATGGAGCTATGAATATAATTGTTGGAGGAGGATATCATTATTAATTTTATTGATCATTTCTCTAGATATGGAAATTGCTTATTTGATAAAACAAAAATTAGAGGCTTTAGAGAAGTTTATTACTAAAATATTTGATGTTGAAAAATGTGCAAACAATGTGATAAATCTATTAATTCAAATAGAGGTGGTGAGCATGTCTCAAGTGATTTTGAGGTTATTGTGCTAATAAAATTTGTCTCAAATACTCCTTGAAAAAGGTTAGATCTATAATAGAAAGAGTAAATTTGCCAACTTTATTTTGAGGTGAATATATTCTAGTTGTTATGCATATCCTAAATAGAAGTCTCATTAAAACCTTGGGAAAACACCTCATGAGTTGTTTATTGGTAAGATGGCTAGCTCATTTCATATAATGATGTACTGCTTATGTTTCATTTTTTATTCTAAAAAGGATAAACTGTTATATGAAACAAAAAGGGGTGTTATGGCAAATTACTCACAAAGGTCTAAAGGATATAGGTTTATATGATCTCAAAAGTCGAGTTATTTTGGAAATGTAAAATTCTTGGAGGATCATTTTGAAATTGAGGGTATCGATGATTTTCAAAAGAAAATTTTGGAAGAATGAAGAGATATAGAGTCAATTATAGTAAAAGCTATAGATCCAATGCCTTTGAAAGGAAGTACTCGAAATTCTGTGGAATCTAATATGTCTAATTATCATCTTTATAGTAGTGAAAACTATAAGAAGATAGTAATCTAAAAAAAAAATGGTGTCTCTTAGACACTAATAAAAAGACACAAAGGAATGAAAGTTGTTGGACGCAAAAGAATGTTAAAAGAGAGTGAATTTTTAGGAAAAGTGGAAAGATTTAAAGCCAGATAGTGGTCAAGGGTTATACTCAAGAATATAGAGTAGATTCATGCTATAGATCCAATACCTTTGAAAGGAAGTGCTCAAAATTCTATGGAATCTAATATGTCTAATTATGATCTTTATAATAGTGAAAACTATAAGAAGATAGTAATCTAAAAAAAATGGTGTCTTAGACGCTCATAAAAAGACACAAAGGAATGAAAGTTGTTGGATGCAAATGAATTTTAAAAGAAAGAGAGATGTTTTAGGAAAAGTGGAAAGATTTAAAGCCCGATTAGTGGTCAAGGGTTATACTCAAGAATATAGAGTAGATTCATGCTTCTTCTTTTTTTTTTTCTTTTTTTTGTATTCTTTGATTTTGAACTTTATCAGATTGATATAAAGAATTCATCTTTAAATGGTGATCTTAAAGAAGATGTTTATAGAACAACTTAAGGATTTTATTTCAAAATGAGATGAGAATTGGGTATGCACATCAAAAAATTATATGGTTGAAAGAATCATGTGTATATGTGAAGAAATTTTCTACTATTGGTGATATCCCTACACCATATGTGGATATATTTTCGAATATTATAATATGAGAATTGGGTATGCCACACTTGCAAGGGGTGTGAGAAGAGAAAAGAAAGCTCTTATTAATTATGTCCAGCTGGAAAGAGCATCCTAATTGCTTGTGAGATCCTTGAATATTATAATTTAGTATGTAATTTTTTCACATCTTATTGTTGATTTTTATTACATATGTACATGATATAATTGTTAATTGATAGATGAATTATATTTGTTTCTCTTGAATTAATTTTTAAGTAAAATTCCTATAGTAACATGTAATTTTTTTTTTTTTTTTTTTTTAAGAAACAAACACACACACACACACACAAGGGAGATGGAAATGGATTAAGATCCTCAAAAGTTCCTAGAGCATTATACCACATAGAGTTCTTTTAATCTTAACTCTTCATTCTAAAAAAAGAGTCCAGATTATACCATGTCAATACTCCACTAACAAAAACCTTAAAATAACATGCCACGTCAGCTTTTAAAAAAGGGTAAATTGACGTGTTAATTTTTTTAATTAATTTTAATTTTCAAAAACTTAAGGCCCGTTTGGTAGGAGTATTGTAGTTTTGGTTTTCTTAACAAAGTGAAAACTATGATTTAAAAAGTGTCCTAAAAACACTTCTTTTGAGTACTCATAATGCCAAAAAAATGTGTTTAGTAGCATATTTTTGTAACATTCTTTTAAAACTGAAAACACATAAATAGGTGTTTGGTATGAGTACGCATGTTTTAGAAAAAGTATGTATTTCTCTGACATGAACAGTGTAAAATAATTTATTTTATTGAAAAAAGAGAAAACTCCCTGATGAACTCCAACTACTACTGTAACTCTCTTTACTCTCTGCTCTCTGCTTCCTACTTCCTCTCATCTAATCTTCCTCTCCCTTGTGTGTGTGTGTGTTTGTTTTTCAAAAAAAAAAAAAAAACTTATCAATTGTGATATATCCATCTCTTTTCACTACCACAACTTACACATTCTGGAACCTAAATTTAACTCATAATACAAAATACATGTAATATAAACAATTTTGGTGAGGATAGCATTGATTCATTTTTAGTTTATACTCACCAAAAAAAAAAATCATATTCCACCACTTTTATTCATATATTTATGCTAATGTAGTATTCAATGTCAGATTAATGGATGTAGTTCCACTTCTACTTAAAGAACCATATGTCAATTTCATCAACTTCAAGAGATAAAGATAATAAAACTCTTAACAAAGTTTTTTTCTTTTTTTTGTAAGTGCATTCTTTTTTGTAATTTGTGAGGGATTTTCACAATTCACTCCAATAACAATGGGCTAGGTTTGCGATTGAATGCTATAAAAGATTTGTGCTCCCTCATCCTTCACCAATTGGTCGTTAGATGGATCGGTAAGGCACACGATCCGACAAGTGGTATCAGAGCCCGGTCATAAGTTCGAGTCATTAGAGCCGCATTGTAAGGGAGGGATTGTGAGGGATTTTCACAATTCGCTCCAATACCAATGGGCTTGGTCTACGATTGAATGCTATAAAAGATTTGTACTCTCTCATCCTTCACCAATTGGTCTTTGGATGGATCAGTAAGACGCACAGTCCGACATAATTTAATACGATAAGTAGAAAAAAAAAATTATACTAATTAGTTTATTAACCATATAGGAAAAGGATTTGGATTACCTTCAGTACTTTTTTAACTGGACATCTCTTGCTATTTTAATATACAATGACAAGTGGTAGTTGATTTTAATCTTCACATTTTATTTAGTTAATAGGTGATATAGCAGTTTTGCATTAAAATAAAAGGAGATTCTAGTTAAAAAGTACTTGAGGTAAGTCAAACTCATAGAAAAACCTACACTGATATTTGTGGTTTTTCAGAATGTACATATTAAGAAGTACTCCTAGCCTTTACCAAATGAATATGTGCATCAAGGGGAATGGGGGAATTCTCATTCTAGCAATTATATAATAAGAAGATATCTTGCTACTCAACAAAAGGGAATTGGAAAGACAAGACATTGTGTTCCAAAAGAAAATAAGGAGAGTATAAATATCACAAGGTTCATAGCAAAATAAAGAATTTTAAACAAAAAAGAAATAGCAAAATAAAGAACACAAATACAATATGATATCAACTGTCCTTTACAATAATAATAATAATAATAATAATAATAATAATAATAATAACAACATTTGAAAGTATAGCCATAGACAATCACAAAACATTATTATGAGTTAAGGTTTGTATCATCCATCAATAGGCTCTCTGTGAAACATCCCTAGCTAGCTGTTAGTTAAGGGTATTTGACAAAAAAAGTATATATCCTTGAGCGTTCAATGTGACTTATTACAAAGTGTTATCCCTTCCTCAACAATAATCGATTACTCGTGTACTTTTTTTGTTCATAAAACCAATGTTCTCCTTCTTAAATTGCTTAAGACAAATCTTTAACCATCCTAAAAAAATAACTTTCATGAGTTTCATCTGAAGGAAGGACTAAGAAGTAAGAACATTAATTATTAGCACCTTATAAGATGAACTAATTTTCAACATTATAAATTATTGAAAAAGTTGTTAGCATAGTTTCTTGATTGTCTTTGTTTTTGTTTTTATATAGATTTTTTTTTGGAGGGGGGGGGGGGGAGCTGTGTTAGGATTTCAAATTGAGTTCCACCTGTAACTCATTGGTATGGGATGAGAAGGATGTCTAATGTCTATAAGGAAATACTTCCCATGCCTATAGGCTACAACTATTGCCGCCCTCAAGTATAGTAATTATAAGTTGTTGTCTTTGATTTTCCTAATGTTCCTCTCTATTTTTCCTACCGATGTTGGTCTTTTGCTTCTACTTCATACAATTGTGTAATAAAATATACTAACTCATTCTCAACTCACAAGAGATTAAGAGAGGGAAAAGAAATGAAATGGAGTTAACAAAACAATACATCTAAGCATAATTACTTTATTGGGAGTAAAAAAAAAAAATTACACAAATCATGCTAAGGAAAGATAACAAAATGGTTCCAGAAGAGGAGTATAAACAGGTAATTTCAATCTTAATCACCCAAAGCAAGCAATACTTACTAGTGAGTTGCTTTTTCAATTAACATTTGCTTTATAAAAATGTACAAGAAGAATTTTAGCATAAACATATCAAAGTTGATAGAATGAGAAACTTATTAGATGATAATACAACGAGAACATTTAGTATAAGCGTGAAAACTTGAACTTAAACAATCACCTATCACCGTAAAATTGCCAGCAAAGAAAAAGTTGATCACTTCTACGTATACATGGTAGATCAAAAGTGGTAGGAAACATGAACTTAATTTCTTTCAATAAACAAGCTTGCTCAAGTTTGATGGCCAACATTTACCACTTATTTTATGTAAGTAATAAATGATTAATTTAAAGAAAATTTGAAATGTGGACAATGAATTTAAGTATAATTGATATGTACTCAACTATCTTAAGCTATTTATCCTAAAGATAAAGCCACTTAATTAAGGTAATCCATCAGCAATAAGAATAATCAACAGAATAGTGCAATATCAAATTGTATATATTCATATCTAATGTATGATATGATCAGTGCTAAGTACATGTATAGAACAAAATGAAAATCCATAAAATAAAATAAAATAAAAAGTAGGAAATGCATCTTACGTATTTAATTTCTTCAGTATGTAACTACCCTATTGGCGGCTTTGTCAAGCAAAACTAGACTCTCCACATAAGGATCAACAAAAGTATTCTTATATCCAATAATTCTAAGATCTTTAATATCTTTACTCTCAAGATCTTGCGAGACGAGTTGTCCTCCATGCGATTTTAATACAACCTCGCCATTCCTGCGAAAACCTATTACCCTTGGTATGTCCTCTGAATCGAAGACGAAACCCTGATTGGAAATGGGTAAACTTAAAACTTCAGTCCATGAGGACACAACACCATACTCTTTCATCACCCAAATATGGAGGAGACAATTATAATCCTTTTGACACAAGGCAATGGAATCCTTATATACGGAAACAAAAGCAGACTTCATTCCCGTGTGACCTATAGGTTCTGGTGGCAGTATCTCACGGAAGACCTCGTCACCCAAATCAAAGACCAGAATAAAATAAAGAGAATTGTTATCAGTAACCCTAGAAGCAACCCAATGCAGAGCCCCATTGATAAATGCATGTGGCTCATGATGACGTAAAGCGCATACGGGAGCCAAATCAACCCTAAGCGTTCTCCACTCACCACCAGTGGAGAGTGAGTAAATACTGTAAATTCGAAGATCGAGTCTATCCATTAACTTAACTGCTCTCACCACTTTATAATCATTAGTTTTTGGATCAAATCCAAACCCAATACACGCGTCAGAACTGAAAGTGGTTGAAGGAAGATTAACTAACTTTCTAACAGAAGGGTTCCACAGGCATAATCTGCTGGTATCCATGGTTAAATTGTTGTAGAGGCAGAGGAGCAGGCCATTACAAGTACCCACCACACGGAATATTGCATCAGGGTCTGGAACAGGGAAAGGGTAATCAAAGCTGGTGTGTTGAGTGAAATCAGGCTCATCATCTTCGTTATGCAATGTGTAGAATTCTTTCTGATTCTCTGAGCAGAGGTTGAAGAAGAGCAGGTTTTTGTTATGGGAGTGGTGGAGATGGGTGGAAATGAAAGTGGGGTTTTGAATTAGAGACTTCCAGGCTTTTGAGACAGAGGTGCAGATAATTATGGATTTGATAGGTAAGCGAACCAAAATATGGGTAACAATCTCAGCAGGTAACAATTCCCATTGAATTAACTCGTTGTTGTCTGACATTGCCGCTGAGGCGGAGAGACTAGAGTTTAGAGAATAATAGGTGATTACGACAAGAAATAAACAAAGACAAAAGTTATCGTGCATGAATTTATCTTTTGGTTGCTTTAATTTCCAGCTACCTGGATGCACTTTGGCTGGTCTCTATTGGTAGATCTTTGCCACTACATGTGTAGTACGTTGCTTTTACTTTAAGCAAAGAATATAGTTACGTGGATAATCAGATTAGAATCCAGTGAGTATTACCACCCCTACGGAGTAAACCACAAATACCTACATAACTTCACTAAGCAAGCTCAGGTATAGGGTGAATCGCGAAATACCTGGGTCCGTTTCGACTGAGGGTGAGTAAAATAGAATTTGTCTAAAATTAACTTAATTTTAACCAATTCCCTTCATTTCCCCTCAATTCAAACAGACCCTTAGCTAAGAGTTGAACCTGAGACTACTGGATTTATAGTTAGATCAGCCATGTTGGGCAAAGGCCTGATACAGACCCAACTCTCGCACTTTTCACTAATTTACCTTTTTCATTTTTTTTTTTTTTTAACTCTTATTGTGTTTGCAGACTTAATTTTATTTGCCATGCTTGCATTGCATTGTAATGAAAATGTTCAGTAATATTTTGGGGACAAGGATAAAAATATGCTGCCCAGGTTTTAATTTTTTTTAATAATAAAATGAAAACCTTTAATGGAAAACACACAAAGAAACAGTAGAACAACAATAAAATACACCAAACTACCTAAGAAAGCGACCTACAAGAGGGGGAAAAAAGACAAACAGGAGAAAACCAACACTACAATACAGGAGAAACAAATATAATGATTTGCTCCTATGTTCTGTGGAATCTTTCTTTGCCCAGTGTTAGTTATTTTTGTTAAACTCCTTTTGTGGCTACAAACTTCCACACCCATATAGGTGAGCTCATCAAGAGTGTACCATCACACGCCAGTACACCACCTTTGTAAGCTATGAGTTCATTATAAGATTACTCATCCTTCTCACTATGACAATTTGCATTATCTACACCCTAGGGAGGGACTTTGAGATAATTCATTATTGAATCTTTCATGACTTGTTTGTTCCCATCGAACCTAATTCATGAATCTCCGATCAAATAGGTTGGGTTACCATCGTAGGTGATTCACATATACTTTTCCTCAATCCCATCCCCTGCAATGTATCGTGGACATATTTTCTAGATAGTCCTGTAGTTAGAGGTTTTGCTTTTTTTCTTTTCTTTTTCTGATTGTACAAACTTCAAAAGCCATCACACCATTGTGTTTATTAGTTGTATTATGCCTTAATCACATGTGCCTTTGTTTCCCGTTGTACAATTCACTTTTTGTCACTCCTTTTATAAAAGGACAAATAACACTCCCCTCCCTTGAGGTTTAGAGAAATGACACTCACCCCCAAACTTGAAAGGAAAGAACACTCCCCTCCTGAGATTTAAAAAAAATAACACTCCCCCCCCTTCTGTTAATATTAGTAACGGAATATAAAGCATATTATAAAACATGTTGCTTATGTTGATTTTTTAGTCTCTTATAGCACCTTTCCAATTGATTTTTTAAAATTTGATGATCTTCTTAGATTTTTTAATCGCTCCTCTCTCTAACACTTTGGATCAAAATTTATGAAATAAAACAATTTGCTGAAGCTTTCAAGCTTTTATTGTTTAAAAACGAGTTTGAAATTTTCAAAGTCACTTATCAATATAAAAAACTTTCAGAGTCAATTTTGGGAATACATTATTAACCAAAGGGTACGTTAGTGCACAACATTTTTAACGCCAATTTAACAGAGTTTAGATAAATAAATGTCAAAGAGGGGAAAATGTTTTTTTCCTTTAAGTTTGGGGGTGAGTGTCATTTTCCTAAACCTCAAGGGAGGGGAGTGTTATTTGCCCTTTATAAAATAAAGAATTAAGTTAACTTTTACTTTTTTGAATTTTCGTTTCACTTAGCAAATAAGCTACCACAAAAGCAAGTACACGAAACTCATATTCATTTTGGCGTACTTCGTTATCGTCTTTACGCTTCAGCTTAGTTGCCTGCTTTTTATCTTTTTACGTGGATCAAGTTTGCTCATTATGCATTAAAAAAAAAAAAAAAAAAAAAGTTTGTTAATTATACGGTTTTTGTTAATTCAACTAGTAAAGTTCTAATGGTTGAAAAATAGATTTTGGTTCAATTTTTACATACACCAAAAATCAATTGGCATTTTGATTTGATAATAATGAGCATAATCAATAGAAATAAACATCATAGGTTAAAACTATATCAACCAAAAAAAAAAAAAAAAATTTTGCTCATTATGCTTTCAAAAATTAGAACATAAAAATTCACTCTTCATGAGACAGCATAATTTCAAAATATAAGTGCCTGCTACTAATGGCTTCTTAGAGGACAACAACACTATTTCTTTTGTGGGCTCTCATTAATCATGCCAATGTCAGCTTTGCTTTTGCCAGTTTTTATTTTATGCCCACAAGGTGTTTGAATTTATGCTTCAAAAACACTCATTGTAATGAGCTAGAAGAAAATGGTGAAATGCGTGTTTTCTGGTAGGCTGGATTGTTTGGTTTAGTCAAGGGATGGAAGCAAGAATTTAATTACGAGCAGAAGTGTGGTCTTGTTTATGTAAAGTTGAGATGTGTGAAAGATAGGGCACTACATGCTGTTGCGGCTGGTGAGAGAGATCTTAGAGTGACTTGCTTTCTTTTTTCCATGATCTCTTGTACTCCTTAGTGTTGTGTTCCTTTATACCACCTTGCATGCCATCATGGACAACTTTTTCTTCCACCTGGCCTTTAGCTCTTCCCCTTTCTTAGGAGAAGCCCTTTTTTATCATGAGTCTCATGCTTTTGACAATGGGGGCACTCATGTCCCTTGTTTAACTTGACTCCTGAAGTACTGAACTCCACCAAGAAGAGCTCAGTATCGCTAAGCAAAATTGGATGGATCTTCTCAATTGTGTTATTCACTTTAATCCACCTCCTCGACAATTGTGTTGGGTTAAATCTCTTATCCTAGGATGATGGCCTTGTTGTCTCCGAATTTTAAAAGAATGCAGCTTTACAACAGAAGAAAGAAGACATGATATATGGTTGCTTAGCCTTTCTGATTGTATTCAGAAGAGGTTTTGGGTTGAAAAAGGAAATACATGGAGGTTGAAAGAGTGGCAAATGCTCCCTTATACTTCTCTGGATTCTGATGTCTCCCATTTGGATCTCGACCCAGATGTATGCAAGAAGAGGATTGGAGTGTTTCATGAGCTTCTTCACTTTACCGCATAATTGAAAAATGAGTGCATGAATATGAGCAACCTCCAAAAGCCTTTGGCCCTGCCCCAGAAGTTTGCTTAAGTGTTTGAATGACAATCTGCTATATTTAACATCTCTAAGAATGACGCTCAAGACAGTTTTTTAAGGGAAGCCTACGACCATCAGAAACTCTTGCAGAGATACCCCTTATAGAAATCAGGGAAATATATGCAAGCCATGTTGGGCAAGGGGTACTGGATAGGAGTAGGGGTTTGTCCAGGAAAAGTGCAGGCGCTGGTCTAGAAAAGGATTAATTAAATTATTTTTATGATGATGAAATCAGTGATAATCAATGTTATATTTGAAGAGGAGTCAAACTGTAATTTACTTTTTGAATATGATTTTGATGACCCTATAAATGATCCTAGCTGAGTTCTGCCATTACATTTAGTGCCAACGAATTGTAAGGGGATTTTGAAATTATGTAAAGAACAACCAGGTGACCACACATCTTGTCCAGATACTGTATAAAATCATCAATGCAATCTCTGATCAATTTCTTTTTCCCATGTAGCACATCATTAAAGATAATAATTATCAGTAATCTTATTTTTCCAAATCTAATTGAAATCTCTGTAGTCTGTACCAAGTTGGGTGTTATACACATATTATCTGCCTATTCTCTTGATTATCATGATAATTATCATGACCTTTGTTGAGTTTTTGCCAGTACATTTAGTGCCAACGAATTATAAGGAGATTTTGAAATTATGTAAAGCACCAAGTAAGTGACCACATATATTGTCAGTTAGTGTATGAAATTGTCAATGCAATCTGTGAGCAATTATCTGCTCCCATGCAGCACCCCGTTGAAGATGATAATTATCATTAATCCTATTATTTGAAATCTAATTGAATTCTGTGTACCATGTTGAGAGTTACATGCATATTCTCTTGAATCTTGACTCTTTTGGGGCAGGGAGGGGGCATATAGAAGATGTATGTCTCGTTTGGTTGTTTAAGTAAAAAGATAGGATTGCTCTGAAATATTGGATGTTGAGCCACTCATGTATGACCTGGGATGATTAGCCATAGAAATCTACTCGGAGTATTATTGTTTCACAGAAATCTGTATGATGAACAGAAGCCATTGGCATGAACTTGACAATGGGAAACTTCTGTTAGAGGACCAGTAGCATAAAGAAAAATCGTCTTGTCAAATAATTGCTCACACAAGTTAATCAAAATTTGGAGTTTCAAATCATCATCATAATCAGCTTGCATATTTTAAGGAATTTCGACATAAGACATTACATTGCTGTATCCAGCAGCATAAATTATAGCAAATACCACTAATTTGCAGACATCTAATCTAAGCATAGCAAAAATACCAGTAATTTTCAGAAATCTAACATATTTTTGGGTAACTAATGAGTCTGGTCATTGTGAAGCACACTGCACCTTGAGTAGAAATCTGGAGGTTCAAATTGGCATCTCCCTAGGCCCTCCTCTCATATATATTCTTGGAGCATGTTATCATTCTAAACTTGATTCTCATTTGTGTTATTGAATATTAAAGTAACATTCTTCGTTTTCTTCTTCCGATGTTGTTGAGCTGATTATTTGTACTTGGTTTTAAAGATGTTTGTTCACTTTACTACATATTGGAGCATAAATATAGTAAGTTTGGATAGCTACCTTAATGCGCTCTCTAGCTTTGCTTTCCTCTGTTTCATCTAGTTATTTACTTTTCTGCCTGTCAATTGCTTCTTCTTTTTTATAAATATATCTTCTCTTAGTTGTTTTCTGCTCTCTCAGTTAGTGATTCTTAAACCAATGCTACATACCCAATAAATACACTTTTGAGATTTTTAGCCCTCCATTTTTTTTATGAATGTGTCTCATATAATCACTCATGATAATAACAACAGCCATTACTTTTTCAACTCGATAAGACTAAAATGTATTGATTGGTAGGAAACAAAGGTCTTTGAGTGTCCTCTATCAATCAAGATTAGCCATCAGATGATGCAACATTGCAGCGAAAGTAACTTTATTTGTGTGCATGTGTCCCCATTTATATATTTACTTTGAAAATAACAAGAATACCGGATTATCAAAAAAAAAAAAAAAAAAAGAATACCGATTAAAATGTGAAGCCTCTAAGCCAATAAATGACGTCTAGCTCAATTGGCATGCACCTTCTCTCACCTTGCAAGTACTAGGTGGGGGTGAGGTCCTGGGTCCATGACCAAGGGGTGCTGGATGCATGTGTACAATTACTCCTATTTGTCTTATTCTTATCTAATATGCAGATACTTCACTTGATTGCTTGGGAAGATTCATCATTATTACATAACAGCCCCTACCCCCTTTGCTCTTTTTATCAATGGTTATTAAAGTTCCAAGACATTGCAATGTGGTGGTTATTGACTACCTGAAAGCATGTATGAGATACTTGATACTATCTTTTCAGTCTCTGCTAACCACATAAGCACCATAAGGCTTAATATCCCAACTATGTGGGATTGACTTACACCAATCCTAGTTCATCATTCAGCTTTAGACTTTAGTTGAATCATAAGCTCTTCCTTTTTTTATAACCGAAATGACCTATGCTTGTTTTGGCTTGCTGTTGTTCCTTCCACTTGGATTGTACAGCTCCCCGGTTACACTTTACCATAAAATCTCAAAGGCCTTTGCATTTTGTGTTTCCATTTTTCTCTTGAGTGGTATGTGGCGTTTTTCATGTATCATGCTAAACAAATTGTGATTCAGAATTTCAGACATTGACACCTGTACTTGTGTTCTTTTTTTAAAGGATGATCCACATACACTTTATGCTAAATGGGGCTACATTAAATCCCATGGTTTCAAATTTTACTTGCACTAGTCACAGTCCCACGCAATGCGCAAAAATAGATAATTATATTTTAGTTATGGTATAATATATAATTTGTTCTCTAAATTTTGTTAAAAATAATTTGTTCTCCTTAAAAGTAAACAATTTTTAAAATTATTTTTCATTTATTTATCTCAAAAAATATATCATCATTTTATTATTTGAATTTATTTGATTGATATTATTCATTTTTTAGACGGTCCATATTTTGATAAATTATGTTATCATGCATCATATTTTCCTAATTTGTTTTTCCTATACAACTAAACTATTTGAGTTTCAAATATATTATTTGAGTTTCAATTAAACTACTCATAGGAGTAGTTTCGAACTATTGATTGAGTTTTGTTTACTAATATAAATAAATGAAATTGGAATTGCATATTTCTTAAACATTCCTAAGAGACTATACCATATTATAAATTTAATATTTAAAATAATATGTAGAAAAAAAGTAGACTTTATGCGAAAATTAAACACTTCAGCTATCGAAATGAAAGAAAATAATCTGTATAACATAAAAAAAAAATTTAAAAATGATCTAAAAACAAAATTGACTACATACACTTTTATTTATTAAGATTTAATTGTCTTTAACTGGATCTTCATATCACATTTTTGTTATTACACTCCTGTTAAGTCTTCTCATCTATCAAATCATTGGTCACATAATAATTCTTTTTAGTATTTATTTTTTACTTTTAATTTTTTGACAATATTAAATATATAAATATATTGGCTTTTCAAATTCATCTTAGACAGTTTTAACTTTACGTATTCATTTACTTTAATTTTGATGTTATAACTAAATAATAAATCAATAAAAAATAAAAATAAAAATATTGTCTATACATATTCATCTTGGGCGGTTTTATTTTAATAGTTGATAGACACATCAAAAAAAAAAAAAATACATAGCCAACATTGTATTTTGATATAAATTCAAAATCTCACTTCCAAAATAACCAAGTATTATGTCAAAAAAAAAAAAAATTAAACAAAGACTAAAAGAGGGAGAGAGAAGACTTGTGACGAAAAACTTAAAAAATCAAACACACTATCAAAGCGTATTAATCCAAAATAGTATTATATAAAAAAATACAATGATTCATCAACCTAAAGCAAAATTGCAAAAAGGAATATATATATATATATATATGAGAGAGAGAGAGAGAGAGAGAGAGAGAGAGAGAGAGAGAGAGAGAGTAATCACCTTTTTTTGGGAGAGAAATAGAAAATAAAATGAAAAAGATGAGCATAAATAAAAAATATAGTCATAAGTCAAACACCAAATTATTCAAACCATGATATATAATAGAATAACATTATATTCTTGTAAACTAAATTTATATGCAATAAAATAATATTTAACAATGATAGAAAAGGGAAAAAAAAAAAAAAAGATAATAACTTAAAAACACAAAACCAAATTGCAACCCAAAGTAAAATTCTAAAGAACACATAAATACATCAATCTAAAATAAACATACAAAAAACAAAACATTCACACAAAAATAAAACATAAGAGAGAGAGAGGGAGGGGGAGAGTAATAACCTTTTTTATGTGAGAAAATATGTATAAAATGGGATAGAGAATGTCATATTTATAGTAATAGAATGGGAATAAAAAGAGTCAAAATAAAAGGAAGAGGAAGAGATGGATGAAAAGTGATATTAAGGTTGAGTGTAGTGGAGAAATGAAAATGTAAAAGAGATGTTATGGTTGGAAGTAATGGAGAGAAATGAGAAATAGGTAGATGATCTGGCCACTGATGTGGCTCAACAGGAACGTAGTAACAATAGATGCTACACTTCAGCTTTTAAGTATATATAGATATAGATGAGTTACAAGCATAGGTTATTTAGCACAAATCAGATAATACCATGCTAATCAGTTTGTGATAAGGTGCATCAGAATACCCCAAAAAAAAGAGTGATTTTACAATAATAAGATAATGGCCTATCTTTCTAGTTCATCTTAGTTGCTCTCGATTCAGAGAGTTAGTAAAGATGTTGCTAGTCATTTGAACAAAATTTAAACCGTATAAAGTCTTGATTATATTTTTATTCCTAAAATATACATTATGTTACACACCTTGACAAAAAATCTAACAAAAATAGATAGATGGGAGACAATAAAATTTTCAAGAATAGAAATACATCCAAGCCTTTGTCCTCCAAACTTTTTTTAGGTCAATTATAAATCCTTAACAAATTGTTTAAGATCCGTCACAAGAACAAAAATAGAACCTTTTAAACTTTAAGTACAAAAATAGAATATAGATAATATTTCAAAACCGAAAAGAATATTTTTGTCAAAATTATCTATTAACCACGAGTTTAAATCCTCTTCATTCATTTTTTTTTTTTTCATAGCTAGAATTAGACAAGTAAAAATAACTAATGTTTTTATTATATTTTGCATTTTTTAAAGATGGATTGTAATCCATTGTAAATAAATAAAAGGTCTCTCTTAGGCCGATTTGGCAGTGGAAATTGAGTCTCATAGACTCGAGTTCCTTAAAAGAAACCCAAAAAATAAAAAATAAAAACTCGGACCTCTTTCTTTCTTCTTTCTGATTTCTTCTTCTCTCTGGTTTTTTCTCTATATCAAAGCCCAAATCGGGCCTCCAAGGCCGAAGCTCATCACAGAGGTTTCCATCTTGTTCATATCTCTTGTTCCCCACCAGAGCTCACCTCCAAGTTAGATGAATAGCATTTGTTGCATTTAGGTTTGCAGATTCTGATCGGGATGAGGTGGTGGTGCAATTGTTGGGTTTGGATTTGCAAGTTCCGATCAGGATGAGGTAGTGGCGCGATTGTTGGGTTTGGGTTTGGGTTTACAGGCTCCGATCAGGATGAGGTGGTGGCACGATTAGCTGTGTGTATTTTGTTGGGTTTGGTTTTGCTGGTGAGATGTTTATGAGGGCCTGTGAGGAAGATTTTGATTGAATCGGTATGAAGTGGTGGAGATTTTGCTCGGATGGACATTTTGCTTGGATCAAATTCGATCTATGAGGAAGATCAGACATGTGAGCAGATCTGTAAGGAAGATCAAACCTGTGAGGAAGGTTTTGATGGAGTTGGTTATGTAAGGACTGAAGGTTGAAGCAGGAACTGGGTTGTAAGAAACTCAAGTCTTATAAGCTCGAGTTCCCCATAGAACTCATTCTAAGTAATTTGAGACTAAATAGTTTAGAAACGTAATTAACTAAACAAATTTTTTGAAAATGGGGGGTTATTTTGAAAAAGAGATTATTGGGTCAGGAGCTGGCGTAAAAGGTGTGTTTTACGCCAACCAATCCTAACCTGACATGTCAGTTAAAAAAAAAACCATTTTCTCTCTTCCTCTCCTCTCTTCCCATCTCCCTCACCTTTCCATAAACATTGAAGGCTTGAAGCAACGTTAAAGGAGCCACAATCTCTTTTTTTTTTCATATCTTCCTTTCTTCTACAAAATCCTTTGGAAGAACTGCAAATTTTACAAAGAAATCCCAGCAAATGGGATATTCACACACCCAAACCAACCATCAATGGAACTCACAACAAAATACAGTGAGAAACCCATGCCACAAACTCAGATCGACCCACAAAAAAAAAAAAAAAAAAAAAAAAAGAATCAACCCAGCAGTTTCAACTAGCAATTTTACTTCAATCTTGCAATACCCAAGCCAAGAACGACATAGACAACAATTTGAAACTCAAAACCCCAATATAAAGCAATTTCACTTCACAGGCCTTGCAAAAGAAAACCTTCAAATGAATATTTTAATAAAGATAAAAAAATTAATTAAAAAAAAAAGATAGAAGAAAAAAGTGATTTGTGAATCTTGAACTAAAGAAGAAAAAAAAGGGACCTAAGAGCATTCTCATCAAGGTTTGTAAAATTTTTAGCATATACCACATCAAATCCCAAAATTTTAGCTTTTAACAACTCATTTTACAACATACCTAACATCAAACATTCTATATTTTTTAACATTTCATTTAAATATATATATATATATTTTTTATTTCTTTATTCTTCAATTATATTTCTTTCTCTCTCTTCCTCTCTGTCACTCTCAACCCACCCCATCCACCACCACCGATAAAAAACACCAACCCAGCAAACCCATATCCATCCCAGCCACCACCACTTAAAAAAAAAAAAAAAAAAAAAAAAAAAAAAAAAAAAAAAAAAAACAAAACAAAACACTAGCAGATGCAGAAAAACCCACGGAGACCCATAGATATTCACCACAAAACCAGAAAACAACAGCATCCACAAAACCCAAAATCGGTGACCAACGGAGACCCACAGATTCACCACAAAACCCAAAAAAACAACAGCATCCACCACCAGAGATTCGAAGACAACACCACAAAACCCAAAATCGGACCAAATCTCAGCCACCACTGGAGATTCCAAAGAAGAAATCAAACCGAATCTCAGCCAAAATCCACCAAATCATCCATCAATCGGAGCAAATCTCAGCCATGATCCACGATCCATCGGTGAGAAGAAGGAGAGAGAACCGATGAGAATAGAGGAAAAAATAGGGAAAAAAAAAAAAAACCACACAACCACGCCTATCTACCCTTAACGCTGATGCCCACGCTGACCAAATCCATAACCCACACAACCACTGCCAAATCAACCATCAAATTAGAAACTAAAAAAAAAAAACCACTGCGATAGAGACCGGCTTTCCTTGATGCTCCGGCCTGGGTTTTGTCGGAGAGGGAGGCAGAACGCCTTCGGGTTTTTTTCCGCTTCTCTGGAGAGGAGACTGCGGAGGAGCAAACGGTGAGAAAAGGATGAGGGAGAGAGAGAGAGAGCAGAGAAGTGGTTGGAGAGCAATAATGAGAAACGGGAGAAAGACAAGGAAAGGAGAAAGAAAAAAATAAGAAGAAAAGAAAGCGGGCCTCAAGCAATAAAATAATAATAAAACTTTTACAATTAGTGAACAGTGTGGTCTCAAATTTGAGACTGCACTGTTCACTAATGCCAAAAATTATGGCATTTACTATATTTGATGTAAATGACTTTTTCGAATTTGAGGTGTCAAATGTCAAATATTTAAGGCCCGTTTGGAATATTTGTTTAAAAATTAAAACTTGTTATTTGAAAACATTTATGAAAATAAGTACGGGTGAAAAGGTACATTAAAATACTTAAAATATTATTTAAAAACTAAAACCAATAGTTTGAAAACACAAATCAAACACCCTCTTAACATTTGACACCTTTAATAAGAAGGCTCTAATAGGAAAAAGACGAAGAACTAGGTGCTATGATTGACGAGTCCATTTTGTCCTTCCACTGCGACCAAAGTGCTTGACCTGCATGACCTTGGGCAATATTGTCTTGTCCATCTTATCTTCTCCAGTTGGGGCAGAAAAATCCCGAGTGTAAATATTTTTTGATCCAGCCGTTGCAGCAGTGTCGTCAGCATTTGACTGGAGGAAAAACTAAGGGGGTAAAGAGAGAAAAAGGTGGAGAGAGATGACTTGTCCTGACACAGAGAGAAAAGAACCTTAATTAACTGACGTGTTGGGTCAGAATTTACTGGCGTAAAACACCTTTTACGCCAGCCCCTGACCACTTTAATCTCCTGAGAAAAAAAAAATCTCACAAACCAGACATAAACACTTGTTGGGTACCATAACTAGCTCAGTTAAATCAGTTGAGTACCGTGTAACAAAAACCCTTCACGCCAGCTCCTGACCAATTTAATCTCCTGAGAAAAAAAAAATCTCACAAACCAGACATAAACACTTGTTGGGCACCATAACTAGCTCAATTAAATCAGTCGAGTACCGTGTAACAAAAACCCTTTACGCCAGCTCCTGACCAATTTAATCTCCTGAGAAAAAAAAAAAATCTCACAAACCAGACATAAACACTTGTTGGGTACCATAACTAGCTCAGTTAAATCAGTCGAGTACCGTGTAACAAAAACCCTCCCTCTTTACTTTACTCTCTCACCCTTGACCCCCCTCTCTGCGATCAATATCATGGTTGTTCTTCCCTAAAACGGCTTCGCCACTCCTTCCTACAGCTCTTTAAACCCTTGTCTCTCTCTTTGGGGAAGCGGCAATGTCAGACAACAAAACTACCAACATAATAATTCCATGGGGATCCTTACCCGATGAGATTCTTACCAGTATATTCGTTTTCCTACCCGTCAAATCCATAATCATCTGTACCTCTGTGTCAAAAGCATGGAAATCACTAATCAAAAACCCAACTTTCATTTCCACCCATCTCCACCACTCCCTCAACAAAAACCAAAACCTCCTCTTTATCGGCCTCTGCTCGGAGAAGCAGAAAGAATTTTACGCATTGCATAACGAAGATGATGCTGATTTCACCCAACTCGCCAGGTTTGATTACCCTTTCCGTGCTTCTCCCCGTAACGGAAACTACAGTGCGGTGGGTACTTGTAACGGCCTTCTCTTCCTTTCCAAAGTTTTCCGCGGTGATAATAGCTTCTGTCTTTGGAACCCGTGTGTTGGAAAGTTACTGAAACTTCCTTCACCCAATGTGACCTACGCTACGCATGGTGGGTTCGACGCCTGTATTGGGTTTGGATTTGATCCCAAAACTAAAGATTATAAAGTGATCAGGGTTGTGACTGTGCTGGACAGTCTTCACTTTGAAAAGAGTCGACCCCAGGTTGAGATTTACGCACTCTCCACTGGTCAATGGAGAATGCTTAGGACTGGTTTGGCTCCCATAGCTTTATTTCGGCGCCACCCGCAGACATTTATCAACGGGGCTCTGCATTGGGTTGCATCTAGAGTTAGTGATAATAACCGTCATAATTTTGTTCTGGTTTTCGATTTGGGTGAGGAGATTTTCCATGAGATACTCCTGCCAGAATTTCCAGGTCATATGGGTCTGATGTACGGTTCTGTTTCTGTATATAGGAATTCCATTGCCTTCTTTCGAAAGGATAATGACTTCCTCCAAATCTGGGTGATGAAAGAGTATGGTGTTGTGTCCTCGTGGACTAAAGTTTTTAGTCTACCTCTATTTAATCTAGATTTCTTTGGTGCAAGTGGTAGCATACAGAGGGCACTAGGTTTTCGAAGGAATGGTGAGGTTATATTAAAATTCGATGGAGGACGCCTCATTTCGCTGGATCTTGAGACTCGACAGATTAAGGATCTTAGGATTATTGGATATAAGAAAACTATTGTTGATTATTATGTGGAGAGTCTAGTTTTGCTCGACAAAGCCGCTAACAGTGCAGATACATACTGAGGAAATAGGTAAAATGCACTTCATGCTTCTTCTTTTTTCCTGGTTTTTACTTTTGTTCTTTATATATACTTGGCATTGATCATATCATACATTAGGTAAGAATATATACTTTTCGATATGACACTTTTATTAATTCTTCTTATTGATGATTGATTACCTTAATTAAGTGGCTTTATGATCTTTAGGATAAATTGCTTATAAAGGATAATTGGGTACATAGCATGTATTCTTAAAATTCATTGTCCACATTTCAAATTTTCTTTAAAATTAGTCATTTATTACTTATATAAAAAAATTTATAAAAAAATAAAATAAAATAAAAAGAAAAAAAAGTGGTTAGTGTTGGTTATCAACTTTGAGCAAGCTTGTTTATCAAGAGAATTTCATGTTTCCTGCCACTCTTGATTTACAATGTATACATAGAATTGCTCAAATTTTCTTTGCTGGCAATTTTATTGTGACAGGTGATCCCTTTTAACTTCATGTTTTCAAACTCATACTAAATGTTCTTGTTTATTATTCATCTAATAAGTTTCTTATTTGGTCAAGTTTGATCTGTTTATGCTAAAAATTTTCTTCTGCATTTACAGAGCAACGTTGATTGCGAAAGCAGTTCACCAGCAAGCATTGCTTGCTTTTGGTGATTAAGAATTGAATTGACCTGTTTATACTCCTCTTCTGGAATCTTTTTTTTTTTTTTTCTTTCCTTCCTGAACATGATTTGCATTAATTTTCCCAATAAAGTAGTTATGCTTAGATGTATTTTTTTGTTGACTCCATTTCATTTCTTTTCCCTCTCTTAATCTCTTGTAAGTTGTGAATGAGTTAGTATTTTCTATCACACAATTGTATGAAGAAGAAGCAAAATACCAACATCGGTGGAAAAAATAAAGAGGAAAACTAGGCAAATAGAAGACAGCAACTTATAACTACTATACTTGCGGGCAGCAATAGGCTGTAGGAATGGGAAGCATCTCCTTATAGACATTAGACATGCAAGTTAAAGGTGGAACTCAGCCCAAAATCCTAAAACTAGTCCCAAAAAATAATGACCAAGAAACTAAGCTAACTACTCTTTCATTAATTTATAATGCTGAAAACTATTTCATCTTTTAAGGTGCTAATGTTTTTACTTATTCTTGAGGTGAAAGAAATTTAAGAAAGAAGATATTGGTGTTAAAGATTTAAGGATGGTTAAAGAGTATATTTTTGAGAATGGTTAAAGATCTGCCTTAAGCAATTTAAGAAAGAAGATATTGGTGTTATGAATAAAAATAGTACATGAGTGATCAATTATTGTTGAGGAAGGGATAGTACCCTACAAATAAGTAACATTGAACACTCAAGGATATATGTTTTTTCTCATATACCATTAACTAACAGCTATGGATGTATTACTATTTACTGAGAGCATGTTGATGGATGATGCAAGCCTTAACTAATAATAGTTTTTTGTGGTTGTCTTTGGCTACACTTACAAACATTTTGTTTTGGTTGTAAAGAACAACTGAAGTCACTTTCAAGTGTGACCCTTTGTGCACATCTGTTTGTGCTATCACTTCCAATCTTTTTTTTATAAGTAAATAAGCTTCATTGACTGAAAAAGAGGACAGTACAAAACAAAAACCAAAGCACATAGGACATGTATTAAGGAAAACAAGAGAACAAACAGAAACTAAAAAGTACAAAAGCTACAACTATCAAGCAAATCAGTCAAGGAAGTAAAAAAGGAAACGCTGGATGCATTTGTCCACCCAAGAAAAAGAAGGTCATCTTCAGCTCATGAATTGCTCTTTCGGTGCCTTCAAAAATCTGGGCATTCCTCTCCCTCCAAATGCCCCACATCAAACAGTGAGGAACCAAGTTCCAAATAACCCCATTTCTATGTTTTCTGAATTTTCCTGGCCAGCTAGCGGTAAGCTCCACAACATCCTTGGGCATAACCCAAGATACCCCAAAGAGTGTGAACACCATACTCCCTAACTCTCTGGCTATCGGGCAATGCAAGAGTAGATGATTAATAGTCTCCCCTGCACTTCCAATCTTCATCTTAGAGCTTTTTATTAATTAGACTGCTTAATTTTTTTTTTTAATTATATATATATATATATTTAAAAACTCACTCTCTCTGTGGAGGCCAAACTTTGCAGTGAGGAGTAAGACTTTCTGTTCACTATGTCATTGTTCTTATTCACACTTTATTCTTTCAGTGATAGACTTAGCTGGGACTTCATTTTGGTTGTTCTGGAAAATTTTAATTTTAGTCCTCATTGGATCAATTTGATTTAGAAGTGCATCTGTTCGGTTTCTTCTCGGATTCTAGTGAATGGTTACCCAGGTTAAATTCTTTTCCCTCAATGTAGCATAATGTATCCACTTTCACCTTAATCCCTTGTCTCTGGCCTTATTGGAGGGACAGTTTCAGGGTATTATTAAAGGAGTAAGGATTGCAACTCTAGTTCTCATCTCATGTTTGCAAATGATTGCATTATTTTTGTTCAAGGTTCTAATGATATGCAAGATAGTGTTTTGAAAATTTTGAAGTGTTATTGTGACCTTTCTGGATAGATTGTAATTTTGACAAATCTGAGGTGTTTTTCAGTCCTAACACTCCTGAAGAGGATATAAACCCCGTTAGCTCTTCTTAAGGTAAAAAAAGATGATGGACCTAGTAAGTATTTGGGTCTAACTTAGATATGGATCAGAAAAAGACAGAGCTTTGTAGAAATGTAGTTGAAAAGATATCTCAAAAACCACAGTGATGGAAGGAAAATTTGTGGTCTCAGGCAGGTAGATTAACTTTAATCAAAACTGTTTTGAGTTCATTGCCTATTTACCCTTTTTTAAACTTTAAAGTGCATCATGCAATTTGTAAAGATATTGATAGAAGGATTTGGAATTTTTTTTCTGAGGACATGATGAAGGGATCAGGAAAATTATTTATTAAACTAGAATTTTAGCTTTTCATCTAAGAAAGATTGTTGGGGGGGGGGGGGGGGGGGGGGGCGGAAGGTGTTAGAATGTAGAGAAATGGATCCTCTGAATAAGGCATTAAGGCTTTGGTAGCAAAGGAATTCTGGGGAGTTATTTCTGTTTTAAATTGTTTGTTGTCTAAGGTGTTGTCAAGGTTAAGCCTCCTAACTCTTAGGGTTGGAAAGGTGTGCTTTCTTGTTGGCTGAACCTAATGGCAAGATCATGGGTTGCCAATGATCTCTAGCTCAAATGACACTTCCTCCCCTTAAAACTATTAGATGGATTGGAAGGTGAGTTTATAGGTAAGACTAATCGGGTGCCTGTGTAATTAATCAATAAAATAAATAAATGGTGTATTGATGATGGTACTTCATTTTGACTGAATCATCCTTGGTTTAAGATGAAGGACAAGGTCTAATTGATCATGACAGATTTTGTCTTAAGTATCCTCTCATTAGGAAACTTTTAAGTGCCACATTGTTCTGTGGAAAATAATTAATAATCTTTTCCTGTGAAGTCTGAACTAAGTAGAAGAAAAGTTGTATATTCTGATTCATGTGTGATGTGTGGTAAATATGAGGAAACTGTGGAACCTTTGTTTTTCTTTTGTCCAAATTTGGTTTGCTTCAGTGTGTGGTATTAGAATGGATTCTTAACAAACCCAATCAGAAAGGGTGTTATTAGTATGATGGTTGTATGTTCTCTCTGAAAATAAATTTTATAATGCAGCTATTGTGGCTGTGATTGTGGGTGTTCTATGGTTTATATATGGTTTTTAGGGGCAAAGTTTTGTTTTTTTTATTTTTTATTTTTTGAATTCTGGATGGTTCAAGTTCAACCTAAAGTCATGGTAGAGTTTAGCTGAAAGTGAATGCTTAATTGCATGGAAGTACTAGAATTTTGATGATGAATTGCAGAGTTCAATAAAAAGCAGTGATTAATGAAAGAGATTTTTACAATTTTGGTCACTGTGTAGGATGGCAAGTATTGTTTTCTGGCAAGTGTCTATTCTAATAGGAAAAAGTTTGGTGAATGTGCTTTTGAGTGTAGGGACAGATCAGGGAATAAGCGGATTATGGATTGCTACAACAGAACTATGTCATCTAAAAGTGAAGCAACTTTCATTTTACTTAGAGAACCGATGATGGCAATCTAGAGAAAGGGACTTCATAGTGCCATTGTGCTGATGCAGAATAAAAACTTCTTGCAAAAGCTCCTTGAAGATGATTGCATAAACTGGAGATTGGAACCTGTTTTCGAAGTTATAAGGGTATTAAGGAGTGAGGTTGGGAATGTACTTAATTATGTAGATAGAGAATATTGGAATGGCTGGCTGAAATAGTTTAATGCTATTTTAGATTATACTAATATAGCCTGGGAGGGGCATAGTTTGCAGGTGATGTTTATGTTGTTCTCAGACTTTGTATTTGTGCTTTACTTGTATCCAAAAATAAATAAATTACTTTTCTAATGAACTTCTTTATGCATAAAAATAGTGTTGTTACCTTACTGTTCTTTCTTCAATAATGCCAAGAGCCCAGGTGCTTTTCTGTTGATATTTATTTTTGTATTATATTATTAATCTTAAAGGAGATTCATGGGTAAAAGATAGTGTGTTTTTCATGTGCCACACAACAGTCTCATTGGGCAATTTTGTGTTTTTAGGCCTACATGAGTTGGCGTTTTGCCCAATCTCCAAATCTCTAAGACCTTGTTTGGTTGTGTGGTTCTAACACATATTTTCACATTTTAAACAATCTTACATACATTTTAACACTTTTTTACCTACACGTATATCAAAAACACCCAAACAACATTGCTCAAACTCCTCTACTAAACGGGAATTAAAGAATTGAGCGTGAAGCTCACTACAATTCAAAATAGACTCAAAACCCAAAATCCATTATAGCACAAGGTAGGCATGAGAGCCCAAATTTCCTTACCACACAGAATGGACTTTACAGCCCAAAAATATATTGCTTCACGCATTGAGCTCAAGTGCCCACATTCTTTCATCTCATGGGTCCGGCTCGAAGCCCATGATGCTCTTCCTCAAATCCCAAGGCCCTAATCTACAACTAGCAAAACCTGGTAGGCCAAAATCTTACTAAAAAAAACAAATGGGCCATTTAGGCCTTTAGGGTCGAAAAGCCCTTCACTGATTTAAGAAAAGGCCCAAAATCCGTTGAATAAAAAAAAGGAAAAAGATAAAGTAGAGAAGGCAGGGCCAGCTAGAAGCTAATGACTTAAAAGTGATAAACCATTCCAGAAAGAATAATGATTTGTAAGAACACCACCACATATTTTTGGTGCGATGGTTACTCTACAAGTATAAGTATTTGTGGGGTATGGGGGGTAAGGGACAGGATTCAAATCTCTAGGAGAGAGTTTCACACATATATACACTTAAATTAGGCTAAAGTAGAATTTTTATCTTGTAAAAAAATATATATATTGTAAGAACATTTATAAGACCATTCACATTAGCCACGGTAAAAATGGTTAAGAGATAGAATTTAGGAAATGAATTCCAAAAGAAGTAACGAACCTTCATATTGGCTTCCTTACTCATTTCCTAAAATAATTTACACATCTCTAAAATAACAATTTGTTATAGCATTTTTTACATATTGATGGAAGTATTGAACATTTCCAAAACATTTATTTTATTCCTTTTTGTGTTTTAAAAAGGGGGAGAAATAACAAAAAGTAATTTAAAAAATCTAATATTTTAATAGAAAAAGGAAATGTGAGTGTTTTAAAATGGAGTTAGCTAAAATAGAAAAAGTCAATTATTATCCTAAAATAAGAAGAAATTTTAGGAACGCCAACATATAAATGCTTTAACGGATTCAAAATTCCACTTTTCTTCGTAGAACTCAAGTTCTTTTATGCTTGATCTGTTACCGGGAACTCAAGTCTAAGAAACTCAAGATGTTGGTTTGCTAAATAGTTTAGGAACGTTGTTAACTAACAAAATTGTTTGAAAATGGGTGTTATTTTGCCAAAAAAAAAATCCCACAAACCAGGCATAAACACTTGTTGGGTACCATAACAAGCTTAGTTAAATCAGTCGAGTACCGCGTAAAAGCATTCATAGCAATGAAGCTAAATAGTTATATAGCTATTTTACCTTCACCAAAACACCAAAAATGCTCTGCATCAATGTATGTAAAGCTAAAATTTTTTAGCTTCAAGCTTCCGTACGAAGCTACTTTTGGCTTCGTACAGAAGGTAAAGATAAAACTTTAAAATATTATTTTAATTCCTACATATATTAAAATAATACTTCTTTACTTATTTTTTTTATTCTTTATTTCTTTTCTCTATTTGCTCGCTCTCATTCTCTCTCTCTCCTCAAATCAGCTCTCAAGCTCTCAAGCTTAGACTCTCATCGGCCTCATTTTTTTTGCCTTTTCTCGTTTCTGCCATTTCTCCGAAGCTCACCATCTCCGAAGCTCCACCGCTGACCCATCTCCACAAAGCAAAAACTCTCACCGGCCGACCCACTCACTGACCCAACTCCGTTCACTCCTCACCAACCGATCCACTCTTTGTCGAAGCCTTCCACTCTTCGTTCACTCCTTTTTGCGAGAATTTTTCTAGGTTCATAAAATTTTTTTGGTTTCGAATTGTTGGGTTTGTGATCGTAGCTATGTGGTTTTATTTTTATGGTTGTGGGTTGACTTTCTTGGGTAGTTGTGGGCTGATTTTGGTGGTTGTGATGGCGGTAGGAGTAGACTGTGGGCAGGGTCGTGGTAGTGGTAGTGGTGGCAGTAGTGGGATATATTATTTTATTGTATTGAAAGCTAAAATAGATCCACTGCTGCTAGATGTTTTGTAAAATGAGTAGATAAAATAACTTTTTGTGGTCCTAAATAGCTAAAAAAATTAGAATCGGCTCCCTCCCGTTAAAAAGCCTCCCATTATCTCCCGTTTTTACACTGATGAGAAACATGTGGCTAATAAAAAATCTAAGGGTCAAAAGGAAGCCACATCAAAACATAATTTTTCTCTCTTCTTCTCAAACCCAAAACCTTCTCCACAGTCCTTGCTAAACCTGGAAATCACCACCCATTCAACAACGCTCTTGGCAACAGACGGTGAGAATCCATCAAAATGGTGGTGAAGCTGCCAAATTGGCCAACGATTGAAACTGAGAAATTGAGGAAAATGTAATCTAATTCCAACATTTTCCTTGGTTTAGTTTTTAAAATTTGAGATTTAAAAGAAAATAATTAGGTAGATGAATTTTACAAAACATGGCTATTCTTATTCGATGCTCCATCTGGGTTTTAAGTAAACACACACACACACACATATATATATATATGGATTCAAGTTACAGCTGATGTAACTTCAAAAGAGTTACTATTTTTGTAACCATTGATTTTTATAAGATCTAATGATGAGAAAAAGAGTAATTTTTGCTATCATTAATATTCTAGAAATTAATAACTTAGCTGCCTTCACAATAAATGTATATTATTTTATTTTTTATTTTTTCAAATTCCCTTCTCTTTTTGCCGTCACCTGTACCAGAGGATCCTCTTCACCATAAAACCAGCTGGCTTTATGATTAGATTAAAGAACTAAACGTATTAAACCAGTTAGGTTTCAAATGGAGACCCACCCTCACAAATACTAGTTATAAGTATTGATTGTCTCTTCAGACTTCATGGTTAAAGATTGAAAAGGAAGTATTGATTTTGTTTGGCCTTTAGAAGCAGATGGTACACAGAGAAAACTGGATCAATAATTTACAGAGTCTCCATTATTAAGCTCTCACCAATATCTTTATGTATATGAACACAAACCAAGCCTGAAATGGTGAAATCATCAAGTTTTATCTCTAACAATTACTTCTTTGTTGTAAACTTTGGACACCAATTTTGCCACACAGCGACAGTCCCCGCACATTTTAAGGTTCTTTACGATTCTAATTGATAACTACATATGTGTTACAAAGTGATAATGGGTTTAGACCAAAACCATCATTTTTAACCAAGGACCAAGCCTTTCCTGCCACCGTCGAGTTTTACCGAGACCCACCCTTTTTGAAAAACCCAACTCATTTAAGAATTAAAAACCACCTCCAAAAAATTTTGTTTTTGAGAAAAACAACCTCCATGAACTTATGTTTTGTTCCTTGCTGGTTTTGTGGCCAACGTAATAAGGTGGAGCCATGGGAGAGATGAATTAGAGAGAGAAGGTGCATAATTTTTGTAAAAAAATGAATAATAAAGTGATGTACATTAATTTCGGGGGCAGTTATGTAATTAAATTTTAATATATTAATGATGTGAAAATTAGTGTCTTTCTTTGAACTTATCAGAATAAAAGGCTATAAAAAAGTGATCCCTTTTTTGAGAAAGATAAAAAAGTGAACCTGTTCATAAAAAAAAAAAAGATAAAAAAGTGAACCTATCTCTCTCTCTCTCTCTCACACACACACACACACACACACACACACACACACACACACACACACACACACACACAGTTGGGTTCAAGTTACACTTTGTGTAACTCTAAGTAATGTTACACCATCCAATAACTTGTTATTGAATTAATATTTTGAAAATCCAACCGTTGAATTACATGTTTTATATGTTCTTAACATATATGCCAATTTTCATATTAATTGGATGATATTTACCATTTGATCCATAAACTCATATTTTATGCATTATTTTAACTACAAAAATTTGAATTTTAACAATTGTTTGATGACATGGATATTAATTTTTGATCACCTTGAAATTTTGCAAGCATAAAAAATATACAAAGATAATGTAATTTAACGGTGGATTTGTCAATATTTGCATCCAATTAAAAAATATCGGATGGTATAACATTGCTTAAAGTTACACCAGGTGTAACTTGAACCTAACTCATATATATATATATATATATATTTTTTTTTTTTTTAAGAAAATATATATACACACACACACACACACACACATATATATATATATATATTAAATGTTGAATTCAAGTTACACCTAGTATAACTCTAAATAATGTTACACCACTCAATATTTTTTAATTGGATGCGAATATTGACAAATCCACTGTTAGATTACATTATCTTCATATATTCTCCATACTTGCTAAATTTTAAGGTGATCAAAGGTTAATAGTCATGTCATCAATCAATTGTTAAAATTCAAGTTTTTTTAGTTTAAAATAATGCATAAAATATGAGTTTACGGATCAAATGGCAGAGAACATCCGATTGATATGAAAATTGGCATGCATGTTAAGAACATATAGAACATATAATTTAACGGTTGGATTTTCAAAATATTAATTCAATAACAAGTTATTAGATGGTATAACATTACTTAGAGTTACACCAGATGTAACTTGAACCCCACCCATATATTAAGCTAGCCAGATAAAAATTAACTTCCATTTTAGGATAAAAGCTTCAAGATTTCAATTTTTCAATCTTTTCTGACACTTTCTCAAAAGACCAGACAATGCAAAGTGTGGAATTTGGAATAGAAACAAAGAATTAAAATTACCAAGTGAACTTTCTAATTAGATGAAGATCTGTGAGATAAAAGAGGGTTTTTTTTTTTAAAAAAAAAAAACTTCAATGTTAGAATTAGAACTTTTAGCCGAAACTTATGTACTTTTAATTCGTGAGCTTCGTACCTGAAGCAATTTTTCCAAGTGAGAAAATCCTTGCGACTTCAATAGATAATGATGAGAAAATCCCTCAATTCTAGATCTAGATTTTCTTATAACATCTAGTTATAATATCAAAGTTTCAAATGTTTTAGCAAAAGATCTAGTATTGTGATTCAGCGGTTTGTTACTGAATAAACGTTGGTGTATGGGTGACTGACAGCGCCATCAGCACTTCTCATACTTTGGTGGTGTCTCCGACACCTTTCTTATGGCTCCTTGCCGTCCATGGCCAAGGGTGGTGGTGTATGTGCGGTGGTTTTAGCAGGGAGGCTGCTGAAGGGTTTGGGTTTGGTAAAGAGAGAGAGAGAGAAAAATTATATTTTGAGTTGGTTTGATTTGGACCTTCCGATATTTTATTAGCCACGAGTTCCTCATCAGTGTAAAAAGGGGAGATAATGGGAGGCTTTTTAACGGGAGGGGAGCTGTGGATGCTCTGACAAAAACACTTTCTCTTTACTCTCTCAACCTTGACACCCTCTCTGCGATCATGGCTGTTCTTCCCTAAAACGGCTTCGCCACTCCTTCCTACAGCTCTTTAAACCCTTGTCTCTCTCTTTGCTGAAGCGGCAATGTCAGACAACAAAACCACCAACATAATAATTCCATGGGGATCCTTACCCGATGAGATTCTTACCAATATTTTTGTTTTCCTAACCATCAAATCAATAATCATCTGTGCCTCAGTCTCAAAAGCATGGAAATCACTAATCAAAAGCCCAACTTTCATTTCCACCCATCTCCGCCACTCCCTCAACAAAAACAAGAACCAAAACCTCCTCTTCATCGGCCTCTGCTCAGAGGATCAGAAAGAATTTTACGCATTGCATAACGAAGATGATGCTTATTTCACTCAACACGCCAGGTTTGATTACCCTTTCCATGCTCCTGACCTTAATCCCCATAACAGAAAATACAGTGTGGTGGGTACTTGTAACGGCCTGCTCCTCCTTTCCGATGTTAGTAACAATAGCTTCTGTTTTTGGAACCCGTGTGTTGGAAAGTTAGTGAAACTTCCTTCACCCAATATCACCTACGCTACGCATGGTAGGTTCCGCGCCTATATTGGGTTTGGATTTGATACCAAAACTAAAGATTATAAAGTGGTCAGGGTTGTGACTTTGCGGAAAAGTCTTGACCTTTGAAAGACTCGACCCCCGGTTGAGATTTACACACTGTCCACTGATCAATGGAAAATGCTTAGGACTGATTTGGCTCCCATACGCGCTTTATTTCGGAGTAACCCACAGACATTTATCAACGGGGCTCTGCATTGGGTTGCATTTAGACTTAGTGATAAAAACTTTCATAATTTTGTTCTGGTTTTCGATTTGGGTGAGGAGGTTTTCCATGAGATACTCCTTCCAGAATTTCCAGGTCATACGGGTGTGATGTCCGGTTCTGTTTCTGTATATAGGAATTCCATTGCCTTGTTTCCAAAGGATAATGGCTCTCTCCATATCTGGGCGATGAAAGAGTATGGTGTTGTGTCCTCGTGGACTAAACTTTTTAGTTTACCTCTATTAGATCTAGATTTCTTTGGGGCAAGTGATAGCATACAGAGGGCACTAGGTTTTCGAGGGAATGGTGAGGTTATATTAAAATTGGATGGAGGACGCCTCATTTCGGTGGATCTTGAGACTCCAGAGGATCTTGAGGCTCGAGAGATTAAGGATCTTAGGATTATGGGATATGAGGAAACTATTGTTGATTATTATGTGGAGAGTAGTTTTGCTGGACAAAGCCGCCAGCAGTGAAGATATATACCAAGGAAATAGGTAAAATGCATTTCATGCTTCTTCTTTTTCTCTGGTTTTTACATTTGCTCTTTATATATACTTGGCATTGATCATATCATACATTAGATAAGAATATATACTTTTCGATATGACACTTCTATTAATTCTTCTTATTGATAATTGATTACTTTAATTAAGTGGCTTTATCTTTAGGATAAATAGCTTATAAAGGATAATTGAGTACATACCATGTATACTTAAAATTCATTGTCCACATTATCTTTCAAAAAAAAAAAAATTCATTGTCCACATTTCAAATTTTCTTTAAAATTAATCATTTAAAATAAAAAAATAAAAAAATAAAAAAAAGTGGTTAGTGTTGGTTATTAACTTTGAGCAAGCTTGTTTATCAAGAGAATTTCATGTTTCCTGCCACTCTTGATTTACAATGTATACATAGAAGTGCTCAATTTTTCTTTGCTGGCAATTTTATGGTGACAGGTGATCCCTTTTTACTTCATGTTTTCAAACTCATACTAAATGTTCTTGTTTATTATTCATCTAATAAGTTTCTTATTCAGTCTAGTTTGATCTGTTTATGCTAAAATTTTTCTTCTGCATTTATAGAGCAATGTTAATTGAGAAAACAGTTCACCAGCAAGCATTGCTTGCTTTTGGTGATTAAGAATTGAAATGACCTGTTTATACTCCTCTTCTGGAATCTTTTATTTTTTTTTAATCTTTCCTTCCTTAGCATGATTTGCATTAATTTTTTTTAGTCCCAATAAAGTAGTTATGCTTAGATGTATTTTTTTTGTTCACTCCATTTCATTTATTTTCCGTCTTAATCTCTTGTGAGTTGTGAATGAGTTAGTATTTTCAATTACACAATTGTATGAAGTAGAAGCAAAAGACCAACATCAGTGGAAAAAATAAAAAGGAAAACTAGGTAAATAGAAGACAGCAACTTATAACTACTATACTTGTGGGCAGCAATAGGCTGTAGGAATGGGAAGCATTTCCTTATAGACATTAGACATGCAAGTTAAAGGTGGAACTCAACCCAAAATCCTAAAACTAGTCCCAAAAAATAACAACCATGAAACTAAGCTAACAACTCTTTCATTGATTTATAATGCTGAAAACAATTTCATCTTATAAGGTGCTAATGTTTTTACTTAATTCTTTAGGTCAAAGAAATTTAAGAAAGAGGATATTAGTGTTAAAGATTTAAGGATGGTTAAAGAGTATCTTTTTGAGAATGGTTAAAGATTTGCCTTAAGCAATTTAAGAAAGAAGATATTGGTGTTATGAATAAAAACAGTACATGAGTGATCAATTATTGTTGAGGAAGGGATAGTACCCTTCAAATAGGTAACATTGAACACTCAAGGATATACACTTTTTCTCAAATACCATTAACTAACAGCTAGGTATGTATTACTGTGAGAATGTTGATGGATGATACAAGCCTTAACTCATAATAGTTTTTGTCGTTGTCTTTGGCTACACTTTCAAATGTTTTGTTTTGGTTGTAAAGAACAACTAAAGTCAATTTCAAGTGTGACTCTCTGTGCATATTTGTTTGTGCTATCACTTCCATTTTTTTTTTTTTTTGATAAGTAAATAAGCTTCATTGATAGAAAAGAGGACATTACAAAACAAAAACCAAAGCACATAGGCCGTGTTTTGAGGAAAACGAGAGAACAACAGAAACTAAAAAGTACAAAAGCTACAACTATCAAGCAAATCAGTCAAGGAAGTGAAAAAGGAAATACTGGATGCATTTGTCCACCCAAGAAAGGTCTGTAAGAAGGTCATCTTCAGCTCATGAATTGCTCTTTCAGTGCCTTCAAAAATCTGGGCATTCCTCTCCCTCCAAATGACCCAAATCAAACAGTGAGGAACCAAGTTCCAAATAACCCCATTTCTATGTTTTCTGAATTCTCCTGGCCAGCTAGCAGTAAGCTCTAAAACATCCTTGGGCATAACCCAAGATACCTCAAAGTGTGTGAACACCATACTCCCCAACTCTCTGGCTATCAAGCAATGCAAGAGTAGACGATTAATAGTCTTCCCCGCACTTCCGATCTTCATCTTAGAGCTTTTTATTAAATAGACTGCTTGATTTTTTTTTAATTATAATTTTTTTTTTTTAAACTCACTCTCTTTGTGGAGGCCAAACTTTGCAGTGAGGAGTAAGACTTTCTGTTCACTATGTCATTGTTCTTATTCACACATATTCTTTCGATGATAGACTTAGCCGGGACTTCGTTTTGGTTATGCTGGAAATTTATAATTTTAGTCCTCATTAGATCAATTTGATTTAGCAGGTGCATCTGTTCGGTTTCTTATCAGATTCTAATGAATGGTTACCCAGCTAAAATTCTTTTTGCATTAGGTACCCACTTTCACCTTAATCCCTTGTCTCTGGCCTTATTGGAGGGACAGTTCCAGGGTATTATTAAAGGAGTAAGGATTTTAACTCTAGTTCTCAACTCAATTTTGCAGATGATTGCATTATTTTTGTTCAAGGTACTAATGATATGAAAGATAGCGTTTTGAAAATTTTGAAGTGTTATTGTGACCTTTCTGGACAAATTGTAATTTTGACAAATCTGAGGTGTTTTTCAGTCCTAACACTCCTGAACAAGATATAAACCCCGTTAGCTCTTCTTAAGGTAAAAAAAGATGATGGACCTAGTAAGTATTTGGGTCTAACTTAGATATGGATCAGAAAAAGACACAGCTTACCCATGTGTTGGAAAGTTACTGAAACTTCCTTCACCCAATATCAGTATATCACCAACGCTACGCATGGTAGGTTCCGCGCCTCTATTGGGTTTGGATTTGATCCCAAAACTAAAGATTATAAAGTGATCAGGGTTGTGACTGTGCTGGACAGTCTTCACTTTGAAAAGGCTCGACCCCAGGTTGAGATTTACACACTCTCCACTGGTCAATGGAGAATGCTTAGGACTGATTTGGCTCCCATATGCGCTTTATATTCGACTGACCCACAGACATTTATCAGTGGGGCTCTGCATTGGGTCGCATTTAGACTTAGTGATTATAACCTTCATAATTTTGTTCTGGTTTTCGATTTGGGTGAGGAGGTTTTCCATGAGATACTCCTGCCAAAATTTCCAGGTCATATGGATCTGATGCCCGGTTCTGTTTCTGTATATAGGAATTCCATTGCCTTCTTTCAAAAGGACAATGACTTTCTCCATATCTGGGCGATGAAAGAGTATGGTGTTGTGTCCTCATGGACTAACGTTTTAAGTTTACCTCTATTTAATCTAGATTTGTTTGGTGCAAGTGATAGCATACAGAGGGCACTAGGTTTTCGAAGGAATGGTGAGGTTATATTAAAATTGGATGGAGGACGCCTCATTTCGCTGGATCCTGAGACTCAGGAAATTAAGGATCTTAGGATTATGGGATATAAGGAAACTAACGTTCATTATTATGTGGAGAGTCTAGTTTTGCTCGACAAAGCCACCAGCAGTGAAGATACATACTGAGGAAATAGGTAAAATGCATTTCATGCTTCTTCTTTTTTCCTGGTTTTTACTTTTGTTATTTATATATACTTGGCATTGATAATAGCATACATTAGATAAGAATATATACTTTTCAATATGACACTTCTATTAATTCTTCTTATTGATGATTGATTACCTTAATTAAGTGGCTTTATCTTTAGGATAAATAGCTTATAAAGGATAATTGAGTACATAGCATGTATACTTAAAATTCATTGTCCACATTTCAAATTTTCTTTAAAATTAATCACTTATTACTTATATAAATAAAAAATAAAAAAAGTGGTTAGTGTTGGTTATCAACTTTGAGCAAGCCTGTTTATCAAGAGAATTTCATGTTTCCTGCCACTTTTGATTTACAATATATACATAGAAGTGCTCAAATTTTCTTTGCTGGCAATTTTATTGTTACAGGTGATCCCTTTTAACTTCATGTTTTCAAACTCATACTAAATGTTCTTGTTTATTATTCATCTAATAAATTTCTCTTCTGCATTTAAAGAGAACGTTAATTGAGAAAGCAGTTCACCTGCAAGCACTGCTTGCTTTTGGTGATTAAGAATTGAAATGACCTGTTTATACTCCTGTTCTGGAATCTTTTTTTTTTTTCTTTCTTTCTTTCTTTCCTTCCTGAGCATCATTTGCGTTAATTTTCCCAATAAAGTAGTTACGCTTAGATGTATTTTTTTGTTGACTCCATTTCATTTCTTTTCCCTCTCTTAATCTCTTGTGAGTTGTGAATGAGTTAGTATTTTCTATTACACAATTGTATGAAGTTGAAGCAAAATACCAACATTGGTGGAAAAAATAGAGGAAAACTAGGCAAATAGAAGACAGCAACTTATAACTACTATACTTGCAGGCAGCAATATGCTGTAGGAATGGGAAGCATTTCCTTATAGACATTAGACATGCAAGTTACAGGTGGAACTCAACCCGAAATCCTAAAACTAGTCCGAAAAAATAACGACCAAGAAACTAAGCTAACAACTCTTTCATTGATTTATAATGCTGAAACCTATTTCATCTTTTAAGGTGCTAATGTTTTTACTTTATTCTTTAGGTTAAAGAAATTTAAGAAAGAAGATATTGGTGTTAAAGATTTAAGGATGGTTAAAGAGTATCTTTTTGAGAATGGTTAAAGATTTGCCTTAAGCAATTTAAGAAAGAAGATATTGGTGTTATGAATAAAAGAGTACATGAGTGATCAATTATTGTTGAGGAAGGGATAGTACCCTACAAATAAGTAACATTGAACACTCAAGAATATATGCTTTTTCTCAAATACCATTAACTTGTTGGGTGCAAGTTTAGAACAATATGGCTAGGAGTAGAATTTAGTATTTAACTTGCTGTTATGCTAAAACAAAACAGAGTATTGCAGAGACTCTATTGCTGAATTTCGGATATTCCAACTTCATTTACAACTCACATCTATATATAGATGTGTTAAGGAGTTTAGGATGACTACAAGCTTCAAGAACATTAAGGAACATTGCAGAAGTTTGCTTTAATTTCTCTTTAATTGACACTTGTCCATGAGGTGTCTACTTGCATGCTAGCTTGGTGCTGGATTCTTCATTTGTTGACACTTACTTTGACACATAGGGAGCCACATGTCAATTGCAAATTACATTTTAACACCCCCTCTTAATTTGTAATTACCACATTTTTCTTGAACTCTTCTAGTTTTTCGGAAATATCAACTTTTGTAAAAACATCTGCTAGTTGCTCATTTGTGTTGACAAAGTTGAGCTGTATTTCTTCTTCTTGCACCAATTTTCTGATGAAGTGATGGCGGAGTTCAATGTGCTTTGTTCTACTGTGAAACACCGGATTTTTGGTCATAGCAATGGCTGACATGTTGTCACAGTAGATGATGGTTGGCATCTCTTCACTTTGTTGCATGTCTGAAAGAATTCTTCTTAGCCATACAGCTTCACAAGCTGCATCTGTTGCTGCTATGTATTCAGCTTCGGCTGATGATAATGCAACGGTTTTCTGCTTCTTTGAAGACCAAGAAATTGGTTTTGTACCTAGGCAAAATAAGTAACCAGAAGTGCTCTTGCGGTCATCAATTGAACCTGCCTAGTCGCTATCTGTATATCCCACGAGCTTGCTGTCTTTTTCTTTCACATATTTGATACCAAGTTTCTTTGTACCATTTAGGTAGCGTAGAATTCTTTTTGCTGCTATGAGGTGGATTTTGCTTGGTTCATTCATGAATCTGGAAATAAGACTGACTGGTTGCACAATATCTGGCCTTGTGTTTGTTAAATAAATTAAGCTTCCAACCAAACTTCGATAATTTCTTGCATCAACTTTTTCTGTGCCATCGTCTGAGTGCAATTTCTCATTGAATGCCATTGGGGTGGATACTGGTTTGCAATTGTTCATTTGGAACCTTTTAAGCAGATCTTCTAGATATTTTTCTTGAGAAATAAATATTTCACCTTTGCATTGACGTACTTGGATCCCTAGAAAATATTTCATGGGACCTAAGTCTGTCATTTCATATTCTTTCATCATTGCTCCTTTAAATTCTGCAACCATCTCTGGGTTTGTACTTGCATAAATAAGATCATCAACATATAAACAAACTAAAAGAAAATCTTTTATACCCTTTTTCTTGACATATAGTGATGGTTCACTTGGACTTCTTTGGAATCCATTTTGCAGAAAATATGAGTCAATTTTGCTATTCCATGCTCGCGGTGCTTGTTTTAGTCCATATAAGGCCTTTTTGAGATGATAGACCTTATCTTCTTTTCCTTTCTGCTCATAGCCTAGAGGTTGTTCCACATATACCTCTTCTTCAAGTTCTCCATTTAAGAATGCTGCTTTTACATCAAGTTGGAAAACTTGTAGCTCCATTTCCAACTTGAAGCTCCATTTGGGCTGCTATGGCCAGGACAGTTCTGATAGTTTCCATGCGAGCAACTGGTGCAAAAGTTTCATTGAAATCCACGCCCGGTTGTTGTGAGTAACCTTTTGCCACCAATCGCGCCTTGTGTTTCTGAATTGAACCATCTTCTTTGCACTTGGTCTTATAGACCCATTTTAGCCCGATTACTTCTTTCTTTTCAGGCTGATCAACAAGTTCCCATGTGTTGTTCTTTTCAATAGTTGCAATTTCATCATTCATTGCTTTTATCCAAACTTCTTCTTTAGCTGTTTCTTCAAAATTTTGAGGCTCGCATGCAAAAAATGCTACATTAGATGATTCATAAATTTCTTTGAGAGAACGTACTCTTCCTGGTGGAGTTTCAAACTCTGAAGATGTTCCAATTGAAGGACTTGCTCTTGCTGATGGGCTGTGGCTTGGACTTGCACTTGGAGTTGATTGAGAACTTGAACCTTCTTGATTTGTCACTGGTTCAATAATCTCTAACATCTTAGGCCCTTGATTGGAATCGCTTTCCCAATTCCATGTTGCAAATTCATCAAAAATAACATCACGAGAAATCACCATCTTGTTTGTTTTGGGATTGTAAAGGCGGTAGCCTTTTGATTCATTGCTGTAGCCGACAAAGATGTTCTTTTCTCCTTTTTCATCGAACTTTTCTCTTTCTTGTTTTGGAATATGAGCATAAGCAACACATCCAAACACTTTTAGTTGATGGACTTGAGGTTTCTGTCCATGCCAAGCTTGATAAGGAGTCTTGTTTAGAACGGCCTTTGTAGGAGACCTATTTAAGATATAAACAGCAGTGTTAACTACTTCAGCCCAAAAATTATTTGATAGCCCTTTCCATTTTAACATGCTTCGTGCCATTTCCACAATTGTACGGTTTTTTCGTTCTGCCACGCCATTTTGTTGTGGAGTATGACGGACTGTGAGTTGTCTTTGAATGCCTTGCTCTTTGCAATATTTTTGGAAGGGTCCATAAATAAATTCTCCACCACGATCTGTTCTGAGAGTCTTCAGTTTTCTACCACTTTGTTTCTCTGCAAAAGCTTTAAACTGAAGAAAAACATTAAAAGCCTCTGATTTTTGTTTAAGAAAATATACCCACATCATTCTAGTATAGTCATCAACAAATAAGAGAAAGTATCTATTATCTTTGAGTGATGGGGTTCTTGTTGGTCCACAAATATCAGCATGCACCAATTCAAGTGGTGCTCGGGCTCTCCATGCAGTTTTTGGAAACGGGAGCCTATGCATCTTTCCATAAATACAGCCTTCACAAACTTGATTTAGCTTAGCAATAGGAGGCAATCCTAGAACCATATTTTTATCCTTCAGCAATTTGAGGCCATTATAATTTAAATGTCCATATCTTAAATGCCACAAATATGCTTCATCTATTTTTTCAGTCTTGAAGGCAAAATTCTCAGCTAGTGGCATAGTGAGAGGAAAAACATTCTTAGAATTCATTTTTACTTTTGCCACTATGGAATTATTCTTCTTATCTATGATTGTCCCTTCATCATCATCAAAATTTATTTTGTAGCCTTTCCTTAATAGTTGTCCAAGACTTAAAAAGATTTGCAGCTAAACCAGGAACAAAATGCACATCATAGATAAGTTTAGAGTTACCTCCTTTTGATTCAACAGCTACTACACCTTTTCCTTTGATGTCATGAAATTTTCCATCTCCAAGCTTCACTTTGGATGTGTAGCCTTCATCAAGACTCACGAAAAATTCTTTGCTTCCTGTCATATGATTACTGCAAGCACTATCCAGATACCATGTACTTCTTGGTTCTTGTTGTACAGACATACATGAGAAAAACACTTGTGCATTTTCAACTTCCTTAGTGAAGTTGGCATCATGATCTTCTTTAGCACTTTTATCATCTTTATACCAGCAGTCTCTTTGAGAGTGATTTGGGATTTTACACTTAGTGCATCGAAAATAACAATTTTTGGACTCATGTCCAGATTTTTTACAGATTATGCATTGAGAGTCAGAGTTACTAGAAAAATTTCTTTGGCTTGAAAAACTTCTTTTTCCTCTGCCTCGACCTTTGAAATTCTGTTTTCCTCGTCCTCCTCCGGTTTGATTCCTTTGTTGGGAGGAACTGCTGGCTTTATTTTCTTGTTCATTTTTTGTGTTTTTGTTGTCTGTACTTTTCACTTTAGATTGAAATGCTTGTTCAAAAGATTGAGTAGAAAATCTACCCATCCTTTTTTCATGTGCTTCAAGAGATCCACAAAGCTCATCTAGTGTAAGCTTTGATAAGTCTTTAGCTTCTTCAATTGCAGCAACCACATCTATATATAGATGTGAGTTGTAAATGAAGTTGGTGAATATCCGGAATTCAGCAATAGAGTCTCTGCAATACTCTGTTTTGTTTTAGCATAACAGCAAGTTAAATACTAAATTCTACTCCTAGCCATATTGTTCTAAACTTGCACCCAACAAATTTGGTATCAGAGCAAGGTTGCCAGCCCCTTTTGTCCTAGAACTATAAACCAGACAACCATAAACCATGGCAGCAAGTACAAGTACAGCCACCTTCAACTATGCCCAAAACATTGTTCCCATCTTCACCGGTGAGAGCTATGATTTTTGGAGCACACAAATGAAGACACTCTTCATCTCACAAGATTTGTGGGATTTAATTGAAGAAGGCTATGAACAGCCAGAAGATTTGTCAACTTTGGCAGCAGAGCAGCTAAAGGAGTACAAGCAAAGAGATGCAAGGGCTCTACTCTTCATCCAGCAAGGGGTAAGCAAAACTATTTTCCCTAGAATTGCTGGTGCAACTAAATCTAAAGAAGCAAGGGAAATTTTGAAAAAGCAATTTAGTGGCTATGATAAAGTAATTTCTATTAAACTACAGAATCTTTGGAGAGAATTTGATAACTTGCAAATGAAAGAAAATGAAACTGTGCAAGAATTTTTCTCTAAAGCTTCGGCAATAATAAATCAGATTAGAGGCTATGGTGATAATATAAATGATCAAAAAATTGTAGAGAAAATACTGAGAAGTTTGTCAGTAAAATTTGAACATGTGGTTGCTGCAATTGAAGAAGCTAAAGACTTATCAAAGCTTACACTAGATGAGCTTTGTGGATCTCTTGAAGCACATGAAAAAAGGATGGGTAGATTTTCTACTCAATCTTTTGAACAAGCATTTCAATCTAAAGTGAAAAGTACAGACAACAAAAACACAAAAAATGAACAAGAAAATAAAGCCAGCAGTTCCTCCCAACAAAGGAATCAAACCGGAGGAGGACGAGGAAAACAGAATTTCAAAGGTCGAGGCAGAGGAAAAAGAAGTTTTTCAAGCCAAAGAAATTTTTCTAGTAACTCTGACTCTCAATGCATAATCTGTAAAAAATCTGGACATGAGTCCAAAAATTGTTATTTTCGATGCACTAAGTGTAAAATCCCAAATCACTCTCAAAGAGACTGCTGGTATAAAGATGATAAAAGTGCTAAAGAAGATCATGATGCCAACTTCACTAAGGAAGTTGAAAATGCACAAGTGTTTTTCTCATGTATGTCTGTACAACAAGAACCAAGAAGTACATGGTATCTGGATAGTGCTTGCAGTAATCATATGACAGGAAGCAAAGAATTTTTCGTGAGTCTTGATGAAGGCTACACATCCAAAGTGAAGCTTGGAGATGGAAAATTTCATGACATCAAAGGAAAAGGTGTAGTAGCTGTTGAATCAAAAGGAGGTAACTCTAAACTTATCTATGATGTGCATTTTGTTCCTGGTTTAGCTGCAAATCTTTTTAAGTCTTGGACAACTATTAAGGAAAGGCTACAAAATAAATTTTGATGATGATGAAGGGACAATCATAGATAAGAAGAATAATTCCATAGTGGCAAAAGTAAAAATGAATTCTAAGAATGTTTTTCCTCTCACTATGCCACTAGCTGAGAATTTTGCCTTCAAGACTGAAAAAATAGATGAAGCATATTTGTGGCATTTAAGATATGGACATTTAAATTATAATGGCCTCAAATTGCTGAAGGATAAAAATATGGTTCTAGGATTGCCTCCTATTGCTAAGCTAAATCAAGTTTGTGAAGGCTGTATTTATGGAAAGATGCATAGGCTCCCGTTTCCAAAAACTGCATGGAGAGCCCGAGCACCACTTGAATTGGTGCATGCTGATATTTGTGGACCAACAAGAACCCCATCACTCAAAGATAATAGATACTTTCTCTTATTTGTTGATGACTATACTAGAATGATGTGGGTATATTTTCTTAAACAAAAATCAGAGGCTTTTAATGTTTTTCTTCAGTTTAAAGCTTTTGCAGAGAAACAAAGTGGTAGAAAACTGAAGACTCTCAGAACAGATCGTGGTGGAGAATTTATTTATGGACCCTTCCAAAAATATTGCAAAGAGCAAGGCATTCAAAGACAACTCACAGTCCGTCATACTCCACAACAAAATGGCGTGGCAGAACGAAAAAACCGTACAATTGTGGAAATGGCACGAAGCATGTTAAAATGGAAAGGGCTATCAAATAATTTTTGGGCTGAAGTAGTTAACACTGCTGTTTATATCTTAAATAGGTCTCCTACAAAGGCCGTTCTAAACAAGACTCCTTATCAAGCTTGGCATGGACAGAAACCTCAAGTCCATCAACTAAAAGTGTTTGGATGTGTTGCTTATGCTCATATTCCAAAACAAGAAAGAGAAAAGTTCGATGAAAAAGGAGAAAAGAACATCTTTGTCGGCTACAGCAATGAATCAAAAGGCTACCGCCTTTACAATCCCAAAACAAACAAGATGGTGATTTCTCGTGATGTTATTTTTGATGAATTTGCAACATGGAATTGGGAAAGCGATTCCAATCAAGGGCCTAAGATGTTAGAGATTATTGAACCAGTGACAAATCAAGAAGGTTCAAGTTCTCAATCAACTCCAAGTGCAAGTCCAAGCCACAGCCCATCAGCAAGAGCAAGTCCTTCAATTGGAACATCTTCAGAGTTTGAAACTCCACCAGGAAGAGTACGTTCTCTCAAAGAAATTTATGAATCATCTAATGTAGCATTTTTTGCATGCGAGCCTCAAAATTTTGAAGAAACAGCTAAAGAAGAAGTTTGGATAAAAGCAATGAATGATGAAATTGCAACTATTGAAAAGAACAACACATGGGAACTTGTTGATCAGCCTGAAAAGAAAGAAGTAATCGGGCTAAAATGGGTCTATAAGACCAAGTGCAAAGAAGATGGTTCAATTCAGAAACACAAGGCGCGATTGGTGGCAAAAGGTTACTCACAACAACCGGGCGTGGATTTCAATGAAACTTTTGCACCAGTTGCTCGCATGGAAACTATCAGAACTGTCCTGGCCATAGCAGCCCAAATGGAGCTTCAAGTTGGAAATGGAGCTACAAGTTTTCCAACTTGATGTAAAAGCAGCATTCTTAAATGGAGAACTTGAAGAAGAGGTATATGTGGAACAACCTCTAGGCTATGAGCAGAAAGGAAAAGAAGATAAGGTCTATCATCTCAAAAAGGCCTTATATGGACTAAAACAAGCACCGCGAGCATGGAATAGCAAAATTGACTCATATTTTCTGCAAAATGGATTCCAAAGAAGTCCAAGTGAACCATCACTATATGTCAAGAAAAAGGGTATAAAAGATTTTCTTTTAGTTTGTTTATATGTTGATGATCTTATTTATGCAAGTACAAACCCAGAGATGGTTGCAGAATTTAAAGGAGCAATGATGAAAGAATATGAAATGACAGACTTAGGTCCCATGAAATATTTTCTAGGGATCCAAGTACGTCAATGCAAAGGTGAAATATTTATTTCTCAAGAAAAATATCTAGAAGATCTGCTTAAAAGGTTCCAAATGAACAATTGCAAACCAGTATCCACCCCAATGGCATTCAATGAGAAATTGCACTCAGACGATGGCACAGAAAAAGTTGATGCAAGAAATTATCGAAGTTTGGTTGGAAGCTTAATTTATTTAACAAACACAAGGCCAGATATTGTGCAACCAGTCAGTCTTATTTCCAGATTCATGAATGAACCAAGCAAAATCCACCTCATAGCAGCAAAAAGAATTCTACGCTACCTAAATGGTACAAAGAAACTTGGTATCAAATATGTGAAAGAAAAAGACAGCAAGCTCGTGGGATATACAGATAGCGACTAGGCAGGTTCAATTGATGACCGCAAGAGCACTTCTGGTTACTTATTTTGCCTAGGTACAAAACCAATCTCTTGGTTTTCAAAGAAGCAGAAAACCGTTGCATTATCATCAGCCGAAGCTGAATACATAGCAGCAACAGATGCAGCTTGTGAAGCTGTATGGCTAAGAAGAATTCTTTCAAACATGCAACAAAGTGAAGAGATGCCAACCATCATCTACTGTGACAACATGTCAGCCATTGCTATAACCAAAAATCCGGTGTTTCACAGTAGAACAAAGCACATTGAACTCCGCCATCACTTCATCAGAAAATTGGTGCAAGAAGAAGAAATACAGCTCAACTTTGTCAACACAAATGAGCAACTAGCAGATGTTTTTACAAAAGTTGGTACTTCCAAAAAACTAGAAGAGTTCAAGAAAAATGTGGGAATTACAAATTAAGAGGGGGTGTTAAAATGTAATTTGCAATTGACATGTGGCTCCCTATGTGTCAAAGTAAGAAGTAACTGAAATCTAAGTGTCAACAAATGAAGAATCCAGCACCAAGCTGGCATGCAAGTAGACACCTCATGGACAAGTGTCAATTAAAGAGAAATTGAAGCAAACTTCTGCGATGTTCTTTAATGTTCTTGAAGCTTGTAGTCATCCTAAACTCCTTAACACATCTATATATAAACGTGAGTTGTAAATGAAGTTGGTGAATATCCGAAATTCAGCAATAGAGTCTCTGCAATACTCTGTTTTGTTTTAGCATAACAGCAACTTAAATACTAAATTCTACTCCTAGCCATATTGTTCTAAACTTGCACCCAACAAATTAACAGCTAGTGATGTATTACTTAGATCATGTTGATGGATGATACAAGCCTTAACTCATAATAGTTTTTTGTGGTTGTCTCTGGCTACACTTTCAAATGTTTTTTTTTGGTTGTAAAGAACAACTGAAGTCACTTTCAAGTGTGACTCTTTATGCACATTTGTTTGTGCTATCACTTCCAATCTTTTTTTTGATAAGTAAATAAGCTTCATTGATAGAAAAAGAGGACAGTACAAAACAAAAACCAAAGCACATAGGACATGTATTGAGGAAAACGAGAGAACAAACAAAAAATAAAAAGTACAAAAGCTACAACTATCAAGCAAATCAGTCAAGGAAGTAAAAAAGGAAATGCTGGATGCATTTGTCCACCCAAGAAAAAGGTCATCTTTAGCTCATGAATTGCTCTTTCGGTGCCTTCAAAAATCTGGGCATTCCTCTCCCTCCAAATGCCCCACATCAAACAATGAGGAACCAAGTTTCAAATAACCTCATTTCTATGTTTTCTGAATTTTCCTGGCCAGCTAGCAGTAAGCTCCACAACATCCTTGGGCATAACCCAAGATACCCCAAAGAGTGTGAACACCATACTCCCCAACTCTCTGGCTATCGGGCAATGCAAGAGTAGATGATTAATAGTCTCCCCTGCACTTCCAATCTTCATCTTAGAGCTTTTTATTAAATAGACTGCTTGATTTTTTTTTTAAATTATATATATATGTATTTTAAAACTCACTCTCTCTGTGGAGGCCACACTTTGCAGTGAGGAGTAAGACTTTCTGTTCACTATGTCATTGTTCTTATTCACACTTTATTCTTTCAATGATAGACTTAGCTGGGACTTCATTTTGGTTGTGCTGGAAAATTTTAATTTTAGTCCTCATTAGATCAATTTGATTTGGCAGTGCATCTGTTCAGTTTCTTATTGGATTCTAATGAATGGATACCCAGGTAAAATACTTTTCCCTCAATGTGGCATAAGGTATCCACTTTCACCTTAATCCCTTGTCTCTGGCCTTATTGGAGGGACAGTTTCAGGGTATTATTAAAGGAGTAAGGATTGCAACTCTAGTTCTCATCTCATGTTTGCAGATGATTGCATTATTTTTGTTCAAGGTACTAATGATATGCAAGATATTGTTTTGAAAATTTTGAAGTTTTATTGTGGCCTTTCTGGACAGATTGTAATTTTGACAAATCTGAGGGGTTTTTCAGTCCTAACACTCCTGAACAGGATATAAACCCCCTTAGCTCTTCTTAAGGTAAAAAAGGAGGATGGACCTAGTAAGTATTTGGGTCTAACTTAGATATGGATCAGAAAAAGACACAGCTTTTTAGAACTGTAGTTGAAAAGATATCTCAAAAACCACAATGATGTAGAGAAATGGATCCTCTGAATAAGGCTTTGGTAGCAAAGCAATTCTGGGGAGTTATTTCTATTTTAAATTGTTTGTTGTCAAGGTTAAGCCTTCTAACTCTTAGGGTTGGAAAGGTATACTTTCTTGTTAGCTGAACCTAATGGCGAGATCGTGGGTTGCCAATGACCTCTAGCTCAACTGATACTTCCTCCCCTTAAAACTGTTAGATGGATTGGGGGCGAGTTTATAGGTAAGACTCGTCGGGTGCCTGTGTAATTAACCAATAAAATAAATATATAAATGGTGTATTGGGGATGGTACTTCATTTTGACTGAATCATCCTTGGTTTAAGATGAAGGACAAGGTAGATTGTGAGATGAGAGTTTCTGTGCAAACTGTTATAGGTCTAATTGATCGTGACAGATTTTGTCTTAAATATCTTCTCATTAGGAAACTTTTAAGGACCACATTTTTCAGTGGAAAATAATTAATAATCTTTTCCTGTGAAGTCTGGACTAAGTAGAAGAAGAGTTGTATTTTCTGATTCACATGTGATGTGTGGTAAATATGAGGAAACTGTGGAACTTTTGTTTTTCTCTTGTCCAAATATGGTTTGCTTCAATGTGTGGTATTAGAATGAATTCTTAGCAAACCCAATCAGAAAGGTTGTGATTAGTATGATGGTTTTATGTTCTCTTTGAAAATAAATTTTATAATGCAGCTATTGTGGCTGTGATAGTGGGTGTTTTATGGTTTATATATGGTTTTTAGGGGCAAAGTTTTTTTTTTTTTTTTTTTTTGAATTCTGGAAGGTTTAAGTTCAACCTAAAGTCATGGTAGAGTTTAGCTGAAAGTGAATGCTTAACTACATGGAAGTACTAGAATTTTGATGATGAATTGCAGATATCAATAAAAAGCAATGATTAGTGAAAGAGATTTTTACAATTTTGGTCACTGTGTAGGATGGCAAGTAGTTTTGTTTTCTGGCAGGTGTCTATTCTAATAGGAAAAAGTTTGGTGAATGTGCTTTTGAGTGCAGGGACAGATCAGGGAATAAGCGGATTATGGATTGCTACAGCAGAACTGTGTCATCTAAAAGTGAAGCAACTTTCATTTCACTTAGAGAACTGATGAAGGAAATCTAGAGAAAGAGACTTCATAATGCCATTGTGGTGATGCGGAATAAAAACTTTGCAAAAGCTCCTTGAAGATGATTGCATAAACTGGAGATTGGGACATGTTTTCGAAGTTATAAGGGTATTAAGGAGAGAGTTTGGTAATGTACTTAATTATGTAGATAGAGAATATTGGAATGGGTTTTTAAATTAGTTTAATGTTGTTTCTGATTATATTAATATAACCTGGGAGGGGCATAGTTTGCTGGTGATGTTTATGTTGTTCTCGGACTTTGTATTTGTGCTTTACTTGTATCCAAAAGTAAATAAATTACTTTTCTAATGAACTTCTTTATGCATATAAAAATGGTGTTGTTACTCTACTGTTCATTCTTCAATAATGCCAAGAGCCCAGGTGCTTTTCTGTTGATATTTATTTTTGTATTATATTCTTAATCTTAAAGGAGATTCAAGGGTTAAAGAGAGTGTGTTTTTCATGTGCCACACAACAGTCTCATTGGGCAATTCTGTGTTTTTAGGCCTACATGAGATGGTCTTTTGCCCAATCTCTAAATCTCTAAAGGATTGGGCCTGAAGCTCAGTGCAATTCAAAACGGGCTCAAAACCCAAAATCCATTACAGCACAAGGTAGGCATAAGAGCCCAAATTTCCTTACCTACACTAAGCAAACCCTGGTAGGCAAAAATCTTTCAAAAAAAAATAAATGGGCCATTTAGGCCTTTAGGATTGAAAAGCCCTTCACTGATTTAAGAAGAGGCCCAAAGAGGCCCAAAATCCGTTGAATAAAAAAAGGAAAAAGATAAAGTAGAGAGGGCAGGGCCAGCTAGAAGCTAATGAGTTAAAAGTGATAAACCATTCCGAAAAAAAATAACAATTTGTAAGAGCATTTTTAAGACCATTCACATTAGCCTCCCTAAAAATGGTTAAGAGATAGAACTTAGGAGATGAATTCCAAAAGAAGTAACGAACCTTCATATTGGCTTCCTTACTCATTTCCTAAAATAAATTACACATCCCTAAAATAACAATTTGTTACAGCATTTTTTACATATTGAAGGAAGTATTGAACATTTCCGAAACATTTATTTTATTCCTTTTTTTGTTTTAAAAAGGGGGAGAAATAACAAAAGGTAATTTTAAAAAATCTAATATTTTAATGGAAAAAGGAAATGTGAGTGGTTTAAAAAGGACTTAGCTAAAATAGAAAAAGTCAATTGTTATCCTAAAATAAGAAGAAATTTTAGGAACGCCAACATATAAATGCTTTAAAGGATTCAAAATTCCACTTTTCCTCGTAGAACTCAAGTCCTTTTATGCTCGATTTGTTACAGTGAACTCAAGTCTAAAAAACTTGAGATGTTAGTTTGCTAAATAATTTAGGAATGTTGTTAACTAACGAAATTGTTTGAAAATGGGTGTTATTTTGCCAAAAAAAACTCATAAACCAAACATAAACACTTGCTTGGTACCATAACAAGCTTAGTTAAATCAGTCAAGTACCGTGTAAGAGCATCCATAGCAATGAAGCTAAATAGCTATATAGCTATTTTAGTTTCACCAAAACACAAAAAATGCTCTGCACCCATATATGTAAAGCTAAAAATTTTTAGCTTCAAGCTTCTGTACGAAGCTACTTTTGGCTTCGTACAAAAGGTAAAGCTAAAACTTTAAAATATTTTTTTAATTCCTACACATATTAAAATAATACTTCTTTACTTATTTTTTTATTCTTTATTTCTTTTCTCTTTTTGCCCGTCGCTCTCATTCTCTCTCTCTCGCCTTAAATCAACTCTCAAGCTTTCAAGCTCAGACTCTCGCCGGCCTTTCCCTCATTTTTTTGCCTTTTCTTGTTTCTGCCATTTCTCTAAAGCTCACCATCGCCAAAGCTCCGCTGCTGACCCATCTCCATAAAGCAAAAACTCTCATTGGTCGACCCACTCGCTGACCCAACTCTATTCACTCCTCATCAGCCTATCCACTCTCTACCGAAGCCTTCCACTCTCCGTTCACTCCTTTCTGTGGGAATTTTTCTAGGTTCATGGAATTTTTCTGGTTTCGGATTGTTGGGTTTGTGATCATAGCTCTGTGGGTTTTATTTTTGTGGTTGTGGGTTGATTTTCTTAGGTAGTTATGGGCTGATTTTGGTGGTTGTGGTGGCAATAGGAGTACACTGTGGGCAGGGTGGTGAACGTGGTGGTGGTGGGCTGTATGAAGTGGTGGTGGCGGTGGTGGCATGTATTATTTTATTGTGATATTTATATTATTTTATTGTGTTAAAAGCTAAAATAGATCTATTGTTGCTGAAAGTTTTGTAAAATGAGAAGATAAAATAAATAAAATAGTTTTTTTTATGGTAAATAGCTAAAAAAATTGGGACCAACTCCCCTCTCGTTAAAAAGCCTCCCATTATCTCCCATTTTTACACTGATGAGAAACACATGGCTAATAAAAAATCTAAGGGTCAAAAGGAAGCCACATCAAAACATATTTTTTCTCCCTTCTTCTCAAACCCAAATCCTTCTCCACAGTCCTTGCTAAACCTAGAAATCACCGCCCATTCAACAACACCCTTGGCAACAGATGGCGAGAATCCATCAAAATGGTGTCGAAGCTGTCAAATTGGCCACCGATTGATACCGAGAAACTGAGGAAAATGTAATCCAATTCCAACATTTTCCTTGGTTTAATTTTTAAAATTTGAGATTTAAAAGAAAAAAATTAGGTAGATGAATTTTACAAAACATGGCTATTCCTATTCGATGCTCTATCTGGGTTTTTTTTTTTTTTAAAAAAAAATACAAAACAAAACTACCCAGATAAAAATTAACTTCCATTTTAGGATAAAAGCTTTAAAATTTCAATTTTTTAATCTTTTCTTACACTTTCTCAAAAGACCAAACAATGCAAAGTGTGGAATTTGGAATAGAAACAAAGATTTAAAATTACCAAGTGAACTTTCTAATGAGATGAAGATCTATGAGATAAAAGAGGTTTTTTTTTTTTTTTTTTTTTAAAAAACTTTGATGTTAGAATTAGAACTTTTAGCTGAAACTTGTGTACTAATAATTCATGAGCTTCGTACCTGAAGCAATTTTTCCAAGTGAGAAAATCCTAGCGACTTTGATATATAATGACGAGAAAATCCCTCAATTCTAGATCTAGATTTTCTTATAATATCTAGTTCTAATATCAAAGTTTCAAATGTTTTAGCATAAGATCTAGTATTGTGATTCAGCGGTTTGTTACAGAATAAACGTTGGTGTATGGGTGACTGACAACACCATCAGCACTTCTCATACTTTGGTGGTGTCTCCGACACCTTTCTTATGGCTCCTTACTGTCCATGGCCAAGGGTGGTGGTGTATGTGTGGTGGGTTTGGCAGGGAGGTTGCTGAAGGGTTTGGGTTTGGTAAAGAGAGAGAAATTATATTTTGAGTTGGTTTGATTTGGACCTTCCGATATTTTATTAGCCACGTGTTCCTCATCAGTGTAAAAATGGGATATGCATGCTCTAACAAAAACGCTCCCTCTTTGGTGGCCAAAATTGGCAATTAACCCCAATTACCCAACTATATAATTAGTAAGCACTGTTTCGAAACTATATTTTTTACTAACATCTTGAGTTTCTAAAACTCAATTTAGGACATGAAAATCGAGTCTTTGAGAATCGATTTTCATGTTCTGATCAGGTCTAATTTGGCACTTTTTCACACGGTGTTCACCTGGAAATCAAGTCTTAGAGACTCGATTCATATCTCGACAGTTATTAAAAATTAACAAAAAAAAAAAAAAAAAAAAAACCCAATTGAGTTCTTCTTCTTCTTCTTCCCAAGTCATGGGATACCAACAAAGAGCAAAGCTCGCACTTATTACTTTTCGAAGTTACACTTCCAAGATTGTAACCCCCAAAGCTCCAATTCAAGAACCCACTTTTAGAATTTCCCAAACTGGGTCTTCAATTTTCTGGGTTTTCTTCATATTCTTGTATTTCTCAAAGCTTTCTCGGTTCAATCAGATTCATTCCAACCCTTTTCTAGGAGGTGCTAAGAGATATTACTACGTTGATCGGTACCAGGTTCAGCATTTCAGGCCACGAGGGCTTCAGCGGTGGTGTCAGAACCCAAGAACTGTGCTGGTAGTGGTTCTTGTGGGTTCTAGGGTTTTCATCACAGTGTATTTTGGGAATTTAAAGACAGTCCCATATACGAAGCGAACCCATTTCGTGCTTTTGTCAAAAAGCATGGAGAGGAGGCTGGGAGAGACTTGGGAAGAAGAAGAACAAGAACTCAGCTGAGTTTTTTTTTTTTCTTTTTTTTGTATAAGTCTGTCTGTGGCTTGTAGGATAAATCGAGCTTCTAACCGTTGAGATATAAATCATAATGTTGGTAAATAATATAGTTTCGAAACAACTCAAAATGGTAGTAAAAAATATAGTTTTGAAACAATATTTATTAAAAAACTCGAAATATTGGTATAAAATATAGTTTCAAAACAACTCTGTTAATAAAAAATATAATTTCAAAACAGTGCCTACTAAATCTATATAGATGGGCAATTGGGGCTAATGGCTAATTTTGGCTCTCTTTAGTTACTCTCTCACCCTTGCCTTGACCCACCCTCTCTGCGAATCGATCATATCTGTTCTTCCCTAAAACGGCTTCGCCACTCCTTCCTACAGCTCTTTAAACCCTTGTCTCTCTCTTTGGGGAAGCGGCAATGTCAGACAGCACAACCACCAACATAATAATAATTCCATGGGGATCCTTACCCGATGAGATTCTTACCAATTTTTTCGTTTTCCTACCCGTCAAATCCATAATCATCTGTGCCTCAGTCTCAAAAGCATGGAAATCACTAATCAAAAGCCCAACTTTCATTTCCACCTATCACCACCACTCCCTCAACAAAAACAAAAGCCAAAACCTCCTCTTCATCGGCCTCTGCTCAGAGAATCAGAAAGAATTTTACGCATTGCATAACGAAGATGATGCTGATTTCACCCAACACGCCAGGTTTGATTACCCTTTCCGTGCTCCTCCCCATAACGGAAAATACAGTGTGCTGGGTACTTGTAACGGCCTTCTCTTCCTTTCCAAAGTTTTCCGCGGTGATAATAGCTTCTGTCTTTGGAACCCGTGTGTTGGAAAGTTACAGAAACTTCCTTCACCCAATATCACCTACGCTACGCATGGTAGGTTCCGCGCCTCTCTTGGGTTTGGATTTGATCCCAAAACTAAAGATTATAAAGTGATCAGGGTTGTGACTTTGCTAGAAAGTCTTGACCTTGAAAGGACTCGACCCCAGGTTGAGATTTACACACTCTCCACTGGTCAATGGAGAATGCTTAGGACTGGTTTGGCTCCCATAGGCGCTTTATATTGGACTCGCCCACAGACATTTATCAACGGGGCTCTGCATTGGGTTGCATGTTTTAGAGTTAGTGATAATAACATTCATAATTTTGTTCTGGTTTTCGACTTGGGTGAGGAGGTTTTCCATGAGATACTCCTGCCAGAATTTCCAGGTCATATGGGTCTGATGTCCGGTTCTGTTTCTGTATATAGGAATTCCATTGCCTTGTTTCAAAAGGATAATGGCATTCTCCATATCTGGGCGATGAAAGAGTATGGTGTTGTGTCCTCGTGGACTAATGTTTTAAGTTTACCTCTATTTAATCTAGATTTCTTTGGTGCAAGTGATAGCATACGGAGGGCACTAGGTTTTCGAAGGAATGGTGAGGTTATATTAAAATTGGAGGGAGGACGCCTCATTTCGCTGGATCTTGAGACTCGAGAGATTAAGGATCTAAGGATTATTGGATGTAAGAAAACTATTGTTGATTATTATGTGGAGAGTCTAGTTTTGCTCGACAAAGCTGCCAACAGTGAAGATACATACTGAGGAAATAGGTAAAATCCATTTCATGCTTCTTCTTTTTCCCTGGTTTTTACTTTTGTCCTTTATATGTACTTGGCACTGATCATATCATACATTAGATAAGAATATATACTTTTCGATATGACACTTCTATTAATTCTTCTTATTGATGATTGATTACCTTAATTAAGTGGCTTTATGATCTTTAGGATAAATTGCTTATAAAGGATAATTGAGTACATAGCCTGTATACTTAAAATTCATTGTCCACATTTCAAATTTTCTTTAAAATTAATCATTTATTACTTATATAAAATAAAATAAAAAAGTGGCTAGTGTTGGTTATCAACTTTGAGCAAGCTTGTTTATCAAGAGAATTTCATGTTTCCTGCCACTCTTGATTTACAATGTATACATAGAAGTCCTCAAATTTTCTTTGCTGGCAATTTTATGGTGACAAGTGATCCCTTTTTACTTCATGTTTTCAAACTCATACTAAATGTTCTTGTTTATTATTCATCTAATAAGTTTCTTATTCAGTCTAGTTTGATCTGTTTATGCTAAAATTTTTCGTCTACATTTATAGAGCAACATTAATTGAGAAAGCAGTTCACCGGCAAGCATTGCTTGCTTTTGGTGATTAAGAATTGAATTGACCTGTTTATACTCCTCTTCTAAAATCTTTTTTTTTTTTTTTCCTTTCCTTCCTGAGCATGATTTGCATTAATTTTCCCAATAAAGTAGTTATGCTTAGATGTATTTTTTTGTTGACTCCATTTCATTTCTTTTCCCTCTCTTAATCTCTTGTAAGTTGTGAATGAGTTAGTATTTTCTACTTCACAATTGTATGAAGTAAAAGCAAAATACCAACATCAGTAGAAAAAATAAAGAGGAAAACTAGGCATATAGAAGATAGCAACTTATAACTACTATACTTGTGGGCAGCAATAGGCTGTAGGAATGGGAAGCATTTCCTTATAGACATTAGACATGCAAGTTAAAGGTGGAACTCAACCCGAAATCCTAAAACTAGTCCCAAAAAATAATGACCGAGAAACTAAGCTAACAACTCTTTCATTGATTTATAATGCTGAAAACTATTTCATCTTTTAAGGTGCTAATGTTTTACTTTATTCTTTAGTTTAAAGGAATTTAAGAAAGAATATTTTGGTGTTTAAGATTTAAGGATGGTTAAAGAGCATCTTTTTGAGAATGGTTAAACATTTGCCTTAAGCAATTTACGAAAGAAGATATTGGTGTTATGAATAAAAACAGTACATGAGTGATCAATTATTGTTGAGGAAGGGATAGTACCCTACAAATAAGTAACATTGAACACTCAAGGATGTATACTTTTTCTCAAATACCATTAACTAACAGCTAGGGATGTATTACTGTGAGCATTTTGATGGATGATACAAGCCTTAACTCATAATAGTTTTTTGTCATTGTCTTTGGCTACACTTTCAAATGTTTTGTTTTGGTTGTAAAGAACAACTGAAGTCAATTTCAAGTGTGACTCTTTGTGCACATTTGTTTGTGCTATCACTTCCAATCTTTTTTTTTGATAAGTAAATAAGCTTCATTGATTGAAAAAGAGGACAGTACAAAACAAAAACCAAAGCACATAGGACGTGTATTGAGGAAAATGAGAGAACAAATAGAAACTAAAAAGTACAAAAGCTACAACTATCAAGCAAATCAGTCAAGGAAGTAAAAAAGGAAACGCTGGATGCATTTGTCCACCCAAGAAAAGACTGTAAGAAGGTCATCTTCAGCTCGTGAATTGCTCTTTCGGTGCCTTCAAAAATCTGGGCGTTGCTCTCCCTCCAAATGCCCCACATCAAACAGTGAGGAACCAAGTTCCAAATAATCCCATTTCTATGTTTTCTGAATTTTCCTGGCCAGCTAGCAGTAAGCTCCACAACATCCTTGGGCATAACCCAAGATACCCCAAAGAGTGTGAACACCATACTCTCCAACACTCTGGCTATCAGGCAATGCAAGAGTAGATTATTAATAGTCTCCCCTGCACTTCCAATCTTCATCTTACAGCTTTTTATTAAATAGACTGCTTGATTTTTTTTTTAAAATTATATATATATATTTTTTTTTTTTTAAATCACTCTCTCTGTGAAGGCCAAACTTTGCAGTGAGGAGTAAGACTTTCTGTTCACTATGTCATTGTTCTTATTCACACATATTCTTTCAATGATAGACTTAGCTGGGACCTCATTTTGGTTGTGCTGGAAAATTTTAATTTTAGTCCTCATTAGATCAATTTGATTAGCAGTGCATCTGTTCGGTTTCTTATCGGATTCTAATGAATGGTTACCCAGGTAAAATTCTTTTCCCTCAATGTGGCATAAGGTATCCACTTTCACCTTAATCCCTTGTCTCTGGCCTTAATGGAGGGACAGTTTCAGGGTATTATTAAAGGAGTAAGGATTGCAACTCTAGTTCTCATCTCATGTTTGCAGATGATAGCATTATTTTTGTTCAAGGTACTAATGATATGCAAGATAGTGTTATTGTGACCTTTCTGGACAAATTGTAATTTTGACAAATCTGAGGTGTTTTTCAGTCCTAACACTCCTGAACAGGATATAAACCCTGTTAGCTCTTCTTAAGGTAAAAAAAGATGATGGACCCAGTAAGTATTTGGATCTAACTTAGATATGGATCAGAAAATGACAGTGTTTTTAGAACTGTTGTTGAAAAGATATCTCAAAAACTTAACTTTGTGGTCTCAGGCAGGTAGATTAACTTTAATCAAAACTGCTTTGAGTTCATTGCCTGTTTACCCTTTTTCAAACTTTAAAGTTCATCAGTCAATTTGTAAAGATATTGATAGAAGGATTTGGAATTTTTTTTCTGAGGTCATAATGAAGGGATCAGGAAAATTATTTATTAAACTGGAATTTTAGCTTTTCATCTAAGAAAGATTTTTTTTTGGGGGGAGGGGGGGGGGGGGGTGTTGGGTGGGGAGAGGGTGTTAGAATGTAGATAAATGGATCCTCTGAATAAGGCTTTGGTAGCAAAGCAATTCTGGGGAGTTATTTCTATTTTAAATTGTTTGTTGTCTAAGGTGTTGTCAAGGTTTAGCCTTCAACTCTTAGGGTTGGAAAGGTATACTTTCTTTGTTGGCTGAACCTAATGGCGAGATCATGGGTTGCCAGTGATCTCTAACTCAACTGACACTTCCTCCCCTTAAAACTGTTAGATGGATTGGAGGGCGAGTTTATAGGTAAGACTCATCAGGTACCTGTGTAATTAACCAATAAAATAAATAAATAAATGGTGTATTGGGGATGGTACTTCATTTTGACTGAATCATCCTTTGTTTATGATGAAGGACAAGGTAGATTGTGAGATGAGAGTTTCTGTGCAAACTATTGCAGGTCTAATTGATCGTGACAAATTTTGTCTTAAGTATCCTCTCATTAGGAAACTTTTAAGTGCCACATTTTTCTGTGGAAAATAATTAATAATCTTTTCCTGTGAAGTTTGAACTAAGTAGAAGAAAAGTTGTATTTTCTGATGCATGTGATGTGTGGTAAATATGAGGAAACTGTGGAAGCTTTGTTTTTCTCTTGTCCAAATTTGGTTTACTTCAATGTGTGGTATTAGAATGGATTCTTAGCAAACCACCAAACCCAATCAGAAAGGTTGTGATTAGTATGATTGTTGTATGTTCTCTCTGAAAATAAATTTTATGATGAAACTATTGTGGCTGTGATAGTGGGTGTTTTATGGTTTATATATGGTTTTTAGGGGCAAGGCTTTTTTTTTTGGAATTCTGGATGGTTTAAGTTCAACCTAAAGTCATGGTAGAGTTTAGCTGAAAGTGAATGCTTAACTGCATGGAAGTACTAGAATTTTGATGATGAATTGCAGAGTTAAATAAAAAGCAGTGATTAGTGAAAGAGATTTTTACAATTTTGGTCATTGTGTAGGATGGCAAGTAGTTTTGTTTTCTGGCAGGTGTCTATTCTAATAGGAAAAAGTTTGGTGAATGTGCTTTTGAGTGCAGGGACAGGTCAGGGAATAAGCGGATTATGGATTGCTACAGCAGAACTTTGTCATCTAAAAGTGAAGCAACTTTCATTTCACTTAGAGAACTGATGATGACAATCTAGAGAAAGGGACTTCATAGTGCCATTGTGCTGATGCAGAATAAAAAATTCTTGCAAAAGCTTCTTGAAGATGATTGCATAAACTGGAGATTGGAACCTGTTTTCGAAGTTATAAGGGTATTAAGGAGTGAGTTTGGTAATGTACTTAATTATGTAGATAGAGAATATTGGAATGGGTTGTTGAATTAGTCTAATGCTGTTTCAGATTATATTAATATAGCTTGGGAGGGGCATAGTTTGCTAGTGATGTTTATGTTGTTCTCAGACTTTGTATTTGTGCTTTTACTTGTATCCAAAAATAAATAAATTACTTTTCTAATGAACTTCTTTATGCATATAAAAATAGTGTTGTTACTCTACTGTTCATTCTTCAATAATGCCAAGAGCCGAGGTGGTTTTCTGTTGATAATTATTTTTGTATTATATTCTTGATCCTAAAGGAGATTCAAGGGTAAAAGATTGTGTGCTTTTCATGTGCACACAACAGTCTCATTGGGCAATTCTGTGTTTTTAGGCCTACATGATTTGGCCTTTTGCCCAATCTCCAAATCTCTAAAGGATTAGGCCTGAAGCTCACTGCAATTCAAAACGGGCTCGAAACCCAAAATCCATTACAGCACAAGGTAGGCATGAGAGCCCAAATTTCCTTACCACACAGAATGGAATTAACAGCCTAAAAATCTATTACTTCACGTTTTGAGCCCAGGAGCCCACATTCTTTCATCTCATGGGTTGGGCTTGAAGCCCATGATGCTCTTCCTCAAAACCCAAGGCCCTAATATACTCTAAGCAAACCCTGGTAGGCAATAATCTTACCCCAAAAAAAAAAAACAAATGGGCCATTTAGGCCTTTAGGGTTGAAAAGCCCTTCACTGATTTAAGAAGAGACCCAAGTTCATTGAATAAAAAAGGAGAAAAGATAAAGTAGAAAGAGTAGGGCTAGCTAGAAACTAATGGGGTAAAGTGATAAACCATTATGTGAAAGAATAATCATTTGTGAGAATATTCACATTAGCCTCTCTAAAAAAATGTTAAGAGATAGAATTTAAGAAATGAACTCCAAAAGAAGTAACAAACCTTCATAATAACTTCCTTACTCATTCCCTAAAATAATTTACACATTCCTAAAATATCCATTTGTTATAGTATTTTTATATTTGAAGGAAGTATTGTTGATTTTCCAAACATTTATTTTATTCCTTTTTCTGTGTTTTAAAAAGTGGGAGAAATAACAAAAAGTAATTTAAAAAATCTAATATTTTAATAGAAAAAGGAGATGTGAGTGTTTTAAAAAATAGTTAGCTAAAATAGAAAAAGTCAATTCTTGGCTTAAAATAGGAAAAAAATTTTGGAACGCCAACATATAAATGCTCTAACAATCAAGATTCCACTTTTCCAACTAAAAATCTTACTACCAACTCATGGTAAAAGATGACAACCTCTATCTTACATTTAGCACATTGGGAAAGTAAAAGAAGCTCTCCTTACTAATTTTAGCCATAGTTTAAAAATAATGAGAAACCATTGCCTAAACTCTAGGAAAATCTAAAGATTCACATTTCTTCTCATTTGAATAAGACTTCGGTGCAAAATCAATGATTCATAATCATAACTATGTAAATCTTAAAAAGGGGAAACATGAGAATTCATGGTTTGGATGGCCAAAAAATATGTTCAATAGAGTTCTAACAGTTCAAAATTAATTGATCACATGAACTTGGCACATCTTCTCCAACCTTATGGACCTTTGACAAGCTAATGTGTAACAAGTTACATTTGGTCAGCATCCCAATACTTGATAGGACTTGAGATGATGCGACTCCTTTTGATCTTTGCATAAAGCTTAATCAAACATTAAATCCACTTAAGATGACTAAACATTCATGCTTTAGCTATCTAGATCACTTGCCCCATTTAGGAAATGAGATCAAAAGGCTTAAGGAATACCATCTTACTATTCTTAGTAAAGAACTAATAAAGTACTCGAAATCCCTTATCTACAAATGATTCTCATTGATTATCAACAAAAATAAATAAAAAATAAAAAGATTCTCATTCACTCTACTTCACTCCTCATCTTTTATAAAGTACATCAACCTCAATTCTTCTCATAACACTCCAAAAATATTCAATACTCCTTCCAAAAAAAAAAACTAAACCACACCAATAACACCATATGAACCAAACATAAAGTCATATACCAGACCAATATCACCAACTATCAAAATGCCAAAGGTATATAAACAACTCCACCTTCAAAAACCTCAAACATTCTCTCATAGCTTTCACCTAACCGAGACTACCCAAAAGCCTCTTCACACACGTCCACAGCTCCTAACTGTTGCTATTAAACCCAATCCCTGACTCCCAAAATCATGCAAATCCCTATCATCAATGTTCACAAAATGGCAATTGGAGTACCAAAAGCAATGATAGGATCTATGTATTGATATTTGCAGATGTTGATATTGCCTCATCTAACCTTAACTATTACCAATGATTGTTGGACCTCATAGTTGAGGGAACCAACTCAAAACAAGTTATTCCTATTCCTAGATGTCTAGCAAATCAAAGTGGGCTTTTTAAGGAGTTGCCTTGAATTAAATGGACCAAGTGCTACACTCAAAATTGCCCATATGCAAGTAGACCTAAGCACCATCACCGACCAAAGCCCATGCCCATGCTTGTCGTTGTTTAACTATCTTTTTTTCTTTTTCTTTTTTGGTAAATGACGTTGTTTAACTATCACAACAAGCAATCATGATGTTTTCCTAGACCCCACAAATTCAGAGAGTTAACGGCTTGTTGCAAGTTGAACCCAATCACTGTTTTTTTTTTTTTTTAAATAATTCAAAAATTATCATCTATAAAAAATGTCATGTTAACAAATGTCTTTATTGTTAAAAAATTATAATAGAAAATTTTTGACGCTATTTTTATAAGTAATATAAAAAGTTGTCAACAATATTTATTATTTTAATATTTTCCTTATAAAAATGGGATAAAAAGGATTTGAATTATGGTTTTCCTTTCCCAAAAAAATAGTGAAAGAAAAGAGAAGGAAGAAGAATAAATTTTTTTTAAAAAAAATAGTGATTATTACCCATTGTGTGTACTACACGGGCAACAGGAATTATCTAATATATATTTGTATACACAGTTTTGAGCTTTCTTGTCATTTTACAATATCAGTCACAAAAAAAATAATAATAAAAAGACAACATTGAAGATGATGTCAAATGTTAACCACCATAAAAGTTACTAGCCTAAAGAGACTTGAGAGAGAGAAAAAGAAGAAGAGATTAAAAAAAAAAGACATGAGATTAGTATAAAATTATGAAAATAAAAATACACAAACTAACAAAATAATAATTTCAACAATATTAAAAGAAACAAACCTTTCTAAAATTAGAGGTGTTGATAAAGTAAACGAAAAGTTGAGGCAATCTAAAAGTAAAGAAATTGAAAAGAAGACGTGTGAGATATATCTATATAGAGATGGTGTGTACTAATTTTTAAGGGAAAAAAAAAAGATATTTGTGTGTGAAAATGTTGTGAATGTGGCACTTCTCTTTCTCTCTCTCTCTCTCTATATATATATATATATTGAGAATCACACTTCTATATATTTAAATAGAAATATTGCATACTAATTTTTAGGAAAAAAACATGTTAAATATAGTTAGTAGTAGTTTAAAAAAATTTCTAACCATTTATAAAATTAGAAAAATAAAACATTTTTAAAGTAGTTAACCAAAATTATTGGAGCTAAAAACATTCAGGTAGAGAAAAAAAAAACCATAAATTTCAATATTAAAAGGGGGAGAAACTCCTCTAAAAAATGAGAAATCATTAAGTCTACTGAAGGGAAAAACTGCTGAAGTGGTCCACCAACCAATAAAATTTTATTACTCATGCAATGTGACATCACTTAGTATTTTTTATTTTTTTCTTTCTTATACTGATTAGGAAGTTAACTCACAAATTTGCAGAGATGGTATCATTTCATTGATTAGGCGGACCATTTTCAATTTGTCTGGCTGTTGAACATAATAATTTCTCCTAAAAATGGGAGGAAATAAAAGAGGCTAAAATTTAAAATTTTGAAAATAAGTTGTTTATAACCTGAGAAAAAGAGACTAGAAAGAAACTATTTGAAACTATCTAAAAAAAAATTTATTTTTAAATTTGAATTTAAATAACGTAGTATTTTTCAAATTTATCTAAACTTAATGTATTTTAAAATTAATAATTTTACATATCTAACCTTATTAAAAGTATAAATCAAAAGAGGCAAAGCATTTTAAATAGTTATAGATATAAGGTATGGATATAGATATGGAAGATATATAGAAGTATAGATACATAGATACATATAGAAAAAATAAAAGAAAATTTTCTATACACCTAATATATTATGGTTCATCAGTTCATCTCAAGTAGGAATAGATCCCATTTGTGATAACCACAAGATCCCATTTGTGACAACCAATTCACATGCGAAATCTACGTTTATTATGTTGAAGGGCGTCGTACCTGGAGTTTTGTACTTTGTGAATTTGAGAATTTCACCACTGGCTCTAAATTTTTTTAATTTATCTTTGCTAGGTACTAGGAGAAAAAGCACGGTTCTAAATGGAACTACCTGCGGAAAATCGGAGACATTTCCACTGTTTCCTCAACCTCCTCACCTCCCAACAATAATTCTTTTAACATTTGCCTACACACTCTCACACCCAAAAACACCCCCATCAAAATCGATCACATTCAAAAAAAACATTTAAAAACAAACAAACAAAAATACCCATTTTCCATTGTAGCTCAAATGCAAAGCTTCTCATCAAATCCAGACACCCTTTGAGCCAAAACCTCGTAAAATGTCTTCCAAAAAGCAAGTTATTTTCGTATGTTCCCTCATCGTCCTATGGTACTCATCCAACATTGGTGTCCTTCTTCTCAACAAGTTCTTGCTCTCCACCTATGGCTTCAGGTTCCCAATCTTCCTCACAATGTGTCACATGTCAGCCTGTGCTATCCTCAGCTACATCTCCATTGTGTTCTTCAAGTTTGTCCCACTCCAGACCCTCAAATCTCGTAACCAGTTCCTAAAGATTGCAACTTTAAGCCTTGTCTTTTGTGGGTCGGTTGTTGGTGGCAATATCTCTCTTAGGTACCTTGCCGTGTCGTTTAACCAGGCTGTCGGTGCAACCACGCCATTTTTCACAGCGGTTTTTGCCTACATTATGACCCTTAAGAGAGAATCTTGGGTTACCTATGCGGCTCTTGTGCCTGTTGTTGCAGGTGTTGTGATTGCCAGTGGGGTATGTTTCTTTTTTTGGTTAATTGGATCAATTTTTTTTTTTTTTAAATCACAATTTATGACATTGATTTAATTTGCATGTGTTTTGATTGGTTCTATGTTTAAATGTTGCTAATTTATTAGTTTATTGTTTTTGGAGGTAAGACATTATATACCCATTTGGGTTTTTTTTTGTTAATTTAATTTGACAGTTAAGGTTTTGTTTTAGCCTTAAATCCAGATCTGGTAATTCTGTTACATGTGCTAGTTATTGATTGTTATGCACTTTCCATGATCTATAATTAGTTCAAATTATAAGCAGTGTTTTTTTTTTTTTTTAATGCAATGGGTGAAGATCTCACAAGTTCTAAGGTATAATTAAATATTTAAAATTCTGGATCAAAAGCTGAAAATGGATAACTGAGTAGAATAACTGACTTTGGATTGTGCGCAAGAACATTGTCATGGGTTGCATGGTATGAGGTGAGTTATAATGTAATATATCTAGCTCAAAACAAAAAAAAAAATTCATGGTAATGTGTTGGTGCCCAAGCTAGTGTTTGACGAATGTATTGGCTGGCACGCCTGAGACAACCAAAAAAGTGTTAGGTTTCAGTAAAATATCACAACATCTATCAGGGTAATGTTAAGTTATTTAGTGTTAAAGTTGAAATAACATTCCTTTACCTGGGATTTATCATTTATTATAATAAAATTTTACTACATAATATATATATATATATATGTAATAGTTAAAGTAGAAAGATCTTTTGATGTCATAGTTGGTGCATAAGTAGTTGCTGGATCATTTTTACGTAACTTTTAGCCATCATATGAAAAATGTTACTTGATTAAAATTCAAGAATGGACACGTCTGCTTCTCTGTGTCTGCTGGAATGTTTATCATCTCTTTCACCTTTTCCAACCATTTCCTTTTTCCTTCTTCTTATGTACTTTAATATTGTTTTAGTGAAGTTATAAGATTCTTTGTTTGTGGCAGGGGGAGCCAGGTTTCCATTTGTTTGGATTCATTGTGTGCATAAGTGCAACAGCTGCAAGGGCCTTCAAGTCTGTTCTTCAGGGTATCCTACTTTCATCTGATGGGTAAATGCTTCATATCATCTTATCATTTATTTCTTTTTCATCTTTCAGTTTAGATTCATATCTAAAATTTATTTGGGAACTATTATCTACCGTTTCAGATCACTGAGGATAGAATATTTTTTCCCTCTTCTTATCTTTACTCAACTCAGTTGAATCAGAATCATTGATTCCCTCTGTTGTCCCTTTCTTATTCATTCTTTACTTTTTAATGCATGCCATGTGATTTCTCTCTATGGATATCATGCACCACTATGGAAGAACACACATTTGTAGTTGTTTTAAACGGAAGGATTAGAGAAATCCACATAAGACAAAGCAGTTTTGCCGTCACATCTAATTACTTCTATGACTTTTAATTTCCCTTTCTAGCTAATTAGAATCTCCATCACCATCCAAGGCATCATGCAATGCACCACAAGTAATTACAGTGCCGGACCACAACTCCCTCTATATGACATTTCCTTGGCGTTTAAGTGATAAGTTTTCATATTTTCTTTCTGCTAGTCTTTAAAAATTGCCAATCTCCTGGTATTCAAGTATAACAAATATTTCTTTGAAAGAGCCATATTCATTACCATACTTGAGAGAAATACCATGTACTTCTCTATGACGTCAATTGTGTCCAAAGTTAAATATAAAATTTTGGCTTAAGTACATGTTTGGTCCCTTAAAAATTACCCAAATTTCAGTTTGTCTTTAAAACCTATTTCATGTCAAGTTAGATCATATGTTTTTCAAATGAGTTAATTTAGTCTCATGGGACTACAGCATTGCATTATGTGATTAAAAGATTTAACATGTACAGAATACATATAGTCAGCCTTTCTTGAAATATGAGGGAATTAATGTTACGTGTGAGGTGCACGGACAAAATGGGAGGGAAAATTAGGGGAGAAGCTAAAGCCTTTTTTATCGCAAAATAAGATGAATAAATTGACACAAAACATTTTTGATTAACCAAACTGCGTAAGTTTTCATGGAACAAATAATACATTAGCCCAAAATTTTCATTCTGGATGTAAATGATACTTCTTTGATACTCTAAAAGGTCCTGTACACATATCTGCCATGAGGATGCAATGAAATTTAGTTAATTGAATAGACTACTTCACTCATATTGAGGCAGCTTGGAATAAGTTAATCAAGGTTGATGTGGGCTGGTTTGAGATTATGAAGGCTTGTGGTTTAGGTTTTGGAATTTTATAGAAGCTCTTCCTACAATAACTAAGTAATCTGCTCTGTGTGAAACAGCAAAATACATTTAATATTATATTTCTTTATTCTTCTTCTGCTCTTTTGTTAGAATATACTTATTTCCTCTTATCAGAGCAGGGCTGGATGGGTTTCAATGCATATATAACTTGAATGGTGTCTCTAAACTCTAAGCCCATTGTAAATTTGGGATAGTTCTGGTTTTACAAATCCTTACTCTCCCTGCTTCATTCCTATTCACAATTTACAATATATGCTGTTCATTGGAAATAAGGAAGAAGAATGCCAAATCCCTGGAGGTTTTTACTTCTTTAGGCTATGAAAAATAGTTTCTTTTCTCTGCAAGATACATTTATTCTCTTTAAGACCAAGGTGTTTGTCATTTCTTTTATCCACTGCCTAATTTGATTGACAAGAAGAAATACTGCTCAGAATAGTGGGAAAGAATCCCCTCCTATTCATTTCTCTAATTTCCTCCTATTTTAATCCAGATGTACAACATGTGGCATTTAAAATCCAGTGTTCTTTAAAAACCCACGTAAACCACACAAAAACAAATAAATGTCATGTGTCTCACATTTAGCCAAAGATTGGACGGAATTGGAGGATTTAAATGGGAGGGAGGTGATCTTATCCCCAGAATAGTGAAATCCTTAAGGGCTCATTTGGTTTGGCCATGACTCAGTTTTCATAATTCAATACTCATAACTCAAATTCAAAACCCATAACTCATAACCCAAACCTCACTTTATCTCAAAAACTCCAAAATTATTGTTTGGTCACATAACTTAGTCACATAACTAAATTTTTGCCACCATAACTCATATTTCAGAAATTGAAAACACCAAAATTCAGTTTTCAGTTTCCATCGTCCATTGCTCAAATTTTTGAGTTTTGAGTGATGGAAACATCACCCAAAAATCAAGCCAAACAAGATTTTTTCGATGGGACCCACGCATTTTTGGAAACTCCGTGATGAAAACTGAGTGATATCACTCAAAATCATGGTGATCCAAACAAGCCTCACTTAAGGTTGTACTGGTTGTACCAAGCTTTTTCTCAACCCCAAAAGAGCATTTTTACTTGTTTAATGTCCACTAAATCCATGACATGTTTTGATCTTACAGGGAAAAGTTGAACTCAATGAATTTGCTACTATACATGTCACCAATTGCAGTTCTGGTTTTATTGCCTGCAACGCTTGTAATGGAGCCCAATGTCATAGAAGTTACTGTATCACTTGGGAAAGAACATAAATACATGTGGCTGCTGCTTGCTCTTAATTCAACAATGGCCTATGCAGCTAACTTGTCAAACTTCTTGGTGACAAAACATACAAGTGCATTAACACTTCAGGTTTGACTTACTTACTTTTTCCTTTTCTTTTCTTCCTATTTCTTTTGAAAGATACCCGCCAGATTTCTTTGTTTGCAGCAAATCAATATTATAATTTATCTTTGGGCCTCTCATCATAAATCTAATTAAATTCATACAAGAATGATTTACTTCAATTTACTGGCAGTACACTACCGTCTAGTTTCTGTCAACCATGTGGATTGTGGAGTAGAAGTAATTATATGAATATATATATATATATATATATATATGGGGTATACCAAACCAGTATATTATAATAAACCGTGTTAGTAATGTAAAGTGCTCCTAAAACGTGTTTTTTTTTTTGGGTTCTACTCCAAGTTGTGGCTACAATTCAATAGCCTGATGGTAGTTTATTACTGCTCTTAAAAGTTAAATCATACTTTCATCTGCTTGTTCTTCACTTGTTTGATAAGAGGCTTTCAACCTTGAGCATCTGCAAAACCCTGTATTTGATTGAGGATTTCAAAGAAAACCAGACTTCAGAGAAGCAATTCAACCCTAATATTTAAATCCGAATACCTTTTTATCAAATAAAATCTAATCATGCTAACATGTGTTGGTGTTTTCCACTGCTCTTGAATTCTCAACCGTTTCTCTGCTCCTCCCTCGGTTATGTTCTGCAGGTATTAGGAAATGCAAAAGGCGCTGTTGCTGTTGTAATCTCAATACTTTTGTTCAGAAATCCTGTTACAGTTATGGGCATTGGTGGGTACTCAATAACGGTTTGCGGAGTGATCGCTTATGGAGAAGCCAAGAGGAGGTTTAAATGAATGATCCTACACATTTGATAATTTTCCCTTTCTATGACCTGTTCTTTGAAGAGTCTAGTGAAATCATGTGGGCGTAGAGAGAAGGAGAGAGAGAGAGAGAGAGTGATTTTGTGTGTTGTAGTATTAATCTATTATTTTTTGAAGCAGTATTAATCCATTTTTATGTACACAAACATACGTTCTTTGGTATTATATTTTAGGTATTGTTTTAGTTTGATTTATTCGGAAATGAAAAATCATTGTTGCCTTCGCCATTTTTATCTCCTCTCCAAATTCTGATGAATTCTTGCAGGTGGCTGCAGTGGTAGGTTCATCTAATCTGAAAGAAATACTGAACAAAATGATATCAACATCGCGATGAACTAACTTCGATTCCTTTAATGTTATTTCTAGTTAACTTTTTATTGCCTTAAGTTATCACCAAGGCCTCTCCGCCGTTTGAGATTTATTTTATTTTATTTTATTTTATTTATTTATTATTATTTTTTTTGGGGGGGGGGGGGGGTTTGGGATAAAGAGTACATTCAACAAATAAAAATAAAAAAAGTACTAAAATTTTGGGACACAATTAAATTTTACAGCAATGCACTCAACTGCCTTTAGAAACAAGTACAAAGTTTGAGAATTTTTATCAAAGTCCAAAAATTTATGATTTTTCAATTTCAGTTAGATTAATCAATTTTTTTACCTGTTTAAATTTTACGTAGTTATTATATTGGATTTTGTGGTCAAGCGAATGTTTTCTACTTAAATCTTCACAAAATGGATTGTAAGCTGCTAAGCTGCCAGACTCCGGGTGTGGACATCAGAGCACCCCTTGGCTTTCCGGGAAATGAAAAACAGCATCAAGCTCTGTTGGTCTCCACAGTGAGAAATCAGTTTCTGAAGGTCAAATGAAATAGAAATGCTTCGCTGCAAAACATTCATATGCTTCTATCAGAAAATGGACAAACAATCCAATTGAAAATGTAAGCAATAAGCATAATCAAATTGAAAGTGTAAAATAATGCTCATTCCCCAACATCAGGATTCAGAAGGGATGAGGGTAAGGGTTATGTAGGAAGAGGTGATTGATTAAGTTTTGAGAGTGAAACTAGTCCCAGGAGATTCATTCAACTAAAGATTTAATGCAATTTTTTCTCTGAAGGATTCGAATCCATATCCTCACCCGCCACCCTATATCAATGAAAGGTGGAAGCACCATTTGACCTCAAGGCCATTGGTAATGGTTACAAACTTTTAGTATAAAGTTAATGATGTAGGTAAAAATATTTAGAATGAGAAAATGTTAAAACTACTATTAGTTTACAACAAGAAGTTTTACAAATTAACATGATAATAAATATAATTGGTGTCTAGCAAAACATAAAAAATAGAAATTTAATTGCTTTTTTGTTTTGTGTTTTAAAACTTTAACAAATCTGTTTGTAAAAGCTATAAATAAAATTTATAAAAGCTATAGTATCTCTCAAATACAACATGCAATGTCACCTCATATAATCAGACCTTCCTCTCGATGAAAAGAGGGTCATTATAGAGGCTAAAAGGTAATTTGGAGTAACCTAAAGTATAGTTTCACCCTTTTTTAACAACTTTTCTCTGCATGAGAAGAAAAAATTCATGATTGTTATTTTCAATTAACTCAACTGGTAAAATCTATTGTCATCAAATAAGAGATCTGGAGTTCAATCTCTATTTATGCTAAAACCAATTGGTGTCTTAGTTTGATGATAAAAAGCAATTATCATGGAGTGGACATCATGAATTTGAAATACTATCTTTCTAACCCTTCTTTCTTTTTTTGTTGGGGGGAGGGGGGGTTAACTCAGTGCAGCCACTACAAAGCAAATTCATGGCCTATACAAAGTCATTCTACAAGCACAACATCAAGTTAGTCTACCCCTGGAGTTGCTTCAGAAAAAGGAAAAAAATAAATGCCTCCTTCCCCATCTCAAGCCAGGTTATCACTAGAGGGGAGCGCATCATAACCATCATGGTGATTAGTTGTACTCGTGGTTTTCTCAACTGGGATGCATTTTAGGATAACAGCAACCAGCAAGCTAACTGATCCAAGTAATACGCTGAGTAACCATAGTTGCCAGCTCAGTGGTACAGTGCTTGCAAAATCACCCAGAAACTCGACTATGATTACTTGGAAAACCACTGTGCCAACCATGACTCCTAGGAATATCCTGCTGTTAAGCATGCCACGGAATACATTTATCTTCTCTATGTCCCGGCTATTTATCTCATTAAACACCTGAAGAAAGGCAAACCCAAAGGAGAAACAATGCTCATTAACACAACAATCGTATGTTTGGTTACTTTTCCATAGTAGTAGCAAGGATAAATACATTGGACACTTATTTCACTAGAAACTAATAGAAACATATTTTTTTTAACAGAATCATTACAAGCAGTCTGGGAGCAGAGACAATATCCAAATCAGAAATACACTAACATGTTTAAGATTCACTTTTTATAAAATAAGTAAGGAAATCAGGAAAAATTATACTAGAAGCTTTGCCTTTGGGTAATTCCATTTCACAAGATGATAGCAATGGTATATAAGTCAATGACTAGAGCACGAGTATCCATATAATTCTATCACAATATTTATGAACAATGTTAGGCGCATTCAAAAAGGCTAACTGTGTTATAAAGTTGTAGGTCTAAGATTATCAGTTCATCATTTTAACTAGTTGGAATACAATAGAAGACACAGAAATCTGTGCATTCGTACATACATCCCAACCAGTAAAAAAGAATTAACTCAAAAATAATAGAGATAGTTAATAATGACATGATGAAATCAGAACATTATTCAAGAACAGTACGCCCTGACTGGTACCACATACCTGACAAAACACAAACGAGTTGAATATCAAAGTGTTGAGAACATCAGTTGCATCTGAGCCACTAAGGTTTAGTAGCCGCTTTCCATCAAAATAGAGAACTGCAAGGACAGCTAGTTGATATATACTATGACCAATAATATTCCTCCACATAGCCTTCGTGATGAAGCTCACACCCCTACCAACTGGGGGCCTTTTCATTAGCCCCTCATTTGGAGGTTCTGTAGCCAGTGCCAATGCACCAAGAGTGTCCATAATCATGTTGACCCAAAGCAACTGCACGGCCGTTAAGGGAGCAGATCCTGAAAGTGATGTGGAAAATTCTCATAATTCTGTTGCTGCCTAAAATAAATAAAACAGTATCTCCTGGGGGGAAAAGACAAAAAATAAAATAAAACACCAACTTCATAATTCAGTATACCAGAGATGCATGCAGTAGCAAAATTGAGCACCAGAGCAACAACATTGACTGTTAGCTGGAATTGCACAAATTTTTGAATGTTTATATATACTGCACGACCCCATTTGGCCACATTTACAATAGTCGTAAAGTTGTCATCCAATATAATGACATCAGCATTTTCTTTTGCAACCTGAAGAAAATATCCATGAAAAAGGAAAATTAATTTTTATTTAAAAAAAAAAGAGAATAAAATCAAACTACAGTATGAAGTAGCACAACAAATGGCACTGCTGATACAAGTCCAGAAGTATATAAGCCCATGCAAGATCAAACTGATACTGAATGACAGATTATGTGATATATTGAGAAAAAAGAAAAAGAAAAGTCAAGACGATAATATTTTGAGAGGAAGGAGAGCTATTTTTACGGATTTTCAGGTGAGCTATCTCAGTTTGGGTATGGGAAGACAAGGGCAGGGCTATCTTAGTCGAAGTCTGAAATTGGTAAAGTTATTTTAGTTATTTAATAACTAAAGGGGAAATCTGTCTTTTTGCCTTTTGAGGGTAACATGCAAGTCACATGACAGTTAACTTTAACCTTTATTTGGATGGTAGGGTGCATATTGTCAAATTTGTTATAATTGAGGTATTGATTGCAAGTTTTCAAAGTTTGGAGTGCAATGTGTAGATACCCACATAATTGAGGGTGCTTTTCAGCAATTAACCCTAAATACAACTCCATACCCCAACAAGATTACTTAACCTTTGACCAGTAGTAAGAGGGAAAGAGAGCTGCAGGAGGAGGAGGAGGAGGAGGAGGAGGGGGGAATTGTATTTGATCCAAGAACAAGGACTGTATATCCATTTCTATTTTTCTACAAAATAGATACTGGTTGGTTTCTTCAAAGCTGCAACATAAAAGGCGAATGTGAAAAATAAAGCAGAACATTATAAAGGTGCAAGCTATTCCAAAGAAGAGGTTTGAGATTTTCCGATTGCGAAGAGGTTTCATATAGCCTATATAGGTAATTTTTTTAGAATAGGACACTTGGTCAGAAATGTGATGCTGGTTAATAAGATGGCTGATCAAGATTCTCACTCATAGAGACTGTTGAGAAAAATGATTTTTAAGCATAGTTATTAAAAATGTGGTTTGCAGTATGATTAGTAAGACTAAAAGCAGTAAAAAATTGAAAATAAAATTTTGAAACTCATACATGAAAATCCAAATAGGATCAAACCCTGCTTACTACAAAACTAGTTCATATTTTCTTCTATCAACTGGTGAAGAAAATAATCCATGAATGACAACGTGGAGCACACACACATGCTTTTATGTTTCTTTGTTTCATATGTGAAAGCATGATAGGGGAAGACAAAACTAAGACAAGAAGCCTACCTGGCTAAGCCAGTCCAAATCAGCAATATCACACATGGGAAGGAAAAAGAAACTTAGGGGAAAAAAAAAGGAGGAGAAGAAAGAAGTCACAAACCTCTGTTCCTGCTATGCCCATAGCAAGTCCAATGTCTGCTTCATGCAAAGCAGGAGCATCATTGGTACCATCGCCAGTAACTGCAACAACCTCACCAAACATCTTCCTCAAATGGGTCACCAAGGTATGCTTGTCCGACGGTGAAGACCGAGCCATTACCTATATCCATTATAAGCAATTAAAATATGCAAGCATCTTCCAACACAGATAGTTGAAGTTCAGAACTTTCCAAAGCAAAAATTTAAGAACCTGAATTGTTGGTATAATTTCCCTCATCCGCTCTGGGGGCATACTACGAAATTCTGATCCTTCTATGGCCACTCCATTCGCAGTGAGGATACCACATTCTCCAGCAATGGCCTTAGCAGTATATATATTGTCACCAGTGACCATACGAACAGTAATTCCAGCAGCTAAACAAGTTAAAACTGCATCCTTGACCCCAGGGCGCACAGGATCCTTGATTCCAACAACTGCTATCAATGTATAGCCACTATCAGGGATGCTGTTCTCAATGGAAGTGTCATCAACATCTTTAAAAGCCAAGCAAAGAGTTCTCAGAGCTCCAGATGCAAAGCCATTTATAACATCTGTGATGTCCTTTTCCTGTTCTTCAGAAAGATTAACAGAATCTCCATTGCAATCAACAATTTTGTCGCACATTCTTAATATAATTTCAGATGCACCTTTGCAAAATGCACGTACCCCTTGATTGGGAAGAGCTGCTACAAGCACAGACATCTTCTTCCTAACTGAATTAAAAGGCTCAACCTTAAGAATCTTGAATTCTCTACGCTGAGCATCAAAATCACCACCCAAAAGCAAGCCAAATTCTAACAATGCAGATTCTGTTGGCGTTCCCAAAATGGTATTCTTTCCACTATCATCCTTAACCACTTCAGACCCAGTATTTTGAAATATAGCCTGCAATAGGATGCCGAAAACTCTTCCAGATATTTCTGATTTCAACAAATCACTTGCATTACCTTTTATATCTATAGATTTTTCAGATATCCATACTTTGACCACTGCCATATGGTTTGTGGTCAATGTCCCTGTCTTATCTGTGCATATGCAACCAGCAGAACCCATTGTCTCACATGCAGAGAGATGCCTCACAAGCGCCCTTTCTTCCATTAATTTCTTCATAGCAAAAGCAAGGCTCAAAGTCACCGCTAATGGTAATCCTTCCGGGACAGCAACAACAATAATGGTTACTGCAGTAGCAAAGTAGTTCAGAATTGTCAGTGCATCACTTGACGACCAATCTGTGAACTCATTGTTAAGAGCTTTTTCCACCAGATATCTCCCTAGCAATATCAAAAATGTCAGCACAGCAAAAGTCAAGCCAATTTTACCAATGATTGTAGCCACACCATTTAGCTTTACCTGCAGTGGGGTCTCGTCTTCTCCTCCCTCATTCAGAGTTTCCATCAACTTTCCCCATTCAGTTCTCATACCAACTGTTGTCACCAACATCTTTCCTGAACCATCTTGCACTTTAGTTCCTGAAAAAAGAAAAGGTTTCTCCTCATGTACATTCACTGGCTCGCTCTCACCTGACAAGCTTGATTCATCAATCAACAAACTGTATCCTGTTATATAAATCCCATCTGCTGGAACTTGATCACCAATTGACAAGTGGACAATATCTCCAACAACCAAATCATATATAGAAACTTTTTGTCTCTTCCCATCTCTAGTTACCTGAATAAAAATCTTTTTCTTCTCATTATCTAAATCCTTGAACTCTAAGGACTGCTTGTAGTCACTGATAGCTGTAACCATGACCACCAGGACTATACTAAGAATGATACCCAAACCATCGTATAATCCTTTAGGCCACCCTTCGGTGGGAATTCCTACACCTATAGAAACAACGGCACAGACCATAAGGATGATTAGTGTTAAGTCATGTAATGATTCCCACACAAACATCAAAAAAGTTCTGGAAGGTTTCTCTGTAAAACTGTTGAATCCATAAATCTTTTGCCTAGTAGGTAAGTCCTTTGTGCTGACACCTTCGTTCAGTGAGACACAGATTTTCCTTGCAATCCCCTCAACTCCACCATGGATTTTCAAGCCCTTAATATCATGGCCACGAACAATTGATGCAAGCTCATCTGGGTGAATACTAAAACCTGCTTCTCTATCCTCATCCGGTAACTTGTATTCAGGTGGACCAGCAGCTGCAGAACATAAAATGATAATACAAAGTGTGAATGAAAGAGATCTAACATTGAAAAACAGGTTTTTGTTAAAGTAGACACTAGAATTTCATACCCTCAATGAACTGCAATGCTGCTTTTTGAACGTAAAGAGCAATTCGTATCTTTTCCTGGGGAAAACAAAAAATGGGGATAATAGAGTCAAATAAGTCATGACAGAGAGAGTCACCTAGTCTTAGCCTTTTAGGGAACTTCACAACCAAATGTCATCAGCGACGTTCAATGTGATTTTTTTTTATAGGTAAAAGAAAAGGGTGGGAGGTCACCGTTAATAGTGATATTTCATGCAATTCAAGTTACGTAGTCATTATACATCCAAGGTATCATAAATCCTTATACATTTGTATGCTCATCATATTTTGAGAAGAGATCAAAGGCCGTGAATTAATCTTCAGAACATTAAGATGTGTTCTTTTGTGGGAAACTGCATCTCTTTGCCAATTAAAATCAACCAAGAAAGCATTTGTCAATTCTTGTAAAGTAGGAATTTTCTATGCTTTTCCCCAAATTTCCATCTGGTAAAAAATTAGCTCAAGAATATATTATATAATCCAAATGGTCTAGGAGACTCGAATTAATTCTCCATAACCTCACTAGCAGAATAACACGTGAGATGATCCACATGAATTCTGAGAAATGCTTCAGCGTCAGACCATAAAGAATACCTAAACTGTATTAATATTAACTAGAAGGTATTTTTTTTCACTTTTATTTGTTTATAGTTTGTCAATAAAATGAATTGGAGAACACTGACAGGATTGCTAATTCAGATAAAAGAAATGGGGGAAAACAATAGTTTTCTCAATTCTCTGGTGCTTCTATTTGTTGCAGATGGTGGGGGTAAAACAATGGAATTAAAAATTGAAAGGCTTGGAGGATGGAATTGACTCAAAGAGTTTGCTAATGGGTTGCAAGTAAATCTGTCTCCAAGATACAATCAAGCCAAAATTCTTCATGTAGAAAACTTATAGAATTCTCTGAATTTCTCTCTAATGGTGTAAAATCTAAATCTGTATTTAAAAAATAAATAAATAAATAAAATAAAAAAATAAAAACTGAATATGGAAGCCTTATCAATGAATAATCACTTTGGTTGATACAAGCCCTTAAAAACATGTCTTGGCTGTAAGCCTGTAATTAGCCAGTGGAGACTGAAAAGGTCTCATTTCCCTTGTTTTTCTGCAGAAACAACACATTCTGTAACTATCTTGCTGAAGCAAGACCGACCTTGCTCAAGTGAGCACTCACCTGAGCTCGCTTGTACCGACACATTCCCACCTATCCTCGCTAAAATGGGCTCATTGAAGTGCCAATACAATTTGATCCATCCGGTGCTCATTGAAGTGCCAAATTGCCAATACACTCTATTTTTCAATTTGTCCACTTGATTTCCTGATCACATTCAGGTTGCACTGCAGGCTTGCTCGAGCGATCCACCAAAATCTTGTTTTTCAATTTCGTTTTCCCCGTCATTCTTTTACTTTCATACTAAGATCACTCATATATATTACAATCTAAACTTTTCTATCTTTTTGTAAATATACACTTCTTTATATTTATATATACAATAAAATTTGTTCAAAACATTAGGTCCAATGATACTTGTTTACTAGACAGAAAGGCAAAACTGATGCAGTTAAGAACATGAATGAGTTTCTATTAAGTTGCCTAGTATTCATCTGAATACTTCAAAGTTCAAAAAATAGCACCAATGGCTTTTACTTAGATTTCTTTTTTCAATTCCTATTAATAATATCATATTCAAATCTTAAAGAGAAATCATAAAACTTGATTTCCTACATGTGGTCCTACATGTCCCTGAGTTCTCTGTCAGCTGGCCTGAAGCCACAATTCAATCGATGAGTAGCAACCACATTTAAAAAATTTGAAAAGTCTTCCGTAATTAGTGGTATATATATATATATATGTGTATATATATATATATATAATTATAAACCAGACATTTCATCATGGATGAGATTAAGAACGTTTGGCCAGCGCGATTGCGTTTTCAGCTGTCTTTTTTTTTTTTTTCACACGCGTTTCAAGCTTTTCCCAGCCGCTTTTTTACTGTGCAGCACTGCAGCGGTTACTGATCAATGAACAGTAACCGCAATAATTGACTTTTCAACCCAAATTCTACTGTTTACGGACCCACAATTTTCACTTTTCAGAAACTTTTTCATTAAAAATAGGTCCCACAATACTATTCACACATTTAAAAATTATTTTGCTACAGTGTTTTCAGTTTTCAATTTTCAATTTTCAGTTGTATCCAAACGGATAGCAATAGTATTGGAATAATAAAGTTAAGCTGTATTATGTGAAAAAAAAGCTTAAGCTGATTTTTTTTTTTTTTTTTTGGGAAGTTACTTCAAGACGCAAGTTAAAGTGTATTTAGGGTCTGTTTGGATATCACTTATTGCTAAAAATTGAAAACTGAAATACTATAACAAAATAATTTTTAAACGTGTGAATAATGCCGTGAGACCAAGTTTAAAGTTATTTTTATTTTAAAAAGTACTTGCGGGTACCAAGAACAGTGCATGAGATCCAAAAAAACGCTAGACAGCCAAAAGGTCATTTCAGCTCTATCCAAACGTTCACTTAATTTATAAAAAAAGATTATTCTTTTACCTTTTAGAAAAATAATAACTAATATGGAAAAAAAAAGTGAAACAAACAAACATTCAGGTGCGAAGTAAACTTTTGAAACTTCAGAAGATAAAATCAAAATTATCCTAAATTTTTAAGTATAATTTGCAATTCAATCAAAAATTTATAATATTTTTTACCACTAATAAGATTATATGTCGTAGTTGGGGTATGATAAAGGATAACCTTTATGAAAGTGATGTAACGATGACAACTAATTCCCTTAAAGAAAGAAAAAAAAAATTTATTTTTATTTTTTATTCTAAACATATCAATTTTTTTATCTTATAAAAGAAAGCAACAGGGACAGTGGAACAAAATTCAATATCACGCGTTGTCATGACGAAGAATTATTAAAGACAGCCGTGTCCGAACCGCGTTCAAGTAAATATCGTATTATCACTATTCATAAGAATAATTAGTCGTTACCGGTCACTGGTTACCACTCGACAGGGTAACTTGACTAACTTCAGAAAACGACAACTACTACAGCACTTCTCAATACTAATTTAAATTATAGACGGATTTGCTATAACAAGCGATAAAGGGCAGAATTAAAAAAAAAAAAAAAAACAAAGGGACCAGCATCGGATACAGGGTGCGTTTGGATAGAGCTTATTGTTGCTGAAAGTTGCTGAAAATTAATTATTGCTGAAAACACTGTAGCAAAATAATTTTTAAATGTGTAAACAGTACCATGAGTCCTATTTTTAATATTTTTTAAGGTATAAACAGTACATAAACAGTATCATACTGTTCATGTACAGTAAATTTTATCCCCCAAAATCAAAAAAGCCGGCCAAAAAAAAAAAAAAAACGCAACTCTACTTTAAGTAAGAAGACGTGCTATCCAAACCCACACACAGTGTGCCAACTTGCCAAAGTGACCCATACTGTGAATAAAAAACTGTGAGTGTAGCAAACACTTCGTGAGGATGAGAGCCTGCGATGCTTTAAATGGGATTTGGGAAATATATAAAAAGACGCACTCTATGACTTTTTTTTTTCTTTTTAATATAAACTATAGTCCCGTTCTAGCATTATTCTCTACTGCACAAAGAACCACAATGTCTACATTAACAATTTTTTATTAAAACGAAACTTCAAGGAAGTTTCCTCTTTCGCTATCATTGAAAGATGTGGCAAAAAAGTCGTTTTTATTTGTCCTACCGTACAATCCAGAGACTGCGGCCTAGAGTGGCTTGGAGTTATATGCACCACAGAAACCTATCAAGGATTTTTATTATTTTTTTTCAGAAAGGAAACCCTGCTCAACGAGACAGAAAATTTTTCACAAATCTCTTTTTTCTCTTTTTTGGCTTTGGCTGAGATACCCATATGGTAAAGATTACTATCAAACCTTTTTACATCTAACAGTCGTGAAGATTTTGGTACAACTAACATTACTCATTTCAAAAACTGGGTTTTGGGTTTGGGTTTTGGATTGGAGCGTGAGGCACATTTTGTTTTGCACAGAAATCACTGGTCTATTTCATTATTACTTTATCAACAACGGATCTTGCCCTGCCATCATTGGGTTTTTTTTTTTTTTTTTTTCCTGAATAAAAAAAATTTCCCGTGCCCTCATCGACTCCACGCCACGTAACAATAATGAGTAATATCACATACACCACAAGAACCTTACTAGAACTATCACTCGAACCGCACCTTTTTAGTGCAGAATGAAAGCTCCTACCACCAAGCGACACCACATGTGGTGCCATTATTGGGCATTTGGGCCTCAAAATGGGTCCAATCATGTGGTGACCTTTTTTTTCAAACGTAAAAACACTACGGCAAAGAAAAATTATTCTTCTTATCCTCACAAAGCGTGGTCCCTATCATGGATTTCCACACCCTCTATGAAAGAAGCGTAAAGAGTGAATAAATTCTCATTTACAGAAACACTATGAAATATCAAACTAACAAGTAGGGCTTTTGGTAATCCAAATCCCAAATTATAATTTTAAAATAAGAATAACATGCATGGTTTTAAAAAACTGAATTATAATTTAGTCCGATAAAATTGAAAATTGGACCATTTATCGATTTTTTTACCGGTCTGATTTTTAAAATCATGGTACTAAGTGGAATGGTAGTAGTTTTATATATCTACACATAATCACAATTGCAGAGAGAACCGGTTCAAAGTTCAAACCCCAACCCCAAAAGAAAGTGAGAACTTGTACCATGTGGAATACGTTAAACGGATGAGATAACGGAAAGCGTAATCTCAGCTGCAAATACGACCATTTCTATTTATAGAAAATTTTGACCAAATTAGTATTTGCATTTGTCCATTTGCTTAGGCCTTCTTTCCCAGCTTTTTCAGTTCATAATATAATACAATATTTTAATTTTTTTGTATTTTTGTTTAATTTATTTTTTAAGTTGAATAAATCAATAAAAATGAATTCTCACAAACCAATTAGAGAAAGAAATCCCATCAAAAAAAAATTAGAGAAAGAAAATAAATAAATAAATTTATTCTGTTACAATTTATTTTTATATAGCTTTAAAAAATTAGTGTCTCCTTCACTTTCAAATTCAAAACAGAAAAATAATTTTTTTTTTTTTAAATTAGTATATTGTTGATACTGAAATAGTCAATTTGTAAATCAGTGCCGAATTTTGTTGCGCTAGGGTTTTCACTTTCTTAAGCGACAAAATTAGATATCACCGGAATTCCAAATTTTGATTCTTTTTCTTTTTTCTTTTTTATCTTATCTAATTTTCGTAGCAAATCTGTTTGTTTATCTAGAAAATAGAGGAAAATAAAGGACGTCAAATTCTAGGCCACAGAGTAGAGTAGCGTTACAGTAGAGTACCCTACAACAATGTACATTCATTTATCACCTTCCGTAACGTCATCTCCTTATCTTCTCTCAGCAGTCAAACAGGTCATTAAATGAAAACCAAACCAAAAATGAAATCCTAGCTCTAGCCTCTCACAAAACAATCACATTTTCGAATTTGAAATCTAAAACAAAACAGAACAATGAATCAAATCTTTCAGGAAACAACAAACAATTTTGAGAGTATGGTTTTTTTTTTTTTTTTTTTTTTTGCATTTTGTTTTTAGAAACACGAACACAGCCTAAACGCTCATAGCAAGTCTGTTTGCCTCACGAGAAAACCGAGGAAAACAAATTCTAGGCCAGACAGACACAGTAGCGTTAGAGTACTACAGAGTACGTCACGTCACATTCATTCATTTTACCATCCGTAACCGTAACGTCCATTTCCCAAACTTATTCTCAGAGGCCAAACAAGTCACAGGCAAAAACCAAAAATGAAATCCCTAGCCTCGCATTAACAAATTAAGATCTAACAGAACAAGCACAGTGAACCAAATTATCTTTCAGGAAAAAAAAAAAAGAAAAAAAAAAAACCGATTCTCGGTGCAATTTAAGTGTGATTTAGAGTAAGTTAAGTTGGTTGAGACGAACAAAACAGTTTTTTTTTTTTTTTCTTTTTTGCATTTTGTCTATTAAACTAAAATCAAAGCGATGATTGAGAGGGAGAAGAAGAAGGAAGAGAAAGAAGGACCTGGATTTTGCGACGTTTTATCACGGCCGCCGAGCGTTTGGCTAAATCGGCGACGTGGCGGAACCGGCGGCGGGGGTTTTTGACGATAGACACGGCGGATCTCCACCGTTGCAAAGCCTCTTCCGAGGGGTTCTTGGGGTCGAGTTCGAAGTCCTTAAGTAGTTTTCGCTCCATTTTTGTGCAGATGAATGTTCGGCAACTTTCTCTAGAGAAAGAAGAAGTTTCTACTGAATTTTGACACAGTGAAAAGGACTGAAGATAGTGGCAGAAGCGGGTTAAGTGGGGTGAGAGACTGAGAGAGTTGGTGGTATTGGGCTATTCGGGAGAATTTTCTGAAATACAGAGCATTCTGCAGTAGCGGAATGTTGTGGAAACCGGCCCCCATACACAGAGAGAGAAAGAGAGAGAGAAAAGGAGAGAAGAAGAAATGAACCAAAAAACAATTGCATATGCTGATATGCTTCTACTAACTATATATAAAAATAAAAAATAAAAAATAAAAAAAAAAGAGGCACCACCGGGCCTGCTGACCTAGTAGTATCCGGTCCGGTCTCCGTATAGGCTATCAACTCAGAGGTTCAATCCCTGCATAAACACTTACCTAGTAAATATATATATATATATATATATATAAAAAAAAAGGCAATGCAATACAACAAATTTTATAATATTTTTATAATTAATAAAATGCCAATTTTTTAAGTCAAAATAAAATAATAAAATATAAAACTATGACCAATCACAACTTAAAATAAATATTTTGTGAAAATGTTATAACACTTGTTAGGTGAATGTGTAAAAATTACAATACTTTTAGTTTGTTCATTATGTACCTTTTTTTTTTTTTTTAAATCATTCATTTGTGCTCTTTTCTCTACTTATCTACTTAATTATATAAAAAGAGGCAATGTTTCTACCATGCCCTTTTTGGTGTAGTGAGCTATTTTTTTCCCCTCAAATTTTGAACAGTTGTTACAATGCTACTTTGGTTTGTTCAAGTGGCACTTAGCTATAGTAGCTATAGCATTTTTTTTTTTCAGTCTTCCCGTTTGTATTTTTTTTTTCTTTTAAATATTTATAAGAACCCGAATATATATTATTATACTGACACAACAAATTTCACAATATTTTCTTAATTATTGAGGTGTCAATTTCTTATAAGTCAAAATAAAATAATAAAATATGAAACTGTGACCAACCACAACTGAAAATAAATGTTTTATGAAAATGTTGTGACACTTATTGAATGAATGTATAAAAGTTACAGTATTTTTGGCTTGTTCAAAATGTACTGTTCATCACATTTTTTCTTTTTTTTAGTCATCAATTTGTGCTCTTTTTTTCTATATATAAAAAGAGCGAATATGCTCATGAATAGTGTTACAAACAGTATTTTTGGTTTAATGACTTGCCTTTTTCTCTTTTTTTTTTTTTTTTTCCTTCAAGTTCACCAACTTGGTTTGCGCTTTTTTTTTTTTTTCTTTTAAAGGATCTTTATGCATTTACTTTCTACTTATAATGTAAGCTTACATTGTATACACACTAAACGTAGCAAATATTATATACATTTGCAAAAAAAAAATTGTACAAATTTTGCAAATGTCCACAACATTTACCATTTTTTATATGTTTATAATATAAATTTACATTGTAATTGCAATGTATATTTCTATATATATATATATATATACATATATATATACATATTATATAAAAAGTGTGAATAGGAAAATTTACAATAATTTCGCTACAGCAGTTTTGGTTTGTTTAACTTTCACTGTTTTACCTGTCTTTTTTTTTTTTTTTTTTTTGTGTGAATGCATAAAATTGTAGTATATTTGCTATATTATTTTTGGTTTGTCTACAATAATTTTCACAACACTTTCATAACAAATCAAATATGGTAAATTGTTATTGATTCTAATTTAAACTTACCAATGAAACTTTTTTTTTTGCCCACCGATAACAACTTGTAGTAACCTACTACTTATGATTTGTTGTGAAAATGTCATGGACATTGTCACGCCCCAAACCCGATACCCGGATTTGTGACCATGACCGGCATGCTAATACCAAGCCTAAGCCTGATATTAACACGAACCAACTTAAACTTTTACAAAACTTTTACAGAAGCTTCCCTCTTTCTCATCATCTTTGTTTCTTTACTTAAATGGTATAATTTTTCACTTGACATTCAGAGCATCTATACTGAACTCAAAGAATAACATAATCCACCAGTTTTTCAAATTTCGTACTTTCACATAATACTTCTCTTAATACCTTAAAGTACAACTTTCATTAGATCCTAAAATTCACAATACTGCAAAACTAAGCCTCAAATACTACCTTAGGATCTATACATATAAACTAAAATCAGCTCCTTCCAAAACTCGACTAAGGCTCCCTCTGCTCCAAAATAAAACCTGTTGACTGAAAAATAATAGGATGAGCTGCGAAGCCCAGTAAAGGTAAGATATATGAGAATTCAATAAGGATGCATGTAAATCCATTCATTTCATTTTATAATTATTCAGATAGGAGAACATCTTTCCATGCATAGTATTTTATACTATTCATAATAATAACTTATACGCTATTCATAGGAAAATAATTGTTCTCCTTTTTCTTATTAGAATAACATTATCCAAACCTTCGGATTGAATTCCTTTCATTCCTTACAAAGTTACCACATATATATATATATATATATATTCACATTGCAAAATAATCATTTTAACTTAAATAAGATAATTGGTAACTTTGTCCTAAACTTGAAAATCTTACATAATAATAAAACTTTCTTTCATAACTTGTTCTCGTAAAATATTATAACTTTCATAATTATAAAACTTTACGTTTCATAAAGAAAAACAGATATCTAATAACTTCTTAACGTGAACTTGTACTTTCTTCAGAAACTTTATCTTTATAGCATAGCAGAGTTTCAGAAACTTTTATCTTTAATGAACAGCTTTCTTTTCATAAAAAACTTCTTCCTTTCATGAGAGTTTTTATCTTTTCATAATGCATTTAAACAAAATCATTCTCTTATGCTTAATAACATAATATAGCTGTTCATACATAACTTGTTGGTTAGTCCATATCTGATAAGTTTGTACTCATGAGCGCGGACGAACCGCCATCCTCATTACATACTTTAATTGAGCGCGGACGAACCGCCATCCTCAATGCATACTTTAATTGAGCGCGGACGAACCGCCATCCTCAATACATACTTTGATCGAGTTCAGATTACCAGAGGACATAACCCGAAAACATTTCGTACTTATTCATTATACTGAAATTCATAGTTTGCATTACATTTCATAGTAAAAACATTTTCATTGTTTCCTTCATCATGTTCGTGGAATTAGTAATAGCATTAATATGCTTAAATCATATACATAAGGTTTCGAAAGCTCACGAACATATCTTTGTCTGATAATGCTTACATGCCATATTTCTAATCAAAAACATTTTAATGCATAATATACTTTAAAATAACCTCATGACTTACCAAATGCCCATATAACTTATCCCTTACCTGAAAACAGAGGAACCGAGAGCCTAAAGTCGAAGGAGCTTAGACCTGGCGACTGGTAACACCTAAACCAAATATCAAAGCTTATTACTATTCATTACTCCTTATCACAAACTTACACATTCATCTCAAAACCTATCTCTTATAATCAAAGAAATCCTAATCCCACCTCAATGAGGTTCCCACAAACTTATCATGCATACATAAACAAATGATGTACCAAACTTAAGAAAACCATCATTCTCATATTTATATCATATCTCTAGAAGAGACAACTTCATTTCAAAAGGTACTTGGAGCTTAGGGTAATAATGCATGCATAAACATTAACTCTTTTAAGCATGGTCATAAAATCATATACATTCATAAGGCCACACAGCATGCTGAATAAAACAGCTTCATAAATACAACCGTCGAACGGTTTAGAAACCCTCCTTTAGGGTACTAAACCTTGAACCAAGTCATACAAAAATTAGTCTATGATCTAGACATATCATATGATGAGCATAATAAATTATAGCTCAAAACATTCACCCTAGCTTTAGAATTAAATCCTCAAAGTTAGGCATGTTCTTACTGTTCACTGTTTGTCACAGCAGCATATACTTAAGTTATAAAATACAAACGGACAACTAATTCATATCCAAACCTCATGAAAATTTACAGAGAAATTCCCCTGTATGTCCAGTATATACCATAAAAATTTCGGAATCAAAGCATAAACCCATGATTTACTAAAAATCACGCAAGACAGCATACTCAAATCTGTCCTGACAGAATTTCTTGCAACTTACAAATTAAACCATTATTTTTATGTTCATCCAAATGCCATAATCATCAAACTTTCAATTTACTAAAACAGATTCATAGTTCAACCTCTAAAATCAGAACAGAGGACAAAGAAAGGAAAATAAACAGAACAATTATACTATCCAAACATCCAAAATCAGATGAGGTTTAATTTACTCACCCACACACTTTGAAGATGAAACCTTAGTGTTTAGGCTCTTGATTTCTTCTTAGAGAAACTAGAATTTTCGGTGAGAAAGTAAGGGAGAGATGTTGCCGTGTAAGAACAAAGAGAGAAGGAAGCAAAGGAGCAAAGAAAAGATGAACTAAGGAGCTGTTCTGGAGCAGCAAAGAAGATAAGAGAAGTGGACCTTTTGGGGTGTTGGACCCGTGGACATGAAAGGGAGATAGTTTCTTGATAGTTGTAATTGCTTTGAAAGAGTCAAAGATGAGATAAGATGAAGACTTATATTTCTTTTAGTGTGTGAACCCTTGGACTCAAGAGAAGACTTAAGAGAGTTTCTAGCTCTTTCCTTAAGACAAAAGAGAGAAAAGTGAGGTGAAACTTCAGCTTTGTGTGACCCGTGGGAAATGAGAGGAAGTGAGTTTCTTGCATGTTCTAATTGCATTGAAAAGTCAAGGAAAAATGAGGTGGAACTTGGTGATTGCATGGCCACCAAGTCTTGGTCTTTGGCTTGTCAAGATGCATGAAACTTTGGCTTTACTTGTGTTGAGTTCTCATTGGTTGCATGTGAGTGAAATATCTACTACCACAATCCCATGCATCATGCTTAATTAAAACACTTACAACTATATCTATATATATATATATATATCATAACTTAGCCACTTAATATAGTCCAACAACTATATATATATATATATATATCTCATAACTTAATCACTTAAAATAGTTTTGTCCATACTTAGTATATATATACATAATAAAATTAACCATTCAATTATTTATGATCTTTACAATTCTTATTCAAAGATATTATAAAATAATATGCTGATTAATACTCTTATATTAATTATAAAAAGAAAGTGGATTAAAATTGTAATTAACCACTTAAACACATAGTTTAATTATAAAATTGGGTCGGGGTGTTACATCCTTCCCTCCTTAAAAAATTTTCGTCCTCGAAAATTATAATTGTAAATATCTTTTGTATTACAACAATGTGAAATGATAAGTTAAGAAAATCACAAAAACAATAGAATCACAGGCATGTCAAGTCATATAAATACATCACACACAACTCTTTATCTCATTATAAAATTTCCTTAAGTTTTGATACCTGCTTTCAACCATTTTCATGCTCAATTAAAAGATACATCACTATTTACACATGCAGACAAGTACTAAGAGCACGTCACATAACACATATATTCAATCTAAAATACAATTAAGAAATTCTTTCATACACCAATCAGAATTTATAATATCAATACTTATAATATCAATATAATCAGTGGATTTGATAAGAAAATACCTTAATTGTGACAAACGGATACAAAAATCATTCACTTGTCAAAATTTTTGGTAACTTGGGCAACACAATAAATTTCAAGAGGTACAATAGAATAAATCAATCAAATAGGATCAATTCCACAAACTCAAAGAATTTCTTAGAAAGCTCGATTTAACATATATCTCTCCTTTATTAAAAATATGAGATATAACATTATACATTATCAAAAACCAAAAACTTATCAAAATTCACTTTGACAACATTTTTTTTTTTTTTTTTTTTCAAAATAAACTTCATTAAATAATATCATCACAAGTGATATTAGGTTATACTAAAAATTTTCGTTGTCAATAACTTGTTTAACCACACGTGAGCTCAACAGCAGTTAACAAATTACTTGACCAAAGAACAGGCATAAAAATCATTTTATGTCACCCCACATAAGGTTAGTTGGCAAATGACTTAGCAGATCACACGTGGCCAGCGGTGTTCAACTAATTCAGTCCATACCAACATTAGGAAGGCTGACTACAATAAAATAAGATAGACAAATTTTCAAAACATTTAATAACTCACTCTTAAAAACTTCTTTCTTCCTTAAAAAGTTTAATAAGCAATTCCAAATAAACAATATAATCATTGTTTTTACATTTCAAAAATCAAAATAATCATTGTTTTACATTTCAGAAATCAAAATGGAATCCTCCTCATTAAAGTATAAATATATGATTACTACACTATAGTTTACTTGAGGGATCTCATAAATTCGCTTGTACTAGAAAGGAGAAAGAGGGCACATTATAGTCTTCATAATAATCATAGCTTACCAAAACCCCTCTTTCTAAAGTTCTAATCCCTTAATCTGCAAATTATCCTATTCCTGAGAGTACCATAAGCACTCATAGACAGATTTTTCAACTTGTCCAAAACCACTGTCAACATGATTATCAAGGTGGCCACAATTCATGCATACTACCAAAATTCTTTAGAGCCAGAAGAATCATATTAGCTTCAAGAAGATTACTAACTCAAAATATGCAAGGTCAAGTTGCTTTTTAGATGCCAACCTTTGCTTATTTCTAATACTTCTATTTGTTTAGATTTTTCATTTGAACATTTTCTTTTCACTTGAGTTTTCTGCCTTAAAGTTCACAAAAAGGAAAGAAAAATCATACAAGGATTGAAACAACATAAGACCATAGGCAACACATGATCCTAGAAGCTTAAACCTTGCAGAATATGTATTAAAGTGAATTGCAGAACAAATTTCACAGCCAATCTTAATAGTGTTCAAATAAGGCCATAGAAGCACAATGTCCACGGCAATAATGATGATTTAATGTTTAATATAGTAAATTCCCATGTAGCATTTACAAAGCATCATATTAAAATAATACAGAAGAAAGGAAAGGCAAAGGAGGTAAGCACATCTTAAGATAGCACTAGCAGCCAACAAACAAAATAATCTACAACTTTATTTTCCCTCATTTCACTATTCAAATAATTTTTCAATTTGTAATGGGGAACTTTGTCTTAACTCTACATGAAAACTCAAAAATGTAGTACCTTAGTTAACACATGCAATTGTTATACAAGAACAGATGCATGCTAGCAAGCACAATTTTTTTTTTTTTTTTTTTTTTTTCTGAATATACTATGAATATATATACTTTCTAGTATCCTGGACCAATTTCTTAGCATATGTCCATCATGCACATCCAAAGTAAACTAGTTAAAAATTAGTGCTTTATGAATATTGCCAAAATACGTTATTATAAAAATAGCTTTGTCAAGGACATTTAAAAACTTTACAAATTTGAGTCCATTTAAAAACTGGATAACCCCAAGTCATCAATTTTGAATCATAGAGTACCAAACAATGGTTATTGCAAATCATACTTGAACAAGCCAAAATACTCATTCTAACAGAATCATGTGCCATACAATTGCTTAAACTTTCCAACACCTCAAAAATGTTTGTTGCACTGAATTTATGAAATTAATAGCAATTGTAATAAACAAAATCTCTGGTGAAAAAGAATTCCTAGGCTAAAAGTGTAACAAACTTGCTCTACCATGTATGCTTCCCTTCTTGAATGTCACAGTAATACAAAGAGTCAGATCACAAAATAATTAAAAAGACTGAAGTACTGTAGTATTTTTTTTTTCTTTTATTTTATTAAGGGCTTTAAGATTTGGCTTCCATTTAGGCGGCCAATTCTACTATTTAATAAAGATACATCACACATTTTGTCTGTGCTCCATTTTCATTTTTTTCTAGCCAAATAGAGAAGCCAATCACAATTTCTTTCTTTAGAGAAATACAAAATGTATCAAACCTAGAGTTAGCCTACTATGATTCCATAGTACTCTAACAAAGATGATTCCAAAGGTTTCTATGGAACAAGAATGATGAAAGTGATCTTCTTTGACTTGTATGAAACAAGACAGACCACAAAACACCAATGTAGCAAGCATCATAGGATTAATAACAAAAGAGCTAAAACCATAGCAATACAGAGCATGCTTTCATAATTCAAAATATCCAAATATGCTAGTAGACATCAAATAATAAGCCAATGATCAAACAATTCAAACATCTCAGAAGAGATGTATCTTACTTGTCTACCCTTAACTACCCAATCTTAATCTCTTACTTTGAAAATTGATACTTAGAGTCTACAGAATCATAACCTTTGCTCTGATACCACAACTGTCACGCCCCAAACCCGATACCCGGATTTGTGACCATGACCGGCATGCTAATACCAAGCCTAAGCCTGATATTAACACGAACCAACTTAAACTTTTACAAAACTTTTACAGAAGCTTCCCTCTTTCTCATCATCTTTGTTTCTTTACTTAAATGGTATAATTTTTCACTTGACATTCAGAGCATCTATACTGAACTCAAAGAATAACATAATCCACCAGTTTTTCAAATTTCGTACTTTCACATAATACTTCTCTTAATACCTTAAAGTACAACTTTCATTAGATCCTAAAATTCACAATACTGCAAAACTAAGCCTCAAATACTACCTTAGGATCTATACATATAAACTAAAATCAGCTCCTTCCAAAACTCGACTAAGGCTCCCTCTGCTCCAAAATAAAACCTGTTGACTGAAAAATAATAGGATGAGCTGCGAAGCCCAGTAAAGGTAAGATATATGAGAATTCAATAAGGATGCATGTAAATCCATTCATTTCATTTTATAATTATTCAGATAGGAGAACATCTTTCCATGCATAGTATTTTATACTATTCATAATAATAACTTATACGCTATTCATAGGAAAATAATTGTTCTCCTTTTTCTTATTAGAATAACATTATCCAAACCTTCGGATTGAATTCCTTTCATTCCTTACAAAGTTACCACATATATATATATATATATATATATATATATATATATTCACATTGCAAAATAATCATTTTAACTTAAATAAGATAATTGGTAACTTTGTCCTAAACTTGAAAATCTTACATAATAATAAAACTTTCTTTCATAACTTGTTCTCGTAAAATATTATAACTTTCATAATTATAAAACTTTACGTTTCATAAAGAAAAACAGATATCTAATAACTTCTTAACGTGAACTTGTACTTTCTTCAGAAACTTTATCTTTATAGCATAGCAGAGTTTCAGAAACTTTTATCTTTAATGAACAGCTTTCTTTTCATAAAAAACTTCTTCCTTTCATGAGAGTTTTTATCTTTTCATAATGCATTTAAACAAAATCATTCTCTTATGCTTAATAACATAATATAGCTGTTCATACATAACTTGTTGGTTAGTCCATATCTGATAAGTTTGTACTCATGAGCGCGGACGAACCGCCATCCTCATTACATACTTTAATTGAGCGCGGACGAACCGCCATCCTCAATGCATACTTTAATTGAGCGCGGACGAACCGCCATCCTCAATACATACTTTGATCGAGTTCAGATTACCAGAGGACATAACCCGAAAACATTTCGTACTTATTCATTATACTGAAATTCATAGTTTGCATTACATTTCATAGTAAAAACATTTTCATTGTTTCCTTCATCATGTTCGTGGAATTAGTAATAGCATTAATATGCTTAAATCATATACATAAGGTTTCGAAAGCTCACGAACATATCTTTGTCTGATAATGCTTACATGCCATATTTCTAATCAAAAACATTTTAATGCATAATATACTTTAAAATAACCTCATGACTTACCAAATGCCCATATAACTTATCCCTTACCTGAAAACAGAGGAACCGAGAGCCTAAAGTCGAAGGAGCTTAGACCTGGCGACTGGTAACACCTAAACCAAATATCAAAGCTTATTACTATTCATTACTCCTTATCACAAACTTACACATTCATCTCAAAACCTATCTCTTATAATCAAAGAAATCCTAATCCCACCTCAATGAGGTTCCCACAAACTTATCATGCATACATAAACAAATGATGTACCAAACTTAAGAAAACCATCATTCTCATATTTATATCATATCTCTAGAAGAGACAACTTCATTTCAAAAGGTACTTGGAGCTTAGGGTAATAATGCATGCATAAACATTAACTCTTTTAAGCATGGTCATAAAATCATATACATTCATAAGGCCACACAGCATGCTGAATAAAACAGCTTCATAAATACAACCGTCGAACGGTTTAGAAACCCTCCTTTAGGGTACTAAACCTTGAACCAAGTCATACAAAAATTAGTCTATGATCTAGACATATCATATGATGAGCATAATAAATTATAGCTCAAAACATTCACCCTAGCTTTAGAATTAAATCCTCAAAGTTAGGCATGTTCTTACTGTTCACTGTTTGTCACAGCAGCATATACTTAAGTTATAAAATACAAACGGACAACTAATTCATATCCAAACCTCATGAAAATTTACAGAGAAATTCCCCTGTATGTCCAGTATATACCATAAAAATTTCGGAATCAAAGCATAAACCCATGATTTACTAAAAATCACGCAAGACAGCATACTCAAATCTGTCCTGACAGAATTTCTTGCAACTTACAAATTAAACCATTATTTTTATGTTCATCCAAATGCCATAATCATCAAACTTTCAATTTACTAAAACAGATTCATAGTTCAACCTCTAAAATCAGAACAGAGGACAAAGAAAGGAAAATAAACAGAACAATTATACTATCCAAACATCCAAAATCAGATGAGGTTTAATTTACTCACCCACACACTTTGAAGATGAAACCTTAGTGTTTAGGCTCTTGATTTCTTCTTAGAGAAACTAGAATTTTCGGTGAGAAAGTAAGGGAGAGATGTTGCCGTGTAAGAACAAAGAGAGAAGGAAGCAAAGGAGCAAAGAAAAGATGAACTAAGGAGCTGTTCTGGAGCAGCAAAGAAGATAAGAGAAGTGGACCTTTTGGGGTGTTGGACCCGTGGACATGAAAGGGAGATAGTTTCTTGATAGTTGTAATTGCTTTGAAAGAGTCAAAGATGAGATAAGATGAAGACTTATATTTCTTTTAGTGTGTGAACCCTTGGACTCAAGAGAAGACTTAAGAGAGTTTCTAGCTCTTTCCTTAAGACAAAAGAGAGAAAAGTGAGGTGAAACTTCAGCTTTGTGTGACCCGTGGGAAATGAGAGGAAGTGAGTTTCTTGCATGTTCTAATTGCATTGAAAAGTCAAGGAAAAATGAGGTGGAACTTGGTGATTGCATGGCCACCAAGTCTTGGTCTTTGGCTTGTCAAGATGCATGAAACTTTGGCTTTACTTGTGTTGAGTTCTCATTGGTTGCATGTGAGTGAAATATCTACTACCACAATCCCATGCATCATGCTTAATTAAAACACTTACAACTATATCTATATATATATATATATATATCATAACTTAGCCACTTAATATAGTCCAACAACTATATATATATATATATATATATCTCATAACTTAATCACTTAAAATAGTTTTGTCCATACTTAGTATATATATACATAATAAAATTAACCATTCAATTATTTATGATCTTTACAATTCTTATTCAAAGATATTATAAAATAATATGCTGATTAATACTCTTATATTAATTATAAAAAGAAAGTGGATTAAAATTGTAATTAACCACTTAAACACATAGTTTAATTATAAAATTGGGTCGGGGTGTTACAGACATAATATTTTTTATGTGAAAAATGTTAAGAGCTTGTTTGGATGGGATGAGTTTTGAGTGATATTACTCAATTTTCTGTTATTATCATCCAAAATGTGTGGGTCCCATGGATAAGCATTTGTTTGGATGAGTTTTGGATCATTGTTTCCATCACTCAATTCTCTGATTTTTTAGTAATGAGTTATGGAAACTGAAAACGCATTTTAGGTGTTTTGAGTTTTCAAAACTTAGTTTTCAATAGCATTTTTGTAATTAAACCCACATACCCAGCCGCAATGTTCGACAAACAGATTTTTTTTTTTTTTTTTGGTGAAACCCAGCCGCAATGTTTGACAAATTCTCTCTCTTTTTTTTTGGTGAAACTCAGACGCAACTTTTGAAGTTGAAAACTGGGTCTGAGTTAAGATGCCAAATAGAGGGTTTGGAAAATTGAGGTATTTTAAGTGATGAGTGATGAAAATTGAATAATGAAAACTGAATAGAGGGTTTGGAAAATTGAGGTATTTTAAGTGATGAGTGATGAAACTTGAATAATGAAAACTGAGTGATGACAAATTACAAATTAAGACATCTTGATGTTGTCACAATGTTTTCAAAATTACTGAGCTGTCAATTATTTACAAGTTAAAATAAAATATAACAAATTTATGCAAGTATTATGAAAATGTTGCACCATTCTATAGTGTTTTTAGATTTTTTTTTTTTTTTTTTTTTGGTTTAATCAACTTTGTTGAGCCTAAATTCACTATTCCACATACAATTTTCTTAGGTTGACTTTTTGTATTTTTTTTTTACGCATTATTTTAAGTAAAAACACATAGTTTTGCACACAAAAACAAAAACAAAAACTTAGGAAAAAAACATTTTTCATCGTTTATGTTTGGGGCAATTTACAATTCTTTTTTAAACTTTAAAATCAAGCAATTTTTCCCTTAATATTTTGAAAAAGAGCAAATATGTCTGTGGGGCCCCAAATATTTGGCAACCCTGGCCCACTCCATATCAGGCCCAAGGTCCACGCCGAGGAGAAGACATAATCCGAGGATAAACGGACAAGGCCCAAGTCGTCTAGGGACCTCGCCGAGGAGGCCCGTGTCCTCGGTAGGCCGACATTGAAGGAAATGAGCTGTTACTCACTCATTAAATGCACGCCACCAACATTCTGATCACATCAATGGTGAATTGACCAGCCAACAGTGATGCCTTGGTTGCTTCAACTAACAGAAAGCCTGCAAAGGCGGCTGATGGGACATGCACTCAAGTATAGGCTTGGATGATCAATAAGTGGACAGCAGAGATCAACTAAACGAGACTATATAATAAATAGCACCCCTGCCAAAAAAAGGGGGGGTCTTCAGGGTGTTCAAGGACAACCCGTATATATGTCAGTTCTAAGTAAAGAGATCCTCGGACTAGATCCTCGGACTAGGCCGAGAACAAAATTTCTTCATGAACCTTTAGTCGAAGTCATCGTTATTATCCTCACAAACACTTAGTCAAATTCCTTAATTATTATTTCTATGAAGCTCACGCCAATCATTATTTGCTTTGTTGGTGCTTAGTCCTTCTACTCACGCTCTACAAATTTTATTGTTTAAGTCCAATTTAATTTGAGTCCTTACAATGTCATATTGTTATTATTTCAGTTAAACCCTAATGAAAGCTTATGATTTTTAAAATATTTTATTGTGTAATGTCTAAATTACTCCTTCTAAATTTTATCATCCTAAAATTTTTTTTTATGTATTTTGAGTTTTAAATTATAGAAATTCTTAGAAAGTTAGAATGATGATATTAGATGTTTTATTTGTTATCTATAAAATGTTGATTTTCTAGGTTTAAATTTTCAAAACTTATAATTTATCTAATGAAAAATTCGATGACACATGCCTTTTGTTATCTTTTTTTATTTTATTTTTTATTTTAAATTTCTTAGCAAAATTTAATTGTTTATTGTTGGAAGATTATGATATTCGTTATCATTCTTAGAAGTTTTTAGAGAATAGATATATTGTCTTTAGCAAGTAGGTACTAAAAAACTATTATAGTTAAATATATATTTATATGTTAAATAGCTACCCTAACCTTGTGGTTGATCAAAATTTTTAAACGAATGAGATTAACTTTTTACGACATAATTATCAAAATTCTTAAAATTAATGTCTCTTTTGATTAATGTAAATCTCTACATACTTTAAAAATCAAATGATTCATATCTTTATTTTGTAATACAAATAAAATCTAGAATTGACTTTAATTACTACAGTACTTTTTGGAGATTTTCACTTTTTCCATTTTGTGTTTATGGTGTTTTTTTTTTTTTTTTTGGAATCGTGTTTATGGTGTTTTTTGAAAACAAGTTTTCATGTATTTTTACTTTTTAGAACATGGGATGTTATGTCAATAATACTTTTATAGTAATATATTTCCATAACAAAATATAAGTGATTAATTGTTATTAGTTTTAATTTAAACCTATTACTAAAATTACTTTTTTACCTCATCAATAACATCCTCTAATGTGGCCGTTTTTAATTAGTTTTACTATAAAGTGATGTAATAGTGGCCCCAAATAATAATAATATTCTCAGGTGTAAAAAAAATTGTAAAATTGGTTATGCCAGTTACTTTGTTAAGTGTTCGTTTGGAAACAATTTATTCACTTGAAACGAAAAAAATTTTGTTGAAAATATGATAGATAAAAGTAAAAATTATCTGAAATAGTATAGTGTGACCCATAAATAGTACCAAAAAGTATAATTGAACTAATAAATAAAAAAATTAAATTAAATAGTAAAATAAACTGACAAAAATAATTAATGTCAAACGCACACTGAGAACAAACAGCCAAACAAGATAACAAAATTGTGGAGCCCATCAATTTTCTGGATTTAAATCAAGAGAAACTGTTATTTGCGAGCAACTGTAACAAAAAGGTGGGGTCCATCATTATTTATGAGCAATTGTTCATAGCTTTGGAAAATTCTTAGGTACTCTTAGAGTACGGAGAAATTGTGCTCCCTCCTCTCACATTCATGATGGACTCCACCATGAATTTAATGAGCAAACCCCACCATGAATGTGAGAGGAAGGAGCACCATTCTCTATACTTCGGGAGTACACAACTTTACACAGTAAACACAAACACACACTCGCTCCCTCTAGTTTGTGAGCAAAGCTACTATGACCATATAAAATTGACTCCCATGGGATCGAGAGCAATGATGATTTGTCTAGTCAATTAGATGTTTTTGAGTTCCACAACCCGAAGCCATAGGAACCACCACGACCGAGATACCATCTCATTCGCTCGTATAAAATATTATATCCACAATATTTTTATAATAAATTATAGATGATAGATCGTTACTAGTTATTATTATTAGGGTAAAAAAGTAATCTCAATAGTAAGTTCAAATTTGAACCAATAACAATTAACCACTTATAATTTATTGAAAAAATATTGTGAACATAGCAATTATCTTATTTTTTTGGCCGATTCTTGCTCTCTCTATATTGAAATAATATCATTTCCTTACATATATATATGTGTGTGTGTGTGTGTGTGTGTGTGTGGCTTCACATAATATTGTAGTGGTAATGCCATGATTTATGGTGCCGGCTAAATTTTTATATAAAAAAAATTAATCAAGAATTCTTGTGGTAGTAATTTCTTACTTTCTTAAAAACCATGATTTTTTTTTTCTTAAACTTTTGAATTTTTTTTTTTTTTTTTGAGAAGAAAGCTTTTGAACCTGTGTGTGAATATAAAAATATATGTTTCAATTATGCTTCCATACATAATATATGTCCCAAACAAAATTTCATGGTTTTCACACCAAATAAATTTATACTATTTGTTACACTTTTTTTCCTACTCATTGAAAATTAACTATATATAAAATAAATATAAAAAAAAAAAAACTATACTTAAAATAAGTAGCATTTTGGGTTGATGATTCCTATTAAATATCAAATTATGATATTCAATTATGCGTAGCAAAGGATATATATTTGTTAAGAAATAACATCCAATTATGAGATTCAGTGTATACCTATAAAAAAATGCACTTATTAATAATTTATTAGTTTGTGGGTTTCACACATAAATTAATTGTGATTATTTATGTTTTTATATATTTGTCCAATTTAATTAATTAATTTATTTTATAAAGAGATATATATATATATATATATGTAGTTTAATTTGTGTCCTTAAGGCACTCTATAATAAAACTATACCTAAACTTCACCTTTCTTGAAGATCAATTTTGATGGCACCATGTTTAAGGATAAGGGTGAGGCTGGAATAGGAGTGGTTGTACGTGATTCCCATGGGATGGTCATTGCCTCCTTGGCAGAAAAAATTCAAATCCCATCCTCATCAGATGAAGTGGAAGCTTTAGCAGCAGTTCGAGCCATTACCTTGGCAATAGACCTCAACCTACCCTCTTTTATTGTTGAGGGAGATTCAGAGGTGGTCATTTCTGCCTTAAGAACGGAAGAAGAATCTTTCTCCTCTTTTGGCCATTTAATTTCCTCTATTAAGCATTATTTACATTCCTGCTTTTGTATTTCTTTTTCACATACCTGCAGATTGGGTAACTCAGTAGCTCATTCTTTAGCAAAACTTGCAAAATATATTGTTAATTTCTCTATGTGGATGGAGGATGTTCCACCACAAGCCAATGATGTACTTTTAGCCGATACTGGCTGATTTCAGTTTATCAATTCAGATGATGGTTTCTCAAAAAAAAAAAAAAAAAAAAGTGGTAAACTAGTTGAGTTTAACTAATTATTAAAAGCTCAGTTTTATTTATTTTATCCTCTTATGAATTTATAAATTTTCACTACGAATAGATTGATTATATTATAATAAAACTATAGATAATAATTTGATATCATATAAATTTATTTACAAACTTATATAATCCAATTTGAAGACTATGTAAGTATTTTTTTAGACATATATACAATAAAATTATAATATTATATTTTATATATAGTTAAATCTAGTCTCATATTTATGACCAAAAAAAAAAAAAATCTAGTCTCATATTTATGAGCTTATACATAAATATTTCTTAAACAATATGTTTTTAAAGTATAAAGAGGGAGTATGCAATCCATATTTCTTTAAAACTTAAAATTAATTAAGGAAAATATTAACCTTAAGCATTGGTTTAAGAGTTATTTTTAAAAATATTTTATTAAGAGAATAATAAAATAAAAAAATATTATCAATAACTTTTTATATTTTTCATAAAAATAATATCAAAATTTTTTAATTATAATTTATTAATAACTGCTGTAAGAACGTCTGTTTACATGACCCAAAGATGAATTAGTAAGCGATAATTAGATTAGATTCACCTGGACGAGGGGTAGGCTCTCATTTTTTTTTTTTTTTCTTCTTACATTTTTTTTCTCAAAAACTTATTTCTTTGTCATGTGAATCAAAGAATGTACAACCGTACAACACATAAGTACGGTGCCAGTTTGGTGCATATGCAACGTAAAAAGTTAGTGTTCTATTTACCAATTGCTGTGTAACACGTTCAGGCGATAATGGTTGCTGATTAAACAATTACAGTGATTCGAGTAAGGTCTAATCAACTGAAAACACACTTAAAGTTGCAGATTGAGATTATCTTTAAAAGATTCTCTCTTTTTTGAGGGGATAATACATATTTGAAGAAGAATAAAAAATTAAAAGAGAGTACAGAGAGATTGATCAGATCAAGTGCATTGTGCTGCAATACCTAGGCCATTACACCATGTGCAATTGCTTTAAGAATAAGAATTAAAAATAAATAAAAATTAATTCCAACCATTGAAAAAAATATAATTTTAGAAAAGAAAGAAAAAAAATATGTGGTGGACTTTTTATGGGCATATAATATCTATAATGTTTGCTTCTCCATACATTATCAATGGAGCAATGGGTATTTAACCGTCCATTTGGTAGCTGAAGCATGTGGCGATAGAGCATGTGGTGGTGGGTAATCTGAGAGAGAGATGCCGATAGGGGCTTTGAGAGAGAGAGAGAGAGATACTTGTTTTGAAAATTGAAATACCGTGAGAGGGAGAGAGGGATTTCGCTGTGGCTTTATTAATTATTTGGTTTACCGCCTGTGATATAGAAAGAGCGTGGAAAAAGAGAGAGTCGTTAGGATTAAGTGAATTAACGGAAGTTTCATTTAAAATATACCTGAATAGGTGTCTATATTTTAGACTGACATGTGGCATTTTGCAGGATTTGTTGCAAACTTGCAGCAAATCCTTGCCCTTTAATTATTGCCAATAACTATAATTGAAAGTTAAAAAAAATAAACTCTTCCTTTCAACCATTAAATTAAAAAATATAAATAAAAAGTTAAAAAGTGAAGTGGTAACAAAATTTGTGAGACGGGAAGGGGTAAACTGCATCCAATGGGATCTTGATCTTTTTAAGAGTACAACTTTCTTTGCCACAACTTTATTTGTTTATCACTTTTATATAGAGTTACAATTTTTTCTCCATCACTTACAATTTGCTACATTAAAATTGTGACAAAATTTTGAGAAATAAATGTTATGGCCTTAGACTTGCGGCCAAAAAATTGTAAAAATATATGTAATATTGAAACACAATGATCAATTTTCACATCTAAGTAGATGTTTCACATTACTTTTCGTATCAAGTTAAGACGCAAAATTGTGATTGAGACATAAAGTTGTACAATAAAACTATTTATGATGATTGCTTAGGAAATTTTTTTTTTTAATGTTCATTTATTTAGCAAATGAACCAATCTTAAGCTTATATTTGGGGTCGATTACTAAACAAGTCTTACTCAAACATATTAATGTATTTGTAAATAAACTCGTGAGTATTAGACTAGATTTAAATATAAATATAAATATATAGGGGTAATTACACTCCTCTTTTCTAAGATTTAGAGAAATGACACTCCACCTTAAACTTAAAAGGAGAAAACACTTTACCTTCTTGGCATCCGTTTGACCAAACTTTATTAAATTAATATAAAAAATATTGCGTAACTAACCTATCCTTTGCTTAAGGGTCCGTTTGGATACCACTAAAAACTGAAAACTGAAAACACTGTAGCAAAATAATTTTTAAATGTGTGAATAGTGCTGTGGAACCCATTTTTAATGAAAAAGTTGATAAAAAGTGAAATTTGTGGGTCCGTGAACAGTGCACAAATGCACTGTTCAGGGACAAAAAGTCAACAACTGCGGCTACTATTCATGTGAACAGTAACCGCATAGTAGTGCACAGTAGCCCCTCACACGCCTGGAAAAAAAGAAGAAGAAGAAGAAGAAGAAGAAGAAGAAAGAAAAAGAGACAAAACGCAGGCAAAAACGCAAACGTGAGATTAAGCTCAATCCAAACACTCACTAAGAGTAAGTTTCCAAAATTATCATCAGTTTCAAAATTAAAATATGTTGTTTTAAAATTTTAATTAAAGTGTATTTTAATATATTAAGTATAGCTTTTGCTTCCCCCCCCCCCCCCCTCTCTTTCTTAATGGGTAATGGAGTGATTTGTCGTTGCAAGTTTGGTACTTGATAAATTTTTATTTTTTATTCTAAATTTATCAATAATATTTTTATTAACAATGGCTAAAATTTTGTAAAGCAACTCTTAAAGAAATTTAGAATATTTTGTTATTTATATAAACTAGCCGATATCCCGCGAGATACGCGGTGCATTTTGATAAATTTTGTAAGAAATTATTTATGACCCATTGATTTCATGAATACTATTATTGTCAGTCACACTTAATCTATGAGGTTTTCTACTACAACTAAATTCTAACTAAATACGTTGGGGGGGGGGGGGGAATTCCTCTAATTCATGCAACCAAGAAATGTCACCAGATCATAGTGAAATCAAACCTGTTGGTTCCTAGGTGTCTTTCTTGTATTATTTATGTTTTATATATCAATTAGCTATAAAAGCTTCTAGAAAATCATGATACAACAATAGAAAAAATAATGCCATAGTGATGCAATAATATCACAATTTAACCTCCAAATTTTAATTGAACTAAAAGTAGCCAAAAATAGATCCTTACCAAGTATATCATCATAAAGAAAACCAAAAATATAAATTGGCACATAATATGAAAAAATAAGCCTGAATAAATTACAATGCTACATAAGTAAATCCGTATATAAAATCTAAAAAAAAATTTAAGACGAACGTAATATTTTGAAAATTAACATACCTCTCAGAAAGAAAAAAAAAATATTGTGAGAAAATTATGGAAGTTTAATTTTTAAGTCCAATGGAAATGGGGATTTATATTGGATAAATGTGGAGACAAATAATATTTGCCCAATTCATTGAATTCGACTCTAACAATTCTGCATTGAAGTTTGTTTTATGTAGAAAATTGAAAAGTTTTTTTGATTCCTGCATTTCTCATGACTTATCAATTCAAAGCATGTAAAGTTATAAATGTATACAAATGCTTTGACTTTTATTCCTACATTTCTCATAACTTTTTAAATATATATGATTCGTTCAAAGTATGTAATATTATAAATGTAGTAGCCTAAATGAAAAAGATGTCATACAATGTGCCAATTGGCAAAACCTCATACTTCCTACATGAGGTCTTTACTTTTTGTGAGGGATTTCACAATTCGCTCCAATACCAATGGGCTTGGTCTGCAATCGAATTCTATAAAAGATTTGTACCCCCTCATCCTTCACTAACTGGTTGTTGGATGGATTGGTAAGGCACACGGTCTAACAAGTGGTATCAGAGCTCAGTCATAGGTTCGAGTCGTTGGAGTTGCATTATGAGGGAGGGATTGTGAGGGATTTCACAACTCGCTCCAATACCAAAGGGCTTGGTCTGCGATCGAATGCTATAAAAGATTTGTGCCCCCTCATCCTTCACCAATTGGTCGTTAAATGAATCGGTAAGGCACATGGTCTGACACTTTTATATATATATTGAATGAATGAATATTGAATTGAATTGATGTGGAGACAAATAATATTTGCCAAATTCATTGAATTCGACTCTTGCAATTCTACATTGAAGTTAGTCTTATGTAGAAAATTGAAAAGTTTTTTTGATTCCTACATTTCCCATGACTTTTTAGATCAATCTGTATCAATTCAAAGCATGTAAAATTATATATGTATACAAATCCTTTGAATTTTATTCCTACATTTCCCATGACTTTTTAAATTCATCCATATCAATTCAAAACATATAAAGTTATAACTGTATGCAAATTTTTTAAATTTTATTAATACATTGAAATAAATGCATTTATCATTACTTAATAGTTTGATATAAATGCTAAATTTAGATGAGGTGAAAGCCTAAATGAGAAGGATGTCATATAATGTGCCACTTGACAGAATCTCATACTTTTCCACATGAGGTCTTTACTTTTATATATATAATAATAATATTGATAGGAGGGGGGATGTTAATTTATTTAAACCTCAAGGAAGGAAAGTATTTTTTTTTTCTTTTCAGGTTTGGGATAGAGTGTCATTCCCGAAAATTTCAAAGGAAGGGAGTGTTATTACCCAAAAAGAGAAATACATAAATATATACATAAATGTATACACACACACATCTGTGTGTGTATGTGTGTGTGTGTGTAGACTTGAGATTGATTTGTGAAAGTTAGCAAATAAGTTCATAAGATATCAAATTATTATTTGAAAGTTATTAATAATATTATAATATTCCGTTATGTTATAAAAAAAAAAATTAACAATACAAGGTTGGTGAACCTATCTTGTATAAATTCATAAATGAAAATTATTTTATCTAATTAACTCAAGTAACTTGTGAATGAAGAATTTTAATAAAACAAAGACAACCTTGTACTATTAAAAAAACCGATTAGTGTTTTGATATGATAATAAAGAGCAAAAAAACACAAAAATGGATGCTATAACTTGAAACTCTATTTATAAAAAATTAAAAAAAAAATTAAAAAAAAAAAACTCCTAAATGATTTCGTCCCACACTGAAATTTCTGATTCCTAATAAAACACCGGCCCATAATAATTCTACAAACTTTCTTAGACATGGGATATTCAAAGAAAAAATGCTTCCTGTTTTCAATTCTCTTTCTGCATATTGCACAATTAGCATCAACAATTACCCCTCATTTCAAAGGTATTTCCTTTGTCAACAACCTGTTCTGAATGGCTAGCCAACCAATAAAAGCATGTTAAGGAATTGCACCATGGAACCAAATCAGTTGTCAACATATGATCTTAGATTTCCATTCTAAAATATGGTTTAGCTTATTCTTTTTTTTTTTTATATAACATTTATGTGGTTTCCAAAAATATGAAAATAGCGCATTAAAATTTAAAAACAAGCTTTGTATTTTACAATATTTGCTAACTTAAAAAAATTTAAAACTTATTTTGTGGTTTGTCAAACGCCTCATTTGTTTATTCTTTGTTTTCAGATAATAAAAATTATTGAAAAAACTCACAGATAATAGTACTTATTCTAAGATTTATTCCAAGTTTCTAACATTCATTGCCTTCTAACGGGTAATTATTATTTTTTAGAATACTGAGTATTTTAACACACACACTGGCAATTATGATTGTCTTGTAATGAGCATGTAATTGACATATACTCGCTACGCATTGTTAAAAAAAAAAGCGCATACCTTTTTTCTTTCTTTTACTAAAGTTTGATAGAAAAAAATAGTAACTTATGAATCACTTTTTAAATTTTACAAAATGCTTTACACCGAACAAATAACCTATTATACTATTTGTTTTTGGCACAATATTATGATTTATCAAACACTTCTTTTGATGGATTTCAGTTAGTTCAATAGGTAAATTATATATATATATATATAAATGTTTTTTTTTTTTGGTTATACTTTATTAACCTATCTATTTTATGATATCATTGTGGATTTGTTGAAAAGGGAGACAAAGGGCGCAAATTTGAGATATGGGACATAAGAAGTGCTTGGATGGAAAGAAGATGCATTAACAAATGAGATTTTGAGGGTATTTGAGAGAAGATAGAGAGTAAATTAATTAAGTATTATAAGAGGATTAGCATCAGCCTCTTTGGTTTTTTAAGCTATTTTGACCCCATAAACTCAACTTTTGTTACTTTAGTTAATGAATTATTTATAGACGGCTACTTCGGCCTCAATATTCTATTGTTACTCTATTTAAATATTAGTTTTTCTCACTCCTAATATATATATATATATATATATTTCTCAATCATGCTTCCCCACGTCAACATTTTCTCAGATCACAACACAATAATCAAACCCAAATTACAAGTTCACAACACCAACAATCCAACCCATACAATACCTCATACAAATTATTTGAAGATCACAACAACAATAACCAAACCAAACACATAAAACACAAAGCACCTCACTATAAATCATAAATAGACCCAATTCAAAAAACCAAAAAAAAAAAAACACTCAGACCCACATGCGACCCAACCAGATCACAACTCAAACACATATCAACCCAATGACAACGATGACAGAAACCCACCATAAAATTGCCCAACCACCAATGAATCGGTGACGCACAACCACTACCAAATCAACCCACACCCCATCCATCGTCGAATTGACCAACCTAGCCAAATCAACAACCCAATTTTGCTGGCAATTGAGTTTAATGACCTGTTTGGATGTTTAAAAAAGGAGGGGGAGTAGAGCAGAGGGAGGGAGAGTAATTTAATTACCTTGTTTGGAAGTTTTTTAAAGAAGGAGGGGGAGGGGTTTGGAGGGGTTTCAACTCCCTCTAACCCCCCATTTTTAATTCCCCCAAATTGGAGAGATTTGGAGGGAGAGTAAAGTACATAAACTATTGACTAAGTAAATTACCTAATTTACCCTTATTATATTAACAAAATTACACAAGGGGAAGGGCTAATTACTCCCTTCCCCCTTATTAATTTTAAAAACATCCAAATAAGGTGGAGGGGAATCATTTTCCTCTACTCTCCTCTCCACTACTCCCCTCCCCTCTACTCCCCTCTACTCTCCTCCCTCTCTAAACTTCCAAACAAGTCATAAGAGAGAGAGAGAGAGAGAGAGAGAGAGAGAGAGAGAGAGGATTTGAGAGAATGAAGAAAGAGAGAATAAAAAAAATAAAAATGGTTTAACTAGCTACCGTAGCCTCGCCAGAAGAATCTAGCAATTGTTCAAAAACTAGTTTGGCTTTGTGTTTAGGGACAATCGGTAAAGTTTGGATTAGTAGACTCTTTGTTGAGCCTGCTGCAAATGCTTTAAATACTAAATTAGAGTTTTTAAGTTAATTAATTTTGATACAACAATGATATGGTTAAAGTTTTTGTTTTTAAGAATGAAAATTCAAATTACTCCAAAAAAATAATAATAATAATAGTGAAAATTAAACATTAAAAAATGATGATGAAAAAATAAGGATGCAGATTAAGAATTTCAATGAAAAGTTTATAAAAATAGGCTATATATGTTAAATGGTTTTTGAATAGTATGTTTGTGTTAAAACCACATTCTTTCTTCCTTGTGTGTTTGTGTTTGTTTCCATATATAGATAAAAACAAATACATTCTCATTAAAATTATTGATAAGATAAGTCATCATTTTGGTAGCTGTAATTTGGTACAACCATTTGGTGTAACTACAATTTGTAAGAATACTAAAAAAAAGAAAGAAAAAAACTACAATTTATAAGCTTAATTTTTATTATTTAGTATAGATAGTATTTAATGATATCACTTTTATCATGTATCAATTATAATACTCATCAAAAAAAAAATTCATAATAAAAAAAATGTCAATAAGTTAAGAAAAAAAAAGAAGCAATTATGGAAAATTTTATGTTATTATATTTATTGAAAATACATATCACTACAAATTATAAAATTTGCTAAACTTTATTCTCAATTTCTATTAAATTAAATATCAATTGAATTTTGAGTAAGTTTTAATTTATTTGTAACTTGTCTAAAATCTAAACAACATGACTATCATCTAATGATGTGATTTAATGGTAAAAAGTCCTTATGACTCATTATACTTACAAGTTCGGAAGTTATGGATTTGAGTAGTGGCAAATCCCACTATTGCCTTGCCTAGACGATTCCTATGTTAGTTATGACAAGCTCTATTATTACTTAGGCAATTCCACGCCATGCAAGACAAGGTTTGAGTGAGTGAAGACAATGACCACACATGTGAATTTCCATTTTTTTGTTACCAAAAAAAAAAAAAAAAAAAAAAAACCACAACAACAAGAACATAACTATGCTTTAGCTTTTTATGAAAACATATATATCATTTCCATATAGTGTGAAAATAGCTATTAAAAACAAGCTTAGTATTAAACAAATTTACAACTTATTATACCATTTATCTTATTTTTTGGATTGTTAAAGGCCTTGTTTGGTTTATTATCTCTTTTTTCTCAAAGAAATTGAAAACCTCACTTATAAATGCATATTCTAAGGTTTTTATTCTAATAAATTTTCATTAAACGACAAATGAAAAAAAAAAAAAATTTGAGTTCGTGTTTTTATATAAATATAATACTTATATTTTATTATTGTTGATACAATTGATTAAAAAATTATTGGAGATTATCAAATCAGTCACCTTCTACAAACCACGTCTCCATCAAATCTCATAACTATTTCCTGTTATAAAAGTTAAAGTGTTAAACAATTTATGCAAGAAAATAAAAAAGGTATGATTATGAGCTCTTGAGCTCAAGGAAAAAAAAGGTAAAAATTCTTACGTTCACGCAATTAAAAACATTTACGTTCACGCAATTTTATTATTTATTTTTTCCCTGTAAAAAATCCAAAAAACAATTTTCTTCTTGTTCTGAATTCTCACAAGTCATTACAAGTTTTCGACATATTTCAATTTCACTAATTTCTTTCCAACTTTTTCTTTCTATCTTTTAGTCTTTTTGACTTAACCTTTGAAGTTTAAATTTACAAAAGTCTCGTCTTCTTTATCCAATTGAAAAGAAAATGTAAAAGAAAATGTAAGGAAATGTGAAGATGTCTAAAAATATGTGTAATATTGTTTAAAAAGTAAAAATTGTGTCATTTGATACATTTATTTAAAAATTGAAAATTATTGTTTGAAAATATTTGAGAAAATACATGTGAAAAAGTATGTAAAAATAAGTATAATGTTGTTTAAAAACTGAAAATAATTATTTGAAAACACAAACTAAATACCCCCACACACGAAGAAAAATGGGTTTCATTTGTAAAAAACTTTCTTTCATTCACTTTTTAAATAATATATTTTTTTATACATGTAAATTTGTTTAGATGTAAAAATATTATTCGGAAATTATAACTTTTTTCACTATGTTTGGCTGCGATCCCAATGAGTCTGAAAATATTTATTTTTCTTAACTTGCTCACAAGAAAATCATTAATCTTTATTGTAATTTAGAATAATTATATAAACAAAAAGGCACATTCATAAAAACAGACCCCAAATAATAAAACACTTTTTTAAAAGATCATTTAGGAGCATAAAATCAGAAAATGAAAAACTATTAGATATTCATAAAATTAGTATAATGTGGTATTATGTACCAATAAAAATAAATCATTTAATATAAGTATACAACATAAGCTTAAAAAGGTATATGAAAAGTTTAAATTTTGTATGAGATGGTTTGCTTTTATTGCTTGGGAGTATTGATTCTACTCGGAGAATACATAATAATCACTCTTTAAAAATAGTCTCAAATCCAAATTTATGTGAAATTTTGAGTGAGAAAACAATTATTTTGAGTAAAAATGTCATCTAAGAAAAAAGTTAATACCAATACATGTCATCATACCTAGGAACTCCCTAGGTATGAGAGCATGGCCTACAGACCTAAGGAAGAAAATGACCATATTGCTATCAAATATCAATGGAGCTGTCATGTGTAACCTAAATTAGGCAGACATGGCAAAACGGGTCAGAATTTTCTAACCCGACTCGACCTGACCTGACCCAAAAAATACTCAACTCGAACCCGATTTTTTGACCCGAAGTAAAAACGGGTTGACCCGTGATTCGACCTGTGTTTTTTGCGGGTCAACCCGACCCGACTCGACCCGCGACCCTACCCAAACCCGAATCATTTTTTTAGAATTTTTTTTTTGGTAAAAAAATAGTAAAACTAAGACAATATTGATTTAATTGTTTATTGTGAACTTTAAGTAAACAATTGATACATTTACATAACTGCATGCAAATTAATTGAAAGATAAATGGTTGAATATACTGTAATGAGTAAAGATTTGTAGATATCAAATAGCAAAATACATGCCAAGATAATCTGGTTACAGTGGAGTTAAAAACATTGATTTAAAATTGTAGACATATGTGAGAAACATTCACAAGTGTGAAAATAGTGAAGCTAAAGTATCAAATTAGTATAAATTATGAATACTCCTAGAGTGTGTGTTGTTTAACAATGATATGATATTCATAAAAGAGACCATGTATAAATAAGTAAGCAATCAAACTTTAAAGTATATCTCAAATTGAAATAGAATGTCAACCACAATTGATAATTGATTATAAAATTAATTTTCAAGATTGTAAATTTCTTATATGTTTTTATTCTTTATCAAATGAGTTATCCAATAAGTCATTTGTAATTTTGTTTTATATTTTGGAATGTTGATATTGTGTAGAAATAAAATTTGTGTATTTGTTTTACTCATCTTTGTGTTATTTTGTTTTAGATAGTAACGTTAGGATTTGTATAATTTTAAAATTATTGAATAAGTATTAATAAGTTTAACTAAGTTCATTCTTGATATAAGTGGTGAATTCAAAATAATGCATTTTACATTAAGTAATTTGTTGCATAACTTTCCAAATGACAAATACATGTTGTTTTCTTTATAAAAAAAAAAAAAAAAAAAATTCATGTGAAAAATATGGGTCAACCCGACCTAACTCGCAACCCAATTGACCTGAACCCAATTTTAACCCACTTAAAATGACCCGTGACCCATTTGACCCGCCACACGATTGACCCGACTCGAACCCGACCTGACCTGCCCCACCCGTTTTGCCATGTCTAAAATTAGGTAAAACTTTTTTATCAAAATAATAATAATAAATTAGGAAAAACTCAACTACATGTGTAGCCTAGACGACAAATTAGGTATTCACTATTAAAGCTAGGAACTCCCTAGGTATGTATGAGAGCATGGCCTACAGTCCTAAGGAAGAAAATGACCATTATTGCTATCAATGGTGAATGGAGCTGTCATGTGTACCTAAATTAGGTAAAGCTCTTTTATATCAAAATAATAATAATAATAATAAATTAGGAAAAACTCAACTACATCTACATGTGTAGCCTAGACGACAAATTAGGTATTCACTATTAATAGCTTTGATGTTTACATTAAGAAAAAATCTACTATTTAAAAAAAAAAGAAAAAATCTACTATTTAAAAAAAAAAAAAAAAAAAAAAAAAAAAAAACTACTAAATCCTAGCCATATACCCAACCAAGAAAAAACATAGGAACTTGCAAGCTCAACTCTCCCACCAAAAAAAAAAAAAAAAAAAAAAATAGAGTACATACTTACGCGGAACTTTTATTGAGTTTCTTTGTTGCTTGAGAGCTTAGTCTGTACTTCTGCCTTCTCTTGCACTGTAGAATTGGTTGTTACCTTCATCTGAAGGTGCTGTTAGGTTCCTTGGAGTACCAAGTGCATTCCTCGGCTTATGGGTTTTTTTTTTTTTTTTTTTTTTTTTTTTTTTTAGGGGTGTGGGAAACAGTTTTCTATGGAGGACCTTGCACAATCGTGGACACGCCATTCCTTATTTGAGAGAGAAGGGCTAGGATGTTGCCTTGCGCCAAAGGAGAGTGTCAAAACTTTCTCCATTGCAGCAAATTTTCTTACTAAAAGAGCTCTAAATGCTGAAGCGATTGCTAGAACTTTTACATCTTTGTGGCGAGCAAGAAGGGGCTTCAAAATTCAACATATCGGTGATCATAAGATTTTGTTTTCTTTCAAAGACAAAGAGGATGTAGACAGAATCATGGGTAGCGAGCCGTAGAATTTCGACAAGCACTTGGTTGTTATGCAACGCTATGACAATGATAGACCACTCGAGGATATAAAGTATGATTGGACTACCTTTTGGGTACAAGTCCACGGACTCCCAATGAGGTATATGACCATTAAGGCAGTGGAAAAAATATGCGGAGTGGTGGGTGAAGTTATCAAGCAGTCTGATTCAAAGGTTTACGATGGGGGCAACTTTATTCGTGTAAAAGTCTCAGTAGATATCACAATGCCTTTATGCAGAGGTCGACTTATCTCATGGAATGATGACAAGCAAGTGTGGGTCTCTTTCAAGTATGAAAGATTGCCAAATATCTGTTATTGGTGTGATCGACTTACTCATGACGATAGGGACTCTAAGGAATGATCAAATGGAGTTCGGATCCAGCCTACGTGCTTCCCCATTTGTGGTCTCCAAAAAGAATACAATTGTGGTGCCAAGGTACTACTCTACGAGGAAGATGAACATGAAGGCTGGACAGACATCTCAACCAATGGAAGAGGAGCAACCATACCCACAAAACTAGTCTGATGGTAATTCTGAACCAGAGCGTGACCCAAACAGTGTTGAACGTTACATGCAAGGAGCTGTTAAGCATTCAATGCGTAACGACCAAAATGGAATCAATCCCATTGATCATGCATGTCCAGTATCTTCGCTGCCTTTAAATTCCAATTTAAATGGGATGTCCAGCTGTCCGAATAGGATTGAATAGGTCTTAAAGGAGGTGGATGACGAGTTACAAAAGTCAGAGGAGTCAGGAAAGGGTTCAGATACACTTGGGGTCTCTAAGCCACGTGATATTCCAAGTGAAACAAGTCTAGGCCAGCCAAATGAAGTATCTCCTCCTCACGTGCCTAATAAGGTTTCAAAAAATATTGTGCAGGGGCGTGTTCTTCTATCATGGTCACGCAGAAGCAGGCCACCAACACTAACCAAAACCCCACCTACTCAGTTTACCATTGGAAGAAAAAGACAACCTTGGACTTCAGATGATTTCTCAAAATGACCTTTGAAGCGATTTCAGGATTCTCAGAAAGACAATGGAGTTTTATTTATATTGGCGGAGGCTAATCATCAGCCCTGCCAGAAGCAATGAGTTGCTTAGCATGGAATTGTCATGGGCTTGGAAACCTACGTACATGAAGAGAGCTATGAATCGATGACAAATGGAGATACACAGGTTTGGAAGCAAATATGGTCCATAAGTGTGCCACAAAAGGTGAAGATATTGCTGTGGAGGGCTTGCCGTGAAGCCATACTAACTAAACACTCTCTATTTTGGCGCAAAATTACAGAGGATGATTTATGTGTGAGATGCCGAGCTGCAACAGAAAATTCCATACATGCTTTGTAGTTGTGCTCTGAGCTTGATTTGGTGTGGACAGAACCAGAACTGTTGAGTTTCTGAGGTGAAGTTCAGTTCTTAAACTTTAAAGAATTTTTATCATGGATAATCAAAAACACCTAGCATCTAGAGTTATTTGCAGTCACATTTTGGTCCATATGGAACCAACGAAACTGAGTACGGCTTAACCAACCCGCAGATGCCATCCATCATATTGCTCACCTTTCCAGAAATTGGTTAGTTGAATTCCATGCAAGACAGGTCAGCCATGGTTCAATACCGATTCACACTCAGCCAACGAGGTGTAGGTGGAAGCCACCTCTATTAGGTTGCTTTAAAATTAACTTTGATGGGGTGATCTTCCCAAACGAGAAAAAAATATGGTATAGGAGTAGTCATTAGAGATAACAGAGGTCTAGTAATTGCATCGTGTTCGAATGTGGTGCATCAGGTGCTAGGCAATTCTGATATCGAAGTTATGGCTGCGGTGTGGGCTCTATCTTTTGTATCAGACGTGGGTGTGAGGCGGGCTATGTTAGAGGGCAACTCCATGGCAGTCATTACAGGTTTAAGGGAGGATGAAAAGGTATTGGTGCCATACGGACTACTGTTGGAGGATGCAAAGTTTTTGTCCCAACAATTTGATAAGTTGCTTTACTCTCATTTAAAGAGGGAAGGCAACAGTTTAGCGCATAGTCTGGCTAGATATGCAGTAGGCATTCCAAATTTTCTAGTTTGGAAAAAGGATGTTCCATCACAGTTTTATTCTGTATTCCAAACCGATTTATCGGGTTTTTCTTTATAAATTACTGTTGATACTCATTTTGGAAGCCCAATAGTAGGAAGAAGCCCAATAATATGGGTAGAGTAGAGCTAGTGGATTGATAGAAAAACCATTAAACCTGAATGACAGGAATAATGGATCATAGGCCCATAAAGTAAATAAATGGGCCTTGAGGAAAGCAAATAGGCCTAAAGGAGCCCAGAAAGAGAAGTAGTAAACCTATGGGTATTATGTGATGTAGAAAAGTGAGAATAAGTCATAACAAGCCCGAAGTAATGTAAGTAAGAAAGTAAAGGGTTGATGGAAAGCCCATGAGCCCCAAGGATGAAGGATAAGGTAATTGGGCCAGGGAAGCCCAAAAGAGTTAGTAAAAGCCCATGGGAACACATAATTAGAAAATGGGTCAAGGATGCCTAAGGAAAGCAAATGGGTCATGGTTGCCCGAGAAGAAATAAATGGGACAAAAGAGCCCACAAGAAATGTAATGGGTCAAGAAAGCCCAAAGTAGCATGAGTGCAAATCCAATGACCATACTGGGTCATTATAGCCAATTGAGAGAGGAACACGCAGCAAGCCTAAAAGAGGCCCAGCAAACTTGGGTTAAATAACACCACAACAGGAATAGCAGAGTAGCATGGCAAGAATGGTAGCAAGACTACGAAAGAAGCAAAAGAGTAGGCTGAAGAAAGAAAAGCCCACAATCAAACAAGGCCCAGCCCTTGAGAGAAGCAAGCCATAAGAAATGAGAAATCAGAAAATAGTTCACGCCATAAGAGGTCAAGGATGAGCGGCAGAATGCACAGACAAGCTTCCAGATTATGGCAAACGCATGAGCAGCGGACAAGCTTTGGACGTACACAGAAGTGGAGCACGAGCAAAACCCAGACACCAACAGCCTATACCCAGCCAATACAGGAGTGGTGGGTCATGGGTCAGAGGTAAGAGAGGATATGGTCTGACGGTGGGGAGAAGAGAAAGCCTATTTTGGGTTCCTGTTCAGGTTCTTTTGGGGGAAATGTCTTGCTGGGATGACATACCATCCAAAAGAAGTAAGGATGAGTTAGAACCACTAGGTGCATACCATGAAGGATAGCAAGAGAGAATACCCACACAGTGGTGGATAAGAATGCCACGATAAGCAAGCAAACAAAATAATCTTCTTTGTCTGGTGATGGGGAGTGGCGCAGCCAGCATAGGTAAGTGGTGGTGGTTGGACAACTGACAAACCAGTGGTGGTCGACAAGGACACCCAGACTAGACAAAAGTAATTAAACGCTAAAATGGTAAAAGTCAGTCACGGCAAGCAGTATATAAAGGACCCTTGTCGTGCATAGTATCATCATCACGACAATAATAACCACTATGAGAGAATCACAACATCACTACATGGGTAAACACTGAGAAAGAAAGAAAATAAGAGAGAAATAATAAAAAATAACAAAAACAGAGAAGAAAGAGGGAATCAGGAATAAAAAACAGAGTATAGAATGACAGACATGCACCAATAGGCTAATCTCTTCTCTCCCTCTAAAAGCCTACCCTCTGTTAAGGATAAAAGATTTATTTGGGCACAAGCCATTCAGACCCGTTCCCTCAAAGTTGATAATTTCTACAGCAGACGAAGTTATCCACGTTGAGGGAATGGTCCCCTCCTTGGCCTTAGTTCTGTAACACAATTGAACACAGTAGACTAACATTTTCCTTTTGATTTCGCTGTTTATCAAGATTATTTCCTTTCTCGGCTTTGTAATCTCACTTATAACGTGTCTCTTATATCGTTCTTTTTCCTACTTTGCTTAAGGATTCCTCATTTATTCTGTTTAACGGGAAGCATATTGCCTTTATTGTCATATTGTATGTGTCTGCCGAAACTCTCTTGTAACAGCTTCGCCTGTCATGGGTATGTGACCAAAGTTTTGGCAAACAGGACATAGCTTATGCACAGGCCGGACTAAGGTGAATTGGAATTGGACCGATCCCAATTCTCTTATCCATAACACTTGGGCCTCAGTACAGTAGGAGGTAGTCCAGCCCAAAATCACAAAAAGGCCCACCATAAATACATTGACGTGTTTCCCCTCAAAAAAAAAAAAAAAAAAAAAAAACATGGGAAATGGCTTGTGACCAGTGCATAGGTGCACTGAGCACATTGAAATATGGATATATGTTCAATACTACTAATGGACTAGACACAATCCCAACCTAAAAACATAAACTTAATCAGTTGTAAGTCTAAAAGCTATTGTAGTCTTTTTACATGTCAGCTCTTAATTGATCAATGAGAATTGAGCCATTGAGGCATGTAGAACTAGCTAGTGCTACTGCAGGGTGCAGTAGATGTCATTTTCTCTGCAATGAGGTTGGGAAAATTACGAATTGCTTGGAAATTGCAATTTGTTGTTATAAAGTAAATAGTTATTTTAGGCTTTACCAATAAATAAATCTTATTCAAACCCAGCATGATTGGCATTCTATAAAGTATAAACAATAGTATACATACTTTATTTAAAAAATCTGGATCATTTGCTCTAAAAAGTTTATTAAGGCAATCAATAAGACCATGCTCAAAAGCTAGATTTGTGAAAACCGATTAAATTTATATATTTTTTGTTCTTTCTTGGATTTTTTTTTTTCATTTTTTCCCCTACAAGTATATGTAAATAAACAATGAACTCGAGGTGACTTTTTGGGATAAAACAACAAAACAAACCATGAGATCTTATAAATTAAAAAAAAATAAGGACCTCAACAAACACCCAAATGGTCCTCTCTGGAAATTTTTGTCTGGTTATCATTAATATTATATACTTGCAAGAATCTCAAGGAAGCGTGATAATTAATTATTCCTACATCACACTTATTCCATGATGTCTGCATTTGCCTATTCAAAGAAGCTGGACAACATATATCTCTTCTTATCTAATGTAAAGTTATATTTTCTTAATTCTTATCTAATCTAAAGTGGCTGTTATATTGGAAATAAATATTGACTCTTTTTTTCTTATTTCGTTTTCATACACATAATTTCATATAAATGCAAATAATAATAAAAAGTTGAATTTGTTGGAGAACATTTAACATTTTCTTTTTAAAAAAAGCTGATAAAAAAATTATAAAAAAATATGAAAACAAGAAGTTGATAAGAAAATAACAAATAAATTGATAGATAAAAACAAATAAGTTTACATTAAAATTATTGATAAGAATAATTAAGTCATCATTTTGGTCACTGCAATTTGGTACAATCATTTTTTTTTTTTTTTGAGAATACTAAGTATTTTCATAACTATAACTTATAACTTGTTTCTCAAAAAAAAAAAAAAAAAAAACTTATAACTTCTATTATATAGTATAGTATTTGATAATATCAATTTTATTATGTATCAATTATAATAACAAATTTCTATAAAAAAATTATAATAGAAATGTCTATATGTAAAAAAATAATAAAAAAAAATAAAAAAGCAATTATGGCAAATGTTACGCTATTATATTTATTGAAAATACATCTCACTACAAATTATAAGATTTGCTAAACTTTATTCTCAATTTCTATTAAATTACATATCAATTGAATTTTGAATAAGTTTTAATTTATTTGTAACTTGTCTAAAATCTAAACAACATAACTATCACCCAATGGTGTGACTTAATGGTAGAAAATCTTTATGACTTATCATACTTGCAAGTCCAGGAGTTATGAATTTGAGCAGTGACAACCCAACTATTGCCCAAACGGTCTCATGCTTTATTAATTGTGGATTTGAGTAATGATAAGTTCCATTATTACTCAGACGATTCCACGCCATGCAAGGCAAGGTTTGAGTGGGCGAAGACAATTAGTACACATATGAGCTTCCTTTTTCAGTTACCCAAAAGAAAAAAAAAATACAACATAACAATGCTTTAGCTTTTTATAAAACATGTATATCATTTCCATATAGCGTGAAAATAGCTATCAAAAACAAGTTTAGTATTAAACAAATTTACAACTTATTATACCATTTATCTTATTTTTTGGATTGTGAAACGCCTTGTTTGGTTTATTCTCTCTTTTTTCCCCAAAAAAATTGAAAGCTTCACTTATAAATGCATATTCTAAGTTTTTTATTCTAATAAATTTTATTAATTTTCATTAAACGACAAATGAAAAATAAAATAAAAATTGAGTTCATGTTTTTATGTAAATATAATACTTATATTTTATTATGGATGATACAATTGATTAAATAATTGTTGGGGATTATCAACTCAGTCATCTTCTACCTATCACGTTTCCATCAAATCTCGTAGACATTTCATGCTATAAAAGTTAAAGGTGTTAAACACGTTATGCAAGAAAAAAAAGGGGCAAAAATACACGTTCACTCAATTTTTTATTTTTTCCTTGTAAAACATCTAAAAATAATTTTTCGACATATTTCAATTTCACTAATTCTTTCCAACTTTTTCTTTCTATCTTTTAGTTTTTTTGGCGTAGCCTTTAAACGCACAAAAGTCTTGTCTTGTTTATCCAATCGAAAAGAAAAGGTGAGAAAATAGACATGGGAAAAAATGGGTTTCATTGGTAAATAATTTAAGATCTCACGTGTAAACCTTACATTCCATTTGTTTTGATATAAAAATATTATTTGGAAATTATAACTTTTTCACTATATGTTTGGTTGCGGTCCCAATGAGTCTGAAAATATTTATTTTTCTTAACTTGCTCATAAGAAAATCATTAATCTTTATTGTAATTTAGAATAATTATATAAACAAAAGGTACATTCATAAAAACAGACCCCAAACAAAAGGTACATTCATAAATAATAAAACATTTTTTTAAAGATCATTTAGAGAATAAAATCACTAAATGAAAAATTATTAGATATACATGAAATACGTATAATATGGTATTACACACTAATAAAAATAAATAATTTAATATTAATATATGACACAAGCTTATAAAAGTAAATAAAAATATTAATATATGACACAAGCTTGTATTAGATGGTTTGTGTTAAATTTAGGGTAGAATCACATGATACATTGATACTCACAAACCATCTAATACAAAATTTAACATTTTCCCACTCATTAAAAAATTCCACCTTGACTGACTCTGTGAAGAAAATCTGGATCATTTGCTCTAAAAAGTTTATTAAGGCATTCAATAAGACCATGTTCAAAAGCTAGATTTGTGAATACCGATTAAATTTATATATTTGTTCTTGGTTTTTGTTTTTTCATTTTTTCCCCCTACCAGCATATGTAAATAAACAATATGAACTCGAGGTGACTTTTTTGGGTAAAACAACTAAACAAATCATGAGATCTTATAAACTTAAAAAAAAAATAAGGGCCTCAACAAACACCTAAATGGTCCTCTCTGGAAATTTTTGTTTGATTATCATTTATATTATATACTTGCCAGAATCTCAAGGAAGCATGATAAGTAATTATTCCTATATCACACTTATTCCATGATGTCTCTGCATTTGCCTATTCAAAGAAGCACGACAACACATTGTGGTCCTGCATTAAAGAAGTTCAAAAATGTGTAACGTGAAACGCTCCCCAGACCATCCCAATTTTATCCATGATTCATGAACCTTTCTTTTTTGGATTTGATAATGTCATTGAAGAAAGGAAAGAAGAGGGGTCATGTGCCTGAAGCTCTTGCAGGATAGAGAGAGAGAGAGAGAGAAGAAAATTATGATGAAGCCCATGCACCATTGTTATGGGCAACCGAATTATATATATATATATATATATTACAATTGTTGATATGGCAAAGTCAGGATAAAATACCACTTTCTAATGACAGCTTATCATTGAAATCACTTTAATTAACACCTTGCATGCCAACTTATATAATGGTTAAGAAAAAGATATTGGACAAAACTTCCCTCATGGTGATGAGAAGGTATCTAATGCATTTTTTCTTTCACAATATATTGATTCTACACAACATTAAACTTCACTCACTATAAATGAATGCATACATCCAAAAAATAAGATAATTATTGTGCACGACAGAGTCTCAAAAGTGTAAGTTGCTTTGATGAAAAACTCTCCACATTTGTTAGGGGTCCACATATTAGCACTTAACATGCTACTTTATCATAAGAAAAAGATTGGGAAATATTTTGTGTTTTAAACTTATTAGACAAAACTATCCTCTTGACGACGAGAATGTATCTAATGCATCTTTCCTTTTACAGTGTATTGATTCTACACAATAGTAAAAGTTCACACACTATAAAAGAGAATGCATACATTTGATGCATAAGATAATTATTGGCGTATGACAAAGCCTAAATAGTGTAAGTTGCTTAATTTGATCGAAAACTCTACACATTTATTAGGGGCCCACATTTTAGTATCTAACATGCTAACTTATCATAAGAAAAAAGATTATGAAATATTTTGTGTTTTTACACTTACTGGACACCTTTCACAATGTATTGAATCTTACACAGCAGTAAAATTCACTAACTATAAACAGAATGCATACATTCAAGACAAAATATGCAAAAGAGTATCAGAAGTGAAAGTTGCTTTGATGGAAAACTCCCCACATTTGTTAGGGGTCCACATACACATATCATGAGCCACTCATCGTTGGTTGTGGTGTGACTGGAATCGAAATATGAGAACACTTTTGCCTAATGGCCCTTATACCATTGTCTTGTGACCCTTCGACTAAAAGGTCTGAATTATGAAACCTAAGAAACATTTGGGGAAAAGTTTCCACTTGGGATTGGTTTAAAACTACGGATATCTGGGATCCAAGATCTCCCAGACGTTTGTCGAAATATGAATGATGGTTAGCCATATGTAATGTGCCCACTAACAATAATGTTGGGTACTTTTACAATCCTTTTTTTTACTTTCTAAACGTTATAGTCACCTGTTTGTATTGCGGCTACTAATAATTAACTAACAATAATGTTGGGTACTTTTACAATCCTTTTTTTTTACTTTCTAAACGTTATAGTCACCTGTTTGTATTGCGGCTACTAATAATTAATACTTTACTTCTTCATATGTCTAAGAAATGAAAGAAGTGTGTCATCAAAAAAAAAAAGAAATGAAAGAAGTGACAGCGAACTGGTCATAGAGTTTATAAAAGAAAAAAATTATATACATCTTCCTCTTACTAAAAAGAGGATCACTACATTGAGTCTGAAAGGTACTTTGTAGTAATTATAGTTTCACCCCACTAATCTTTTCTAAGCACTTTTCTCTCTAACAAAATAAAAAAAATATAGAAAATTATTAAATATTTAGGAAGTATCATAAATGCGTACTCTATCTCCCTCCACATAAATGGTAAATCCCACTATAAATTTAATTAGTGAGACCCACTATTGTATGAAAAGAAAAAATATATATATTTATGGTATTTTAGGAGTATTCTATGATTACTCAAAAAATACATGACCTACAGAAAAACAGGTCACCAAACTTCTTTCTAATTCTACCCCTGTACTTTTCTTTTCTACCGGGACGAGCCATTCTATAAGTTACCACCAAAATTATTTACGAAAGTCAGTTTACCTCTAGAGTTGCTTCAGAAAAAGGGAAAAAAAATTAAAAGCCTTCTCTTTCCCCTTCCCAAGCCAGGTTTTCACCATAAACATCACGGTGTTTAGCTGCATCTCTCAACTGGGATGCATTTTAGGATGACAGCAACCAGCAAGCTAACTGATCCAAGTAACACGCTGAGTAACCATAAGTGCCAGCTCAGTGGCACTGTGCTTGCAAAATCGCCCAGAAACTCGACCATGATTACTTGGAAAGCCACTGTGCCAACCATGACACCTAGGAATATCCAGCTATCAAACATGCCACGGAATATGTTTATCTTCTCTATTTCCCGGCTGTTTATATTATTAAACACCTGAAAAAAAAAAAAAAAAAAAAAAAAAAAAAAAAAAAAAAGAGTCCCGAAGGAGAAACAATGCTCATTACGACTTTCCAAAGTCTTTAACCAGGCCTTCTATTATAATTTTTAATCCCCCCAAAAAATAAATTGCATTTTGGTTACTTTTCCATAGTTGTACCATGTGATAAATACATATTGGACATTTTAATTCACTACAAGCAGTTGAGTAGCACAGACAATATCAAAATCAGAGTTACACTAACATATTGCACTAAGATTTACTAATATCGAAATCAAAGTTTCATTTTATTTCACTTTTTTTTTTATAATAATTAGTCCAAAAAAAAAAAAATAGATTCACTTTTTATAAATAATAAAAATAAAAGTAAATCAGGAAAAAAATTATATTAGAAGCTTTGGGTAATAATACCATTTCACAAGATGATAAAAATCAACGTGTATAGTTACCAATACCATATGTTATTAGCTTATTGGTCCAGTCACATATAGGAACTTCAGCAAGAAAGGTTCCATTAATGGTTTTACAGGCTAGTTTGACCTCCAGTTTGGTTCGGTTTTGATAACCGTATATTTTCAACTCAAGTTGATAAAATCTTAATCCCAATTAATTGGTTCAGCTAAACTTGAACCTGAAATATGAGCAAGTTAATTTGTAGTCAGATTCAATCCATAATCCATGTCAAGTTTGGTTGCATATGGATAGTTATCCCACATATTACTAGTTTGAAAATTTCACAAACAGCTCTATCTAACAGAAGAGACAATCACACTACACAATGGTTGACGCATTTGAAAAGGCAAACTGTGTTATAAAGATACAGGCCTAAGAACTTCGATTCATCATTTTAATTAGTTGGAATACAACAGAAGACATTGAAATCTGTACGTTTGTACATACATCTCAACCAGTAAAAAAAGAAAAACTTTAATTACTATTTTGGTACCTCACGTTTATCTTGTGTCAAAATGGCTTAGAATGTTTCAAATACGTTAGTGTAGTTCCTAAGTTTTTGGTATTGTGTCAAAATAGTTTCTATAATTAAGGAGTATAGAAAAAACTGATGTGACTACTGATGATATAGAAATGTTATTTTATCCTCTGCCTGATACACAGCATCTTGAAGCTTGTCAAGCAATGCGCCCAGAAATAAAAATTAATCACATTTCTTATTAGGCAAAAAGCAAAAAGAATTGAGCTTGAAAGCAAAAAGAATTGAGCTTGCTCTGACTCTGAGTCTATCCATTCTCAGAACTAGCACCTCCAATTTTAAATGTTGATTTACTCAAAACTTGCTGTTTTTTTTCTTTGCTCCAGATCCTTAGTTGCATACTAAGATAGTTAATCAGATATATTATTATTTGAGTTATTCTTTTCTCTTTTCTCCTAGTAGGAAATTTCAATAGTTTTTATTTTTTTTTATTTTTTTTTTTTTTGGGGGTGGCTCAATGAGATTCAAGATGCTGTGTATCATGCAGAGGATCTCATGGAAGAGATTTGCACTAAAGCTCTGCCACGAGACTCTAGGGATTTCAATCGCAATGGCATTGGGTTTGTTATTTTAGTTGATTTTTTTTAATAATTTAATTATTAAGGCCATGTAGAAACCTAGGTGACATAAAAATAATACTTCAAATAACTGTTAATCTTGTCAATTCTTTTTGTCTACCATATATTAAATATACTACATTGATACAATACTAATACTATAAGGTTAGGAACTAATATGACACATTTGAAATGTAGAGTAAATGTTAGACACTGAAATGATAATTAGACCCAAAAAAGGAATTAACTCAACATTAATAGAGAAGGTCAATAATGACAGTAAGAAATCAGAACATTCTTCAAGAACGGGACTGGTACCACATACCTGGCAAAATACAAACGAGTTGAATATCAGTGTGTTGAGAACATCACTTGCACCTGAACCACTAAGGTTTAGTAGCCGCTTCCCATCAACATTGAGAATTGCAAGGACAGCAAGTTGATATACACTATGACCAATAATATTCCTCCTCATGGCCTTCGTGATGAAGCTCACACCCCTACGAACTGGGGGCCTTTTCATAAGCTCATCATTTGGAGGTTCTGTAGCCAGTGCAAGTGCACCAACAGCGTCCATAAAGTTGACCCAAAGCAACTGCACAGCCGTTAGGGGGGTAGATCCTGAAAGTTATGTGGAAAACTCTCATTATTCTGTTATTGCCCAAAATAAAATATTAAACCGTAACTTCATAATCCAGCATACCGGAGATGCATGCAGAAGCAAGATGGAGCACCAGAGCAACAACAATGACAGTTAGCTGGAACTGCAAAAATTTTTGATTGTTTATATATACTGCACGTCCCCATCTGACCACATTCACAATAGTCATAAAGTTTTCATCCAATATAATGACATCAGCACTATCTTTTGCAACCTGAACAACATATCCATGAAAAGGGATCATTAAAGAATAAATTGACCCCAAAAAAATAAAAATGAAACCGAAGTAGGTAGCACAACAAAAGGCAATGATACAAGTCCAAAAGTATATAAGCCCATGCTAAATCAAAATGATACTGAATGACAAAGATTATGTGATGTATTGGGGAAAAAGAAAAACAAGTCAAGATGATAAAAAATTTACTATGACAGAATAGAGATTTGATATTATCTTGTATCTAAAAGATAACACAGACACAGACTATTGATATCAATTATGTGGAGCCAGATCTACTAAGTTTCTTATGCCAGGAATTTGAGGTATTTCTGGCATTTGCCTAAGCATAGGCTACTATAGTAATGTCACACATGTACGTAGCTCTAGTTATAGGGGAATACAATGCTATATTGCTATATATACCTATGACTACTGTAACTTCTTTTGTAGTCCTTATATAAAAAATGTAGCAACCCCATGAATGTAATCTTATTTTCGGTGAACCGTATAAATCTGGAATTCTTGTGTGTGCGCCTTGAACTCTTCTTCTGTTTCTATCTTTGTTGTTCGCATCTTACAGATTTGGGTTGGTCTTCATGTGTACTAACATGAGTGAGGATTAGAGAATTAAAACACTATATGATTCCAAGCTTGTGAAACCCAATAGAAAAAAGAATGAAGGGAAGGGGAACTATGGATGTGTGTCTTAAAATTGGGGTTTTGATTGCAAGTTTTAAAATCTGAGTTGCAATGTGCAAATACCCAGTACTTTAGAGTGGTTTTCGGCAATTAACCCTAAATACAACACTATATCCCAACAGGATTGAATCTGTGGCTTAACCTTTTGAAGCTACTTAGAACGAGGGGGGAGGAGGTGGATTGCATTTGATCCATGAACCATTAGCCTATATATCTATTTCTAATTTGTCCAACATAGATAATAAGTTGATTTCTCAAGAGCTGCAACGTAAAAGGTGAATGTGAAATATAAAGCAGAACATAATAAAGATGAGCTAACCAAAGGAAGAGGTTTCATACTGGAGCAACATACAGATAATTCTTGCTAAATTGGATATTCGGTCAGAAATTAGATGCTGGTTAATAATTTGGCTGATCAAGATTCTCACTCATAGGGACTGTTGAGTAAAATGATTTTAAGCGTGTTTGTTAAAAAGTATATTGCAGTGAGATAAGCAAGACAGTAATTAATATACGTTTCTGACCACATAGTTGAAAAGAAAATTTAGAAACCTATACATAAAATTCCAAATAGGATCAAACACTGATTACCACAAAACTAGTTCATATTTTCTTCTATCAAATGGTAGAAGAAAATGATCCATGAATGACAATGTGGAATAGACACACACACATGCTTCGTGTTGCTTCATTTCATATGAGAGTGTGATAGGGGAACAAAAAACTGAGACAAGAATCCTACCTGGCTAAGCCAGTCCAGATCATCAATATCACACAAGGGAAGGAAAAAGAAATATGAGTACATATAATTGAAACTTTGAAAGCAAAGTCACAAACCTGTGTTCCTGCTATGTCCATAGCAAGTCCAATGCCTGACTCATGAAAAGCAGGAGCATCATTGGTCCCATCACCAGTAGCTACTGTAACAACCTCACCAAATGTCTTCCTCAAATGGGTCACCAAGGTATGCTTGTCTGACGGCAAAGACCGAGCCATTACCTGAATCCATTATACACAATTAAAAAAATGAATGCAGCATCTTCCAACATAGATAGATGAAGGTCAAAACATTCCAAAGCAAAAATTTAAGAACCTGAATTCTTGGGATGATGTCCTTCATCTGCTCTGGGGACATGTTACGGAATTCTGGTCCTTCTATGGCCATTTCATCCTCTGTGAGGATACCACATTCTCTAGCAATGGCCTTAGCAGTATGTATATTGTCCCCAGTGACCATACAAACAGTTATTCCAGCAGCTAAACAAGTTAAAACTGCATCCTTGACACCAGGGCGCACAGGATCCTTGAGTCCAACAACTGCTATCAATGTATAGCCACTATCAGGGATGCTGTTCTCGATGGAAGTGTCAGGATCATCTTTAAAAGCCAAGCAAAGAGTTCTCAGAGCTCTAGATGCAAAGCCATTTATAACATCTGTGATCTTCTTTACCTGTTCTGCGGGAAGAAAAACAGGCTCTCCATTGCAATCAACAATTTTGTCACACATTCTTAATATAATTTCAGATTCACCTTTGCAATATGCACGTACCCTTCCATCAGGAAGAACTGCAAGCACAGACATCTTCTTTCTAACTGAATTAAAAGGCTTAACCTTAAGAATCTTGAACTCTCTATGCTGGGCATCAAAATCATCACCCAAAAGCAAGCCAAATTTTAACAATGCTGGTTCTGTTGGTGTTCCCAAAATGGAGTTCTTTCCATTATCAGTGTTAACAACTTCGGAGCCAGTATTTTGAAATATAGCCTGCAATAGGATACCTAAAACTCTTTCAGATATTTCTGATTTCAACACCTCACTTGCATTACCTTTTACATCTATAGATTTTTCAGAAATCCATACTTTCTCCACTACCATATCGTTTGTGGTCAATGCCCCCGTCTTATCCGTGCATATGAAACTAGCAGAGCCCATTGTCTCACATGCAGAGAGATGCCTCACAAGTGCCCCTTCTTCCTTTAATTTCCTCATTGCAAAATCAAGGCTAAAAGTTACTGCTAATGGAAATGCTTCAGGGATTGCAACGTCCAAAATGCTCACTGCAGTAGCAAAGTAAATCACAATTGTCATTGCATCACTTGACGACCACTCTGTGAACTCATGGTTAAGAGCTTTTACAACCAGATATCTCACTATAAGTAACAAAAATGTCAGCACAGAAAAAGTCCTGCCAGTTTTACCAATATTTGAAGCAACACTGTATAGCTTTTCCTGCAGTGGGGTCTTGTCTTCTGCTCCCTCATTCAGAGTTTCCATCAATTTTCCCCATTTGTTTCTCATACCAACTGTTGTCACCAACATCTTTCCTGAACCATCTTGCACTTTACTTCCTGAAAGAAGAAAAGGGTTCTCCTCATATACATTCACTAGCTCGTTCTCACCTGACAAGCTTGATTTATCAATCAACAAACTGTATCCTGATATATAAATCCCATCTGCTGGAACTTGATCACCAATTGACAAGTGAACAATATCTCCAACAACCAAATCATATAAAGAAACTTTTTCTCTCTTCCCATCCCTAGTTGCCTGGATAAAAATCTTTTTCTTCTCCCTATCTAAATCCTTTAACTGCAAGTACTGCTTGTACTCACAGATGGCTTTAACCATGATTACTAGGAATATACCAAGAATGCCACCCAAACCATCATATATGCCTTTAGGCCACCCTTCAGTGGGAATTCCTGAACCTATAGAAACCATGGCACTGAGCACAGGGATGATAAGTTGAAAGTCCTGTAATGATTTCCACACGAGCATCAAAATTTTTTTGGAAGGTTTCTCTGTAAAACTGTTGAATCCATAAATCTTTTGCCTAGTAGGTAAGTCCTTTGTGCTAACACCTTCGTTCAGTGAGACACAGATTTTCCTTGCAATCCCCTCAACTCCACCATTGATTTTCAAGCTCTTAATATCTTGGTCATCAACAATTGATGCAAGTTCATCTGGGTGAATGCCAAAACTTGCTTCTGTATCCTCTTCTAGTAACTTGTATTCAGGTTGACCACCAGCTGCAGAACAACATAAAATGATCGATCAAAGCATGAATGAAAGAGCGCTCTAACAATGAAGAACAGGCTTTTGTTAAAAGTAAAAACTAGAATTTCATACCAGCAATGAACTGCAATGCTTCTTTTTGACAGTAAAGAGCAGCTTGTATCGTTTCCTGGGGAAAACCAAAAATAGGGTTGATTGAATTTAAAAAGTCATGACAGAAAGAGTCACTTCGTCTTAGGAAACTTCACAACCAAATGTCATCAGTGACCTTCATAGTGATATGTAATGCAATTCAAATTATAAACTTTTGAATACCTTTCGGACCTGTTTTGGTTTGTCCATTGGAACAGAACATAATAAAAATCATATATGAGTGAAGTAATAAAATAAAAAAATAAAATAAAAAAATGGGCTCCGGAAAAAAATAATGATTCGTTTACATACTGGCCGAAATCACCATACCAGACAGGTTTGTGAAATGGAGCAAAATGAGCTGGAATTTAGAACGAAATGGAATAGAAGGGTGATTCGTAACGGTTAACTAATTTGAATGGAAAATTCTGGCCTGGAATGTATCATCCAGAATTCATAACTATTTCAAATAACTGCACAAAGTCCTCATACATCCAAAGCTATCATAAATTCTCATACATCTGTTTGTTCAGCATATTTTGAGAAGATCAAAAGCTTAAATTTATCTCAAGAACTTTAAGATGAGCTCTTCTTTTGTGGGTAAAAAATGAAACCCCTAACAACAGAACAAGCACAGTTCATCATATATTACAGAAAAGTAATTCAACGAAACCTTTTTTTTTTTTTTTTCGTTGTGTTTTTATGAACAACAACAGAGCACTAAACTAAAATATAAGCAAAGGAAAGAAAGAGCAAAATGAGAACCTGAACTTTGCTGCTTTTTTTCTCGGCCTCGGAGCGTTTGACGAGATCGGTGACAAAGCGGAAACGGCGGCCGGGATTTGTGACGACGGAGACTGCGTATCTCCATCTTCGCAAAGCCTCCTCCGACGAGTTCTTGTGCCCCACTTCTATTTCCTTCAGTAACAACTCCATTTTTGTAACGGTATGTTGTATTCAACAATTCTCTCTCTCTCAAAAACTATAAAAGAGAAAAGAGAATGCTTGATCTGCAGAACTTGACGCAAACACAGTCTGCATTTGCTAGCAGAAGCGGGAGCTTGGAAATTTGTGTCTATTTATATCTGAAGTCTAAACTATAGTGAGTGTCTAAAGTATATCATCCTACGCCGTTACAAGTGCTTCAGAACAAAAAAACGCGTCAACTAGCTTGGGAATTTGTGTTTACTGGAAGTACCGTCCATATCAGTAAAACTTAACTAAAATAGTAATTATAAATAATATAAAAAAATGCAATGGAGTTATAAACAGTAATAAAAATAAATAGAATAGTCAAATAAATTGACTTTTTTAATTTAGAGTTAAATACACAAAATTTTACCAATTAAGTAAAAAGACACTTAACTAAAGGATTTTCTTCTTTTCCAAGTGAAAAAAAAAAAAAAACACTTATTTCTTTTAGCAACTGTTTATCTAGGTTTTTACTGTAAATTTTTTATCTTGAAAATTTTTTAAAAGAATACAAAAAAGTGGGAAAAAAAAAAGGCCTTTAAAAGTTAAAAGCTAAACTTATAATCTAAAGTCAAATAAATACTATAGATTCTCCCCGTTTCTAAGTAAAATAGATTGTTCCCTTTAACATTTATCAATTTTTTCAAATGATGTGACAATCCTAAATTTGCTTCACTTTATGGGATCCTAATCCTATATTAACCAATTAATCTTGCTAGAATCTGGTGAGCATTTATTTATAAATTGCTTCATTGTTTATCCATATTAAATATTGTGTTTGAAATTGATTATAACTAATGGGTCTTGATGCAATTTTTATGAAAGATATATAAAAAATAAAATAAAAACTATTAAAACATTATTTTTTTTATAAAAAATGACTAAACTTGTTCACTAACAAATACCCTTAAGGTATTTGTTGACCTTCCTATAATTAGTTACCCTGTTAACATTTTATTGATTGGTTAAATTAAAATTGGTAGTTAATCCGTGGTGGGGTCTGATTGCATTTTTCATCTACTTATATAAAATCAACTTAGTACCTTTCTCAAAAAAAAAAACTTAGTACCAACTACCAATCACATCTAATCCCACGTTAGTTTGGAAGAAGTTACGAAATTTTGTTTGTATCTGGCAATTTTTTTAATTATTATTTTTTTTATAAAGGTTTTAAAAAAAATTGTTTTTATTTTAAAGAAATAAATAGAGCAAATAAATCAATATCACATGCCAATATGACGAAGTACGGGTTCGTATGGTTAAAAGACAAGCCGTGTACGAACCGTGTGCCATTCACAATCGTTGTTTTTTTTGGGGTAATAGATAGAAACACAATCATTGTTTAAAAGCAATGTAGTCATTATACTCGATAAGGTCACTTCACAAAACGACAGCTAACTACTTGTAATATATTTTAATAGTACTAATTTATATATATGGGCTTGCTAAAACAAGGCACACAGAGCTGAATTAATAAACAAATCATCAATAATAATAATAATAATAATTGTGAGTGCTTGAGATCCAAGGATAAAGTTGAAGAGTTGCAGTATTGGTGTGGAGATGCCACAAGCTCGAGGAAGAAGGTCATCCGAGGAGGGGAAGGGATGAGTCATAGGACTCTGAGGCGTTCCAGGTTGAAAGAAGATATGAAGAGAGAGAATTTGTGATCATAGGGAAAGTTTGTAGTTTAGAGTAGTCTGTTGCCTCCGCATTGAATGATGGGCAACAATTTTATCAGCTACATTGATGAGGAAGTGACCTAAACAGTGCAAGTCACAACTAAGCAGATTCATTCTGCCACCTTCTTCAGATACAGAAAGAGACAAGGATGGGTGGCCTCCTCGGGCCAACTGGTATTGAGAAAGTGGTTCATCCATTTAAACAAGTCTGCCTTTTCTTCCTTATTTTCCCCTTCGGGGAGAACCCTTTTTAGTTGTTTGTTTTCCTCTCTTACAAATTCATTGTTTTGGGCCACAATTGGACTGATCCAGCTACTATTTTAAGTGGGCTTGGGCTGCCGGTTTTTCTGGTCCTTACAATAATAATAATAATAAATAGAGGCCAAGAGAAAGTTAAGATTTTTAAATACTAAAGTCTCTCACATAATGACAGCTGGTATATCCAATATATTATAAAGTTGCCAAGTTCCTTACTGATTCCACAAAAAAAAAAAAAAAAAAAAAAAAAAAAAAAAAAAAAAAAAAAAAGAGAAGCTGCCAAGTAATAATTTCTACAAATCCAAACCAACATTTGGCTCAATATGTTTACACATGTGAATGTACATACTGATATGTAATAATCGCTATTCTTATTGAAATTGAAATGCAATTCAAAGAGAATCACTCATTGCCACTATTTGTGAACGTTTAAATTGTTTGATTTACTTTTATATTTATTGAGAAGTTATTGTATCTTCTCCAACTTTTGAATGTCATTTTTGTTGTCAAAGACTCAAAATTGTAAAGAGTTATAGCCTTATAGGCCATAAGTGGTCATTGGGTTTGCTGCAAGAGTTATGAATCAATTTGAAAGCATAAAAAATCTCTTCTTCTTTTCTAATGAGATCTCTTCTTTATGTATATAAAAGCATAAATTTCACGTGTGAGAGCGTGAGGTGCTGTTATGTGATGCATGCTAAGAGAATTTTGTCATTCAGCCTTCCACCTCATCATCTTCTAATTATCACCATGTGTCACTCTTTCACCTTCTACTTAATTAAAACTTTAAATGAATTTATCCATTTAATCTTTCCCCTAATTCAACCTTCCACCTAAACAAAGATTTTAATGACTTATATAATTTTTTTTATTTGTTTTCAACAATAAATAATTTTATTTCCTTAAAAATTAAAATTAATAAAAGTACAACATGTGAATGCTAAGTCAACAAGACAATGGAGTGGAACATTGAAGGGAGAATAATTAGAGAAAGCTCATAAGGCTTGCATGCAAAAAGAGGCATATGATCATATACAAGAAAATGATGGTCAAGAAAATGTGTTCTAAGTTCTAACTTCTATATCCATGGAATCATCAATGAAATCAGGATTTAACTTTAGAGGAGACAAAATATATAACTAACATATTGTATATCTCCATACACCCACGAATATGCATATATTTAAACACATTATAAAACAAAGTGTATTGTCAAATGCTATATTATAGTAGCAAAAGTAAGTTTTGGTGTGCGAAAATAATTTTTTTAAAAAAACACTTGATATTGACGCTCTTAGGGAAAGTGCTTATTGCTGAGAATAAAAAAAAAAATCATATTGATAATTGACATTATTATAAAACGAAAGTTCATAGAAGTTTCTCTCTATTGCTGTTATTGTCTTGCAGTACCGTCCAAAAACCTATGGCGTATAGTGGCTTGGACCTTGGAGTTATTCACATAAACCCATCGTGCTTATTATTATTATTAGAGAAATTATTCGTAGAAGATTTGCATTAGCTTGGACAAAACTTTTAACCTATTTTTTCTATTTTACATAATTACTTTTCAAAAACACTCATATTAAACAGTACATTTATTAAAATAATATTTATTTACCAATTTTTTATTACTCTCTCAAATCATCTCCTCTCTCTTTGTATATATGAGTAAATAAGTATTAAAAAATATATTTGCATGTGAATAGTACCCTTGTATTTTTACATGGTTACTATAGCAATTAATCCTTGTATATTTACATGATTACTATAACAACAATCTAAATTTACACTAGTTTACATGGATTGATGTGAGTGATTTTTTTTACGTTAGATGTGCAAAATTTACCCCTTATGTTATTATACATTTATTAATTATTAGTTATTATTGATGAGCAAAAATATAATTTCTATGGTCTGTTCATATTAGAATCAGCAACACTTTACCATTTAGGATTTGTTGTTAAAATTACCTCAAAAAAAAAAAAGATTTGTTGTTAAAATGTTGTAAACTTAGCACTTTTCTTATTATTACTATATATTTTTATCAAAACCCGCTATGACATTGTTTTTCAACCATCACTAAGGTACCATATTGCTATATGAACAATGGCGGAGTCACATTTGGGCAGGATCTCCAAAAATTTTCAAATATATATACTAAAATATATGAGATATCTGTTTTTTTAGTATGTAGGCTCCCCTCCCCACAAAAAAAAAAAAAAAAAAAATCTATTTAAAATTTTGATAGGATTTTTTTTTTTTTTTGTGTGTGTGTGAAAGGAATAGGATTAATTTTTAAAATATGGGGCGAACAAATAGGAAGGGTTTTTACTTTTTAGTTTTTTCTTGCTCTTCCCAAAAAAGAAAAACTCTTTACTTACTAGAGATTGATGGCGTGTGGAAGAATTTGGCAACTACTAGAGCGAGCATCCTTATCAAGAATGCTAAAATTTTTAGCATTTAACACTTCAAAAATCTATTTTATTTATTATACCATCCCACTTTAAAATATATCAAACATCAAAACTTCTATATTTTTTACCATTTCATTTAAATAATATAAACTACTCATTAAAATAATAATAAAACAACTTAACACAAACAACCAGCCAACCACCTCACCAACTTACAATTTGAAAGTTTTGATGGAGTTGCTTTTTTGGTGTTTTGATGCTAAAATTTAGCATATACCCCTTTTGGCATCCTTAATGAGGATGCTTTAGTAATGTAAAGCAATTCACTCCATTTTGTTATAAATTATAATAATACGATGCAGCCCAATCTTCTGTAGTATTACTATATGGCATTTGTAAATGTAATCCTCTATTTTACTGTTCAGTTCATCTAATTTTATTTACCTGGAAAATCTTTTTTAGGAGTACGATGCTGCATTTGTAAATCAAGGTATTGACTTCTTATTTTGGTTTAATTTGTTGTCATGATATATATATATATATATTTAGCTTATTAGTTTTTTTTTTTTTTTTTTACACGATGATGGACAATTCTTGTGAATCTTGATTCGTGCTTTAAAGTATTATTTAAATAAAAGTAGGATAAAAGAGGGTATTGGAAATAAAGACAAGCAAGATCCACTAATTGTCCAAATTGGTTGGGTGTTTTATTTTATTAGTTTGAGAGACCAAAAAGTGTGAACTGTTAAGGGAACCTGCTTGACTTTGTGCATCCAGTTCTTTGGAACTATTTAAGTTACATGTTCTTTTATTCACGTAATTCAGTGACATAGACCATAGATGACATGTCAAATGGATGTAATTTCTCGTAGGGAATGGATGCATTGATTCTAAATAATCTAAACAACTGTGAAATTCACACGTGGTAACCGAGAGGGAAATGCCAACATTCATTGAGTAATTATTAATTAAAGATGATTATTGGAGGGATTGGGTTTGACTTAGTGGTTCTGATATTCATAATTTTGAATTTATAATATTTTATCAGCATCTGGGGATTACTCCAATAGAATTTTTATCTTTGTCCGTGAAACACGGGAATTTTCTGTTATCGAATAAATAAATACTTAAAAGAGGTTTAATTATTCTCATTGAAAAAAAGAGTTATGTTCGGGATACAACACTCCTACTAACCATTTGTCCTGTAAACAAATTATGGTAAAAGTTATAATGAAGGTTATTTTTCTGAGCATTACTCTTTAAAAAAAATGATTATTGGTGGGAACATCATGACAGCTGTAATAAGCCCTAACTTTCTCCAAGGGGTCCCCATATATTCTTCTTATTTTTTATGATAAAATTAAATAAAAGTTGTCCATATATGATAAATGTATTATCATGAGCCACTTGGCGTTGATTCTAAATAATCTAAACAACTGTGAAATTCACACGTGGTAACCGAGACGGAATGCCAACATTCATTGAGTAATTAAAGATAATTATTGGAGGGATTGGGTTTGACTAGTGTGAGTTTAGAAAGGGCATTTTTTACATTTTTCAACTACACATTTTTTTTAGTGAGTCATGTACTCTGTTTATAGAATTTATAAACTTCTTTTCTCAGTAAAATTTTCTTTAAAATTAAATTTTATAGTACTATTTATATATTTAAAAATTATTTTATTACAATGTTTTTAATTTTTAGTTTTCAATAATTAGCGGTATCCAAACAGACTCTTAGTAGTTCTCAACTATTTTTAAAATCTAGTGATACTCATAAAATTTTCAATTTATAACATTTTATCAACATTTTGAGGTCACTTCAAAAGAATTCTTATCTTTATACGTAGAACGGAAACTTTCTATTATCAAAGAAATAAATACTCAAAAAAAGTTAAAATGTCCTCTTAAAAAAAAAAAAAAAATGTTAAGAACACAATTTTTGTTATAATTTACCCATATAATAAGTTGTGAGCGGTAAGATTATAACCCACTACTATTGTGTATAACTTACCAATTGGTAAAAGTTATAAAAGTTATGTCACGAGCGTTTCTCTTAAAAAAATGATTATCGTGGGAAGCATCATGACAAATGTAATAACTAATAAGCCTGTACTTTCTCCAACATTAGGGGTCCACATATATTCTTCTTATTTTTTATGATAAAGTTAAAAGTGGTCCATATATGATAAATGTACTATCATGAGCCACTTTGCGTTGTAGTGGTGTCGACATATTATATGAGCACACTTTTGACTTTGATCTCCCATTGTCTCTTGTTGCTTCCACGAAAAAGGTGTGGATTCTGAAAGTAAAACCTACGGAACATTTATATGAGGGACAATTATCATTGTTTCCATCGTTGGATCGGTTCTTTTATATTTAAATACCACTTAAATAATATTTGGTTTATTTTTTATTTTAATTATATTATTAATTTATATTTATTAATATAACTAATTCATTCAAAGTGAGTTAATAATACTTACTATATAAATTTTATAAACTAGCATATCACTAATAATAATAATAATAATAATAATAAATTATTCAAACATTCATTTATTATACTGTTTAAGTGACACGAATCATATTACATCAGTTTGTAAGTTTTTGTTGTAAAATGTATATTAACTTTAGCATTTTTCATTCACTTAATGGAGATTAGGTTGCATTTCTATTAATTTTTTTATTTTTTTTATTTTTTTATTTTTTTGTGGAGAAAATGCTAAACTTACTATAAAATTTATTACAAAAAACTTACAAACTGATGTGATAATGAGATGACATTTTAACAAAAGAATAAATGAGTATTGAATTATTTCTTGCAATTGGTGGCATGTCAATTTATAGGACTTATGTAATAAAACTTGTAATATACTAGCATAACTTTAAGATTTTAGGCATTGGGAAAAAAATGAACACCTAACACACATTTTTTTCAATTATTAAAAAAAAAAAAAAAACCCTTGCTGACTCCATATTTGGGGGCCTTTCCATGTTAGGGGGCCTTAGGCCATGATCTAAATGGCCTAGGCCCAGGCTCGGCCTGTGCATGGTATTTATAAATTGGTAAATGTTAATGAGTACTCTGTGGTGTTTGTTAAAGTTAAAATAATGTAGGTCTCAATTAATAAAAAAAGTTGAATAAATAGGAGAATTGGTATAAAGCCGACTTTAAAGCCTATAAAGCCGACAAAATACTAACATAAAATTGGGTAGCTAACAAAAATTCTGACATAAAGTTAGGTGTTAACAAACACCTCACGTACCCATTAACACAACTTATAAATCAAAGCTAATTTATTTTTAAAAAACTAAAAATTAAATTATTTGAAAAAAAAAAAAAAAAAAGACAAAAAGCAAAAAAACTAAAAAAAAAAACTTTTTGCCTTTACCCAAAATGACACTTAAAAGCTAAAACTTTTTGCTGTTAGTTTTAGCATTACGAGACCAAAGAACTATGTAGTTTCTATGAATGAAGAAGCTACCTGTAGGCTGTAGTGTGTTTGTAATGTACAGAACATATTAAGGTAATGTTAGGGAGAAATTCAAGAGACAACCACCTTGGCATAGAGAATGTTCCACATATATAAGCCATGTGCGATTAAGCTAATCTTTGACATGGAGGAGGAGAAATGGGAAGAAGAGAGGGATTGGTGCCATTGATAATATTTCGGGAATTTCTCTCTCCATTAAAACTTCTTAATTTTTTGTCAGAAACTTTTTAATTGCTACACATATCAAACACTCAATTGTGTGTATTCAGTTAAAAAAGATGTTTTTAAAACATGGCTTTAAACACTTTTTTATTGCATTAAGTACTCTAAACACATATTTTCAACACACTTAAAAAAAAAATTCACATTGTTTTGAAAACAAAAATCCAATACCATTGCCACCAAACAGGCCCTAGCTAGCATCCAAGATCTTCCATACATTTGTCAAAATATGAATGATGGTTAACCATCTGTATTGTGCATTTGTGCCCAGTAAACAATTTTGGGTATTCAACTACTTTTCCCCCCCTAATTGTTCTAGCAACTCTTGGCTACTAATAAGTAATAGTACAACCTTTTTTCCCCAATATGTAATTGATAATTTCTACGTTGTTATCCTAGAGCTATAAAAAAAAATGTAAATATGAATTTATAAAGGATAAATTAATAAATTGGACTTTTTGAGGAAGAATAAGTTCGACTTAAATATGATTTTATTTAAGGTTCTATTAATGTTTTGTCACCAAATATATGAATAGCAATAGTCATTCAATTATAGATTCTTTTCATATATAAAAAAATTTATAGCTTCTTGTGTGCCTTGTAATACTAGAGCATCTCCAATAGGGCTCTCCATCTCTAAAATTTGGAGAAAAAAGCCACTGTTCACATAAAAAATGAAGTCCAACAGCCTCTCTATCTCTAAATTTTTTTTTAGAGTTGCTACAGTGGCTCTTCAGGAATGAAGCGCACTGTAGCAATCACTGTTGATCTGCAAATATTATTTCCGATTAAACTAATACCGGTTGAATTAAAAAAATAATTTTTTCTCTTTCCTCCCTTTCTCATTCTTCTTCACTCCGTCTCTCTTCTTTATCTCAACGGCTACAAACCGCAAAATACAATCCAAACACGAAAATAATTTTTCTCATAAACCAAATGAAATCAGAAAAATAAAAGGAAAAAAAAAAAAGAAAAAAGAGAAGAGAGAGACCTGATCATGAGCAAAAGAATTAATTCAGTCTCAATAATCACAACCGATTAAAATATTTAATTTTCACTCAATAATCACAACGGTAACAACAGAAATATTCTTGATCTTTTCTCTCAAACTTCTCTAAACTCAGCCTTAATCAAACATTCACAACAGCTACAAACACAACAATCATTTCTTTTAAACATCTCTAAACTCAAGCATAATCAAAATACAAACTCAAAAACATAATCTTAAAATTAATCAAATCATAACAAAAAAAAAAAAAAAAAGAGAAGCCATCTGACCCACGGTGGAGAAGAAGACAACGCCTACTTGTGTCCTTCGATCAACGGTGGAGCAAGCAATTGCTTGTTCTTAATTTCTCTATTTCTTATCATTGTAGAGAGTGTACCAGAATCAAGTTGAAATAGAAAAAGTAAAAAGAAGAGAGAGCTAGAGAAAGAATGAGAGAGCTGGAGAAATGGAAAGTATGATCCGGAATGTACTAGAAAAAGAAAAAGAAGGGTAGATAGTGACGGGAGTGGGATAGGTGTGTGGTGGAGAAAAAACCAAGGGAAAAAAAGAAAAAGAAGAAAAAAGAAAAGAGGGCTCCAGAAAGTGCTAGAGAAAAAAAAAAAAGAAAAAAAAAAAGAAAAGAGGGCGGGCCAGAGAGAAGAAAAGAGAAGATAGAAAAAGAAAAGGGAAAAATAAAAAATCTTAATTAAAAAATACTACCACAATATTTTCACAATAAATTTTAAGTAATAGATTGTTATTAGTTAATAATGACAAGTAAAAAAATAATTTTAATGGTATAAAAAAATAATTTTAGTGGTGGGTTCAAATTAGAACTAGTAACAACTTTTCACATAAATTTAGTTGTGAAAGTATTGCGTAAAATGTTATGAATATAACACTTCTCATTGAAAAATATAGTTGTTAAAAAAAGAATAAATGATAATTAAAAAAAGATTAAATAATGAATGAAGAAATAATATTTAAATGAGATAGAGAAAGGGATAGAGAGTCTGTTGGAAAGTGTAATTGAAAAAGTGGGTAGGCAAAAGGTAAAATGCACTGTTCACTCTCCAAATAGAGAAAAATTTGAAGAAAATTTAGAGAGACTGCTGGAGATGCTCTAATTCCTAATTCACTGTGATTATCATTACATTATACCAAATGTGCCCTTGTTGTAAGTCTCAAAAAAAAAAAAAAAGTGCCCTTGTTATTTTTTTCCCCTTAGTTATCTCTTTTTTGGGTCCTATTAATGGACGTCTAAAACAAACAATTTTAGAAAAGTTCAGATACCACTTTTTTTAAAAATAGAAAAAATTGTCAAGATATTAATTTTTTTTTTCCATAAAAACTTTTAAAAATGGTTCGCTAGTAAATGCCTTTAGGGAATCTCCTTTTTTTCTTTTTTCTTTTTTGTTGTTACAACAAATGAACAAAAGATAAAGATACAGAGCAATCCATATCAAAGGTTCTAATGTCTACATGGGTACTAGTCTAGCAGTCTAAAGGCTCGATTGGTGCTTGGCAGATCGGCCCAGCTCCCTATACCCGACAGCAATGCTAAAGACCTCTTTAGCCCAGTCTAACACTGGCCCCAAAATGATGTCATTTATTACTACAAAAACTTCTATGGCTAGTAGCCTAATCCATCAGTGCAGTATTTGTAAGAGCATTCCCATGGCTAATGGAAAAAATAGTTATTCATTTTGCATAACCAAAAGCCACTCATTTAAACTTGAAACACTGCTTCTCTTGCCTGCCAGTAATGTTGTCTGTAACCCCTCTGTTTATGCAATTGAGCAGCGTCCTTTAAATAATTTATTTCCCTCCCTATCTTTAGGATAAGCATTTGCCAACTGAGGCTTTCCTTTATATTTTTCTCGCTTTGCTGCTTGGTTTCTTCATTGTTGAAAGCTTTGAATTACCTGTCCATCAATTTATTACACATTAGTAATAAATATTGGCTTGATTCCTGCTTTTCCAGATGGCCCATAAAATAAATAAGACCAATGGTGCTTACAAAGGAGGGTTAAGGTGCCTGCAATTTTCAATATCTTGCAACCAATACTTTAACCAGAAATAGAACAGATCTTAAATTTATGGCTGACCCCAGCCATAGAGCTGTGGCAAAGCACCAGGAAAGGAAAGATGATATAAATTCTCTTATGCTGAATGGCACAAGACACATTCTTTGTCTGTGGCAATGTTCCTTCTCTTAAACACGCTTTAGTTGAAAGAGCATTTTTCAAATTTTCCACATTATCCACACAAAATAAATTTGAATGGAATTTTCAGACCCGATAAATTCTTCCAGATCCCTTCTCTATTTATTTCTTATTTGCATATTCTATTGGGTGTCTTCTGCAAGAAGTTGACATCCCTTGTTGAAGGTGTGAAGGGGCTATTCTTATTTTTATTTAAACTAGCTTCTTTACACGTACAATCCTTGTGAAAAGGCTTTTCTTTTTCTAACAAAAAATATAACAATTTAAAATTGTAAATTATAGTTGAAGTATAAAATGTGTGTCCTAATATATGGTTGGAGACAAATGCTTGCAAACATATTTATGCTAATCCTCGCTGGGAAAAAGATGGTACCATTCAAGCTATATCTACTGTTTTTTGAACCAGAATAGGAAGGCTCGCACTGAGTGAGCCGTGATCAGAGCTTGCAGCTCCTCTTGTCCAAGCAAGAGCCATTCTATGAAAAGATGGACATCCAATGCACGAGATGATGATTGCACATATCGACCATCATATTATGTAACACAATAGTTACTCAGATTATATGTATTCCTCAAACCCTTGGTTATTTTTCTTGTTTTGCTTTTCCTTTACCCACTTTGTGTTTGGAACCTACAAGACTCTTGAAATTCTGACTAAAATCAAAACACATATAGAATTATATATACCCTGAAACCATGCATTGCCCCTATATGCATTTTGTTTAGTAAATAAATAGGGCATTTCTTGAAGCAATGATAAATTTGACAGATTTGTGTACAGAGGACTGCAAAGGCAGACATAGATAATGAAAACTGAAAGGATGGCAGGAAGAGGAGTACTATAGATAATGACTCTCTTCAATGCCTTTTAGGGGTGCTTGGCTATCTAGCATGGAATGCAGCAACCAAGGTTTTGTCTGATATTCCATTAGTAATTAGAATCTGTGTTGCCTTAAAAATCCAGCAACATTGAATAGAGGCATTCCTTTTTCCTTTAGTCAAATTTTGATTCAATGAAGTTCTTCTGGAGGTTGACGTATCTTCACACTATAATCGAAGGGCTGCAGGGATTTATGGTATTTTGTTGTTGATAAACCTGCCTTTTACTGCAAACTTTCCTATTAAAACAAATCAATATAGGGGCAAAAGTTTGGAACCGGCACTTAAGGCCAGGCTAGTGAACGGCACATTTCATTAATGAAAATTGAAAGGATTATCCATCAAAGTTGCAGCATACAACATCAGGTCACCAATTTAGCAATGCAGCTGATTTTGGCAATCCATCCAAAAAATCATTCATAACCATTACTAAAAAAAAAAAAGAAATTTTTTTTGATGGGATCCATTACTCAATTTAATTGTGTTCAGACTGTAAAATGAACAAAAAAACATTTGCAAATGATAAACATTTGAGCTCAAACTATGTAAAAGTATAAAGACGACAGTTGATATATTGAGACAAGGTGGGAATTAATGTGAAAGAATGAAGCATGAATGATTGACCCACGATCAGCTGTCACTCACTTTTTGCCACTGACGATTCAAGTTTTTTTAACCAGTTCACATATTGACCTTGCTCCTTTTTATGTAGGTGGTGGAGGAGGAAATTGGTCAGGCTTTCTCCAACTCCCCTTGCAACTAGGTACTCCTTGAGTGCATCTTGCAATTGAGGGTCCAAAGAGCTGTACACAGATGTAAAAGAGAGAAGGATAACAAAGATGATTATGGTTTAGATTTTAGAGAATCCAAATCAGGGGGGAAAAAATCTAAACAATTAACATAATGAACATGATGTGAATGGAACAAGCATTTGCACTAATGTGTTTGAAGAACAAAAAATAATTATGAAAAGATTTATCAAAATTAAAACATAAAGAATGACTTTGGGATAGAGAAACCTCACATATCCAGTAAAACAAAGATGTAAATAGTAGCATTTCATCATAGTCCAATCTTTGATATCATAAGCTAAATGCTGGAGTAAATATGAGGTTTTTGGATTCTGATTTATTTTTTGGGTTATATTATATTTTACGCTTTTATCAAGGATGCAACACTATAGTGTAAAAAGTATGGATCATAAATTCATCAGATAAGTACCCAGACAACATAGACAGTGAAAATAGCACTCTCACAATCACACAGCCAATGATTTACAGATAAAAAAGGATGTGCTCAGTGTACAAAGCTTCCACTTTTGCGGGGTTTGGGAGAGGTATAATTAAATCCACAAAGAAAGTAAAACTGTGTCCTGTCCTGATTAATAACTTTATTAACATGTAACAAGATTAGTTAGATTAGTATAACTATGAAACCACCTCATTCCAGATAACACTCACAAGGAAATCACCATTTAGCATACCTATAGTTGTCCTTTAAGAGTTAAGAGGGTCAACATCAAGCACAAAAGTATATAATGTTTCTCCTCCCAAAACTCCAGACTTCCACTCCTTTCAGATACCCAAACAGTAATAACAGAAGATATCAACATCCTAGATGCAGTTAGATAAAAGGGGCAGAAGAAGAGAAAATTAAATATGAAAACCAATAAAGTAAAGGTGATTTACTGACCCCTTGGGATTAAAAGAAAACTAAACTACCATGTTGACAATACACAGTGGAATATCCTATCCGATATGAGCCAATAAATTGATGTAAGGAAAAGGGGAGTGGGAGGCCAATGAATTCCTTTCCATATAAGAGCAACATGGAAGGTGAGATCATGGATTTGAAACCCATCAGGTGCATGTGTAATTACTAATCAGAAGGGAGAAAAGGGGAAGGGGGAGAGAAGGGGGGGGGGGGGGGGGGGACAGAACCTCAGTGAGTCAAATTATCCTAGATAAGGAAATTACGTCTGTAATAAGGAAAAGGAAGAAAATTAACAATTCAGTAATTGTTTAGATACTGTGTACATCTGCCCCTCCGTTCTTTGGAGCAACACTAGAGAGCAACCTCAGTAGAATGGGGACATCCATAATTTCCATATAAAGAAAATAAAATACAAGTTTCTCCTGAGCAGAGGGATCATAAATTAAGTTTCGCCTTGAGGCTTCCTCATGGAAATACATGGAATTCTATCCAAAGGAGTTCAATTGACACTGAAAATCAAACTAAGGACATACATGGACCAACCTTACAGCTGCCATTTTAATTTCTCTCCCACAGAGAGAATACTTTTCAAATGGCTAAGGAAGTAAAGAAACAACATCCCTGTGTAACTTATCAATGTCCATGTATAAGTAGAGCAGCCTGCTTAAGAGAATCCAACTCAAAGCAAAACATGAAATGCAACTCTTTTAGAAAGGCTCACTTTAAATAAGAAATAGGACACATCAAACTACATATATCTGGTTATTGTTGCTGCTATTTACTTTAGATCAAAGATTATATCTGACAGGAATATGTTCTATTTGATGGATTAAGATAAAAGTAGTAATATTGAAAAGTGAGCAACATTTTTCAATAAAAACGTATGAGTATAAAATTTTACCCGAATAAGGGGCCTCTGTAGTCTGAAGGGCTCACACAAGTAGGTGATTGGATATAATAGGCACTATGGATGTCAAACTGAGACCCTTCATTACCTCCCTCAAAAACACCACAATCAAACTGCAACATTGAGCTCAGGCCAGGCTTTTTCAAACATACTTTCATCAAAACATCCCTTGGAAACACTCCCTCTTTTCCATAAGTCACTGGACCAAGCACTGCTGAGACTGCAACCTCCTCCCCCGACTCACAATTTCTTCGTAAAACCACATCTTGGGACTGTGGTGAGTCCCATTCCACCACAAAATCCCCCGGAGAATGACTTTGGTCATCCTATATCCATGTCAATACACATACAATTCAATAGGGAGCCAGTCCTTTTACATTTACAATACTAGGTACACATGTGACATAGATTTTTAAAAAAGATGTTTAAATTTTACAGTCAAATGTAGCTACATGTTTATACCAGCTTTGGTCTCCATGTATGAATCATAATTCCTAGAGAGTGTAACACCAAAACAGGATGGTATAACAATTCCCAAAATAAAAGGAATACATTTTTGTCAAGTTGGGCATGACAAAGAGTCATAATTTCATTAAAAAAAGCTCTTAACGTTGTCAATCTATAGCTTATACAAAAACCCCAAAACTCTGAATTGAAAACTTAACCAATTTCCACATTCCACTTTTGTTTTTGGAGGGATAAATATTTACACCCAGTAATTTTACATTTTGTACACCAAACTTGTTTCCCAGATGAGCCATGAAGCCACTGATCAAACTTTCACATTCACACACACTAGTCTAGTCCCATAAAACATTCCCACCACTAAACTAAACTTTAATGTTTTTGTTTTCTACATTTTTTTTAGGGTCTCTAGTGGATTTGAGCAAATGGGTTAGTGATGGTTTAGCTATTTGTGGTGAAAGTCATGCATTTCGATTACATTACATCCCAATTTTCAAAGCAAAGAAATATTCGACTACGTCAACAGAAAAGGCATGGAGGCGAGAGAGAGAGAGAGAGAGAGAGGACCTGAAAGGGAGTGGAGGAGAGCTCGTGTGTGATCTCAGACTGCAAGGCCTTGACCAAATCCGAATCTTGAAGAGCTTTACGAGCTTTGCGCAAAATCGGTGTCACCCTCGGCATTCTTCTACTTCTAACTTCTACAGTCTCTTTTTCCTCTAGCGGAACTGTGGAAGCACAACAAGTGCTCAAATAAAACAATCCAATTTTCTTTTTTTCTTTTTTTTGGTTAACAAACAATCAATCCAATTTTCTCTCTCAATTTTTGTTCTCCCTTGTATTTTTTTTTTTTTTTTCTCGATTAGATATCTATTTCTCTATAATAATTTCATGAATAATTTGCAATTTACACTATAAAATTTGGGACCATTTCAATTTTATCTCTCCAACGTTGAATACTATTTTGATATGAGCCATTTCAACTATGCCATGTATTTGTCAAGTTACATCATTTCTAAAAAATATTTATATATTTTATGATATGATATATATTTTATAAATTAATTTTTTGTAGGTATATATTTGAATTTCAAATTTCTTATTTCAAAAAAAAATTTATTACTTGAGCTCAAGATACTGATTAACTTTTTGTGAACACGATTTGAATATCAAATATTTTATTCAATATTTTATTAGTTAAACTAACTGAAACCCACAATAAATATAATTTTTAATAAATTACAATTGCATCATTTTATCCGGTAGAAAAAAAAAATGTAATTTACATTAGTATTAATTATTTCCCTTTCCTTCTAAAAAAAATTATTTCCCCTTTTTCTATGCTATTTTTGTTTCCATGCCTCTCTCTCTCTCAATACCTTGCATAGCCAAGAGTGAGATCATGGGGCCAATAGACACATCACACATGCAATTTTACTCCATTCAAAATCCCTCTATAGCTAAACCCTAAAAACCAGTTCTATCTATTCTTCCACGCACGATGGCCTAGCCCTCCAATCTCCTTGGTAGACATCCCAAAATCCCAACTCCTAAGAGCATCAGCATCCGGAAGTGGGAATGCCAAATGCAAAGGAGATTTAGCATTAACAGCCACAAATCACTCAGCAATAGAAAGGCTATATGTCATATGCCAAATTTTTTTTGAGATTTTGCTACAGTACCATCTCAAATGTAAGATGGTACTGTAGCAAAATCCTATAAAAAAATTAATTTTTTAATACTTTAATTTCTCTCTCCTCTCTCATTTTAACCCGCCAACTTCTCTCTCCTCTCTCATTTTTTCACTTTCTTTTCACTGTCTTCCTTCTTTGTCTTTCTTCCTGCTCTATCTTCTTCAACGGAATGGAGGCAACGGCGTGGAGGCTCGATCAGAAAAGCTGCGGTGGAGGCGTGGAGGTCGTGGGTTTCCGGCGTTTGGGTGGCGTTGGGGTGCTGTTTGGCGTTTGGCGTTTGGGTCGAAGATGGTGATGATGATGATGGTATGAAGATGGCGTTTGGCGTTTGGGTCGAAGCGTTTGGTGTTCTGGTGACCCTCTCTCTCTCGCCATCGCTGCCGGTGAGAACAGATGCCGAAGATGGTGATGATGATAATGGTGATGAAGATGGCGTTTGGCGTTTGGGTCGAAGCGTTTGGCGTTCCGGCGACCCTCTCTCTCTCGCCATCGCTGCCGGTGAGAACAGATGGGTTTGGGTTTGGTGAGAACAAATGGTGATGGGTGGGCGTGGGTGAGATGGGTTTTGCTTTGATTTTTGTATATGGGTATCGGTGAATCTGCAGGTCCATGGTGGTGGGGATGGGTTCAGCTTCTCTCCTGGATTTGGATTGAGGTTTGGGTCGGTGGTTGATTTTGTGTTTACTGTTTCGCCGATCTGGGTTGGTTGATTTTTTTTTTTCTTTACTGTTTTGCCGATCTGGGTTGATATGGATGATGGAGTTGTGTGGAGGAGTTGGGTTGATATGGATGATGGATTGGAGGAGGTTGGATCTGGAAGAAGGTGAAAAGTAAAGTAATGGAGAATTGAAGGGACGGGTGTGGGGCAGAAAATTGAGAAAAAACAAAAAAATATATTTTATTACATAAATATATTATTTTAATGAGTAGAATAGGAAAATAGAATTTTGGGATGTTGAGTATATTGTAAATGGTATGGTATAATTGATAAAGTAGATTTTTAAGATGGTAAAATAAGATAGGATATAGAATTTGGATGCGGATGCTCTAACACTTTCAATTGGTTAAAAAGCCTAACCAAAATTCAAGATTTCAAATACTAAACCACAGCCACTACACATGATGGTTAAAAGAGTATCATTCACTTAGGCCTCACAACCCAACCACCCAAATTTCACCCCATGAGCTTGCCAATACTTGTGACTAATGAGCCCATAAACACACATAAAACCTATTACCCAGCCCCCATATGCCACCATATGTAGTGCCCCAAATCAAACACAAACCAAAATCTATCTTACCTTGATAATCGCTTCTCCAACAAAAACCAAACCTCCTCACATCAACCACACCAAACCAAAATCCATTATCCCCATTGCTCATTTATACATAGCCTTCAAAAGTAAAATTATAGATTGTAAAACAAAATTAGCTTCTACTATAATTTTTTTTTTATGATAACTTTATATAAAATTATTAAAATCCTAATAATTTATTATTAAATAAGTGATTTATATTTTTACCATGACATCATTATTTAAAAATTTGTGATTAGAATGAACTTAAGTGAATAATTTAGTCATTTGATTATTGGTAAAGTTTAATGTTGTCTCTCAAATGTTAATTGTGTCAATTTTAGACTCTTAATTTTTAAAATCAAATTAATTTTATCATTAAATCTTTTTTCAGTTATAATTTTAACAAAGTTAAATATGTAAAATGATCGATTTGTTAAAAGATTAGTATGAAAAGTATACAAAATTTCAAAGTAAAGTAAAAGTCTAATTATTAATTTTGTTAAAGTTTAAACTAAAAGGAGACTGAAGGATCAAATTGAGTTGAAGGTTGAGGGATAAATAATTAATAGCTTTTTGAAAAAAATATAATTGGAGAACCAAACTAATTTAACCTTATATACTAATTATTTTGAGTTGAGAGTTCAAATTCCAACCCGAACCCGACCCAACACATCCAAGCATGATAGTAGCTCCACTAACATGATTATGGGAACACCTTTTATTGTGACGTTGTTATTTAAACAAGTATTGATTAGAATTTTTTTACTTTTGAGAATCCAGACCAAGCGGCCAAGTTTTATTTCAAGAAAAAGAATTATAATGCATCACCCGTTACAAAGGGAGCTAGTATTGATTAGAATTAAGTTCGATGATTAATTTAGTCATTTAATTATTGGTAAAATTTACTGTGGTCTCTCAAATACAGAGTATTAATTGTGTCAATTTAATCTCTTACTTTTTAAAATCAAGTCAATTTTATCACTAGATATTTTTTCTATTGTAATTTTTTTAGATAATTATGTGGTTACAATTAGGAGTGAGATTTAAATCATTTATTTCTACATTGGAAATATTTAAAAAATGTCATTTGAGTAAAAATCATCTTGATTTTTTTTTGATAGGATCGTCTTGATTTTTTATTATAAATTTAAGGAAATTAACTAACATGTTAGATGATACATATGTTGAATAGTTATTATGAAAAATGTAAAAATTTCAAAATCTTTTTTTTTTTTTTAGAAACAAACGCACACACAAGAGAGAGAGAAAAATGTTCTAACACAAATGTACATCACAACTCTACTCAAAATCAAATTGAATGTAATTAATAATATTGTTAAGGTTTAAAAAGGATAAAATTGAGTTTAAATAGTTAAGAGCCTGTTTGGTAACGTTATTTAAATAACAGTCTTCGTTATTTAAACAGCACAACATGTATTTCCACAACACTTTTTCACTCACGCATATTTCTACAATACTTAAACAACGCTACTAGAGATCTCTTCTGTCCCAAAACTGACCAAATCATTGTTGTAGAACCAAATTAATCTAACTTTATAATTACCTTGGGCTAACCAAGAGATCAGATTCGACCCGACCCAACAGACTCGGGAATCGTAGTAGCTCCAGCGAGCAATACAAGTATAGGGGCAACATTTGCCAAACAGTATAATTCTGAAAAAATTTTAGGCAAATGACATATGTTCAAAGTTTATTAGTTAGTTGGATTCTTTTTTGAAAATCGAGTATAGTAAAATCGACTTCCAGTCAAAATTGCCAAAATCGGTATACTCAACTTTCTACCAAAAATTAGCTTTGACATAGATAAAAAAGAAAGTACTCGATTTTGACTGGAAGTCAATTTTGCTATACTCAATTTCTAAAAAATAGTCTAACTAATTAAATTTTGCCCCAAGTATACGCTAGGAGCACCTTTTTCAAATTATTAGGGCTTTTAAAAGGCTTCTAAAACCCTTTCCCTCTCTCTCTGTCTCTCTCTCTCAGTAGCTATAGTAGAAGTAGAAAGAAGCAATGGCGACCGATCAAGACATGAGCGGTTGGACCGATCTGCTTCACTCTTCCACCAAGCTACTCGAACAAGCCGCGCCTTCCGCTCAGTTCCCTCCTCTTCAGGTCCCTAACCAAACCCTTCTCTCTCTCTCTCTACATTTTCCGTTTGGTTTCCGAGAAATCAAAAAAAGTTTGGAAAATTTTTAAGATGTGTGGATTTTCTCGCGGGGAAAAAAGCAAAGAAGAAAATAGGAAATTTGATTGTTTCTGTTATTTTGTGGCTTTATAGATTTTGTTTCTGTGAGAGAAATTGGTTAGGGAAAGTTTAAGGAATCAAAACCTAGAAAAAGTTTTGTAATAACTTCGAGATTCGAGAATATTATTTCTATTTTTTTTTTTCGTGTGTGTTCAGTTTCAGTTTGTTTTCTGAGAAAATGTAGGGGAAGAAAAGAAAATTAAAGAATATACATGTTTAGAAAATTTGTGCTCGCGTGGGTATAGCGCAAACTACTTAGGTTCATCTCTCACTTCCAATTTTGGTGAGCCGCTTTGCTAATAAAATGTAATGAGAGGAAAATTTTTAATAACGTAAAGAAATTTCTTGAAATGTTTGAATTTTTCAAGAGAGAAAGAGAGAAAAAAAAAAGAAAGAGGGAAATTGTTCTTTTGTGTTATTTAGTGCTCCGTTTTGTTTTCCGAGAAAATGTGATTGGCTGAGGCTTTATGGATTTGGTTGCTGTGAGAGAAATGGTAAGGGAAAGTTAGAGTAATTTAAACCTAGAAAAAGTTTATAATGGCTTTGAGATTTGAAGATACAGGTTTAGGACCTAGTTTATTTTGGTGTTCAGTTTCAGTTTGTTTTCCGAGAAAATGTAGGGGAAGAAAAGAAAATTAAAGAATGTATATTTAAAAAAAAAAATTGTGCTTACACGAGCATAGCGCTAGGTACTTAGGTTACTCTCTCATTTCCAATTTTGCTCTGGTGCTTTGCTAATAAAGTGTAATGAGAGGAAACTGAATTGCAATTTGAATTAATTTTTACTATTGTTGTCTATGAACCTGATTAAAAAAATACAAAAAAAATCAATCAAGCCGAATGTGACCTTTTGTCTTAGCTGAAAATAAGTTTTAATTCAAATCACAGCTCATCTCATCCCCTTGTAAAAGCAAGGTCAATGGTGAAGCCCAAGAGGTAGTACAAATGTACAGTCGGTTGGGGATCATGCCGCTTGAAATGGAGGTCACTAGTTTGAATCTCATATTCCTCTTCCTCTGGGTGCCAAAACCTACACATCATAAAAAGAAAAAAATAAAAACAAAAAGAGGAAGGTGAAGGATGAGTTTGTGGGTTCTGGACACATTGGTTGTGCGTGTAATTTACGAATAAAAAAAATCGTGACTCTTTGTCTTTGACTAGTTGTGTATATTAGTTTTCAGAAAGGAGTCAGTATAGTGATCAAGATTCATTTCTCTTCCTTTGTTTCTATTTTTGTGAAATTTCTTGGCAACCAGTCAGTATTGGACAAATGATCCTCTGTTTGTTGCTGCTAAAGCTGACTACTTACTCACCAATAAATAATCTAAGTTTGAGTCTTATGTTTTGTTTGATGAACATATTTTTGTATGAACTAGGTGAAATAGTTGTATAACAGTCAACTAGTTCAGGAAATAATTTTTATTTAATTAGTTAGTAACGCCTAAGGCCGAGCGCTTCCCTCTTGAGGAAGGGGTGGCGTGGTATTTCCACGAGAGAGGTTTTTGTAAAATCGTGGCGCACTATTTTTATAATGGTGTGATAGGCGCACATTATTTCGGGACGCCATGGCTGCTCTACTGCACTAGTCTTTGCAATTTGAGCGAGAGGTTGTCCCTACATTTCTCTTTACCACCATTATATTTACTTATGAATTTAAATTTTTTTTTTTTAATTAAATTAATCTAAACAGAAGTGAAGCGTTCCTTCTTGCTCTTGGAATTAATTAGTTTTAGAAAAAATATTAGGTGATATTTCTAAAAGAAATTACAAATTAGGAATTCTTATCATTAGAGAACATATTAGTTGGTATTCCTAGGGAAAAAATAACTCAAGTCTGCACGTGGATCTATACGGTGTGCTTTTTCTTGTCTCTGAGTTAAATCATGTGTTTATTTCAGAGAAACTTAGATCAGTTAGAGGCATTATCAAAGAAGCTCAAAGCTAAAACCCTGCGAACCGAGGCTCCTTCTCAATCTATTGCTGCCACAAGGTACCTCTATGAATCCTATTGTTGGATTTCTTATGAATTTCGAATTTATTATTAGTTATATCCACAGTTTCTTTTCAAGAAAAAGATATGGTGATATCTACTTTTATTTGTTTTATTCTCTTCTGTTGGATTTGCAGGCTACTTGCGCGTGAGGGAATAAATGCGGAGCAACTTGCACGGGATCTGAAGTCTTTTGAATTGAAGGTGGAATATTGTTTGCATTCTACTTACTAAAGTATACTAACCTAGCCTTATTGTCTGCAGGCTTTAAGTTATATTTAAATGTGCCTTGAATGGCTTTAGACGTGAAATTTTCAATATATTCTTCCTCACTTAACTTAATTTATGTAGGCTGTTGAACACATTGTATAAATATGAATAGAAAGAAAACTAATAGGTAAAAATATGTAAAATTTGAATGATTTATAAATAAATATCCTTTTTTTTTTAATGTTGAATTTGATTAAATTCTAATAGTTTTTTAATCTATATTTAATATATTGGACACATAATTTGTTGCAGAAGGCAACATATATTCCGATTCCACACTATATAGTGAAAACCTGCTTCCATACATACATTTCACCAAGTCAATGCATGAATGTCACTATTCTGCAAGTAAATTTGACAAATTTAGTGCTTTTGCGTCCAATATATTAGTGCTAAGTGAGAGGATTGAAACATTATGGTTAGTGAAATGCTCCCCTCAAGTGCATATCAGTGATGTAATTTGAGATGCAAATAATAAATTTTAATTGTTGCTCTTCCTATATGTATATATATTTGAAGTTACTGCTCTTCCTCATGCTTTCCTCCACAAATTTGTCACCTCGTGCTATGTTCTTTGTAAGTCATGCTTCACTTGCTTTGACTCTCAATTTCAATTGCTCGTTTGGTAGCGCGTTATCAAACCACACTTTTTTAAAGTACAACCTTTTTTAACTTCACTTTTTTCTAGGTACAACTTTTTGAAACAACACCATTCTCAAAAAGGTGAAAAATAAGCTGTACCAAACAGACAAAGAAACTCTAGAAAATCCATATCCTAATGGCACATCATTCCCTCATTCTCTTGATTTAGTGTCTATAAAATTTGCTGTTACTCTAAAGTTGCTGTCATTTTTGATTTCATGGTCTACTTTACCTTTTCACAATGCTTTTGTTGCAATATTTTACATGCTTTATTTTCTATGAATAATACGTGTCTTTGCTCACTGTTCACTCTTTATTGTTTTTTGTTATATTTTTATGTGAAGACAACGTTTGAGGATGTTTTTCCTGCTGAGGCAACAAGTGTCGAAGAATATTTGCAGCAGGTAGTTCTGTCTTTAAAAGGGCCTATTAAGGATCTGACAGATTTTCACTATCACCGTTAGGGCTACTATCATGTTTTTATTGCTTTAACTTAGATTACTTGAAATAGTTCAATGTGTTGATTTTCTTTAAATTATGTGGCATTATCTGAAATATATATTTATTTATTAAAAAAAAAAATTATCTGAAATATATATTTGACTATTTGTTACTGATTTGAAAATCATGAATTGGGTGTTGTGTAAAGATTTGGTACAAATTTTACAGAAAGAATGCAACGTATAAAACTATCCCAAGTTATGGTGCTTGTGGCACATTCTTTTGCATCTATTTAAATTTTTCTGTAACATGGTCCAAAAACCAGAATTTAACTGGTTGTCCATAGATCAATGACTTATTGGGGTAGCTGTTTCCTCCATAGGTACTCTTAGATTTCTGTTAGTTCTTTGTACTCTCAAGTGCTGCCAATTTAAAATAGTCAATGCTCATCTGCATTCTTGCTTGACTTTCTCCGTTAAGTGAAACATGATATTTATATTCTATACTTTGGTTTAACATACAGATCATTTCTACTTAGTGTTAAATCTTGGAAGTGACTGAAGATAAACCCAAAGTTCAAGTTTAGATTAATTTTTGTTATTATGGGCTTAGTAGAGATTCTTGAAAATCTACCATTTGGCTGATAAATGTTATAGTTGCTGGTTTGGTTGGGGTGTTTTGACCTGCTCCATTAATGATCTGCATATATATATATATATATATATTTTAAAAATTTTATTGTTAGTGTTCTGTTCCTATACATGTACTTTTTATTTTCTCTGCATCACATTAGTGAAGTTGGTTAGGTATGAGGACAAGTAAATCTTGTTATAGATAGTAGGTTACCACTTAATATTTAGTTAAAGGAGATGGGCATAACCTTCTTATTCCACACAGTTAAGTTTTCATTATTACTACATCTAGTTATCTTGTCTACCCTTTACCAGTTTACCTAAATTTTCTCTTTTAACTTTAAACAATAAATTTTAATCTCTTATGAAGAAGGATTGTTCCCCTAACTGGCACTTTGTGCTCCAATTTGTTTAGGATACATAATGAAATTGGTTTCCCGTGAAGATTTTGAAATCTGGGGTTAGTGATGAGCTTACTATAACTATATTAAGTTGTAAAATGTATTTCAGCTGAGTGCTTTAAGTGCAAAATTTGTAGACGACTTAATACTCTGGTAGCAAAATTCCCTGAATAATCAGGCTTTTAGATTACTCAAATTATGTTTAGCAGCTACTAGATGAGGGACCAAGGAGACTGTATGAACTTCTACAAGTCCAACAACAAATGAGATCTCTAGGTGAGTCAGAGTGGACTGCTTTCTTGAAAATGGGGGAAAATTTAGATTCATTTTAAATTAGGAAGATTGCGGTAGAAGTCATAAGCTAATGGCTGGTAATGAGAAAAAAGGATGCCTCTTCTTTAGGACGATTATTTTTATTCAATCTGCACTGCCAATGTGCATGTACACTTAGGGTCCCTCTGGGTCACATAAACTTCGTCTGAATCGAAACTATTCAGAGTCGTGGAATAAAGTTCTGGGTTATCTTACTTATATGTTAAAAGGGTTCTGGGTTATTTTTGGTTTGAAAAGACTTCTTTAACTCTTCATTTACATATCCAAATCATCCTTCCAAGATCAGAAATGATCTACTTTCTGTATAGTGTATATTAACACTTTGTAATGCCCCATGCATCTCTTTATTTTCTATAGTATTAACACTTTGGACATGGTAAAGCAATATGGAAGGATCTACTGAGATATTTGAGATATAGTACGCTTTTTTAGTTCTTCCCAATCTTTCAGTATACGGCTTTACATAAACATGTATTAAATATCATTCTATTGATCTATCTACTCATATCTGGTTGAAATTGCTATAACGCTGGCGTATTTCGGATGCTTGAAGGCCCTGCTGACCCGAAGAGATTTAGAAAGATTATTTTTTATCTTTATCAATGGTGATTGGTCATGGTATCCGTAGCGTTGCTTCTTTTTCGGGCAAATCCTAATTTTATTTTGCTTCTCCCGGTTGTGAAGCTTGATCGACTTGACTCTTTTCAGTTTTCCCTGCCCCCTGGCTTCTCACTTCGTTTTGTTCCAACGTGTGGTTTCACCTTTCTGTCTACTTGCAAATGAGTGGAACTGTGATAACCAAGCTACTGCCCATCTCTTTCTGCCTATTCCAACTTCGTAGTGTCTTCCCCCTCCCTACTCAAACATGCAGTTTGATTGTGCAGCTAAATTACAGCTTCTTTATTTTGAGCAAGATTTTTATAATTTGGTTTCATGATTGGCTTTCTTTTAAGTTCCTCACAAAGTATTCGGCAACTTTTATTGATATTGCATGCAATGTATTCATCTCAGGTTCATGAGATGGCAATGGTCTCTGCCATTCAGGAAGCTCAGAAGGATAATCTCAGAAGCTATAATGATTACATGTTGAAAGTTTTGGAGGTCAGTGTGACTTATTGGGTTCATTGGATGTTGCTATGACTTGCTTTCTACCTTATTCAAAATTTTGGTTGTGTTTCTTTATATTTGGCATGTTAACCTTTTAAATATATTTACAGATATTTCTTGGTGCTGCATTTTAAATTTATGTCTTCCATTTTTTTTATCAGTTGAATTTGAATAAAATTTTGGACTCAAATGTAAGCTACTTTGGGTTTAGTTTTCCTGTTTTTTGAGCAAAACCTTGTTAACTGATAAAGCAGTTCTTTGATTAATATCCCTATTGTTTAATTTTTTAAAGTTTGTTTTACTGTACTTGATTTTCTTTTGTTCTTCCTTTACAAATGAGATTAAAGGGTATTGTAAATTGTGTTGTAGGTTTTTGAAGCTAAAAATTAAGTTTAATAGTGAAAATGCCCTAATATAAGATTGATAAGGATGTTGGTCCTTATAATACTCTTTGTGGAAGCTCTGCGAATAGAATGATCACACATGTTATAGAATTCCTTCCAATTAACATACAGAGATTTCTATTGGTTAAGAAGATTGATAATGGCTACGTGTTAGAACTTTGCTGCTAGACCACACTCCTGCACCTTATGTTGACTGCCATGCATGTGTTGGAATGTGGAAAAGGAAACCCTGTCATTAAGGGCTAGCACAGTGGGATAGGGCAATCTGTTTATTCCAATTTTCATTAGATGGTTGGCAAGGATGATTTTATGGAGAACCATCTAGGCTGTGCTACCTTATAGCGTCCATTCAGGACCATCAATAATAAAATCCTCCACATTGAGCTTTTTAACCCTGATTGTGAGTTGATCTCTTTACTTATTGTGCTTTGAACCTTGACTCTGGCATATAATTTTCTTTATAACAGGAGGATTGGCAAAAAGAAAAACGTGATTTTCTACAGAGTTTAAGCCGAATTTCAACTTTACCCAGGACTAACATGATCGATACCAGCACTAGGGCTACTCATCCAGGTCAAATGGTGTCCATTGCATCTAGCCTTCAACATTCATCTGGTCCATCTAGCATGGACCTTGTACCTCTAGCTAACAAGCCTATTATTGAGAAAAAGGCGTCAGTCTATGCTGTAGTTGTGAAGAATTTAAATAATGCAAGGGAGCGTGGCTTACCATTTAAGGTAAATATGGTTATTTCCATTTAAATTATTCCCACATCACGTTTAAAAGGAATATAAGCTTGTGTTGTCTGATTGCAACATTTTTGTTTGTTTAATAATCTGCTAAATTATTGATATTAATGGTAAAGTTGCAAATTCAACATGATAAGTTATCTTAACAGTTATTAGGGATTCAGTTCAAAGCATATTGATGCTCAATTTGTGATATGTGGTATTATTCAGTGATATCCACCTTTTTTCTTTTATTGTGCTTTTGGTCTTAGATTCTGTAAAACTCAAGTTAACTTTTGTTTTATGTATGTTAAATTTTCCTATATATTACTTGTAAAAAAGTTGGGTTTTCCATTATGTATGGTTTATAAGTTTATTTACTGTTTGATTTTTTGATTAGCCTGCTACAGCTTTCAAGGGTGCTTATGAAAGTTTGGGTCTTGAGGGATCCAGTGGAAAATCCGTTAACTTGCAGAAGATATGGCACCTCATTCAGGTGTACTTTCTTGGTTGTGCTTGGCTTGTCAAATATAATCCAGTTTGTGAGCTCGTTCTTGCTTAAAACTTCTTTATAATACAGTAATTCATATTTTCAATATTTGGATAGATGCTAATGGGTGAAGATGCAACTGTGCAACACAATGTATCAAAAAGGATGTCACTAGTCATTGGTGCAAGGCGCCACCTGGAATGGGGGCATGAGAAGTATATCATGGATACAATACAAAGTCATCCTGCACAGGTATTAATTTTGTCTAGTATTATATTGTCTCAATGCTGGTAGTTGCAAACTGAATTTTGTTGATGATGCTTATTTCCTTTGTATGTGTTAGAGAGAAAATGTTATGCTGTATCTAGAAGATACCATCAGTGAGGTGTCCCTATGAGCTGTCACCGTCAGAATGTTCTATGTCATATTTTTAAATGCTTCTCCTATATATATATACATGGAATGGATTGGCTGAGGGCTGATTTAGAAAATAGTTCCTCCTTTACTTTGTATGCATTAGAGAGAAAATGTTATGCTGTATCTAGAAGATACCATCAGTGAGGTGTCCCTATCAGCTGTCACTGTCAGAATGTTCTATGTCATATTTTTAAATGCTTCTCCTATATATATATATATATATATATGGAATGGATTGGCTGAGGGATGATTTGGAAAATAGTTCCTCCTTTCATATTTTCTCTTATTTTCATTAACGGTATGAACATATTGCTTTATTTGGTTATCGCTTCTAGTGTTCTACCTTTGTTGTTTGAATTCCTCAATCAATTATATCCTGTTCATGTAAACTTCTGTTGCTGGTAATGACTAAAGAGTTTCGCTTTTCCTTTATATATATATATTTAAGGATCATGCTGTTTAGCTATGTGTGTAAACATAAAGTACAATATCAGTTGGAACTGCTTGCTTCAAAACACATATTTGGCACTGGTTGTTTCAACGCTTATGTCTTAATTTACATCTTTTGATCTCATGTAGGCTGCTCTTGGTGGGGTGGTTGGAAATTTGGAAAGAGTTCGCGCCTTTCTTCGGGTTTGATAACATGTTTCTGTTCAAATTTCAGGAGTTTCATGTTGTAATGGATTTCATTACCCTCTCAAAGATTTATTATGTTTCCTTAGTTTTATTTATTTATTCATTTTTGCAGATTCGTTTAAGGGATTATGGAGTTCTGGATTTTGATGCAGGCGATGCTCGTAGACAACCTCCTGTTGATACCACCTGGCAGCAGGTCTTGGATATTTCCATCTGTATTTTGTAGTTTTAGCTTGCATTCATTAATCAATCTACTTCTTGTTTTCATTTATGATATGCAAGCAAGTTTGCTTCCTTTTTCCCTTATGATTTTATCTTGTTTTCTCAAATTATGTTGAACTTCAAGTTACGTCTACAGCTGATTAGTTTCTAATACATAATGCAACTCACAAGTTCCAATCCATGACTGATGCCAAATTTTTAAGCAATTCCATTGTATGACTGCTAAAGCTGGTCATGTTTATGCTGTTAAGCATTTTCCTTTATAATTCAAAAACTGTTTGAAATTAACACATCCTAGTACTGTGTAATGGGTGAATAGCAACAATTCAAGATATAAGCAACATACACAAACAAATCAAGTAAAGTTTCTGTACTGGTAGTTTGTGCATTTAATATGTATGATCCCGCAAGCTTCACATAACATGTCTCATACATATTTTGTCCTTGGGTCCTCCTTTAGCTCCTTCCTTTCAAGTAATATCAAACGGCATTTTTCTGTTTTGTATTTTATATCTATTTTTTGAAACTTTTGACCTCTAATCTTGCTTTGAAGGGTAGTACTAGCTGAGTCAGATTCAGATGCATCTCAATTGTTGAAGTATTTTGTGTGCTTTATTTTTTCCTCTTTGTCAACATAGGCGGTTTGGGCCTTGTGCGGCACATTCTTCTGGTCCTCATTCTTAGATGTAATTTAGGGAAGATATGGACTTGCTTTTGATTTGTCTTGATTTCTCACTTTTGAAGTCATAATCATGTGTAGAACTTTCTGAAAGCACAAATGGATGTAGAAAAAAAGTAACAATTCCTTTTTCTCGAAACTTCTTTTGATACATTTGATTGATATACAAGATGTTAAATTTATATGGATAAGAAGTAATAATTCCTTTTCCCCTCTTCAAATAATTATTTTCCATACTAAATCATACTTTTGTGTAACAGATCTATTTTTGCTTGAGAACTGGGTATTATGATGAAGCAAGAAAGGTTGCTCTGTCATCCCGTGCTTCACACCAATTTGCTCCCCTGGTACAGACTGTTCACTGGTTATTAATAAGACTATATATTTTATTCGGTCGTAGTCATTGTTCCTTTTTGACAGCTTACAGAGTGGATAAATACTAAAGGTATGGTGCCCGCTGAGACTGCAGCTGCTGCGTCGGAAGAATGCGAAAAAATGTTAAGAATGGGTGATAGGGTGGGCCGAGCTGCATATGACAAGAAAAAGTTGTTGCTCTATGCTATGATATCTGGTTCTCGCAGGCAAATTGACCGACTGCTTAGAGATCTACCAAATTTGTTTAATACTATTGAGGATTTCTTATGGTTCAAACTGTCTGCTGTACGGGACTGCCCGAGTGGGGGCTCATCTGTTGTTCTGAATGAGGGGTTGGTACCATACAGTTTGGATGATTTGCAGGTCTACCTGAACAAATTTGATCCATCATATTATACAAAAAATGGAAAGGACCCTCTGGTATACCCTTATGTTTTGCTTTTAAGCATCCAGTTGCTACCAGCTGTCTTATACTTGTCTAAGGAAACAGGAGGTGGAGGATATAACATTGATGCTGCCCACATGTCAATTGTGTTAGCAGACCATGGGGTCCTTTCTGAAGGTATTGGTGCTGGGCAAAAACTGGGAGTGATGGATGCTTATGCAGAGGCATCTAGCATGATTAGGCAGTATGGATCTATGTACTTACGAAGTGGTGACCTATCAACAGCATTAGAATATTATGCACAAGCTGCTGCTGCTGTGGGTGGTGGACAGTTGTCATGGACTGGAAGAGGTAATGTGGATCAGCAAAGGCAGAGAAGCTTGATGTTAAAGCAACTCCTTACTGAGCTGTTGTTACGGGATGGTGGGATCTATCTTTTACTTGGTTCAAGAGGTACTGGAGAAGAAGGTGACTTAGGAAGGTTTTTGACTGATGCGAAAGCAAGACATCAATTTTTGCTTGAAGCTGCTTGTCAGTGTCAGGAAGCTGGGCTTTATGACAAAGTAATTTTCTTGCCTTATTTTGATACCTTTGGAGTTTAACATGGAGAAATTGTGACTTGTGTCCTTTTGCATGTTCAGATTAAATTCACTTTATTGTTCCATATTACATGCTTTTCACTAGCTGCAAAAGAAAAATTCATTTTTTTATTATTATAAGTAAATAAAATGTTGAGCAAAAAAACCATCATTTCGTATTCTACTCCTTGGTGTTGGTGGGCCTTATCAGCCATATCTTTTTAACTGCGTAATACGTTTTGGGAGTGGGACTATCGTAGTAAAATTTGGGGAAATCTGTCTGTGTTCTTGTGGTAGGTCTAGGGTTTGGGGAATTTGGGATCTGGATTTACAACTTTTGGAAAGAAGGGCTAAGGTTCAAAATTGACTAGAGTTTGATAAGATGGGGAAAAAGAAAAAGATTACTATTTCTCGAAGCAAACAAGTTGTTAGAAAATCTGATTGTGTTTAGGAACAAAGGGTGGTTAATGAGTTTATTTGATGGTTATTTGGTAGGGAAAGTAGGTGGGGTTTTTGGGTTTTGATAAGTCAGTGGAAGACTTTGTTAGGGGTTGTAAGGAAGAAGGAAAAGGGAGAAACTAATGGTCTTCAAGGGCGCTGCATGAAACTGTACCTAACAAAGAAAAGAACGAAGATAGAAGAGAAAAGAACAATTAGGCTTGCATGCCTTAGTTTCTCAAAAAAAAAAAAAAAAAAAAAAAAGGCTTGCATGCCTTAGTACTGAAAATACTCACTATTTTTATTAGTCAACTCTCTCCTATTTGAGTAAATTGACATGCTTATACAGACTATAAATTTTTTTATTTTTTTATTTAAATTATTATTATTATAGAATTTTTTAATTTTTAAAATTTTTATAATAGAATTAGGACTCCTATTTTGACTAGCAAATGAACTCCTAGTTAGACAAGTGAACTAAAATCCTAATGAGGCAATAAAAGAAATAACTTGAACTCAAAAAATACACCTATGATACCTAGGATCTCCTAGAAAGTTCTAGACTCAGCGAAATTTCCAAAATAATCCTAATTCCATATGAGTTGAGGAAATTACAGTTTTGCCCATGAATACAGAGCTTACCATAACTTGTAAAGCAAAATCCCAAATTAAAATGAGTGTTAACCCAGAACTAGTATAACTAGACTTTTAAAGAAATATGATTGATAGTACATGTGGGACCCATAAAATAAATCTTGACTAGATGAATTTGCGAAATAGTAATCTTCAATGGTTGGATCACTTACTATTTCAGTGTGAGATGGCTTATCGGTTGTGGACGTTTGTTTTTACAACTTTTGAATTTTTGTGGGTCATACCTAGATCAATTCCAGATTTGCTCTTTGGCTGATGGAATTGTTTGGGGAAGTATTCGTCTCATATTTGGAATTTAATTTCATTGTGCTTACTATGGTGTCTTTGGAAGGAGCAGAATTGGCGGACTTTTGAGGAATTGGATAGTTCCGGAGATTGCTTCTTTTAGTGGAACTCTATTTGATTGGTCTTGGACTTGGGGACTCACGACTAGTGATTCTCTCCCTTCTTTTCTTAGCTCTCTTCTCTTTTGTAGTTAATCTGTTGCTTGGGTTTCTTCTGTTTCTTTTTTTCTTTTTTCCTTTTCTTGTAATTTTTGGATTTGCTATGTGCTTTTCCTGCGTAGATTAGCCCTTTGTATATATATCATTCTTATCCAAAAAAAGAAAAGAAAAAAGTAATCTTCCATGGCTGCACAGTCTACCCTTAGTTGAGCTTTTTTTTTTTGGGGTTAAACTGAAGTGCTGATTATATGTTGATATTTTCGAGATTATAAATCGTATAAGATTTTTTCAATATGAAGTATTCAGAGTTGGCATCTACTTCTTTCCCATGTCTTATGTTTCAAACATCTTTACTTTCTTTTCTTGTGCTTACCTCTCTTCTTATTGCTAGTCTTATTCATTTTCTGCCAGCTTCAACTATTAATATTTCTTTCTTTCTAATGGTGTTGCTTCAACTAATTTCTTTCTTTTTTCAGTGTTTAACCTTATGTTTTGTCCCTTTATTTTGTCATTGAACTTCAGTCAATAGAAATTCAGAAGAGAGTTGGGGCATTTTCAATGGCACTGGATACTATCAATAAGTGCCTCTCTGAAGCAATATGCGCCCTCTCACGTGGTAGATTAGATGGTGAGAGCCAGACTGCTGGCCTCATTCATTCAGGCAATGAAATACTGGAGACATACAGATATTATCCTGAAGTCAGGTTATTCCAATACTCAGCATTTTCAAAATTTACTTTTCATGTATGTTTTTAGCTAGTTTTGGCCGTAGTTCTTCTATTATTGTAACCTAAGTTCAATCATAAACGTTAGTAGAAGAAAATTTCAAGCAAGACAAACCTTCTGACACATTGAGGCTTTATTTGAAAAGCTCATATTCTGTAGTATGTGTGAATTTTAGTATTCCTAAAATTATGAATTTTTTTTTCAAGTCATTATAGTATAGAGTCATTAACTACATCCTGGTTTAATTTATAAGCAAATGAATGTCAAAACTCAAGCTGGCCCAAAGTAATTGGGATTCATGCTTAGTTGAGTTTAATTTGGTGTAACTCAGTTTATCTGGTATAAATTTATTGTTAGCAAATTATTCATCATCACAGTGAATTTTGAAATTACATTCTTAATCTTCTTTGAAATACCTTGAAGTTTACAATTTTCTGACAAAGTTGTTTTGTTTTAATTTTTAATACCTCCGCTTATGTTATTCCACACAATTTTGTTTAGAATGTGTGTCGGAAACTATTGGTGACTTATGTTGCTGCTGCTGGCTTCTTTGCACAACACGCAACCCACCCCCTCCCCCTGCGCGCATGCGCTGTAGCAACTAGTTACGAGGCTTTTTGTTGTTTTTATGCTTCAATTGGGCAGTGCTTAATTACTGGGACATTTTTTGTTGTTTTCAAAAGTCAAAATTGATCACCAATGATTGTGAATCTTTAACTATGGTCTTGGTCCTCTTGGGCTGTTAACTGCCGTTGTCAATGATTTCCATAATGTATTTATAATATGTTTTACATTTTATATGCTCTCCATTCTATGTAACTTTTTCCCTAAAGATACTTGAGTTAACTGTGCAGTCCTCAAGAGAGAGAGCATGTTTTAGCGCAACAAACCGTGTTAAGACAACTTGAGGCAATATTGTCAATCCACAAGTTGGCAAGATTGGGCCATCATCTAGATGCTTTGAGGGAGGTTGCTAAACTTCCATTTCTTCCATTAGATCCACGAGCACCGGATGCTACCATTGATGTGTTCCAGAATTTATCACCTCATGTTCAAGATTGTGTTCCAGACCTTCTGAAGGTTGCGCTTACTTGCCTGGACAATGTAACGGATTCTGATGGATCACTTCGTGCCTTGAGGGCTAAGGTATCTTAAAATAAGTTACTAAAATTCTTCTGTTTTCCTTCCATTATTCTCTCAGTCGTGATCTGCAACAATTTTTTTCTTATAGTCTCTGCATAGCTTAAAATTTGACGCTCAAGCATTATAAAGTTGAAAGCAAATGGGATGCTGAAGTAATTATTTAGGTATTCTTGATGTGATCATGTCGTCAAGTATACCTAAATAAATACTTCAGCATCCCATTTGCTTTCAACTTTTATAATACAAGGTTGATAGGATTGCCATACCAACTTGGTATTATAAAAGTTGAAAGAAAATTATTGAGGTATACTGGATGTTATCTTTTTGTCTTTGCAGATTGCAAGCTTTATTGCTAATAACTTGAAAAGGAATTGGCCTCGCGATTTGTACGAAAAGGTTGCCCGAAGCTTGTGAATCATACAACAGATGTCAGATTGAGATGCCTCATCTGGCTGCGCAAATGTAACGGGGTTATGTTGTGTTGAGGTATCCAGTATGTAGCTTTTCTGTAAAAAAAAGCCATCAAGATAGGCAGTCTTACCATACTAACCAATGTGGTAAGATATTAGTAGAAAATTTTTAGATGCGTTAATGATAAATTTATGAGCACTTTCTTTTTGCTAACTAGAACCTGTGTCTTTAGCAAAAAAAGAAAAAAAAGAAAAAAAATCTAGAACCTGTGTACAATCTGTCATTGCCATTTTCTTCAATTGGTTATACTTGTATGATAATGAGAGAATGAGAATGCTGAAAATAGTATATATATCTTGCGTTTGTAGGCTGGAGCGACTTCCATTGGTTTTATGAGTGACCACGGTTATTTATAAATGAAAAACAAATAAATGGCCAGATATTTTGTGAATCTATACATTACTTTACATTTGATTCTAAAACTTGATTCATGGGATGACCTAATATTACAGTCGTTAGACCAGAATGTAGTTTTTCGAACAGAATAAAGAACCCCAATTTTCATTCTTGCTTACAAAATTGTTTACTCAATTCTAGAGGACTTTGTGTAGCGTAGGCCTTCATTTCTCTCATCCCTACTGAGTACTGACTCTCTCTCTTTCTTCTCTTGAAACTCCATAGCCAAAGCTTCCATGGATGAGTTCCAAAAGCTCAGCCTCACATCGGCCATCACCAATGGTCACCATGGACCACCAAACACCACTACTATCACGGTAGTGATTCTCCATCTCTATATCAAACCTCCATGGCTCCACCACAATGACCACCGTGAGTGAGCCTTTAAGACTATCCCTCATTGGCTTCTCTCTCTTCTTGCACAAGCCCAGCCATGGCCTATAAGCCATATGGCCAACACCATCACCGAGTTGGTTGTTATCCCCTCTCTCTGTTTCCCTTATATATCCCTTTTCTCTTATTCTTTAGATTTGTTTTTGGCTAAAAATCTCCTTTTCCCATTGTTTGTGGGTTTGGGGATTTGTTGGAATGGGTGTGGTTGTTTAGGGTTTGAAAAGAATGAAATTTTTGGGGTTTAATTTAGGTCCGTGAGTTTGGGTTCCTTGATTTGGTTTGAGGGTTTGGATGTATGATTTGGGTTTGGGGTTTGGGTTAATCTCAAAGAGAAATTGGATGTGAGTTTTGGGTGTGGTTGCTTTTGATGTGTGGTTTTCTCCATGGCCATAGCCACTTTGCTTTGCAGTGAATTTCTTAGATTGGTGGAGTTTTTTTTTTTTATTGTTTAGGTTTTGTAATGTTGTGGGGAGAGAGAGAGAGAGAGGATTGAATGAAAAAAAAGGAATAGAAGTGAAAATTAAGAGGTGTGACAGAGAGAATTGAATAAAAAAAAAGGAATAGAAGTGAAAATTAAGAGGTGTGACATAGAGTTAGTTGTAAAAATGGTGTGTTAGTAGATAAAGTATATTTTTAATGTGTTAAATGCTAAATTTTTAAGAAGAGTTGATGCTAATGCTTTAAGGGTCCGTTTGGTTGGAGAGATAGAAAAGTGAGAGATTATAAAATTGTGAGAGGATAGAAAATATTTAGATTTCTTTAATTTGTGTTTGATTGGAGAGGTGGAAAAGTAGAGAGATAAAATTTTTTTTTTGTTTAGTTGAGATGAAAAATAAGAGAATAAAAAATGAAGTTGGTATAAATTTATCATTATATCTTTACTAAATATATAAACAAAAAGTAACATATTCTTTAATTAAAAAATTTTATAGGGACACTTTAAATTTTTTTTTTTATTTATAAAAAAAGAAAATGCCAAAAAAAAAAAAAAAAAAAAAAACAGAGATAAAGGGAAAAAGAAAAAGAAAAAGAAAAAGAAAAAAATTGAGAAGAGCACCCAAAAAAAAAAAAAAAAAAAAAAAAAAAGGCCCAAAACTGACGTTTTGTTTATAAGAAATGGAAGAAAAAGAAGAAGAGAAAAATAGAAATAAGAAGACAAAAAGTTGGTGATGGCACTTTTGTCATTCACCAACAATAGGCGTGAAAATGCTTGTTTTCTCTTTATTTGAGAGAGGCAGACTTTTGTGAGTTTGGGTGGAAAATGCTTGGGTCCTACTCAAAATTTTTCTTTTTTCCTTCTTACTAAATAACACCCACTCCTATTTTCTCACTTTTATTTTCAATCTATCCTATTCTACCTTCAACCAAACAGACCCTTAGCCATATTGTTGTGACTGCGATTCTACCTAACGTGGAGTTCCAAAATTATTTGGCAATAATTATGACATTCGAGTGTTAGCCTAATGATTGTGAGGTAATTGAAAAAAAAAAATTAAATGTTTAATATGTGAATTTTTTTTGTTCTTTGTCTTAGAGACTAAGTTGGTTATAAAGACCAAATTGATCAATTTTGAAATGATCTAGAACTAATTGGCATTATCTCAAATATCAAGGTAAATTAATGAAATTTATCAAAAAGAAAAGATGGAAGACAGCAATTCAGGCAAACATGGTAACAAACGTACATGCAAAAAATATGAGAACAAAAAGACTAAACATGATTTCAGTGTTCACATGGTGGATACAAGACAAGACATTGGCCACGTACGTATTGGGCTTCACAAATTTGGCAGTGATGTTAACATTGTCGAGGACAGTTTGGCATTTTTTGATTCGATCACATGATTTATTTTTTGAATTAAAATTATTGTACGACACCCATACTCGAGCCCACTTGGGTCATTAATTCTTATGCGAAGATGCGGCCCATACTCCTACTCTCTCTCTCTCTCTCTCTCTCTCTCTTTGTAGGCCCAACCCAAATCTACACAAGTCGCTGGCCCAAAATTTTGCCTCCTTGTTTGTGCTCAGCAAGTCCTTATCGATTAATGTTGTGGACGACGTCTGAACGTGCAGCGCCTTTGGGTGCACCGTTGCTGAGCGTATCTGCGGAAGTGGGAACCAAGTTCCAAAGCCATCCTCACCGCTTCCCACTCCCACCTAACCTCCCACTTATGTTCGATGCTACTGGACCGCTCGTTGCACTAACTGGAAAGTGATCATAACCTTTCCACTAACTTAGAACTATAAATATGAGAAGTTTGGGAAGAAGAAGGGGTTGGAAAATTTACTAAAAAAGAAGGAGATGAAGGAAGAAAGCAAAGGGAGTAGAAGGTGATTTAGGCAGTTGAGGAGAGAAAAGTGATCTCATTGAGTCTCCGTGCCGAGGACGACCCAGTGTAGGAAACCCAAACCTACCATACAAATAAGTTGTGAGTCCGAGTGAGCCCTAGCCCATTAGCCTCATTTTTGGTGCGCACAATTATTATTTTAAATTATGATTTCTGTATAAAAATTGAAATTTGTGTATATTGTGTGTAATAGGCCGTGCATAATTGTTCTTTTTCTTTCTTTTCTGGGAGAACTAAACATAACATACGGTTAGAGTAATGTTTATTTCACACATATTTTGAACCATGTCTATTTCACACACATTTTTCATATGGTATCATAAATCTCCTTGCACTCATCTAGTAGCAGTAGTCTGAAGCAGAGATGACACACATTCGCTTCATATCCATAAGTACCATTCGGGCAGCAGTGAGTCCCAAAGAGTAAACTCGAAGGATTGACTTAGCTCCATAGGATCTCCAGTTGCTCTTAGTTAATCATATTCAAAAGGGTCTCCTTTTCTTCAAATCTACACCTTCACAAGAAAAAGAACTACAAGCTAGCAGTGTGATTGATCACCTTAAAAACTCTCTGTCCCGCACATTAGATATATTCTACCCACTTGATGGTCGCCTTGTCATGGTTAAAAACGATGATGACAAGACCAGATGACGTGCCCTCCTTTCAACTCCTACAACGGGAAAACGGACCCAGTAGAGCACGTTGGTCGCTATATCCAGATGATGTCTCTGTATACCCACAATGACTCACTGATGTGCAAGGTTTTTCCCTCAAGCCTTGGTCCCACCGCTTTGAGATGGTTTAACGGGCTGCGGAAGGGTTCTGTCCACAATTTCGCCGAGCTGATACAGGAGTTCGGCGTCTGGTTTGTAACTTGCAGCCGGGTGCCACAACTGGTAGATGCATTGCTGTCCATGAAAATGAGGGTGGGGGAAACCCTCCGTAGTTATGCTAGCCGGTACTGGGAGCTCTACAACAAGATTGACGGGGGGAACGAGAAGATTGCTGCGAGCACTTTTAGGATGGGATTGCCCGAGGATTCCGGGCTAAGGGAGTCGCTGACTAAGAAGCCTCTTGAAGATATGAGGCAGTTGATGAGGCGTATTGAAGAATATAAATGGCTAGAAGATGACCGGATACAGAGCAAAGGCAAGGTGCCGATGATAAATCATCCTCGGTCAGGTGTCTTTCAACCAAGGACCCGGGGGAATTTGAGAATTCAAGAACCAGAGGTGCCAGTAGGGTAGGTAAACGTGACGTTCAAGGAGCCGGTGCATAAAATCATGGACAGGATTAAACACGAGCCATATTTCAGGTGGCCGAACAGGATGGGGGGTGACCCCTCTAGGAGAAATCAGAACTTGTACTGCACCTATCATAAAGACAAGGGACATACGACCGAGCAGTGTCGGGTGTTAAAAGATCATCTCGGGCAGCTGGCCAAGCTTGGGTATTTGAAGGAGTTTGTGCTAGATGTGGGGGACTGGGGGAAGGGGCAAGGAGCTACACAGAGGGGCAACCCCCTTCCACCCCCGCTTGGGATAATTGAGGTCATCCACGCTTCACCGAGAAGTCTCGCCTTGGCAAGAAAAAAAGGGGTGCTAAATGTGGTCCTAGTGGGGGGCAGCTCGGGCACACCACCGGCGGGGAAGAAGATGAAGCTTAGCCGGGAGCCTATCGCTTTCGGTGACAATGATCTAGAGGGAACGATCCAGCCGCACGACGATGCGTTGGTAGTTACAGCCCGGGTAGGCAGTTTTTTGGTGAAAAGGGTGATGATAGACCAGGGGAGTGGGGCCGATGTGATGTATCCAGACTTGTACCGAGGGCTCGAGTTGAAAAATGGGGACCTCTCTAAATACAGCACGCCTTTAGTCGGGTTTGATGGGAAAATCGTAATACTGAGGGGCAAATATCTATGCCCGTGAATATGGAGGGCAAGGAGGTGGTAGTGATGTTTATAGTGGTGACTTCTTTCTCCCCGTATACAGCGATACTCGGCAGATCGTAGATCCATGCAATGAGGGTCGTCCCATCCACCCTGCATGTGAAAGTGAAGTTTCCTACCGAGCATGGTATTACTGTGGTGAGGGGAAGCTAGCAGATGGCGAGACAATGCTTAATCGCCATCGTTAACCAGAGGAACGAGACAACCGATCAAAGGGAATGTGCCCAGCAGAAAGAGCCACCGCAGGGGGTCCCGTTATAGCAATTACAGGATGACCGAGGAGAAGTGGGGGGTGGTTGTGCCGAGGAAATGATAAAAGTAAAGGTACTTTCAGATGCCGACAAGTGTTTTCATGTAGGGAAAGGCATGGATGAGCAGGAGAAAGTGAAAATGTTGTTGCTCCTCACACAAAACGTAGACGTGTTTGTATGGAGTCCATATGAGGTGCCCGGGGTGGACCCCGAATTCATTGTCCATAGACTTAGAGTTGACCCCTCGTTCCCCCCTAAGAAGCAGAAGCCGAGGAGATTGGCCTGGGAGCACGCAGAGGCGGTGAAAGCGGAAGTCCAAAAGTTGAAGGATGCTGGGGCGATAAAGGAAATTTTCTTCCTAGATTGGTTGGCAAATACCGTGGTGGTGAAGAAGAAGAACGGCAAGTGGAGGGTTTGTGTGGACTTCACGGATTTGAATTGAGCATGCCTAAAAGACCCTTTCCCGTGCCAAAAATCGACCAATTGGTGGATGCCATGTATGGGCACTCGAGAATGAGCTTTCTGGATGCTTTTCAAGGGTATCACCAGATCGCCTGACGCCCGAGGACCAAGAGAAGACGACATTTATCTCCCCAGAAGCCAATTATCACTACATGGTAATGCCCTTTGGACTAAAGAATGCCGGGGCTACGTATTAACGGATGATGACGAGAATGTTCTGAGACAAGATAGGGCGTACGATTGAAGTGTACATTGACGATATGGTGGTAAAGAGCAAGCAGGTAGCACGGCACATGAACAACCTTCAGGTTGTTTTCAAGGTTCTTTGACAGCACAAGTTATGTCTTAATGCCGAGAAGTGTGAGTTTGGTGTGGGGGCCGAAAAATTCCTGGGGTATCTGACCACTAAGCGGGGAATAGAGGTCGACCCCGACCAAATTGAGGCTGTGAAAAGATTGAAGCCACCGAGCAGTCCAAAAGAAGTGCAAGTGTTGACCGGGATGCTAACCGCCCTTAATCGGTTCATCTCCAAATTCACAGATCACTGCCAACCATTCTACCAACTTCTAAAGAAGTGGATTGGATTTCAGTGGAACGAAGAATGCAACAGAGCTTTTATGGATCTGAAGGATTATTTGGCACGGGCACCCATGCTAATGGCACCAGAACTAGGTGAGGATCTATTCATGTACCTGGTAGTGTCCGAGCATGCCATGAGCGTCGTGCTACTGAGGGACTAGGGAATCCAACAACCTGTGTACTACATCAGCAAGACTCTAGTTGATGCAGAGACGAGATACTTACCTTTGGAAAAGCTTGTGTCGGCCCTAATACACGCCACGAGAAAGCTGCCACACTACTTTCAGGCTCATACGGTTTACGTCTTAACCGAGTGTCCCTTACAGTTGCTGTTGAGGAGGTCAAACTTCACTGGCCGAGTAGCAAAATGGGGAACTCGGCTTGGTTCTTTTGACATACGGTACAGACCCCAAAGTTCAGTGAAAGGCCAGGTCCTTGCAGATTTTGTAGTCGAGTTCTTGCCGAAAGGGAAGGGGGAGATAATTTGCCGCGTGGAGTCTCGCCCGTGGAAGGTGTTCGTGGATGGGGCGTCAAGCTTCACGGGAGCCGGCGCAGGGGTTGTCATAATCACCCCGGAAGGAATATGGTTAGAGCACTCATTTAGGTTGGGCTTCAGAGCCTCTAACAACGAGGCAGAATATGAAGCGTTGTTGGCCGGACTAAGGACAGTTTCAAGTTTAGGTGCCTGGGAAGTAGAGGTGTATTCAGATTTGCGTCTGGTGGCTAATCAGGTGCAGGGCAGTTTTGAAGCCCGAGATCTCCGTATGAAAACATACCTGGAACAGGTGAGGCAAGCTATAACTAGCTTCAGCACGATAAAGGTTTTCCATGTGGCTCGAACGCAAAATAGACACGCCGACTCCCTCACCACGCTGGCATCATCAGTAGTTGAAGAGATACCCAGACTAATCAAGGTTGAGCTTGTTCCAGAGCCGAGCATCAGGATAGTAAGTGATCCGGAAGTTGCAGGGATCGATATCTCAGCAATCGCAGCACTTGGGCCATGCTGGATGGACCCCATTATTGACCTCCTGGTTGAGGACCGACTCCCGTCTGACGAAAAGGAGGGCAGCAAGATCCGTAGAATGGCCCCTTGGTATTGGCTATCAGAAGACCGAATGTTGTGTCGGAGGTCCTTTGGGAGGCCATACCTTTTGTGCTTATGCTTGGAGAAGGTGGGCGAGCTTCATGAAGGAGTGTGCGGCAGTCATGTGGGAGGACATTCGTTGGCACATCGGGCAATGACTCAAGGGTTTTGGTGGCCTTAAATGCAGAGGGACGCTACTGAGTATGTACGTAAGTGTGAATAGTGTTAGAAGCATGCCCCCTTAATCCATTAGCCCGTAGGCCATTTGAACCCGATCAGCAGTCCCTGGCCTTTTGTACAATGAGGGTTGGATATCATCGGCCCATTCCCCCGGGCGACGGGTAATCAAAGATTCGTCCTGGTGGCTGTCGACTATTTTACTAAATGGGTGAAGGTGGAAGCTTTGGCCAATATCCAGGACGTGGATGTAAAGAAATTTGTATGGAAGAATTTAATCACAAGGTTTGGGGTGCTGAACTCTCTTATATCAGACAATGGGCTGCAATTCGACAGCTGGGCATTCCGTGAATTTTGCGGTGATCTTGGCATCAAGAATAGGTACTCAACTCCAGCATATCCCTAGGGTAATGGCTAGGCCGAGGCGGTAAATAAAGTAATTGTGAATGAGCTAAAAAAGAGGTTGGAGGGTGCGAAGGGAAACTGGGCCGAGGAGCTGCCTAAAGTCTTGTGGGCATACTGGACAACTCCTAGGAGGTCCACTGGGGAGACCACGTTCTCTCTCACATACGGAGTGGAAGCCATGATAGCAACCGAGGTGGGTTTGTGCAGTGCACGAGTTGCAGGATTCAATCCCGGCCAAAACGATGAGATGGTGGTGGGATGCTTGGACAAGCTGGAAGAATGCCATGAAGTGGTGACTATATGGCTTGCGGAGTATCAGCAAAAGCTCGTCCAGAGATATAGTTGAGAAGTAAGATCAAGGTAGTTTGGCGCCGGAGATTTGGTTCTTAGGAAAGCCGTGGGAAATATGCGGGATACGAACGCCGGGAAGCTGGCGCAGACATGGGAAGGGCCTTACAGGGTCACTGCCGTCGCTGGCGCAAGAGCGTATTACTTGGAGGACCTAGACGAGAGGCCATTTCCTCGGCCATGGAACGTCCATAATCTTAAGAGATTCTATCACTAATGGGCAGTGTTGTAGATTGTAAGGTTAATGTAATATTGCACGGTTTTCGCTAATAAAGATGATGGCATTCATTCGGGCAAACTCTTTCAATTTCTCTGTTCGACTTCAATTGCCGACCATAAAAGAACCTTAAGCTATGAGTCTTAATAAGGACAGAAACTGGATTCTCGTTTCGATCTATATCGCCGAGCAGGTGGAAACCTTAAAAATCACTCTAAGGACAGAAACTTGCTTCTCGGTTTGATTCATATTGCCGAACAGGTGGAAACCTTAAAAATTACTCTAAGGACAGAAACAGGATTCTTGGTTTGATCCATTTCGCTGAGCAGGTGGAAACCTTAAAAATCACTCTAAGGAATGAAACCTGCTTCTTGGTTTGATTCATATCGCCGAACAAGTGGAAACCTTAAAAATCACTCTAAGGATAGAAACTGGATTCTCGGTTCGATCCATATCGCCGAGCAGGTGGAAATCTTAAAAATCACTCTACGGACAGAAGCCTACTTCTCGGTTCAATTCATATCTCCAAACAGGTGGAAACCTTATTAAAAAAAAAAAAAAATACTTTAATGACAGAAACCTGATTCTCGGTTCGATTCATATCACTAAACAGGTGGAAACCTTAAAAATTACTCTAAGGACAGAAACTGGATTCTCGGTTCGATCCATATCGCCGAGTAGGTGGAAACCTTAAAAATCACTCTATGAACAGAAACCTGCTTCTCGGTTCAATTCATATCGCCGAACAGGTGCAAAACCTTAAAAATTACTCTAAAGACAGAAATCTGATTCTCGGTTTGATCCATATCGCCGAGCAGGTGGAAACCTTAAAAATCACTCTAAGGACAAAAATCTGCTTTTTGGTTCGATCTATATTACCGAGCAAGTGGAAACCTTAAATTATTACTCTAAGGAGAGAAACCTGCTTCTCAGTTCGATCTATATTACCGAGCAAGTGGAAACCTTAAATTATTACTCTAAGGAGAGAAACCTGCTTCTCAGCAGGTGGAGAGATTAAATTATTACTCTAAGGATAGAAACCTGCTGCCTGGTTCAATCCCCATCTTATGACGAAACAGGATTCAATTACTCGGACCACTACAACATAAGTGTGAAACAAATAAACAGTGAAATGAATACTACAAAACTAAATCATTGTATTAGGAATTAAAGCAGTATCCCGACCACAAAACCAAGTGGCCATTTAAGTATTAAGTAAGGTTAAAAAGCAATTGTTTGGTCACCATAGCCCAGTGACATAGGCGAGCCAACTAAAAGGCATAAAAAAAAAAGTTGGGGGTGGGGAAGGGGGGGGGGGGGAGGTGGGGAACAAGAGAAGCTTCCTTAAAGTCACGGTTCGACAATTAAGAAGTGGAATCTACAGGTTATTCCAGAGCGCAGGTTTCCGCAAAATGCTGCTGCGCCAAGGTCTAAGGGGAGTCCTGGCTGAGCTGATCTCCAGAGCGGGGGTGGCTGGTCATTTCTGTTTCCCCCATCTCCACGTGAGAATCTATCTGCTCCACCAATTCCCTCAGGCTGGTCATCTCTCCTTCATCAACAGGCCTTTGAGGGTTCTGCGAGCCAGGTGCGGGGACCGGGAACAGAATCTGGCTGGGATTTCTCAAAGGAGAATCCTCGGGGACTCCTAAAGCCTACAAAGCGGCCAGCCACCCCTCCTCAAAACCCAGCTTCTGATTATCCCTTATGACGGGTTCAGCTGAGTTCTCCGCATCAGCAAATCCCTCATTGTACCACTTGCTCTCACTTACCTCCAGGGCCGCTCTCAGATCAGCCAGCTCCTCGGAACGCGCACTGTTTATGCTCACAGCTTCTGCCAACTTGAGCTCGGTATCCCCCACTTGGACATGCAGCTCTGAGTACTTCTTTTCCGCGGCCACCCTCGCTTTGTCTGTCGCGGCAGCCTTCTTCTCCGCAGTCGAAGTAGCCACGACCTTTTCCTTAGCGTTCACCTCAGCCACATCCTTAAGAGCTTTCTCTCGACCAGCATCCTCGATAAGATCCTTAACACGCCTATCAAGTATATATGCCAGTTGCGCGGCCTGATGAAGTGACAAGAACGGGCACCAAACCCCGGAAGATAGAACATTAGTTAAAAAAAAAAAAAAAAAAATTATCGCGATGGTGTGCCACTATAGCCTCCTTCCCATCGATTCGTCAATGCCCTCTTCGAAAGCACGCACGTCCTCGGGCAGCAGAAGTCCACGCGCTAGAGTATAGGCGACGTGACCACCTATCCCCTTTCCCTAAACGTGCACGCTTGCGTTCGAGGGGAGAAGTTTACCATCCAACATGAACAAAGGCTGCCACGCGAGTACGACGTGGGAAGAGGACGCCACTTGCGCCCCGGTCTGAGCCGTGGGTTCACGGATCACAATGCCACTAGATGGTCGGGGAGGAGTAATTGAAGGCGCATCACCCAGGCCGACGGGGGTCTGTTCGGTTGTACGCTGCTTTTTTCTTTGCCGATTGGGGGTTGTGGATGGATGAGGATGGGTTTGGCCGCGCCCTGGGGCTGCTGCTGCTGTGCGGTAGGTCTAGCTCCAAGAATGAAACGGCTGATCGTCATCGTCTTCCGAGTCACTATCTCTTCACCTTGGTCTTGTTTGGTTTCAAGGCGGCCGGGGGATTCGGCAACTGATTCTTTGGTGTCCAGGGTTGGGGCTCCTTGGTTGATGGGACCTTCTGGTTGGACGAGGGCTTCTTGCTGAATTTGCTCGTGAGCTCGTTCTCGGCGATCTTGGGACATATGCTCGGCTAACTCGTTTCGCACAGGCTGGCGCTCGTCAGAGCAGATATACCGAGGACCTTGGTCACGGGCCTCACCTACTGTAAACCTCGGGGGGAGAAAATTAGCAAGCCGAACGTCAATGTAGGACAAGAGTGGGCTATCAACTAGCAGGGCTTGGCTGAAAGCTTGCCAGGTGGAATACAAGGGATTAACCCTGAGTATCAGGTGCGACGCTCGGAGTTGTCCGTCCAAGTGGACAAAAATCTCAGACCTGAGCATGAAGTTCAAATCCTGCACATGCGCGACTCTAACGTCGGGGATGAACACTTTACCGTCTGTGATAACCCACACAAATAAGCGTCAGAGTGAGTAAAATGTTTACAATACGAGATATACGTACGTTCATGCATGAAAATAAATAAGAAATGAAAGCAAGTCAATGATCTGGACAAACTCGTTTCGCGCTTGGTGAAGGGGTAGGGGAATTCACCGACAAACCAATTGCCGCGCACCTGAACAAACTCCCCGGCAGAGTTCCTATTTGAGTTAGGTAGGTAGGAGATCAGCCGTACCCTCATGTCTCTAACTTTCAAATAGAAATTTGTTTTCTTACTCCCACATAAACTATACATGTGGTTTATGTTGTGCTGGTTTAACTGTAAACCGTACATTTAGTTCAACTGACTCACATAACTCACTACCTAGTAAAAGTTGGGAGGAAGTTGGTCGGGGCACAACCCATAATACCTAAGGGTGTCTACTAGAAGAGGGTCTACGGGAAACCTCACCCCACCCTCCAAAACCGCCATCAAGGGAAAAAAGGCAGTGTTGCCCCCTCTGTGAAGAGCAATCTCACTCTCATGGCAATACGCCACCTCCACATCGCTGGGGATGTCAAAGGCCTGCCTGAGAGTGGCTAAGGCCGCATTTGTATCTAGAAGGTACGAATATCCCATCCTAAACCCTAGAAGAAAAATGAACGAAGATGCGGAAGTAAAAAGGAAAATGTAGAGAACTTACTTTGGGCTCTAAGATGAGAAGAGATTCTGGGCTGGAGAATGAGTGCGCGGATGAATGTACGGCGGAAAGGGGGTCTCAGAGGGTAGAGAGCGAAAAAGTAGAAGAATGATTTGAAACGGGCCTTTTATAGAAGTCTTGAGTGAGGTTAGCGACAGTTAATCAGCCATTATGAGGATTAAATAACAGGCCTCGCTAGTCCCAACGCCAACTGGCATCTGCGCCACCTCGGTTCACGAAGCATCAGGTAATAATGAAGGGCGAACCAAACGGCCAAATCTTGCACGCCTTTTTAGGAATGCATTAATGGGATTTCTAGAGTATCCCAGACGTTGCCTCTTTGAGCCTCCCATGTAACATATGCTGTTTGGACTCCTTGATTCTTGCCAAGGCCTGGGCACAAATCAAGGGGGGGCTATTGTACAGCACCCATACCCAAGCCCACTTGGGCCATTAATTCTTATGTGAAGATGCAGCCCATACTCCTATTCTCTCTCTCTCTCTCTCTCTTTTTGCAGGCCTAGCCCGAATCTACACAAGTCGCTGGCCCAAAATTTTGCCTCCTTGTTTGTGCTCGGTAAGTCCTTACCAATCAATTTTGTGGACAGTGTCCGAACGTGCCGTCCGGTGGATGCTCGGTAGCGCCTTTGGGTGCACCGCTGCCGAGCGTATCTGCGAAAGTGGGAACCAAGTTCCAAAGCCATCCTCAACGCTTCCCACTCCCACCTAACCTCTCACTTATGTTCGATGATATTGGACCGCTCGCTGCACTAACTGGAAAGTGATCATAACCTCTCCACTAACTTAGAACTATAAATATGAGAAGTTTGGGGAGAAGAAGGGTTGGAAAATTTACTGAAAAAGAAGGAGATAGAGGAAGAAAGCAAAGGGAGTAGAAGGTGATTCAGGCAGTTGAGGAGAGAAAAGTGATCTCATTGAGTCTCTGTGCCGAGGACGACCTAGTGTAGGAAACCCAAACCCATCATACAAATAAGTTGTGAGTCCGAGTGAGCCCTAGCCCATTAGCCTCATTTTCGGTGCGCACAATTATTATTTTAAATTATGATTTCTGTATAAAAATTGAAATTTGTGTATATTGTGTGTAATAGGCCGTGCATAATTGTTCTTTTTCTTTCTTTTCTGGGAGAACTAAACATAACATACGGTTAGAGTAATGTTTATTTCACACATATTTTGAACCATGTCTATTTCACACATATTTTTCATACGGTATCATAAATCTCCTTGCACTCATCTAGTAGCAGTAGTCTGAAGCAGAGATGACACACATTCGCTTCATATCCATCAGTACCATTCAGGCAGCAGCGAGTCCCAAAGAGTAAACTCGAAGGATTGACTTAACTCCATAGGATCTCCAGCTGCTCTTAGTTGATCATATTCAAAAGGGTCTCCTTTTCTTCAAACCTACACCTTCACAAGAAAAAGAACTACAAGCTAGCAGTGTGATTGATCACCTTAAAAACTCTCTGTCCCGCACATTAGATATATTCTACCCTCTTGCTGGTCGCCTTGTCATGGTTGAAAACGATGATGACAAGACCACCTCTTTCTTTGTTGATTGCAATAACCTTGGAGCCCAGTTTGTTCATGCGGTGGCTGATGATGTTACTGTGGCAGATATCCTTGATCCCATATATGTTCCAGACATTGTCAACTCTTTTCCGATGAATGGCGTATTGAACTACCAAGGCATTTCCAAGCCATTGTTAGCTGTGCAGGTAACTGAGCTTGTTGATGGTATTTTCATCGGCTGCACTTTAAACCAATTTGTAGTCGATGGTAGTCCATTTTGGCATTTCTTTAACACTTGGTCTGAAATATCTAGAGGAAATAATATTGATCCCACGTCACAATCTCCTCCAATTTTCCAATGTTTTTATTTTGATGGTATTATAGATTTCCCACTTCATATTCCTTTCCATCAGAATGAAATCTCTGATGAGAGGTCCTTTCCTACACCTCTCAAACAAAAAGTTTTTCATTTTTCCAAGGAGAAAATCGCACAACTCAAAGTAAAAGCCAATGCTGAAATGGGCACCACCACCATCTCGTCCCTTCAAGCAGTAATGGGTCAACTTTGGCGAGCTGTGGTTCGCAGCCGGAATTACAAGGATAATCAAGAGGTTCATTACCGTTTACTTGTGGGAGTGAGGCAAAGAATACAACCACCATTGCCAGCTGAGTACGTAGGAAATGCTGTTTTATATGGGAACATAACAACTACCATAGACAATCTTCTTGAACATGGACTAGGCTGGGTGGCTTGGCAAATAAATAAGGCAATTGCTTCTCAAACAGCAGAAGAAGTGAAGAAGTATAGAGGATTGGGTAAACTCCCCAAAGATATTTAAATTTAGTGCCGTAACAAGTAATGCAATGATCACTGGAAGCTCGCCGCGATTCAATGTGTATGGTAATGACTTTGGCTGGGGAAGACCTATTGCTGTGCGAAGTTGTGTTAGCAATAAGTATGATGGAAAGTTAACAGTGTTTCCTGGGATAGAAGAAGGAAGCATGGATTTTGAAGCTTGTCTTTCACCAGAGACATTGCAGGCTATGGCAAATGATGCAGAGTTCATGGAGGCTTTAGCCTCATAATTAAACTTTGTTGTGAACCTTCTTTTACACGGAAATGTTGGAAATGCAATTTAAAATGACAAGCCTCTAGATGTTGTTGGTGATCTTCAATGTTCTTGAAAAATATGTGATGCAGAACTTAATGGTAGTGTTGTCTATGTAAGAGTTAATTGCTTGAATGTCATAAATAATTCAATGAGGTTATTTTGTCTCATTTTTCTTGCGAATATCATTGTACTAGAATATAATAGCAATGGGAAACAAAATAAATACTCAGCGCAGGACAAGGATGCCAAGACCAAATTTAGTTGGTCACACCCATGTAGAATTTGTTAATTGATATACTTGTAGATGAGGCTCTTCATGGAAATAAGAAATTCAACACATTTAAAAATGCATCATATGCTAAAGTAGCTAAAGCAATTAGTGAGAAATTTGTCATTGAATGTACACCAAAGCATGTTAAACATTGCTTTAAAACACTCAAAAAATTGGACTATTATTGTAGAACTTTGTAATAGGAAAAGCGGGTTTAGATTAGTAGCAGAGCCAAAATTTCAGCTTTTTATTGGGGGGTGGGGGGGCAAATTAAAAGAAAATAATAAAAATATTGATCCTTATATTCATTGAACCATGTTGAATTAAATCAATTTAGCCAAAAAAAAAAAATGTTGAATTAAATCAACACTTTATTTTTTCAATTTCTCTTTGTGGAAAAGTATGGTCAACTAGTTGACAAGGTCCACATTGTAAATATGTTCTTCAAACTTGATCTCTATCATTAGGATAGTAATAAAAAAATTTCTTCTTAAAGAAGGATCTGAAGGAAGATTGCAAAATCTATCTTGATATGAGTTTGTTTAGAATTCTCTGGACTCCTTATTACATTTAGGATTCTCCACAATTTTAATTAACTACAAATATCTATTTTATATGTTAATTTTTAAAACAAAGAAACAAAATTAGCCCATCCATAGTTACTCACAATCAAAGTAAGAGATTAATCAAAAGACCAAAAATTTAGACATCTAATTTGATTGTTCAAAATAACTTATGAATATAATTCAATCTAGAAGTGTTAAGGGTATAAATATACTTAGAAAATTACTTCTTTGCTTCCTTTTCAACATTTCTTTTCTCTATTCTTCTAGGTATTAAAATTTTGGATATTGCAAAAATTCATACTTTGAAATTGTGAAAAAGTAAGAGATAGAGGAGACAAAAAATATAATGGTTGCGGTAATACCGCAACCATTATATTTTTTGGTGCCTCACAAGCTTGTAAATTTTATTATTATTTTGCTTAGAAGTTAGAATTTGAGTCACACTGACTAAGACTCAGTGACGAAAAAAAAAAAAATCAAAAAAGTGAAATTAAAAAAAAAAAAAAAAAAGTGGCATGAGTAGAGTAGTTAAAAGGAAGACAAGTTTAGCTATACAAGAGATGTATTTTTGTTCATATATTGTATAGAATTTGAGTCCCAATGTGAGTGAAAAAAAAAAAAAAATTTGGACAAGTAAAAAAAAGTGGCATGAATGGGGTTAAAACGTGTGTTAGGTATAGCAAAAAAGAAGGACGAGTTGCCGCCGGGGGGGGGGGGAATTGCCCCCTCTCAAGCCCCTTTTAAATTTTTTCACTATTCTTATTGTTCTCATATTAGTTTTTGACTTTTTTTTTTAATTGTTTATTTCCCCCTCCTTAACATAGGCACATCCCAATCATGCACAATTTCTAAAGAAGAAAATTGAGATGTTTGATGAGATGAGTTTGGTTGTGGGATAAGGATATGGCTACAATAGCTTTTTCCAAGGGAGTTGGTGATACAGGTGTAGAAGCATTGGATAACTAATGTTGATGGTGATGTTGATGTCTTATCCAAAAAGAAGCAAGTTGACCCCTCACAGGTTGCCGTAAATGAAACAGGGTCTCACAGGAAATGAAGTCATGCTCCTATGATTGAAGTTGCTGTTTACCAAGATTTGCCTACAAAACTTGGTAAGGTTGAGGATGGGTGGGTTATGAAGATGGATAGGTTTGAAGAAGGACTAGTTATGAAGATGGACAAGGTTGAGGAAACTATGCTTGTGTCTACATTTGACCATTTGAATGGGAATGAAAAGCAAGCTAGGTCATTCATGTTGAAAAATGACAAGCTCCATAGATAATGACTGTAGAACTTCTTTAACAACTATTTAAGCCAATTTTGTTTATGTAGATGCATTTTGTTAGAATTTGGATGTGTCAATTTGGACAATTTGGAATATTGGTATTTATCAAAATATTTTTATTATATTATTTTGCAGGTTGAACTATTTAGCCTATGTGGCATCCTAAAATATTTGAAATGGAGCTTATAGATATTTTGAATTATGAGAAGTATAGTTGATTATATGTGTGTGTGTGTGTGTATTTTTATGTACGTTACCGTCTATATATATGAGCAAAATGAGTGGACAACTATTTTTATTGTATATGTTGCCAAAATTTTAGATTAAAAACCAAATTCATACTTGATTTATTTATTTATATTGATTACATTAGTTGGGTTTATACAATACACAAGTTATACATGTTTAAATTATACAAGAAATGTTATAAAAAATTTGTGCATGGCAAATACTAGAAAACGTTCTCAAGCTTATTTTCAAGATTGTTACAAAATACTAGAAAATGAGATAGTTTTCAAGAAAATGCTCTCTGAAAAATGAGCAAATTTTAGAAAAAGTTAATGCTGAAATAAACTGAGCGTAAGTATTGACTGTTATGAACTAGTGCATGCGTAATTGCAACTTGAATTGTATGTTTATTGAAGCACTTTCATAGCTAGGTAAGTGTTGACTGTTATGAACCAGCGCATGCCTAATTGCAACTTGAATTATATGTATATTGAAGCACTTTCATAACTAGGTATTTGTTTGAGTTCAACATTACGATAGTTCAACTATTTTAAGTTGAAGCTCTTTTCACAGAAAAATATATATATAAACCTTGTATGAGTAGTGTTTATTACATACATATTTAAACACATAAAAAAATAATTGAAATTGTGATTTGAAGTGGGTTACAAGATTTTTTGTCTGGAAGGGAAGGGTTACTAGATTACAAAAGAGGGAGTTACAAAAGTTTTTCTGAGAAAGGGAGAGAGGGAAGGCTATTACAAAGTCTTCCTAAAACTTGGACTTTCTCTAAATTTTTGGACCTTAAAATTTGAACCTTAGTTCTGGACCTTCGAATTGGACCTAGAATTTGAACCCTAGTTTTGGACCTTCAAATTGGACCTGCCTTCTTCCTTCAGAGTCTTTCCTTTTATAGACAAAATAAACCATAGTAAGCCTTCAAAAGTAACCTGGGTTGGGTGTAGTGAACCCAAGTTAATCTGTCGGTAGAATCTTTAAAAGTAACCTAAGTTAAGTAGAGTGAACTCAAGTTAATCTGTCGGTAGAATCTTGAATAGTAACTTAAAATCTGTTCTGTCTATTTCTGAACTCCTTTTGCGCATGCTAATGAATAGTAACATATATCTTTCTGTCAGGAGGCATGCTAGTGAATAGTGATCTGTCATCATTGTCTATTTGGGAAAACTCTTCTGTCTATCTTGTTAATCTGTATCCGCGTAGTTATCATAATCTAGCGGATCGGTGTTGTCCTCATATTGCTCATACTCATGGAGCACTTCGTAATCATTGCATAAAGCGCAATATGAAAGAAGAAGGAAAACAGGAACATGATCCTTGGCTGTCATCAATTTGGGATCTTTAACAACTCTTCTTTTCCCAATAAGCCTCCTTGCTGAAGGTCTTGGACCATACACTGCTATTCTATCTGTGTAGCCATATAAGTGAAAACCTCTGTCTAATTCTTTCTATTCTTCATAAATCTTGTTACACATAAAATTGGACCATTCTTGAGCCAGAGCACTTGGATCATCAAGTGATAAATAAGTGTCTCCTGAGTACCAGTTGTATTCAGGGATACAGCCCCAATCATGGATAAGAACTAGAATATGTGCTGGCTGAACTTCCATATAATAGCTAGTGTCCCAACTTGAAAGAGTACTCCAAATTTCCATCTTCATATAATTAAGTCCGCCAATCTGTGCAGCTACTTCTTGGATAACTTTGGGAAATAAACTAATCTAAACTGCATAAGTTATGATTAATTTACTAATAAACCCTGCTTCTAACATTTTAGATAACCATAAAGGGTCACGGACCACTGGATCCTCTATCTCTGTGTTGATAAGTAATCCCGGGTAGGGATTATATCTGTCTCCTGTTCTTTCATAAACTTTGTCTGCATTTCCAAAGCTCTCATACCATGTGGCTTTATGAGATAACCATATTTCACCTGTTATGTCTTCTGTTCTGATAAATGCTGTAGAAACTAAAAGCTTGAAAAGATACATCCATCTGTTATAAGAACTAGTTAAAGCTGTATGGGTTAATATTTTTTGTTGGATTTCAGGAAGTAAACTTCTGATGGCAAGCCTCGTTTTTTGCTGAATCTTAGGGTGGAGCTTTGAAAAGCTTGTTCCCATAAGATAGCTTTTTAGAGACTATAATTCTGTCTTTGTGGAGCTTGAATCTCCATCCTCCTTGCCAGGGAGTTGACAACCGAGAGCTTCAATAAATGCCTCGGTGCTAACAAGATGTAATTCCAAAGCCTGAAGGGTTTGTTGGAATAAGGGTTTCTGTCTAAGGGTGAAAGCTATTTGTAAATTATCAAGAAGTAGTTTAATATGAAGAGGAAGGTCTGTAAATTTTCCGCCCTGAAACATAAAATCAGTACAAAGCATTTTCTGCAGAATTACACTATTTTCACCACATGAATACATTGCTTCTGCTTGCAACGTATCCTGAAGGGATATTGTCTCTAACGAGACGCCTTCATGCATATCCAAAATCCTTACTGAAGGTTTTCGGGATTGTTTGAGTTGCACCGCTGGTGCCTTGCCCTTGTCTTTCATGTCTGCCTGGGAGGTTCTTTTACTCATATTAGTCTGCAAATGGGTTTGGGGAAAAGGATTATGTTCTGTCTGTAAATAAGGTTGGGGAAAAAGATTATGTCTTGAAATATTATTTTGAGAATAAACATTTTCATTCAAAGTGTCTTTCAAACTCATTTTTAAAATCCTTTCACTAATGTCTTTCTGCGAAATCTCTTTAAATTGCTTTATAAAATCATTTTTAAAATTCATAGTATATATAATAAAACAAACTTTTCTCTGTACTCTTTTGTGCTCTTGCTGAGTAGCAATAATATTAGAGCAAACACAATGGAATTTGTCAAAGTGAGTAGAATTCAAAATATTTTCAAAATCTGTCATGATTCTATCCGTTTTGTATATATTATTATATACCTCATTCTGTGAAAATATGTGAAATAAAGCTTCTCCATAAAGTCTTTTATCAACTACTATAATAGTCTGAGGAAAATCTGTCAGAGATTCTGTTAAGAAATTAAATTTGTCTTTATTCAAGAAATTATCACAATTAAAATCTTCTTTAATAATTATTAAAGGAGAATCTGTGAAGACTTCTTTTATTAAAATATTTGTCATATAAGTGTTTAAGATTACTGCAAAGGGTGCAAGATTGTCATCCAATATAATTTTGTGTGGTACATCCGTCAAACTTTCAGTTCGTTTGGTCCAATCATATTGACTTATAAGCATAGTTCTATCTTTTGTCTTAGATTCTCTTTCATAGAGTGGTTGGACTATTATTTGGACTATATGTTGGTATCTGTGTAGAAGAGCAACAGGGAAATTAGAACAAATCTCTGTCTTTATGTCTTGTTTATCCTTTTTTATGTCCTTTTCTGTCAACTGGTGAACAAGTGATATTTCTGTCTCTAAAAATGACAAACTTCTTTTAGTTCGATAGATTCCTTTTTTATTAGTATCCTGTAAGATAGTGACCTTATAGGGGAAACTAATTTCTTTTGGAATAAAAGGTAGGATAGGATTAAAAGGTACGTTAGTTATGTTAGCTTTAATAACTTCAACATATATCTCATTAGGTAATTTATGATTAATTAATCTAGTGTCCTGAATTAATCTTTCTTGTACACAACTCATGTTAGCTTCTGAGTTTGTTAAAGCAATTTCTGTCAAAGAAAATTCTTTATTGATTACTAAAGTAATTTCTGTATGCCATTTTTGAAAAATTACTCTGTCAATTAAACTAAAGAAATTCTATCTATTTCCATCGTCTTTGTCGAATAAAGGTGGGTCTGTCATGGGTTTAGAACTTTCTTTTAAATTTGTAATATTTTGTTCATCTACATCTGTAGAGTTATCCTTTTTAATTTCTTTTATTTCTTGTTTTACCATTTTTGCTTCTGTCATTAAATCTTGTATGGTTACAGGTTTTACTGATTCTACGTCATCTTTTTACTTTATTATCTTTTCTTGCTTGTCTTTTTTTTTTTGTGTGGCTTTTTCTTGTTTTCTACATTCTGTAATATGGTGTCCATATTTCTTACATCTGATACAGGCAATAGGTATTTCTATAGATTCTTTTAGACTTAGTAAATAGTCTTTTTTGTCTTGATTAGGTAGATTATTTATTAATTTCATTATGATATCCTTTTGTTTCCCTTTTCTTTTATTAACTTTAAGTGGGTTGGTTGATTTTAGTTCATCTTTTTTCTTTACTTGATCTATCTCTTTTTGGCTGACATTAAATATTTCCATTAATTCATTTAGTGTATCTTTTTCAGACTCTAACCTACTAATTTGTTTAGCAATTTTACTCTATCTAGCACATTGTTTTTTAGTATGTCCTTCTTCTTTACATTTATGACAAATAATATGTCTAGTATGTCTGTCAGTATTCTCATTATCTGATATCTCAATATTATTTAAAACTGCTATTTCTTTTTCCTTGTCTGTATCTAAAGGTTAATTTAAAATTTCCATCTTTCTTTTTAATTCTGCGAAACTGTTATCTATCATTGATTTCTCAATTAATTTTAGTCTTTCACCAACTTTCTCTTTTAAACTACCAGTATTATCAATTTTCCTTATGTTGTTGACGTCCTTTACTTTTACTACACTATCACTATTTTCCTTTTCATTATTTTTAGTTTTTCTTCCTTTGTTGACTATTTCTCTTTCTATTTCTTCTTTTTGCTCTAGCTTTGTACGTATAACTTGTACTGAACTAGCTTTTTGCTTTTCCACCACTTCTTTTGGACTATTACTATTAGAGCATCAACGATGGGCTTGTCAAATGCCAAATGTAAAGCTCATTTGGCATGACAAGCCCAAAATAAGCCAGCAACTGGATGGCTAAAACCATCAAAGGCCAAATTTTTTTGGCATAGCGCTACAGTACCATCTCATTTGTGAGATGGTATTGTAGCGCTATGCCAAATCCATTTAGTGTATTTTAATCCCTTCTCTCTCTTGCTACAGTTCGGACTCCAGCCCTGTTTCTCTCTCGCGCCATCACAGCTTCTCCTTCTCTCGCGCCATCAAGCTTCTCTCTTTCTCTCCGATCACCAAGCCGCTGTCACAAAGCCACATCTTTCTCTCCGATCACCAAGCCGTTGTCCGAATCACCAAGCCTCTGCCTCTGCCGATACCCATCTCCAAATCCGTTTTACCGATTCGCTCATCTCATAAACCCAACTCTGTAGATACCGATTTAACTTTTCACTCCATCACCCTCACCCATCACCAAGCCTCACTTTTCTCTTCGAATCACCAAGCCTCTGCCGGATGCCGATTCACCCTCACCCATCTCCAAATCAATTTTACCCATTCATTCATCTCACAAACCCGACACTCTAGAAACCCATTTACCTTTTCACTCCATCTCTCTTTCTTCAAACCGAGATTCTTAAGGCTTCTCACGTGTTTGTGGGTTTGGATTAAGATTTTGTTTGCAAAATCTCAAACGAAGCTCCGTCGGTGGGTTTTGATCAAAGCAATTTACTAGGTGGGTTTTGATACATGTTCCCGTTTTTGTGTTTGTGTTTGTGTTTCTTTTCTCTTTCTGCAAGAAAAAGGGGGATTCAGCTTGTGTTTGTGTTTGGATTTTGATCTAAGAATTGCTGTTGTTGTTTGCAGAGGTGGGATTCAGCTTCATCATGAGGGGTTTTCGCTCGCTGTCGGATTAGCATCTTCAGAAAGTTGCTCAGGTTCAACTTCAATTACCAAAATCCCAATTTTATCAAAATCCCAATTTTATTAGATAATCAGTGTTCTTGTTTACTGATTTTTTCTTCAACAAATTAATATGTTGTATGCAAAGGTTCTATCAATGGTTTTTTTTGTGTTCAACTCTATGGATTTATATGATTTCTATTTGTACACGTTGGCCATGTATGAGCTGTGTTTGCAGAGAGTATATTTTTGCAGTGAGTATATTTTGAGTTATATTTGCTGCTGTATGGGCTGTGTTTGCAGAGAGTATATTTTCAGTTATAATATGTGAAGGCTTTGAACACTTGTAGATTTGGTTAAGTTTGTATTTCTAATTGTAGTAATCACTTACCACAAATACTTGAACACTAACTGTTTTAAGTTCCTTATTTAAAAGGGATGGGTACACAAGAAGAGAGAACACGATATGCTAATATCTCACAAATGGATGATGATGAATTTTTGGCACCATTTTTTAGTGGGGCTCAAAATACTTCAATGCCCATCCAAGCGTCTTGTCCGGAAGTTGAAATTGTCACCCCTAATCCAACAAAACGTGGTAGCAACTTTAGTGTAGATGAGGACAACCTCCTCGTCTCTGCATGGCTTAACACTAGCATGGATGCCGTGCAAGGTACTGACCAAAAGCTTGAAACATTGTGGGAGAAAATTTGGCAATACTTTTGCGAGAACAATACTTGCGGAACCACACGTTCTGCTACTTCCCTCCAAAGTCGATGGGGAAATATTAATAGGGAGACAAGTAGGTTTGCTGGGTTCATGGCTAAAGTTGAAGCCCTAAATAAAAGTGGTGGGACTTATGAGGACAAGGTATAAATTGAACTTTATGGTGTCACAATATTAATTTCTGAATAGTTTCAAGACACTAATTATTTGTTTTTTATTTTTTTAAATCTAGTTGAAAGATGCAAAGGAACTATATAAAATTACACCAACTCCACCAAATGGCAAAAAAATAGCTTTTGCATTTGAACATTGTTGGGTTGTGTTGAAGAACCAACCAAAGTGGAGTATGCCGAAGGAAAGATCAAAAGGGCTCCCTCAAACTCCTAGTTCAAATGATCAAATTGATAGTAATGCTGATGACACAATGGAGGTAGAGAGACCAATTGGCAGAAAAGCCGAAAAGGCTAAGAGAAAGAGAGCAGATGGTGATAAGGGTTTTAATGATTATTTGGCGAAAAAATTGGAATATCTTCAAGAATCACATGAACAAGATAGAGAGGCTCTTCGCATCAAAGCGGATAGGGTTCGAGTGGATGCACAAAGAGCTGATATTGAACAGGAAAGGCTTCGTCTTGAAACTATTAAGGAGGCGCAAAGAGTTGATATTGAAAAGGAAAGGCTTCGTCTTGAAGCTATTAGGGAGGAGGGAAAAATAATGACTATGGATACAAGTGGTATGAATGCCAAAGAAAGAAAATATTTTGAAAATCTCAAGGATCAAATCCTTGCAAGGCAACAATTAGAGTAAATAGTTTGACCCAAGGAGTTGATGTCTTTGTCATAACTATATTTTGGTATTAAATTATATATGGGTTGGGGTTTGGCATATGTAAAACATATTTTGTTTCAACTTTGTTTTGGTAGTGGCTTATCTTGGTGAGTTTATATTAAAGCAACTGTTCACCACTCAAAACTTGCTGTCTTATTAAGTTGTGAGAAAAAGTTGTATAAGAGCTGTTTAATTTTTTGGCTGGGAATAACCACAATACATTGTATATGTTTCTGCCATTTTAAGCTTGCTAATGCCATAAGTAGTGGTATATATCAATATGCGATATATTCAGTACCTATTTAACCTTTTGTTTAGTTTATATTCTGTATGTAATCCTCTCTCTCACAGCTTGTGTAGGTATAATTATACAAATTCCCTGTTGTAAATAAGCTCATATTTGTTTAATAAGAAAATTAATCAAGCTTAAATGAAATCTAGCTTGTTGATGCATTCAAGTCCGAATTATATTCGGAATAAGACTATAAATGAATCACATTGAATTTTTACTACCCTAATTGGTATTTGTACAGTTGCTGGTGAGTGATTGGCTCAAAAAATATAAAATCAAAGTCTTTGAGATGGGACAGAGCCAGATGTATTACTGCATTAATATTTAACGTGATTCCTTATTTCATGCCCTTGGTCACATATTATACACTGTCACAAAACATAACTTCAAGTCATCCAAATAATTTTCTACTGGTAATAACATAAGCATTGGTGGATCTTGAAGTTGCTTTTACAAAGGGATTTTTACAAGGGTCACAGAGACCAAAATATGGCTCAAGGCCTAGTAATATCCAAGTGATAATTGTATTGTCATCAAATTGGCATCGTACAAGCAAGATTCTTCCTTTTTTTTGGAAGGTTAAAATGGTTTTGTTACATCAAACACTATTCAATCAGTCAGATTACACCTTCTGAATGCTAGGGTTTATACGAATAGAGAGTAGTTCAATACAAGAACATGCTAACAAGATTATAAAGTTTTGTATTCAAATGTGAAATAGCCACTCTCGTACAATCAGTCAGATTACACCTTCTGAATGCTTGTATGTTATTGACAATTACTCTCCAACTTAGAAGAGGCACTAAGCCCACAGCACAAACACACGAACAAGTAGAGAGGGAGATATGCATTACAAAGAATAGAGTGGAGATAATTAAATCCTCTGGTTGGGACCATTATTGCTTTTGTAGATATTAATTTAATAATGAGTAATAGTTTAAGGGGTCATTGTCTAGTATGAGGTTTATCGAATAATATATCTACTTGTTCCCTTTCCATAATGTAATCTCTGCTTGCTTTGCAATAATAGTGATAATTTCCTAACACTGTTGTCTTCAAGGTTGTCACTATGGGTCGCTCTAGGCTTCGCAAATTGCTTTTTGACGACTCAGACGAGGATGAGATAATGAGGCGAATTCTTAAGGGTTCTACATCACAACGTAAACATCGTCGGTATATCGAACGTGATCGTTTGGCAGGCCATAAAAGACTTTATCTCGACTACTTTGCTGACACTCCAGTGTATCCTCCTCATTTATTTCGGAGAAGATTTCGGATGAGTCGGTCTCTTTTTCTCCGTATTCAATCGAAGGTAGAAACTTATGAATCGTACTTTATCCAAAAAAGAGATAATGCCCAAAGGCTCGGTTTATCTTCTCTTCAAAAGATAACAGCTGCACTTAGGATGCTTGCGTATGGAGTGTCAGCTGATTTTATGGATGAATATGTACGGATTGGAGAATCCACTGCAATAGAAAGTCTGAAAAAATTTGTTAAAGCGGTGGTTGATATTTTCTCCAAGGAATACTTGAGGTCCCCAAACAACGAAGACATTGCTAGACTTTTAGTCAATGGGGAAAGACGTGGATTTCCAGGGATGCTAGGGAGCATTGATTGCATGCATTGGAAATGGAAAAATTGTCCGACTGCATGGAAAGGTCAGTACTCTGGTCACATTCGTGAGCCAACCATTGTTTTGGAAGCAGTGGCATCATTTGATCTTTGGATATGACATGCATTTTTTGGGTTACCTGGGTCAAATAATGATATTAATGTATTAGAACGGTCTCCTATATTTTCTGAGCTTGAACAAGGACGTGCTCCTGCAGTTAATTACTCAATCAATGGCCATAAGTATACAATGAGATACTACCTTGCCGATGGCATATATCCGAAGTGGTCAACATTTGTTAAAACAATTCCATCTCCACAAGGACATAAAAGAAAATTATTTGCAAAAGCCCAAGAGGCGAATAGAAAGGATGTAGAGCGTGCATTTGGAGTGCTTCAAGCAAGATTTGCAATTGTGCGTGGACCTGCAAGATTTTTCTATAGTGAAACGCTCCAAGACATCATGAAAGCATGTGTAATTCTTCATAACATGATCGTTGAGGATGAGCGAGATGTAAATGAAGCGGTGGAAGTAGATTATGAGCAAATTGATGACAGTCCTAGTATACAACTGTCGCGAGAGCACACAAATGAATTTACAGAATTCATTGAAACCCATCAATGTATTCGAGACCGTGGAATTCATGATCAACTCTAATTAGACCTCATTGAGCATTTATGGCAATTACAAGGGGAGTTGTAGGAACTTAAAAGTGTGTGAGTTAAGCATGTGGGGTTTTATTGTAATTTGATATATGTACGAGTCTTTTAAAGACAACATTGATAGTTATGTATGTGGATTGTATCTATCTATATATATATGTATGTGGATTATAAAAGTTGGTATGTTGGGTACATTTTTCTATTTGGCAGGTTGCATGTATATGTGTATATGTGAATTTTAAAAATTGGCAGGTTGAATACATTGATATTTGACAGGTTGTATGTATATATATGTATGTAGATTTTTTAAGTTGGCAGGTTGAGTACATTGATACTTGACAGGTTGTATATATATGTATGTATGTGGATTTTTAAAGTTAGCAAGTTTGAGTAAATTGATATTTGACAGGTTCTTTCTAAAAAAAAAAGATCAAATTGGCAGGTTCTATATATATGTGTGTATGTGGATCATTAAAATTGACAGGTTGAATACATGAATATTTAATAGGATGCATCTATAAATATGTATGTGGATTTTATATTGATATTTGGCAGGTTTGATGGAATATATATGTATGTGGATTTTTAAAGTTGGCAAATTTGAGTACATTGATATTTGGCAGGTTCTTTCTAAAAAAAAAATTAGCAGGTTGTTGAAATAGTTGGAAAGAAATTGAAATAAAAAATACATCCAGGTTGTTGAAATAGTTGGAAATAAATTGAAAAAAAAATAATATACTTCCAGGTTGTTGAAATAGTTGGAAATAAATTGGAAAAAAAAAAAAAAAAACTCACAGGTTGTTGAAAATTGCCCTGGAATAGTTGAATTTGAAAACAGTTGAATTTGAAAAAGAAATGCCATTGAAAAGAAAGAATAAAGAAATAAACAAAAATATTATTTTAATAAAATGGTAAAATAATAGAGTTTTGGGATGCTGGGTGTATTGTAAAATGCTATACTATAATTGATAAAGTAATTTTTTGAGATGGTATAATGAGATAGGATGGCATTTCCGGTTGGAGATGCTCTTAGTCTTTCAACAATTGTTGACTTTTTCTATCTCATATTTTATCTCTAATTTCCTACATATGACTTCTATCTTTTGCTCATTTTATCTTTCAATCTTTTCTAGCATTTCTTTTACTATGCTTTTTCTTATCATACCTTTTTCTTTGTCTTCATTTATTATATTTATAGCACTTCTTTCTTTTATGGGGTTCTTTCCTTTATCTTCAATACACTTTTCTAACTTGGGTTAGTTTTCCTATCAATTCTCTTGTCAGCTGCTTTTAATGTCAGTGAGTCTATTTCTTTGTCTTTAAATGCTATAAGTATAGCACTCAGTTGCTTTTGAATTATTTAAAAAGCTGTCTTTCCTACTTTCTATCGTATTTATTGATATGTCAGTATTTGTTAAATTATAGTTAACTATTATGCCAATTATCCGTCATAGTATTAGTTTAAGGTGATTTATAATAGAATTCAAAGTCATTTTCTAAAGGTAAATTTAAAACTTTCATTTTTTTATAGAAGTCCAAAAAAAACCATCATTTGTGAAGATTCAAAAGTAGGATTAAAAAAGAGAAAAGGGCAGACAGCTATTCTGTCATCGCTAGACAAGATTTCAGTTTTCACATGGGAACGGGTCACAGAAGCCAATGGCTATGTCCAGGATGGGCTCCACAACTTTGATGATGGTGTTAACATTTTTGCAGTCCATTTTGGCATTTCTTTGCGGTGAGAATCAAACACGCATGGGTGAGAATTGAACTTCTTGAGAATAGTTGGATTTTTAAAAAGTGGATTATAAAATTGAGGTTTAAAAAAAAAATTTGAATATTTAGTAAAAACGGTTAAAAAATACTTTTTAAAAAGTTAAGTGTTTGTTTTAATATATATATATATATATATAAAAGAGAATTATAAATTATTAAAAATGACAAGATATATATATAAAAGATAATTTTTTGTTTTAATTCTCTCTCTTAATATAAGTTATGGACATAATATTTTTACAAAAATTTCATAATAAAGTTTATATAACAAATTGTTAATGGTAGATTAAAAATATAATAATGTCACTAGTAAGTCCAAATATGAACTAATAACAACTTAATGTGTAAAATTTATTATGAAATTGTTATGAAAATATTATGCCAAAAATACTATTTTTTTAAAAATAGCTTTAATTTAAAAAGTTCAAAAATATAATAAAATGTGATAATATTTGCATAATATTTTTTGTTTTTAGTTGTGATCAATCTTAGTCCAATCAAAGATTTGATATCTCAATTGTTTTGAAACTTTTGGGATAATTTGTTGTGTCATAATATGGTTCTAATTTTCATTTTGTAAATTTCCTTGTATGGACACGTATCCCACTCTATCTTATACCTTTTTTTTTACTTCTTTTTTTTTTTTTTCTCAACCACACGTTTCCTTTTACCCTTATCTTCTTCCACCGTTATATTCTCCCATCCTTACCATCTTTCTCTGCTACTCATCTTCTTTCTGCTTCTCATTTTCTCTAATTTCATTAAAAATCAATTAAGGTGAGTTCTGTAGCAGAGCAGCACGTAGAAGGCCTTTGTAGTAGCACAGTGGGTAATTTGGTAATTTAACACTGCCTCTAACAGTAATATAGATGAAACGCGCATTAACTTTTGCAAAAGCTCCGAAGAGCTGCCCACTGCCAAAGTGCTCTTTTTTCACAATTTTAAAACGCAGCTTTTAGCTAAAACTCTTTTTAAAATCTAACCAAACGCTCATATTATTTTTTTGTTTCAAAAAACGCTCAGTGCAAACAAACGGGCACAGTATGTGTGGTTCTCATAAAGCTCCTTTAAATAGCCACTCTGTTATCAATGTTTGCATATGCACTCATCTAGTACTAGTAGTTTGAACTTTGAACTCTGAAGCAAAGATCATGACACACATTCGCTTCATTTCCACAAGTACCGTTCAGTCAGCAGCGAGTCCCAACGAGTTAACTCGAAGGATTGAGTTAACTCCATGGGATCTCCAGCTGCTCTTAGTTGATCATATCCAAAAGGGTATCCTTTTCTTCAAACCTACACCTTCACAAGAAAAAGAACTAAAGGGTAGTAGTGTGATTGATCACCTAAAAACCTCTCTGTCCCGTACATTAGATATATTCTACCCTCTTGCTGGTCGCCTTGTCATGGTTGAAAACGATGATGACAAAACCAGATCTTTCTTTGTTGACTGCAATAATCTTGGAGCCCAGTTTGTTCATGCAATGGTAGATGATCTCACTGTGGCTGATATCCTTGATCCCATATATGTTCCAGACATTGTCAACTCCTTCTTTCTGTTGAATAGCGTATTGAACTACGAAGGCATTTCCAAGCCATTGTTGGCTGTGCAAGTAACTGAACTTGCTGATGGTATCTTCGTCGGTTGCACTGCAAACCACTGTGTAGTGGATGGCAGCTCATTCTGGCATTTCTTTAACACTTGGTCTGAAATATCTAGAGGTAATAATAGTCCCACATCACAATCTCCTCCAATTTTCCAACGCTGTTTCTTTGATGGTATTATCGATTTCCCCATTCATATACCTTTCCATCCCAATGAAATCTCTAGCGAGAAGTCCATTCCCCCACCTCTCAAACAAAAAGTTTTTCATTTTTCAAAGAAGAAAATTGCACAACTCAAAGCAAAAGCCAATGCTGAAATGGGCATCAGCAATATCTCGTCCCTTCAAGCAGTCCTTGGTCATCTTTGGCGATCTGTGGTTCGCAATAGGCGTTGCAGTGCTAATCAAGAGGTTCATTACCGCGTACTTGTGGGAATGAGGCAAAGAGTACAACCACCATTACCAGAAGAATACTTGGGAAATGCGGTTTTATTGGGGAAGGTAACAGCTACCGTAGACAATCTTCTTGAACACGGGCTAGGATGGGTGGCTTGGCAGATAAACAAGGAGATTGCTTCTCAAACAGCAGAAGAGGTGAAGAAGTTTATAAAGGATTGGGTAAAAGCCCCAAACATATCTACACTCAGTGGAATAGCAAGTAATGCATTGGTGACAGGAAGCTCGCCGCGGTTCAATGTGTATGGTAATGACTTTGGCTGGGGAAGACCTATTGCTGTGCGAAGTGGTGTTGCCAACAAGTTTGATGGAAAGTTAACCGTGTTTCCTGGGGTAGAAGAAGGAAGCATGGATTTTGAAGCTTGTCTTTCGCCTGAGATATTGGAGGCTATGGCAGACGATGCAGAGTTCATGGAGGCTTTAGCCTCATAATTAAATTTTGTTATGAACCTTCTTTGTCATCTTTGACATGGAAATTACAAGAGCTTCTAATAAATGTTGTTGGTGATATTCCACGTTCAAGAAAAGAGTGATTTAATGGTAGTGTTGTCCTGTGTGAGGGTTAATGGACTGTTTGGTTAGCTGAGAAAAAAGAAGTGTTTTTTTTGTTTTTATTTTCAGTTTTCAGTAGGACTCACCAAAAAATTTGTTTGGTTTAAGAATTTGTACTCAGTTTTCATTTTCAGTATTTTAATGGTCTATTTAGATTGAACAAGAGTGAGGAGGAATAGAATAAATTTGGTAAAAAATTAACTTATTTTCAACAACTTTACTTTACTTTCTTTCACTCTTCCCTCCGTCCAAACGGGCCTTAAAAGCTGGATTTGAATATAAAAAATGAAAACACATTTTTAGCATTTTCAATTTTAGAAAATGAATATAGTGAAAATTTCATAAATATTGTGAAAACGCAAAAGGACTCATGATTGATGTGTGTATGAGTGAAAAATGGGCTCTTAAAGTTGGATTTGGCTACAAAAAATAAAAACACATTTTCAGAATTTTCATTTTCATAGAAAATGAATATAGTGGCAATTTTGTAAATATTGTGAAAATGTAAAGGGTCCCACCTGATTAATGTGAGTGTGTATAAGTGAAAAAAGTAACCTAAAAAAAATAGAAAACAATTCCAAACCATGTATGATAAATTTTATACTCAAATTATGTATTCAAAATAACTTATCAAACACTTTTACATGTAAAAATGAGTTTATTTATTTATTTTTTTAATTTTATTTTTTATTATTATTATTTTTTTAATTTTAGAATTTGAATATAAAAAAGAGAAAATGAAAACTGAATACATCACATTTTAGAACCAGGCAGAAAATTACTTGAATGTTATAAATAATTCAATAAGGTGATTTGAAAGTGTTGAATGTTATATGGACCATATGGCTTAACATAGGCATAATTTCACCTTAAATTTTACGTCTATTGGTATAAGTACAACATTTTGTAATAAAAGGAATGATTTGGAAGTGACCTAGCACTTAGAGAGTGTAAATTTGGGGGCAAGCCAGTGAGCATATCTAGATCTCTCCTTTTTAAAGAGTGCATGGATAAGTGCAATATGGTGGACGTGGGATTTAGTAGGCCGAGATTTACCTGGTCTAACAGAAGGGATGTTAATAACCTGATTCAGGAAAGAATTGATAGGTTCTTTATGAACCCAAGTTGGTGTTTGCTCTACCCAAATGCCAAAGTAACTCATCTAACAAGATGTCATTCAGACCATTGCCCTGTTCTTATGGAAACCAATCCTAGAAGACCCACTCAATTGAATAGACCCTTCAGATTTCAGAGTTTCTGGCTCTATGACCCCTCATTTTCGAATGTGGTTAACTAGGCTTGGAGACAGCCAAGGAAGCTTTCAGAAGCTATGGAAGTTTTCTCCAAAGAAGCTACAGAATGGAACAAAAACCACTTTGGAAATATCTTTGGCAAAAAGAGAAGAATCATGGCTTGGTTAAGGGGTATTCAAATGGCTATGGCCTCCAATCCCTCCTCCTCCTTAATCATTCTTAAGAATCAATTGTTGAGAGAGTTGGACGTTGTTCTTGATCAGGAATTAGAATTTTGGGCTCTCAAGTCCAGAATTAATTGGATGGTGCTGGGTGATAGAAACACTTCCTTTTATCATGTTTCCACACTTGCCAGAAGAAAGAGAAACCTTATTACTTCAGTCAAGAATGAGGCTGGAGAGTGGCTGTTTGAGGAAAGAGAGGTCATGAATCATTTTAGGGAAGGGTTCATTAGTCTTTACTCCACATCTCAAGAGTAAGCTACCTAGGGACTTGATTATCATTCTAAGTGGCAATCCAAGCTGTCAGATGAAGAGAAGAACAATATTAGCCTTATGGTGACAGATGAAGAAATCTCTACAACCCTCTAGTCTATAAAGGCTTTCAAGGCTCCAAGACCAGACAGGCTCCATGCAGGTTTTCTCCAGAGGTTTTGGTTTATCATGGGCAACTCAGTTAAAGGAGAGATAAAGCAAATCTTTGGGACTAAGAAAATTTCGGACTACCTAAATAGAACTAGCATCGTTCTCATCCCAAAAGTGCCAGGGCCAGAGTCTATCAATAACTATCGCCCCATAAGCCTTTGCAACACAGTTTATAAGATTATAACTAAAGTCATAGTTAATAGGCTTAGGCCTTATCTAGATAAGCTTATCTCTCCCTGTCAAACTGCTTTTGTCCCTGGTAGAAGGGGGTGGATAATGCGATTATTGTACAAGAGATCATTCATACAATGGGCAAAATGAAAGGGAGAGTGGGGTACATGGCCGTAAAGATTGACTTGGAAAAGGCCTATGACAAACTTGAATGGAGGTTCATAAGGGGAATTTTGAGAAGATACAACCTGTCGGATAATCTTATTGAGCTTATTATGAGTTGTATTTCAATAGTCTCGACATCTCTTCTTTTTAATGGTAGCTTAGATTCATTTCACCCTACTAGAGGGATAAGACAAGGTGATCCTATTTCCCCTTACATTTTTATCATTTGCATGGATTTTCTAGGCCAATTGATCCAAGAGAAATGTGAAGTTAAAAAGTGGTGCCCAGTGAAAGCTTCAAGAAGTGGCCTGACTTTCTCCCATCTTTTCTTCGCTGATGACCTAGTTTTATTTGCTAAGGCAGACACTAATAACTGTGTAGCCATCAGGGAGGTCCTTAATTTTTTCTGCAAGCTTTCAGGGCAAACTGTGAGTGTGGCTAAATCTAGAGTTTTCTTCTCCCCTAACGTCAACCAAGAGAATAGAGGGGCCTTAAGTAACATTCTCGGTTTTCAGCAAACAACTTACTTGGGGAGGTACCTAGGCTTCCCTATCAAACATCAAGGAAGGGGGAATTGGGACTTCAATTTTGTTCTGGATAGGGTGAAGAGGAAGCTTGCGGGATGGAAGGCAAACCTGCTGTCTATGGCGGGAAGATCTATCCTCATCCAAGCATCCTCCTCAGCTATCCCCACTTACGTCATGCAAAGTAACTTGTTGCCTGGAAAGGTGCTGGAAGGAATTCATAGAGTTAATAGAAACTTTTTGTGGGGATCAATGGAGAACAGTAAAAAAATGCATTGGCTGGGCTGGAAAAAGGTAGCTAGACCAAGGGAGGATGGAGGTTTGGGACTGCAAACAGCAAAAGGGAGGAACATAGCACTTCTTGCTAAGTTAAATTGGAGATTTCATACTGAGAGCAATGCACCATGGGCAAAGGTTTTAAAGCTGAAATATTGCAACCGTCAACGACTCATTTCCAGGAACTAGAACAAGCTATCTAGCTCCAGAACTTGGAAAAGTCTAAAGGTAGGTGAAGCCACTTTTGTGAAAGGAGTTAAATGGATCCTCGAATATGAAAGCAATCTGGATTTTTGGAATGACAGCTGGTCCAACATAGGCCCCTTGAGGAGTGTCATTCAAGGTCCCCTAACCTGTGCATCCTCTGATCTGAAGGTCAAGGATGTTAGAGTTGCAGGTAGTTGGAATTGGGCAATCATTCAAATGGATCTACCTATTGAAGTCATGAGGGAGATCCAAGCCACCCCCATCCCCATTGCTGCTAGGATTGAGGATAGACTGGCCTGGAAGTATTCTAATCGAGGAGATTTTGAGCTGAAAAGTGCCTATCAACTGACCTTAGAACCCACAGTGGAGGTACCTTTCAAGGGAAAATGGATATGGAAACTAAAAACCTTATCGAGAATCCAAGTATTTGTGTGGAAATGCATGCACCAGAGCATTGGGGTCAAACAATGTCTCACGGTAAAAGGTATGTTAATTGACAACACTTGCCCTTGCTGCCATGGCGCATCAGAGACCACTTTACATACACTTCGAGACTGTCCTTTAAGAAAGAGGGTTTGGCACCAGCTGGCGAAACAAGTCACAGATGCATCCTTCTTTACTGCCAATCTGCAAGATTGGCTCATTGCCAATGCTAACTCTAATTTGGTGAAGCAGCAGGGTCCAGGTCAGATTCCTTGGTCTCAAGTTTTTTTATTTGCAATTTGGTTGGTTTGGGAAAGCAGGAATCAATTCTTGTTTAAAAATAAAAATCCGAATCCTAGTATTGCTAAAGTGATCCTTGATCGTGCCTTTGAATTCACCCACTGTGCTTGCACTGCTCCGGCCACAAAGAGGATGATTATGAAGAGTATTCGTTGGGAAAAGCCGTACAGTGGATGGATCAAACTTAATACGGATGGTTCATCCTTAGGGAACCCCGGTGTGGCTGGTGGAGGTGGCTTAATTAGAGATGAGAACGGTGACTGGGTAGTTGGCTTTGCAAGAAAAATTGGGGTTGCTACTAGCTTTTTGGTAGAGCTTTAGGCACTCCGTGATGGACTCCTTTTATGCTTACAACTCCATGCTCAAGCTGTCATAGTTGAGATGGATGCAAAAATTATTATGGATGCTCTCTCCCCACATACTAAAGCCAACACTATTGTATCTCCCATTATGGACATTGCCGACAGTTGATTGCGCAAATTCCTCAAGCCAGGTTCGAGCACATCTTCAGGGAAGCAAACAAATGTGCACACTTTCTTGCTAGACTAGGTTCCTCCCTAGATGTAGAATTTACTATTTTTTCTAGTCCGCCTGTGGACATGTTTAACATTTGGGAGGCTGATGCCCGTAGCTTGTTATGCACCAGGATATGCCCTGCCCCCTCTTTTGTTTCTTAGGTGTGTTTAATTTAATTCCTTTTTCTACCCCCAAAAAAAAAAAAAATTTTTTTTTTTTTTTTTTTTTTTTTTTAGCAAAGATGACCGATAGAAACTTCTATTAAAATCAAACAGCAGTACACGTAAGGTTAGTTTTCAAATTAAAGAGGGGCAGCACCAACTAAGGGTTTATGTGAGATCCGTTAATTTTGCTGAAACTGAAATTTTTTTGTTGAAAGTACTATAGATAAAGGTAAATTTTAATTGAAATAGTACAGTATAACCCATGAATAGTACTAAAAAATGTAGTGAGACATATGAATAATAGCAAAAATAAGCTGAATAGTAAAATAAAGTGGCAAAAAATAAGCTAATCAAACAAACACTGATTGTGGTGTTGCAAACAAAACTAATCTGCCCAGAGTAGGAAAATCAGCATAAAGAAAGAAAAAAAAAAAAAAAAAAAAATCTAATTCCAATCTTTCCTATACTCGAGCTACCATAAATCGATGACACTCTTCCACCTGCAGCCCCGACGCTCCTTTGAATTAAACTTAGCCATCCCCACTACCCGCAGCTACTACTCCTCCATTCCTGATGCAAAGTCTCCAGGTCATGAAATAATAAAGTAATATTAGGTAGCTCAACAGATCCCCAAGATTACAAAAACCAAACTTATCAAGCAATACACAGCCTATTAACCACGAACACAAATTGGCTGTGAATTTGGTTGTACTAAATATTTTTTTTGTAAAAAAAAAAAAAAAAAAAAAAAAAAAAGAAGCACAAGCTCACTAGCCTGAATCCTAGTTTTATGCATCAGATATTTTTAGAATGTTTTCAGTTGTTAATATCTAACAAATTACTAAACTTATTAATGTTCATGATTCAGGATGTGGACCACAAACTTCATCATGTACCTTAATCCGTAATTCTTGGATAAGTAAATTTACCTAAAAATAAAAATTGAAGGCCAAATATAACATACATTGGATCTACCCAACACTGAAACGAGGGATTACTAAAAAAAAACCTATTCGCTCTAAATGGCAACCTTTGCCACAATATGAACTCTCACTCAGTTTGGTTCAATCATCAATCACACAAAAATAGTATCAGCTTGGTTTAATAAGCATCAAAACCAACCCATCACCAATCACAAAGTTCCATTCAATCAATATGAAAATTCAAAAGCACAGATAAATAAATAAATACTCTTCAAACTCACACACAGATATGAAACAATAACCAAAATTCCACTCAATCAATCAATCAATCAATCACATGATCTGAAGAAAGAAATGGCAGTTGAAGTAATTGATTAACCTTTCTCATGGACAGCTTCAATGGGGACAGTCTTGATCACAGCCTCGCCGTCCTCCTCCCCTTCCTTGACGGCGAGGACAGCTTCAGCGACGGCATCCTTATCTTCGGGATAGCGGACGACGACGAGGGGACAGACGCAGTGGTGTTGAATGTTATATGGCTTAACATAGGCACGATTTCATCTTGAATTGTACGTCTATTGAAAGTGTTGAATGTTTTATGGTTACAAAATGTTGTATTTTGCACCTGGCCGGCATCGGAATTCTAATCCCAATTAGACAGAGATTGCTATTTGAGAGTACTAGAGAAATCAATTATAACCTTATGCAACAAGCAGGGATTCAAGCACCACAGAGTTGGACGGTGCATGAACTTGCTTAAGTGGTAATTGAGTTATTAGCATCTTTCCATAAGCCACCTGTAAAAGACGTCATTTTGGACATAGAAATAGAAATATGAAATGACGTTTTTGGCAAATTAACTGCAAATATGACTTTTTTTTTTTTTTTTTTTTTGGGTTGAAAGGGCAAATATGACATACTGTAACGAAAGGGGTACATTGATATTGTTATAGTATTCGAGAGGGAAAATTGTAAGTTTTGAAATATAATGGATCAATTTAGAATCGTCCCAAACTTATCAGGTATAAAGTATAAATATATATAAAAAAAAAAGTATAAATATATCATTAACTCAAAAAATTGACATTACATTGCATTATTTTTATTTTTATTTTTTATTTTTTGTCAAGCATAATGGGAGGGATGGGTTTGAATCATGAAAATATTTGTTGAAAACACCAAGAGATGCTAGTTGAGTTAAATGGCTTTGACAATGTTGCATTGCATATAAAAAATAAAGCATAGTTTATTTGACACACTATCACACATATAATACACACACTTACCAAAAACAAAGAACAATATAATTTGAAGTCACGATTTTGAATGTGCATTATTACCTATCAATAAGAAAGGTTTTCAGATCCGGACCGTTTATTGAATCGTAAAAGAGAGATGTTCAAGGTTTTTGAAGTCGAACTGAGGTCGAACCGTGATAACGTCATAATTAATTAAAACCTAAATATAGATATTACATTTATAAAACTAGCAAAATTGACTAATATATCTATATATGTGAGGGAAATTTAATGATTTTCAAGCATATATTTAATAATTAAGTAAGAAAGTTAATAAAATAAAATAATAACCATGAAAACATTAAAATTTATGATTAATTTTTGAAGTAAAGTTGAATATCTTTGAAAGATTTTAATTATAATTTTTTTTTTAATTCCTTGAAAAGATAGATAATTTAATTAAGTAGAATAAAATTGTGTTAAGTTGTTTTTATTAAAAAAAAAAAAAATTTCTAAGGGGTTGGACCGCACGGTTCTTGCCACCGGTTCATGCGGTCCAACCCCGCTTATAGGAGTTCACGGAATTAACAAAAAATTCGGTTCTTTATGCTTAAAAAACCGGTTTTCATCTCGGTTCTTGGTTTTCACGGTCCGACCTCTTGGTCCGGTCTGGTTCGATTCTGAGAACCTTGTCAATAAGTTCGATTATCAAGAGGTAGAATTATTGACAGGATTTTCCAAAAAAGTAAACCAATACTAAATAGATTTGTTGAGGGTCCATTTTCTTTGTGAACACGTGGCAACACAACACTCGCTCATCAATGTCTACTAAAGTCTTGTTAGCTGAATATATTAAGGGTTTGTTTGGTTGGAAAGATTTTAGGGAGGATGAAAAATGTAGGAGAGGAAAGTGGAAAGAAAATTTTTTTGGTAGGTGTTTGGTTGGAGGGAGGGGAGGAGAAAATATTGGTGGGGCCGGGGAGTTTTCTCCCTGACTCCACCAAAATGTTTTCTTCCCAAAATAGGGAGAAAACTGAGAGGAAAACTCTCACTGTATGGAGTAGACAAAAATACCCATGTGTAAGGGCACATGGATTTGCTGTTTCTTTGCTAGTTTTCTCTCTCTTTTTTTTTTTTTTTTTTTTTTTTTTTTTTTGTTGTGGTTATTAGAAAAAAGAATTATTTCTTTTTGTATTGCGTTTTTTTTTCCTTTTTCTTTGTTTGTTTGTTTTTGTTTTGGTTTTTTTTTTTTTTTTTTTGGTACTTCTCATTATTTTATTATTATTATTATTATTGGTGTTCATCTTCCTTTAGCTTGTGCTCCTTTAAAAACAAAATTGAAGTGTCCATATACAATTTTCTTACTAAAAGAATGTGTTACTTTTTGTTTTATTTAATAAGGTTATAATTATAAATTTATATCAATTTCATTTTCTACCCTCTTATTTTTTCTCTCAAAAAAAGAAAAAAAAGAAAAAAGAGTTTTCCATCCCTTCAACCAAACACACATAAGAAAAAATTAAATCTTTTCTATCATCTCATAACTTTCTATTATCCCACTTTTTTACCTCTCTAACCAAGCAGATCCAAAGGTAGTTGAAACATATCAATTGCCAAGTTGAAGTCAGAAATCCATCTAAGTGGCCTTCAAAGTTCAAAAGTCCAAGTATTTTCCACTTCTCGGATTGGGCCTTGTGCTTGTAAACTTTTACTTCACGAAAATAGGCTCTACAAGTCATTGATTTCTACTTCACGGGTTAGGCTTCATACCCATGTTGACAACAAAAATTGGGCTTTGAAGCCCATCTTATCTTAGTACAAGGTTGGGCTTATCTCCATCAGCCCATATTTATAGGAAATGGGTCACTAGAATGGATTTAATCCAAACCCACTACAAGTCTAATATAAGGAAAATCATTATACTCGCAAGTTTTGCAACTCCGCACATCTCACTCCTCACTCCAAAATTGAAAATAAGAAAAAAAGAGTTGGTCCATTTTCCAACTTAGTTCCATTTTGTTCGCCCCTCACTCCATTCACCAATTTTTCTCAATCTTTTTGGCCCTATTCAACTTTAAAGGAAAAAGAATGCGTTTGTTACATGATAGTAACAAGGAAAAGAAATATCCATATACTTTATACCAGAAAATTTAAGATCACAACTTTACCATATTTCTGATACGATAAATGTGAATATTGGAGAAAAAAGTGTATCCATATGAAAGTAAAAAAAATCACAATTTGCAACATCAAAATTGTGGAAAAAAAATTGTGATCTTAGAAAAATTCTAGTATTCATAAATTACCTCTTTTTGGTAACAATGTCCTCTCTGTTGTGGGTCCAACCCACGTAACAACTGACAAACCCTAATGATGACCTTGCCATCCAAGATTAAGGATTCCTCTTTAGTCAATTTACAATAGGAACAGGAATAAAAGTAGTCAAAGCATATATAAAAAGCAGAGTGAAGGGTTTTTATTTTTATTTTTATTAATTAGAGCCTTAGAGAGAAAGAAACGTGTTTAGAAAGGCAGCCGCGAAATGAGAAAAGAGTGCAAGCCGCTGGTGAGACAGAGAAAAAGAAAAAGATAAGCGCATGAGAAAAATATAGTGCATGTGAGAGAAGAAAGATAAGGATTTTTTTTTACATAGCTATGAGACATATGTTAAGGGATGATTAATTAGTTTGAGTTTTTCTTTATGATAAGGTTTTGGCTTCTACAAATCTACAACTATAGGTAGTTATTGTATTTTAGAGTGTGAATGAAGATTTCAAGTGAGTTTATATTATCCCTAGAGAGATTGTACTATAATTGCAGCCCTTACATTTTCTTTGATATAGTGAAATCATTGCAACTTTGTGAACGTAAGCACATTATTGAATCACGTAAATTTTGTAAAAATTAATATACAAAATGTTATGGAGCATAAATGAATAGGTGGAAATTTGTGTTAATGGGTTGTATTTGTGTTATGTCAAAGTAAGTTATTCAAAAAAATGGCTCAACCCTAACTCAATCCATTTAATAACTGTGTCACACTTTTTGATAATTTCTTTATCTTTTTAATTATATCTAGTATTCAAATTTATTTTAGAAAAAAGTGACATTTATTTATATAAAAATGTAGTTTAAATTCTTTGTCGTTATCGTCTCAAAAATGGCTCGGACGGAGTTGAAATATATATCATGTAGAGTATCTCCCGTTGTAATATAGTAAATAATAATCAAGCTTTCCAGTTTCTGAAAGAGATAGGTTTTACTTTTTATTTTACTTAACAGTATCATAACTATTTTACAATATTTTTACAAATTATTAATATGAAAATTTTTTATTAGTTATAATATAGACCCACCATCAACATGACATTTTTATTTATTAATAATTATTTGAAAAATGATGAAGCTACATTAGCAATTTGTAAAAACAATCTAAAATAGTTTGTATTTGTAACATTACTCTTTACTTAAAACCAAAGATTAATAAAACCATGATCGAAGGATGTAAAATGATGTTGTTAGGTTCTAAGGATTTAGGATCTAAATGTATTAGAACTTCAATGTATAATGTTGGCAAACCATGATCAAAACTTAGAGTCTAGAATTAGGCTGCTCAAAGTGTGTTTATGTGTTAAGTTGGAATCGAGTGTATTGTAGGATTTATTGTGTAAATCTGTCAGGGTCGATCGATCGAAAATTAGACTTGATTGATCGAAGCTCATGTAGATTGTTTTTCTGCAAAATTTTTCAACTCAGCCCAAGCCCGTATGACATGTAGGGTTTTATGTTTTGCCTTCAGTATAAAAGGAAAAACCCTAGCCACGTTTTAGAGTTGTTGTTTATGTTGTATGTGTGAATCTCTTGTGAGATCTAGAGGTGTTTGCCTTCATACATACTTAGGGTTTCCAATCTCAAGATTGATGTTAAGAGCTTGGTGATCCTTTCAGTTGCTGCATAAAGAGCTTAAAGAAAACACAAGTGGAAGTACTTGTGGATGCTGTGAATCCAAGAAAGAAGTAGTCCGTGGACTCGGAGCTATCACGTGGTCGTGGTAGTAAGTTTCCTACTCGAGGTAGCAATATGATGTTAGTGGTCTAAGTCGCTATTGTGTAAACTTCAATTTTTTTTTTTTTATAGTGGATCTATTTTACCTTGAAGATAGTTAGGTTAAATCCTTCCCAGGTTTTTTACCGGTTTGGTTTTCATGAGTTATCATATCATTGTGTTATTTATTTTCTGCATTGTTTCAATGATATGATTTATCTGTGTTAACCTAGATCTGAGTAATTTACATAAGTTAATCACTTAGCTAAATAACTAGGTTAATCTGTTTGTGTTTAAAGGATCTAAAAACGTACAAGTGGTATCAGAGCAGGTTAGCTCTAGTATCTAGATCTTTTGATCTAAGAGTTGATCCTTGACCCCTGCTGTCATGGAACACGGTCACTCTCTTGTGATCTCACCTCACTTTGATGGGAACAATTATACTTACTGGAAAGTAAGGATGAAAACATTCTTGAAATCTTTTGATGAGAGAGTCTGGAAATCCGTTGAATATGGATGGGAGAAGCCCATTACTCTAGTTAGTGAGTGGCAAACTTCTCAGAAAGAAGCAACCGCTTTTAATAGCAAAGCCATGAATGCTATTTTTAATATTGTTTCTATGGAGGAATTCAAGAGAATTTCTAATGTTGAGGTTGCTCATACTATATGAAATATTCTCCAAACTGTGCATGAAGGCACAAAGGCAGTTAATATTAACAAACTGTAGCAGTTAACTACTAGATTTGAAAGCATTAAAATGTCTGATGATGAATGTTTTGATGAATTCTATGCTAAATTGAATGATATTATTAACTCTGCTTATAATTTGGTTGAAATCTATGATCAGCCTAAAATTTTTAGGAAGATACTTAGATCTTTGACTGAGAACTTTAGACCTAAAGTGACTGCCATAACTGAAAGTAAGGATGTGGATTCCATTCCTATTGATGAACTTGTAGGATCTCTCCAGTCTTATAAGTTAGACCTACCAATTCCATTCCTATTGATGAACTTGTAGGATCTCTCCAGTCTTATAAGTTAGACCTACCAAAGATAAACAAATCCAAATCAATGGCTCTTAAGTCTGTTGATATGCATGGATTTGATGATGAACTATCTGCTACAGAGATTGCTTATCTTGCCAAGAACTTTAGAAATTTTCTTAGGAACAATAACAGAAGGGCAAGAGGTAAAAACAATGTTGAATCTAGAAATTTTAGGAGGAATGAACCCACTAAGGTGAACAATAATGAAAAACCTAAAGAAAAAGTAGGTCAAACCTCTAATAATTCTATAGGTCAACAATGTTTTGGTTGTCAAGGATATGGTCATGTGAAATCAGAATGTCCTACATTCTTGAGATCAAAGGGTAAAGCTATGGCTATAACCCTTAGTGATGATGAAGTTTCTGACAATGAGTTTGGTAGTGATGAGGATGGAAACTTCATTACTTTCACAGCTACTGCAATAGTTAATGAAAGTGTTGTTGTTGATAAGAACCCTTTTGATGGGGAATTCTCTGAGAATGCTGATTTGCAAGAAGCTTACAATAAGTTTTGTAAGGTTGCTGTAAAGGATGCTATGAATGTTGACTTAGACTTATAGAAAATTGCTTTTTTTGAACTTGATAAAAAGAATTTGCTTTTGAAATTGTTTGATGCTAATGAATTGCTTGATAAGGTGAAGATTGAGAACATGTTATTGTTTGATAAAGTTAAAAATTTGGAACCTGAATTATTTGTTACTAGAGAACAAACAAATAGGTCTGCTAGTTCCAAACTTGAACACATGTTGAGTATTTAGAAGTCTCCCTTAGACAAAATTGGTCTAGGTTTTGAAGATAACATCTTTGTGCCTAAAAATCATTCCACAAACTCTGTTTCTTCTTTTGAGCTTCCTGTGAGTGAGATTGTCAAACCAGTAGAAGTTACACCTCCTAGGAAGATTAGAGTTGATCTTCAAGAGTCTAAACCTAAGACTCCTAACTCTCTTAAGGACAAGTTGCATGATAGACCTATATGGGTTTGTCATTTTTGTGGAAAGTTTGGACACATTCGTCCAAACTGTTTCAAGTTGCAAGTTGTCAAGCGAGCAAATAAACCAAAAGTACCTGTACCTTAAGCACAAGATCCTATGGTACTTATTGGTGAGTTGATAATGACTTTAAACATTTATTCCAATCCTGGAGTTGCTCAGCATTCTAATATGAATAATAACTCTAATGTAAGAGTTGCATCTAAAAAGTTTTGGATGTAAAAGGCTCGATCTAATTGAGTCTTTCTAATAGAGTCCTTGTGCTTCAACTCTCTATTCTTTGTGACCATTCTTTTTTGTTGTTTTTGTTTTCTTTATTTTTCTAGGATTTGCATTGCATAATATTCATGCATTTCATACTAGGTTGTTTTTGTTTTTCTTTAAAAAAAAAAAACAATAATAAAAAAAAGGACGAAAAGGGAAGAAAAATGTGTTTTGCATTAATTTTTCTTGGATTTGAAATCAAGGTTGGCCATATTATCTTTACATAACATGTTTATGTACCTTGTTTAGCTTGGATGAGCTTATTTTATTGCACTTTACTAGTTTGAGCTTTGTAGTGTATGTTGTGTGGAAGTTGTTTATAGTTTTTGATCACATGATCTTGATCTTGAAGTTATATGCCTTTGATTGTTGGACTTGAACTTAATGAGAAATGCATAAATAACAATCTCACCACTGTTTACTAGCCAATCATGAACAACTTAGTGCATATCATAAGATTTTGTGCTCGAGAAAGTGTAGTACATGCATAAAAAGAATATAAGGTTTAGCCTCGGATTAAATGCTAAAATTGGTGTGTATATTATTGGGCTATAATAACTTCATAATAAAATAAAATTGGTGTGTACATTATCTTGGCTATTTTAATAAGTTTCAAATCAAATAAAATTGCTGTGTACATTATGAGGCAAATCAAGAAACTTACATGATTGCAAACTTTTAATCTAGGAGATGTGAGAGTTATATGATGTAACTCTTTAGGTGATAGTTTCTTTTAAAACTATGTGATGAATTTTGTAGAAATTATGATTGATCATTATTTACTTATTACCTCACATGTATCTCTAATTTTTTGCTAGTTGCACATACTACACAAGTTACTCTTTGCTAAACTTGGTACATTATATTGTGTGTGATCTTGTTGTGGCCATCCAAGATTAAAAGTTCCTTAATTTTAATGCAAAATATGTTTAAACTTTGAGATTTGAGGAGAATTTGATTGAAAATTTTGTTTTTGGGAGATCTGGATTAAATATAAGTGTTTTTGAAAAACTTTTAATCTTATATTCATGCATTTCATTTATGAAATACTATGCTTTGAGGAGTTTTTGCACAAAATTGATATGTTTTTCAAAAATTTAATTTTTCTAGATTTTCGATTGATTGAACCTGTTGCTCGACCGATCGAAATAGCGATTAAAAATTTGGTTTGAATTTGCCTGGCTCGATTGTTGCTGGATCAATCGAATGCAATTTTTGATCAATCAAAAATCATTCAGAGAGTTTTTTAAAACTTGAGATTTTCACTGTTCTTCACTTTTTTAAAAAGTTTCAAAATGCTATTCTTTCTTTCTTCAACTGGTCCAGATTCAAAGCCAATTTTTTTTTTTTGTCATTTTCCCTCCATTTTTCTTCAAGGTTTTTGTCGTTTAGCACCGGTAAGACCCTTTTACCCTTTCTTTTTTGGTTTTATTTCATTTTTCATGCATTTTAGGGAATATTTCGAACCTATAGAGATTTTGGGGTTTTTGGTGTTTTCAATGATTTCTTTCAAAATTGATCAATGAGTTTTTATTGTTGGATGATATTTACATGATCTTAATGGTTTAATTTGATCAATTTTTTGAATTAGGAATAATTGGAATTTCTAGGGCTTGAAACTAATCGATTTGGGGATTTTGTTCAATTAAGCTAAATTTGATGAAATTGGCTTGTGCTATTGATTAATCTTACCATTATATGTTGTTATCTAACTTGTGTAATGATAAATTGATCAATTTGATTGGATTTTTGAAAGTGGGTTTTCAAAATTTGGAGTTTTTGATATAAACTCTATGTTCAAGCCAAATTCTGTGTTTTTAAAGTGTAATTGAACTATTCTCACTGCATTAGAGTATGCATCATGTGTTAATACTATTCATGTATCATATAGATTGTTATTTTCTATATTGTTTTTGTTCTAACTGTGTTTAATGCAGTCTGCCCTTGGGTTTTTCCTTTTTTTGTTTTGTCTCTTTTTAGTCTACCCTTTCTGATCTTTAGCATTATGGTTAGGAAGACTAGAGCCCATAGGACATCCACCTCTTCTTCTGCCTTTTCTTTTGATAGTAAGAGGTTTTTGAGTGAGAAAAACCAAGAGACGTATGAGAAGTTGAACATTCTTAGGAATGTGTGGGCTGAGCGAAAGGTAGTTTTAGATGAGCTGGATCCATAGATTAGGAGAAACTTTGAGCATAGGGGTTGGTTGCCTTTGTTGGATGTTGACCATCCTCCTCCGGCTACCTTGATCAGATAGTTCTACTCAAAGCTCTCTGTTCACTCCAATGATTCCAATACTCAGTTTGTGAGAAGTTGGATATGGGGTGAAGAGTATACCATTACTTCTACGGCAGTGGGCTTTGCTCTTGGGGTGCCTAAGGTCTAGCATCCCGTATATCCTTATGCTGAGTCTCCTCCCCTAGATGACATTATGTCATATCTTACTGGTACTTCTATCCAGTGGGGTTTTGATCCTCAGATCACTTCTCACGAGTTGACCGAGATTCATTATCTCTTTTTTCGGATTTCTTGCCATTGTATCTGACCCATCTCTCATTTGCATACTATTCCTATCAAGAGGTGTGCATTTTTGTATGCTCTTGTCACAGATGCTCTTATGAGTTTTCCTCATCTTTTCATTCGTTCTTTGGTTAAGGTTCATAGGAGTAATTCTTCTGCTCATACTCTTTTCTTCCCGGTTTTTATTCATCGGATTTTGTTACATTTAGGATTAGATGAGTTTCCGGCTTCTGAGCCCATACATATCATAGCTCCCATAAGTGCCACCTTCCTTCGGTAGAGGGCTGCTTAGATGCGAGCTAACTTTAAACGCCCTAGAGTAGATTCTTCCTCTTCGGGTGTTGCACCTCCTCCTTCTCCTCCTTCTACAGGTGATCTAGTTGCTGATGCATTTATTGATTCGACTGCTATTGTTGCTCCTCCACCTTCTACTTTGGATGATTCCAGCATTCGTTGTAGGTTGGACACTGTCATAACCGTTCAGGCGGCTCATGGTCAGCTTTTGGTGGACATTCGCACTTAGCTTCAAGCTTTGCGTGCAGAGTTGGCGAGTTTTAGACGGTCACCTCCACCACCTCCTTTTAAAGATGAGTCATGATTGCCCTTTGGCAATTCGTCACAAAAAGGGAGAGTACATATGGATGGAGATAAGGGGAGATTTTTGTTATTTTGGAGCTTTAGATTGTATCTAGGTGCTTTACTTTGTACTTTTTTTTTTTTTTTTGGGCTCATGATGTAGTTATTTTTGATGTCTTTATTCTTTTATGAGTTGTATATGATAGGGGGAGACATCTTGTTTTTTATTTTTGTTTCTTGTTTCACATTGTGCTACATTGATTATTGATTTATATTTATGAGGTTATTCATAATATATGTCTTTTATTTTATATTATGTGAAATCAAGAATTTATTTTGTTTTACTTGTATTTTTCACACATGCGTTTATGTGTTTGTTAAGTGTTACAGGAATATACAGGTTGATTCAGTCGTGCTGCTGTCTACACTTGCAACCGATAAATAGTAGTTATGGTGAATTATTTTTGTTGGGCAATTTGTATTGTAATGGGCTATTTTTGTAACTTTGAGCATTTTGTTTTATTATGTGTTTTGTCACGGATTGCAAAAGGGGGAGTTTGTTAGGTTCTAAGGATTTAGGATCTAAATGTATTAGAACTTCAATGTGTAATATTGGCAAACCATGATCAAAACTTAGAGTCTAGAATTAGGCTGCTCAAAGTGTGTTTATATGTAAAGTTGGAATTAAGTGTACTGCAGGATTTATTGTGTAAATCTGTTAGGCTCGATTGATCGAAAATTAGACTCGTTCGATCGAAGCTCATGCAGATTATTTTTCTACAGAATTTTCTAACTCAGCTTAAGCCCGTATGACGTGTAGGGTTTTATGTTTTGTCTTAAGTATAAAAGGAAAAACCCTAGCCATGTTTTAAAGTTGTTGTTTATGCTGTATGTGTGAATCTCTTGTGAGATCTAGAGGTGTTTGCCTTTATACATATTTAAGGTTTCCAATCTCAAGATTGATGTCGAGAGCTTGGTGATCGTTTCAGTTGCTGCATAAAGAGCTTAAAGAAAACACAAGTGGGAGTACTTTTGGATGCTGTGATTCCAAGAAAGAAGTAATTCGTGGACTCAGAGCTGTCATGTGGTTGTGGTAGTAAATTTCCTACTCGAGGTAACAATAGGATGTTAGTGGTCTAAGTTGCTATTGTGTAAATTTCAATTCTTTCATAATGGACCTGTTTTACCTTGAGGATAACTAGGTTAAATCCTCATCAGGTGTTTTACTGGTTTAGTTTTCCTGGTTTATCATATCGTTGTGTTATTTATTTTCCACACTGTTTCAATGATATGATTTATCTGTGTTAACCTAGATCTGAATAATTTACCTAAGTTAATCACTTGGCTAAATAACTAGGTTAATCTGTTTGTGTTTAAGGGGTCTAAAAACGTACAGATGTTACTGTGGCAGATATCCTTGATCCCATATATGTTCTAGACATTGTCAACTCCTTCTTTCTGATGAATAGCATACTGAATTATGAAGGCACTTCCAAGCCTTTGTTAGCTGTGCAAGCAACTGAGCTTGATGATGGTATTTTCATCGGTTGCACTTTAAACCATTGTGTAGTCAATGGTAGTTCATTTTGGCATTTCTTTAACACTTGGTCTAAAATATCTAGAGGTAATAATATTGATCCCACATCACAATCTGCTCCAATTTTCCAACGTTGTTATTTTGATGGTATTATTAATTTCCCACTATTAAACTTGAAGAAGTAGATAATAGTAGCAAGTGTAAGGTGAAGAAAAAAGTAACAGATAGAGGCAAAGGCATTACACATGTCAAGGAAAGAAGAGTGAAGAAATCAATGACAGCTGTCAAGCACTGAAGAAAACAAATGTCAAACTCTGATTTGGTTGTATTGTTGAAAGTTTGTTAGTTAGTTATTTATGCGGGAAACTAAGTCTCTGTTTTAGTGTGTATATATAGCGTAGGTACTGTTTAGCAAAAAAATAAAAAAAAATAGTGTAGGTACTAATTATTTTGTAACCACTTTTACATGCCAGAAGCTAGTGGTAATCAATAAGATTTTCCTATTCTCTTCAAGAATCTCTCTATTTTACATGGTATCAGAGCAATTCTCTCTCTGTTTTGAGAATTTTCTTTCGTTTTCTTAGTTTCCAAACAAAGCTTGTTTTTTGTTTTCTTTCTCACTCATGGCTTCCGATTCCACAAACAATACTCAATCTCAAATTGCACATTCAGTGCCTTCTTCAAGCGCAGCAATAGCAGATGAATCTGCGAATAATCCTTTCTTTCATCCAGCAAATGAGAATCCTGGTGTCATTCTCACTTCACAACCTCTGATTGGTCCTGAGAATTATATGAGTTGGGAAAGATCTATGTTCTTGGCTTTGAGTGCCAGAAACAAGTTTGGATTTGTGAATGGATCAATTCCTGAGCCTAATCCATCTTCTCCATTGTTTAATTCTTAGAGTAGGTGCAATACAACAGTGCTTTCATGGTTGACAAATTCACTTAGCATGGATTTGTAGGCAAGTGTTATGTACATCAACACTGCGAGGGATTTGTGGATTGATCTCAAGGACAGGCTATCTCAGGGCAACACTCCAAGGCTTTTTGAGCTTCAGAAGGAGATATCTCATCTTTCACAAGTATCACTCTAAGTGAGTTCTTATTTCACAAAATTTAAGACCTTGTGGGATGAATTTGCAAATTATCAACCTTTCACAGTTTGTACTTGTGGATCTAAGTCTTCTTAACAAGATGCTCAGCATAAGGAGCGTGTATTTCATTTTTTGATGGGATTGAATGATAGTTATGGGAATAATATTGGTTGGATTTTGTTACTTGAGCCTTTTCCTTCTCTTAGCAAAGTGTGTTCCTTGATTTTGCAAGAAGAGAAAAGAAGGAGTATTTGTCATGGTTTCAACATGATTCAATCTGGAGATGCTGTTGCTATGTATGTGAATAACAACAAGGGTTTTCATGGCAATCAAGGTCATAATCATCGCCTAAGAAAGATAGGCCTGTCTGTACTTACTGTGGTCTTACTGTTCATATAGTAGATAAATGTTATAAAGTTCATGGTTATCCTCCATGTTATAAACCAAAAGAAGGTAACAAGGCTATGGCAAATCAAGTTGTTACAGTGCTGTCCTTAAGAAATTCTGGAAATTTTGGATTAGGTAATGGTTGTCAGATTGCCCATCAAGTTGCTTCTGTCATGGCACCAAATCCTTCCATTCCATAACTCTCACCTTCTACCTCCACTTTACCTTCTTGCTCATCCAATTTTTCAAGTAATCCATATTAGATTCCACCCAATCTTTCTCAATTTATATTTGCTGTTCAAGTTGTTGATAGGCATGCATATAAATCTAATACTTGGATCATTGATACTGGAGCAACAAATCATATGGTTCATTCCTTCCACTTCACATTCTGATTCTATTCCACATTCTGATCCTATTCCCTTTACTTCTTCCTTACCTATTACACCTTTACCCATCTTAAGAAGGTCTACTAGCTCCCATAATCCTCCACCTTATCTTTTTGAATATTCTTGCAAGTCTATTAGCACCAAGCCCAATTCTGGTTTGCCATATGATATTTCAGATTTCTTGGATTACTCTCACCTTGGTCCTACCTTCCATTCCTTTGTCATGGTAGTCAATAGTACTCCATTAAAACCTGTCTCTTTTCATTAGGCAGTTCAATATCCTGAATGGAAGGCTGCCATGGACAATGAAATTGAGGCCTTGGAAGTTAATAACACTTGGACTTTGGTTCCATTACCCCCTGGTAAGTGCCTAATTGGCTGTAAATGGGTTTATAGGGTCAAATACCTTCCTGATGGCACCATTGAAAGGTATAAGCTCGTTTAGTTGCTAAGAGATTTACTCAAAAGCATGGTTGGATTATTCTGAGACATTTTCTCCTGTAGCTAAATCTGTGTCAATTAGAATTGTGCTTTCTTTGGCTACTGTGAAAGGGTAGTTTCTTCACAAAATGGATGTCAATAATGCATTTTTGCATGGTGATTTGGTTGAAGATGTCTACATGTGTGTACCACCTGGTTTTCATAGCAAGAGGGAGAGCAGGGTTTGCAAATTGAACAAGAATCTTTATGGTCTTAAGCAGACATCAAGGCAATTGTTTGAGAAATTCTCAAACACTATTTTCCAGATGGGATTTGTTCAATTAAATCTGATTACTCTTTGTTCACTCATACTCAAGGGTCTTCTTTTACAATGCTACTAGTGTATGTTGATGACATACTGCTCATTGGAAATAACCCTGCATATGTTGACAGTAAGTTACTTGATGACAGGTTTGGGTTGAAAGATCTTGGTTCATTAAGTTACTTCTTAGGCCTTAAGGTAGCAAGAACTGATGAAGAAGCTTGAATCAGAGTAAATATGCCCTTGAAATTTTGAAAGACATGGTTTCATTAGTTCTAAACCAGTAAAATTTCCTATGGAGTAGAATTTAAGGCTTTTAAAGAATGAAGGGAAGCCACTTGCAGATCCTGGACAGTTCAGAAGGTTAATTGGAAGGCTATTGTACCTAACTTTAACAAGACCTGACATTACCTATGCTGTGTATAGGTTAAGCCAGTTTGTTTCATAGCCAAGGAAAACTCATTTGCTTGTAGCTCATAGAATTCTTCAGTACATAAAAGGGTTACCAGGAAAAAGGAATTTTCTTCTCAAGTCACTTTGATTTACATATCAAATCATTTTGTGATGTAGACTGGGCTGGATGCCCTAACACAAGAAGATCATTAACAAGTTATGCAGTCTATTTGGGAGAATCTTTAATATCATGAGATCAAAGAAGCACGGGGTGGTCTCAAGATCCTCAGCAGAAGTTGAGTATAGAGTAATGACTAGTGTAGCATGTGAAATTACTTGGGTGCTTTAATTACTCAAGGACTTAAAAATTGAACATCCTAAACCAGTTATGTTATTCTGTGACAATCAAGTAGCATTGTATATAGCTGCCAATCTAGTCTTCCATGAGAGGACTAAACATACTGAAGTGGATTGCCATCTGGTTTGAGATAAGATTTTGGAAGGGATGATTAAGAATTTTCATGTGGCCACAAATGCTCAAGTAGCTGATATTTTTACTAAAGCTTTAGGTTTTAGTTCTTTCACAAGATTGTCAGGAAAGTTGGGACTGAAGGATATATTTGTGCCAAGACAATTGAAGAGTAATGCTTTACTTCAAGTCACTGATCTTACAGCTCGAGACTTGAGGGGGAGTGTTAAACTTGAAGAAGTGGATAATAGTAGCAAGTGTAAGGTGAAGAAGAAAGTAACTGACAAAGGCAAAGGCATTACACGTGTCAAGTAAAGAAGAGAGAAGAAATCAGTGACAACTGTCAAGCACTGAAGAAAACAAATGTCAAACTTTGATTTGGTTGTATTGTTGAAAGTTTGTTAGTTAGTTATTTAGGCGGGAAACTAAGTCTCTGTTTTAGTGTGTATATATAGTGTAGGTACTAACTATTTTGTAACTACTTTTGCATACCAGAAGCTAGTGATAATCAATAAGATTTTCCTATTTTCTTCAAGAATCTCTCTGTTTTACACCCACTACATATTCCTTTCCATCACAATGAAATCTATAATAAGAGATCCATTCCTCCTCCCCTGAAACAAAAGGTCTTTCATTTTTCGGGGAAAAAAAATTTCACAACTCAAAGCAAATGGCAATGCTGAAATGGGTACAGACAACATCTTGTCCCTTCAAGCAGTATTGGGTCATCTTTGGCGATCTGTGGTTCGCAATCGGCGCTGCAGCGGTAATCAAGAGGTTCATTACCACGTACTTGTGGGAATGAGGCGAAGAATACAGCCACCATTGCCAGAAGTATACTTGGGAAACGCGGTTTTATTGGGGACCGCAACAAGTACAGTAGAAAATCTTCTTGACCACGAATTAGGCTGGGTGGCTTGGCAGATAAACAAGGTGATTGCTTCTCAAACAGTTAAAGAAGGGAGGAAGTGTATAGAGGATTGGGTAAAAGCCCCAAAGATATCAGCACTAGGAGTAGTAACAAGTAATGCATTGATCAGAGGAAGTTCGCCGCGATTCAATGTGTATGGTAATGACTTTGGTTGGGGAAGACCTATTGCTGTGCGCCGTGGTGCTGGCAACAAGTTTTATGGAAAGTTGACAGTGTTTCCTGGGGTAGAAGAAGGTAGCATGGATTTTGAAGCTTGTCTTTCGCCAGAGACTTTACAGGCTATGATAGATGATTCAGAGTTCATGGAGACTTTTGCCTCATAATTAAAATTTTTTGTGATCCTTCTTTGACCAAGAAATGTTGGTAGTGTTGTCTATGAGAGAGAGAGTAACTTATTGGTTGAATGTTCAATGTGATTTGTAAGTGTTGACTGTTATGACTCAGCGGCTCAGCGCATGCTCAATAACACCTTGAATTATACGTTTATTGAATCAAGTTGAAGCTCTTTCCTTCTTGATGGCTGTGCCAGGCGTGGGTTCGAGTCCTTATACCCCACGGGTGTGGGATTTGGACTTTGGTTTCTAAATAAAAACGATGCGCATGGGTGGAGTCCAAGTCGCAGGCACCATTATGTGCTGGTGGTACTCATAGGCTATGTATCTGTGGGGTGTGGTCGACTGTGATAATACACGTGAGCCACCCTTTTTGATTCTCAAAAAAAGTTGAAGCTCTTTCCGCGAAAAAATAAATAAATATATCGACCTTCCTACACCCATGATTGAATCACTTCTAATGATAATAAAAAATATGGAGTCATGTAACAGATTCTCTTAGCGCAATTGTTAACAAGCTATTTTAGAAAAAAATTGACACTACTTTTATGAGAAATAGAAAATGCTATCAAAATATTAGTATTTTTTTTTTCCTTTTTCTATAAATTTTTTTTTCTTTTCTCTTAAAAGTTTTCCTAAATGATTCACTAACAAATGTTCTTATTTGGGCAAATTAGGCTAAAGTGGGAGACAATAATAAAAGTCTAGTGTATGATGAAGGATTTGGTATAAATGCACTTTTGGTCCCTACATTTTGACCCTATTTTCATTTTGGTCCCCACTTTTTTATTTTACTGTCTTTAGTCCCCAAAATTAAAAAGGCGTTCTATTTTTGTCCCTACCATTATCTCACTAATGGAAAATAGCCTATGCGGTGGACGAAATGCACAGTTGGCACTCACAACGCTTACATGGCTATTAAAATAATAATAATAATTTTTATTTACTATTTAAATAATTCTATGTCAACATTTTAAATACAAAAAAAGCTACATCAGAAAAAAAAAAAATTCTAAATTTATCATTTTAAAAAATAAAATAAAATAAAAATATTTAAAATAAAATATTCTTTTCTTTTCATTAATTTTTCGGAAGAACATGTTCATGTTCTTTGTGTTCTTCCCTAGAACATGACTATTCATGGTCATGTTTTTTTAGCAAATTAATCATTGTTTTATTTTCTTTTCTTTGTCTTTCTTGTATTTTCTTTACAACCAAACACATTAAAATTCAAAACCGAACCTAGAATTTTGAACCCAACATACACCAATCAAAATCAATAGATCTGCATCCTCTTTGTTCACAAAATCAACACCAATCTCCAAGTTTGAAACCCACCGATCCAAATTAGAAACACAAAAACAGATCCAACTTGGAGACACAAAATCCGGCAATCATCAAAACACCAAAACCTAGCAAATCAAACACTTAAAAAGACAGAAATAACCCGCAAACAACTATCCACATTCCACACCAACAACAAACCTAGAAACTTTAAAGAAACCAGCTAACCAAAACTATTCGTGCCAACACCAAACCCAGAAATTTCATAGAAATTAGCCGACCACAACTATCCACACCAACAACAGACCTAAACGAATTCACAACCACGAACACCCACAATCTCTTCCTCTCTTTGGCAACCACTAACCAACACCACTACTAACAACCTTTGATTTGCAACCACCACATCCACCACCACCAATCTGTGTTTCACAACACCCACGACAATTGGTCTATAACTTGCGAATCCAAATGGACATACCACCCAAACCAATCTACAATCTGTGAATCTAGTCACCAATCTTGCATTTTCATTGATCCACAAAGCTCCATTTTTGAAGCAAACTCGACCTTGAGACTCGATCTAGACCAAGCCCCATACCAGAGCACTCAATTGGCTAGGGAGAGAGAAAGATCAAAGAGAGTGAGAGTAAGAATTGGCACATACCCAGGACTTGAAGAGGTTGTTCATGGAGAGAGAGAGAGAGAGAGAGAGAGAGAGAGAGAGAGAGAGAGAGAGAGAGAGAGAGAGAGTGTGTGTGTGTGTGTTTGGAATTTTTAACACTAGTCTGAGATATTACATAAAAATATTTTATTTTTGTAACGTTGTGTTTGGTTGCTGAGAAAGTTTAAGAAAAATTGAGAAAGTTACTACATATTTTTTTCTCAATCTTTATAAGTTTTTTTTTTTCCAATTTAAATTAAAATTGAGAAACTAAAAATTCTTTATTTTTTGATTTTTTTTAATTAAAATGATGATATGACGTATTTTAAATGCCAAATAATTTCTTTTAATATTATTATAATGACCACCTCAGCATTTAGAGTGCCAGCAATGTAGTCTGTTTGCCACATAGACCTAGACAATTTTCGTTAGTGAGATGATGGTAAGGATCAAAATAGAACGTGTTTTTCATTTTAGGGACAAAAGGCAGTAAAACAAAAAAGTAGAGACCAAAATGGAAATAGGGCTAAAATATAGTGACCAAAAGTGCATTTACACCTAAAACAATTTTAAATTGCACATTGTGGTAGACCCATGTGTGAAGTGGTAGACTAATTTAGAGATATTGTCTAATTTTGATACAAGACAAAATTTACTATTTAATTTTTATAATTTATTAATTTTTGTATTTTTATGTAATTTTTGTTATTTTAGGTTTGGGGTATTTATTTTATTGTTTTTAGTTACCTTTAATGTTGTTTAGTCAAATTAGGGGTCTTTTTACTGTTTAAATGTATTGTAGCTTTCAAAGAAAATTTAGTCTTCAAATTAAGAAAATACAAACTTTTTCTATTGTTTTCTCTGGTGGATTCCAAACCTATCACACTGTGAATTCATGGTTTACTACTAGAACCTAACAATTTAATTTTTGTTTCATCAAAGAGAGTATCGTGTGTGTTTTCTTCAGGCTTTCACAACATTAGTTGGTATCAAAGGCTTAACTCATCCTAGTCTGATGGCTAGCCTATGTGACGATAACTACCTCGACAACAACAACAACAAAGTTGAAGATGTAGTTCTTAAAAGTTCAATTAGTGTGTAAAACACTAATAAATTTTAGACCTCCAATTTTAACAATACCAACACAAGCTTATACACAAACAATATATGTGCAGAATGATGTATATAAGCTATAACCAAATAGGTAAAACACTCTGAACCATAATTAATCACAAACACAACAGCAATTAAAAGGAAAAGAGTAAGGGAAGAGAGATACAAACACAAAGATAACACCGGCATGTGCTATCGAAGAGGAAATCGAAGAACTCGACGAAAAACCTCTCTACTGCCCTCCAAGCGGTCAAATGATCCACTAAAAAATATAGTTGTAATACATGAATAGTAGAAGACCCTCCAAGCCTAATCTACTCAATGCACTTAAGCCCTCCAAGCTTCTTGCTCCAACAGGGTTACGCCTAACCTTGTCTTCTTTAACTTCTCGGATCCCCTAATAAGCCCATTGCATCAACCAAGTAAATTGGTCATCTCTGAATTGCTTCCTAAGCACCAAAATACCTCCTCACAAATATGGGTATGGTGAGATAAGGATTTGGCAAAATGTACTTCTCAAGGATATGTCAATAGAGAAGATGAGAGTAGAGGAATTTGGAAAATCAAATGATGAAGATTGTGGATGAGTCAATCTTTTTTTTCTCTAGGGTTTCTCTCTCAGCTCTTTACATTTCGTGGGTATAAGGGCATTTATAGTAGTGTATGTGAGGAATGTGAAAAGTTAGGTTTCATCTAAACAGGGCATTCTGGTGACTCAGCCTTGCGATTGGAACGAGTCGCGAGCTAATTGCCTGATCAGACTATATATTTTTGTCCTGTAGTGCTCCAGTTGTCGTGACTCTTCAGTTCCCTGCATGCTTCACACGTGTGCCACTTTGGCAACTTGCTAGTCGCGAGTCAGTCGCGAGATCCAATCGCAAGACTCCTTTGATTTGCACACATCTTGAGTTTTCTTTATATTCTCTCACACACAACCCTTACATGATTCCCACCTAAATACAGGGTATCTAATTGCTAAAATACAAGAAAATTTAGTACGGAATAAAGCCAACATATGATTGAATAAATTCAACCTTACAGTTCTCACTGAGGCTGAGTTCCACCAATTTTGTGAAAAGAGACAGCAAACTATGCTTGAAATCTGGCAAGAGATTGGTACTCTTCTTGCTAGGAAATCATATCACAACAACAACGATTAAAATATTGGGATAATTACAGTAAACCCACCTGAGGTTAGGCCCGTTTTCACTTTACCTACCCGTGGTTTAAAACTTATCACTTTGCCCACTTGAACTTCAATCCGTTACCCATCCGTTGCCCACCTCACCTCAGACGTTAAAGAAACACCCTTTTATTCCAAATTAGAACATAACTCAGATCAAACAACACGAACTCACTCTCTTTTCCTCACGAGCCCTAGAAACGCGAAAATCCCTGTAAGTGAGCTGGGGTTTTGATTTTTCTGCATCTGCTTTCGTGTGAGGGTGAGGTTCTGACTCTGGGTTGTCTTGAGGCATTGAATATTCGAAGATAGATCATCACCTTCTACTTTATGGTTCTGAGCTGAGCTGGGGTTTCAAGTTTTGATGGTAGCTTTGATTCACAGGAAGTTGATAATCGATGTCTTCTTCGAGTGGAAATTACTCAGGTTCAAGTGGCCATATGTGTACATATGAGACTTGTGTGCTGAGAACAAGTCTGACAGTGGATAATTTTGGGAGAAGGTTTCTGGGTTGTAGCCGATATAAGGTAAGTATACTTTTTACTTAATCTAGCTGATTCACGTGAGATTGGAATGTGATGTGTTCAATTCAATTTATGAATAGGTTGGTTCCAAGTGTCCTTTCTCTAAATGGATTGATAATCCCACTTGTATGCGTGGGAATGAAGCTGCCCATTTGGTGCAACAAAAGCTGGATTTACTGCGGAGTGAGCTGCAACTTGCACATGAAAGGGAAAGAGAAACTACAGAGGCAGCAGCAGAAGCTACCCAAATGGCAGAAATTGCTCAAAACAGGGCAGCAAAAGCCACTGAGAGGGAGAGAAAGTTTCAAGCTTCCTTTGTTCAAGCCAAGGAGATTGCAGTGAGAGCTTTAGAGCAAGAGAGAAAGTGCAGAATTGCACTAATTCTGTCATGGTTTTTTTTTTATTTTTTATTTTTTGATTATGTTGTTTTCATGTTTTGGCTCAAGTGAGAATGTTGGAATGATAAGATTGAGTCCGCCAGATGGCTTGTAATATAAGCTGGTCCTCAATTGTATTGTAAATAGAACTATGAAAGAATTTTTTGAGAATGAGAACTATGTAAGGTGGTAGATGCCTTTTAAAGATAAAAGTGTTATTTATGTTAGATGCTGTTGGTATTTTTGTTTAAAGTGAATTTGCTATTTGTGAGCTGTGAGCTGTTGGTGTTTTGTTGGATGTTTTGAGCTGTGTTGGTTTGTGCACTAAGTGCATTGTGTGAAGACAATTGTGTTTAAAGTGAATTTAAAGTGCATGACAATCTGTCAACTTGCAAGAAAAGAACAAATGCACACATACACCTACTATTCAACACATACACCCTGCACACATAAACAAACTCATATAATAATAACTCATATAACCAACTGCAATAATCAGAATAATAATTCTGAACCCTTGTCATTAAGTTTGGAAATTGTATACATATTTTAAGGTGGCATTGAATAGTCTTTCATCAACCACCAGTAAATATAAGGCATTTGGTACAACAACTAAAATAGTTGCAGCTGCCCAATGTTTACAAAACTTACAAAAATACAAAAAGTGTTTGAACAGCTATATAAAAAAGTGTTGCCATTGTCTGCCCTGCCATTGTCTAGAAATTACATAAAACCGTAACACTACTGCATAACCCTAATACATTATACACAGCAAACAAAAGTGTCTTCACTTAGTCTTCATTTACTGCCCCTGCCCTTCCCACCACAGCTGGCCTTTCCACCTCTTGTTCTACATTTCTGAGCCCTAGCTGCATCACCCCTTCCTCTTAAAGCAGCTCCTCTGGTAGCAGGTGGTCTTGTAGGCTACAAAGTACAAGAATTCAAATGTTAGCTACCAGTATCATAGTTTTATGAATAAAACATCAAACCTAACACTACAGTACTTGTGATGATGGTGCTTTACTATCCCATGTTTCTGCAGGGGTGTGTGGTGCTGGCTGGCTTGAAGAGAACCAAGGAGCTCCTCTAACTGTGTACCTAAAGTTTGAAGAGTACCACTGACTTGGGTTCTGTGACCATGGAGCCGGTGGCCCTAACCATGGAGCTTGTGGCTGTAGAGCTGGAGCTTGTGGTTGTGGAGCTGGAGCTTGTGGCTGAGCTGGAGCTTGTGGCTGTGGAGCTGGAGCTTGTGGCTATGACCCTGTTGCTTGGTTGGATGAGGATGAGGCCATAGTGTAAGGCTGATGTGTTGGTGGGGGCTGAGATGAGGATTGGGTCTGTGATGAAGATGGGGCCTGGGATCCTTGTCTGTGTGTAGAAGGCCTTCCACTTCCCTGCAACCAAATATGATGAGCATGTTTTTACAGCTGGATTTATTGGCATTTTGCATTTGAATAAAAAAAATTTGTAAAAACTTACAGATTTCCCTTTCTGTAATCTCTGCCTCCTCTCCCATGGTGTCTTACCAGTGACATAGGCCTTGCATCCCCTTGCATTGTGCCCTTCCTGATGACACCTTCCACACCTCAGTGGCCTTTTTGCTCTAGACACCTTATAAGGGTTTGGCTTATCAGCATCTCTCTTCCTCTTCATGGGTGGCCTGTCTGGTGGCTTATGGACAATAGGTGCAACAGGCTTGGGTTGGCCACTTGATATCCACTCAGACTGGCCAGGCATGGGAGGTATGGGTGTCTTGTATGTCTCCACATAAGCATCCTTGTAGTAGCATGGATGGGTGTAGTCTTCTGGTTTTTGACGATTCACAAAAATGGCTGCAACTCCATGCTTGCAGGGGATTCCTGTCAAGTCCCATAATCTACAACTGCATGTCCTATTTACCAAGTCCACCACATACCTTTCCCTCTCATTGTCAACCTCATACACAAACCTCCTAGAAGGCATTGCACAAAAACCTTTAGAGTCTAATTTTAACTGCTCCAACTTTTTTTGTATGGTTGGACACAACTTGCCACCATACTTTTCTATGCCAGTCTTCTTTATATACAGCCTGCTCATAAGTCTAACTCTAATCCACTCTAGCATTGATAAGATGGGCTTGTTTCTAGCCTTCACAATCATAGAGTTAAAACTCTCACTCAGATTGTTTACCATACAATCTGTCAAAGCTCTTGAAGAAAAGTGGGATCTGGTCCACTGTGCAGGCTCTATATCAACCAGGTACTTCCAAGCTTCTTCATCCAAACTTTTAAGATGTTCCATCCCCCTCTCAAATTCCCTGGCTGATGTTGTGCCAGCACACCTCCACAGTACACTCTTCAACTCCATGCCCTTGTGGTTAAGCTTGAAGTTGTTGTATATGTGCTTTACATAATACCTGTGCTCCACAGTTGGGAATAGAGTCTCCATTGCATGTAAAAGGCCCTGCAATCAAGTAAGCAAGTAAGCATGTAAAAAGCTAAGCATGTAATGAAGTCATGAACATGAGCTAGATGATAATACCTTCTGCTTGTCACTAATGAATACCAGATTGAGCTCCTCTGGCCTGCCAATGTCATTTGCAAACTGCTCCAAGAACCAGATCTAGCTATCCTTTGTCTCTTGCTTAACCACAGCCATTGCCACTGGGAATATATTGTCATTTCCATCCTTGGCAGTGGCAGACAATAATTGCCCACCAAACCTACCCTTCAAGTGGCATCCATCTAGCCCAACAAAGGGTCTACAACTACCTAGAAAGCCAACCTTCTGAGCATTGTATCTAATGTACATCCTTTTAAAATGGGGCTCTGCATTCTCATTTTCCATCTCTGTTTGCAGAATCACCCTACTTCCTACATCTGTCCTTAATATCATTTTTGCATAATCTCTAAGTAGGTCATACTAAGCCTCTTCATCCCCAGTAATCAGCCCTCTAGCTGCCGTCCTTACTCTGTACACCTGACTAAGACTTAAATCAATTGAAATCTTCTGCATCACATGGTGCTTAACACCTGAGACCTCCCAATTAGGATTCTTAGCAAAATCCTCCAAATACCTCTTTGCCACATAGGCTGATGTAACTTGCCCATTTTTAAATGTTAGGGGGCAGGTACACTCAGGATAAAATGTCTTGATCTCAAATGTGCATTCTCCAGTCACCATTGAGGCATAACACCTCCATCCACAACTTTTCTTACAATGTACAGAAATCTTCTTCTTCTCATTCAACTTCCACTTCACATCAATGTTATTCTGAATCACATACTCCCTCAAAGCCTTCCTAAACACCTGGGAGTTTGGGAACTTCATCCCTTTTGCCAACCTAACATTTTCCATATCAGTTCTCTCATTGAACTCCAAATTTCCACCCTGCTCATCATTAGAACTATCCACACTTGCAATATCATCCTCTAAACCTGGTTCAGCCCACTCTTCATCTAAATCTATGTTTGGAGGAGGAATATTGCTTGGGCTAGGTGCATCTGTGTTTGGCTGAGGTGTATCAGTGTTTGGATGAGGTGTATCAGTGTTTGGATGATGAGGTGGAGAAGACTCACCAAAAATGTCATCAGCAAAGTCTTCTCCTTCCAGACCTTCATTCAACCAATCAAACTCGTCCTCCAGACCATCACCCTTTGTAGCAGCCACTGCACCAACTCCTGCACCAGTCCCTGCACCAGCTCCTGCACCCCCTACACCAGCCCCTGCACCAGCTCCTGCACCCCCTACACCAGCCCCTGCACCAGCTCCTACACTAACCCTTGCACCATCAGGAACTTCAACTGTAAGTGGAGCATTACCACTCTCCACATACAGTATGATGGGGTCTCTTGGCCCTCCCTCATTAGGCTTGCACAGGGGTACTACATCTTGATCATCTTGTATGAGCCTCAAGTCTTGCTCCAAGTTGCCCCCAGGACCTAAATAATGAACCCTACACGGTTCATCAATCCCCAATTCCTCACATATACCTTTTAGTTCAAAATAACTAAGCAAATCAGGATCCCTATACACTACTTCAACTTTCCCACCAAAGTATTCTAAACTAGGGTTCCACAAAAAAGCACTCCCATAATGTACCTCCAATTTCACTTCTTCATCTATCTGCAATAACAAATTACCATTTGACACGTATATAATTAACAATTAAAGAATTGTAAACAACTTGCAAGTAAACAGTTGCATGCTTCTGTTTTGCTTTTGGGATGCAACACACACAGAGGTACCACATTTTCTACTTTGTTTTTTTATTCTGTTTTACTAAATAGCACATGCAAACACTAAAATTTAAAGCTAATAGAAACTTGGGTCCACTGTGAGACACAATGACCACGACAAACAAAATGCCCACAAACAAACACAAATCCAAAGAACAGGTGGTCACATTTTTCATTAGCATCAACAAACACAACCAATATTCTCATTCCATTACATGTAACATTGACCATTGATTGATTACTAAAAACACAATAAACAACCACAAGCCCAAAGTAAAAACCCAAGCAGTGACTGATTTCTTACCAGGATTTTAGTCCCTCGAACAACTCGTTGCTCGTCTGGGTTTACACTTGCAACACAATGTCAATATCAGATGCAGAAATGGATTTACGCGTTTCTAGGGCTCGTGAGGAAAAGAGAGTGAGTTCGTGTTGTTTGATCCGTGTTATGTTCTAATTTGGAATAAAAGGGTGTTTCTCTAACGTTAGAGGGTGAGGTGGGCAACGGATGGGTAACGGATTGAAGTTTAGGTGGGCAAAGTGATAAGTTTTGAACCACGGGTAGGCAAAGTGAAAACGGGCCTAATCTCAGGTGGGTTTACTGTAATTATCCCTAAAATATTCAAAGACACACTCCTAACTACAAGAAAAATTCATTTTTTGATGGAGATATGTGTAAGTTGTATTTTATTGACTAGCTTCTTGATTTGGATGAGTATTTTAATTTTTGAAAGATTTGTAATAAAGAAAAAATATAGCTTACATCTATTAAATTGGATGATAAAGTAGAGGAATGGTGGGAAGACATTCAAATTGATAGAAAGTGTCGAGGTAAGCATTCAATTCACTCTTGAGGGTTAACAAGATGCAACAAGTTTCTAAAGAAAAATATGAAGTGGTTGAAAGATCAAGACTTGCAACAAGTTGTTGAATTGAAGCTTGAAGATACCACTTGTTAAATGAAGACGTCAAATAAAAGAAGGTTGAGTTGATTGTGGATAATGACAAAAATCAAGAGATGGTAATTACTGAGAAAATTGTAGAAGATTCAATTGAAATCAAATATGAGGATGAGTCCACAACTCACAATCCTCAGGTTTCTATTGATTTGCTTAAGATGACTACACGATATGTTGATTTTCTTGGAGTGGAAAATTTTAATTTTATTATCAATCTTTTGTTGATTGATTTTGCAAATAAATTGAAAGTGGATGAGAAGAAATTTTATGCTACATTTTATGAAGGATTCAAGTTTCAAAATTGGATGAAGTTATCAAAGCATTAAAAGTATTTATTTATTTGGAATGGAAGATTTCATATTTCGACTATTAACTTGAGGACGAGTTTTTTTTCAAGTGAAGAGGTCTGATGTAGGATAGAATTTACTATTTAATTTTTATAATTGATTAATTTTGGTATTTTTATGTAATTTTTGTTATATTAGTTTTTTAGTAGTTATTTCCTTGCTTTTAGGTGTCTTTAATGTTGTTTAGTTAAATTTGGGCTCTTTTTTTTTTTTCCTAGTCACCCTAGGTTTTTCTAGTTGCCTTAAGTTTTCTAGCAACCCTAGGTATTCATTTTACTAATTAAATGCATTGTAGCCTCCAATGGAAATTCTGTTCTCAAATAATAAAACACAAAATTTGTCTATTGTTTTCTCTTGTGAATTCCAGATCTATCAACTAGTGAATTCAAGAAATCTCTCGTAGATTTGAGATTTATTACTAACAACTAACAATTTAGTTTTTGTTTTACCAAATAGAATAACTTGTGTACTTTTTTCAAGTTTTCGTGTTCTTAGCATGTGAGATAGAGATTATTTAATGAAAAATGCGAAAAGGTGAAACTAAAAACAATATTACAGGGAGATTGTGGAGGTTAGTGATGTTGTGGCTCAAGCTGTTTGTATGGCACCAAACATAACTTGGGGAGGAGAAAAAGGTGTGAGATAAGTAATCTAAGATGGTGCACTACACTTGTTGGGCCTAGTGTGCGTTTGAATTGCACATTTTGGCTAAAAGTTTGCGTTTGGCGTTTGAGTATGAGGGATCCATGGCTACATAAAGTTGAAATTATTTTGTTGAAACTATTTGCTATAGTGGTATCCAAACATAATTTGCTACAGTGTTTTCACTCTAAGCGATCCCATTGTACTATCTTGAGTCAAAGCTGAGAGTGAAAATTATTTTAGAATTATTTGTTACAGTATTTTCAATTTTCAGTAAAATAAGCGGTATCCAAATATGTCCCTAATAACAATCATTTGACACGTGAGTGGGCATTTTTCAAAGATTACGGGCATGTTTGGTACGTGTGTTTAAATAACAGTTTTTAATTTTTTAAAAATACTTGTAAATAAAAAAATATAAAAAAATATGTATAATATTATTTAAAAATTGAAACATATGTTTGAAATTATGTACCATCTACATCTAGGGTAGCATTGTAATCAGTCAACAAGCGTGAAAATTTGGGATTATGGGTTGCAATTCTGTCATTGGCACCTTACCCGAGGAAAATGTTGATTTTAATGGGAGTTGCGCCGAAAGAGAGATTTTTTATTTTAGTTAAATCCAAGTAACGAAGATTCAAAAGTAGGGTTAAAAATAAATAAAAAATACTGATGTTTTGTTTTTAGTTTATTCGGACTTGGCTGGCATGTATGTAAATAGAACTGTTAGAGCATCAGCAGTGGGGCTTGTATATGCCAAATGTTAGGAACATTTGGCATTTAAGCTCCAAAACTGCTCAACAATGGGAAGGCCATATTGCATATGCTAAAATTTTTTTGAGATTTTGCTACAGTACCATCTCAAATGTAAGATGGTACTGTAACTAAATGGTATAAAAAAAAAAATTTTTTTTTTAATGCTTCCTCTCATTAAAATAATTTAACCGGCAATTTCTCTTTCCTCCCTCATTTTTTCTGTTTCTTTTCTCTCTCTTGCTTCTTTCTCTTTCTTTCTGCTCTCTCTTCTTCTTTTTGCTCTCTGATTCTTCTCAATTTCTTCACTCTCTCCGACAACTCTCTAATCGGCATTAGGTTTTTAAATCGATGGTGGGGTTCTAAATCGTTGGTAGGACTCTAGATCGGCGGTGGGCTTCTAGATCGGCGGTGGGTCTCCGTGTTTTTCCTTCTCCAGCAATTCTCTCTCTCTTTCATTTTTCCTTCTTTGTGTGGGTCAACAAAATCAACTTCCCTCAAGCTTTCCAGCGGCGAATCTGCTTCCTTCGAGCTTCGGCGGTGGTGGGTCTAGTTTTTGATCGTGGGTTACTGTGTGTTTTTTTTTTTTTTTTGGTGGGGTTGATGGGCGGATAGGGTGGTGGTGGTTGTGTTGATGGTCGGAGGGCAGTAGGTGCAGCGGCGTGCTTCTGGTATTTTCTCTGGTGTTTTTTTTGTTTTTGTTTTTGTTTTTGTTTTGTGTGGTGTTGATGGGCGGATAGGGTGGTGGTGGTTGTGTTGATGGTTGGAGGGTAGTAGGTGCAGTGGCATGGTTCTGGTATTTTCTTTGGGTTTTTTTTTTTTTTTTTTTTTTTTGACGGTAATTTATGGGTTGCTGATGGTGGTGGGGGTGTGCAACGGTGGTGGTGATTGTGGTTCTTGGACAGAAGGAAAGAGAGAGAAAGAATAAATAATTTATAAATAATATGTTGTATTGGATAATGTTAATTGTGAGATATATTATTTTATTGCGTAAAAATATTATTTTAATGAGTAGGATTGGGAAATAGAAGTTGGGATGTTGGAGAGTTGTAAATTTGTATTATATAATTGATAAAGTGACTTTTTGAGATGGTAAAATAAGATGAGATATAGAAATCAGATGTGGATGCTCTTAACGCTGGTCTCACCTCTAGTGTGGGATTGCTTTTGTTTATTTATTTCTTGTTAACCAAAAAAAAAAAAGAAATAAAAATAAAAATAAATAAAAAATAAGGGAAGACAGCTAATTCTGCCAAACATAATGACAAAAAGATACGAGGGATTAAAATATTATGTTTTGATATCAACCATTGGATAGAGAAAATTAAAATAGAAAAAAAAAGTTTTTTTTGGTTAAAAAAAGAAAAAAAAAAGTGAAAGAATTAAAAATTAGTTAAAAAGTGAGAAAATTTTAGAGGGGGGTGTGGCTGATTGGAATATTGCCAGACAAGATTTCGGTTTTCACATGGACGGGTCACAGAAGTCAATGGCTAAGTTCATTTTGACATTTAATTGCAGTGAGAATCAAACTCAAACAGACTAAACGGTTCTCATAAAGCTCCTTCTATATAGCCACTCTCTTATCAATGGTTGCATATGCATTCATCTAGTACTGGTAGAGTATGGTAGTTTGAATTTTGAAGCGAAGATGACACACGTTTGCTTCATATCCACAAGTACCATTCAGTCAGCAGCAGCGAGTCCCAACGAGTTGACTCGAAGGATTGAGTTAACTCCATGGGATCTCCAGCTGCTATTAATTGATCATATCCAAAAGGGTATTCTTTTCTTCAGACCTACACCTTCACAAGAAAAAGAACTAAATGGTAGTAGTGTAATTGATCACCTAAAATCCTCTCTATCCCGCACATTAGATATATTCTACCCTCTTGCTGGTCGCCTTATCATGGTAGAAAACGATGATGACAAAACCAGCTCTTTCTTTGTTGGCTGCAATAATCTTGGGGCCCAGTTTGTTCATGCAATGGTAGATGATCTCACTGTGGCAGATATCCTTGATCCCATATATGTTCCAGACATTGTCAACTCCTTCTTTCTATTGAATAGCGTATTGAGCTACGAAGGCATTTCGAAGCCATTGTTGGCTGTGCAAGTTACTGAGCTTGCTGATGGTATCTTCATCGGTTGCACTGCAAACCACAGTGTAGTGGATGGCAGTTCATTCTGGCATTTCTTTAACACCTGGTCTGAAATATCTAGAGGTAATAATAGCCCCACATCACAATCTCCTCCTATTTTCCAACGCTGTTTCTTTGATGGTATTATCGATTTCCCCATTCATGTACCTTTCCATCCCAGTGAAATCTCTAATGAGAAGTCCATTCCCCCACCTTTCCAAAATGTTTTTCATTTTTCATAGAAGAAAATTGCACAACTCAAAACAAAAGCTAATGCTGAAATGGGCACCAGCAATATCTCGTCCCTTCAAGCTGTCCTTGGTCATCTTTGGCGATCTGTGGTTCGAAATAGGACTTGCAGTGCTAATCAAGAGGTTCATTACCGCGTACTTGTGGGAATGAGGCAAAGAGTACAACCACCATTACCAGAAGAATACTTGGGAAATGCGGTTTTATTGGGGAAGGTAACAACTACCGTAGACAATCTTCTTGAACACGGGCTATGATGGGTGGCTTGGCAGATAAACAAGAAGATTGCTTCTCAAACAGCAGAAGAGGTGTAGAAGTTTATAGAGGATTGGGTAAAAGCCCCAAACATACGGGCACTCAGTGGAATAGCAAGTAATGCATTGATGACAGGAAGGTCGTCGCGATTCAATGTGTATGGTAATGACTTTGGCTGGGGAAGACCTATTGCTGTGCGAAGTGGAGTTAGCAATAAGTTTGATGGAAAGTTAACCGTGTTTCCTGGGGTAGAAGAAGGAAGCATGGATTTTGAAGCTTGTCTTTCGCCTGAGATATTGGAGGCTATGGCAGACGATGCAGAGTTCATGGAGGCTTTAGCCTCATAATTAAATTTTGTTACGAACCTTCTTTGTCATCTTTGACATGGAAAACAAAAGCTTCTAATAAATGTTGTTATGAATTTTCATTCTGAATATCCTAAAAGTTAGATTTGAATAAAAAAATAAATACACATTTTCAACACTTTAATTTTCATAAAAAATGAATATAATGGCAATTTTATAAATATTGTGAAAACACAAAAGGCTCCTGATTAATGTAAGTGTGTATAAGTGAAAAAAGTAACTTTTAAAAAAGAAAAAGAAAAATAAAAAACAATTCCAAACCATGTATGATGAATTTTATATTCAAATTATGCATTTAAAATAACTTACCAAACACCCTTACATATAAAATGATTTTTTTTAATCTTTAATTTTAGAATTTGAATACAGAAAAGAGAAAATGAAAACTGAATACATACTTTTTAGAACCAAGTAGAGAATTGCTTGAATGTTATAAATAATTCAATAAGATGATTAAAAGTGTTGAATGTTATATGGCTTAACATAAGCACAATTTCACCTTGAATTGTACGTCTATTGGTGTAAAATACAACTTTTATTTGTACTTAAAGGAATGATTTAGACGCGACGTAGCACTTAGACAGTGCATAAGTATAAATATATCATTAACTCAAAAAATTTAGAATCGTCCCAAACTTATCAGGTATAAAGTTCATATAAAGTATAAATATATCATTAACTCAAAAAATTGACATCACATTGCATATATTTTTTTAAATTTTTTCAGGCATAATGGGAGGGAGGGGTTTGAATCTTGAAAATCTTTGTTGAAAACATTAAGAGATGCTAGTTGAGTTATTTAGCTTTGACAATGTTGCATTGCATATAAAAAATAGAGCATAGTTTATTTGACACACCATCACACATATAATACACACACTTACCAAAAACATAGAACAATGTAATTTGAAGTCACGATTTTGAATGTGTATTATTACCTATCAATAAGTACGATTATCAAGAGGCAGGATTATTGAAAGTTAGGATTTCTCAAAAAAGTAAACCAATGCTAAATAGATTTGTCGAGGGTCCATTTTCTTTGTGAACACGTGGCAACACAACACTTGCTCATCAACACCCACTAAAGTCTTGTTAGCTGAATATACTAAGGGTCTGTTTGGTTGGAAAGATTTTAGGGAGGATAGAAAATGTAAGAGAGAAAAGTGGGTAGAAAATATTTTTGATAGGTGTTTGGTTGGAGGGTAGAGAGGAGAAAAAATTGGTGGGGCCTGGGATTTTTCTCCCTAGCCCCACCAAAATGTTTTTTTATTCCCCAAAATGGGGAGACAATTGAGAGGAAAACTCTCACTGTATCGAGCAGACAAAAATACCCATGTGTAAGGGCACATGGGTTTGTTGTTTCTTTGCCAATTTTGGCTTTTCCTTTTTTGTGGTTATTAGAAAAAAGAATGCTATCTTTTTGTTTTGCGTTTTTTTTTCCTTCTACTTTGTTTGTTTGTTCGTTTGTTTGTTTTTTTTTTTTTTTTTGTCTTTTCCAGTACTTCTCATTATTTTATTTTATTATTATTTTTGGTGCTCATCTTCCTTTGAAGTGTCCATACACAATTTTCTTACTAAAAAAATGTGCTACTTTTTGTTTTATTTAATGAGATATAATTGTAAATTTATACCAATTTCAGTTTCCATCCTTTCATTTTTCCTCTCAACCAAAAAAAAAAAAAAAAAAAAAAAGAATTTTCCATCCCTTCAACTAAACACAAATAAGGGAAAATTAAATCTTTTTTATTCTCCGGTAACAATTTTCTATTATTCCACTTTTTCACCCCTCTAACCAACCAGACCTTAAGAGTCTATTTGGTTGGAGGGATGGAAAAGTGAGAGAATAGAAAAGATTTAAATTTCCCTCATTTTTGTTTGGTTGGAAGTGAAAAAGTGGAGGGATGGAAAAAGTGAGTTTGTATAAATTTACTCATGTATCCTTGTTAAAAATGATGCTCAATTAAAACCAAAAAGGTGACAAATAACCAAAAAAAAAAAAAAAAAACACAAAAGAAAGCAAAAGAAACGAAAAAAGAGCAATGTACACTTAAATCAAAAGAAAAAAGATAAAAAAAAAAAAAAGGAAAGAAGAGGCAATAGGGAAGAAAAGAAGAAGAAGAAGAAGAGGCAACGTCCAGGAGGAAAAAAAAAAAAGAAAAGAAAAAAGAAAGAGGTGAAGAAGAGCAATATACGGACAAAGCCAATGTGCAAGTACACAAGGACATTTTTGTTTATTAAGGAACCTCATTTTCTCCTTTTAGTTTTCTCTCCATTTTAAGGAGAAAACTATTTGATGGGCCCGAAGAGAAAACACATGACCCTTATCATTTATTTTCCTTCCTCCCCACTTAATCAAACACACTTCAAAAAAAGTTTCTTTCTCATTTTCTCTACAAAGTTTTTCGATCCATCCTATTTCACCTCCAAACTCCAAACAAACACACCCTACGTTTAGTTAAAACATACCAACAGCCAAGTTGAAGTCAGAAATCCATCTAAGTGGCCTTCAAAGTTCAAAAGTCCAAGTATTTTCCACTTCTCGAATTGGGCCTTGTGCTTGTAAACTTTTTCTTCATGAAAATGGGCTTTACAAGTCATTGATTTCTACTTCACGGATTAGGCTTCATACCTGCGTTGACAACAAAAATTGGGCTTTGAAGCCCATTTTATCTTAGGGCAAGATTGGGCTTATCTCCATCAGCCCTTATTTATAGGAAATGGGTCACTAGAATGGATTTATTCCAAACCCACTACCAGGAAAATCATTATACTCGCAAGTTTTGCAACTTGGCACGCCCCACTCCTCACTCCAAAATTGAAAATAAGGTTCTATTTGAGATCTACTTATTTTTTTGAAACTGAAAACTTTTTGCTGAAAGTACTGTTGATTTATAGGAAATGGGTCACTAGAATGGATTTATTCCAAACCCACTACAAGGAAAATCATTATACTCGCAAGTTTTGCAACTCGGCACACCCCACTCCTCACTCCAAAATTGAAATTATGGTTCTATTTGAGATCTACTTATTTTTTTGAAACTGAAAACTTTTTGCTGAAAGTACTGTTGATAAAATTAAAAGTTAGCTGAAATAGTACAATGGGACCTATAAATAGTACCAAAAAATGCAGTGGGACTTATAAATAGTAGCAAAAATAAGCTAAATAATAAAATAAGTTGGCAAAAATAATTTTTGCCAAATGGACACTAAGAAAGAAAGAGTTGGTTCATTTTCCAACTTAGTTCCATTTTTGTTCTAGCTCAAGAAAATTGTGTTCGCCCCTCACTCCATTCACCAATTTTTCTCAATCTTTTTGGCCCTATCCAATTGTAAAGGAAAAAGAATGTGTTTATTACATGATAGTAATGAGAAAAAGATATATCCATATACTTTATATCAGAAAATTTAGGATCACAACTTTATTATATTTTTGTTGTGATAAATGTAAGTGTTAGAGAAAAAATAGTAAATCCATATGAAAGTAAAAAAAAAAAATCAGAATTTGCTGCATCAAAATTATGAAAAAAAAATTGTGATCCTAGAAAAATTTTAGCATTCACAAATTACCTCTTTTTGGTAACAATGTGATCTCTGTTGTGAGTCCAGCCCATGTAACAACTGACAAGCTCTAATTATGACCTTGCCATCGAAGATTAAGAGCATTAACATCAGTATGTGTAAAAGATTCCGTCTATTTTACAAAAAAAAAAAAAAAACCTACTTTTTCTATTTTACACCATCACTTTTACAAAACACCCGAGTCAGTTTAACTATTATACACACTTTTTTATTAAAATAGTATTTTTCCTCACTTTTTTTTATTATTTCCCACCTACCCCCACCTAACACTTCTTTTTTCTCTGAATACACCCCCTTCTTCTTCACACCATCCTTATCTCTATTTTCGCCTCTCTTTCTTTATTATTTCCCACCTACCCCCACCTAACACTTCTTTTTTCTCTGAATACACCCCCTTCTTCTTCACACCATCCTTATCTTTATCTCCGCCTCTCTTTCTTCTTCTTCTTTTTTTTTTTTTTTTTTTTTTTTCTTTTTTTTTTTTTTTGAGAATTTTTTTCTTTCCTCTTCTCCGTCAACTCATCACAAGCACTCCATCAACACCGATCTCCATCAACCCATCACCGATCTCCATCAACACCGATTCACATCACCGATCCCACATCAGTTTATCTATTATACACACTTTTTTTTTTATTAAAATAGTATTTTTCCACACTTTTTTTATTATTTCCCACCTACCCCCACCTAACACTTCTTTTTTCTCTGAATACACCCCCTTCTTCTTCACACCAACCTTATCTCTATCTTTTGCCTCTCTTTCTTCTCCTTTTTATTTTTTTATTTTTTTTATTTTCATTTTTTTTGAGAATCTTTTTCTTTCCTCTTCTTCATAGACTCATCACAAGCACTCCATCAACACCAATCTCCATCAAAACTGATCCCCATCAACACTGATCCAAATCACCTCTCCAATCCATGATCCACGATCACCAATCCAACAATTTTGTTCCAGTGGTTGATTTTTTTGTTGATTTTGTGGTTGATTTTTGATTTTTGTAGTTGATTTTTGATTTTGTGTTTGTGAGAGTGTGTGTATCAGAGGAAGAAAGAACATGGCGAGGGAGGGTTAGTTTTGTAGATGTAGAAGAGAGAGAAAAAAAGGAGTGAATAAGAAATTATTAAAATATTAAATGCACATGCTACAGTAACCGTGTATATATGCACGGTTACTGTAGCAATTGTGCATTTATGCACAATTTGACACCCACTGATGTGGGTATTTTTTTGCTAAAAATGTGTAAAATCAGTTAGTTTTTCCATTTTGCACAACTTTGCACATACTGATGCTAATGCTTTAATGATTCCTATTTACAATAGGAATAGGAATGGGAATAGAAGTAGTCAAAGTCTATATAAAAGCAGAGTGAAGGGTTTTTCTTATTAATTAGAGAGAAAGAAACATGTTTAGAGAGGCAGCCGGGAAATGAGAAAAGAGTGCAAGCTGTCGGTGAGACAGAAAAAGAAAAAGATAAGCGCAAGAGAAAAATATTGTGCATGTGAGAGAAAAAAGATAAGGATTTTTTATATATTTTTTTTATAGCTATGAGACATATCCCTTGATGATTAATTAATTTGAATTTTTCTCTATGATAAGGTTTTGGCTTCTACAACTATAGGTAGTTATTGTATTTTAGAGTGTGAATGAAGATTTCAGGTGAGTTTATATTATCTTTAGAGATATTGTATTATAATTGCAGTTTGCAGCCCTTATATTTTCTCTGATATAGTGAAATTAGTGCAACTTCGTGAATGTAAAAACATTACCGAATCACGTAAATTTTGTAAAAACTAATATACAAAATGTTATGCAGCATAAATGTATAGGTGGAAATTTGTGTTAATGGGTTATGTTTGTGTCATGTCAATGTAAGTTATTCAAAGAAATGGCTCAACCCTAACTCAATCCATTAAATAATTGTATCAAACTTTCTAATAATTTCTTTATCTTTTTAATAATAATTTATTAATATTATTATTAAAAATTTTAAATTTTAAATTGCATTTAGTATTCAAATTTATTTTAGAAAAAAGTTTCATTTATTTATATAAATGTAGTTTAAATTCTTTGTCGTTACCACCTCAAAAAATTGGCTTGGACGAGTCAAAATATATGTCACACAGAGTATTTCCCGTTGTAATATAGTAGATAATAACCAAGCTTTCCAGTTTCCAAAGAAAGAAAGAGATAGGTTTTACTTTTTATTTTACTTGATAGTATCACAAACTATTTTACAATATTTTTACAAATTATTAATATGACAAATTTTTACTAATTCTAATATGGACCCACAACTAACATGATAATTTTATTTATTAATAATTATTTGAAAAATACTAAAATCAAATCAGCAGTTTATAAAAACAATATAAAATAGTTTGTATCTGTAGTATTATTCTTTACTTTAAATCAAACAATAAAGATTAATAAAAATAATAATAATGAAGATTAAGATGCAGAAAAAAAAAAAAAAAAGGGAAGATATTCCGTCAAAAATAGTGGCTAAAATAAGACAATTAATGTGGCCAAGATTTCAATGATCAAGTGTAGTGGATTGAAGACTAGTAAATGCCGTATTGCGCTCCGTAATTTTGACACTGACGTTGTTCGGATCCATCATTGGCTACACGGTTCTCACAAAGCTCCTTTTATAGCCAGGCTATAATGGTTGCATATGTGCTCATTAGTTTGAACCAAAGATGACACACATTCGCTTCATTTCCACAAGTACCGTTCATTCAGCAGCGAGTCCCAACGAGTTAACTCAAAGGATTGAGTTAACTCCATGGGATCTCCAGCTGCTCTTAGTTGATCATATCCAAAAGGGTATCCTTTTCTTCAAACCAACACCTTCACAAGAAAAAGAACTGAAGGGTAGTAGTGTGATTGATCACCTAAAAACCTCTCTGTCCCGCACATTAGATATATTCTACCCTCTAGCTGGTCGCCTTGTCATGGTAGAAAACGATGATGACAAAACCAGATCTTTCTTTGTTGACTGCAATAATCTTGGAGCCCAGTTTGTTCATGCAATGGTAGATGATCTCACTGTGGCAGATATCCTTGATCCCATATATGTTCCAGACATTGTCAACTCCTTCTTTCTATTGAATAACGTATTGAACTACGAAGGCATTTCCAAGCCATTGTTGGCTGTGCAAGTTACTGAGCTTGCTGATGGTATCTTCATCGGTTGCACTGCAAACCACAGTGTAGTGGATGGCAGTTCATTTTGGCATTTCTTTAACACTTGGTCTGAAATATCTAGAGGTAATAATAGTCCTACATCATCACCTCCAATTTTCCAACGCTGTTTCTTTGATGGTATTATCGATTTCCCCATTCATGTACCTTTCCATCCCAATGAAATCTCTAACGAGAAGTCCATTCCCCCACCTCTCAAACAAAAAGTTTTTCATTTTTCAAAGAAGAAAATTGCACAACTCAAAACAAAAGCTAATGCTGAAATGGGCACCAACAATATCTCGTCCCTTCAAGCAGTCCTTGGTCATCTTTGGCGATCTGTGGTTCGCAATGGGCGTTGTAGTGCTAATCAAGAGGTTCATTACCGCGTAATTGTGGGAATGAGGCAAAGAATACAACCACCATTACCAGAGGAATACTTAGGAAATGCGATTTTAATTGGGAAAGTAATGGCTACCGTAGACAATCTTCTTGAACACGGGCTAGGATGGGTGGCTTGGCAGATAAATAAGAAGATTGCTTCTCAAACAGCGGAAGAGGTGAAGAAGTTTATAGAGGATTGGGTAAAAGCCCCAAACATACCAACACTCACTGGAATTGCAAGTAATGCATTGATGACAGGAAGCTCGCCGCGATTCAATGTGTACGGTAATGACTTTGGCTGGGGAAGACCTATTACTGTGCGAAGCGGCGTTGGCAATAAATTTGATGGAAAGTTATCCGTGTTTCCTGGGGTAGAAGAAGGAAGCATGGATTTTGAAGCTTGTCTTTCACCTGAGATATTGGAGGCTATGGCAGACGATGTAGAGTTCATGGAGGCTTTAGCCTCATAACTAAATTTTGTTATGGACCTTCTTTGTCATCTTTGACATGGAAATTACATGAGCTTCTAGTAAATGTTGTTGGTGATATTCCACTTTTTAAAATAGAGGTGATGGAAAACTTAATGGTAGTGTTGTCCTATGTGAAAGTTAATGAGCTGTCATCACGCCAAAGGAATTGATAATTTTGTTACTTGGATTGAGGAAACTTCATCATGTATTGAATCTTTTGTATTTTAGGATGTTTTGTTTTCATCCGCTTCTTTATAAAACTCTCCTATTTCTCATTATAAAAAAAAAATCTGAAAAAAGTAGTGTTTTTTATTTTCATTTTCCGTTTTCAATTGGACCTACCATAAAATAAAAAATAAAAAAAATAAAAAAAGGATGGATTAAGAATTTATACTCAATTTTCATTTTTAGTATCCTAAAAAGTTAAATTTGAATACAAAAAATGAAAACACATTTTTCACCATTTTCACTTTCATAAAAAGAAAATGCAAAGGGCCCCACTTGATTGATGTGACTGTGTGTGTAAGTGAAAAAAATAACTTTAAAAAAAATAAATGTCAAACCATGTATGATGAATTTTATATCCAAATTATTTGTTTAAAATAGCTTACCGAAAATTTTTCTATGTAAAAATGAATTTTTTTTTCTATATTTAATTAAAGAATTTAAATACAAAAAAAAAAAAAAAAGAGAAAATGAAAACTGAATATATCACTTTTTAGAACCGAGCAGGGAATTGCTTAGAATGTTATAACTAATTCAATAAGGTGATTCGAAAGTGTTGAATGTTATATGGCTTAACATAGGCACAATTTCACCTTGAATTGTACGTCTATTGAAAGTGTTGAATGTTATATGGTTACAAAAAGTTGTATTTGCACCTGGCCGGCATCGGAATTCTAATCCCAATTAGACAGAGATTGCTATTTGAGAGTTCTAGAGAAATCCATTATAACCTTATGCAACATGCAGGGATTCAAGCACCACAGAGTTGGACGGTGCGTGAACTTGCTCAAGTGGTAATTGAGTTATTAGCATCTTTCCATAAGCCACCTGTATAAGACGTCATTTTGGACATAGAAATATTAAAGGAAATGACGTTTTTGGCAAATCAACGGCAAATAGGACTTTTTTTTTTGTTGCTGAAAGGGCAAATATGACATACTGTAACGAAAGGGGTACATTGATATTGTAATAGTATTCGAGAGGGAAAATTGTAAGTTTTGAAATACAATGGATCAATTTAGAATCGTCCCAAACTTATCAGGTATAAAGTATAAATATATCATTAACTCAAAAAAATTGACATCGCATTGCATATATATATATATATTTTTTTGGATTTTTTGTCAGGCATAATGGGAGGGGGAGGGGGGGGGGGGGTTTGAATCTTGAAAATATTTGTTAAAAACACCAAGAGATGTTAGTTAAGTTACATGGCTTTGACAATGTTGCATTGCATATAAAAAATAAAGCATAGTTTATTTGACACACTATCACACATATAATACACACACTTACCAAAAACAAAGAACAATGTAATTTGAAGTCACGATTTTGAATGTGCATTATTACCTATCAGTAACAGTAAGTATGATTATCAAGAGGCCGGATTATTGAAAGTTAGGATTTCCCAAAAAGGTAAACTAATACGTAGTACTAAATAGATTTGTCGAGGGTCTAGTGAACATGTGGCAACACAACACTCGCTCATCAATGCCCACTAAAGTCTTGTTACCTGAATATATTAAGGGTTTGTTTGGTTGGAAAGATTTTATAGAGGATGGAAAATGTAGGAGAGAAAAGTGGGTAGAAAATATTTTTGGTAGGTGTTTGGTTGGAAGGAGGAGAAGAGAAAAAATTGGTGAGGCCTGGGAGTTTTCTCCCTAACCTCACCAAAATGTTTTCTCCCCAAAATAGGGAGAAAATTGAGAGGAAAACTCTCATTGTATGAAGTAGACAAAAATACCCATGTGTAAGGGCATGTGGGTTTGTTGTTTCTTGGCCAGTTTTGGCTTTATTTGTGGTTATTAAAAAAATGAATTCTGTCTATTTGTTTTGTGTGTGTGTGTGTTTTTTTTTTCCTTCTTCTTTGTTTTTGTCTTTGGTTTTTGGTTTGTAAAATTATTATTTACAACTATGTATTTTGTTGCCTTTTATTCCGTGCCAAATTTGATTATAATTTTATTTAATCTTATGTACCCTATTTTTATTGTGGGATTTCATTATAAGGGTTGTGTGTTAGAGAGAGAGCGTGTGAAGACTTAAGCATTTGAAGACTGAAGATTTCTTGCAGGTATGTCGCGACTTAGCTTCTCGCGAAGTAACACATGTGCCTTGCACATGCTGGAATGCGAAGAGTCAGGACAGATGGAGACAGCTGTGTCTTGCAAGTAAGGCCTTCCCGTGAGACACCCGCGAGGCATTCTGTTCTGCCAGCTTGTCTATTCTGATACACATTTTCTGTGCCTACACTATTTATACCCATATTACCCACAAATGTTTAAGAGTGCTTCTGAAAGAAAACCCTAGCCAAACACCTTGAGAATTAGAGATTGTCATACCCACAATTCTCTACACATTTTGCTTGTGGTATTTTCTCAACTCCTACCTCTCCATTTCCATACCATTGAGAGGTTGATAGCCCAAACACTTACCACACCCTTTGAGAGTATCAAGTGACGTTTTGGTGCTGCTGGGAAGTATTGGAAGAAGCCAAGGATGGCAAATGCAACATGAAGCTTGTTGTGGGATCCGGAGAGCTAGACAAGACACGGTCTCGAGAAACCTTGTTGGAGTAGGAGCTTGGAGGGCTTAGGTACATCGGGTAGATTAGGCTTGGAGGGTCTCTTGCTAATCTATGTATCCCAACTGATTGTCTAGTGGATCGATTACCGCTTGGAGGGTGGCGAAGAGGTTTTTCGCCGAGTTCTTCGGTTTCCTCTTCGATAATGCATCGGCGTGTTATCTTGTGTATGCATCCTTCTTTCCTACTCTTTTATATTCCATTATACTGCTATGTTGCTTAGATTATGGATTAGAGTAGCTTGTTGTTTATCCGCTCACATTTACACTATTCTGCACTTAGTATTAAGTTAATGTAAAATCTATCGAGCCATAATTTTAATTTGGAGGTCGAAATAGCTCTTATGTTTTCAACACATTTTCAAGCTTTTAATTGGTATCAGAACGGGTACACTTGCTGTGGTTTTAATACCTGAGTGTGGTCTTTGACCCTTTTTGAGATGGATAGGTCTCAATTCCTAAATGATCCACCATTCTTTGATGGTAACAATTATGCTTTCTGGAAAGTCAGAATGAGAGCATTTTTATATTCTATTGATGATACCATTTGGGATGCGGTTGAAGTAGGTTGGACTAGGCCGGAGGCAGCCAAATCCACTTGGGATAAGGCAGCTCTTGCGGCAGCCAATGCTAATAGTAAAGCTTTAAATGCTATTTTCAGTGGTGTGTCTCCAGATAAATTCCACAGGATCTCTCATATGACAGTAGCCAAAGAAGCTTGGGAGATTTTGGAGACTACCTATGAGGGTACAAAGAAAGTTAAGGACACAAAACTCCAGAGGCTTACCACCAAATTTGAAGAGCTCAAGATGGGTGATGATGAACCTTTTGATTCATTCTATGGGAAGCTCAACAAAATTTTACTTGCTAAACTCAATCTTGGTGAGAAAATTGAAGATACAAAGGTGGTTAGAAAGATGTTGAGGTCTTTTCCAAAAAGCTTTAGAGTAAAAGTCACAGCATAGAAGAAAGTAAAGACTTGGATGAGATCAAAATCCAAAAGCTGGTAGGGTCTTTCTAAACATATGAGCTGGGACTACTTTGTCATAAGTCGAGTAAATCTCTCGCACTTAAAACCATTGTCGAAAGGATGGGTGATTCTTTTGAAGAAGATGGTGTGGAAAAGGAGGTTGCATTTCTTGCGAAAAACTTCCGAAAATTCCTGAGAATGAAGAACAACTGAAGATAGTTCAGTAGAGGGAAATTCTCATCCTCAAAAGATGATAGAAAAGAGCATAAGAAGAGAGAACAGAAGGAGTTTCAATTACCCCAAGGCATTGTGTGCTATGAGTGCATTGGCCATGGACATCTAAAGAAGGAGTGTCCAAATTTTCTGAGAGGAAAAGGCAAGGCTTATGCCACTACACTCAGTGATACAAATTCTTCCGATTCTGACTCAGAAGGGAGCTGTGACGGAGAAGGAAATTACTCTGCCTTTATGGCCATTGAACAGATTGAATCCTCTGAGGACTTGCATTAACTTGTACAAGAACTTGGGGAGCACAGTGATGAAGAATCCATGGGGATTGTTAAGGAATCAGATACTAAAGAGGATAAAGATACAACTAGTCTTCAAGAGAATTACACCTTACTTCTTAAGAAATCAGGAGAGTATGCAAGGGTGGCGAAGGCGGCTGTGAAGAAGATGAAAAAAGCAGAGGAGGACTACAAGAGTCTCCTGATTAGATACAAGGAAGCAAAGTGTGAGATTGAGACATAAATGGTGAGCTATCAGAAGCTTACATAAAAGTTAGATTTCTTGAGTAAGAGGTAGTGCAAGCACATGCCAAGATAAAAAGGGTCTCCTTCAAGAAGCTAGAAGATGTTATTTTATCTCAAAAACATTTCTCAGATAAGTCTGGGTTGGGATATATCGAAGGGAGTAGCTCATCGGCGAATGTCACCAAAGAAGTGAAATTTGTGAAGGCCAAAGAGACAGTTGTAGAAGAGTCTATTCCTAAGAAAGTTAAGGTTGAGAAGAAGAAGAAGGTGTCTGATCAACGGGTGGTTAATAAGTCCCGTAATCAATCAGAAGCCAGATTTGAAGCTAGAGGAAGATCTCTTCTAAGATCACAACGGGGTCCTAGAATGAATTATGTTTGTCACCATTGCTGATTGCAAGGACATACCAGACCCAACTGCCATAAGCTGAGAGCGTTAAACAATGCAAGCGCTCATCAGTCATGAGGAAGAAGAAATGACAAGAGGTCTTGGGGTGGTGAGCAATCAAGAAGTCAAAACGGTGATCTCGGAATGATGAACGTAATGAAGATGATCGGTGCCTTTACCAATTGCCTGGAAAGCTTCTCCAGAAGGTTTGAAAGTCCTAACTCCCGTACCTAATCCCATAGGGATATCACCCCAAACGCACGTGACGTGTGGGTGACGAAAGGTACTAATGCATAAGCATTACAATATGTCCATGCACTAATTCTTTCGATGTTTAAGGACATTTGCTCATGCATCATATCATGCATTGATATCAGTTTTAGCATGTTTCATTTACCTGTTTTGGTTTGTACCAGTTTTTGTTGACCTTACTTTTATTGTTCTGTTTTAGGTGTGTTCAAAAACCCATAAAAATTGAAAAATCTTAAAAAGTTTGATCGCTTGTTTTATGTATATCACATGTGAGTTTAGCCTAGTACCTTCGTACTAGTGGCATAGTGCATTTACGATCTTGGCTTGTTCTGTATGTACTTATTTCTATGTGGAAGAAATCTTAAAAACTACGTGTTACTATTGTAAATAGATCTTCAAGCCTGTTATGAATGATTGGTCAATAGTCTTGTTGGTCTTGATACTTGCATAGAATTGTGTCTATATCTCTTCCCACTTTATTTTTATGTTTTTGCAAAAAGAGCTCACCAAATGTAAATCTCCAAATGAAAAGAGATATTGACCTGCAAAAGCCTGTTGCACATACTAGTATATGACTAGGAAAAAGGGAAAGCGACTCTTTTAATGTATTTGTATGGTGCTCAAAAAGCCAAAGGCTAATTCTCAATGTTGAAATATCAAAAATTTCAAGCACCGATCTCAAAAAGAGATATATTATCCAAAAAAAAAAAGGATCAATTGTTATGCTTTATGCAGAAGCCAAATGAAAAGTTTCTAAGTTGTGTAATCAATGTATGGGAGGTCATATATACTCATTTCTATAATGGAGATAGTCCACTTGACTTCGTATCAGTTGTGTATGACTCGATTGAATTGATCATTGAAGCTTTGCTCTGGTCTAAGGACTATTCTACATTTGATACTCACACACAACACACAAGACTTTGATTCAATTAATGCCTATCTCATTTGTGTGATTGAATATGTTCAAATGTAATGTGTTTGCTCAAGTACTTGTTGATCAAATCCAAAAGGATTTTTGAGTGTTTTATATGTTTTTGAAAATGTTTTTATACTTTCATGTGTTTAACTTTTGGTCAAAATGCATTTTTGTATTTTTCATCAAAATCTAGTTTAGAGGTGTTCTCACGAGAAGCTTGCGACTTAGAGCTTCCTGTGAAATGAGCTTAAGGGAATTAATTTTTTCATTGTGTCACACAGAAACTCTCGAGACTGTCTCGTGACTGTTTCTCGACCAACAGCTTCTTGCGAAATGCTGTTTGGCAAAAACTAGATTTTTCCAAATTCAGACAAAGGGTATCGCGACTGTCTCGCGATTGTCTCGCAACTTAAAGCTTCTCGTGAAGATGATTGTACTTCAGTGGCCCTTCTCGCGACTGTCTCGCTACTCTCTAACTCGCAAAAAACGCATGTTTTTAGTTTTATATAGCAGATGTGACAGTTTTTTTCAAACCACACACATTTCCCTCGCTCAACTTCTCTCGAACCTCTCTCAAACCAAAATCATTTTCTTTCAAAACCTCATCAATCCTAGCATCGTTTCTGCATTTTCTACTTCATGGTATGTCTTCTAAAGCATTTTCTTCAAGTTTTTTCTTAGATTATGCAGAATTTTCGTTAGGGTTTCAAAAATTTGGGGGGTTTTTCAAAAATTTGGGTTGGTTTCTTTATTTTGTGCAAATCTTTCAAATTCTTTGATTGGGCTGAGTCCCATTTGTCAATTGTGCATTTGTGTTGGCCCCATGAGGCATTTTAACATGTATTGAGGGTTGATTTTACCATGTTCATGCATTGTTCATACTTAGAGTACATTTGTGCATGGTAGGTGTTTGACAAAATGTCCGAGTGACATTTTTGTGCTAAATTGGATTCAAGTGAATTCCAATTTATGAGTTTTCATTTGTTTGATCTTGTTTAACTTGTTTTGGTCATTGTTTATTTGTTTCTCACTCTTTGCCCATGTTGCACACACTAGGTACACACTAGGCACCCATCATGCACACATATGCACACACATGCATCAACTCATGCATCTCATGCTGTACACACATGCATCAGCACATGCACACAGACGCACACACATGCACAGTTACTTATTTTCATGCATTGTTTATATTTACTTGAGTTATATGTTTTAGCATGTTGTTTAGAGTTATTTATGCTTTGTTTTAAGCTATTATACCTTTGTTTGGAACTAACTTGAATCTAATCAAGTTTTGTGTTCTGTTTTGTGTTTTTGCATTGTTTCTTGTTTGCTTTGTGTAATTGTGCAGATGTCTCCCACTAAGTATGCTGCTTCCAAGAAATCATCCTTAAAGCGAGCACGTACTGATTCTGATCACTTCAAGTCTGCTGAAGCTGATACAAAGTACAATGATTGCTACAAGAGAGCAACCATTATCATGGAAAGGGTGGTTCAGTTAGAGGCTCTTGAGCACACATTCATTCCCGATGCGTTCAAAGAGAGAACTTGGACCAAGCTGTTAAACCCGGTTGGGACTGTGTACTCAGAGATCATTCGAGAATTCTTCTTAAATGCTGCTGTGGAAGATGACAAGATAGTTTGCTGGGTGAGGCACAAGGAGTTCATGATCACAAGGGACAGCATTCAAGATTTTCTAAAGATTCGTCCTCCTTCTTAGCTAATGTCAGTTCAATATGATGAGAGATTAGGTTCTACTGAGGATATGATAACGACTCTTGGTGGTTCATCGAAGAAATCATCAATCGACACAATTCGGTTTACACCAGAGATGAGAACATTGAGTTATGTAATGATCTACAATTTGTATCCGGTCACCAACTCACTACACTATCAGCTCCAAGGATGAGGTTTCTCTACGACCTTTTTACTCACAAGGAGATTGATATATGTAGTCACATCTTTCACATTCTGAAAAAGAGCATTACGAAGCAGAATTCAAGGACCATAATGCCTTTTCCCTCACTGATCATGGGATTGATTGCTAAGACAAAGCTGAAATTCCCAAGTGGTCTTACTGTAGTTTAGAGGGACTATCCCATTGGTGCTCAAACATTGACTAGGAGCACAGCTCACATCAAAGGCTCCAAAACTGGTGTGCATACCATACCACAACCACGGGTTGAGCAGGATGAAGGTACAGATACAGAGGAGGAGATTAATAGATTCACTTCTACTCCAGAGGCCTCAGCTCAGCCATCATCTTCTGCTCCAACATAAGGTTTGAGCAAACTTAATCGACTACTCGCTAAAATGGACCAGATGTCTACAGTACTTGATTCCCATGTGCAACACACCACAAACCAGTTTGCATACCTCCAAGGACAGATCACTGCATTGTCTTCATAGATACAAGACTTGCCCATGGTGTAGAGGTCAGATTCAGAGTTGGATCAGTTCTAGCCTCTTTGGCCATTCCGGTCAAAAAGGGGGAGAAAATTTTAAGGGGGAGCTGAAGAAAAGCTTGCATAGTGTTAGGGGGAGCATAGGCCTAGGCTTAGAAAGGCAGCTTAGAAACATTGGTTATTGGTTCACAGATGGTTTAATTTTGTTACTTTTAGTCTTTATAACTGGTCTATGTTTACTGGTTTTACTACTTTTATTTAAAGCTTTGATACTCTGTTTTAATTTCAGTTTAATTACAGTATTTTGTGATTATCTCTTTGCTTTATAGCATACTTGTTTGTACTTTTAAGATGTTGCTAATATGTCTTAAGTACCTCACTCTTGTGCTCTTGTAGGATTTTTCCTAGATGAAAATACTTCATGTATTTTGCATTGGTTGAGTGTGGGACATGCAATTGATCCTTTGGATTGTTTTTAATTACATTGCATGTCTGGATGAGCATTGACTTGCTAAATGTTCATTATAGTCATTCCTTAATGACTGTTTTTGTTTGATCAAGATATGCTTACATGCTTTATAGCGCTCACATACTTGATCGCATTTTACTTGTTCATGTTCATACCTTGTGTTCAACTTGTCATAAGCTAAATGAGAGCTTTGTTTGTGTACAAGTGTTTCAGGTTACAGGTACATACGAGCAAGTGCTTCACGGGTTCTAGAATTAGGTGTGAGTGAGTTTTTGTCCATTGTTCCCAAACTCACGTTTAAGTCTAGAGTTTGTTATAGGGTGTTTTGTCACAGAATAGTTAAAGGGGGAGATTGTAAAGTTATTATTTACAACTATGTATTTTGTTGCCTTTTATTCTGTGCCAAATTTGATTGTAATTTTATTCAATCTTATGTACCCTGTTTTTATTGTGGGATTTCATTGTAAAGGTTGTGTGTTAGAGAGAGAGAGTGTAAAGACTCAAGCATTTGAAGACTGAAGATTTCTCGCAGGTATGTCGCGACTTAGCTTCCTGCGAAGTAACACTTGTGTCTTGCACATGCTGGAATGCGAAAAGTTAGGACAGATGGAGACAGCTGTGTCTCGCGGGTAAGGCCTTCCCACGGGACACCCGCGAGACATTCTGTTCTTCCAGCCTGTCCATTCTGATACACACTTTCTGTGCCTATACTATTTATACCCACATTACCCACAAATGTTTAGGAGTGCTTCTGAAAGAAAACCCTAGCCAAACACCTTGAGAATTAGAGATTGTCATACCCACAATTCTCTACACATTTTGCTTGTGGTATTTCCTCAATTCCTACCTCTCCATTTCCATACCATTGAGAGGTTGATAGCCTAAACACTTACCACATCCTTTGAGAGTGTCAAGTGACGTTTTGGTGCTACTGGAAAACATTGGAAGAAGTAAAGGATGGCAGATGCAACATGGAGCTTGTTGCGGGATCCGGAGAGCTAGACAAGACACAGTTCCGAGAAGCCTTGTTGGAGTAGGAGCTTGGAGGGCTTAGGTACATCGGGTAGATTAGGCTTGGAGGGTCTCTTACTAACCCATGTATCCCAACTGATTGTCTAGTGGATCGATTACTGCTTGGAGGGCGGCGAAGAGGTTTTTCGCCGAGTTCTTCGGTTTCCTCTTCGATAACACATCGGTGTGTTATCTTGTGTTTGCATCCTTCTTCCATATTCTTTTACATTCCATTATACTGCTATGTTGCTTAGATTATGGATTAGAGTAGCTTGTTGTTTATCTGCTCGCATTTACACTATTCTACACTTAGTATTAAGTTAGTATAAAATCTATCGAGCCGTAATTTTAATTTGGGAGTCTAAATAGCTTTTGTGTTTTCAACACATTTTCGAGCTTTCATGGTTTTTTTTTTTTTTTTTTTTTTTTTTTTTTTTTTTTTTTTTTTTTTTTTTTGCCTTTTCCAGTACTTATTATTATTATTATTATTATTATGTGCTCATCTTCCTTTGGCTTGTGCTCCTTTAAAAAAAATTGAAGTGTCTGTACACAATTTTCTTACTAAAAAAATGTGTTACTTTTTGTTTTATTTAATGAGGATATAATTGTAAATTTATACCAATTTCATTTTCTATTCTCTCATTTTTTCTCTCAACCAAAAAAAAGTTTTCCATTCTTCCAACTAAACACACATTAGGAAAAATTAAATTTTTTCTATCTTCTCTCAATTTTTTATCATTCCACTTTTCAACCTTTCCAACCAAGTAGACCTTTTTTTTTTTTTGAGAGAGTTTTAACTTATGGCATCCGCTCCTAATGATAGCTCATTATTATCAAATTAAGACACCAATCAGTTTTTGGTGTAGACCTAAGTTTAGTTGAAACATATCAACTGCCAATTTGAAGTCAGAAATCCATCAAGTGGCCTTCAAAGTTCAAAAGTCCAAGTATTTTCCACTTCTCCCATTGGGCCTTGTGCTTGTAAACTTTTACTTCACAAAAATGGGCTCTCAAGTCATTGATTTCTACTTCTCGGATTAGGCTTCATACCCATGTTGACAACAAAAATTGGGCTTTGAAGCCCATGTTATCTTAGTTCAAGATTGGGCTTATCTCCATCAGCCCTTATTTATAGGAAATGGGTCAATACAATGGATTTATTCCAAACCCAGTACAAGTCTAATACAAGGAAAATCACATAAACTCGCAAGTTTTGCAACTCTACATGCCTCACTCCTCACTCCAAAAATGAAAATAAGAAAGAAAGACTTGGCCCATTTTCCAACTTAGTTCCATTTTTGTTCTAGCTTAAGAAAATTGTATTCACCCCTCACTCCTCTCTCTCTTCTCCAATTTTTCTCAATCTTTTTGGCCGTATCAAACTGTAAAGGAAAACGAACGTTTTTGTTACATGTTAGTAATGAGAAGAAAAATCCATATACTCTATACTAAAAAATTTAGAATCACAACTTTACCACATTTCTAATGTGATAAATGTAAGTGTTAGAAAAAAAAAAAAAAAATTGTGTATCCACATGAAAGTGAAAAATTCACAATTTGCAAACATCAAAATTCCAAAAAAAGGAAAAAATTTTGTGATCTTAGAAAAATTCTAGTATTCCTTTTTTGTAGCAATGTGCTCTCTGTTGTGGTCCAGCCCACGTAACAACTGACAAGCCCAAATGATGACCTTCCCATCCAAGATTAATGATTCCTATTTGCAATAGGAATAGAGGAAGTCAAAGAATATATAAAAAGCAGAGTGAAGGGTTTTTCTTATTAATTAGAGAGAAAGAAACATGTTTAGATAGGCAACTGTGAAATGAGAAAAGAGTGCAAGCCGCCCGAGAGAGAGAGAGAGAGAGAGAGAGAGAGAGAGAGAGAGAGAGAGAGACCACTTAAGGCTGCATTTGGTAATATGTAAAATGTTTTTCGGAAAGGAAAACAATTTTTTCTGTTTGGTTGTGTCCTGTAAAATACACCTGAAAAAGTATTTCTAATGTTTGGTTTTGCATGTAAAACATTTTCCAGATAATGTTCAAAAACCTTACCTAATACAAGCAAATCCCAACAAAAACAAATCAATTGCAACCAAGAACAAATTATTGTTACTACCTCAACCAAATCATGTGAACAAAATAAAAACACACTATATGAACCCCATAAAATCCCAAATCTTGAGGGAAAAGAAAGGAGGTGGGTCTTGAGGGAAAAGAATGAAGGCAGATAGGTCGACGGAGGTGGGTCAGTGAGGATGAGGGATGGGTCGATGGAGGTGGGTCAGCGGAGGACGAGGACAAGGGATGGGTCAGTGAGGATGAGGGATGGATTGCTGAAGTGGGATGGGTTGCTGGTGTAACACCCCTACCCAACTTTATAATTAAACTATGTGTTTGAGTGGTTAATTATTATTTTAAGCCACTTTCTTTCTATAATTAGTATAAGAGTATTTAATAAGCATATTATTTTATAATACTTTTGAGTAAGAATTGTAAAGATTATAAATAATTGAAATGACTATTTGTATTATAAATATATACTTAGTATGTACAAAATTATATTAAGTGGTTTAAGTTATTAAATATATAGTTGGTGTTTTAATTGAACATGTTGCATGAGATGTTACAATTGTGATTCCACCCACACATGCAACCAATTGAGATTCAACACATGCAAGGCCAAAGTTTCATGCATGTTGACAAAACCCAAAGACCTCTTGGCTGGCCATGCAATGAACAAGCTCCACCTCACCTCTTCTTTGACTTTTCTCAAGACAAACATCCAAGAAGCCTCTCTATTACCACAGGTAAACACAAATCAGAATTCTTCCCCTCACTTTGCCCTATTTTCTCTTAGGCTTCGCTTGGGAGGAGGGAATGGAATGAAATGGAAAGGAATAAAAATAATAATTTTAGAATATTCTTCTCTTCTCTTGTTTGGGAGTTTTAATGGAGGGAATGGACTCTCCATTCCCTTTTTTGGGAGTTTAAGTGGGAGGGAATTGAATGGGTAGGAGGGAACACTCATTCCTCTCTATTCCCTTAAAATCTCAAATTTTCATTCCCCCCGAAATTGGGAGGAATGTGAGGGAATGGAATTAGATTTAATGATTTTTTTACTAAAACTCCCAAAATACCCCTATATATTTAACCCTTTATTTTAAAATAGGGGTCTAATAGTAATATTGTCATAAAATGATTCCATTCCATTCCCTCCATGTTGCTCCCAAACAGGATTACTTACATTCCATTCATTTTCATTCATTTCCATTCATTTATTTTAAAACATCCAATCAAGGTTACTTAATTCCATTCCATTCTATTTTTTTCCATTCCTTTTCTTTACTTAAATACATTCCATTCCATTCCATTCCATTTCTTTCCATTCCCTTATGATCATCTCATTCCATTCCATTCCATTCCCTTATGAACTCTCAAGCGGAGCTTTAAGGAAAGAGCTAGGAAGCTCTCTTGAGTCTTTCTCTCAAAACCCACGGTCAACACCCCAAGGTCCAATCTTCTTATCTTCTTTTGCTGAACCAGAAAGTTTAGCCCCTCTTTCTCTACTCCTTTTTCCTTGTTCTTGTTCCTTTCTTCTCTCTTTGCTCTTACACGGTAACACCTCTCCCTCACTCTTTCACCGAAAATCATAGACATCTCTCTGAGGAGAAAGTACAGCTTTGAACACATTGTCTTGTATGATTCTTAATAAATCATGGTTTTATTCTTTGACTACGAAATTTTTATGGTATATAGTGGACATACAAGGGAGTAGTTCTGTAAAATTTCATGACATTTGGATATGTGCAGACAGCCCATTGGTATTTTACAAATGGGGCATACACTGCTGGAATGAGCAGTGAACAACATATGTTACACCTGACTTTGTGGATTTAATTCACAAGTTAGGGTGAATGATTTGAGCTATAATTTATTATGCTCATCATTTGGTATGTCTGGATCATAGCTAAATTTTGTATAACTTGGTTTAAGATTTAGTACTCAAAGGAGGGGTTCTAAACTATCATACTGTTGTTTTTATGAAGCTGTCTTGTTCAATGCATTGTATGTTGCCATATGGATGTATATGGTTATATGACCATGTTTAAAGGATTTTATTTTTATGCATGCATTATTGCCCTAATCTCAAAGCACCTTTTGAAATGAAGTTGGCTCGTCTAGAGATATGATATAAATATGGGAATGATGGCTTTTCTTTAGGTTGTTACATCATTTGTTGATGTGTGCATAATATGTTTGTGGGAACCTCTTTGAGGTGGGATTAGGATTTCCTTGATTCTAAGAGATAGGTTTTGAGATTAATGTATAAGTTTATGATAAGGAATAATGGATAGTAATAAGTTTTGATTTTGGTTAGGTGTTACCAATTGCCAAGTCTAAGCTCCTTCGACTTTAGGCTCTCGATCCCTCTGCTTTCAGGTAAGGGATAAGTTATATGGGCATTTGGTAAGTCATGAGGTTATTTTAAAGTATATTATGCATTAAAAATTTTTTTATTAGAGATATGACATATAATCATTATTCAGACAAAGATATGTTCGTGGGTTTTCGAAACCCTATGTATATGATTTAAGCATATTGATGCTATTACTAATTCCATGAATATGATGTTTAAAGAAAATAATGGAAATGCTTTTATTATGAAATGTTATGCAAACTACGAATTTTAGTATGATGTATAAATATGAAATGTTTTCGGGTTATGTCCTCTGCTAATCTGAACTCTGTCAGTAGGGGTTAATTACTGGCTTTCCATGAAAAATGTTATATGATTGGCCATTAAGTGGGACTGGCTTTGCTGTACTCGCCCTTGTTGGTTACGACCAACTTGTGAAGGAAGTCAACCTACCCTTATGGTTGAAAATATGTATTATGATGTGATCCCGGGAATACTGGCATTGTGGGGAATGCTGGATGCCTAGTACCGTGGTGCTAGAAGCCTCCCAAATAAGTACAGATTTATCAGATATGGACTAACCAATAAGTTATTTATGAACAGCCATATTATGTTATTAATCATGAGAGAATTATTTTGTTTAAATGCATTGTGAAAAGTTAAAAGCTCTCATGAAAAGAAGAAGTTCTGATGAAAAGAAAGCTGTTCATTAAAGATAAAAGTTTCTGAAGTTCTGTTGTGCTATAAAAATATAAAGTTTCTGATGAAAGTACAAGTTTATGTTAAAAAGTCATCAGATATCTGTTCTTATGAAACGTTAAGTTTTATGATTATAAACGTTATAATATGTTATGAGAAGAAGTTATGAAGGAAAGTTTTATTATTTTTAAGGATGTTTCTAATTTAAGACAAAGTTACCGATTATCCAATTTAAGTTAAATTGATTATTTTGTAATGAGAATACATATATGATGACTTTATAAGAAATGAAAGAAATTCAATCCAAAAGGTTTTGGTAATATTATTCTGATAAGAAAAAGGAGAACAATTATTTTCCTACGAAGAGTGTATAAGTTATTATTGTCAATAGTATAAAATACTATGCATGAAAAGATGTTCTCCTATTTGAATATTTATTAAATGAAATGATTTGATTTATATGTATCCTTATTAAATTCTCATATATCTTACCTTTACTGAGCTATGTAGCTCACCCCTTCCACTCTTTTAGTTAGCAGGTTTTATTTTGGAGCAGAGGAGCCTTAGTCGAGTTTTGGAAGGAGCTAGTTTTAGTTTTAAATGTATAGATTCCAAATTAGAAATTTGATGTTAGTTTGTAATATTGTGTATTTTAGGATCTAATGAAAGTTGTGTACCTTAAAGCATTAAGAGATGTATTAAGTGAGATTTAGAATTGGAGTAATTGGTGGATTATGTTATTCTTTGAGTATAGTGTAGATGCTCTGAATGTTAAGTGAAAAGTTATATCAAAAAATAAAGAAACAAAAATGAAAAGTAAGAGGGAAGTTTTTGTAAAAGCTTTTGTTAACAGTTAAGTTGGTTCTTGTTAATATCAGGTTTAGGCTTGATATTAGCATGCTGGTCTTGGTCACAAATTCGGGTATTGGGTTTGGGGCGTGATAGCTGGAGTGGGATGGGTCGGCAAGGATGAGTCTACTGGTCGACGAAGTACCCTCTCCTTGCTCAGCTTGGACTTCGCGTGAGTGATGAGAGGTCTTCTTTCTCTCTTTCTCTGAGTGTGAGTCCGAAAAATGTGATTTAAAGGTAAATTAGACCCATAATCCATTTTACGGGTTGTGGGGCGAATTTTACGGTCGAAATTCAAAATTTTCAGTTTGACTTTATTTTACATGTGCATCCAAACACACACAGGGGTGTAAAATATTTTCCTAATTCCATTTACATCAAAAACAAACGTAGCCTAAGTAATTGCATGAGAAAAATATTGTGCATGTGAGAGAAAAAAGATAAGGATATTTTTTTATTTTCTAAATTTTTTTTATCTATGAGACATATACTAAAGGATGATTAATTAATTTGAGGTTTTATCTATGATAAGTTTTTGGGTACTAGAAGTATAGGTAGTTATTGTATTTTAGAGTGTGAATGAAGATTTTAGGTGAGTTTATATTATTCCTAGAGAAATTGTACTATAATTGCAGCCCTTATATTTTCTCTGACATAGTGAAATCATGGCAATTCTATAAACGTAAGCACATTACTGAATCACATAAATTTTGTAAAAATTAATATACAAAATGTTATAGAGCATAGATGTATAGGTAGAAAATTTGTGTTAATGGGTTGTGTTTGTGTCATGTCAATGTAAATTATTCAAAGACATGGCTCAACCTTAACCCAACGTATTTAATAATTATGTCAAACCTTCTAATAATATCTTTAGCTTTTGAATAATAATTTATTAATATAATTATTAAAAAATTTTAATTTTTTAATTATATTTAGTATTCAAATTTATTTTAGAAAAAAAAAAATGACATTTACTTATATAAACGTAGTTTAAATTCTTTGTCATTACCACCTCTAAAATGGCTCGGATGGAGTTGAAATATGTCTTCTTCTTTTTTTTGCTGAATGAGTCGAAGTATAAGTCATGTTGAGTATCTCCCATTGTAATATAGTAAATTAATCAAGCTTTCCAGTTTTCATAGAAAGAAAGAGATAGGTGATTAAAAAAGAAAAAAGAAAAAAGAGATGGGTTCGGTTAAAAGTAGCGGCTAAATTAAGACAATATATTAATGTGGCCAAGATTTCAATGTTCAGGTGTGGAGGACTGAACTCCCTTGTGTGTGTGTGTTTGTTTTTCAAAAAAAAAAAAAGGTAATTGTCCCACATTACTTAAGAGAGTGTGTTGTATTTAGTATAACTTGCCTCACCCTCCCTTAAAAGTTATCATGACTTTTGAGTGGAGTTGTGGTGTGCCTTTGTATTAGAACTCCTTTCCCTCTCCTTTGTGTGGGTTTGTTTCTCAAAAAAGAAAAAAGGTGTGGTGGACTGAAGACTAGTGAATGTCGTATTGCACTCCACAATTTTGACACTGACGTTGTTCAGATCCATTATTGGCTATACAGTTCTCAAAGAGCTCCTTTTATAGCCAGCTATAACAGTTGCATATGTGCTCAGGTCATCTAGTTTGAACCAAAGATGACACACATTTGCTTCAAATCCGCTAGTACTATCTGGGTAGCAGCGAGTCCCAACGAGTGAACTCGAAGGATTGAGTTAACTCCATGGGATCTCCAGACGCTCTTAGTCGGTCATATCCAAAAGGGCCTCCTTTTCTTCAAACCTACACCTTCACAAGAAGAAGAACTACAGGGTAGCAGTGTGATTGATCACCTAAAGACCTCTCTGTCTTGCACATTAGATATATTCTATCCCCATGCTGGTCGCCTTGTCATGGTTGAAAACGATGTTGACAAGTCCACCTCTTTCTTTGTTGATTGCAATAACCTTGGAGCCTAGTTTGTTCATGTGGTGGCTGATGATGTTACTGTGGCAGATATCCTTGATCCTATGCAGGGACGGACGCAGGATTTTAAGTTGGGGGGGGGGGGGCCAGAGATAAGCAAAAAAAAAAAAAAAAATTTCAAATACGCATCCATATAGTATTAATAAACTATCAATCAAGACAAATACCCAAAAATCATTGTTTCTTTATATATTAAGATACAATCATCAACTAACAAAAACAAAAGACACGAAACACTATTGTTTCTTTATACAATCATCTATGAAAAGGGAACTCGACGCTCTTTCAAATCTTCAAAATCATCTATGATTGAATCCAAACTAAATGTCGAAGCTATATCCTTTTCAATGTATAACATCAAAGAGTCCGTCAAAAAATCATTTTCCATTTTGTTTCGAAGGTTAGTTTTGACAACTTTCATAGCTGAAAATGCTCGCTCTGTAGTAGCAGTAGAAACTGGAAAAGTAAGCACAAGTCTCACCATTCTATAAACAAGTTTGTAGTGTTCTGAATTTCTAGTTCTCACTAACCATTGAGACAACACAGATAAACTTTTCAATTCTTTGAACTCTAGATCCTGGACTACATTATGCTCAAAATGATAAAGCTTCTTCTTCAACACTTGTTTGTCATAATCTGTGAAATCTTGTGGATAAAAATTCTCTACCAACAAACAAAGATCACTACTTCTGAAAGATTTTAATGCCTCTCGAGGTTCTAAAGCTGAGCTAAGCCTAAGTAACTCCATTGCATCTTCATTAAACCGATAATTTAGTTCTTGTAGTTGAGAATCTATTGTAGCATAAAAAATATTTACTCGATAATGATGCTCAATTGTAACATTATCTTGCTAATTACGAGCTCGGCCTCGCCTTGGAACATAACGAGCATTCATATCTTGGACATCAATGTAATGCTTCTCACAAAATGATATCACAGTGGTGAGTAAGCCATCCCGTCCATCATCTCTAAATTTTTGGATAAGTGCTTTAGTAGATGAAACTAAATGCATGGCCTTTAAAATGTCTTAAGATTGGCTTTGCAAAGCTTATCAAAGTTTATCAGTGATCTCCATACTTTCCTTCTCAAGATGCAAGATAAAGACAAATTCAAATGAAGTTAAACCCTTATAAGCTGACTTTGCTTCTGCCTGATGTTCTCCATCAATTGCATCACCAATTATATTTTGTAAAACTTCAACAGTTGAAGTAAACATCCTTAATAAGCTAGAAACTGATCTAAAATGTGAAATCCAACTTGTTTCTACAGGTCATTGTAAAGTGCCAATTTGATTAAGTCCACTTCCAGTCTCAAGCTCTTCAAGATCAATCAAACATGCTATTTCATTAGCATTGGCAACTTTCAATTCCTCATTGCGCTTGCATGAAGCATTAACAATTTTGATCAGAAAAAGCAATGCAAGAAAAAAATGACTAATGGCATTAACTTGTTTTGATGCTTTTACTAATGCCAATTGTAAGCGATGTGTGAAAAAATGGATGTAGTAAGCATATAGGCAATCATTCAAAATCAAAGCTTGTAATCCATTCCACATACCTTGCATGTTGCTCGCTCCATCATATCCTTGCCCTCAAATATTTTGTATATCTAAGCAATGTTGAGATAACAAAGAATATATCCCCTTCTTTGGAGTCAAAGCCACAGAGTCAGCAACATGAATAAGCCCAAAAAAATGTTCTTTGACAAAGCCTTCTGCATCAACATATATAAAAACCACAGCCATTTGCTCTCTCATGGACTCATCACGAGCTTCATTAACCATTATGCAAAACTTTGCATCACCAATTTCTTCCCGAATGGCCTTCTTCACTCTGGCTGAGAAAACATGTAGAATTTCCTTTTGAATCATAGGTGATGTGTAGGTTGCATTTTTGGGATCTTTTTCTATTATTTCATCAACCTTCTCATTCCAAAAAGTCACAATACCCAATGATTCAAAAAGTTCCCATGATTTAATGAACTACAACTTTCATCTCGACCTCTAAAAGCTATAGCTGAAAGGCAAGATATCGAACAATAAAAATTATGGCCTTCAATTGCAACCGATTATTTGCAATTTGTTCAATAGTGAAATGATCAACTACCCTTTGTAAATGCTGCCATTGGTTCATCAAATCATTACACCTTTGCTCGGCAACTCTATGAGCTGAGTTAGGATCTTTTCCTATATGACTTTGAAAATAACAATCTTTGCCCCCAACCTTTTTCCAATTTCTAAATCCACCAACAGTGAATGTATTTTGTCCCACAACCCCATTTGGATTATTAAAGACAAAGCAGGGTAGACAATAAGCTGCATCTGTCGTAGGAGAATATTTAAGCCATGTTGAATAATATCCAAACCAAGAAGCTTGAAAGCTACGATTGCGCTTTCCACTTTTTTTGTATGTCTTTAGAGGAAGTTGGTGCAGACCTTTTTTAATGTAAGCCCGTCAAATTTCATCACGTTGATTAACATGATATTCCCATATTTTTTTGCGTGTTCCGGGATCATAATCCAAAGAATCAAGATCGACTCTTTGAAATTGTGTTTGAGAGATTGGAACATCAATATTTTCTGGAATTGGGAAATGCACATTTTCTAGAATTGGAGCATCCACATTTTCTAGAATTGGAGCATCCACATTTTCTGGAATTAGAATAGCAACATTAGTTGTTGGCAATCCCACGTTGACTTCGGAAGAATTTGAACCTTTTCTTTTGAAAAAATCAAGCATTGTTGTTGATTTTTTCATGATCTACAAATAAAATAAAAAATAAAATAAGAATCACCATTATTTTCTTAAATTTGTGTGACAATTTTCTATATTATATGATTTGTTTTTTTCTTTTTGTGTTTGGTCTGCCTTTATTTATGTCTTTGTGTTTGGTCTACCTTTATTTATGTCTTTGGGTTGTCTCTGCCTTTATTTATGTCTTTGTGTCTTTGTGTTGTCTCCATCTTTCTAATTCTGACTCACTAACCCAATGAATCCCACTACCCTACTGAAACTACAAACAAAAACTTTTCTTAACTTTACCCTTTTTTTTCTGTCACTTGTCCGTTGCCCAACTCCACTTGTCCCTATTATGCCCAACTACCAGTTAACAAAGAAAAAACTATCTCTACAAGACTACAACTACAAACTCTACTCTCTTTCTCTCTCTATCTCTCTTATCTATATAATGCAAAGTCACAAACACAAAGTGACAAAGTGACAAAGCCAAAAAGTCCAAAAAAAAAAAAAAAAACACCACAGGCAGCGCAGATTCAATTCACAATCACCAACATCAATTCAGTTTATCACTCATTAGTAAAAACACAAACATGAAACACCACAAGTCCACAAGGGCCAAGGCACAAGCACAGTTTCAGTGAATCTTAGATTCTCAGATCACAAACATTTTATTAGGTTTTGAACTTTGAAGGAAAAGATAAGAGTAAATACTTGTGATGGGTCTTCGTGGGCGGCGGCAAGTGGGTCTCGTGTGGAGTCTCGCCGGTGTGGGTACTGGACTGGGTAGCAAGATGCCAAGATCGAGATGGGTCTCCGATTTGACCGGTCTCGCAAGCGTCACGGTGACATGGCTCTTTATCTCTCTGTCTTTCTTCGTCACGGTGACACAGGTCTCCAATCAAGATGGACCTCTGAGTAGTGAGTATTCTCTATCTCTCTGTCTCGCCTCTCTATCACTCTGTCTTGCCTCACTTTTTTTTTTTTTTTTTTTTTAAGATTTACATGGGTCATTATGGGCTGCTGGGCTGGCCGGATGATGGGGTTCATGATTTTTAGGAGGGGCCGAGGGGGCCCGAGCTAAAAACTCAGGGGGGCCTAAGCCCTTTTTTTTTTTTTTTTTTTTGGGAAAACTTTACTTGCTATAAATTTTTTTTTTTTTGGGCCCAGGGGGGGCCCGAGCCCCTTTAGCCCTCTACCTGGGTCCATCCCTGTATGAAACAGCACAAGTCCACAAGGGCCAAGGCACAAGCATAGTTTCTGTGAATCTCAGATTCTCAGATCATAAACATTTTATTAGGTTTTGAAGTTTGAACTTTGAAGGAAAAGATAAGAGTAAATACCTGTGATGGGTCTCTGTGGGCGGCGGTGGCGGCGGCAAGTAGGCCTCGCGTGGGGTCTCGCCGGCGTGGGTACTGGACTGGGTAGCAAGATGCCAACATCGAGATGGGTCTCCGGTTTGAGCGGTCTCGCAAGCGTCACGGCGACACGGCTCTTTATCTCTCTGTTTCTCTCTGTCACAGCGACACAGGTCTCTGATTAAGATGGGTCTCTGAGTAGTGAGTACACTCTATCTCTCTATCTCGCCTCTCTATCACTCTGTCTCGCCTCACTTTCCTTTCTTTTTTTTTTCCTTCGTTTTTTGCTTTCTCTGTTTGGTTTTGGACTGTTGAGAGCTGAGGGTTTTTTTTTTTTTTTTTTTTTTTTTTTTTTTTTTTTTTTTTTTTTTTTTTTTTTTTTTTTTAAGATTTACATGGGTCATCATGGGCTCCTGGGCTGGCCGGATGATGGGGTTCATGATTTTTGGGAGGGGCCGAGGGGGCCCGAGCTAAAAACTTAGGAGGGCCGAAGCCCTTTTTTTTTTTTTGGGAAAATTTTACTTGCTAAAATTTTTTTTGTTTTGGGCCTAGGGGGGGGGGGGGGGGAGGCCTGAGCTCCCTTAGCCCTCTACCTGGGTTCGTCCCTGCTTGCAATGTCTCAGGTGAAAGACAAGCTTCAAAATCCATACTTCCTTCTTCTATTCCAGGAAACACTGTTTACTTTCCATCAAACATGTTGCCAGCACCACTTCGCACAGCAATAGGTCTTCCCTAACCAAAGTCATTACCATACACGTTGAATTGTGGCGGGCTTCTTGTGATCAATGCATTACATGTTACTCCTCCAAGTGTTGATATCTTTGGGGCTTTTACCCAATCCTCTATACACTTCCTCCCTTCTTCGACTGTTTGAGAAGCAATCACCTTGTTTATCTGTGAAGCCACCCAGCCTAATCCGTGCTCAAGAAGATTTTCAACTGTAGTTGTTACGATCCCCAATAAAACCGCGTTTCCCAAATATTCTTCTGGCAATGGTGGTTGTATTCTTCTGGCAATGAGCCTCTTGATTAGCGCTGCAATGCCAGTTGCGAACCACATATTGCCAAAGATGACCCAATACTGCTTGAAGGGACGAGATGTTGTTGGTGCCCATTTCGGCGTTGGCTTTTGCTTTTAGTTGTGAAATTTTCTTCTTTGAAAAACGAAAGACCTTTTGTTTCAGGGGAGGAGGAATGGACCTCTCATCAGAGATTTCATTGTGATGGAAAGGAATATGAAGTGGGAAATCGATAATACCATCAAAATAACAACGTTGGAAAATTGGAGGAGATATTGATGTGAGATTAATATTATTACCTCTAGATATCTCAGACCAAGTGTTAAAGAAATGCCAGAATGAACTACCATCGACTACACAATGGTTTAAAGTGCCTTGGTCTTGGTGATTCAATATGCCATTCATCAAAAAGAAGGAGTTGACAATGTCTGGAACATATATGGTATCAGGGACGGACCCAGGTAGAGGGCTAAAGGGGCTCGGGCCCCCCCTGGGCCCAAAAAAATTTTTTTTTAGCAAGTAAAATTTTCCAAAAAAAAAAAAAGGGCTTGGGCCCCTCTAAGTTTTTAGCTTGGTCCCCCTAATTTTTAGCTCGGGCCCCCTCGGCCCCTCCCAAAAATCATGAACCCCATCATTCGGCCAGCCCAGGAGCCCATGATGACCCATGTAAATCTAAAAAAAAAAAAAAAAAAACTCAGCTCTCAACAGTCCAAAACCAAACGGAGAAAGCAAAAAATGAAGGAAAAAAAATAAAAAAAGAAAGAAAGGAAAGTGAGGCGAGACAGAGTGATAGAGAGGCGAGACAGAGAGATAGAGAGTACTTAAAGACCGATTTTGATCGAAGACTTGTGTTGCTGTGACGGAGAGAGACAGAGAAATAGAGAGCCGTGTCGCCGTGATGCTTGCGAGACCGCTCAGACCGGAGACCCATCTCGATCTTGGCATCTTGCTACCCAGTCCAGTACCCATGCCAGCGAGACCCCACGCGAGACCCACTTGCCGCCGCCCACGGAGACCCATCACAGGTATTTACTTTTATCTTTTCCTTCAAAGTTCAAACTTCAAAACCTAATAAAATATTTGTGATCTAAGAATCTGAGATTCACTAAAACTGTGCTTGTGCCTTGGCCCTTGTGGACTTGTGGTGTTTCATGTTTGTGTTTTTACTGATGAGTGATGAATTGAATTGATGTTGGTGATTGTGAATTGAATCTGTGCTACTTGTGGTGTTTTTTTTTTTTTTTTTTGGGCTTTTGGGCTTTGTGACTTTGTCACTCTGTTTTTGTGACTTTGCATTATATAGATAAGAGAGATAGAGAGAGAGAGAGTAGAGTTTGTAGTTGTACACTTGTAGAGATAGTTTTTTCTTTGTTGACTGGTAGTTGGGCATAATAGGGACAAGTGGAGTTGGGCAATAGACAAGTGACAGAAAAAAAAAAGAGTAAAGTTAAGAAAAGTTTTTGTTTGTAGTTTCGGTAGGGTAGTGGGATTCATTGGGTTAGTGAGTTAGAATTAGAAAGATGGAGACAACACAAAGACACAAAGACATAAATAAAGGCAGAGACAACCTAAAGACATAAATAAAGGCAGACCAAATACAAAGACATAAATAAAGGCAGACCAAACACAAAAAGAAAAAAAAAAATCATATAATATATAAAATTGTCACACAAATTTAAGAAAATAATGGTGATTCTTATTTTATTTTTTATTTTATTTGTAGATCATGAAAAAATAAACTACAATGCTTGATTTTTTCAAAAGAAAAGGTTCAAATTCTTCCGAAGTCAACGTGGGATTGCCAACAATTAATGTTGCTATTCCAATTCCAGAAAATGTGGATGCTCCAATTCTAGAAAATGTGGATGCTCCAATTCTAGAAAATGTGCATTTCCCAATTCCGGAAAATGTTGATGTTCCAATCTCTCAAACACAATTTCAAAGAGACGATCTTGATTCTTTGGATTATGATCCCGGAACACGCAAAAAAATATGGGAATATCATGTTAATCAACGTGATGAAATTTGACGGGAATACATTAAAAAAGGTCCGCACCAACTTCCTCTAAAGACATACAAAAAAATGGAAAGCGCAATTGTAGCTTTCAAGCTTATTGGTTTGAATATTATTCAACATGGCTTGAATATTCTCCTACGACAGATGCAGCTTATTGTCTACCCTGCTTTGTCTTTAATAATCCAAATGGTGTTGTGGGACAAAATTGGAAAAAGGTTGGGGGCAAAGATTGTTATTTTCAAAGTCATATAGGAAAAGATCCTAACTCAGCTCATAGAGTTGCCGAGCAAAAGTGTAAGGATTTGATGAACCAATGGCAGCATTTACAAGGGTAGTTGATCATTTCACTATTGAACCAATTGCAAATAATCAGTTGCAATTGAAGGCCATAGTTTTTATTGTTCGATATCTTACCTTTCAAGCTATAGCTTTTAGAGGTCGAAATGAAAGTTGTAATTCATTAAATTGTGGGAACTTTTTTGAATCATTGAGTATTGTGACTTTTTGGAATGAGAAGGTTGCTGAAATAATAGAAAAAGATCCCAATAATGCAACCTACACATCACCTATGATTCAAAAGGAAATTCTACATGTTTTCCCAGCCAGAGTGAAGAAGGCCATTCGGGAAGAAATTGGTGATGCAAAGTTTTGCATAATGGTTGATGAAGCTCGTGATGAGTCTATGAGAGAGCAAATGGCTGTGGTTTTTATATATGTTGATGCAGAAGGCTTTGTCAAAGAACATTTTTTTGGGCTTATTCATGTTGCTGACACTGTGGCTTTGACTCTAAAGAAGGGGATATATTCTTTGTTATCTCAACATTGCTTAGATATACAAAATATTTGAGGGCAAGGATATGATGGAGCAAGCAACATGCGAGGTATGTGGAATGGATTACAAGCTTTGATTTTGAATGATTGCCTATATGCTTACTACATCCATTTTTTTTGCACATTGCTTACAATTGGCATTAGTAAAAGCATCAAAACAAGTTAATGCCATTAGTCATTTTTTTTCTTGCATTGCTTTTTCTGATCAAAATTGTTAATGCTTCATGCAAGTGCAATGAAGAATTGAAAGTGCTAATGAAATAGCATGTTTGATTGATCTTGAAGAGCTTGAGACTGGAAGTGGACTTAATCAAATTGGCACTTTACAATAACCTGTAGAAACACATTGGAGTTCACATTTTAGATAAGTTTCTAGCTTATTAAGGATAAGAGATGTTTCGTCTACAACAATTTTATAATATTTTTACAACAAATCACAGGTGATTGTTTGTTATTGGTTCAAATTTGAAACTAACACTAAGATTACTTTTTTGCCACAACAGTAATAACCAGTAACAACCTGCCACTTAGGATTTGTTGTAAAAATATTGTAGACATATCATTTCTCATTAAGGATGTTTACTTCAACTGTTGAGGTTTTACAAAATATAATTGATGATGCAATTGATGGAGAACATCGGGTAGAAGCAGAGTCAGCTTATAAGGGTTTAACTTCATTTGAATTTGTCTTTATCTTGCATCTTGAGAAGGAAAGTATGGAGATCACTGATAAACTTTGACAAACTTTGCAAAGCCAATCTCAAGACATTTTAAATGCCATGCATTTAGTTTCATCTACTAAAGCACTTATCCAAAAATTTAGAGATGATGGATGGGATGGCTTACTCACCACTGTGATATCATTTTGTGAGAAGCATTACATTGATGTCCTGGATATGAATGCTCGTTATGTTCCAAGGCGAGGTCGAGGTTGTAATCAACAAGATAACGTTACAATTGAGCAATCATTATCGAGTAAATATTTTTTATGTTACAATAGATTCTCAACTACAAGAACTAAATTATCAGTTTAATGAAGATGCAATGGAGTTACTTAGGCTTAGCTCAGCTTTAGAACCTCGAGAGGCATTAAAATCTTTCAGAAGTAGTGATCTTTATTTGTTGGTAGAGAATTTTTATCCACAAGATTTCACAGATTATGACAAACAAGTGTTGAAGAAGAAACTTTATCATTTTGAGCATAATGTAGTCCAGGATCTAGAGTTCAAAGAATTGAAAAGTTTATCTGTGTTGTCTCAATGGTTAGTGAGAACTAGAAATTCAGAACACTACAAACTTGTTTATAGAATGGTGAGACTTGTGCTTACTTTTCTAGTTTCTACTGCTACTATAGAGCGAGCATTTTCAGCTATGAAAGTTGTCAAAACTAACCTTCGAAACTGAAAGCTCGAAAATGTGTTGAAAACACAAGAGCTGTTTAGACCCCCAAATTAAAATTACTGCTCGATTGATTTTACACTAACTTAATGCTAAGTGCAGAATAGTGTAAACACAAGCGTATAAGTAATACAACTACTCTAATCCATATTTAAAGCAACACAGCAGTAAAAATGAAATGAACAAGAGTAGGGAAGAAGGATGCAAAAACAGATAACACCGAGATGTGTTATCGAAGAGGAAACAGAAGAACTCGGCGAAAAACCTCTCTGCTGCCCTCCAAGCGGAAATCGATCCACTAGACAATCAGTTGGGATACATGAGTTAGCAAGAGACCCTTCAAGCTTAATCTACCCGATGCACCTAAGCCCTCCAAGCTCCTACTCCAACAGGGCTTTTCAGAACCGTGTCTTGTCTAGCTTTCCGGATCTGGCAACAAGCTCCATGTTGCATTTGCCATCCTTGGCTTCTTTCAATACTTCCCAACAGCTCCAAAACACTTTCTACACTCTGAATAGGTGTGGGTTGTGTTTGGGCTATCAACCTCTCAAAGATATGGAGAATGGAGAGGGAAAGGTTGAGGAGATACCACAAGCAATTGTATAGAGAAAGGTGGGGATGACAATCTCTAATTCTCAATGTGTTTGGCTAAGGTTTTCTCTCTGAAGCATTCCTCAACATTGGTGGGTAATGATGGTATATATAGGATAGGTGCAAAATGTGTGACTTAATCAGTACAAGCTGGCAGAATAGCTTGTCTCGCGGGTGTTTCGCGGGAAGGCTTTACCCGCGAGATACTCGCGAGAGACAGCTTGTCTCCACCTGGCCTAACCCTTCACATTCCAGTACGTGTAGAGCACATGCTTCACTTCGCGGGAAGCTAGGTCGCGACATACCCGTGAGAATCCTTCAGCCTCCAAATGCTTGAGTCTTCTCACACACTCTCTATCACACAACTCTTACAACAAAACCCACAACAAATACAGGGTATAAACGATTGATAATAATTACAATCAAATTTGGCATGGAATAAAAGCCAACAAAATACATAATTGTATATTACAACTTTACAAAAACAAAATGGAAAATGATTTTTTGACGGACTCTTTGATGTAATACATTGAAAAGGATATAGCTTCGGCATTTAGTTTGGATTCAATCATAGATGATTTAGAAGATTTGAAAGAGCGTCGAGTTCCCTTTTCATAGATGATTGTATAAAGAAACAATAGTATTTCGTGTCTTTTGTTTTTGTTAGTAGATGATTGTATCTTTATATATTAAGAAACAATGATTTTTGGGTATTTGTCTTGGTTGATAGTTTATTAATACTATATGGATGCGTATTTGAAAATTTTTTTTTCCCTTATCTCCGGCGCCCCCCAACTTAAAATCCTGCGTCCGTCACTGATTACAAGTTATGATAGATGATTCAGAGTTCATGGAGACTTTTGCCTCATAATTAAAACTTTTTTGTGATCCTTCTTTGACCAAGAAATGTTGGAAATGCAATTTGAAATTGTGGTGTGATCTTCCACTTTCTTTAAAAAAAAAAAAAAAAAAGGTGACGGTGGAAAACTTAATGATTGTGCTGCCTTTGAGAGAGAGAGAGAGAGAGAGAGAGAGAGAGAGAGAGTTAATTGCTTGAATATTCATAGTGATTTGTAAGTGTCGAGTGTTATGACTCAGCTCATGCTCTATAACACCTTGAATTGTACGATTATTGAATTGTTTGAGTTCAACACTTCAACAGTTCGACTATTTCAAGTTGAAGCTCTTTCCACGAAAAACTATATCTGCTGACCTTTCTACACATTACGCCCTTGATTGAACCACTTTAAATCTTTACTTTATATAAAAAAGAGGAAAGTGGAGCGGTTTGTCTTGGACAAAACAACATTGTAAAAATTAAAACGTACAATCAGAGATTTTCTTTTACGTTTGTTTGTTATGTATAGGTATATTTACGTTTCTATCTTTAAAAACTTTAAGGTATATTTATGTTTCTATCCTTAAAAACTTTAAATCATAAGAGTGAAAAAGCATGGGTAGTTTTGTCATTTTGGCTCTACCTTTGTTGTCTTATCTCTTTATTTAAGATATTTGATAGCCATAACCCTTGAGTCAACTGCTTTGATCGCAAGAGAGAGAAAGAGAAGAAACAAGAAAAAGAAGAAGGTTGGAGAAAAAGAAAGATGAAGATTTTGTTTTGGTTTAGCTCATTCATTTTTATTTTTTATTTTTTTTATATCAGTATATTTATCTCATTTAGATGTAGTTTTTGCACATGGGTTCAACTTGTATGTGGATTATTACTTTCTTTCTTGCTGTTTTTTATTTTATTTTATTTATTTTTTTAAGAAAGTCTTGGTGGTTTGTTTTAACAAAGATGGAGATTTTTTTTTTTTTTTTTTTTTTTTGGTTTAGCTCATTCATTTTATTTTTATTTTTTTATTTGATGAAAGTATATTTAGTTCATTTAGATGTAACTTCTCTAGATGGGTTCATCTTGCATGTAGATTATTACTTTCTTTCTTGTTGGTTTTTTTTTTTTTTTTGGGTAAAGTCTTGTTGGTTTGTTTTAGTTTGTAATATGTAGTCTTGTTTCTTTTTTTGGTAAAGTTATTTTTAGTCATGTTGAAATTACTGTGTTGCTGTTAAAAAGAAGTGGACCCCTTTTTGGTATATTCGTCATTAGTTCTAGAGGTCTCCTGTTTCTTACTTTTTTTTTTTTTTTTTTTTTTTTTTAAGAAAGTCCCGTTTCCAACTTCATAATCTTTTGCTGGCCCATAGATTTGATAATGGATATGAATATTTTGAAACATTTAATGGTATAATTTGTAAGCAATTCAATAATTAAATAATTATAAATAAATTTTATTTCTAACCTTAATTGTAATCTTTCTACTAGCTAGCACGTGCTATAAAACTAGTAATAATAAAAATTAAAAATATATGCTGCTGTAGACTTCCTCATTTTACAAATTACAACCATTAAGAGCATTCATAGCATAGCTCTTAAAATAGCTTTTTAGCTATTTTGTCACTTCAAGCACACAAAAATACCCTACATCAAAGTTGCTAAACTTTAAAAAATTTACCAACTTGCTACAGTGAACTGCTAGTAGTAGCAGCTTAAACCATTCGCAGCAAAGTTGTTAAAAAATATAGTTTTTAGCAACTCAAAATACTAGTTCATCTATTTTAACATCTCACTTTATAATACACCTAACATCAAAAGTTTTATTCTAACATTCAACACATTAAAATAATATAAACAACATAATAAAATAATATATCCAACACAATAAATAACAATCACAACCATTAACACATTAAAATACTATTTTTTTTTTAACACGACACATTAATAAATTATTTTTTTGTTTTAAGTTTTAAGCTACAATGAGCTGCTATCTCTAGCAGCTCACTATAGCTCATACTCAAATTATTTTGAGTTTCCCTTCTTTTATGTGGAGCACTTTTTGATAGGGGTGGCAAAATTGGACACAATTTGCGAACCCGACATGACATGACATGAAATTAGTAGGTTATGGGTTGAGGCTTAATGGGTTTGTGTTATATTCGGGTTGACATGGTTGACCCGTTTAATAAACGGGTTGGGTTAGTGTTCATCATATGGAATCCGTTTGACCTGTTTGACCGATTTAGTTAAATAATATTTTACCAATATAGCCTTCAAACCCTAGGTATATAAACTTATTAGTTATTGTGGTTTATTTTCTTTGACATATTATGATTGATTATTTGTGACATTGAGATATGTTTTAGTTTTGAATGATTATTCTTGATGCAGTTACTCGTTAGTTTTGAATTTTATATTAAAAATATTTATTTTTTTGGATTTTCATAATTCATATCAATTTGGTTAATACTAATTTTTTTTTTTTTTCATTTTGATAAAATCTAATAAACAAGTCGACACGAATGACCCGTTTAATAAACATGTCGGGTTAGGGTTGACCCATATAGTCGAATACTCATGAGTTGACATAACACGAACTCGACACGTGAACACGAATTACCACCCCTACTTTTTGAGGTTATTGGTTGCTCAATTTAGTAACCTCATTGTAGATGCTATAACAAGTTTTTATTAATATTAAACTATTTTCTCTTTCATTCTCTCATTATTAAATTAGTTTTTACTCTCTCTCTCTCTTTCAAGTCTATGCATGTCTCTCTCACTTACTCTCAAGTCTATTCTCTCATTATCTCTCTCAAGTGGTGGCTGGTTGTGGTAGTGGCTTTGTATGGTGGTGCGTTAGAGAGAAATGGAGAAAAGTTGTGGTGGGTGATGGTTATTTTTGTGGCTGGGGTGGGTTGAGATCGGGATGGTTGGGTTGAGATTCGTTCGGAGTGGGTTGAGATCGGGACTGGGTGAAGAAAGTGAAGACTGAAAAGGGTAAGAGGAAGAGATTGAGTTTGATTGAAAACTCGAGAAGGTAGGTAGATGGAAAAAAAAGAAAGGATATCGAGCTATATGGAATCAATAAAATGAGAAATGAGAGTGAAACTATTCTCTAAATTGAAGGTAAGAGGTTGAAAAATGAGAGACGCAAAATATTTAAAAGTAGGAGATGGAGATGATTCCAGTTTTGAACATCTTTTCTTTGGCCATGAAACTCTACTTTTTGGTGCTTTGGGGTGGGTTGAGAGAGAGAGAGAGAGAGAGAGAGAGAGAGAGAGAGAGAGAGAGAGAGAGAGAGAGAGAGAGAGAGAGAGAGAGAAATGAATTAATAAATGAATAATTTTTAGCTGTGATGTAAAAATTGAACATTTGATGTTGAGTGTATTGTAAATGGAGTTGTTAAAATAGATAAATTTGCTTTTTAAGTTGCTAAAAACTATATTTTTTAGCTTTCTTACCATGAATACTCTGATTCTACTAGGAGATGATGTACAAGTAAAAGATTTTAAATGGAATTGAAGTAAGAAGATTGCAATGTACATGAATATTATTTCATTCTTCTTTCTTCACTAATTGGCTATCAATATAGATGCATCTTAAAAACTCATAAACATATACTATCAAGAAATATGAAGGGTATACATCTCAAAGTAAAGAGGAATTAGTCTACCTTCTCACCCCTCAAATGATCAAAATAATTCACACTCACATAGGAGCAGAGTGTTATTTCTTAAAATTTTGGTATAATGAATCTAATTTTTCTATACCTAGTAGTAGAACCGCTAAGGGCGGGAGAGCCACCCCAAAAAGAAGCTAACGATTATATATATATATATATATATATAAAACATGATTCCTCTTTTTGGACTGGATTTTTATGTGGTTCAAAAGTACCTTTAGACCTTAGGTTTAACATGGATAAAACTTGAGGACAATCAGGTAAAAATATATCTCTAACTTCATGTAAAATGCTTAAGATATTCTCCTACTAATCCATGTCTTCAAAACAAACTTATCCAAAATTAAAATTAAAAAAAAAAACTTCTCAGTCCACTTTGTATATTTCCTTCAAGACCATGTTTTGCCTTTTTTTATTTTTTATTTTCTACTTTATCAAGACTTACCGATTTCTTTTATTTAATTTTTTTTTTTTTGTTTTCTTTTAAATTTCTGGTTTCCTTGCTTCCTCATCTCACATTTTTGTATTTTTGTATTTCCAGTTTTCTAATTCCCTAATGTTACATTATGTTTTCGTTTTACCTTCTCAAATCTCCTTTTCTTTATTTTGAATTTGAAAAAAAAAAAAAAAAAAAAAAAAAACTCCTACTATAAAAACGATTACTATAACTTCTCATCCATATTCCTTAAATTCAAGCACTACCACATATCCTCATTTAAACACCCCATGTTTCAATTCAAATTTAAATAAAAACAGTTTCAACAATTTAGAACTACTCCAATATTTATATCTCTCTACTTTTTTTCTTTTAATACTATTCAATTTTGAAAAGAATTCTACTTGCATGCAACAAATTACTGCTCTCCTAGAAAGAAGATTTTTGGTAGGTACATTTTTTTTTTTGGGTTAATTTCTCCATCTTTTTTTTTTCTTTTTTAATTCGAATATTATTTTTATATGGATCTGTGATTTTGCTAAAACACCATTTTAGGCCAAGAGGGCCAAGAGTTTCAAACATCTTGCTCATTTTGCACTAACAACAAGATTGAAAAAAAAAAAAAAAATTTGGGATGACATTGTTAAATGACAGCTATAAAGTTTTTTTTTTTTTTTTTTTTTTGGGTATCATAATCTAAAAATTGTGATGAATGAAAAATTATGGCACTAAATTAAAAAAAAAAAAAAAAGTCTTATCACACACACAAAATGCGCATGTGCAAGTATATATATATATATATATATATTTGCATGTTGATATTTTTTTAGTAAATAGCCCTGGAAAAATTGACTTTATTATTTGGAAGTCATGCTTTGGGAGATGAGGTTTATATAGAAAGAGGAACGGCTTCATTGAAATTTATGTCATATTCTCAACATAATATTGGTAGATTCTTGATAAAATTACTTTTTTTTTTTTAATGTTATTAAAGTCTTATATCTATTTTCTAATATAAGTGATGAATTTACTTATATCTTCTTCAATTTTATGTCATTCAAAATTTATAGAGGATGAACCATTTGTAAGGAGCATTAGAAACAAATTCCAACCGCACATTACATTATTTACAAAATATTTCACTTTATATAATAATTGAATGTAATGTGTGGGGCCCAAAGATTTGGCAACCCCGGCCCACTCCATATCGGGCCCAAGGCCCATGCCGAGGACAATGCAGCGTTTGAGGATGAGCGGAAAAGGCCCAAACTGTCAAGGAACATTGCCGAGGACGACCATGTCCTCGGCTGGCCAATATTGGAGAAATGGTCGTCCTCGGCTAGCCAATATTGGAGAAAGGAGCTATCATCGCCACATTAAAAGCACGCAACTGACACTTTGGCCGCATTAATGAGAAATTGACCATTGAGCAGTAATGTCTTGGTTACTTCAACTAACAGGAGGACTGGAAAGGCGGCTGATGGGACAAGCCCTCAGACATAAGCTCGGATGATCAACAAGTGGAGGGCAAGGATCAGCTGAATAGGACTATATAATAGAATGAACCCCCTAGTGGGGGGGGGGGGGGTGAGCTTAGTGAGATCTGGGACAACCCCTATACTCATTAGTAATCAGAAAAGGGGTCTTCGGACCATGCCGAGGACGAATTTCCCCTTAGAACACTTAGCCAAATCCCATTTGAACCAACCGTTGTAACATTTGCTAATGCCTTGTCCTTCTACCCACTCTCTACAAATTCATTGTATCGGGGCGCTTTTCCGGCCGACGGGGGATTAAGGTGTCAAGCCTTACACTACAAGGTCAGCCCTTGGTGAGGTGAAAATCCTGAACCCTCGCGTTGCGTGGGAAAAAGTCCAGTCCCTACAATTGGCACCGTCTATGGGAAAGGACTTGAGGATTAGCGAGTGCGATGGTTGGTGCGAAAGGATCAATAACAACACTTCTTCCAAATTCAAAAAAAAAAAAAAACACAAACAACAGCAACGCACTCATTCAAAAGGAAATCATCATAAAGAAATGAAAGATTCGAGAAATAAAGTAAACGAAATGTGGCTATTTCTTTATTAAGTAAAGAAAAGTTACATTGTACAACAAATGCTTAGGCAGGCTTGTTCTAAAGCTAACTACAAAGGTAAATGCCTACGTAGGCTTGCGCTGAAGCTAAAAAAAGAAAAAAAGAAAAGAAAAAAGAAAAGGTGCCTAGGCAGGCTTGTTTTAAAAGCTAAGCCATGCATGGAGGGAGAGGTGGAGACAGACCCGTCTTAAGAGCGTCCATAGCTCCTTAACCAGCATGGGCGACGTCGGAAGGAGAAGGAAGAAGAGGTCGCGGCGCCTGACGGTCCAATCTTAGGGTTCCCCATGGATTCTCTCCCAGTCCCACGACGACTGGGCACTGGCGAATCACTACCAGCTTGGAAGGCCGGTGGACCCGCGCACGGAGGAGGGACATTATGTTCCTTTCGGATCCCCCTCCTAATTGCAAGGGTAGTCCTCTCTTTGGCTAGGTTAAAAAGAAGGAGGATTTTTGGCCTCTGCCTATTTCGCCTCCACTGTGTCGTCTAGGATCGGGGTGGCATTCTCGGCTCCTGAAGGGGGTTCAGCTTCCTTGTCCTTGCCCTTTTCTAGGGCCACTCCATCTCCTTAAGCACGAGTCACTATTTTGACAGGGCTCTTGAAAATGCCCAGAAAACGGAGAGCTTCGAACCCCTATTGAACCCAAGTGTTTGTGAAATTTGAAGAAAAGATTACCCCAAAATGCCTTATATAGAAGATTGTGAAAACCAGACTGCACAGAATCCTAAGGAGGAATTACTGAAGGTATTAAATCCCCTCAATTTTCAAAGAGCTTACCAACCGCTGGATCCTCGTAAATCCGCAAAGATATTAATGAGGATGCTCCTCGCACACTGAAGCGTCAAGTGCGTTACTCGAATAACCCAAAAGACGCCTCGTAATTGGAAGTGGCACGCCAGGCCAATGAGTCAAGCTCAAAGGCCGTTAACACTCTAAGGGTAGGCTCCCCAACGCTGAGGATGAGCCCTCTCACTCCAAACAGTAAAGATAACTAGGTCCTAGACAGAACCATGGCATTGCATGGTCCTCAGACTCAAACCTGTGGGGAAACTAGGTACTTTAGAGAAGATAAGTGCTAGACAGAACCAAGGTTTTGCATGGTCTTCGGACTTAAACTTATGGGAAAACTAGCTACTTCAGAAGAATCAAGTGCTAGACAGAACCAAGGTCTTGCATGGTCCTCGGACCCAAACCTATGGGGAAACTAGTCACTCAAGAAGAATTAAGTGCTAGACAGAACTAAGGTCTTGCATAGTCCTCGTACCCAAACCTATGGGGAAACTAGTCACTCAAGAAGAATCAAGTGCTAGACAAAACCAAGGTCTTGCATGGTCTTTAAACTCAAACCTATGGGGAAACTATCTACTTCAGAAGAATCAAGTGCTAGATAGAACCAAGGTCTTGCATGGTCCTCAGACCTAAACCTATGGGGAAACTAGTCACTCAAGAAGAATCAAGTGTTAGACAGAACTAAGGCCTTGTATGGTCCTCGGACTCAAGCCTGTGAGGAAACTAACCACTTCAATAACTAGGTCCTAGACAGAACCAAGGTATTGCATGGTCCTCGGACTCAAACCTGTAGAGAAACTAGGTACTTTAGAGAAGATAAGTGCTAGATAGAACCAAGGTCTTGCATGGTCTTCGGACTCAAACCTATGGGGAAACTAGTTACTTCAGAAGAATCAAGTGCTAGACAGAACCAAGGTCTTGCATGGTCCTCGGATTCAAACCTATGGGAAAACTAGTCACTCAAGAAGAATCAAGTCTTAGATAGAACCAAGGCCTTGTATGGTCCTCAGACTCAAGCCTGTGGGGAAACTAACTACTTCAATAACTAGGTCCTAGACAGAACCAAGGTATTGCATGGTCCTCGGACTCAAACCTGTGGGGAAACTAGGTACTTCAGAGAAGATAAGTGCTAGACAAAACCAAGGTCTTGAATGGTCCTCGGACCCAAACCTATGGGGGATACTAGTCACTCAAGAAGATAAATATGTGGTCAGTTGGAGCGCAATTAAAGTTAGGATTGTGCAAGTAAAAAAAAATAATACAAATAGGACGAATAAGAGAAAATAAAATGTGCACTTCATTGAGTCTTTAAGAGTTATACAAGGAAAAAGTGCCATTACAATGATTTAAAAAAAAAAGAAAAAAAGAAAAAAAAGAAAAAACACATAAACAAAGCGAAGGCGCCATAGAGGATCATTCCTTCAGCTTCCTCTCAATTCCTCCCTTAGGAGGCTGGGCAAAAGAGATTTCAGGGTCCTTGCAACCCTCGCTTGGGACTGCAGCATGAGGAAGGTTAGCTGAAGGAGATATCTCCTCCACGTGAGGGACCTAGACATTAGCTAAGGAATCTGTAGCCTCCCAGGGCGCATCCGCAGTGGGACTCTTGCTTGTCTCAACAGCCCAAAAAGGATCAGCTTCCTTTGCGGGTTCGTCTGAGGTGGTAGCAGCCGAGGCATCTTCATCAGGAGCAGCCCCAACTCCTTCAGGGGTTACCTTGGCCTCGGAGCCGGAAGGAGCAGCCTCGCAAATGACAGGAGGGTAGTACACACTCTTCATCTTCCACAGGTCAGATGAAGCCTTAACATTTGCTTGCTTTAAGGCTTCATTCCATACCTGGGAATAGTAAAGTCTGCATATCCTAGGCACTTGAGCTTTAAGGGCGGCTTCTGTATCAGCCACCTTTAACTCGTAGGCCTCTTGCGCGGCCTCACCTTTGGACGCCTTAGCCTCAGCCCTGGTAGACTCAGCCTCTTCCTTGGCTTTCAAGGCCTCATCCCTGGCGGACTCAGCAACGCCTCTAGCCCCCTCTGCCTCGAGCACCCTCTTTTCTAGGGTCATGATCTCCTCTTTGGCGACCCTCAGCTGATCCTCTGCCTTGAGCAGGCACTCCGTTTGATCATGGGCTTGCTTTTAGGAGCTAGCTAAACCTGACTCGGCGATGTCTCGAGCCTTCGTCATTTTCTCCAACTGCTCCCTCGCCTTTGAAAGATCGGCCTTGGAGACTTTAAGGGTCTACGCAATGTCTAGCATCTTTTCACGCTCTAGGCCCGCGGCCCTGCTTTGACTACTGGCAACATCCTCCAACCTAAAGGTAGCCTGGATGGCCTGCTAATTAAAGCCAATGCACGATAAGTAAGAAGCCAAAAGACAAGAAGTCAAGGGAATCATAGGTGATCAGAAAACTTACCATGCCCAAAATTGCTTGAGGCCAAGGAAGACCTCTTTGCTCCTCTGAACCTCCAGTTGGGCCATATCCACAGGGAGTAGTAAGGACCTCTCCAATGCGTCAGCCACATGCGCACCCTTGTCCCCTCGAGGATTCTTAAGAGAGGCATCGTCCATCAAGGGCTTCCTATGGAGCATGGGGGCAAAGAGCTAAGCTTGGGCCCCGGGCTAGATAGTGGCCTGTTTCTTTTGACCTCGGCGCCCAGCCCTCAGCTGCTTCGATGGCTGCCAAGCGTCGTCATCTCCCTGGGAAGGATTAAATTCTTCACCCCCTTTAGGCCTCTTTCCTTTGTCTAGGGGGCTTGGACCTAGATGGCGAACTCTGCTAGGGTGGGAGAGGAGGAAGCTTGGGAGGAGACTTTCCCGGTGCATCCTTCCCTGGCTGCCCCTCAATCAAGGCCAGCAAGCTTGTCTGGGGTTGTTTCTTGAAACTCATCTTCGATCGAGGAGAATCTTCTTTTGATATAAAGTCCGCTTCAACTAAGCTGGGGTCACCCAAATCGCCGAGAGGGTCCTCGGACGAATGGAATTGGTCGAACACGTCAAACTAGTCCTCGGACGGACCAGAGTCAGCAACTTCCTCTTTAGCCTTGGCAACTTGAGGCGATAAAGAGGTACCCACCAACGGTACGCCCTCGGGGACGGGAGATCCTTCAGGGATCAAGAATCCGTGCTCGACCACGGTGATTTTATGCAACTGAGAATCTTTAGCTCGGATCACGTATTTTGGAGCCGGGAATGATTTTTGAGTCGGATCGTACCCCAGGATCTTGTGAGTAGCCCTAACTTGATCGTCGGCTTCGTTCACGAAGATCTCCGACCTTAGTACGGTCTGCAAATCCTTCTTGTTGACCAAGCTGAAGTCAGGCTCAAAAGCGCGCGGATCTGCATAAAAGAAAACAAGTTCCTGTTAACAACCAAGCAAAGCAGAGTGCGAAGGCACAAGAAATTAAACCCTCTCCTAGTCTGAATGTCCCACCTGGCGTGCCCTCCACCGTTGGACAATGAAGTCCCTCGTGCCACTCTCCGGACACAATAAGAAAGTTTTTGTTCAAACCCTTGCTGGACTCAGGGAGGCATTGAATGAGTCGGATCCTATCGTCCTTTGTCTTCATGTAATAAGACTTCCCCCTAAGGCACTAGAGGTTGTAGCACCAGTTTACATCGTGGTGAGTTAATCCTAGCCCTATCTTTTCGTTCAGAGCATCCACACAGCCTAAGATCCTAAACACATTGATGGCACACTTGGTTCTGTCTAGGACCTAGTTATCTTTACTGTTTGGAGTGAGGGGGCTCATCCTTAGCGTTGGGGAGCCTGCCCTTAGAGTGTTAACGGCCTTTGAGCTTGCTCTGCCAAGGGGGGACCTTTCTTTGGTCTGACTCCTTGGCCTAGAGTGCCACTTCCAATTACGAGGCGTCTTTTGGGTTATTTGAGTAACACGCTTGACGCTTCGGTGTGCGAGGCGTATCCTCATTAATATCCTTGCGGATTTATGAGGATTTAGTGGCTGGTAGGCTCTTTAGAAATTGGGGGGATTTAATACCTTTAGTAATTCCTCCTTAGGATTCTGCGCAGTTTGGTTTTCATAAACTTTTGCCTTCTATATAAGGCATTTTGGGGTAATCTTTTCTTCAAATTTCACAAACACTTGGGTTCAATAGGGGTTCGAAGCTCTCCATTTTCTGGGCATTTTCAAGGGTCTTGTCAAAATAGTGACTCGTGCTTGAGAAGATGGAGTAGCCCTGGAAAAGGGCAGGGACAAGGAAGCCGAGCCCTTTTCAGGAGTCGAGAATGCCCCTGATCCTGGACGACACAGTGGAGGCGAAATAGGCAGAGGCCGAAGATCCTCCTTCTTTTCAACCTAGCCAGAGAGAGGACTCCCTTTGCAGTTAGGAAGGGGATCCGAAAGGAACATAACGTCCCTCCTCTGTGCGCGGGTCCACCGGCCTTCCAAGCTGGTAGTGATTCGCCAGCGCGCAGTCGTCAGGGGACTGGGAGAGGATCCAAGGGGAACTCTGAGATTGGACCGTTAGGCGCTGCGGCCTCTTCTTCCTTCTCTTTCCGGCGTTGCCCATGCTGGTTGGGGAGCTGTGGACGCTCTTAAGACGGGCCCGTCTCCACCTCTCCCTCTATGCATGGCTTGGCTTTTAAAACAAGCCTGCCTAGGCACCTTTTTTTTTTTATAGCTTTAGCGCAAGCCTGCCTAGGCATTTACCTTTGTAGTTAGCTTTAGAACAAGCATGCCTAAGCATTTGTTGTACAATGTAACTTTTCTTTACTTAATAAAGAAGTAGCCACATTTCGTTTACTTTATTTCTCGAATCTTTTATTTCTTTATGATGATTGCCTTCTGAATGAGTGCGTTGCTATTGTTTGCGTTTTTTTTTTTTTTTTGAATTTGGAAGAAGTGTTGTTATTGATCCTTCCGCACCAACCGTCACACTCGCTAATCCTCAAGTCCTTTCCCATAGACAGCGCCAATTGTAGGGCCTGGACTTTTTCCCACGCAACGCGGGGGTTCAGGATTTTCACCCTACCAAGGGCTGACCTTGTAGTGTAAGGCTTGACACCTTAATTCCCCGTCGGTCGGAAAAGCACCCCGATACAATGAATTTGTAAAGAGTGGGTAGAAGGGCTAGGCATTAGCGAATGTTACAACGGTTGGTTCAAATGGGATTTGGCTAAGTGTTCTAAGGGTAAATTCGTCCTCGGCATGGTCCAAGGACTCCTTTTCTAATTACTAATGAGTATAGGGGTTGTCCCAGATCTCACTAAGCTCTCCCTTTCCCCCACTGGGGGGTTTATTCTATTATATAGTCCTATTCAGCTGATCCTTGCCCTCCACTTGTTGATCATCCGAGCTTGTGTTTGAGGGCTTGTCCCATCAGCTGCCTTTTCAGTCCTCCTGTTAGTTGAAGTAACCAAGGCATTACTGCTTAATGGTCAAGTTCTCATTAATGCGGCCAGAGTGTCAGTTGTGTGCTTTTAATGTGGCGATGATAGCTCATTTCTCCAATATCGGCCGGCCGAGGACATAGTCATCCTCGGCGATGCTCCTTGACAGTTTAGGCCTTTTCCGCTCATTCTCGGACTCTGCATTGTCCTCGGCATGGGCCTTGGGCCCGATATGGAGTGGGCCGGGGTTGCCAAATCTTTGGGCCCCACACATGTCATCACTATGTAATATTCAACATATTTTCTCGTGGACATAGAAATAGAAAACAATTCCAAACCATGTATGATGAATTTTATATCCAAATTATGTATTCAAAATAACTTACAAACACCCTTACATATAAAAATGAATTTTTTTTAATCTTTAATTTTAGAATTTGAATACGTACAGAAAAGAGAGAATGAAAACTGATTACGTACATTTTAGAACCAAGCAGAGAATTGGTTGAATGTTATAAATAATTCAATAAGGTGATTAAAAGTGTTGAATGTTATATGGCTTAACATAGGCACAATTTCACCTTGAATTTTACGTCTATTGGTGTAAAATACAACTTTTATTTGTAATTAAAGGAATGATTTAGATGCGACCTAGCACTTAGACAGTGCATAAGTACAAATATATCATTAACTCAAAAAAATTAGAATCGTCCCAAACTTGTCAGGTATAAAGTTCACATAAAGTATAAATATATCATTAACTCAAAAAATTGACATCACATTGCATATATTTTTCTAAATTTTGACAGGCATAATGGGAGGGAGGGGTTTGAATCTTGAAAATCTTTGTTGAAAACACCAAGAGATGTTAGTTAAGTTACATGGCTTTCATAATGTTGCATTGCATATAAAAAATAAAGCATAGTTTATTTGACACACTATCACACATATAATACACACACTTACCAAAAACAAAGAACAATGTAATTTGAAGTCATGATTTTAAATGTGCATTATTACCTATGAGTAACTGTAAGTACGATTATCAAGAGGCAGGATTATTGAAAGTTGGGATTTCCCAAAAAAGTAAACCAATACTAAATAGATTTGTCGAGGGTCCATTTTCTCTGTGAACACGTAGCAACACAACACTCGCTCATCAACACCCACTAAAGTCTTGTTACCTGAATATATTAAGGGTCCGTTTGGTTGGAAAGATTTTATAGGGGATGGAAAATGTAGGAGAGAAAAGTGGGTAGAAAATATTTTTGGTAGGTGTTTGGTTGGAGGGAGGAGAGGAGAAAAATTGGTGGGGCTTGGGAGTTTTCTTCCTAGCCCCACCAAAATGTTTTCACCCCAAAATGAGGAGAAAAATGAGAGGAAAACTCTCACTGTATGAAGCAGACAAAAATACCCATGTGTAAGGGCACATGGGTTTGTTGTTTCTTTGCCAGTTTTGGCTTCTTCTTTTTTTTTTTTTTTTTTGTCTTTTCCAGTACTTCTCATTATTTATTATTATTATCATTATTATTATTATTATTATTATTATTATTATTGGTGCTCATCTTCCTTTGGCTTGTGCTCCTTTAAAAAAAAATTGAAGTGTTCATACACAATTCTCTTACTAAAAAAATGTGTTACTTCTTGCTTTATTTAATGAGGATATAATTGTAAATTTATACCAATTTCATTTCCCATCATTTCATTTTTTTCTCTTAACCAAAAAAAAAATTTCATCCTTCCAACCAAACACACATAAGGAAAAATTAAAATTTTTCTATATTCCCCTAATTTTCTATCATCCCACTCTTTCACCCCTCCAACCTAGCGGACCTAAGTTTAGTTGAAACATACCAACTGCCAATTTGAGGCCAAAATGGCCAAATACCAATTTTTGAAATTTTTAGCAAAAAAACACTGTTTCAGAAATAAATGGCAATCTACCACATTTTCTAGTACTTGAGTTTGGTGAACTCGAGTACCTTATTTTATAGTTCCATAGTGGCACTGCTGAGCTGGAAATTGGGCGATTAAAAAAAATAATGTAGTACTCGAGCTTGGTAAACTCGAGTACCAAGCAACACGATACTCAAGTATACTAGGCTCGAGTATCTTTTATAAATAAAGTGCAGAAAATTTTATTTCTACATTACTCGAGTTTACCAAACTCGACTACCGTGTAATTTTTTTTTTTTTTTTGAGGATAATCAACAAATAAACATAAAGATAAAATAAGTAGCTTTTTTATGTTTTTATTTATTTAAATAGAAGCATTGTAAAATATAGAGATTTTAATTTCGAAATATGAATTTAATTTCTACATTAATTAAAATTGTTCATTGTTTTCTCATAAAAATTTTTCACTGTTTTCTGTATAAACTATTTCTACGATTTTGTATAAAATTATTTTCTGTTCAGCATTATTTAAGAAATTGTTCACTCTCTTTTTTGCATAAATTATTTTTTTTTTCACTATTTAAAAAACTGTTCACTGTTTTATCATAAAACACCTAGTGAAATCGTGTTTTCTAAATTTAAATGCCAAATCTGAATGCTTTTTCATGTTTGAATTTCACAATAATCGAATATATTTTTCTGCATTGATAAAATCTGTTTCTACATTAATGAAATTTTCTCTCTGCACATCATATTTACTGTATATTCAAATCTTCTTACTGTATTCATAAAATTTGTTTTTTTTACATTAATTAAAACTGTTCACTGTTTTGTCATAAAAATTGTTCATTGTTTTTTGCATAAACTATTTCTAGCATTGGCACAGTTATTGCACTTAAATGGTTTTTGTGTTTTTTTTTTTTTTTTTTTTTTAAATATGTAACCATATGAATAATGGACAAACTCCATGAAAGAAAAATGAATGATTCATATAAATCACCTAATGGTAAATACCTCAAAAAATTCGAATTTGTAAAAATGTTTGAATTAGTTGAATATAGAAATTCGAGAAAAATCGATGGAAAATCAATGAACGTACCAAATTGTGAAGGTGTACATAAGATGTACAGATAGTTTAGACTTGTTGAGAAATGTGATTTCGTTGAAAGTACAAAATAATGAAAATTCAATGGAAAAGTGTATATGTTAGACGTATAGATCGTATGAATTTGTTTAAAATTTTGAATTCGTTGAATGTACAAAACAGTGAAAACTCAAAGAAAAATTGTGTACATTAGATGTACAGATAGTATGAATTTGTTGAAAAATTTGAATTCGTTGAGTGTGTAAAATCTTGAGTATTTAAATGAAAATTGAAGAACATACCAAATTGAGTAAACTTAATGGAAAATTAATTACATTAGATGTACAGATCATCAATTTTTTTGCATTGATAAAATCTGTTTCTACATTAATAAAATTTTCTCTCTGCACACCATGTTCACTATTTTCTCATAAAAATTGTTCACTATTTTCTGCATAAACTATTTCTAACATTCTGCATAAAATTATTTTCTGTTCAGCATTATTTAAAAAATTGTTCACTCTCTTTTCTGCATAAATTATTTTCTGTTCACTATTTAAAAAATTGCTCACTGTTTTCTCATAAACTATTTCTAGCATTCTGCAAAAAATTATTTTATGTTTAGCATTATTTAAAAAATTGTTCACTCTCTTTTCTGCGTAAATTATTTTCTGTTAACTATTTAAAAAATTGTTCACTGTTTTCTCGTAAAACACCTAGTGAAATCATGTTTTCTAAATTTAAACGCCAAATCTGAATGCTTTTTCATGTTTAAATTTCACAATAATTGAATTTGTTTTCTGCATTGATAAAATCTGTTTCTACGTTAATAAAATTTGCTCTTTGCACATCATGTTTACTCTATATTCGAATCTGTTTACTGCATTCATAAAATCTGTTTTCTGCATTAATTAAAATTGTTCATTGTTTTCTCATAAAAATTGTTTACTGTTTTCTGCATAAACTATTTCTGCGATTTTGCATAAAATTATTTTCTGTTCAACATTATTTAAAAAATTGTTCATTCTCTTTTTTGAGTAAATTATTTTCTGTTCACTATTTAAAAAATTGTTCGCTGTTTTCTCATAAAACACCTAGTGAAATTGTGTTTTCTAAATTGAAAAGCCAAATCTGTATGTTTTTTCATGTTTGAATTTCACAATAATCGAATCTGTTTTTTTTTTTTTTTTTTTTTTTTTTTTTTTTTTTTTTGCATTGATAAAATCTATTTTGATACACACTTTGTCAAAATTATCCAACAATGATACACACTTTGTCACCTATAGTCTACCATGTAGAAGAATAGAACAAGTGTGACAAAATGAGTAGAATTTAGAGATGATTTGAATACAATGAATCGTAATGTATTGAAAATTTCCCTTTATTACATATTATTATTATTATTATTATTATTATTATTATTATTATTACTCCTTATTTTGTTTATCTAAAAAGTCAAACATTTTTGGGTTTATCCAAAAATCTATGCCAAGAAATACAGGGCGGGAAATCTAGACCAAAGAACTGCCAAAATAAAAAATTGAGTGGCAATGTTACTGTATTTAAATAAGTTGTCACAAGCAACATAAATTACCAACCAACCAAAAAAAAAAAAAAAAAAAAGAGAAACTACATCCACCTGATCAAATAAAGGTGGTAGGTTGGGTTTTCAGTTTTCACATACAACTTTGAAGCAAGTTCTTGACCAAATATTTTGTTTCTTTAAAGTCTTTCAATATCAGATTTGTTATATACTTTCCCTCTGTCTAGGGGCTGAGAGAGAATAGAATCTATATGTTTGGAAAAAAAAATTTGTAACAGAATCTATGTTGGTTTAATGGCTGCAGTTGTGCCTGAAAAATAAAATAAAATGTAGCTCAATAATCAATTTTCTATTATGACTTTTACCTCAGAGCATGTTTTAAGTGTCCATTTATGTGTGTGATTTTGAACTTGTTTCTATGTTTTTGTGGTGTTTGAAAGTAGTTGTTCCTGTTGAAAGTACTGAATACTGATGTTATGATCCTTAACACTCAAAACTGTTTGTAAGATGGATTTTGGCTCAAGCAGGACATGATATACTGTTCACTATTTTCTGCATAAACTATTTCTAGTATTCTGCATAAAATTATTTTCTGTTCAGCATTATTTAAAAAATTGTTCACTATCTTTTCTGCATAAATTATTCTCTATTCACTGTTTAAAAAATTGTTCACTGTTTTCTCATAAAACACCTAGTTAATGATCTTATTTCTAAAATTAGGATGCTTGAAACATGAATTGAGGCTATAAATGCACCACAATAATGATCTTATTTCTACCCCACTAACTTCGTAGATTGACTAAGCTATGAGTTGCAACACCTCAACATCAAATCGTACAATGCGAAACAAGTTTGGATCTACTTCAACAAATGGATTATCACAAGTTCCAGCAGATCAACAACTACAGACATACACAGACCACTATGGAGGGAAATGGGTTGGAAAGAAGAGAGATTTCCTTAATATGCCAATATACACGTACGAGAGTCTTGGAAGCGTCGGGCACATCATGGTTGGCAAACCTACAAAACTAAGTATAGATACCACCGCAATAGAGTTCACCGTAGCAAAACCACCATGGTTAACCCTATACGAGAAGAGGTGTGAGTTGGAGGTGTATTGTCGATGGCATGGGTTACGAGTTCCTAAGGTACGCTCAGCTGAGTTACCTAGAGATGAACCTGCCAACATACTTGCTCGTCTTGAACAAGAGAACAATAAAATGTAAAGGCGATTAGACCGTTTTCATGCAATCCAAAAAGCTAAGAAGCATCTAAAGGGGAAGGCGCAAGAGTGAGCCATCAAGTCTATTAATGAAGTTACTGCGTTAGATGATGAAAGAGATATTTCAGACTTCTCAGATTCAAGTAATGATGATTTCCAAAAATTTCTACCCACGAACATTAGACGTTGTTGTTAATATCTACACGTTCTGTGCAATACAAAATGTTGTTGTTAATGTTTGACAACTGATGATTATGTACATTTAACTTTTGCAAATCTAAAGATTAACTGTTCATTAATTGTTGAGTTTACATGATCTTGTTCATTCAACGATTTCGAATTTTTCAACAAATTCGAATGATCAATACATTAGTACACAGTTTTCCATTTAATTTTCACGATTTTGTACATTTAACAAATTCAAACTTTTCAACAAATTCAGACTATCTGTACATTTAATTTACACAATTTTATTTTGTACTTTCAAGATTTTATACAATCAACAAATTCGAACAATCTGTACTTCTAAATTTTGTTTTTTACAAATTTGAATGATCTATAAATCTAATGTACACAATTTTCTCTTGAATTTTCACGATTTTGTACTTTCAATGAAATCAAATTTCTCAACAAGTCCAGAATATTAGTACATCTAATGTACACAACTTTCCATTGAATTTTCACGATTTGGTACGTTCAACAATTTCGATTTTCCATTAAGATTTCATGATTTTGTACGTTCGACAATTTTGAAATTTTCATCAAATCAGGATGATTAGTACATTAGTACATAGTTTTAAATTGAATTTTCACGATTTTGTACATTTGACGACTTCAAATTTGGAAACAAATTTGGATGATCTGTACATCTAATGTAATTAATTTTCCATTAAGTTTACTCAATTTGGTATGTTCTTCAATTTTCATTTGAATTTTCATGATTTTACACACTCAACGAATTCGAATTTTTCAACAAATTCATACTATCTGTACATCTAATGTACACAAATTTTCTTTGGAGTTTTCGCAGTTTTGTACATTCAACTAATTCAAATTTTTAAACAAATTCATACGATCTATACATCTAACGTACATACTTTTCCATTAAATTTTCATTATTTTGTACTTTCAATGAAATCAAATTTCTCAACAAGTCTAGACTATCTGTACATCTTATGTACACCTTCACGATTTGGTACGTTCATTGATTTTCCATTGATTTTTCTTGAATTTCTACATTCAACTAATTCGAATTTTTCAAAGCATTTACCATTAGGTGATTTATACGAATCATTCATTTTTATTTCATGGAGTTTGTCCATTATTCATATGGTTACATATTTTAAAAAAAAAAAAAACACAAAAACCATTTAAGTGCAATAACTGCGCCAATGCTAAAAACACTTTATGCTGAAAATAAGGAACACTTTTTACGAGAAAACAGAGAAAATTTTACTTAATGCAAAAAACAGATTTTATGAATGCAGTAAGCAGATTCGAATATATAGTAAACATGATGTCTAGAGAGCAAATTTTATTAATGTTGAAATAGATTTTATCATTGTAGAAAAATAAATTCGATTATTGTGAAATTCAAAAATGAAAAAGCATTTAGATTTGGCATTTAAATTTAGAAAACAAGATTTCACTAGGTGTTTTATGAGAAAACAGCGAACAATTTTTTAACAGTGAACAGAGAATAATTTACGCAGAAAAGAGAGTGACCAATTTTTTAAATAATGCTGAACAGAAAATAATTTTATGCAGAATACTAGAAATAGTTTATGCAGAAAATAGTGAACAGTATATCATGTCCTACTTGAGCCAAAATCCATCTTACAAACAGTTTTGAGTGTTAAGGATCATAACATCAGCATTCAGTACTTTTAACAGGCATAACTACTTTCAAACACCAAAAAAACACAGAAATAAGTTCAAAATTACACACATAAATGGACACTCAAAACATGCTCTGAGGTAAAAGTCATAATAGAAAATTGATTATTGAGCTACATTTTATTTTATTTTTCAGGCACGACTGCAGCCATTAAACCAACATAGATTCTATTACAAACATCTTTTTTTTCTAGAGATATAGATTCTATTCTCTTTCAGCCCCTAGATAGAGGGAAAGTATATAACAAATCTGATATTGAAAGACTTTAAAGAAGCAAAATATTTGGTCAAGAACCTGCTTTGAAGTTGTATGTGAAAACTGAAAACCCAACCTACCATCTTTTGTCACGACCCAAATCCATGGAACATGAATTTAGATGTGAAAGTTCAAAATGGGTATACAATACCTTTGAACGTTTAGACCCCAAATACAAAAATACAAATTCAAGCTTTATATCAAACAAATAATGTGTGGAACATGATACCAAGCTTATAACAGAATTGATAACTAATCTAAGCCAGATATAAACACATCCATAGCAGTAAATATAAGGCAAAGATAAAGGAAAGGAAGATGCAAACACATGGACAACACATGATGTGTTTTCGAAGAGGAAATCGAAGCCTTCGGCGTAAAACCTCTCCGCTGCCCTCCAAGCGGTCAATAATCCACTAGAAAATGTAGTTGGGATACATGAACAGCAATAGACCCTCCAAGCCTAATCTACCCAGGTACCTAAGCCCTCCAAACTTCTTGCTCCAACGAGGTTGCGCCGAACCTTTTTCTTTTCTAGCTTACCGGATTCCACTACTAGACCATAGTATCAACCAATGTAGATTGGTTCCTTCTTAACTGCTTCCCAACAGTACCAAATAGACCTTCTCACAGACGTGAGTGTGGTGAGATAAGGATTTGGCTAAAGACCTCTCAAGGGTATAACAATGAAGAGGAAGAGAGAAAAGGAATTTATAGAGTCTTTTAGGTAAAGATTGTGGCTGAATCAATCTTGTATTTCTCTAGGGTTTCTCTCACAAAATTGTCTCTAGAAGCTCTCTCAATATGGTGGGTTTAAGGGTATATAAATAGTAGGGTGAGAAAGGAATGCAAAACGTCAGTTTTTGCCAAACAGGGCATTTTGGCGACTTGACCTCGCGACTGGGTCAAGTCGCGAGTTCAAGCCGCGAGCCAATGGCTTGGCCATCCTGGGACTTTTGTCCTGTAGTGCGACAGCTGGCGCGACTCTTCAACTTCTGGCATGCTTGGCACGTGTGCAGGCATTTGGCGACTTGCGAGCCGCGACTCACCCGCGAGATCCAGTCGCGAGACTCTGTTTTCTTGCACACTCTTGAGCATTTCTTCACATCTTCTCACACACTACCCTTACAATTTTTCCACCTAAATACAGGGTTACTAAGTGCTGAATTACAAGCAAATTAGCACGGAATAAAGCTAACAAGATGGTTGATTAAATTCAACCTTACAAGATGCATGACTAACTTACTAATCTTGCATAACTCAAAAAGTATAATTAATCCAAAATAATTTAAAACTCCAAAGAAACAATGCTCTTGATAAATAACCTCTTACAAAAGTCTAAACTCCACAAATTGGAAATAATCTCCAAAATAGAAAACATGAATTACAAAATAAGGATAACTAAAATTCTATAAGTCTTCAAGTAATATAGAAATCGCCTACAACTTCCACGCTCTACCTTGCACCTTACAAAGTGATCCAAAGGTCCTATATTCCCAACTACACTTCAATCTGAAAAATATTATTTTATGGGGTGAGCCACACATCTAGTAAATAATTATACAGAATACACAACAGAATGGAGTCAAGCAAGGCACAAGTGTTTTATTTTATCACAAACTCATTCAATGATATCAAAAATAATTATTCCACAAAACATATAATGAACCACTTAATACATATGTAATCACATCTTAAAATCATTTGAAATCACATACATATAATTGATCAGAGCACAGTGTCACATGTACACATCACATATTCTCACATACAATCCTGTGAGCGGATACCAACATCTAACCCCTGCTGGTGAGGGATCAACACATATTCTCACATACAATCCCGTGAGCGGATTTACACATATATCTGATCAATTCTAAAAACACTTATTTTGAGTCACATATCACAAAGTAAAGTTTATACAAAATATGATAATTTACTTGGTATTAACAATTTCTTTTCAAATACAGAGGCATATCGAAGATCACAATATACAATAGAACATAAATCAAGGATGCTTGACTCTCTTAGGGAATGAATAAGAACTGAAGAGTTTATATAAATATTTTACAATTCTTGAGTAAATCTGAAAATTAAATTTGCTAAAAGAAACATTTTAAATACCATTTGGAGAATAGGAATATGACTTTGAAATCACTTGGTTTTAACAAATTTAAAGAACAAGAACCTTTTTAGAAAAGTTACTTTAAAACTCAATTATTTTCGGAAAGTATTTTTAGTTTAGAAGTTATCTTTTAAATGAGATTTGGACATTCAAAATGTGATTTAAAATTCAAAATTTCTCTTTAAAACATTATTTAAAAAGAAATCAAAGTTTCTCTTTCAATGATGTAAAAATGCTTTCAATAAACTTTAGAAAATGTAAGCTTAAAAATATGACTTTTGAAAACCTTTGACATCTAAGAACCTAAATGACAAAATTTGTGCATATTATGTATAATTACTTACAGCACTTGAATCACTCTAAAAGTCCAGCTGAAACAATCTCCAAATTGTCTCAAAATACTCTTAAATAGAACTTATAATAAATCATGAAAATTACTTAATATCCTCCACAAAATATAAATCTTAATGACTTATACAAATTGACTCACTAAAATTATACTTGTTGAACTAAATGATAACACTAATGCAAAGTATCTCTACCCAAGAATATGCTTCCTTGAATTTATCAAAACTCAAACCCAGCAGCCAATACTCTAAGATTTAATATATAACCCAATGAAAATCGTGGGGCAAAACTAATATGACTTGTTCATGGGCTTAACATCAATGACCCTAATGTATTAAATATCTAAGCATTATTTTGAGATAAAATAGAATTTGGTAGAAGAAACAAGTCTGCCATTATCATTTAAACAATAGTAGACGTGTTGGACCTTAAGGAATCATTCTATTTGGAATTAGTCAACACCTAGGCAATAGACCATTACAGCTACAATAAGAAGAATAGGACGTTGACCAAAAATGAAAGCTATTAAAGTATGGATCAGCCCTACGAAAATGAAAGCTATTACGTTGACAAAAGTATAGCCCTACAAAAATGATGCTAGCCTTATTCATGGGTTCAACAATTTCGGCTCTTGCTCTAGACTCCGAACAGTGGCAACCTAAGACTGCAGAATTATTAAAACAGTGTAAATCGTAATCTAAGAAATTGCCAATCTCACAATCTACACATTACTAAAGTTTTCCATGATCAAAATTCTAACTCCTTAATTCTTGATTTCTAACAATGAGAAATCATACCTTGAACAATCTGATTGCTTCTTCAATTGTACGTGCTCCAAACTCCAAGGAAAACTTCTCTTAGCCTCTTTGAAAAAATAAACCTTTTTTTTTTTTTTTTTTGAAAACCCTAACTATCTCTTCCTTTACCCTGTAGTTTGTATTAGAGATGTGGGCTTAGTGAGGTAGCGGGCTGTAATTATTAATAAAATAATACCTATGACCCAATAATTATAATAATAATGGCCCAACAATTATTAAAAGGAAAACTTAATAATAACCTCAAATAAAAATATGTGGGGTATTACACCTTTATTTGATCAGGTGGATGTAGTTTCTGTTTTTTTTTTTTTTTTTTTTTTTTTTTTTTTTTTTTTGGTTGGTTGGTTGGTGATTTATGTTGCTTGTGACAACTTATTTAAGTACAGCAACAATGCCGCTCAATTTTTATTTTGGCCGTTCTTTGGTCTAGATTTCCTACCATGTATTTCGTGGCATAGATTTTTGGATAAACCCAAAAATGTTTAAATTTTTAGATAAACTAAATAAGGAGTAATAATAATAATAATAATAAAAATGTAATAAAGGGAAATTTCCAATACATTACGATTCATTGTATTCAAATCATCTCTAATTTCTACTCATTTTGTCACACTTGTTCTATACTTCTACATGGTAGACTGTAGGTGAAGTAGAAAAAATAGTGAGTTTATTAGAAAGTGATAAACAACCAATTATAATCTATCATTGTTGGATAATTTTGACAAAGTGTGTATCAAAATAGATTTTATCAATGCAAAAAAAAAAATTCGATTATTGTGAAATTCGAACATGAAAAAAAATACAGATTTCGCTTTTCAAGTTAGAAAACACAATTTCACTAGGTGTTTTATGAGAAAACAGTGAACAATTTTTTAAATAGTGAACAGAAAATAATTTATGCAAAAAAGAGAGTGAAATTTTTTTTAAATAATGCTGAACAGAAAATAATTTTATGCAAAATCGTAGAAATAGTTTATGCAGAAAATAGTGATCAATTTTTATGAGAAAACAATGAACAGTTTTAATTAATGCAGAAAACAGATTTTATGATTACAGTAAGCAGATTCGAATATAGAGTAAAAATGATGTGCAGAGAGCAAATTTTATTAACGTAGAAACAGATTTTATCAATGCAGAAAACAAATTCAATTATTGTGAAATTTAAACATGAAAAAGCATACAGATTTGGCGTTTAAATTTAAAAAACACGATTTCACTAGGTGTTTTACAAGAAAACAATGAACAATTTTTTAAATAGTGAACATAAAATAATTTACGCAGAAAAGAGAGGGAACAATTTTTTAAATAATGCAAAACAGAAAAAAAAAATTATCAAGAATGCTAGAAATAGTTTATGAGAAAACAGTGAACAATTTTTTAAATAGTGAACATAAAATAATTTATGCAGAAAAGAGAGTGAACAATTTTTTAAATAATGCTGAACAAAAAATAATTTTATGTAGAATGCTAGAAATAGTTTATGCAGAAAACAGTGAACAATTTTTATGAGAAAACAGTGAACATGGTGTGCAGAGAGCAAATTTTATTAATGTAGAAACAGATTTTATCAATGCAAAAAAATAGATGATTTGTACATCTAATGTAATTAATTTTCCATTAAGTTTACTCAATTTGGTATGTTCTTCAATTTTCATTTGAATTTTCACGATTTTATACACTCAACAAATTCAAATTTTTCAACAAATTCGCACTATTTGTACATCTAATGTACACAATTTTTCCTTGAGTTTTCACAGTTTTGTACATTCAACTAATTCAAATTTTTAAACAAATTCATACGATCTATACATCTAACGTATATACTTTTCCATTGAATTTTCATTATTTTGTACTTTCAACGAAATCAAATTTCTCAACAAGTCTAGACTATTTGTACATCTTATGTACACCTTCACGATTTGGTAAGTTCATTGATTTTCCATTGATTTTTCTCGAATTTCTACATTCAACTAATTTGAACATTTTTACAAATTCGAATTTTTTGAGGCATTTACCATTAGGTGATTTATACGAATCATTCATTTTCTTTCATGGAGTTTGTCCATTATTTATATGGTTACATATTTAAAAAAACACAAAAACCATTTAAGTGCAATAATTGCGCCAATTCTAGAAATAGTTTATGCAGAAAACAGTGAACAATTTTTATGATAAAACAGTGAACAGTTTTAATTAATGCAAATTTTTTTTTTTTATGAATGCAGTAAGAAGATTTGAATATACAGTAAATATGATGTGCAGAGAGAAAATTTCATTAACGTAGAAACAAATTTTATCAATGTAGAAAAATATATTCGATTATTGTGAAATTCAAACATGAAAAAGCATTCTGATTTGGCATTTAAATTTAGAAAACATGATTTCACTAGGTGTTTTTATGAGAAAACAGTAAACAATTTTTTAAATAGTGAACAAAAAATAATTTATGCGAAAAAGAGAGTGAACAATTTCTTAAATAATGCTGAACAGAAAATAATTTTATGCAAAATCATAGAAATAGTTTATACAGAAAACAGTGAACAATTTTTATGAGAAAACAATGAACAATTTTAATTAATGTAGAAATTAAAATCATATTTCGAAATTAAAATCTCTATATTTTACATTGCTTCTATTTAAATAAATAAAAACATAAAAAAGCTACTTATTTTTATCTTTATGTTTATTTGTCAATTATCCTCAAAAAAAAAAAAAAAAAATAATTTACATGGTACTCGAGTTTGGTAAACTCGAGTACTGTAGAAATAAAATTTTCTGCATTTTATTTATAAAAGGTACTTGAGCTGTGTTGCATGGTACTCGAGTTTACCAAGCTCGAGTACCACATTATTTTTTTTAATCACCCAATTTCCAACTCAGCAGTGCCACAGTGGAACTATAAAATAGGGTACTCGAGTTCACCAAACTCTAGTACTAGAAAAAGTGGTAGATTGCCATTTATTTCTGAAACAGTGTTTTTTTGCTAAAAATTTCAAAAAAAATGTAGTATTTGACCATTTTGGCCGCCAATTTGAAGTCAAAAATCCATCCAAGTGGCCTTCAAAGTTCAAAAGTCCAAGTATTTTCCACTTCTCCGATTGGGCCTTGTGCTTCTAAACTTTTACTTCAGGAAAATGGGCTCTCAAGTCATTGATTTCTACGTCCCAGATTAGGCTTCATACCCATGTGGACAACAAAAATTGGGCTTTGAAGCCCATGTTATCTTAGTGCAAGATTGGGCTTATCTCCATCAGCCCTTATTTATAGGAAATGGGTCAATACAATGGATTTATTCCAAACCCAGTACAAGTCTTATACAAGGAAAATCACATAAACTCGCAAGTTTTGTAACTCTACATGCCTCACTCACTCCAAAAATGAAAATAAGAAAGAAAGACTTGGTCCATTTTCCCACTTAGTTCCATTTTTGTTCTAGCTCAAGAAAATTGTGTTCGCCCCTCACTCTTCTCTCTCTTCTCCAATTTTTCTCAATCTTTTTGGCCCTATCAAACTATAAAGGAAAAAGAACGTGTTTGTTACATGTTAGTAATGAGAAGAAAAATCCATACACTCCATACTAAAAAATTTAGAATCACAACTTTACCATATTTGTGATGTGATAAATGTAAGTGTTAGAAAAGAAAATTAGTGTACCCACGTGAAAGTGAAAAATTCACAATTTGCAAACATCAAGATTCCAAAAAAAGAAAAAAATTTGTGATATTAGAAAAATTCTAGTATTCATAAATTACCTCTTTTTTGTAGCAATGTGCTCTATGTTGTAGGTCCAGCCCACGTAACAACTGTCAAGCTCAAATGATGGAGAAATTATTGGAACCTCCTAGAGGACCACTGATGTGGTCCTCTCAGCTCCTGCCACCCAATAGAAAAATGACACCTATCCATTTTTGTTGACTTAGCTCTGCATCAGCACTTACCCATTACCTTAAGTCTTGTTAGAAAATCAAACCAAGGTTAAAACTAATAGACCCAACCGGATTTAACCCAAGATCAACTAAACAATGATTCAAAATTTTTCTCAAACCCTTAAACATTATCTGCATCTTTCTTCCTTTCTCCCTCTAACTCTATTTCCACAATATCTCTCTAGAGAAGAAATTTCCCTTTTCTCTCTATATGAAACTAAAATTTACAAAATTGTTAGGCCATGGAAGGCTGCTATTTTCACCTATCACCATCTCTATAGGAACTCTAGCAGTGATACAGTTAGTGGAGGGCCGAAGGGAAAGCCAACAAGTTCCATGGCGGTCAGTTTTGGTATCGAATCTAATGGGAACGTGAGAACCGGTACACGGAACATAGGGTTCCTCTGTACCGATAATTTCAAAATATGGAGGAAACTCTGATTTTCGAGATTTTGAGCGCGAAGCATGGGAAGAAGAAGAAGATGACAACGACAACTGAAGGAGCAGCGAAGAAGAAGAAGGATGGTCCAGTTCCTTCAGCGAACACTAAGAATCCAATTTTGATTTGTATAGAATTGCAATGGCGAAGAGGTTACGGTCTTGGCTTTCGACGAATCTGTGGAGAATCACTTCAAAGACATAGAAACGATCTCTAAGCTTTATGGAGAGGTAGAGGAAGACAATGGTCAGTTTTGTACTCGATTTGGTGGGGGACATGGGAATTTTGGATTTTAGGTTTTAAGACCCATGCCCATTTGATCTTAACAGGGACATGGTTGATGAGATGAAGGCATGCAAGTGTTTTAAGTTCTTTTCAATTTGTAATGTGGGGAAGATTGTATTAGTGGTATTTGGTTGTGGGCAAGATTGTAGTAGTGGTATTTGGTTGTAGGCTTGCTACTAACTTGGAGGAATTGGTTCTGATGTGAATTGTTTATGTGGTTTTGGTATAGTTGTTTTAATTTGGAGTTGTAAATGCTCTTTAGAAGCTCAGTTATCTTTGCATTAGTTTGTATGTTAGGCTATATTAGCTATGTTAGCTTTTAGTTATTGTATTTGCAAATAATTTTTTGTGTTTATAGATGAGGTTCATCTTTTTGTTTTGGTGTTTGGATCTCATTGTAAATTTTGTTCATTTTGACAATAAAATTTCTTATTTGGTAGACTATTAATGATGTTTTTTTGAGAGAAAGGTTAGAAATTTTATTGATGTAAATCTATTGTATTACAAAAACTTTGGCCATGAGCAGCCTGGGTAGCACATGAAGGCCACAACAAGTTACATTACAACCCAATGTTACATTTGCCTAGGCCAAAACAATGAAAGAAAAAACAGAGCCTAGCTTTGGGACCTAGGCAGCAAGCAGATGAGTTGAAAAACAGCAAAACCAGCACTTTTTTTTAGTCAAATGGCAGCTGCATCTTCAGTTACTTTCTCCTATTTTTTTTGCATCCTAGTTTGGTTTACTAAAGGATGAGCAAAGGAAAAAAAAAAAAACCCAGTTGTCCTAGAATATCTATCAGCTGCAACAACATTTGCAACCGGTTAGAAGGGTCACAGAAGAACTAAACTTAAACCTTAGCAAGTACCCAAAACTACTAGAGAAATTCTTCAATTCGGTTGATCTTGGGGAAATAGAGTTAGAGGGAGAGAGGAAGAAAGATGCAGATAATGTTTAAGGGTTTGAGAAAAATTTTGAATCATTGTTTAGTTGATCTTAGGTTAAATCCTATTAGGTCTATTAGTTTTAACCTTGGTTTGATTTTCTAACAAGAGTTAAGATAATGGGTAAGTGCTGATGTGGAGCTAAGTTAACAAACATAAATAGGTGTCATTTTCTATTGGGTGGCAGGAGCTGGGAGGACCACATCAGTGGTCCTGCAAGAGGTTCCAATAATTTATCTGAAATGATGACCTTCCCATCCAAGATTAAGGGTTCCTGTTTGCAATAGGAATAGAAGAAGTCAAAGTATTTATAAAAAGCAGAGTGAAGGGTTTTTCTTATTAATTAGAGAGAAAGAAACATGTTTAGATAGGCAGCCGCGAAATGAGAAAAGAGTGCAAGCCGCCAGTGAGAGAGAGAGAGAGAGAGAGAGAGAGAGAGAAACAGACCAATCAAGTGGGCATGAGAAAAAAGATAAGGATATTTTTTTTAATATTTTTTTTTTAAAATCTATGAAACATATACTAAAGGATGAGTAATTAATTTGAGGTTTTATCTATGATAAGTTTTTGGGTACTAGAAGTATAGGTAATTATTGTATTTTAGAGTGTGAATGAAGATTTTAGGTGAGTTTATATTATTCATAGAGAAATTGTACTATAAATGCAGCCCTTATATTTTCTCTGACATAGTGAAATCACGGCAATTCTATGAACGTAAGCACATTATTAAATCACATAAATTTTGTAAATACTAATATATGAAATGTTATAGAGCATAGATGTATAGGTAGAAATTTGTGTTAATGGGTTGTGTTTGTGTCATGTCAAAGTAAATTATTCAAAAACATGGCTCAACCTTAACTCAACTTATTTAATAATTATATCAAACCTTCTAATAATTTCTTTGGCTTTTGAATAATAATTTATTAATATAATTATTAAAAAAATTTAATTTTTTAATTATATTTAGTATTCAAATTTATTTTAGAAAAATAATGACATTTACTTATATAAACGTAGTTTAAATTCTTTGTCATTACCACCTCAAAAATGGCTCGGATGGAGTTGAAATATGTCTTCTTCTTCTTTTGCTGAATGAGTCGAAGTACAAGTCATGTCGAGTATCTCCCGTTGTAATATAGTAAATAATAATTAATCAAGCTTTCCAGTTTCCATAGAAAGAAAGAGATAGGTGATTATCAATAAAAGAAAAGAAAAGAAGAAAGAAAGAGATAGGTTCTGTTAAAAGTAGGGGCTAAATTAAGACAATATATTAATGTGGCCAAGATTTCAATGTTCAAGCGTGGTGGACTGAAGACTAGTGAATGCTGTATTGCGCTCCATAATTTTGACACTGACGTTGTTCGGGTCCATTATTGGCTATACGGTTCTCAAAGAGCTCCTTTTATAGCCAGCTATAACGGTTGCATATGTGCTCAGCTCATCTAGTTTGAACCAAAAATGACACACATTTGCTTCAAATCCACTAGTACTATCCGGGCAGCAGCGAGTCCCAACGAGTCAACTCGAAGGATTGAGTTAACTCCATGGGATCTCCAGATGCTCTTAGTTGATCATATCCAAAAGGGCCTCCTTTTCTTCAAACCTACACCTTCACAAGAAGAAGAACTACAGGGTAGCAGTGTGATTGATCACCTAAAAACCTCTCTGTCCCGCACATTAGATATATTCTATCCCCTTGCTGGTCGCCTTGTCATGGTTGAAACCGATGATGACAAGTCTACCTCTTTCTTTGTTGATTGCAATAACCTTGGAGCCCAGTTTGTTCATGCGGTGGCTGATGATGTTACTGTGGCAGATATCCTCGATCCCATATATGTTCCAGACATTGTCAACTCCTCCTTTTTGATGAATGGCATATTGAATCACCAAGGCACCTCCAAGCCATTGTTGGCTGTGCAGGTAACTGAGCTTGTTGATGGTATTTTCATCGGCTGCACTTTAAACCACTGTGTTGTCGATGGTAGTTCATTCTGGCATTTCTTTAACACTTGGTCTGAGATATCTAGAGGTAATAATATTAATCCCACATCAATATCTCCTCCAATTTTCCACCGTTGTTATTTTGATGGTATTATCGATTTCCCACTTCATATTCCTTTCCATCACAATGAAATCTCTGATGAGAGGTCCATTCCTCCCCTGAAACAAAAGGTCTTTCATTTTTCAAAGAAGAAAATTTCACAACTAAAAGCAAAAGCCAATTCTGAAATGGGCACCAACAACATCTCGTCCCTTCAAGCAGTATTGGGTCATCTTTGGCGATCTGTGGTTCGCAACCGGCGTTGCAGCGCTAATCAAGAGGCTCATTACCACGTACTTGTGGGAATGAGGCAAAGAATACAACCACCATTACCAGAAGAATACTTGGGAAACGCGGTTTTATTGGGGACCGTAACAACTACAGTTGAAAATCTTCTTGAGCACGGATTAGGCTGGGTGGCTTCACAGATAAACAAGGTGATTGCTTCTCAAACAGTCGAAGAAGGGAGGAAGTGTATAGAGGATTGGGTAAAAGCCCCAAAGATACCAACACTTGGAGGAGTAACACGTAATGCATTGATCACAGGAAGCTCGCCGCGATTCAATGTGTATGGTAATGACTTTGGTTGGGGAAGACCTATTGCTGTGCGAAGTGGTGCTGGCAACAAGTTTGATGGAAAGTTAACAGTGTTTCCTGGAATAGAAGAAGGAAGTATGGATTTTGAAGCTTGTCTTTCGCCAGAGACATTGCAAGCTATGATAGATGATTCAGAGTTCATGGAGACTTTTGCCTCATAATTAAAACTTTTTTGTGATCCTTCTTTGACCAAAAAATGTTGGAAATGCTATTTGAAATTGTAGTGTGATCTTCCACTTTCTTAAAAAAATAAAAAAAGAAGGTAACAGTGGAAAACTTAATGGTAGTGCTGTCTTTGAGAGAGAGAGAGAGTAAATTGCTTGAATGTTCATAGTGATTTGTAAGTGTCGAGTGTTATGACTCAGCTCATGCTCAATAACACCTTGAATTGTACGATTATTGAAGCACTGTCATATCTAGGAACTTGTCTGAGTTCAACAGTTCGACTATTTCAAGTTGAAGCTCTTTCCACGAAAAACTATATCCGCTGACCTTTCTACACAGTACGCCCATGATTGAAAAATCTTATCTTTATATAAAAAAGAGGATAGTTGAGCCGTTTGTGTTTGATAAAACAACGTGGTAAAGATTATAACGTACAGTTGGAGATTTCCTTATACGTTTGTTTGTTGTGTACAGGTATATTTACGTTTTTATCCTTAAAAACTTTGAGTTATATTTACGTTTCTATCATTAAAAACTTTAAATCAGAACAGTAAAAAAGCATGGGTAGTTTCGTCATTTTGGCCCTACCTTTCTTGTCTTATCTCTTTATTTGAGATATTTGACCGCCAACTACTTTACATTGGCTCTGCCTTTCTTGTCTTATCTCTTTATTTGAGATATTTGACAGCCAGCTACTTTATTGATAGGCACAAAGTGAAGCAACACTGTAAGGAAGAGAAACTGAGAGAGATAAGGGGATAAAAAAAAAAAAAAAAAAAAAAAAAAAAAAAAAAAAAAAAGAAGAGAGTCAGACCCATGAGTCAACTGCTTCCGTCACAAAAGAGAGAAGGAGAAGAAACAAGAAAAGGAAGAAGGTTGGGGAGAAAGAAATATTGAGATCTTGTCTTATATCTATCTATCTTTCTTTTTTTTTTTTTTTTTTTTTTTTTAGATATCAGTGTATTTATCTCATTTATACGTAGTTCCTGCACATTAGTTCATCTTACATGTAGATTATTACTTTCTTTCTTGTTGGTTTTTTTTTTTTTTTTTTAGAAAGTCTTGGTGGTTTGTTTTAACAAAGATGGAGATTTTTTTTTTTTTGGTTTAACTCATTCATTTTATCTCTTTTTTTTTTTATATATATATTTTTATTTGATGAAAGTATATTTAGTATATTTAGATGTAACTTATCCAGATGGGTTCATCTTGTATGTAGATTATTATTTTCTTTCTTGCTTCTTTTTTTTTTTTGGGAAAGTCTTGTTGGTTTGTTTTAATTTGTAATATGTTGTCATGTTTCTTTTTTTGGTAAAGTTATATTTAGTCACGTTGAAATTACTATGTTGTTGCTAAAAAGAAATGGACCCTTTTTGGTATTTTCGTCATCAGCTCTAGAGGTTTACTGTTTCTTACTTTTTATTTTATTTTATTTTATTATTATTTTTTAAGAAAATCCCGTTTCCTACTTCATAATCTTCTGCTGGCCCATAGATTTGATAATAGATATGAATATTTTGAAACATTTAATGGTATAATTTCTAAGTAATTCAATAATGAAATAATTAGAAATAAATTTTATTTCTAACCTTAATTGTAATAGTTCTACTAGTTAGCACGTGCTATAAAACTAGTAATAATAAAAATTAAAATATATGCAGCTATAGACTTCCCCAATTTACAAATTACAATTGTAAGGACACGTTTTACAGTTCATACTCAAAAGGTAAGGGACGTTGGCCCAATGAGCCCAGTACAATAAATTTGTAGAGAGTGGGTTAAAGAATTAAGCCCTAATGAATTTGACAATAGCTAGTATGGATTCAGGAAATGATCAAGAAAGAACAAGGAACATAGAACAGACTGAATTTCCCAGTCCGAGTAGGTAATTCTCCATATAAGTCAATTAAACTGATTACAAATATCACTTTGATTGCTACAGTATTCTCTCTCTCTCTATTTTTCTGATCCTTCTCTCTAGGAAGGTCCCTTCCATTATATAGCTCCCTTTGACTATCTTGATTCTACATTTGTTGGTCATCTAAACCCTTACTCGAGTATCTGTCCCATCAGATACTCTCTTTGGCTTTTTGTGAGTTGTGGTAGCCAATACAGCACTGTTCAGAATGCGGTCAGAAAAGTAGCTGCAGTGCATTTAATGTGATGGTAGCAGTTTTTCCTTAGATATTTTTGGGTTCCCTTCCTTCTCGTATGTTCATGAGGCACGTCCCTATCACTGAAGCTCCTTGGAAGGCCACCTTGATTGTTGGAATGCATATTTTGAGCTATATTTATCATGTTCAAGGAGGAGTTCCTCCTCGGATTGCCTTTCACTCATTCCTTATTTATGAGACTCTAAATTGGAATCCCTTATAACTACTTGTCCCTCCTTAGACCTGTCAATATCCTCAAACAAAGCCCAAGGCCCAATATATGATTTTGGGCCCTTATCCCTATAATAGCCCCTCAAAACCCTAGTTTTTTCCCTCTCATCCAAGGATAAAAAGTGGTGTTTTGATTTTTAAGAGACAAGACCATTTATTTCTCTAGTTCACATGTGTGAAATTACCGTTTTGCGCATTCCATGATTGCTACTGACGCTTCGAAGTCCGTGAGGCGCCATTAATTACTTTAGGCAGCGCCTTGTTCCCTAGATCTAATGGTGAGGTGCAAATCCAACAACTGATCTTTCTTTTGGAATTTTAAGCGGGATAATTCCTACTCATTTTCACCCTCTATATAAAGCCTTGAGGGAGATCATTCTCCCTTTACTTTACGAATTTTCAAGTTCTTCAGAGATCTCAAGCACTCCAAATCACTAAACTCCTGAGTTTCCCTAACTTTTTTCCTTAAGAAATTTCCAAAAGATTTTCCTAAAGGTTCAGGATCTAATACACTCACTTGCTTTTGTAAGCATCTATTTCTTCAAAATTTCTTTTTTTCCTCGACCATCCTCCTCAGCCTTCTTTCTTTTTTTAGAAAATTTCCTTTGCATCATCTACGTTTGCTTAGATGGGTAGATTCAAGCACTTAGTAGACTCTCCGGCCAGTATGGAGGGTTTTAGAGCCAAATACCATATCCCACAAGGAGTAGGCCTACAATATTGCGTCTTGGACCAAGTATACACTAACAGAAGGGAGGGTGAAATTGTCATTCCAATGATCGCCTTTATAGAGGGAGGAATGACTCTTCCCATGGGTAGGATAACTAGAGACTACTTGCTCAACCACAAGTTGTGTCCCCATCAGTGCACTGCCAACCTGTTTAGAGTCCTAGGGAGTGTAGATGCTTTGAACGATAAGATGAACTTAGGGCTCACATGGCACGACGTCGTTCATATGTACGAGTGCCATTCCCTTGCTAGTGCAGGATATTACCTCAAGTCCCAGTCCGATGTCGTTAGGTTGATATCCTACCTTCCTAAGTCCAACAAAGGCTTGAAGGATGACTATTTAGTCTCCTTCGGGGAGTGGCACGACGGTCTTCCCAGCCTAACTCGGGCATGAGAGCCAAATGGGGTACCCTAGGATTAATTCCTTTGGACAAGGGGTTTAGCCCTTTCACTTTTAACACTTCATCTTCTTCTAATGATAATTTTCATTGGTCTGACCATGATTTCCTTCTTGGATGTTTTTGCAAGTGAAAGCCACGTTGCTCTGAGGATCAGTTTGACCTATTGAGGTCGGAGATATTTATAAGCGAAGACGGACAGTTTTAGGCGACTTAGTTAATGTTGGATTACGCGCCACTATCTCGCATATTTCAAGACTCAGGCCAGTTAATAAGGGCTGGTAGCCCTAGACTAGCACGCATAGACGTATCTAAGCCAGGGTTTTTGGCTTGGAGAGACCTCCTGCCTGTTGAGTTGCCCAATCAACGCGTCCCTTAGGAAGTAGCCACTCCAAGAGAAGAGACAGTCTCTACACATTTATCCCTCGAGGCCGAGATTGACCAATTCCGTTTCGAAGGGGAAGAAGGAGCGTCGGAAAGGCCTTTGCAGCTCTCGGATTTCGAAACCGAGTCCAACAGATTTTTGCAACTCATCCTCCGAAGTTAATTGTTGCCCAAGTCACCACTAGCTCAGAAGAAGAAGAAGAAGAAGAAGGGATGGACTTGAAGCCAAGGACTAGCTTAAAGGGTCTATTGGCCAATAGGAACAAGGGGTCAACTTCAAAAGAAGTCCCCAAGACCTAAGTTCCTCCCAGTTTTTCTCCTCCTCCGCCGCCCCCTTACTGACCTTGGACTGTATGCTAATTCGAATATAAGGAAGAAAAGATTAGTTGAGGTCCTAGAGGAAGGCGAGGTTGCCCCTCAAAAGGGGCCTAAACAACGAAAGAAAGCCAAGGACCCTAAAGACAAGAGAGCCAAGTCTGTGGAGAGCCAGGATGAGGCTGAAGTGTGCTGAGGGCAGCGCACCTGGGCCCCTTGGTTAGAGATGGAGGGTGCTCCCATTCCTTGGGATGCCACAATTTGGGAGTCTCAAAGGGGGTATGCCACCTACCTCGCCAAGGCTTTAGAGCAACCTCTTCTCCTCCCCCGAGACATAGAGGGTCTTAGGCATACCAGGCAATCGGACCTCTTCATATCATTAAAGAGGGACCTTGCAATGGTAAGTCAATCAACATCCTTTCTCGTTAAATACTAAGCTGCACGTTTATTCATATATGTATATATTTTTATAACCCCTTTGCTACTTTTATGCAGGTTACCTAGTAAATTTATGTAGTTGATGAGTGGGTCAAGAATGCTCATGACGAGGTTAAGGCTGAGGCCCACTCCCGTTTTGAGGTTGAGAAGGCTTTGGGAGCCCTGAAAGAAGAGCATAAAGAGCTAAGCTGACCATCGTTGAAAGGGAATGTGCGAGTGCTGCGGTTGGTCTAAAAAACGCTGAAACCCAGGCCAAGGACCAATGTCAGCACCTCCACCTAACCGAGATAGACCTGGCCACCGAGAAACAGAAAGTGTTGGATCTGAAGGCTGAGCTACAAAAAGCCAAAGAGGCAGCTCAGGTTGCCAGGGAAGCTGCTATGGTCGCGGAGAAAGCAGCCTATGAGCGTGGGGTGGATGAGACAGAGGTCAGGCTGACTGAGGAAGTAGCCGAAGCATGTAGGGCCTATTGTGCTGAGATGTGGAATAAGGCGTTCAACCGTGCTGGGATCCCTGCTGACTTCGAGCTGAGGAAAGCTGAAAGTATATTTTTTCTTGAACATATCCGAGAAACTCCAGCGGACCTCCCTCCGACCATTGCCTTACCCCTTACTCCTCCTGAGTAGGTCTCTAATATTCAGGATCTTACTGTTGATGCTGAAGGCTCCACAGGTGCGAGGAAGGGTAAGGAGGCCTTGCCCTTAACCAAAGATCCTAACTCCGAGGATGACCTTACGATCAAGGATGTGGTCTCCAAGGCCAAAGAAGTTGAGTTGAAGTCTGAAACTGGGGATGCTAAGCTTAAGGCCATATCCAAAGAGGGTTCTCAACCCATAGAGAAGTAGTTTGTAGGATTTTTCTTATTATCATTTCTTTTTTTGTTATCTTCTTTTGTTGTGGCTTGTAGTGTATCTTCCTTTCATTAATGAATAGACTTTTATTTCTATTTCTTGTGTCCTCACTTTATATGTTTCTTAAGTTTACCATAGATTTGAACTGTTGCCACTCTATCTTTAATGAAAACTAACAATACTACCCTGTAGTCAACTCAAATTATTTGACTAAATACCACCAATAAAGAGGTTTGCCATATATTTGCATTGAAAAATGGAACCCTTTATGGTGAAAGTTGAACATAATAAACATACATAATTTACCTCAAAGTCACCAATCCGAGGAATTGGGCATATTCTTGGATTTGATTTGATACTTAGTGAAAACAAATAGATGTCCTTGAGTGTTAATTTTACCAAAGTATGTGGTCCAGGAAGCCAAACATAGCTAAGACTCTATTTAACACTTGGAAAAAATGAATATGTGTCATTGAGTGTTAATTTCCCTAAAGCATCTGGTTCGAGGACCTAGGTATGACTAAGGTTCTGTTTAATCACTTATACAAAGATGTCATAGAGTGTTAATTTCCCCAAAGCATCTGATCCGAGGATTCAGGCATGACTAAGGTTCTATTTAATCACTTATATAAAGATGTTATAAAGTGTTAATTTTCCCAAAGCATCTAGTTCGAGGACTAAGGCATGACTAAGGTTTTGTTTAATCACTTATATAAAGATGTCATAGAGTGTTAATTTTCTCAAAGCAGCTGGTCTGAGGACTTAGGCATGACTAAAGTTTTGTTTAATCATTTATATAAAGATGTCATAGAGTGTTAATTTCTCCAAAACATCTGGTCCGAGGACCTAGGCAGGACTAAGGTTCTGTTTAATCACTTATATAAAGATGTCATAGAGTGTTAATTTCTCCAAAGCATTTGGTCCGAAGACCTAGGCATGACTAAGGTTCTATTTGATCACTTATATAAAGATGTTATAGAGTGTTAATTTCCCCAAAACATCTGGTTTGAGGACCCAGACATGACTAAGGTTCTATTTAAACACTTCCATAAAGAAAGAATAATAGAAAGTACAATGCCTTTATATAACAAATGAACGTATTGATAAAGGAATCTTTTATTAATAATAATACATTTTCAGGTTGTTTACATTCTAAGGGCGTGATATTACATGCTCATCTAAGTCTTTCAGAAAATATGCTCCTATACTAGCCACCGAGGTGATGCAATATGGTCATTCCCAATTGGGCCCTAGCTTTCCCCACGCTGGGTTCTTTGCAGCACCTAGAACTTTTCTCAATACCAAGTCACCCAGCATTAATGGCCTCAGCTTTACATTAGCATTATAACCTTGCTTGAGTTTATGTTAATAGTATGCCAATTGAACAATTGCATTTTTTCTTCTTTCCTCAATGAAGTCTAAGCTTTTTTCTAACAACTCATTGTTACTGCTCGAATTGAATGAGCTGGTCCTTAACGTTGAGAAGCCAGTCTCTGGAGGAATAACAACTTTAGCCTAATAAGTCTTTGAAAAGGGGGTCTCCTCGGTTGACCTTCTAGGTGTGGTTCGATATGTCTAGAGGACATGTGACAGCTCTTCTACTCACTTTCCCTTCGCATCATCCAACCTCTTCTTGAGTCCATTAACTATGACCTTGTTAATAGCCTCGGTTTGTCCATTCCCTTGGGGATAAGCTGGAGTGGAATATCGATTTGTAATTCCAAGATTACAGCAATATCTCCTAAAGGCTTTGCTATCGAACTGAAGGCCATTATCCAATATGAGGGTACGAGGGACCCCAAACCGAGTAACGATGTTCCTCAAAACAAAATTCTTGGCATCTACATCCCTAATATTGACCAAAGGCTCAGTTTCGACCCACTTAGTGAAGTAATTCATGCCGACTAGCAAATACCTCTTGTTCCCTGCTGCCTTGGGGAAAGGACCAATAATGTCCAAGCCCCATTGAGCGAATGGCCAGGGGCTGGACAGAAGATTAAGGACTCCTCCTGGTTGATGTATGTTTGGTGCGAATCTTTAACACTGGTCACACTTCCTTACATATTTTTATACTTCTTTTTGCATGTTGGGCCACCAATAACCTTGAGAGATGGCTCTGTGCGACAAGGACCTTCCACCAGTGTGGCTTTCACAAATCCCCTCATGCAACTCTTCCAGGAGTAATTTTGTTGCTTTGGTGTGTATGCGTAGTAGGTGTGGCCTAGAAAAGGAGCGTTTGTACAATTTCTGATTCTCAGACAGCCAGAACCGAAGAGCCTTTCTTCGTACTTTGTCAACTTCTGATCTCTCCTCGGGTAGGATATCCTCCCTCAAGAATAGTACTATGGGGTCCATCCAGCTAGGCCCTACTCTAACGTGGTGAACATGAACCACCTCTATGTTCTCTGTGGGCTTGCACAAGTTTTCCACAAGGATGGCCCCGGGTAAACTTTGCGCTGAGGAGGTTGCAAGTGTGGCTAGGGAATCAGCATGTGTGTTTCCGCTTCTAGGGACATATAATAGGTTGAAAGATTCAAAACTTGACTGCAAACGTTTAACCTGACTTAAGTACCCTTGCATTCTCTCATCTTTGGCTTTAAATTCCCCTTTTACCTGGGCGATGACCAATCTTGAGTCCAAGAACACCTTTACAGCCTTTCTGCCCATTTTTTAAACCATAGTCATTCCTATCAACAGAGCCTCATATTCTTCGTTATTTGTGGTTGAGAATCCCAATCTTAATGATTTCTCAATGGTGATTTTCACGGGTGAGACTAGAACTAGCCCCACTTCGGACCCCTTATGATTTGCTGCACCATCAACATACACTTTCCAAGATAAGGGACCTTGCTGGGAGCTCATGTTAACCGATTTTTTTTCTATGTTTTGATTCTCTGTTTCTACTTCCAACGGGGATTCAGCAAACTCGGCCACTAGATCCGTGAGGACTTGAGCCTTGATAGAGGTGCGAGGCATGTATTTGATGTCAAAAGCCCCTAGGACGTGCCCCATTTAGCGATCCTCCCCTTGTAATCAACACTTCGGAGCAGAGCTCAAAGCAGAAGCTGAGTTAGGACAACTACTGTGTGTGCCAGAAGTAATGAGGGAGTTTACGTGTAGCATGTATTACCACTAAGATGGTTTTCTCCAGTGGCAGGTAGCGAATTTCAGCCTTGTGTAGTGATTTGCTCACATAATAAATTGGCCTTTGTATGCCGCTATTGACTCGTATCAAGACCAAGATTACAACATAAGGAGCCACAGCAATATAGGCAAACAAGACCTCATCCATCTTAGGACTGAACATAATGGGTGGCCAAGAGAGATAATCTTTAAGCTGTTTGAAGGCTAAGGCACACTCCTCGGTCCACTTAAACCCCTTCCACTTATTCATCAATAGGAAGAAGGGTCTGTACCTGTCTGCTAACTGAGAGATAAATTGGTTCAAGGCAGCAGTCATTTCGGTCAGTCTCTGGACTTCCTTGGGATTTTGAGGTGGGTGTAAACTATTAATTGCTTTAATCTGGTCAGGGTTAACCTCAATTTCTCAGTGAGTTACCATGTAGCCCAGAAATTTGTTTGATCCCACACCAAAAGAACATTTGGAAGCATTAAGGCGTAATTTGTGTTTCCTCAGAATTAAAAAAATGTTCCCAAGGCGTTAGTCATCATCCTTTGATAGGTAGACCCTACATTTTTCAAACCAAAGGGCATTATTTTGTAGTGGTAGTTTCCAGTGGGGGTGACAAAAGCTGTTTTTTCCTAATCATCTAGGGCTAGTAGTATTTAGTGGTACCCTTGAAAGGAATCTAAGAAGCTCATTTGAGAATGACCTACAGTTGCATCCACCAGCTGGTCTATTCTAGGCATAGGGAAGAGATCTTTTGGGCAAACCTTATTTAGATCTGTAAAGTCTACACATACTCGCCATTTCCCATTCTTCTTCTTCACCACCACAGTGTTGGCTAGCTATTCAGGGTAGAATACCTTTTTGATAGCCCCTACCTATTTAAGTTTTATCACCTTGACTCTGATAGCATTGGAATGATCCTTGGATGAGCACCGATGTGGTTGCGTTTTAGGGGTGATAGAGGGATTAACGTTCAAATGATGACAAATGAAGCTCGGATCCACCCCTGGGGCCTTGTAACCGCTCCATGTGAACATGTCAACATTCTGAGCAACTCTATCAGCTCTTCCTTCTCTAGAGGAGGCAGCTAAGTTCCGATATGAAAAAATTTCTTTGAATCATTACCAATAACAGCCTTTTCTAAATTTTCACATTTCACCTTTGTGGCAGATCCGTTGACAGGCAAAACCGAAGCACTTAATTGCTATAAGCCCCCTTCAGTAGCGGTCGAGGATTCAGCTTCGGGCTGATGTAAGATGGCAGCCATTAGGCACTGTCTAGCTATGGATTGACTTCTCAGGATCTCCTTAACTTGGCCCTCGGTTGGATATTTCACCTTCTGGTGCAGAGTAGAAGAGACAGCTCCCAAGGTATGAAGCCAAGGTCTGGCCATAATGGCTGTGTAAGGTGAGTAAGTGTCCACCATGATGAAATCCACCTCCACCACTTCTAAACCAGTCTGTATGGGTAGTATAATCTGGCCTTTCGGAATAACGACTTTCCCATCAAAACTTACCAAGGGCGAATTATAGGTTGTTAGGTCCTTGGGTCTCAAATTGAGCCCCTTGTACAGGTCGGGGTACATAATCTCAACACCACTACCCTAGTCCACCAATACTCTCTTCACATCGTACCCCTTAATCTTGAGTGTAACCACCAAAGCATTATTATGGGGTTGGATGGTTCCGATTTTATCCTCGTCCAAGAAGCCCAGAACCGATTAGATTTCTATTCTAGCCTTTTTTGGCTCCAGATTAACGCCTTCGGCGGATAGCCGAACCACAGACATCACTCTAGGAGGGCAGGAATCGGTCCTCCCTAGAGCAGCGAAGATGACATCTATCGTTCCCAAAGGTGGTCTTTAAGAATTATCCCTCTGGGATTCTGAGTTTGTCTAGCCCCCTTAGCCACTGGAGTGATGCAAGAATTGCTTTAAATTTCCTTCGCAGACGAGCTAGTCCAGATGGTCCCACAAACTTCTACAATCTTCTGTGGTGTGTCCATAGTCTTGGTGGTATTGGCAATAAAGGTTTTGATTGCGCCTTGCGAGGTTTCCTGCCATCTTATTTGAGCATTTAAAGAATGGCTCATTCCTAATGTTTTCTAGAACTTGATGCACTGGTTCTCGGAACACAGCATTGATCGCCTGAGTATTAGTAGATCCTAATTGCTCAGCAAAATCTCTCTGTGGCCGATTGTTATTGTATCGGTTCGACCTGAAATCCCTCATTTCTTGAGGGATAACCTTATCATTTCCTTTTCCCTACTGCTGGTTTTCTTCAACCATTTTATACTTATCAATCCGATCTATGAGTTGGCATACATTGGTGACAAGTTTGCCGATCAGAGATTTCCTCAAATCATGCTCGGCTAGGAGGCCAACTTTAAAAGTACTAATGGCCACATCGTCAAAGTCACCATTTATCTCATTAAAAATCTCCCAGTATCTATTCGAGTACATTTTCATGGTCTTTCCCTTTCACATGCTTAAGGACAGTAGGGAAGCTAAGGGCTGAGAAACCCTGCTAAAAGTGACGAATCGGGAACCAAACGCCTAGGTGAGCTCCTTAAATGAACTTATGAAATCTGCCCTCAGGTTGTAGAACCATCTCATCGCAATGGGTCCCAGATTGGATGGGAAATCTTTGCACATCAAAGCTTCGTCCTTGGAATAGACAGCCATTCTTTGATTGAAGTGGCTCACATGCTCCATGGAATTTGTTCTACCATTGTACATGGTGAAAACGGGCTGGGTAAATCATCAAGGAAGTTTCACCCTTTCGATTTTACGCATGAAGGGTGATTTGGAGATTTAGTTCAAGGCCCTGCTCATAGCATCATTTCCCACGCCTTTACGAGGTGGGCTTTTGAGCCTCCATTCACGATGGTATTCCTCCTCTTAGGAGAAAGATTTGCTAGGCAGAGTTTGAGACCTTCGCCTGTAATTGACATCCCTTTCGTCATCAGAAGAAACATCAGAGTCAGAGGGGGTTCGCCTTTGCCGTGCATGGTGTAACTTCCTCTTCAACTGGACAATCTATAGTTGCATGTCCTAGTTACTATTTGCATAGGAGATATGGCTTCCACCTCGAGGTTGGCTCCTATCAGTATGTGTGGTATGCATACTTCCTTCACGGTCACCTATTCGCTCAAGGTAGACAAGAGGGTTGCCATGCTGGGATCCCAAAGACTCTGCTTGGTGTGGACCTAAACCTACTATGGTTGAACATTGCACTCACTAACTATCGCACAAGTTCTTTCCACAAACGGCGCCAATTGTAAGGACACGTTTTGCAACCCAAGCTCAAAAGGTAAGGGATGTAGGCCCAATGAACCCAGTACAACAAATTTGTAAAGAGTGGGCCTTAATGAATTTGACAATGGCTAGTATGAATTCAAGAAATGATCAAGCAAGAACAACGAACATAAAACGGATTGAATTTCCCTGTCCGAGGAGGTAACTCCTCATATAAGTCAATTAAACTGATTACAAATATCATTTTGATTGCTACAATATTCTCTCTCTCTCTCTCTCTATTTTTCTGATCCTTCTCTCTAGGAAGGTCCCTTCCATTATATAGCTTCCTTTAGACCGTCTTGATCCTACACTTGTTGGTCATCTGAATCCTTACTTGAGTATCTGTCCCATCAAACACCTTCTTTGGATTTTTGTGAGTTGTGGTAGCCAAGACAGCACTGTTCAGGGGTCTTCTCCACGTAAATGCGACCAGAAAAGTAGTTGTAGTACATTTAATGCGGTGGTAGCAGCTTTTCCTTAGATATTTTTGGGTTCCCTTCCTTCTCGTATGTTCATGAGGCACGTCCCTATCACTGGAGCTTCTTGGAAGGTCACCTTGATTGCTAGAATACATATTTCGAGCAATATTTATCATGTCCAAGGAGAAGTTCTTCCTCAGACCGCCTTCCATTCATTCCTTATTTATGAGACTCTAAACTAGAATCCCTCATAACTACTTGTCCCTCTTCGGACCTGTCAACATCCTCGGACAAAGCCCAAAGCCCAATATATGATTTTAGGCCCTTATCCCTACAACAACCATTAAGAGAATTCACAGCATAGCTCTTAAAATAGCTGTTTAGCTATTTTGTCACTTCAAGCACACAAAAATACCCTACATCAAAGTTGCTAAACTTTAAAAAATTTACCAACTTGCTATAGTGAACTGCTAGTAGTAGTAGCTCAAAGCATTCACAGCAAAGTTGTAAAAAAATATAGATTTTAGCAACTCAAAATAATAGTTTATTTATTTTAACATCCCACTTTATAATACACCAAACATCAAAGATTTTATTCTAATATTCAACACATTAAAATAATATAAGCAACATAATAAAATAATATATCCAACACAATAAATAACAATCACAACCATTAACACATTAAAATACTGCTTTTTTTAACACCACGCATTAATAAATTATTTTTTTGTTTTAAGTTTTAAGCTATAGTGAGCTACTATCTCTAGCAGCTCATTATAGCTCATACTCAAATTATTTTGAGTTTCCCTTCTTTTCTGTAGAGCACTTTTTGATAGGGGTGGCAAAATTGGACATAACCTGCGAACCCGACACGACACGACACGACACGAAGTTAGTAGGTTATGGGTTGAGGCTTACTAGGTTCGTGTTACATTTGGGTTGACACGGTTGACCTATTTAATAAACGAGTTGGGTTAGTGTTCATCACATGGAACCCATTTGATCTGTCTGACCCGTTTAATTAAATAACATTTTACCAATATACCCTTCAAACCCTAGGTATATAAACTTATTAGTTGTTTTGATTTATTTTCTTTGACATATTATGATTGATTATTTGTGACATTGAGATATGTTTTAGTTTTGAATTATTATTTTTGATGCAGTTACTCGTTAGTTCTAAATTTTATATTAAAAATATTTATTTATTTGGATTTTCATAATTCATATCAATTTGGTTAATACTAAAATTAGTTTTTTTTTTTTTTTTTTTCATTTTGATAAAATCTAATAAACAGGTCAACACGAATAACCCGTTTAATAAATGGGTTGTGTTAGGGTTGAGGAATCCTGACCCATTTAATAAACATATCGGGTTAGGGTTGACCCGTATAGTTGAATACTCATGAGTCGACACGATACGAACCCGACACGCGAACACGAATTGCCACCCTTACTTTTTGAGGTTATTGATTACTCAATTTAGTAACCTCATTGTAGATGCCGTAGCAAGTTGTTATCAATATTAAACTATTTTCTCTTTCATTCTCTCATTATTAAATTAGTTTTTACTCTCTCTCTCTTTCACGTCTATCCATGTCTCTTTCACTCACTCTCAAGTCTATATTCTCTCATTATCTCTCTCAAGTGGTGGTAATGGCTTTGTATGGTGGTGCATAAGAGAGAAACAGAGAAAAGTTGTGGTGGGTGGTGGTCATTTTTGTGGCTGGGGTGGGTGGGTTGAGATTCAATCGGAGTGGGTTGAGATTGGGATGAGTTGAAGAAAGTGAAGACTGAAAAGGGTAAAAGGAAGAGATTGAGTTTGATTGAAAACTCGAGAAGGTAGATAGATGGAAAAAAAAATACAGTGTTATGGAATCAATAAAATGAGAAAAGAGAGTGAAACTATTCTCTAAATTGAAGGTAAGGGGTTGAAAAATGAGAGACACAAAATATTTAAAGGTAGGAGATGGAGATGATTCCAGTTTTGAACACCTTTTCTTTGGCCATGGAACTCTACTTTTTGGCGCTTTGGGGTGGGTTGAGAGAGAGAGAGAGAGTGTGTGTGTGTGACAAAGAGAAGTGAGAGAAATGAATTAATAAATGAATAGTTTTTAGCTGTGATGTAAAAATAGAACCTCTGATGTTGAGTGTATTGTAAAGGGAGTTGTTAAAATAGATAAATTTGCTTTTTAAGTTGCTAAAAACTATATATTTTAGCTTTCTTACCGTGAATACTCTGATTCTACTAGGAGATGATGTACAAGTAAAAGATTTTAAATGGAATTGAAGTAAGAAGATGGCAATGTACATGAATATTATTTCATTCTTCTTTCTTCACTAATTGGCTATCAATATAGATGCATCTTAAAAACTCATATACATATGCTATCAAGAAATATGAAGGGTATACATCTCAAAGTAAAGAGGAATTAGTCTCCCTTCTCACCCCTCAAATGATCAAAATAATTCACACTCACATAGGAGCGGAGTGTTATTTCTTAACATTTTGGTATAAATGAATCTAATTTTTCTATACCTAGTAGTAGAGCCACTAAGGGTGGGAGAGCCACCCCAAAAAGAAGCTAACGATTATATATATATATATATATATAAAACATGATTCCTCTGTTTGGACTGGATTTTTATATGGTTCAGAAATACCCTTAGACCTTAGGTTTAATATGGATAAAACTTGAGGACAATCAGGTAAAAATATATCTCTAATTTCATGTAAAATGCTTAAGATATTCTCCTACTAATCCATGTCTTCAAAACAAACTTATCCAAAAAAAAAAAAAAAAAAAAAACTTCTCAATCCACTTTGTATATTTCCTCAAGACCATGTTCCACCTTTTTTTATTTTTTATTTTCTACTTTATCAAGACTTACCGATTTCTTTTATTTAATTTTTTTGTTTTCTTTTGAATTTCTAGTTTCCTTACTTCCTAATCTCACATTTTTGTATTTTTGTGTTTCCAGTTTTCTAATTCCCTAATGTTACGTTATAGTTTTTGTTTTACCTTCTCAAATCCCCTTTTCTTTATTTTGAATTTGAAAAAAAAAAAAAAAAAAAAAAAAAAAAAAAAAAAAACTCCTACTATAAAAACCATTACTATAACTTCTAATCCATATTCCTTAAATTCAAGCATTACTACATATCCTCATTTAAACGCACCATGTTTCGATTGAAAAATAAAAACAGTTTCAACAATTTAGAACTACTCCAATATTTATATCTCTCTACTTTTTTTTCTTTTAATACTATTCAATTTTGAAAAGAATTCCGCTTGCATGCAACAAATTACTGCTCTCCCAAAAAGAAGATTTTTGGTAGGTACTTTTTTTTTTTTTTTGTTAATTTCTCCATCTTCTTTTTTCCTTTTTTAATTCGAATATTATTTTTTTTGGATCCGTGATTTTGCTAAAACACCATTTTGTGCCAAGAGGGCCAAGAGTTTCAAACATCTTGTGCATTTTGCACTAACAACAAGATTGAAAAAAAAAAAAAAATGAGATGACATTGTTAAATGACACCTCAAAGGTTTTTTTTTTTTGTCATAATTTAAAAATTGAGATGAATGAAAAATTATGGCACTGAATTAAGAAAAAAAAAAGTATTATCACACACACAAAATATGCTTGTGTGAGTATATATATATATATATATATATATTTGCATGTTGATATTTTTTTAGTAAATAGCCCCGGAAAAGTTGACTTTGTTATTTGGAAGTCAAGCTCTCCAAAATTATCTCAAACACGAACTAAGACAAATAAATAAAATGTAACACTTTCAATTCATGGATTCAAAAGTTGTACAAACACTCGCCGACAAGAACAACTACTCCGTAAGAGTAGGTAAAAAGAAATAATTGAGAACTTCACATAACATCTCTTGAGTCTTGAGTTGATTCATAACACCTATAAATCACCCCCATTGACTTATTTATAACATTCTAGCAAACAACTCTTACATAAACCAAACCACTATTGATTAAATTTCCATCACACTCATAATTTCTCATTGCATGTCCAACGTACCAATATCAAAGAAGGATCACATGAAAGTTAAATTATGAGGCTAAAGCCTCCATGAACTCTGCATCATCCACCATTGCGTTCAACGTCTCTAGCAAAAGACAAACTTCAAAATCCATGCTTCCTTCTTCTACACCAGAAAAGACAGTTAACTTCCCATTAGATTTGTTGCTGTAAAGTTGTAATTTACAACTATTTTATATTGGTTTTAATTCTGTTCAAAATTTGATTGTAATTTCTTCAATCATATTTACCTGTATGTATGTGGGTTTCTAATTGTAAGGGATGAGTGTGAGAGAGTGTGAAGACTTAAGCTTAAAATGATGAACAAGTAGATTTCGCAAGTGCCTCACGAGAAGCTTACACGCAAAAGAGCCACGTGTAGAGCACATAACTGGAAGATGAATAGTCATGTCAGGCTGGAAGTTTTTGCGAGTGTCTCACAAGAAAGGCCATCCCGTGAAGTACTCGCGAAACTCTCTGTTTGGCAAAAAGTTATGTTTCGTTTTACCAAGTTTTTACCCACACTATATATACCCTAATTACTCACAAATTGTAAGAAGTGCTTTTCAGAGAGAAAATCCTAGAAAATACACTTGAGAGTTAGAGATTGTTATACCCACAATTATCTACACATTTCCTTGCGGTTTTTCTCAACTCCTACCTCTTCATCTTTATATCCTTGAGAGGTTGATAGTCTAAACACTTATCACACCCATTTTGAGTGTAAAGTGAGATTTTGGTGTTGTTAGGAAGTATTGGAAGGAGATATTCATTGGTGGATGCAATTGGGTTGAATTGCGGGATTTGGAAAGCTAGAGAAGATAAGGTTCCGAGAAGCCAATTGGTAGCAGGAGCTTGGAGGGCTCAAGTACATTGGGTAGATTAGGTTTGGAGAGTCTTTTGTTATTCATGTACTCCAATTTTATTCTCTAGTGAATCGATTTTGACTTGGAGGGTCGCGGAGAGGTTTTTTGCTAAGTTTTTCGGTTTCTTCTTCGATAACACGTCTCAGTGTTATCTTGTGTTTGCATCTCTCTTCCTTACTTTTTAAGTTTTTCTTTTATTGTTGATAATGGATGAATATGGATTAGGGTAGTGTTAACGGTTGATTGCGTTTTATTACTCTTGTTCTGCACGTAGTATAAGTTAGAGTAAAAGCTATCTAGCTGTAATTTTAATTTGAGGGTCTAAATAAGCTCTTGTATTTTTATACAAATCTGAGCTTTTAGTTGCCAACACCAGTCCACACTGCAACAGCTCTTCCCTAACCAAAATCATTACCTTACACATTAAATCGTGGTGAGCTTCCTGTGATTAAACCGTTTTTACTAGTTAACCCAATGCGATCAAATATCTTTGGGTTCACCCAATCCTTCAGGTACTTCTTCGCTTTTTCTTCTGTTTGAGAAGCAATCATCTTATTTATTTGCCAAGGCACCCAACCTAGTCCATGTTGACAAAGAGCATCTGGAGATCCCATGGAGTTAACTCAATCCTTCGAGTTGATTCCTTAGGATTCACTGCTGCCCAGATGGTACTCGTGGATATGAAGCGAATGTGTGCCATATTTGCTTTAAACTACTAATTAATTAGTTGGTAAAATATAATTTGTAATTGACAAGTGACTTCCTGAAAAACTAGATGTCAACAATCCAGCTAAGTGTAGAACTAAGTGGCATCAAAATGGATTATCAAAAAAAATAAAATCGCATCAAAATGAAATTGAAGGAACATGCATATGGACACCTCTCATGCTAGGTGTCATTCAAAGAAAAACCAAGGCTACATACATAGGAAAAATCTTAAATACTCCCAAAAGGATAGTAAAATAGTTCTTATTTTCACGATGAACCCTACAATAAATTTAATGAGTGAATCTTACAATTTAAGAAGAGGGAGCACTATTCACTATTCTTCAAAAGTATTTAGGAATTACTCTTCTATATAACAAAAGCAAAACAATGAGATGATAAATGCAATGAAACTAAATTAATTCAAGAGCAATACCCTATTGTTTGCCGAGTCTCATATCTCTACACGGACCAAAATACTAAATTCTCTTCTTTAGCCAAAAAATTAAATCCTTGCACCCAACATTAATCTAGTCTAGACAACTGCGTGCAACCATTACCTAGAGACTGGCTATAAAAGGAGCTAACTCCATGAGAGAACTGTAACAGTTGGAGGATCCACCTTGAAAAAGAAAAAAGAAAAAAAAGTACAATATGGCTGGAATGTACTATGCCTGTCACATGTGAATATGGTTTCAATCTTTTTCTGCAGACATTCGCTGATATTATGAACTATGTTGGAAATTGAAGCTTGGGCTGTGAAAAATTGAAAAGATTGCCAAAAAAATTAATTATTTTTTTGCTATCGCATAAATTTTTTTCTAAAATTGTTTACTAACATATGCCCTAAGGGCATGTTAGTAAAACCCTATACATATATTATGCTGAACCTGACAAAACTTGAGTTTGCTACCCTTGACCTATCAAGCAAATCACCTATCATGGATCTTGGATGTTGAGATCCACTTGGATGCAATAACCTTGGAGATACTATTAACGATGGCAATGAAACATCTCAGTAGGTTAGAGCAAAGACAATGATCTTTATTCACCATCATCTCCATGATAAATTAAAAAGAGAGTACCTCACGGAAAAAGACCACCCTGTGCTATGGAAAAATTTAAGGAAAAGATTACAAGATTATGACTGGTTACACCTAAGACTACAAGATTTCAAAAGTGTGAGTGAATATAATTCATCACTGTTTAAAATAAGCTCACAGTTGAAATTATGTGGTGAAAAAATCATTGAAAAAGACATGTTAGAGAAAATATTTACTACTTTCATGCTTTGAATATGCTCTTGTGGTAGCAATATCGAGAATGTGAGTTCTAGAATTATTCTGAAATTAAGTTGCTAAGAAAAATAATGAGCTTTTATTAAGAAATCATCAGTAATGAGAGTATAATGAACTTGATTGATAGCTATCATGAAATTGATAGCTTACACATGATATTTCTATCAACACTTATGTCAATATATTGGATGTCATAAGTTTAAATTCTACTGTATCTAAAAAATAAAAATTAACACGCATCTACTTCAATACCCCAATGACCATGTTGGTCTAGAGGCACTTCCTTAGGCTTAGTACCTAAGGGCTGTGGGGAGATTCATGAGAGAGAGAGAGAGAGAGAGAGAGAGAGAGAGAGAGAGAGAGAGAGAGAGAGAGAGAGAGAGAGAGAGAGAGAGAGAGAGAGAGAGAGAGAGAGAGAGAGAGAGAGAGCTGCAAAAATTGCACCAAAACTGCTTGTAAAATGGTATAACTGCACTGCATCACAAGTAACAGTGCATCACACCGCATGGTGCAATGGAGTTTGCAGTTTTATAATAAGAAAACCTCTCTGCATCACACTACACCGCACCCGCTCTATATATTAATATATTTATTTTTCTTAATATTAAATATATTATTAGTAGTTTAATAACCCCATTTAAAAAAAAAAAAAGTTTAATGATCCTAGCAAGTGTTGATTAGGAAAGTCAGCCTAAAATAAAGAAAAACTAGCTCAGTAGTTTAAAACTTGGTCTAAAACAAAAGGAAAAATCAGTTTTGAGCTAAGCATGAAAAACCCAAAATTTGAAAAATATATCAACTTCAAACCATATCTTATACATCACATTACACATGTGACTGCAAAAATGAGATGCTGTGCGATTATAGTTTTGGCTCAATCGCATTGCAAATTGCAGTGCTAAAAATGGATCAAAACTGCACCGTACTATATCGCAAACGAAGTGTGATAATCAAACAGCAGCATTTTTTTAAAGTCAAGATTTTCCAAAATAGTAAATGAATACTAAGCAGATTTACTCATTAACGCACTTGGCAACAAAACACTTGCTCATTAACGCTCACTAAAGCCTTATTATTCGAACATTAAGTGTGTTTTTTGGGAACAAATTATAAGTTAACTCTTTTTTTCTTTTTAACTGTTATGTATAGTTTTTAAAAACTTCACTTTTTCTTGCTTTTTTAAAAGTATAAGTATATTTTAGCACACTTAAAAAAAAGTGATCAACAAGCTAAATAAGCTGTTAAGATTGAATCGAAACATTTGGAGTCTAATGCTTTGTTTGTTTCGCTGGAAAATTTTTTATAAAGATAGTTTTTCATATTTTCCAGTGTTTGATAACATAAAAAAAATTTGGTCAACGAAAAATTATTTTTGGTCAACGAAAAACTCTTATAAAAATAAGGCTTATTTTCTATAGTTTGTTTTCCAAAAAAAAAAAAAAAGAAAAAAAAAAGAAAAAAAAAAAAAGGAAAACAGTCTATCTCTCATGCAGCACATAATTCCTATAAATATTATATTCTTCTGACTCAGGAAACAATATTTTCTTTCGCTCATTTAGCCTTTCTCACAATAAACTCTATCATTTCTTCTCTTCCTTTTGTTTTTTCTCTCTTCTCACACCCTCACCATCACCCCCTTTGGCCTCTTCTCTTCCCACAAATTTCTCTCTCTATCTGCCTCTCTTCTCTTTTTTCTCCCTATTTCTTCTCCCGTCTATAATACCGTTTTTTAATAAGTTTTTTTTTTTCTCCTCACAGATTCGTCAATAGTTCTATAACAATTTTTGATATTTATCAAACTATTTGGCCTATGTGGCATTTTGAATTATTTAAAATGGAACTTATGGGTATAATAGTTATTTTGAATTATAAGAAGTATGGTTAAATATATATATATATATATTTTTTTTTTTTGCTCTTGATTTATGCCACTATAGTACACTTCCAGTGTACTTGGTTGGTTTTTTCTAATAAAATTTCTTACGTTACTTATAAAAAATACTGTTTATATACATGAACAAGATGAGTATTTGAGATCATTAAAATTGGACAGCTAATTTTGATTGTATCCGTTGTTAAAATTTTAGTTTGAAAACCAAATTCGTTCTTGGTTTTTTTATTATTTATTTATATTGATTACATTATATGGGTTTACACAATACACATATTATACATGTTTTAAATTATACAAGAAATGTTATAAAAATTATGGATGCCAAATACCAGAAAACGTTTTGAAGTCCATGTTCAAGATTGTTACCAAATACTAGAAAATGAGATAATTTTTCATAAAATGCTCTCTAGAAAATGAACAATTTTTCAAAATACCTTAATGCTGAAACAAATTGAGCGCAAGTAAGTAAACTTTTTTTTTTTTTTTTTTAAAGGAACCGGTAAGAAAGTCAGAAATCCATCTAAGTGGGCTTCAAACCCGATAATTTCGCTTCAGAAAATGGGCATTGAATCCTCCTATCCGCTATCTCTAGTTTAAATAGATCTCATGGAGGGACCGGCTGCTTCAGCTCACAAGTTGGGCTTCAAAAGTCCATGTCTTTTCCACTTCACGGATTCGGCCTTGTGCCTGTAAACTTTTCCATCACGGAAATGGGCTTTACAACCCATTGATTTCTACTTCATGGATTAGGCTTAATACTCATGTTGGGCTTTGTAGCCCATATTCTCTAAGGGCAAGATTGGGCTTCATTTCCCACAGCACCTATTTATAGGAACTGGGCAACGGAAAGGATTTGATTAAGTGTGATTGAAATCTATATTATAAATACTGGATATTTTGTTGGGTGTTGTCTTAAATATGAAATTGGCCGAACCACGTTAAATATTTGTTGTTTAGTATAAATATTTTATTTCCTTAGGTTGAAGACAAAGGAAAGTTGGAACATAAAACGCAGCCGTTTGCTAGTTCATTGAAGAATGATAACAAGACGACGACATTCAAATTACATAAGGATCGAGTTAATGAACTTCATGGCACCGTTTTGTGATAAGTTTAGTAATTGCTTTATGGAAACAGCGCGGTATCACTTAAGCTTTTTACCCAATAGCCTAATGCTTTGTATCTATTCAGTTCATTGTAATCTTTTTCACAGAATCAATACAACTGAGTTTTATTTAAAGAGTGTTCTTAGCTTTATTTAAGCTAGTCCAAAATCATAACAATTTTTTTGTTTTTGTTTTTTGATTGACCAAGATCATAACAATTGATAAAAGAATTCATTGCGCAACACGTCAATGAGTATCTCCAGTTGTAATATAAATAACAATACCTTCCACAGAAAGAAAGAGATGGATTTGTATTTTATTTAAAATTAAAGATTCATAAGTAGGAAAAAAACGAAGCTATTCTGTCGAACTTAGCTGGCCAAAATAAGATAATGTCGGTGGCCAAGATTTCAATGTTCACTTACGGTGGACAGAGGACTTGTAGCAAATGCCACAACTTTGATAATGACGTTGATGGATCCCTTTTGCCACTTCATCGCCTTGAGAATCAACTACGGTTCTCATTGAGCTCCTTTTATAGCCATTAATTTGCTTGCAAATGCACTCATCTTTTACCAGCAGTTTGATCGAAGCAGAGATGACACACATTCGCTTCATATCCACAAGTACCATCCGAGCAGTAGCGACTCCCCACGAGTCAACTCGAAGAATTGAGTTAACTCTATGGGATCTCCAACAGCTCTTACTTGTTCCTATCCAAAAGGGCCTCCTTTTCTTCAAACCTACACCTTCACAAGAAAAAGAACTAAAAGGTGGCAGTGTGATTGATCACCTAAAAACCTCTTTGTCCCGCACATTAGATATATTCTACCCTCTTGCTGGTCGCCTTGTCATGGTTGAAAACAATGATGACAAGACTATTTCTTTTTTTCTTAACTGCAATATCCTTGGAGCCCAGTTTGTACATGCAGTGGTAGATGATCTCACTGTGGCAGATATCCTTGATCCCATATATGTTCCAGACATTGTCAACTCCTTCTTTTTGATGAATGGCGTATTGAACTACCAAGGCATTTCCAAGCCATTGTTGGGTGTGCAAGTAACTGAACTTATTGATGGTATTTTCATCGGTTGCACTATAAACCATTGTGTAGTGGATGGCAGTTCATTCTGGCATTTCTTTAACACGTGGTCGGAAATATCAAGAGGTAATATAATTAATCCCACATCACAATTGTTTCCTCCAAAGGCTCCAATTTTCCGACGTTGTTTTTTCAATGGTATTGTCAATTTCCCCATTCATATTCCTGTCCATCCCAATGAAATCTCTGATGAGAGGTCCTTTCCTACACTACTCAAACAAAAAGTATTTCATTTTTCCAAGGAGAAAATCGCACAACTCAAAGCAAAAGCCAATGCTGAAATGGGCACCACCACCATCTCGTCCCTTCAAGCTGTACTGGGTCATCTTTGGCGAGCTGTGGTTCGCAGCCGTCGTTACAGCGATAATCAAGAGGTTCGTTACCGCGTACTTGTGGGAGTGAGGCAAAGAATACAACCACCATTGCCAGCTGAATATGTAGGAAATGCGATTTTATTTGGGAACGTAACAAGTACAGTGGGCAATCTTCTTGAACACGGTCTAGGCCAGGTGGCTTGGCAAATAAATAAGATGATTGCTTCTCAAACAGCAGAAGAAGTGAAGAAGTATATAGAGGATTGGGTAAAAGCCCCAAAGATATCAACACTTGGAGGAGTAACAAGTAATGCATTGATCACTGGAGCTCGCCGCGATTCAATGTTTACGGTAATGACTTTGGTTGGGGAAGACCCATCACCGTGCGGAGTGGTCTTGGAAGCAAGTTAGATGGGAATTTAACAGTGTTTCCTGGGGCAGAAGAAGGAAGCATAGATTTTGAAGCTTGCCTTTCGTTTGAGACGTTGCAGACTATGGCAGATGATGAAGAGTTCATGGAGGCTTTAGCCTCGTAACTAAACTTTCTTTTGAACCTTTTTTAACATGCACATGTTGGAAATTCAATTTGAAATAACATGTCCACGTTCTTAAAAAGTTTATGTCAGAGTTAATTGCTTGAATGTTATAAATAACTAGTATGTAACTCGTGTTACTGCACGGAACTGGTTAATTATAATGATGTTATTGGCTCATTTTTTTGTTTTTGTTTTGTTTTTGTTTTTTTGAATTTATCACACGGATGATAGAATTAAATAAAATAATGAAAAATATATATTGCATTTTATTATTTAAGTAATGCTATTAGTCTTTTTTTTTTTTTGGTTTATCATACATAGGATAGCATTAGATAAAGCAATGAATAAAAAAAAAGAATATTGCATTTTATTATTTAAGTGATGCTACAATGAAGAAAAAAGAAAATATTTCATTTTATTATTTAAAATATATAAAGGGACATTAATGGAACTTTCTTCAAAAATTTCTAATAAAATTGGACATGAATAGCGTATTGGAATCAGAAGTGTGTTGCAATTCACAGTTTTTAGTGGAGATGCCATCAGATAGCACTTTTTCCCTACAGACATGTCTAATATGCTGTCCTTGAGTTTATTTTGAGTACATTTCAAGCCAAAGTCAATATTGTTGTCTCTTTTAACACTTCAAATTGCCATTGATCAGTTTCACAAAATTAAAATTTACAGAACATTTTACCTTCTTGTTTTTTCAACATCCGAAAGTTATATGTTTCTATTAAAACCCAAAAGTTCACCTAACTAAAAATCATATATACATATCTTTCATCAATTGTTAATAGCTCTACAATCTATTTATGCACCAAAAGCAATGACTAACTTGAAAGAAGAGAAAGATTGCATGTTCGCATAAACTATCACTTCCAAAAGCATCATTAATCAAAGATTAAAATGAAACTATAATTCAAAATAATTCCAGCAGTTGCCTGAGTCCCAAATTGTAAGCTTCAATCTTCTCCCACCAATTGTGAGCAACTTAATCTTAAAATCCACACCTGAAAATGATTAAAACAATAATGAAAGTTCATAATACAATCTAAAGAATGAAAATAGTGATCCCTACAAAAATAGAAATAAAAGGACATGAAAGCTCTTGGTGCACCTAATAATATAGAGACTAAGGAAGCATATATCATGACAAATTCCTACTCCAAAATGACCAACATCTGCATTGAACTCTTGCTTATCAATGCCAACCAATTTTGAAGAAATTGCTCTTCAACCAATAAATCTAAAAGAGAGATTTGTGTTAACTTTCAATATAATTATTTTCAAATTTTGTTATCCCACAAATTCTCACAATTGGTCTCAAATGAACCTCTGATTATGGCACCTAGTCGCACCTTACAAAACCAAATCCACTTTATCTAAGTAGGCACAGAAGGAACATAGCCAATCCTCTTAGAAGTATGGATAATACACATTTATAGTGCATAATTTCAATACAATCTTATCACAACAAATGGTAGTTATTCAAGGTTTGAGTCTAAATCATATACACCTATGTTTGGCAACCCAAATTTTAAAAAATCTGGGACAACTACATAAATAAATAACATATTGGAATTTTGTTTGTGTTTGTGTAGTAAAGGGAAAAAAAACCCATAGAGTATAATAAGAAGAAATATTAACCTAGTATCAACTATCAATTTTTGAATAAAGAAACTCTATGCTTCAATTGCATCACAAAAAACAAAAAAAATCACAGTGGCATTTAAATTAAGGAAATCTTACTTATATACTTCCATTCAGGCAGTTGACAATAAAATCAGTATGAAATGTAACGAACTTAGAGTCATTATTCACTTTTTCAAAAACACAGTCCTTATTTACAAAACAAAGCAAATGAAAAAAATCAGCAATGAAAGAAGAATTTAAGCTACCATTATGTGATGTTGTTGACAGTCTCAGACAGCCTTAAAAACTTTAGTTTTGTTGCCTTATTAACCCAAAGACACACAAAACAAAAACCTGAGACAAGAGACAAACACATGGAATGGAAATGAAATTTTCTCAAAAAGAAAGAAAGCATAGGATACCTTACATTAAGTTTTGTGAATGTGATACCTCATGTTTTGTGTAAGTGAAGGTCAGATCTGATATCATTCATAAGCAAATAGATATCAAACGTAATCTGAAATAAAGCAAATAGATAAAACCCATCAACAGAATTTCTCAACCAACCAAATAAATAAATAGAGCAATACAAATTCTATTAGTTTCAATAGAAAACAGGCTAATTTACCGGAACCAAATATTATATCTTAAAAAATTACTGCCTTTGAAGGATCTTGGAATCTAGTTGCTATCATAATTAATCAATCTGTAAGTCCACGAAAGAATGCCAAGAATCTCTTTGATGCAAATTCAACCTTTTTCCTCCTGCCACCAAAAAGGAAACTTGAGAACTATAAAACAAAACCTAGAAAAATATTTGAACTCTATGATTGATAACCAATTAGATGGCAAATTTCATAGCATTCATTGAAAAAGAGGGAATGGGCTATGAAATTGAACAAAAAATGAATGACCCATTATCAAAATCATCCATAAGATAATGAAAATCACTCTTGGATCATCCGCAAACTCCATCTACTCACAAAATAAATAAATAAATAATTACTTATGAATTATGATGCAGAGAATGAAATTGACATTTTTCAATTCACGATTAACTCCTATCAACTCTCTCACTTCTATGAAAATGATATGTCATAAATCAAAAGAGAATCATAATAATAATAATAAAAAGCTAGTGAACTTAGCCCAAAACTACCCTTTTGTTTACTAAAACTCCAAATTTGATGTTCATAACTTTTCCTTCATATTCTCTCAAGAACCAAAACAAAGGCTATGAAATTGAACAAAAACCGAATAACTCAGCATCAAAATCAACAATAAGAAAATGTAAAAAGAAAAAAAAAAAAAAAAAAAAGCGCTCTCAGACCATCCACAAAATCCCATCTACACACTAAAATAAATGAATAAATTCACAACATTTAGATAACCAAAAAAATCTAAAGAGCATCCAAATTTGATTTTCACATCTTTCCCCTTCATTTTCACAGGAACCAAACAAATTCTAAGAAACCCAACGACCCAGAATCAAAATCATCAAGAAGTAAACGGAAAAAAAAAAAAAAAAAAAAAAAAAAAAAAAAAAAAAAAAAAAAAGCGATGGATTAGTAAAATACCAACTGTAACCAAACGCGGAGGTACCGTAAGTCGTTTTTGTAATGGCGATCGGAATTGAAGGTCTACGCGCACTTCTGCAAAAACCGTGGCAGCTTCTCGTTAATTAACCACGTTATTCTGACCCTCGCTTCATCAGCTTGCTGTCCTGATGCCTGAGAATGAGAGTCCCTAAGGAAGGGGGAATCAAGTACAGAAACATTGTGTAGACCAGCAATAGCCATTTATCTAAAACAAAACTAAAAATATTTCACCCCATTCACTTGAAAATGCAAAATAGGCACACTCACACAAAGCAACTACAATCAGATGATTCATTCTAAAATCGGATAACTGCATCTGCATCATCCTTGTGGTCATCATCATCATCACCACCGTTATTATCACCATTGTGGATCTTAGCCACACAATGGCAACGAATTACAATCATCGAACTGACCCGCTAACATTAATCACAGGAGTGATTGATTTTGCCTATGATTTTTCTGCATCAAATTAGGAAACAATCATTTTTTACTATATTCTAACCCCAACTAACACATCAAGTCAAAATCACAAATAATTCCAATGTCAATTCCTTAAAAACAAAGATTTTACCAAGCAGCTACCTAAATTTCAATGCTTTGAAAACCACTACTACCAAAAAACCTATTCAATTCCTCAATGCCTCTGTTTGGTAGCCAAGAAATTGAAAAGTATAATAAAATAAAACAAAATCTTCAGCATCAGATTTTCCATAAATAGGAATCCCAGATAGAACAACCTCCACCAAATTAAGCCTGACACAACTATTTACCCTACTCAACCATGACATTCCAATTTGTAGAATCCCCAAAATGAGATTCAAACTCGGTTTTTTCCATTACTATTTTTTTCACCTTTCCTGGCAACCAAATAGAAACAACATACTAAATCTGCATCAAGAACTCAGTCATTAAATCAACTCAAAAAAAAAAACAAAAAACAAAAACAAAACAAAACAAAAATCACAAATCTCCTTCAAAACATAAAAGAAGAAGAAGAACGTGAAACACACAGAGTTTAAAGTGATGGATTTGATTCTGAAAATTAAAGAAAGGAAGGAACAAAGAAAAAAAAACGTACTGGTGAAGCTGATAGCATTCATTGAAAAAGAGGGGAGCTGTATTTCTAATTTGCGTTTGATTATTGTAGAAGGAAAGGTGAACCTATAAACAATCTTACTTTTTAAAACCATTAAAAGAGCTACCCACAAAGAAAGAGAGAGGCATACCGGAGCCATGGGAGAAGAGGGTTGTTGCTAGAGTAGGATTTGATGTCTGAGATCAAGGAGGTGAAGAGATCGGTGTTGTTGTCGTTGTTGGCTTTGGTAGAAGGGGAGGTGAACTTGTAAAACAGGCGTGACTGATATATATATAGAAGAGCAAAAGGTTTTATTTAGCCAAAAAAAAAAAAAGAGCATAACATTTAAATGTAAAACGTAGATTTCTAGAAGGGGAGCTGTATAACGAAGGAGATGAAGGATTTTGGGTTTTGAGAAGGGGAGGTGAACCTGAATATATGCGGGTGTGAAGAACATGATGTTTTATTCACCCAAAAAAGAAAAAGAAAAAAGACCACAGCGTTAATTGACTGAAATTGGTGTGTACACGTGGCACACAATTAGAGTTCTAATTTGGAATTGCAATTTCACACTCTTTTTGCTTCACCTATTATTATATATATAGATTAGACGCAGATCCCTACAATCTGTAGGAATATATTATTATTTTGTAATTAAAATGTAATGTATATCTTATTTTCTAAAATTTGTTGAAGATATTTTGTACTCTCTAAATATTAAATAATTTCAATTTGGTCTACGTTGGTTCCACTCGGTTCAATTTGGTCCATTCGACCAATTTTGGTCCTCTTCGATCCATTTTGGATAAATTGAGCCTTAAATTGATTCTTTTTGTAGGTTGTCTTTTCAAGTCTAGCTCTAATTTTTTTTTTTTTTGGTATATTTATTTTTAGGTTGAAAAATATGAAATTTTATCATATTTGGGCTAAACACTCTTTAGTTTTGAGTTAAAAAATACAAATAAAATAAATATTAGAAATTAGAAATATGTGCCCTAAATATGCAATAAAAATAATAAATATTCAAAAGTCTTATTTGGTCTACTTTGGTCCTATTTGATCCATTTTGTCCTCTTTGGTTCTATTCAGTCCAGTTTGATCCTATTCAGTTGTCAGTCCACATTAGTCCTATTTTGTCTACTTCAGTCTTATTCAATCCAAATTGGTCCTATTCGGTTTATTCTGTCCACTTTGATCTTATTTAGTTGACATTGGTCCTATTTTGTTCACGTTGGTCCCATTCAGTTCTATTTGTTTCTATTCAGTCCATTATGTGCACTTTGGTCCTAATCTATACATTCATTCTTATTTGATCTCCTTTGATCCTTTTCGGTCCATATTGGTCCACTCTATTATATTTAGTCCACTTTCGTCCAATTTGGTCTACCTTATTCCCATTTGATCCTATTCGGTCCATTTTGTTCCATTTAGTCCAATTCGGTCCATTTGCTTTCACTACGGTCCATTCGAACCACTTCAATCTATTTTGGTCTACTTCGGTTCATTTTTTTGCACTTACTTATAAGGAAAAGACATGTTTGGGTTGAGAGCACTTATTCTAAATCCAAATTTATTATCAAATATATATATATATATATATAAAGGACAAAATTTAGGTAAAGTATCTTAGGTGTTGTTTTTTAGGTTTTCTTCTTAAGATTTTGCCACATGGATACTTAATTAAAAAATACACTTCCATTCCATGAGAAAAAATCCATATGACAAAATTTTAAGAGGGAAATTTAAGGAACAACACGTAAAAACTGTACCTAAGTTTTGCCCATATATAAATCTCAAACTTGTAATATGTAAAATCTTAAGTATAGCATTCCTTGTTGCTACACTTTTATTGAGCCACATTAACGTAGCATTTCAGTCCACTTCGGTCTAATTAAATTTAAGTTAAAGTATTTCTAAACATGATGGTTATGAATATACAAATTTAATTTTTAGGCTAGTTACTCATTTGTTTTAAAATCATTACTTTTAAATAAATTGCATATGGTTTATTATACCTTCAAGCAAAATATATATGTGTATAATTTTTATATAAATAAATTATTCAAATTCTTCATTCTTTTAAAATAGGTTATTAGGACAATCAAAATTTTATTCTCTAATTACATGTTAAGTTTTGGTTATCATACTGAATATGTATAATTTATCCTCTAAATTTTATTGTAAATAATTTGTTCTCCCTAAAAAATTGAACAATTTCAAAAAGTAATTTCCATCACTCTATTTTTACCAATATATAATTTTATCATTTTTGATGTTTTTGATTGATATTATTGTTTTATTGAAATGGTCTATATTCTTCTAACTATTTTTATTATGTATTATATTTTCTAGTTTCTTTTGGTACAATTAAAATTTTTGAGTGGTACAATTAAAATTTTTGAGTGCTACAACCATAGAGGGTTTGAGTGTTCAAAGGAAGATTTTAGTACTGGTTTTGTGGTGAGATTGTATTTACTCCTTGAGATTTATTTTGTTATATATCCAATTTATTGTAGACTCAAGTCTAGCACAAACTTAAGAGTTGTAATCTCTATTTTATAGTGGATATTTTTCGGAACTGTCTCGTGATTTTTCCCTCTACATTAGAGGGTTTTTCACATAAGATTTGATGTTCTTACGTGGTGCTTGCTGAAATTATTTTTGTTTCAATAATATTGCTCTTGTTTGATAGTTATATATTTTAATTCAGACATAGACATTGAAGAGATTAGGATTTTTCCCCAACACAATGTGCCTCCCAAATTTTGTAATTTTGTTTGGAGAGCATGTTCTAACATCCTGCCTACCAGAGATAATTTGTGTAAAAAGAAGCTTAACACCACCCCTCGTTGTGATATCTGTTGTCTATCCCCTAAAACCGTTGGCCACCTGCTGTGGGAATGCCCCCGGCCATAAATGTGTGGGCGTTGTTCAGAGGAAAGTTGCAGAAGTGTAGTAATCTTGTACTACATTTCTTTCTACTCTTCAGACAATTGGTTGATAAGCTTGATCATAAGGACCTGGAGCGTTGGGTTGTGACTTCTTGGGCCATTTGGAACGCTCGCAACAAGCTCTACTTTGAGAAAACTCAGCTTCATCCGACTCGAATCATTGCAAGTGCTACCGATCTGCTGGAGGAATACCAGAAACTTATGGCTTCCCAATAGAAACCATGATGGTGTTTTTCTTTACAAATCAGGCACTGAATTAGTCATGGTGTGCCTACTTGTATTGGGATTGTTGTTTCTTGTTTCTTTTTTTTTCCTCCTACTGAGTTCAGGAGTTTTTATGTATACTTATGTTTTTATTTTATTAATACAAGTATCTATCTTTTCCATAATAATAATAAAAAAAAGCCTACTATTTAAGAATTTGTTATGAAAGTATTGTGAAAATGTTATTAATATAACATTTCTCCTATATTTAACCTCAATCTAGATAATTTCTAGTAAATGTAGTTTTTTTAATTAAAAAATAAATATATTATTTAATTAGAAACATACATGTAGTTAGAAAACAATTCTTCTAACGCAAAACATGGAGAATATGGGAAATATGTTTTAAATGACCTAAAATTTAAATATTTGAAAATTATTCTTTTTCTTATTTGACCCTTTTATCTGTTTAAAAAGAAAGAATAAATTAATTGTGATTAATGTGTGAGAGCATTTTGGATCATTTAAAAAGTGAACACTAAAAAGTTGTATTCTCTTCACAAATGCCATGCGTGTGTTTGGACTTTAGAGGCTTTGTGTTTGTAGAAAAAGATAGGTAAAAATGCAAAATCTACCTTTAAGTTTTATTATAATTTCACCCTAAAAAAAGGGTTTTACTATAATTTATTTCAGTTCTTTAATTTTATTTTTGTTCAATTGAGTTTTTTAAGTTTTAAAATTATCCAACTTTAAGGTCCATTTGGATACAACTTATTTTGCTAAAAACTAAAAACACTATAGCAAAATAATTTTTAAATTTGTGAATAATACTGTGAGACCTATTTTTAATGAAAAAGTTACTAAAAAGTGAATTTTGTAGGTTCGTAAACAGTGCACAGGTGCACTGTACATGGGAGAAAGGTCAACATATGTGGCTAAAAAAAGAAAAAAGAAAAAAGAAAAAAGAGGAAAATGCTGAAAGTTGCAAATGCATACGAGCAAACGCTTTATCCAAACTAGGCTTTATGGCTTGTTTGGATGTTTTAAAAAAGAGGGAGAGTAGAATAGAGGGAGGGAGAGTAATTCAATTACCTTGTTTGAAAGTTTTTTAAGGAAGGAAAGGGAGGGGTTTGGAGGGGTTTCAACTACCTCTAACCCCTCATTTTTAAATCCTCCAAATTGGAGAGATTTAGAGGGAGCGTAAAGTAGATAAATTATTAACCAAATGAATTCCCCAATTTACCCCTTATATTAACAAAATTACAAACCAAAAAATTAACATAGATCCTACTTTTCTTTTCTTTTCTTTTGCTTAATATTTTCCTCATTAACTACTAATTAAAAAATTATTTTCCTCAGCAAGATCAATTATTTGACTTTGAAAACTTTTCAAAGCATATTCTCAAGAATCAAACACAGCACCAGGTCGTTGTATATTATTTTTAATTGATCAACATGCTGCTTCATGATTGAAGATATAAAGAAAACAAAATTGATCAATTTTCAGAATCCAAGAATAGGAACTAAAACAATCCAATCGAACCGAGTAAAATTCACAAATCTAGTACACATATCCCCCGTTTGGTTGCTGAGAAAGCAAATAAAGCCAGGAAAAAAAAAAATCATCTATCTGAAGTTGACGAAAATGAATATCACCTACTTTGAACAAAAACAAAACAATTAGATCACCTACTTTTTTTTTTTTTTTTTGAGATAAAAGATAGGTATTGTATTAATAATATCAAACAGTATACAAGCTAAGGATACCGTGTTTTAACGTATAAAGAACAAGGGAAGGGAAAAACTTTTTTTTTTTTTTTTTGGCATAAGAAAGGCAATATTATAAAAAACCAAACACTTAAACAACATAGTTACAGACTAGCCACTACATGACGAACAACTCGAGAAGAGAAAAACAATGATTTCAAGGACAATATGCTCATCCGATGCTCATCAAATCACCTACTTTGAATAGAATAAGATTTATATATAGAGTACAATTATATCACCGTTTGGCTACTGAGAAAACAGAGATAGTCAAAAATAAATGAAATCTTACGAAAATCAAAGTGGAGCTTCCGTTATGCACATGCACATGTACATGCACATACACATACAAAGTTTTCTTTTTTCTTATTTTAATTATTATCCAATAAGGATAGTTTTTTTTAGTATAATAAAAAAGCAGAAAAAATATTTAATTATAGACTAATGTTAATTATTTAATTCACATTGAAAAAAAAAATTATCAAAAAAAAATATTACATGCTATAGTCATAATTATTTAATCTAACAAATTAATCCTAGACCAATGTTGCAAATCCATTTTCAAATATGGGTAAATTTTTCTATTTAAATAATTTCCTTTCGTTTCTATCATAATTTTTAAAACATCCAAACAAAAGGAAGACTTAATTACTCAATTTCCCCTTATTAATTTTAAAAACATTCAAACAGGTGGAGGATAATCATTCTCCTCTATTCTCTTCCCCACTACTCTCCTCCCTTCTACTCCTCTCTACTCTCCTCTCTCTCTCTAAACTTTCAAACAGGCCATTAGTCTCAATTTACGCTTTCGTTAAAGAGAAATAAAATAATAATTTCTTTTGAAAAAAATGAAATAGAATTTTTAATTTTAAAAAGCTTTCAAGAAAAATTCAAATAAGAAAAAATTGTTACTAAAATAAAGAATAAGTCTTGTGCCACATAAAATGGTATAATAAGTGTCACAACTCGTCCATATGGTGAGTTGTGGTTGGTAGAGGGGATGTGGGGACACCCCTCCACCAACCACAACTCACCACATGGGCGAGTTGCCACATTTTATGTGGCATAAGACTTGTTTTAAAATAAAAGATGCAAAGTCACTTAAAGCATTATTATTGGTAATTCTAAAAAGTCATATTGCTATTTTTTAACGACACCGACACTCTTCTATCAACCACAACTCACCACATGGATGAGTTGTGACACTTATTGTGTCACTTTATGTGGCATAAAACTTGTTTTAAAATAAAAGATGCAAAGTCACTTAAAGCATTATTATTGGTAATTCTAAAAAGTCATATTGCTATTTTTTAATGCCACCAACACTCTTCTATCAACCACAACTCATCACATGGATGAGTTGTGGCACTTATTGTGGCACTTTATGTGGCATAAAACTTGTTTTAAAATAAAAGATGCAAAGTCACTTAAAGCATTATTATTAGTACTAAAAAGTCATATTGCTATATTTTAACGCCACAAGCAACAAAAATAAGGCACCATTAGGAGTCCTTCTAGTGCCACATAACGTGGCATAGAAAAAGTCACAATTTATTTACATGACGAATTGTGATTGATAGAAAATAACGATAAGACACCTATTTACCAACCACAACTAACTTCGTAAGCAAGTTGGGGGCTTTTCTTGTGCCATTTTTTGTTGCACAAGATTTATCTCCCCATTAGCGGAGACAAAGCCAAAAATGATGACTTCTCAGGTACCGTGTACAGTTAAAAAAAATTGTTTATTATTACTCTCTCATACTTGCCCTTTTCTCTTTCTTCTCCCACTTTTTCTTTCTTTCTCTGGCTCCTTTGTCTGAACGCCACTGTTTCTCTCTTTCTTTTTTTTCTTTCTTCACCATTCATCCCTTCTCTCTTTTCTTTTTCTTTCTTCACCGGTTCTTTTTTATTTTTTTTATTTTTTTATTTCTTTCTCTCACTTCTCTTTCCTATTTTCTCTATCTCTCCATCTCCGTGGGCTTGGTGGATTTTGACTGTGGTGGTGATTGATTTTGGGTATGGGTTTCTTGGATTTAGTGGTGGTGGGTTTGGGTGTGGGTTTGGCCGTTGCGATTGATTTTGAGTGTGGGTTTCTTGGGTTTTGGCTATGGTGGTGGTGTGGTGGTTAAGTTTCAAGTAAAGTAGTAGTGGTGGTAGTTTGAGTTTTGGGTGGCTGGTTCGTGTGGTGGTGGCAGTTTTGGGTGGCTTGCTTTGTATCTGAGAAGAGAGACAGACGAAGAGGAAGAGAGAGAAAGAGTTGAGGAAGAATAAAAAAAATAATATTTAAATGAAGTAGCTAAAAAGAGAAAAGCTTGCAGACCGCTTTGGTAAGCAAAAGGGCAATCTGATTTTTCAATTTTCCTTTTTGATTTTATCATATTAATCTTACATTGTTCAATCCAATTTTGCTATTTTATCCCAACATTCTTCCCTGTTTTTTGTATATACAAACATGTTTGGGTTGATCAAAATAACTGAGGATTCGTTAGATTTCATCTTGAGCATGTATTAACTGAAACAAAAGGCTTCAATATGCTAAAAGATAGGCCAACCCCATCACCTGTTCGACAAAATGTCTTAGTGAAATTATAATATTCTTGGTTAATTTTTGTTATGTCTGTTTTGTGAAAGTCCATTTTTGTTTGGCGATAATTTATTGTTTCTTTTCATGCCAACCCAGTATAAGATTTGTTTTGCTGATGGTTTATTGGGTTTTTGTTGATTATGCCAGCTTGGTTTAAACGAAGTAAGATGGCATCAGTTTCTTTTATTTGTTAGTATGTGTTTGATTATTTTAGGATACAAACAAGTTTAGGTTAAATGAGAGTAAAGCCAACTTTAATTTTGTTAATTTTTGCTTTCTAAAGTACAAATAGTGATTTACCATGTTAAATTTATAGTTTATTTGATTATTTATCATGTTTATTTGGTAGTTTGTTTCTATATTTCTAATTTGTGGTTTGATTCAAAATTTTGGACTAATCTTCTAAAATTTAATTATAATCTTGAAATTAAATTAAATTACTTGGGCCATTTTAATTACTTATTCGTGTGAAGATGTAAACAGACTGATTTCACTGTCAGAGTACTTTCTTCATCAATGTGAAGAGTTGCTTCATTTTGCAAAAGCAATAGCAAATAACATGTGGACTTTGTATTAGGGACTCTATAAGGTTAAAGGGGACTTGCAAAGACTTTTGGCCTTATTTAATATGATTGTATTGTGAGCTTCAGATGCTATTAGTTTAGAAATAAATGTAAGAGCTCACTTTGAACCTCAAGTGTTATCTTAGATGTTAAACTCCAAAGGCACGCAAATGGTAAGGGATGGAAATATTCACTTATATTTGCCTCTTAATTTAAATCTCAACTTTCATAATTGCTAATTAGCATGTTACATTTTCATAACATTCAGTCTTTGGCTAATATCCTTCAGTGTAGAGTGGGCAGTTTGCCTATGACTTACTTGGGTATGTCGATGGGAACTTTGTATAAAACACCCTCCATTTGGAATCCGATCCTAGAGAGGATGGAAAAGAAGCTTTCAGGTTGGAAGCGACTATATTTGTCAAAGGGTGGTAGACTCACCTTACTGAAGAGTACCCTTTCAAGCCTTCCGACTTATTACCTTTCCCTTTTTACTATCCCCAAAGCTGTGGCGCTTAGATTGGAACGCATTCAAAGGAACTTCTTGTGGGGTTCATCAGTTGAGTGTTTCAAATATCCTTTGGTGGCTTGGGAAAAAGTTTGCTTACCGCGTGAATTGGGTGGTTTAGGTATTCGGAAGTTGGTGCCTTTTAATCAGGCCCTTTTAGGGAAATGGCTTTGGAGGTATGGCCATGAAACCTCTCATTTGTGGCGAAGGGTCATAGCCATGAAATATGGGGAGGGAAAAGGGGGTTGGTGCACTAGAGCTTGTAGTAGGGCCCACGGGTGTGGGTTATGGCGGAGTATTAGTGAAGGGTGGGAATCTTTCGCTAAGCATTTCTCTATTGTGGTGGGGGATGGATCTCGTATTCTTTTTTGGCATGATAAGTGGATTGGGGATGTCCCTCTTAAAAGTCTTTATCCTCAGTTATTTTTGTGTTCAGCTAACAAGGAGGCTTGTATTTCTGATGTGTTAAGCCCTTCAGTGGGTGATAATGACAGAGTGTGGAGCTTAAAATTTCAGAGGGAGTTCAATGATTGGGAGTTGGCGGCCTCCTACTCCCTTCTTCATTTCATCCAAACCCGAATCCCGAGGGGTGGAGGGTGTGACAGGCTGTGTTGGGATCTTAATGGCAGTGGGAAGTTTGATACTCAATCTTTCTATCATAAGATTCGTAATGCAGCTCCCTCCACCTTCCCTTGGAAGGGTATTTGGAAAGTTAAGGTTCCTAAAAGGGTGGCTTTCTTTATGTGGACAGCAGCTCATGGTCAGATTCTAACCTTGGATAATCTTATGTTTCGTGGTCGCATTTTGGCGAATCGATGTTATTTGTGTTGCTGTAATGCGGAATCTGTAGATCACTTATTACTTTTTTGTCCGATAGCTCATTCTTTGTGGATGTATATGCTTCGGTTGTTTGGGATTGTTTGGGTCATGCCAGGTTCAGTCGAGGACTTATTATTCTGTTGGTTTCATTGGCTTGGGAAGCATAGTTCTGATATTTGGGATTTGGTCCCAGGCTGTTTAATGTGGACTATTTGGTCTGAACGGAATTGGCGGGCTTTTGAGGACGAGGGGAAAACTGTGGTTCAGTTATTAGAGCTTTGCCAAAGGACCCTCTTTGATTGGTCTCGTTGTTGGGGTTTCTCGGATTGTTCTTCCCTTATGGATTTTATTTCTTCTATTAGAATAGATTAGGGGCTGTTTTGTCTTGTTGTTTCTTTTTTCCATTGTTCACTACCGTGAACTCTTTGTGTTTCTCTTGCTTTTCTTTTTTAATAATAATTTCTTCTTACTTATCAAAAAAATAATAATAATCTCAACTGGATTTCCATTTTTTTTTCTCCTTTGGTTATAATTTCCTCACATAGAGAGCCTACCCTTTAGCCTTTTCAGTGAGACACAGATCTTTGATTTGCTGGGTTTTCCTTATTTTCCTTGAATTTCATTCCAGTTGGGTCATTTAATTTTTGGAGTTTCGATTAAAATTTTATTTAGGATAATTATAGGCTCTGTTTGCTGATAATTTACTAGGAAAAGATAAGAATCTTGTCATTGCTGCTAAAAATTTGATTTGCTTCATTTTCATTTATCTTCTTTATGTGACCTATTTATATGTCTTAGTGATTTGATGAGATGCATTGGGTTAGCTAATGTGGTGTTATATGTTTCAGCTGAACATTTAAGTCCTTTAAATTTAAAGTGACCACTTTTACTCCTTAGATGACATGGCCAAACTAAAAAATGAGACATCATCACTCCAAGGGATTAAAGGTGATCACTTTAAGTGTGTTTGGTACTAAAATCAATGACTTCAAGATTTTTAGGGACTAAAAGCAGTCACTTTAAACTTTTGAGACTAACATTGCTCATAGACTAAACTTTAGGGTCCAATATTGTATTTTGATGCATTTTTTTATTGGACAAATTTGTAATACAAGTTTTTTTCTTTAGCTGTGTTCCCCAACCACTTTCAAAATTTTCACTTGGGGGACCAGAAGAGGTTAGAATGAATTTCCTTAGCTGTATTTTGGTTGGGAATTCTAAAAAGATGAATTTAGAATGAAGGTGTCATTTGATAGATAAGTATATTGTATTTCCTCGTAACAGTAAGTATTTGTTGTGACTCCTTACAAATGTTTAAAAATCTTGAAATTTTATTCCCATTGCATCATAATTGAAATCTCTATCCTGTGAAGTTCACCTTCGTCTACATGCTTATTTTGGTTGTTGCCACTTTATTTATGCTAGGTGGTGTTTTAATTAAGCTGACCAATTGTTTTTTTTTTTTATAAGTAAATTGTGCTGACCATTTGTGATTTGTATTAAATTTCTTTCACATATTTCAAATTGCAGGATTCATTCCTAAGACTGGAACAGAAGAAGCTAGATCCACTACCAACAACCAAGTAAAAGAAGGGAGTTGAACAGTTGGCATTCAAAGTGATTTGAGGCTGTACCAAGGTCTGTTTTGGTGAGTATGTTTGTTAAGGAAACTGAACGCTTTGTTGCAATTTTTTTATACGCATTTTTTCAAGTAATGAAATGGGCTTAACATAGGTGTGAATATATATATATATTTGGATAAGTAGCATAATGGAGGCTGTGGATTGGCAAAATTCTTCGGGAGGATCAAGTGATACTGAGGTCTATTTGCAAGATAAAAAATATGAGGATGATGAGGAACTCCATTTTACATCTGGGTTTATATCCAAGTTGCAGTTTAGGTATAGAATTTTTCGTAAAATTGATTCTTTATGATATTATAAATATTCCCCACCCCCCCCCCCCCCCCGCCCCCGGGTGGGTTTAACTTTGGGTTATGGCTACAATTTTCAGGAAAGATAAATCCAGGGTTCATTGGATTTACGAAATCAGAATGGCTGAGGTTGTAGAAAACAAGGGTAAACTGTGGAGGACAATGGGAGTAGTTCGTAGCGGCAAGATTTATTACTCAATTGAGGAAACTTTGTATGTGAAATGACATTTTTTTGTGATGTTTTTTTGATCTCTTATTGTTTCTTGGTTTTTCTTTCAAAAGAATTAAGGAATAAGTTAATTATTTGTTTTGGTGATAATATGAAACCCAGTATTTACAAGTCTAGAGCTTTAATATCTTGCTGTTCTTTATTCATAGTGTCTTTTATTGTAACTTATTTATTTTGGTATCTTTGTTTGAGGGACGTGTAATTTTCTGAAGAATCCTTTGCTAATTAAACATTCTATATTGTAAAGCAGAGCTGGGCTTATGGTTGTTCCCAAAAAATATGACTTTTGAAAAATTTTTTTTTTTTTTGAGCAAATTAGTTTGAAATTTCATACTGTGGCTTCGGTAAGAGATAATGGATTACCTTGTATGAAAGTTGAAGGACAAAGAGGTATCAGAGACACACTTCAAACAATGCTTTTCAATAAGTGAAACTTCAACCTTATTCATAGTTTTAAGCGACACTTGCAAATTTATACATGGTGTTGTAAGAGAAATGTAGTATTAGATAAGTAACTGATAAAAACAATTATTATTTTTCTTATGAATATATTTCTTTTTAAGTTTTTGAAAAGAAGTAACTATGTATTTGTGTCCTTTTTCATTATATGTTGAGATGGAATCATTTGTGAAGTGTAACTTCTTATTTTTGTAGGTTTTTTTATGGAAACAGGCGCATTGCTTCTCTTGGATGACAATGGTACAAGTCTTTCATTAAATGATATATATGCAAAGGTTAGTGGAGGCTCTTGGGAGCTATTTGAGGTTTATAGACACTTGAAATCTCTTGGTTACATTGTTGGGCAGCATGGCATTGCTTGGTCTATTAAGGATGCTAAGAGTAACCGTCAATCTGTTTCTCTTCAATGCTCTCCACAAAGCAGTGAAGTGGTAGACTTAGAATCAGAAGATGAGAGTTCCATTGTTGGACCATTTAATAATATGCACATTAATGAAGCAAGGCCAGTTTTTGATGTCTATCTCCCAAATAGCAAGTTTAGAAAATCTTCTCCGGGTGATCCAAGCTTTGTGATCTGCTTAACTAGGTAATTGTATTTGGTAGCTCCTAAGAATGAGTAACCTTCTCTATTTGCGGTTGATTGCAAATTGTTATTTATATTATTATCGTTAGAAATGTGCTTTTATATTAAAGAACTTCATAGGTTAAACCACTTTCTTTTTCAGATTGTCTTTTGCTGAAAACATTTAATTGCAACAATCCTATGTGTTAGCTTCTAGGTTTTTGATATCTTGAGGAATTTGTTGGGAAAGGATTTACACCATATGCATCTAAATTATTATTTTATGTTTTATCTTAAGTGTATACAAATATGTTATTTTATTTAAATTCCGTCTGTGTCAGTGCTTACTGTTGTATATTTTGCTCATAACCGGTCATAAACCTGGAAAAATGAGGAGGGTTGTGGTGAATTGACGGCCATTATAAAATGCAGTCACGTTATTAAGATTGGATTTCTGCCCCTAGACTTTGGCTCAGGTGGGGTTGGCTTTAGAATAGGTATTAAGTTCATATTTTACCAATAGGAGAAAAGGAATTCTGTACTTTGTTATTAATTTTAGAAATTTATTAACTTACAAATTTACTAAGCATGAAGGAATGTTTCTCTATTAGTTTCTGTGGAAATTAAATGTTGTTCAATTTTTGGACGCAGGAGATCAAGCCTCTAGTTAGTATGATTTTATTGTTTTATTACTTATTTGTATATTTTAAATAAGTCATGTTTTCTACTTTTTTTTTTTTTTGACAATCTTCTTAGAAATGTGGGTAGAAGGCATTTTTGTCTTTTATAATCACATACATGTGTTAGCATAATGTGAAGCATGCTTATAATTCCTGTTTGTAACATTTTTGAAATATGAGATAGAAATAACTACATTATGGTAGGATTTTTCAACTCAACTATCAAACATTTTTTTTTGTTTTCAATTAGTATGAAGATAATACCTATTAATGTGTAAAGAGGGAGAAATGGAAAAGGCTCCAACAGTTCTCCCAGAAAATTTCTATATCTTAGTTTACAATCATATTTTAGTGATTTAATTACTCCCTTCTTGGTTATCTACCACTTTAATTTCTACTAGCCTCATCACACGTGCTTTGCGCATGCGATTCTCTTTTTTTTTTTTTGGGTATTTTTTTTTAATAAGAACTTGGGGTAGGTTTATATATATATATATATATATATATAGAACGTGAGGTAGATTTTTTTTTTTTTAATATTTTTTTTTAGAGGAACATGGGGTAGTGGGAAGTTTTATAGAACATGGGCTAGGTTTTTTATTTTTTATTTTTTTCGATTTACGGTTTTAACCTTAAAAAAAAAAAATTCAAAATAAGGACAAGTTAATTAAATTAGGGGTATTTTTGGAAATTAAAAAGATAATAACTAACTTTTTGAATCCTCTTAATATATAGAGATTACTCGGTTTACAATCATATTTAAATTTTAAGTGGAAATTGGCATTCTGCAAAGATAGACCCATATAATCTCTGAAAAGTGTTAAATCGTAATCCCCAAAGTAAAAGTAATTTTTGCTTGAAGAAGATCAGTAAAATTTGGTATTATATTTCATTAATCCATCAGAACTTGTTCTCTCCAGTTGCTTTGAAAGAGATCTGTAACTTATTAATTGATATGCATATCCTGGTCTAAAAGTTTTTGAATCTTTTATGCTTGCCTTCTCTTGCAGGGGTGATCTACCATCCATAGCAGATATTGAAGTCCTTGAGAGGCAATGTGGGGCCATTCCTTTGTGGTTTTGTCATGTAGAGTATGGACGGGTCAGTTTCTTTTCCTTTGATGAAGTGGAGCTTCCTATCCTACCCTGACTCTTTGGAGTGGTAACTGTTCTATACTCCATGTTTAAATGCTACTTTGCAAAGATATGAAGAGCTTTATGTACATACTAGGAGTCACAAATATTATAAGCAAGATGCCTACATCAACATTTGTTTTATAGAAATTGATTTTGAGAAAAAAAGTGCAATTTTCTGGCATAGTTTATCTATGTACTGGATGGGTTTCAATTTTATATACATTACTATAACTTTTGCTAATAATGGGTGAAGTTTCTTCTTGTTATGTTGTTTGATCTCTGTTAGGGAATTATATAGAAGTGCAAGATAGTTTAAGCCACCAAGGAATGCAAAATATATAAATATTTTTTTTAATTTATTAATTTTACTAAGAGATTTGCTTTCAATAATAATAGTTGATTATAGTTGGTATTAGATAGTTATTGGCTATAGATTTTGACTTTGAAGTATCAAGTCGTGGATACCTAGTTATTAAACAATGCTCTTATAATTGGTTTTACATGGTTCAACTCTGAAAATTATCAGATAGTTATTAAAAAAATGCTCTTATAGCCAATAAATCTCACTTTAAGGAACACTACCTTATTATAGTCGGTATTAGAGTTTATTATTAGATATATTATTCGGTCAATCAGCTTTTAAAATTTATTTTCTTCTGAGATTTACGATTTTATGGCAGCTGTACTATTAAGCCCTAATTGTTCTCTTCATTAAGAAAATAAAACTCTGAGTTGATTCAGATTTGACAAGATATTTGCACTTATAAAGCTTAGAGCATTTCCTTTAATCTCTGAAACAGCTTAGGGACTGGCTGTAAAATGTCTTATAATAGACTTCATTGTCAAAAAACTTTATAGTTTCTTTCATTTTTTAGGTGCAATTGTTATAGATGGTTGTAACTTGCACCTCTTTTAGCATGGTTGCTATAGAGTATCCCAGGCAAGTAATGTTTAAGTAATTTGCTTAATTATAGTCTATATGAACTTCTGCTCTTCCAACTGAATATCGCCATTTCTTTAATGAAAAACCTATCCAATTATATGAGAATCGACCTGATAGCTTATCCATTTTCCTCAACTCACCCCTTCCTTCAAATGTCATTGATATATACTCATGGCTTTTCCAATGTTGATGAGGTCATACTTCTTCCGTACATGCCTGTTACTTAACAACTAGACAAACTTTGAGCAATTCAGACACCAGTAGAGCATTCCTAGGAGTCTAACTGCATTGGACATTACTACAACTGGCATTTCTATCCTACAACGCACAGCCAATTATTCCCATTCCTTACACTCTATTCTCAGATTGTTATATTTAAGCTCTCCTGGCTTTTTCAATAATATCTACGTCTCCTAATACCTAGAGGGAGTGAGGAACTTTGTTTCCTTTTTGTTCTACCCTTCCTGTTTTGCTTGATCATTGTAATTTGGTTTCTTGAAGTTTTGGCCCTTTAGTACATTTCCCATGTACGTGGGCTAAGTATTTTATTTTTTAAATAATATTTATGCTACTTGTAAAAAAAACTTCTTTAATCTGTTGATCTACAAATTTGTGATTCCAAAGGTGATATATGAAACAGAGTGATGCAACCCAAAATTCTCAGAGATTATGGATAGACAAAAAAGGAATAATGTAAGAATCAACATCTAGGATGCTTGGAGTCAATATCAAGCATAAAAAGATAGCTACAATTTGGGAGTCAGTTCTTAGGATTGCTTGAAATCAACACTAATCTATTGGGGGAAAAATTCCGAAAGACTTTTTACTCAAGCAAAACGAAACATTACTAAATCCTGGTGCTTTAAATAGGGTTCTCACTTCTCAAGTTACATTAAGAACTTTCTCAACAAAAAATAAAAAGTTACACTAAGAAAGGACATAAAATAACTGCATAATAAAAATAAAAAACTTCATAATCAATTGAATATAGAAAATAAATCATAGTCAATGAAAATAGAAACAACTAAAACTTTAGCCTAAAATGTCTCGATATTCATTAGCATCAATCAAAATTAATTATAATTAATTAGGTCCAACTTTTGTGTTGTTTGTCTAATCACTTCAGCTTTCATCTTGGCCATTTGATCTTGCTTGATTGCAAATATTTGTAAGGTGTATTGGTCCGGATTAACCTTGTTTATTTCAACGATACATTCTTTCTATTTCAAGGTCAAAACTTTTTTTTAATGAAGTTTGAAGGTCAAACTAGGTTGTCCTTATTTCTTTTTTGGTAGAAAAACTAGGTCTTCTTCAATTGTATTTGGTGTAGAGATTTAGCTTTAAATTTTATGAATTATGTTGAATCATGAAATTCATGTTCTAGAGGGTGAGGGTAACTGAATCATCCTTAAGAAGATTAAATCCCCTTGGGTATTTCAGCTTTTATATCGAAAAGGTTTTCTCAGCCTTTGTTGCATTGAAATAGTAAGCAAAGATGGAGATTCTTTTGAAATTAGCCATATAAATAACTTACGCTGATGATGAATAATAATAAATTTTTGGCTGCAGGGGATATGGCATATAAGAATTCAATGATGAGTTGGTAAAAAATGCAAAAGGGCTTCAAACGGTGGTTGGAGATGTGTGGTGTGGCACTATGGTTGGGACAAGAGAGGGTTATGGAATTAGATAATTTAGGTGGTGTCAAGAAGGCTCAAGCCATCTACATAAAGCTTGATGTGGTGATTGTGGATGGCAGAACAAATACAATCTTTTGAGATGCAGTTGGGGGAAATGATGCAGTAGAACCGTTATGGCTTGTTGAGATAGCCGTTGCATCAGAGAGGGCACCATGATCAAAATATTGGAAATGGTTTTTTGTCCACTTTATGGTTGGGATGGTTAGCCACTGATGAAACCTAACAAGGCTTTTGTGTCGTGCGTGCGTGCCCAGGGGTTGTTAGAGATATCATGGCCCTAGAGAACCAAACCCCAACCTATTTTAGGTCCACATACTTGTAAAGAAGGCAAACTAATCATAGGATTAGTCTAGCATTAACCTTGAGATTATTATAAACATAAGTCTGATAGCATTGATGTACCTGTCAAGGGCATTCACTTATGGGTGTAGGTTGTTAGGCCAAACGGCTTTCAAGCTTGCTTCTACTTTTCTTTTCTCTCTCTTCAACTCAATCCCTCTCAACTATAACATGGAAGGAAAAAAGGTGCTTCTATTTTGGTTAGTGCTTCTTTCATAGCTGGAAAACTATGTTATGAGAACCTGTTCATGCTTGACTTTGTCGTATTTGTAATGTTATTTGCAACTTTCTCCATCTAGTTTTACATGATGTTAAATGGCTAATTGTTTCATACACATCAGTTTAAGGTTGTATTCCATGTTTATAACTTCATATATTGGTAAAAATCATGACAAAGTATGTAGCCATTGGTGCCATTCTTGAAAACACAAACAAATGGGATGGTTTATAGTTTTTTTTTTTTTTTTTGGGAACCCAAGCTTTTTCATTGTCGATAAGTGGACTTTTATAATGGGTTTATTTATGATCACAGCCTGTTATGATAAGACAAATTTCTAAGGGCTGAAATTAACCATGTGGTTAGCCTTCTCACATTTCAATTCACAACTTTTCAATTAGTACATCAAACTTCTAAAGTTTGGACTAAAATAAAATTGCTGAGGTTTCATTCAAAATAAACATTTTTTTCACATGATAAGACAATTCCCAAGGGTTGAAATGACCTATGTGATTGGCCTTGTTACATTTTAGTTCACAAGTTTTCAATTTGTACATTGAACTTCTAAAGTTTGGAATAAAATATACTTGTTCAGATTTTGTCCAAAATAAATGTTTTTCTCACATGATAAGACAATTCCTTAACACTGTGTTTGATTGGGGGGATAATAGGGAAGATGGAAAACAAAGAGAGGAAAATAGGGGGGGAAAACAGTGTTTTTTACTGTTTGATAAAAGAAGGAAAATGCTAAGAATGGAAAACTCGGGAGAAAATTTTCTCTCCCGGGCCCCCAATATAAAATTGTGGAGAGAAAAGTGCTCTCATCGTGGAGTTACACAAATGCCTTCTCCCACCTACCCTCTTCACAAACACAACGGTTGTTCTGGAATTGAGGAAAAAAAAAAAAAAACAACAACAACAACGTATGGATGAAATGAAATGAGAGAAATGAGAAATAATATAAAGAATAAAAAATCCTAATTGAGAAATGTTATTACAATATTTTCACAATAAATTTTAAATAACAGATTGTTATTAATTAATATTGGTGAATAAAAAAATAATTTCAGTGGTGGGTTTAAATTAGAATTAGTAACAACTTTTTACATAAATTTTGTTGTGAAAATATTGCGAAAAATGTTGTGGACGTAACACTTTTCATTGAAAAATATAATTGTTGGTAAATTTTATATTATTTAATGAGTACAAATAAATATATTTCTTACTTATAGTCAATTTATATAAACTGCATTTTATATCTTCTCATTTTTCTTTTCAACAAAATAAAAGAGTTTTCCACCCTCTCACTTTTTCATCTCTCCAACTAAACACATATGAGAAAAAACTAAATATTTTCCATTCTCTCATTTTTCCACTCTTCTAACCAAACTGACCCTAAGGGCAGAAATTACCCATGTGGTTGGTCTTATCACATTTTAACTCACAAGTTTTCAATTCTGCATTGAACTTCTAAAGTTTGGAATAAAATATGATCTTTAAGACCTCGTCCAAAATAGATATTTTCCTCACGTGTACAGCAGATATGGAAAATAATAATAATAATAATAATTTAAACTTTACAAGCTGAAACCATAGCCATACTATACGCGGTGCAAATCACAAGTTGTGAAAGCTGGAATCAAGTAATCATTGAAGGGGATGCTAAAGCCTGCTTCGATAGTCTGTCATCTAATGATCTCCATCCGAATTGGTTCAAGTACACCGCGATCCCTAACATCCTTAGTTATTTAAATTCCTTCGTTAATTTATCTTTTGTTTGGGTTAAGAGGACCTACAATTTCGCAGCCCATGCTGCTGCAAAGTTCTCTTTGAGTTCCTCTCAGACCTTTTGTTCAAAAAGGACAATCTGCCACCTTTTTTAGAGTCTATCTGCAAGGCAGATTGTCCATCTTTCATACTTTAATGAATTGAATCACATCTTATAAAAGAAAAAGGTGACAAAATGTATCTATTGAAAAGCTTATGTAACTAAATTATGATAAGGGCAAACCACAAATGGCTAATTGTAATTTATCCTATTAAAAAAATAAGGGGTAAAGTTGTTCACAAAATGCAAAATGTTAATTATATAGAACCTGATGGTTTCAATTTCATCTAAACTTAGGGTGAAGTTTGTGAACTAGATTGTGATAAAACCAATCAACAAGGAATAAATTGTAATTTTTCCCATAAAAAAGTATAATGACTTTTTGATAAACAACTTATGCATGAAAATCCTATCAAATGACGGGTGTGTGGGAATTTAAGGTAGTATGGCCATTGTTGATGCCTCTATTTTAGAAGGAGTTATATATAACCTTCAAATTTAATCTAGGTATGTTAGCAAGCCGGTTCAAAATTCGTAGTTAGCATCTTGCAGTTATCTAAGGGATTCATCATTGTAGTTATTTGGTGTGTGGAAGAGGAAGGACTACACATACCCAAGAGAATAATCATAACTCAAAGAGTTCTAGACATCATCCTTAGTAAAAGTAAAAAAAAAAAAATAAAGAGGTTGATCTTTAGGTTGCAACTTGCAATTGGAATCAAGCAACAAGCAGTGAAACTTGTAGATTAGCTTGCTTGGAATGGTATGGTAGAATTCAACTATATGTTAACAAAGTCTATGACTCTACTCCCCTCCACTCCTTTTCAATCCAAACAAGTCCTAAAAGTAAAATAGAAGAAAAATCTAAATGCTGCTCCCAAGCTCTCAGCTTTCATACATCCACAATCTCAAATATATATATATATATATATATATATATATATATTTGTGGAATGATTTGTAATGCTGCCCTATTCCAAATTTAGTTTCTTAATTTGTTTGTTCTTCTAGCTCATGAAAAAGAAAAAGAACCCTCTACCTCTTACCCAACCTCTCTTTGTATTTTATTCTGTTTAAGAAAACAATTAATATCTAGCTTGTTGTAATGGGATTTTACCAATTTAATATTTGGTCACGCCAATAGACAAAATATGTCACCATAATCATCGGTTACAAGTAGACAAATTATGAGCCTATTTAGTTTAGAGTAGTTTTGGATCATATCACTCAAAACTCATAACTGAGTTCTCAAAACAAGTGGGACCCACATAAATTTTTTTGTTTGGCTTGATTTTCGGATTGTGTTTCCATCACAGCTAACTAGTGTTTTCAAAAACTGAGATACAAAAGTCAGTGGTACTAAGGTAAATTTTTGGACTCTGTGGGGCCCATTTCTTGTGTTGTCATGTCCGTTCAGAGGCTGTTTGACATTATCGTTGCAAGCACCACCACAACAAACCTAGTGCCACCAACAACCACCGTGAAATTGATACTCAACCACTGCCAAAACACTAAAATCAACCCACAAAACCAGTCGCCGATCCACACCACTAAAACACAAAACCAGCCCAAACTGATTCAAGCCATGTCTCCACCACAAGAACTGAGACTGAGAAACAATTGAAACCCAAAAACCCAATCTCAAACCCAATCTCCATCGTAACCCATAACCCGATCTCTACCGTGACTTAAGCTAGATCTCCACTGTAAAACCCAACCAACACCCAAAACCACCACCGAAACCCACTATCACCAATCCAAACCTAGCAACCATTGAAACAACCCACCACTTTAAACCCAATAACCACCAATTCAAACCAACCAAAAACAACTGAGAAAGAAATAGAGAAGAGAGAGAAAAAAAAATCAAATACAAATTGAAGAGGGGAGATACAGAGAAACCATTATAAGCAACCACCATCACCATCACGAGCAACCACCACGAGCCACCGTGAGATCAGTTCAAGCTCAGCCCAGATTGGTTCATCTTTGTGTCTAATTTCGTGATTTGGGTCTGCGATCTAAGGATTCTGAGTTTGGGTTTGCTATGCATTCTTTTGGATTTTTTTTGTGTGTGGCATCAAAGAGAGAGAGAGAGCAGGACTTGTTCTGTTATGCTTTTGTGTTGATGTGGGAGGTGAGGGAAGAAAAGAAAAGAAGTGGTTTTCTGATGGGATGAAATGAAGGAGAGGAAAAAAAAGAAAAGAAGAAAAGAACCTGGACGCGCGAGTAGAAAACGGTTTCACCACTGTGTAGTGTCAGTGGGTGGGGTCCACAACTTTAGCAAAAAGTTGACTTAAAAAGATGAGTTATGTGATTGGGTTTTTAAACCAAATAGGAGTTTTTGGATTTTTCAGTGAAAGTGGGATTTGAGAATTGAGTGATAAGTTTTGGAAACTGAGTTAAGAAAATTGAGTGATAAGGAAACCAAATGGACCCATAATGTAACTCGATGATGAAATCAATCTCAATTTTTGTCAATAGAATACAAAATATTGTCACCAACTAATTATGCAATTGAAGCAACTGTTTTTGTCCAAGGTATGCATTCATAAAGATGATTCAGACCTACACGGAATTTTTATATGCTTCTCGTTAGGATTGTTGATGTTATAGAAATATAGAATATAAAAATTACTCCCCAAATGATTATACCAAATAATCACTAAATTAATGTTAAACAATTGATACCAAGTGGTTTTTTTTTTTTTTTTTTTTTTGACTCGTTCAAGTTTCTTTAAGTAAAAAAATAAAGAAAATCAACTTTTTAAATTTGTTCACATGTTGCCCCGTAAGATATAGCTAATTTTTCACTTGTTTATACTTTTATGAGGTATCAATTCCACAAAACCTATGGTCCATTATAATTTAAAAGTAAGAAATAATTTTTAATTTAATTTTATTGTTTAAAGCAATATTAGAGAAATCATGAGTTGAACGATGTAAGAGCATAGTTAGGTGTGGAAGGAAGCTTGAGAAACTTGCTTAAGAGTGATGGTATTAGGTTGACAATTATTTCCTCCTAGAGTTAACTTGTTGCAAGAGTGATGATGGATAGGGACAGAGCCAGAACTTGAAGTTAGGAGGGGGGACAGTTTTGCTGTTAGTTGCGTGCGGTGGCTCTAGCTTTCAGCTTAGTTGCTTAACAACTAATGAGTTTTTATTTTATTTTATTTATTATTATGTGTGCATCCAGGTATTGACATTTTGTTTAAATTTTTTTAAAGGGTCAAGTTGTTTGTTTTAGGTAAAATTGAATAATTGAGTTTAATTGTTTTTAACTTTACTATTGGTAATTTTTGTTATTGAATAATTTTTTTAGGCTTGTTTATTTTGCTTTAGATTTTAGATCTGGCCTTTAAAAGGAGGAAATTGCTAGAATTACAAACTTTTTTTTACAAATTATTAATGTGGTGAGTGGTTATTAGTAAATAAATATGCAATGTAATTGATGAGCCCAGATGCAAACCAATAAAAGTTTACTACTACAACAGTTTATAAAAATGTTATAGAAAATTTTGTGGCTAGAGTAGTACTCCTAAAAGAATCAATGATAATATTAAAGGGGAAAAAGTGTGATTTTATAGAACAAAATTGTTAAAATTGGTGACTATGTATATATTAAATTTTTTTAAAAAATAGGGGGCCCATTGCCCCCCTCCCCCTAGTCCAAGTATCCCGTCGTCCCTGATGATAGATAAAATATGTTTGTTTTAGAAAGGTGATGTAGGGCATAGTGTAAGCATGAATCATAGAGCCAAAAAGAAATTGATGTGGAGCCTGAGAGCCGAGATGGGTTACGTACCCAACCCAAGTGATGCATGAATCATAGAGCCAAAAATAGTGTAGAGCTATGCTATTTGACAATATAAAGGTCATTTTACTATACTCACGTAGGTTATTGTGGAAGTAGAAATCAGAATGGCCCAATCCCCAATGCCTACTTTGGTTTGCTCGTGTTTTGTTTTTGTTCGTTTTGAAGCAAAAATCAAACTGGCCCAATCCCCAATGCCTACTTTGGTTTGCTCGTGTTTTGTTTTTGTTCGTTTTTGGTATCTTTGATTAACTTTCTTTCCAAATTGAGAAGGAGATATATATGATGGGTCTGGTTAAAGGCACACATTAACCATCAATTTTGAGAAAGTTTTTATGTTAAATTGAAAAAAATGTCAAAACAGTGAATTATTTTTTCGTTTTTCTATAAAAAATTTCCTAAAATGAATTACTAACATATGTCCTAGCCAAAGGCCTTGTAGTTGAATTGATACCTTTCTATGCACAAAGTACTTGAGGGGAAAAGGTTCAAGTTGTGTGGTTAGCAGCATGTTGTAATTATTTCTCAAAAAAAAAAAAAAAAAAGTCCTAAGGGCACACATTAATAAATCTCATTTATGATTATATGTTCCTTTTAGATAGGTGAAGTAGGACATAGTGGAAGCACATTGATGATAGTGGGTCATGTAATGATCTAACTAAAGTGATGGACGGCTAATGTAGATTTGACAATAGGACAATTATGATGTACCAACTATGTAGGTTTTTTTTTTTTTTTTTTTTTCGATTTCAATGGCAGGGGGAAAAAATTCACACTGGCCCTAGGTAAAATTATTTGGTGAATTCCATATACTATACCTTACTCCTTAATTACACTTAGATGTACAATAAAAAAAGTTGGGACTTTTAAATGCACAATGAAATAAAGACATTTATTTAAGATGGTATTTATGCTCAAATTTTAAACTTTTAATGGGTCTCACTAATTAAAATCATGATAAGAATCACAAGGCTCATCATTCATGTAAGAGGATGGGCCACTACTTTTAGAGTATCAAGTAATTTTTCTAATCTTATTATGCATGGTGGGATCAATCATTTTTTTGTTTTTGGAGAGAGTTTTAACCTATGGCGTCTGCTTCTAATGACAGTTTTATCATCAGACTAAGACTCCAATAAGTTTTTTGATGTAGACGAGAATTGAATATCAAATCTATTATGCAACCATCAGAAACTTTACCAGTTGAACTATCTAGAACTCACATGACCAATTATTCATGTGAAAGAGGAATGAGCAATCGCTATTGAATAATTTCTCCTACGTAGGACTCATCATTCATGTGAGAGGATGGGCCACTATTATTGGAGCATTGCATAATGTTCCCAATCTCCTTATTGAGCAATCACTTCAATTATGCAATACTCCAAAAGTAGTGGCCCATCCTCTCACATGAATAATGAGTCCTACGTAGTACCTATGACCTATCATTCATGTGAGAGGAATAAGCAATAAGTATTGAATAATTTTCCTTATCTCCTATTTTGTGGGCATTAAATTTTTTCATATTTATCATCAAATATAAACACATTAATTTCTTGATGAGAGGGAAAAACTTAGGTGCATTATATTAGGTTTTTCAAATAAATTTAAACATAAAATTAAATTAAGAAAAAAGTTAACTAATGCCCTAAGGGCATTGGATTAGGAAATACTTTTAGAAAATTTTTATGAGAAAAAAAAAGTAATTAATTTTTTTTATGAAAGTAGTATCAAAATTTTCTCAAAATTTAATCTTTTATCAAAATTTTTTTAAGGGTATCATTAGGAAACTTAATATACAATATCTAACGAATTGTAGCCTCCTTCCTAATTGTGATAGGTTTAATATTAATAGCATTGAATTTGTGTCACATGTTTATGATAACAGCTCATTGATGCATTTTCAACAAAATTTAATTCAAATAGTAGCTAAAAATTAAAGGAATAGTCAGGAAATTGATTGGAGAAATTAAAAATTAATGCTAACAAATAAGAATTTAAACTTGAACATAAATGTGATACTAAATAAATGCATTTATTTCCTTCCATTGAAGCTCCTTTAACACATGAAATGTATAGAGTCAACAAGACGTGTTACATTTGCTGACTAGCAATTGTTAGTACACATGCATAATTTTGATTAGATTAAGGAAAATGGCACATATCAAGCAGTAGAATAAGCTCCAAGTAGGACAAATAGCAGAACAAATTCTGGGGCTATATAAGTGTTTCTCATTATTGTAGCAGAACAAATTTTGGGCCTCACACATTAGCACATGGTCTTCATTAGTTGGAGAGATTAGCCATTCACCCTTGCAAGCGTGCCTTTCTGGTTTGGTTCATGATTTTAGCTTTAAATTGAAAGCAATGTTTTGTGCCTTTGTGGCACTGACGACCCTTTAAATAATATAAATTCATACACTACAAGCATATATATCTGTTTAATGCTATGTATGGATGATGTATCTATACAAATCATTCACATATGTTTTTATTTATTCATCCTTAGCACTGACTAGCATCAGATGACTAGTAAGGACAATATTGTGCGGAGCACTTGTTTTATTTATCATAAAACAAACATGTAACATTTCAAAAAAAAGAGGAATTTGTATTTTTTTTTTTTTTGCTTTGTTATTGAGGGTGCATTTAGATACGTCTTTTTACTAACTTTTAATTACTTATATATTGAAAATTGGTTAAATATTTTTGTACCAAAAAAATTGAAAATTTAAAAAATGATGAATGAGTAGATAAACTAAAAAACTAAAATAAAAAGTTGATGACAAAGAGACTCTGAATAAAATTAGAGCAAACATTGCAACCATAGATTGGCAACTGAAATTGGATACTAGAAGAGAAATACAAGGAATGCTTCCTGCACTTAATCAAAGACAATATGAATATGAGCCCATCTTTTTGCTCAGACGCTAACTCTAAAGGTCTAGTTAACACTTGCTTCCTAACATTAAAACCTGTTCCCCACAAACCACAACAAACTTCAGATCCCAATTTTTGTTTTGTTTTCCTTGTCCGTTAATTCAATCTCCTAGCTAGAATATATCCCTAGTAATATGATCAATGAAAGAATCCAACTCCACGCGTGAAACTCCACCTTTTTCAATGGACTGCCTGACAGCACCGCCCAAATCCACTGTCCTCTTCCTTATCTCATCCCCTTCTTTCGATGCCATCAACAATTTCACAGCCTTTTCTATACTGGATGATGGCACTAGCTCATCTCTACGTGACCAGTCCTTCACAACAATACCAACTTTGAGCAATTTTGTTATCAAAACAGTGTTTCTCGGCTGATCTGAGGCCATTGGCCATGCTGCTAGTGGTACCCCCATAGTGATACTTTCCATGCAAGAATTCCACCCACAGTGACTCATAAATCCACCAGTTGATGGGTGACTTAGAATTTCCAATTGTGGTGCCCAATCTTTCACTACCATTCCTCTATTTTTAACTCTCTCTTCATACCCTTTTAGAATTTCATATTTTCTAAGCTCTCCATTAATAAAAACATCACCTTTATCAGCATCCCTTGATACCCAGATGAACTTTTGCCCACTTTTTTCCAACCCAATTGCTAGCTCCTTTATTTGCTTGTCTTCCATAGCAGTTGTTGTCCCAAAAGACACATATATCACTGAATTTGGTGCCTCTTTGTCCAGCCACTCCAAGCACTTGTGCCTTCCATTTGAACCTATGTTTCTCACTGGATTGAATGGTCCAATAGCCCAATGCTTCTTGCCTCCCTCTAGCGTTTCCATTAAGTCCATATAGGTACCTTCTATGACCCTGCATGTGTTGTAAAGGACACCAGAGCTTAACTTTTGGAACTCTATTTGTAAAGAAATAAAGTTTATGAAGTCTTTTGTGAAACAACCTTCAGTGGATGGAAGGCCTTTTGGGACTAACTTGGCGTTTGTTTCTAATTCTAAAGGTTTGCCCATTGCTTCCCACAAATACAAAAAATAAGTAAAAGCAGATACACTATGGAAAGTGTATGACTCTGCGTTTGGAATAGTAACCAAGTCTTGCACCACTGAGGCCATCATGGAATCATTGATGACAATGATTCTTGTTGCTTTTGATGAAAGTTCACGTAAAAGTGAAGCCATAGGGTCACGAAGATGCAAGGAAGCATTGAACAATGGTTGGAGATGTGAAGGGAACTTGTTTGGTGAATTGGGATTGGGTGGTGGGGTGAGAAAAGGTGGGATTTTGAGGTCATGGAAATGGATGTTTGAAACTGAATTTGGGTCCCAACCATGGACTCGAAGCATGGCTTGGCGGTTGTGTGTGGCAGTGCAAGCAAAGTGAACTGGAATATTGTAGGCTATGATAAGACGTGAGAGGTGGAGGAGCTGGTTGAGATGGCCTTGTGCTGGAAAGGGTACCATGACCACCACAACCTTGGTTTTGTTTAGGCCGTTGTTAGCCATGGTTGAAAGTTGGAAAATGTTTACTATGTGTATTGGGTCTAGCTTCTAGGGGGTTGGAGGGGTTTTGGAGATTTGTGTTTGGGTTTTTATAAGCAAAAAATATCGAGATTTCCCCCTCCAAGATAATAATGTTTAATTGCAATTTGTTGTTAACTTTATCCTTTAAAGTTATGTATTCACTAATTACAATGTCACATTTATTTTTTATTTTTTATGAGAACAATGTCACATCCCCTTTTTTTTTTTTTTTTTTTTTGGAGAAAGAACAATGTCACACCCTTGGTTGTGTGAAAAATGCATTCAAAACCGTGACACACATGGTAATTATTAATTAATCAACATGGTATCTCTTTAATCTCTAGTGCCAAAAATAAACTGTAAATAACTTCTTATTTTGTTGTTTGTTATAATTATTATTACATTTTGGACAAATTTTGAACACATGCAGCATTGTGTTGGATCTAGTGCACAAGACACTGAATCTATGTAGACCCTTAAAGCTAATAACTAGTGATTGTTTCATTTTTGAAATTTGATACAGCTGTCAATGTTTTTATTATTATTTAATATTATTTTCCATTTATTTGTCAACATTAATTAATTATAAATGTTTCTTTGTTATCGGTTTTTATTTATTTTTTGGATCTAATAATAAAAAATAAAAAAAGAGTTGGTCCCCTCTTCGTTGTATTAACATAGTTGTAAAGACTAAAAAGTGATAAAGGTCATCCTTACCCAAAAAAGATGCCCATCTTGCCTTCTTCCATGCCTAAAGTTTGTTTCTTGCCATAGCAGGAAAAATAGTTAAATATGATTAATTTATACAACTTGTTCTTCTATTGGTTTTGTTGTATTTAGCTAATCACATCTCTCTTAAGACTGTTCTTTTTGTTTCTTCCTCTTCATTGGACCAAATTGTATACATCACTAAAAAAGTAAAATCTCTTCATATACATCACATGTACAGCACTATTCCTTCGCAAAAAGCCCACCTCCATGAATCATCAACTTATTTTGTCCGTTTTGAAGAGAATTGACTTCTACTTATTTGCATAATTATTTTTAAAAAAATATATATGCATGAAAATTATTATCATTGTCAGGCTTAATCTAAGCTGCTAAAAAATTCTACCAAGTAAATTGGCTTACTTCTCAAAAAAAGAAGAAGTAAACAGGCTTGCTTCCGCGTATTGTCTTTTCAAATTTAAAAAGTATTGTTCTTTATTTTTTAAGGAAAGGTATTGTTCATAGGGCAACTATTTTTTATTTTGGGCTGAAATAGATAAGGTTAGTACTCATATATATGGTTATAAAGTAACCGACTTATTTATAAATAAGAATAATATTAGAGATATAAACTATTTTACCAACTGCTGATGCGGTAAATGATTATTGGTAAATAAAAAAGTAATATTAATGGTGGAGTTTGGATGAAAATCAATAAGGGGTTGGTTACATCATCATTTTATAAAAATATTGTAAAATAGTTTGTGACTGTATCATTACTCTTATAAATAATTTGAGCTAGGTACATAAAACAACCTTTTCTCTCCTTAAAAAAAATGAGTAACAAAGTTTATGAGTTATAAATAAATAAAGATTGAACAAAAAAATAGAAGGTCCTATTGTCAAAGCAAATTCAAAAAATTGCTTGCTAATTCCCTCCTCTCTTTACTACTATTATTATTATTTTAAATACAATGAAGCTTTTAAGATTGATACTATATGTGGGTTTCAGTTAGTTCAACTGGTAAAGTTTTTGATAGTTGAATAAGAAATTTGGAGTTCGATTACCACCTACACCAAAAACTAATTGATGTCTTGATCTGATAATAAAGAGCTATCATCATGAGTGAATACCATAGGTTGAAACTCTCTTTAAAAAAACTATATATGATTAATACTATATTACCTTATTAGTTTGTAAAGATGACCAACTTTTTCAGGTAAAACTAAAAGCTAGAGCTCATGATATAGAAGAAAGAAGCTAACCTTTTTTTTTTTTTTTTTGGGATCTTTGTTTTGCCGTCACATACGGTTAATTTGTTGGTGTCATGATTAAAGAAAAAAAGAACACTGTTTGGCTGAGGGTTTCGGATTTTCCCCCTATTAGAATCTGGCCATGCTCATACAAACTTTATAGCAAGTACTTGAAGACCCACTTTTTTGCTATTGGTCATTCTGCGCATCCACCTAATGAAGTTATTAATGAAAAAACTGGGGTTTATATTTACAAGCTAACAAATTAAGGGTAAAGTTTGGGTTCAATATCTAGTTGTACTGAATTTGTTATAATAGTGGCATGTGTCCACTTTTAGGCAATAGTTTTCATCCCAAACTAAACTAATAGAGAGTAATGATAGATGAGAGTAAATATGGACATTTTTTCACACACATTGCATCATATTTTTGAGGGCAGAGAAGGGCATGGTGTGTGGAGCTTTTGCGACAAAATATGCTTTGCCGGGGGGGGGGGGGGGGGGGGGGGGGGGGGGGGGGGGCTCTGCTTTAGATTATGCCAAAAAGGGCATTTAGTTCACTTAATACTAAGTTACATTATAATGTTACATTATTGTAATCTTTAAGTGTATATAACACTTTAAAAAACCTTCATTAGCTCTTAAGGATAGGAGTTTTTTTTTTTTTTTTTTTTTTTAATTTCAATCTATGACATATGCTTTTGATTATTACTCTTTTATAATCAGATCAAGATAGTAATTAGTTTTTGGTGTGAACAAAGAATTAGAAATCTATTTATTATTATTTCATATTATAGTACCGTCACGATCCAAAAAACTGCTAATCACATGATGGTTTTAGGCTTTTAGCCACATTTACCTAAAAATATTAGTCAAGTTGGAGTTTTTTTTATAATCATTTATAGAAAAACTTTATCTTCATCAAATTCTACACTACAATGTGATGATGGATAAAACCCTTCATGTGTTTTTTAGTTACATAACTTATTTAAAACCCTTCATGGAAAATCGTATCCATCATTTATATGGTACAAAACTACAAATTGACTCAATAAACATCCGACACATGTGTCAAGTCATGCACATGCATGCAATACTATCACAATCTAAATCCAATCATACAATCGTCATATTAAATTTTAAATATTGTAGATAATTTATATGCAAAAAGTCTATGTTATTATATATTAGGGTAAATATTTCGTTCAACGACAACCCAAGGATTTCTAGATATTGCATTCTTTTCACTTCAAGGTAGGGCAAAGAAGACGGTTGTAGCTTTCGATTCTTACTAAATTAATTCTTTCTTAGGGGAAAAAAAAAATCAACCCAGGGATTTTTCTAATGTTAAATAATTTTATATGCTCTATCGAACTACCTAACGTTATCTACTCAAAAAGAAAAAAGAAAAAAGAAAAAAAAAAACTACCTAACGTTATCTCTAAAGTCTTCTTTGAATTTAAAATAATGGCATCTTTTCTTTTATTTTTTTTGGTTAAAGATCTATAGCCGGATTGAGTCCGGACAGAACTAGAATTTTATTTTTAAGGGGCCAAATTTTGGTTTTAAAAAAAAAGTTTAGCTTACTTGGATACATGTCTTTTTGTTTTAAATATACAATGATAAGTAGTAGTATGTTTTAATTTCCATATTTTATTTAGTTAGTAGGTGATGTAGCAGTTTCTTATTAAAACAAAATGAGATTTATTTTTAAAAAGTACTGGAAGTAAGTTAAACAACCAAAAAAAAAAAAAAAAAAATTCAAGAATTAAAAGATATCTTAAAATTAAAACTAAATAAATACACAAAAAATACCCCATCCTCCTTTAAAAGTTACTATAACTTTTGAGTGGAGTTGTGGTGTGCCTTTGTATTAGAACTCATCTTCCCCTCTCTTGTGTGTGTATGTGTTTGTTTCTCCAAAAAAAAAAGCTTATATTTAGTATGGATTTTTTTTTTTTTAATTTTGAAAGAAGTATGGAAAAATTTTAATTAAAATAACAGATACAAAACAATTATTCCTCAAATATTTTAACTTATTCTATAATCTTTCAAAATAAAACTTAATTTTTTTTTTTTTTTTTGTGAAACAAACTTAATGTTTCTTTAAATCCCTAAAATAATCTACAATTAATGCTGTACTAAATTTCATAATAATTTATTTTTTACTATACAAGACCAAAGATTTTAATAGAAAATAATCTTCCATTTTATTGCAAAATCTAGTTTTAACAATATTTATGGTTAAGTGCTCATTCCCTAGAGTCCAAATATTCTATCCCATTTTTCTTACTCTACTCTATACTCCACCAATAAAACTTGTCACATGTTCACTTGATAAATTAAATACTATCATTAATTAATAATGGTAGTATTAATAAGTCAATAATGGTAGTATTTAATTAATCAGGTAAACATGTGATAAGTTTTTATTGGTGGAGTATAAAGTGGAGTAGGAAAAGTGAGATAGAAGATTTGGACTTCATTCGCTATTTGCATTTGTGGCCCTTATATACTAGCTAAGTATGGACACAACCATTCAATAAATAAGCTGATGGGCTTTTGATTTTGTAGCCTTTATTTATATACTAGCTATTGACACAATCCAAAAATACTTACAATATTTTGAAGTTTAAATATCGAATTGTATTATGCTCATAATGGTGGAGTTCCAATTTCAATAATATATTTTTTAATGTATGTAATTTTATGGATAAAACTTATTGTGGGGACAGGGTTTTGACAACCCAGGCCCACTTCATACTAAGCCCAAGACCCACGCCGAGGAGGAAGAAATGTTCGAGGACGAATTGAGGAAGATTCAGTTACCAAGAAGTATTGCCGAGGACAATCCTGTCCTCGGCTAGCCGAGACTATGGAGAGGAAGAACAAAACACCATCAGGGGTGGCCCTTCAGAGCGTCTCCAAAGAAAAGATAAGTACAACAGGTCAGCCACGGAAGCATGGTGGAGGAGTAATTCCAGGAAGAACTGTCACCTCTACATTAAATGACCACAACTAACGTTCTGGCCGTATTAATGGAGAAGTAACCCCAAAACAGTGTTGCCGTAGTCGTTGCAATCCACAGAAAGAAGGGGAAGGTGACTGATGGGACAAGCACTCAAGTGGTGACCTGCATGACCAACAAATGGAGGGCCAAGATTAACCAAAGGGGGGATATATAATGTAAGAAGTCCCCCAGAAAGGGGGATGAGATTTTTGGAGGGAGAAAATATTGTAGCACTTGTTTCAACTCTACAACCAAGCATTGAAGAAGAAATAAGAACTTCCAGCTCCTAAAAGGAGGGCGGAGGAACCATATCTTACACTTTAGCTTATGTTCTTGTCGTCCAACCCATTCACTACCTTGTTTAGCCATCGCAATTCTTACCAGGGCCTAATCCTTGAACCCATACTCTACAAATTCATTGTATCGGACTACCTGGGCTTGAGCCCACTTCCTCCCAGGGGCGCTTTCCTTGCCGATGTGAGACTAAGGTGTCAAGTCTTATACTACAAAGTTAGCCCTTGGTGGGGTGAAAATCTTGAACTCCCACATCGCATAAGAAAAACCCCCGCGTCGCATGGGAAAAAAGCCTAGTCCCTACACTTATTTATTAACAAAAAAAAAAAAAAAATCATCAATTCTAAAAGACTCATTATTCTAAAAAAAAAAAAAAAAAAAATCTAAAAGACGTATGGCTCTTGAGGATCTAAGGTTGAACTAAGAATGATGCACCAAAAAAAAGGTCAAGCTAAGAATAAGTAAACATGCTTACTAAAAATATTATTTATGGTTGAGCATTTACTATAGTATAAGAATATCTAATCGTTATTAATTACTCAATTAGAAAGTCATGTTCCGGATTGAAACAAGAAACACTCAAACACTCAAATCCTTTGTTTATAGGATTCAGATCCTCTAGATTTCCTAGAGTACTCTACCAAATAGATTTTCTTAAATCTTAACAATTCTTTAATGATTTAATGGTCTAGATTCTGCCATGTTAGCATTTCATTAACAATAATCTTAATTGTTTTGTTTACAACATTATTTTATTATTTTAAAAATATTGTTAGTGGAATGCTGACATAGCAGAATCTTGACCATTAAATCATTAAAGAGTGGTTAGGATTTAAAAAAATTTACTGATAAAGTACCCTAGGACATCTAGAGGATCTGAATCCTTGTTTATACTATTGCCCACTCTTGGTATGATGATCTCTCAACAAGTATAAGCATTTGTTGGGTGAGAGAGGCAAAGGGTGCCTGGGGTTTGAGCTTCCAGAAATGGGTTTTACATGCATATACTTAGATTAGGTTATAGTAGAATTCTATCTCTAATTAAAAAAAAAAAAAAAAAAATCCTTTCCTTATAATTTTGGTAGGTAGCATCCAAATCCCAAAAGCCAAACTTATAATTTTGGGTTAAAAAAAGAAAAAGAAAAAGAAAACCAACAACAAAACTATCATTTTACATAAACCAATCATAGCTCATAGGTTATTTGTTTTTTTTTCTTTGGAAGTTCATAAAGGAATAGAATGAAATTGAATAATCATAAAGGAATAGAATGAAATGTATTTAAGGGAAAAGAATGGAAAATAAATAAATAGAATGAAATTTAATAGCATTCTTTGGGTATTTTAAATTAAAGGAATGAAAATTAATGAATGGAGGTAAGTAACCTTATTTGGGAGTAACATAGAATGAAAAGAATATAATCATTTTATTATACCAACATCACTATTAGACCATTATTTTAAAATAAATGGCTAAATATATAAGGTATTTTGAGAGTTTTAGTAAAAAAAAAGTTCACTAAATCTAATTTTATTCATTTCAATTTCACCTAATTTTGGGGGAAAATGAAAATTTGAGATTTTAAGGGAATATAAAGGAATAAGTGTTCCTTCCTACTCATTCTATTTCCTCCTACTTAAACTTTCAATTCAATGCAATAAATCTCCCAAATAAGGGAATGAAAGAATATTATAAAATTATTCTTTCCATTCATTTTTATTTTATTCCTTTCTCTCCTCCCAAATTAATATATAGATAAAAGATTTCTTTTTATTGTTAAAATTAAATTTGTTTTTGTTAAGTGAAAAGATACATTGAACACATAGATTTGGGCTTGGTACACATTGTTTGCACCAAGACCTTTTTTTTTTTTTTTTTTTTTTTTTTTTTTTTTTACACATTATCATCCAACCAAGCGATTTTTCGTGTAAACGGGAATTAAACCCCAGATTTTTTATTCAAACTATCAGAAATTTTACCAGTTAAGCTAATTAATTCCTCAAAAAAAAAAAAAAAGTTGAACTAATTGGAACTACTTGTACCAAAACTTTTATATCTTATATTTTATTATATATATTAACATATTTACTATTAAAATTTCTATTATATTATATCTTAGTGATGTATGCTTGTGAGGAATTAACTTGGTTCATGGACCATGATCTACGACTTATGATTGCTTTTGAATAACTTTATTGCAACGAAATACCCATACGCTATGACTTATTAGAAAAATTCATTGAATCATTGACATCATCGAAGGCTGGCTGAACTCGCAACACAGGACTTTGAACGGGATAGATGCCAATCAAACTATAAACATGTTGCTCTATCATTTTGAATTTTAAATTGCATAAAAAAATTCTGTCAAACAAAAATTATCTAATGCAAATGGTTTATATAACTTTCCTTCACAATATATGAATCTCATAATAATTCGACTCTGTCCTATCAAAAAATTTGTCGTGGTTGCAGACATGTACAGATATACGTTTGGATATGCATGAATCTCGCTCTCTCATCCAATTAAGATAAAAAGATACAATATGAACAAAACAATGGACTTTAGATGGATGTTATTGCATCCCATTTTGTCAAATTCTAGCTAGTTGGTCCACGGTTTGTAAAGATAGCGTAGCACTTTTAAGTTTTTACGTATCCGCCGGAGAATGAACAATGATTGAGTTACAAAAAAATTTCAGTCAAAGTCCATGTACACAAAATTACTCACAAAAGGACAAGTTATCAATAATGGAAACCTGTAATAATAATATTTTTAGCATAATCTAAATATTTTTCAACTTATATTAATATGATAAATTTTAAATAATATTTTTGTCACTTGAGTCCATCATTAATCATGAGAATTTATACTGTCTTGTGACTCAAAGTAGAAGAATGCATGGCATTCTATTATGTCGTAGATGTAAAGATTCTATTAATTTCACCAAGAAGTACATTGTTTTGTTCTTAGTGGGAGTATTATATCAACCAACAATCATCAAAAAAAATTATATCAACCAACAGTCATTAATTAAAAAGATTATATATGAAATGATTATATAAAAAAAAAATTTATATGAAATGGTCATTAATGGAGTTGCAAGTTGCAACTCCATTCTTTGAAAGTATAGGTGTCAAAATTTGAAATAGTAAGTGATAGAAAGAAAATATGACAAAGAAAGAACAGACACAATTAACGTGGTACGATAACTAAAATCTACATCCACACCACCAGAGACCAAATAGATACATCTTGCATTCACTATAAGTTGATAAAACATTACAAGAGAGCTCATATTTATTGTTAAATATTAGCTATGATATATTTCATATTGAATATACTTGAATAGTTGCGGAAAATAGAAGCATAAAATAGGAACATAAGAACATGAGAGTTATGTGGTTTAGCTTTATAACCTACGTCCATGAAAGAAATCCTTAAGAGCTATATCTTTATTAAATAAGAGTGTAGTACAAAATCTGTGTTATAATAAATCATAATATGGGTATATATAGTAGACTAAACCCTAAACTAATAGACTTTTAGTAGAAGTAGGAGACTTGGCTTGCACACAAAGTAAAATTAGACTTGAACCTATGCTAATGAGCTAATATATCTCTAACACTTCCTCTCAAACTCAAGATAGAAGCTTGATGAAAACTTGAAATTTGATAAGGTTGAGAAGATCCCTTAAATGAAGCTTGACTTTGTGATGTTGGTTTAAAGAAGATAATGGTCTTGCAGTATTAATGTGAATTTTAATGGTGGCATGACTATACTGGAGACTTTTGACGGCAGTAATGAGAAGCCAAAGAGATGAACGTAGTAAAGAAATACTGAAGAAGACAAATATTGTTTTTAAACAAAGATTGCTTTCAAGTAATAAAATATACCTGAGCATTTTTATATAAGAAGTAAAGTGTACAGTAAAAATATTTGTGATATCCAAGTAAATAAAGTGAGCCTAATGCCCATACTGATTACACGTTAACACTCCACATCCTTCTTGAGTGACGGCAAATTGCGTTAGCTTGTGATGCACATTTTTTTTGTGGTGCTCGGGAAGCAGATCACTATTCCATGCTGCAAGAAGGATTTGATAATGAAGAGATGACAAGCTGCACAAAGTCCTTTGTTTGATTTCACATCAAATAGAAGGAAAAGCTGACGGCAGACAACGAAGCATGTTGATAAAGTTTAAAGATTGTGGGGTTTTATACTTTAATCCCAATTTTTTTGGAATCCTCGTGCATTGTTAGAATTGTGGGTTGGTCGACAAGGATTCTTTTTGACTAGCACTTTAACACAAATCCTTGTAATTGGCTTATTTTTTAAAGAAAATTCTCTCAAAGTGACCAATAAGATTTTACTACGCAACTCAACGGCAAGACCTATTCTCTTTGGGATTACGAGCTTGCAACGTATATATGCTCCAGTTAAGTTTTGGCATAGCAATTTCACAGTGCAGTTTATGTTTGGTATATCGAATTTTCATCAACTTTTTTACATTTATTTATGTGGTTGATCGTGTTCGGTGGCGGATTTTTTAATATGGATCCCCATATAATTTTATCTACTATTCATAATAAACTAATTTACCAAAAGTAAAAAATATTAGTGTAAATTGGGCGTGTCTCTAAACAACCAGTTCTCTACACAGTGGAGATTTCATGGACGACTAGTTCTCTATAATATGCACGATCGAGGTTAGAAGAGAAAGAACTAAAAATTCGGGTAGAGTTTTTAGGTTAAATCTATGTGTTTCTAAAAAAAAAGGTTAAATCTACGTGGTAGAGCTCGTAGAATTTGACTGTGAATACTTTTTTTTTTTTTTTTTAAACTAACCCGTTGAACCTCCTATTATCTACTTCAAGGAAAAGTAACTTGATTGTTAATTAAATTTCTTATCATCCCATAACCACATACGTGAATATAAAAAATAAACAGCCCTACTTTTACCAAAAGAGTCCAAGATAAAATAAAAAATAAACCTAAATATAATATATTGAAGTAATGAAAAAACTAAATTGCTAATATACGTACTTTATTACAAAGTCGCATATAAATGGCGGATGTGATATAATAGTTTGAAAGTGGGAACTAGTTCATGGCCGAAAGAAAAAGTAGATGGTAAGCTTTGATCTTTATATCGACTCAACTCTGACATGATAAGATCATATTTATCAAATGACTCAGCAGACGAAAGGTTATCCACTGAGACTATTTTTTAGACTTGTCCATGCTGCGGAGACTAGAGTCGACAAGGCTTAAGGCTAAGAAGCATTTGATGAATATATATATATATATATATATATGTTTGAATAGAACTTATTTTGCTAAAACTGAAAATTGAAAATACTGTACCAAAATAATTTTTAAATGTATAAATAATACTGTGAGACTCATTTTTAATGAAAAAATTATTAAAAAATGAGATTTATAGATCTCATAAATAGTATATAGATCCACTGATGAACTACTGAGGTGCTAAAAAGACTGAAAAGTCAAAATTTTTGGCTACTGTTTATGCACAGTGCATAAACACTAGCCTTTGTCTCCTGAAACGGGCGTAAAAAAAAAAAAAAAAAAAAAAAAAAAAAGAAAAAGAAAAAGAAAAAGGAGGAGGAAAATGCAAAAGAGGAAAACGTAGACACAAGTTAAGTTGAATCCAGACACATATTCATCAAATGCTTCTTAGCCTTAAGCCTTGTCGCCTCTAGTCCCCGCAGCATGGATAAGTCTAAAAAATAGTCTCAGTGGATACCCTTTTGTCTGCTGAGTTATTTGATATATATATATATATATATATATATATATGTATGTATATTTAAGCGATTGGAAAAGTATATCTTGAACAGTTCTTAACCATATAAAACCTAGGCATCCAGCAAAACGACCCAATTTGAACCCTTTTTTTTTTATTTGGTGCAAAAACTAGTTAACCTGTGACCGATCTGATTTTTTTCTGATTCGATTTTTTGCGGATCAACTCGACCCTACTTGCGACCTAACCCGTGACCCAAACCATTTTTTAAAACTATTTTTTTGGTAGATAAAATAATATAAAATAAAATAAAGACAATATTGGTTTAATTTAGCTTTAAGGAAACAATTGAGATCTTTACTTAACTGCATGCAAATGAATTGAAAGATGAATGGTTGAGGCATTCTGTAATGAGTAAAGATTTTTAGATATTAAATAACAAAGTAGATGCCAAAATAATCTGGTTACAGTAAAGTTCAAAACATATATTTAAAAACAAAGTACATGCCAAGATAATCTGGTTATAATAGAATTAAAAAATTATAAACATGTATGAGAAACATTCATAAGTGTGAAAAAACTGAAACCAAAGTTTCAATGAAATTAGCATAAATTATGAATGCTTAGGCCAATTTTTTAACAATTTATGTCTAAAATAAATGGCTTTTCAAAATAAATTATAATATTTCCTAGAGTGTATGTTACTTAATATTCATAAAAAAGACAATGTATAAATAAGTAAACAATCAAACTTTAACATATATTCTCAAATTAAAAGAGAGTGCCAATCACAATTGATATTATATTATAAAATTAGTTTTCAAGATTATAAATTTCTTATATGCTTTTATTCTTTGTCAAATTAGTTATCCAATAATGCATTTGTAATTTTGTTTTATGTTGTGGAATGTTGATATTTTGTAGAAATGAAACTTGTGTATTTGTTTTACTTATCTTTTGTGCTATTTTGTTTTGATTAGTAATGTTGGGATTTGTATGATTTTAAAATTATTGAACAAGTATTAATTTGTTTAGCTAAACTCATTGTTGATATGAGTGGAGAATTTAAAGTAATGCATTTTACATCAAGTAATTTGCTGTGTGGCTTTTCAAATAACAAATAAATGTTTTCTTTATAAAAAAAAAATTCATGTCAAAAATACAGGTTAACCTGATCTGACCCGCAATCTGATTAACCCGACCCAACTCACCCATTACCATGTCTATGACCTATCACTCTATTTTTGTGGTTGGGAACAAAGGGGGAAGAGATAGTCATGCGATAATGTTATTAATTTCACGTGGATAACTTTGTTTTTGTGGTTGAAAACAAAGGGGAGAAGAGAAAGTTATGCGATAATGTTATTAATTTCTTGTGGATAACTGATCCATACGATAGAAGCTAGGAAAAGTAACTCCGTCTCCAACAAGAAAGTTGTACTACAAACTCAACAAAAAAAAACAGGTTGCCTGAAAAAAAGGAGGTATTTTATGCGATTTTCTTTTGGATGCATTAAACATGCAGTGAGCATATTAAAATCATGGCGTAAATGCGCTTTTATTCTTTACATTTTGCACTTTTTTTATTTTGGTCTTTACATTTTGTTTTTACTATTTTTAGTTTTTAAACCAATTAACGTCTGACATTTTGGTCTTTTTTGTCACCTAAATAACAGCAAAAGCTGACGTGGCTGACGATAAAATAAAAAAAGTAATATAATCACACATTAATTGATTAAATTAAAAACAAATATTAAAAAAAAAAAAAAAAAAAAAAACTCATTAGTTTTTGGAAAGAACATGAAGAAAACAAGAACTTGAACCTAGATCAAAGAACTTAAGAACACAAACCTAAACACAGAATTTTCTTTCCAGCCGAACCCAAATCTAGAAAATTTCTCTTTACCTAAATACAGAAATATCCAACCACCACCTCCACCGATCAAACCCAGCCAACAAATATAAACACAAACCCAACCAACAAACTTAAACACAAACCCACAAATTTTCTTTCCACATGAACCCAAACCCAGAAATTTTCTTTCTACCCAAACACAGGAAAATCCAGCCACCACCTCCATCGATCAAACAACCACTTTCCACCATCACAGCCGTCACAACCCACCGTCCCAACCGCCACAACCAAACCCAACTCGGTCTCAACCCTAGCCACCTCGATCTTTACCCACACCAGCCAGATCATAACCCACCCACCCACCCTAACCCAACCTCAACCCCAACCACCCCAACTCAAGCCACCCCAACCGGTCTCAACCCACCCACCCCAGCCGGACCTAAACCCAACCCGACCTCTACCCACCCCAGCCGGCTCACAACCCACCCACCCCAACCCAACCTCAAACCCAACCACCCCGAACTCAACCCCATCCACCCTGACTCAAGCCACCCCAGTCGGTCTCAACCCACCCACCCCGATCACAACCCCAACCACCACCCACCACAGCCACCACGAGCCACTGCACCACCAATTACCACGAGAGAGAGAGAGAGAAGAAAAACTAATTTAATAAAGTGAGATGGAAGAGAAAATAATTTGAACCCATTTTATGATCTCTTCCCAAAAGTGATCATTGAGTCAAGATACTTTTTAGATCTTAATTTTAGTGATTTTTGGTTTTAATTGTGTTTTTTTATTTATTTAGTTAATATTAATAAATTAATTTTTTAAATTTATATTCTGACGTGGCATTCTATTCTGTGTGATTATATTATTTTTTTATTCCATTGTCACCACGTTAGCTTTTGCTATTAGTTGGGTGATGGAAATGACCTAAATGTAACGTGTTAATTGGTTTAGGGACTAAAAGTGATAAAAACAAAATGTGAGGACTAAAATAAATAAATAAAAATATAAAATATAGAGACTAAAAGTGCATCTACGCTTAAAATCATTAATCAACCATAATACTTTTAGTTGATTACAAGACACATAAAATGTGAAAAGTACGATTATCATAATAGTAACGAGTCGATCAATCTCACCCTCCCCATTCCCCAATATCTATATTTGCTGATTGCTGTAAGGCCCAAAACACTTGCGTGCAAGCAACTGATTCCTCTACAAATAGGTGGTTAATGGGTGTGCGAGGAGTGGGTCTTAAATTCATCTCCAAATATAGTTCATAGCTGTGATCTGTCTGCATATGACAATTCGGCTTACTTTGTGCTTTGCCGACAAAGGCCCACCAAGAGGCTTCAGCACATATTGTCACGGACTAGCTATCAGAATATCGGCACCTGGGGAATTGATAATAGTTGAATTGCAACTGGACACTTTAAGACCCACTCGTAGCTATCAGAATATCTGCACCTGGGGTATTATCGAAGAAATCAAGGACTTGGCTGGAGTCGGCACGATAGTAACATGTGTCTAATAGTAAATGCATGTCATTTTTTAAGAAGGTACAGTGTAACTGGATATTTAAACGTGTGTTTTACCCTAAATTATTTACCCATTTTCTTTATACAAAAAGATTTATTTATATATATATATATATATATATTTTTTTTTTATTTACAGGTGGGTGAGGAGAATTTGGACTCATGAATGTTTTGATAAACTGAAACTTTTATTAACAATAAAAGGTAGTGTATAATCTAACTTGCAAGCGTCCAAGATAGGAGCAGGTAATTACAATAGAAAATAACTTCAAAAGAAGCAGCAAATTTGGCAACAACATGAGCTACGAGTTTAACAATCTCCTAACTCAGCAAAATTCACTTATATTTGCCTCTTAATTTAAATCTCAACTTTCATAATTGCTAATTAGCAAGTTACATTTTCATAATCTCAACTGGATTTCCATTTTTTTTCCCTTTGGTTATAATTTCCCCCTTTAGCCTTTTCAGTGAGACCCAGATCTTTGATTTGCTGGGATTCCCTTATTTTCCTAGAATTTCATTCCAGTTGGGTCATTTAACTTTTGGAGTTTCGATTAAAATTTTATTTGGGATAATTATAGGCTCTGTTTGCTGATAATTTACTAGGAAAAGATAAGAAACTTGTCATTGCTGCTTAAAATTTGATTTGCTTCATTTTCATTTATCTTCTTTATGTGACCTATTTATATGTCTTAGTGATTTGATGAGATGCATTGGGTCAGCTAATGTGGTGTTATATGTTTCAGCTGAACATTTAAGTCCTTTAAATTTGAAGCGATCACTTTTACTCCTTAGATGACGTGACCAAACTAAAAAATGAGACATTATCACTTCAAGGGATTAAAGGTGATCACTTTAAGTGTGTTTGGGATTAAAAACAATGACTTTAAGAGTTTTAGGGACTAAAAAACAGTCATTTTAAACTTTTGAAACTAATATTGCTCTTAGATTAAACTTTAAGGTTCAATAGTGTATTTTGATGCATTTTTTTTAGGACAAATTTGTGATACAAGTTTTTTTCTTTAGCTGTGTTCCCCAACCATTTTCAAAATTTTCAGTTGGGGGACCAGAAGAGGTTAGAATGAATTTCCTTAGCTGTATTTTGGTTGGCGAATTCTAAAAAGATGAATTTAGGATGAAGGCGTCATTTGATAGATAAGTATACTGTATTTCCTCGTAACAGTAATTATTTGTTGCAACTCCTTACAAATGTTTAAAAATCTTGAAATTTTATTCCCATTGCATTATAATTTAAATCTCTATCCTGTGAAGTTCACTTACGTCTACGTACCCATTATTTAGTATTAATTTTCTCAAAGCATATAATCTAAGAAGTCAGACATATTTAAGGTTTTATTTAATACTTAAAAAGATGTCATAGAATGTTAATTTTTCAAAAATATGTGATTCAAAGAGTCAGATATAATTAAGATTCTGTTCAATTACTAAAAAAAAAATGTATCATTAAGTATTAATTTTTTTCAAATATATGTTTTGAGGAGTCAGACATGTCCAAGTTTCTGTCTAAGGTGTCATTTTACTTGTTGCCACTTTATTTATGCTGGTGGTGTTTTAATTAAGCTGACCACTTGTTTTTTTTTTTTTTTTTTTATAAGTAAATTGTGCTGACCACTTGTGATTTGTATTAAATTTCTTTCACATATTTCAAATTGACTGGAACAGAAGAAGCTAGAGCCACTACCAACAACCAAGTAAAAGAAAGGAGTTGAACAGTTGGCATTCAAAGTGATTTGAGGCTGTACCAAGGTCTGTTTTGGTGAGTATGTTTGTCAAGGAAACTGAACTCTTTGTTGCAGTTTTTTTATACGCATTTTTTCAAGTAATGAAATGGGCTTAACATAGGTGTGAATATTTATATATATATATATATATATTTTGTTTTTGTTTTTGGATAAGTAGCATAATGGAGGCTGTGGATTGGGAAAGTTCTTCGGGAGGATCAAGTGATACTGAGACCTATTTGCAAGATAAAAAATATGAGGATGATGAGGAACTCCATTTTACATCTGGGTTTATATCCAAGTTGCAGTTTAGGTATAGAATTTTTCATAAAATTGATTCTTTATGATATTATAAATATTCCTCCACCCTGCGGGTTTAACTTTGGGTTATGGGCCTTATGGCTACAATTTTCAGGAAAGATAAATCCAGGGCTTATTGGATTAACGAAATCGGAATGGCTGAGGTTTTTGAAAACAAGGGTAAACTGTGGAGGACAATGGGAGTAGTTCGTAGCGGCAAGATTTATTACTCAATTGAGGAAACTTTGTATGTGAAATGACATTTTTTTGATCTCTTATTGTTTCTTGGTTTTTCTTTCAAAGGAATTAAAGAATAAGTTAATTATTTGTTTTGGTGATAATATGAAACCCAGTATTTACAAGTCTAGAGCTTTAATATCTAGCCGTTCTTTATTCATAGTCTCTATTATTGTAACTCATTTATTTTGGTATCTTTGTTTGAGGGACACGTAATTTTCTGAAGATTCCTTTGCTAATTAAACATTCTATATTGTAAAGCAGAGCTGGGCTTACGGTTGTCCCCAAAAAATATGACTTTTTTTTTTTTTTTTTTGAGCAAATTAGTTTGAAATTTCATACTGTGGCTTCGGTAAAAGATTATGGATTACCTTGTATAAAAGTTAAAGGACGTAGAGGTATCAGAGACACACTTCAAACAATGCTTTTCAATAACTGAAACTTCAACCTTATTCATAGTTTTAAGCAACACTTGCAAATTTATACATAGTGTTGTAAGCAAAATGTAGTATTAGATAAGTAACCGATAAAAGCAATTATTAATTTTCTTATGAATATATATTTTTTTAAGTTTTTGAAAAGAAGTAACTATGTATTTGTGTCCTTTTTCATTATATGTTGAGATGGAATCGTTTGTGAAGTGTAACTTCTTATTTTTGTAGGTTTTTGATGGAAATAGGCGCATTGCTTCTCTTGGATGACAATGGTACAAGTCTTTCATTAAATGATATATATGCAAAGGTTAGTGGAGGCTCTTGGGAGCTATTTGAGGTTTATAGGCACTTGAAATCTCTTGGTTACATTGTTGGGCAGCATGGCATTGCTTGGTCGATTAAGGATGCTAAGAGTAACCGTCAATCTGTTTCTCTTCAATGCTATCCACAAAGAAGTGAAGTGGTAGACTTAGAATCAGAAGATGAGAGTTCCATTGTTGGACCATTTAATATTATGCACATTAATGAAGCAAGGCCAGTTTTTGATGTCTATCTCCCAAATAGCAAGTTTAGAAAATCTTCTCCGGGTGATCCAAGCTTTGTGATCTGCTTAACTAGGTAATTGTATTTGGTAGCTCCTAAGAATGAGTAACCTTCTCTATTTGCGGTTGATTGCAAATTGTTATTTATATTATTATCATTAGAAATGTGCTTTTATATTAAAGAACTTCATAGGTTAAACCACTTTCTTTTTCAGATTATCTTTTGCTGAAAACATTTAATTGCAACAATCCTATGTGTTAGCTTCTAGGTTTTTGATATCTTGAGGAATTTGTTGGGAAAGGATTTACACCATATGCATCTAGATTATTATTTTATGTTTTTTCTTAAGTATATACAAATATGTTATTTTATTTTAATTCCGTCTGTGTTAGTGCTTACTGTTGTATATTTTGCTCATAACGGGTCATAAACCTGGAAAAATGAGGAGGGTTGTGGTGAATTGACGGCCAAAATGCAGTCACGTTATTAAGATTGGATTTCTGCCCCCAGAATTTCACTCAGGTGGGGTTGGCTTTAGAATAGGTATTAAGTTCATATTTTACCAATAGGAGAAAAGGAATTCTGTACTTTGTTATTAATTTTAGAAATGTATTAACTTACAAATTTACTAAGCATGAAAGAATGTTTCTCTATTAGTTTCTATGGAAATTAAATGTTGTTCAATTTTTGGATGCAGTAGATCAAACCTCTAGTTAGTATGATTTTATTGTTTTATTACTTATTTGTATATTTTAAATAAGTCATGTTTTCTACTTTTTTTTTTTTACAATCTTCTTAGAAATGTGGGTAGAAGGCATTTTTGTCTTTTACAATCACATACATGTGTTAGCATAATGTGAAGCATGCTTATAATTCCTATTTGTAACATTTTTGAAATATGAGATAGAAATATCTACATTATGGTAGTATTTTTCAACTCTTGACTATCAAACATTTGTTTTTGTTTTCAATTAGTATGAAGATAATATCTATTAATGTGTAAAGAGAAATGGAAAAGGCTCCAACAGTTCTCCCAGAAAATTTCTACATCTTAGTTTACAATCATATTTTAATGATTTAATTACTCCCTTCTTGGTTATCTACCACTTTAATTTCTACTAGCCTTATCACGCGCTTTGCGCGTGCAATTCTCTTTTTTTTTTTGGGTATTTTTTTTTTTTTTAATAAGACTTGGGGGTAGGTTTATATATATATATATATATATAGAACATGAGGTAGATTTTTTTTTAATTTTTTTTAGAGGAACATGGGGTAGTGGGAAGTTTTATAGAACATGGGCTAGGTTTTTTGTTTTTAATTTTTGTTGATTTTCGGTTTTAACCTTTTTTTTTTTTTTTTTTAATTTTAAAAATAAGGATAAGTTAATTAAATTAGGGGTATTTTTGAAAATTAAAAAGACAATTGAATCCTCTTAATATATAGAAATTACTTCGTTTACAATCATATTTAAATTTTAAGTGGAAATTGGCATTCTGCAAAGATAGACCCATATAATCTCTGAGAAGTGTTAAATCGTAATCCCCAAAGTAAAAGTAATTTTTGCTTGAAGGAGATCAGTAAAATTTGGTATTATATTTCATTAATCCATCAAAGCTTGTTCTCTCCAGTTGCTTTGAAAGAGATCTGTAACATATTAATTGTTATGCATATCCTGGTCTAAAAGTTTTTGAATCTTTTATGCTTGCCTTCTCTTGCAGGGGTGATCTACCATTCATAGCAGATGTTGAAGTCCTTGAGAGGCAATGTGGGGCCATTCCTTTGCGGTTTTGTCATGTAGAGTATGGACAGGTCAGTTTCTTTTCCTTTGATGAAGTGGAGGTTCCTATCCTACTCTGACTCTTTGGAGTGGTAACTGTTCTATACTCCATGTTTAAATGCTACTTTGCAAAGATATGAAGAGCTTTATGTACGTACTAGGAGTCACAAATATTATAAGCAAGATGCCTACATCAACATTTGTTTTATAGAAATTGATTTTGAGAAAAAATGTGCAATTTTCAAGCATAGTTTATCTATGTACAGGATGGGTTTCAATTTTATATACATAACTATAACTTTTGCTGGGAAGTTTCTTGTTGTTATGTTGTTTGATCTCTGTTAGGGAATTATATAGAAGTGCAAGATAGTTTAAGCCACCAAGGAGACTTTATCAAAGACCTTGCAAAGTCTTCTTTTTTTTTTTTTCTTTATTTTATTTTATTTTTTTTACTTTTAAATTTTACTAAGAGATTTGCTTTCAATAATAGTTTATTATAGTTGGTATTAGATAGTTATTGGCTACAGATTTTGACTTTGAAGTATCAAGTCGTGGATACCTAGTTATTAAACAATGCTCTTATAATTGGTTTTGCATGGTTCAACTCTGAAAATTATCAGATAGTTATTAAAAAATGCTCTTTTAGCCAATAAATCTCACTTTAAGGAACACTACCTTATTATAGTCGGTATTAGAGTTTATTATTAGATATATTATTCGTCAATCAGCTTTTAAAATTTATTTTCTTCTGAGATTTACGATTTTATGGCAGCTGTACTATTAAGCCCTAATTGTTCTCTTCATTAAGAAAATAAAACTCTGAGTTGATTCAGATTTGACAAGATATTTGCACTTATAAAGCTTAGAGCATTTCCTTTAATCTCTGAAACAGCTTAGAGACTGGCTGTAAAATGTCTTATGATAGACTTCATTGTCAAAAAACATTATAGTTTCTTTCATTTTTTAGGTGCAATTGTTATAGATGGTTGAAACTTGCACCTCTTTTAGCATGGTTGCTGTAGAGTATCCCAGGCAAGTAATGTTTGAGTCATTTGCTTAATTTTAGTCTATATGAACTTCTGCTCTTCCAACTGAATATCGCCATTTCTTTAATGAAAAACCTATCCAATTATGTGAGAAACGACCTGATATCTTTATCCATTTTCCTCAACTCACACCTTCCTTCAAATGTCATTGATATATACCTCATGGCTTTTCCAATGTTGATGAGGTCATACTTCTTCCGTACATGCCTGTTACATAACAACTAGACAAACTTTGAGCAATTCAGACACTGGTAGAGCATTCCTAGGAGTCTAACTGCATTGGACATTACTACAACTGGCATTTCTATCCTACAACGCACAGCCAATTATTCCCATTCCTTACACTTTATTCTCATATTGTTATATTTAAGCTCTCCTGGCTTTTCCAATAGAGAAATGATATGTCTACAACATTTTTATAATATTTTTACAATAAATTCTAAGTAGCAGATTGTTACTGGTTGTTATTATTAGAGCAAAAAAGTAATCTTAGTGTTAGTTTCAAATTTGAACCAATAACAACTAACCATCTGTGATTTGTTGTAAAAATGTTGTAGACGTAGCATCTCTCTTTTCAATAATATTTACGTCTCCTAATACCTAGAGGAGGTGAGGAAATTTGTTTCCCTTTTGTTCTACCCTTCCTGTTTTGCTTGATCATTGTAATTTAGTTTCTTGAAGTTTTTGCCCCTTTAGTACATTTCCTATGTACACAGGCTAAGTTTTTTATTTTTCAAATAAAATTTATATTACTCATAAAAAAACTTCTTTAATCTGTTGATCTACAAATTTGTGATTCCAAAGGTGATATATGAAACAGAGTGATGCAACCCAAAATTCTCAGAGACTATGGATAGACTAAAAAGGAATAATGTAAGAATCAACATCTAGGTTGCTTGGAGTCAATATCAAACATAAAAAGATAGCTACAATTTGGGAGTCTGTTCCTAGGATTGCTTGAAATCAACACTAATCTATTGGGGGGAAAATTCCAAAAGACTTTTTACTCAAGCAAAACGAAACATTACTAAATCCTGGTGCTTTAAATAGGGTTCTCACTTCTCAAGTTACATTAAGAACTTTCTCAACAAAAAATAAAAAGTTACATTAAGAAAGGACATAAAATAACTGCATAATAAAAATAGAAAACTTCTTAATCAATTGACTATAGAAAATAAATCATAGTCAATGAAAATAGAAACAACTAAAATTTTAGCCTCAAAAGTCTCGATATTCATTAGCATCAATCAAAATTAATTATAATTAATTAGGCCAACTTTTGTGTTGTTTGTCTAATCACTTCAGCTTTCTTCTTGGCCATTTGATCTTTGATTGATTGCAAATATTTGTAAGGTGTATTGGTCCGGATTAACCCTGCTTATTTCAATGATACATTCTTTCTATTTCAAGGTCAAAACCTTTTTTTTTAAATGAAGTTTGAAGGTCAAACTAGGTCGTCTTTATTTCTTTTTTGGTAGAAAAACTAGGTCTTCTTCAATTGTATTTGGTGTAGAGATTTAGCTTTAAATTTTATGAATTATGTTGAATCATGAAATTCATGTTCTAGAGGGTGAGGGTGACTGAATCATCCTTAAGAAGATTAGAAATCCCCTTTGGTATTTCAGCTTTTATATCGAAAAGGTTTTCTCAGCCTTTTTTGCATTGAAATAGTAAGCAAAGATGGAGATTCTTTTGAAATTAGCCATATAAATAACTTACGCTGATGGTCATGAATAATAATAATAATAATAATAATAATAATAAATGCAAAAGGGCTTCAAACGGCGGTTGGAGATGTGTGGTGTGGCACTATGGTTGGAACAAGAGAGGGTTATGGAATTAGATAATTTAGGTGGTGTCAAGAAGGCTCAAGCCATCTACACAAAGCTTGATGTGGTGATTTTGGATGGCAGAACAAATACAATGTATTGAGATGCAGTTGGGGGAAATTGGTTGGGGGGGGGGGGGGGGGGGGGTTGTTCTCTTCTCAGCCAGATGATATAAAAATCATGTGCCTTGATTTTAGGTGCTTCTACATTGATAATCATTGCAAAACCACCACATGACATCAATGGGTACTGTCATGTCAGCCCTAGCCATGTCAGTGTGCCACTTTGTGTCATGCGTGCCCAGGGGTTGTTAGAGATATCATGGCCCTAGAGAACCAAACCCCAACCTATTGTAGGTCCACATACTTGTAAAGAAGGCAAACTAATCATAGGATTAGTCTAGCATTAACCTTGGGATTATTATAAACATAAGTTTGATAGTATTGATGTAGCTATCAAGGGCTTTCACCTATGGGTGTAGGCTGTTAGGCCAAACGACTTTTAAGCTTGCTTCTACTTTTCTTTTTTCTCTCTTCAATTCAATCCTTCTCAACTTTAACATGCAAGGAAAAAAGGTGCCTCTATTTTGGTTAGTGCTTCTTTCATAGCTGGAAAACTATGTTATGAGAACCTATTCATGCTCGACTTTGTTGAATTTGTAATGTTATTTGCAACTTTCTCCTTCTAGTTTTACATGATGTTAAATGGCTAATTGTTTCATACACATCAGTTTAAGGTTGTATTCCATGTTTATAACTTCATATATTGGTAAAAATCATGACAAAGTATGTAGCCATTGGTGCCATTCTTGAAAACACAAACAAATGGCATGGTTTATAGTATTTTTTTTTTAGGAACCCAAGATTTTTCATTGTCCATAAGTGGACTTTCATAATGGATTTATTTATGATCACAGCCTGTTATGATAAGACAAATTTTTAGCGCTGAAATTAACCATGTGGTTGGCCTTTTCACATTTCAGTTCACAACTTTTCAATTAGTACATCAAACTTCTGAAGTTTGGAATAAAATAAAATCGCTAAGGTTTCATTCAAAATAAACATTTTTTTCACATGATAAGACAATTCCTAAGGGTTAAAATGACCTATGTGATTGGCCTTGTTACATTTTAATTCACAAGTTTTCAATTTGTTCATTGAACTTCTAAAGTTTGGAATAAAATATATTTGTTCAGATTTCGTCCAAAATAAATGTTTTTCTCACATGATAAGACAATTCCTTAAGGGCAGAAATTACCCATGTGGTTGGTCTTATCACATTTCAACTCACAAGTTTTCAATTGTGCCCCGAACTTCTAAAGTTTGGAATAAAATATAATCTTTAAGATTTCATCCAAAATAAACATTTTTCTGACGTGTACAGCAGATATGGATAAAAAAAAAAAATAAATAAATAAATAAACTTTACAAGCTGAAACTGTAAACATGGCAAAACGGGTTAGAATTTTCTGACTCGACCCGTTTGACTGGCTACCCGATTGATCCGTGACCCGTTTTTGACCCGTGACCAGACCCGACCTGAACCCAACCTGATTTGCTCGTTTTGCCACGTCTACTAACGTTAAGTAGATTGAGATTGAGGTGTAATTCTTATAAAATATTTACTTATTCTTCTTCACTTAATATGTTATGTACTTTATTATAGTTTGTCATTCTTTACTTGCCACCTTCATTTTTTCTTCCTACGTTAAACAGATTGAAGATTATATCAAGATTAGCTTCTAGAAAGCTGGAACAAGAGTTGCACCAAATTTGGGTATCAAGTGTTAGTGGTAATTAGTAAGTGGTAACAGTATCATCAGTGAGAATCTAATCACATTTAAGAAACTCAAAAACAATTGACAAATTGCATCTGTTTCCCAAAAAAAAAAACTTGTTTGAAAAATACAGGTCAACTTGACCCGTCCTGCGACCCGACTTGACCCACAACCCGATTGACTTGTTTTGACCTGCGACTCGACCCGACCTGACCCGTCTGTTTTGCCATAGCCATACTACGCGGTGCAAATCACAAGTTGTGAAAGCTGCAATCAAGTAATCATTGAAGGGGATGCTAAAGCTTGCTTCGATCCTTTGTCATCTAATGATTTCCATCTGAATCGATTCAAGTACACCGTGATCCTTAACATCCTTAGTTATTTAAGTTCCTTCGTTAATTTATCTTTTGTTTGGGTTAAGAGGACCTACAATTTCGCAGTCCATGCTGCTGCAAAGTTCTCTTTGAGTTCCTCTCAGACCTTTTGTTCAAAAAGGACAATCTGCCACCTTTTTTAGAGTCTATCTGCAAGGCAGATTGTCCATCTTTCATACTTTAATGAATTGAATCACATCTTATAAAAGAAAAAGGTGACAAAATGCATCTATTGAAAAGCTTATGTAACTAAATTATGATAAGGGCAAACCACAAATGGCTAATTGTAATTTATCCTATTAAAAAAATAAGGGGTAAAGTTGTCCACAAAATGCAAAATGTTAATTATATAGAACCTAATGGTTTCAGTTTCATCTAAACTTTAAGGGTGAAAGTTTGTGAACTAGATTGTGATAAAACCAATCGACAAGGAATAAGTTGTAATTTTTCCCATATAAAAGTATAATGACTTTTTGATAAACAACTTTTGCATGAAAATCCTATCAAATGACGGGTGTGGGAATTTAAGGAAGTATGGCCATTGTTGATGCTTCTATTTTAGAAGGAGTTATATATAACCTTCAAATTTAATCTAGGTATCTTAGCAAGCCGGTTCAAAATTCGTAGTTAGCATCTTGCAGTTATCTAAGGGATTCATCATTGTTGTTATTTGGTGTGTGGAAGAGGACGGACTACACAAACCCAAGAGAATAATCATAGCTCAGAGTTCTAGACACCATCCTTAGTAAAAGTAAAAAAAAATAAAGAGGTTGATCTTTAGGTTGCAACTTGTAATTGGAATCAAGCAACAAGCAGTGAAACTTGTAGATTAGCTTGCTTGGAATGGTATGGTAGAATTCAACTATATGTTCACAAAGTCTATGAATCTACTCCCCTCCACTCCTTTTCAATCCAAACAAGTCCTAAAAGTAAAATAGAAGAAAAATCTAAATGCTACTCCCAAGCTCTCAGTTTTCATACATCCACAATCTCAAATATATATATATATATATATTTGTGGAATGATTTGTGATGCTGCCCTATTCCAAATCTAGTTTCTTAATTTGTTTGTTCTTCTAGCTCACGAAAAAGAAAAAGAACCCTCTGCCTCTTACCTAACCTGTCTTTGTACTTTATTCTGTTTAAGAAAACAATTAATATCTAGCTTGTTGTAATGGGATTTTACCAATTCAATGTTTGGTCACGCCAATAGACAAAATATGTCACCATAATCATTGGTTACAAGTAGACAAATTATGAGCCTATTTGGTTTAGAGCAGTTTTGGATCGTATCACTCAAAACTCATAATTAAGTTCTCAAAACACGTGGAACCCACACAATTTTTTTTGTTTGGCTTGATTTTCACACTGTGTTACCATCACTCAAAACTCAAAGATTTTGAGTTAGAGTGATGGAAACAAGAAACAGCTAACTGGTGTTTTCAAAAATTGAGATACGAAACTCAGTGGCACTAAGGTAAATTTTCGGACTCTGTGGGGCCCATTTCTTCTGTGTTGTCATGTCCATTTGGAGGTTGTTTGACATTACCGTTGCAAGCACCACCACAACAAACCTAGCGCCGCCAACAACCACCATGAAATTGAAACTCAGCCTCCGCAAAACACCAAAATCAACCCATAAAACCAACCGCCGATCCACACCACCGAAACAAAAAACCATCCCCAATCGATTTAACCTAGCCCCAACCGATTCAAGCCACGCCTCCACCACAAGAACTGAGACAGAGAAACAAATGAAACCTAATCTCAAACCCGATCTCCACCGTGACCCATAACTCGATCTCCACCATGACTTAAACTAGATCTCTACCGTGAAACCCAACCAACACCCAAATGACCACCACAGAAACCCACCATCACCAATTCAAACCTAACAACCACAACAACCCACCATTTTAAACCCAATAACCACCGATTCAAACCAACCAAAAACAGTTGAGAAAGAAATAGAGAAGAGAGAGAAAAAAAAATCTAATACAGATTGAAGAGGGGAGATACAGAGAAACTACCATGAGCAACCACCATCACCATTATGAGCAACCATCACGAGCCACTGTGAGATCAGTTCAAGCTCAGCCCAGATCGGTTCATCTTTGTGTCTAATTTCGTGATTTGGGTCTCCGATCTAAGGATTCTGAGTTTGGGTGTGCTATGTTTGTGGTTTGGGTTTGCTATGCATTCTTTTGGATTTTTTTGTGTGGCATCAGAGAGATAGCAGGACCTGTTCTGTTGTGCTTCTATGTTGATGTGGGAGGCGAGGGAAGAAAAGAAAATAAGTGGTTTTCTGATGGGATGAAATGAAGGAAAGGAAAAAAAGAAAAGAAGAAAAGAACCTGAACGCGCGGGTAGGACGTGGTTTCACCACTGTGTAGTGTCAGTGGGTGGGGTCCACAACTTTAGCAAAAAGTTGACTTAAAAAGATGAATTATGTGATTGGGTTTTTAAACCGAATAGGAGTTTTGGGATTTTTCAATGAAAGTGGGATTTGAGAACTAAGTGATGAGTTTTGAGTTTTAGATATGAGTTTTGGAAACTGAGTTAAGAAAATTGAGTGATAGGGAAACCAAACAGGCCCATAATGTAACTTGATGATGAAATCAATCTCAATTTTGTCAGTAGAATACAAAAAATTGTCACTGACTGATAATGCAATTGAAGCAACTGTTTTTGTCCAAGGTATGCATTCATAAAGATGGTTCAAACCTACACGGAATTGTTATATGCTTCTCGTTAGGATTGTTGATGTTATAGAAATATAGAATATAAAAATTACTCCCCAAATGATTATACCAAATAATCACTAAATTAATGTTAAACAATTAATACCAAGTGGGTTTTTTTTTTTTTTTTTTTGACTCGTTCAAGTATCTTTAAGTAATAAAAAAAAAAAAAAAAAAAATCAACTTTTTAAATTTGTTCACATGTTGCCCTGTAAGATATAGCTAATTTTTCACTTGTTTATACTTTTCTGAGGTATAAATTCCACATGATAGGTCAAGAATGTATTGACCAATTCTGATGAATTAATTGATTAATTAGACAAGTTTGTTAATTAATCAAATTAACATGCAATATGCGTGATAGCACAAACAAATTACCAATTAAACCAAGTATGCAGCGGAAAATAAATTGACATGATGATTTGTTTATGAATGGGGAAAACCTACACGGCAAAAACCCCACCAGGTGATTTTAAGGTCACTACTCCCGAAAATCCATTATTATCAAAATAAGCGGTTACAAGTAAAGGAATCCCAGTACTTTACACCAACCTACATTGAACCCTTACCCCAATACCCAATTGGACTTGTTCTGTAGCGACAATCTCTCTTTTTTAATGCACGACTCTCAATACGTGACTAACTAATTGTGCGAACCCCAGTACGCGACTTGATCACCAACTTGATAAGGATGTTGGTTGCAAAATTCTTCAGTTCATCACACTATGAAAATCATGAAGTTGCTTGATCACAAAACCCTATAGTGTACAAACACAGTAGCTTCTCCAAGAAAAAGAAGAACTAGGGCAAACTAGGTTTCCGGTTACACTTTCTTCAAACTTGTGGAATTGTGCTCTTGTGCAACTGTGCGTTACTTTTTACGGCCCTTAAAATAATCTTTATATATGTTTAGAGTTATGAGAAAAGAATGCCCAAATATATACCCACGGATTGGATGAAAAACAGCTCTGAAAAACTGAGTTTCATAAATCTCGATAGATAGCCATCTATCGAGCTAATTGTCGAGCCACTGGCTTCAGCAGCTTTTAAACCTCGATAAATGCTAGCTGTCAAGTTTTAATGAACAACACTTCTTCACTTAATTCTTTAACGGACTTGCATGGCTTTAACACTTGAACATAAAACATTGTTTCTTGAATCATTAAACACATCCTAGATTTACCAAATTACAAGTAAAGTGAGTTTTGTCAAAAGATTAGCCAACTACATAAAATAGTAATATATGTTCCTAACGTTGAATCACATATGTTTTAACACCACAAAACCTATGGTCCATTATAATTTAAAAGTAAGAAATAATTTTTAATTTATTTTATTTTTTAAAGAAATATTAGAGAAATTATGAGTTGAACGATGTAAGAGCATAGTTAGGTATGGAAGGAGGCTTTAGAAACTTGCTTAAGAATGATGGTATTAGGTTGACAATTATTTCCTCCTAGAGTTAACTTGTTGCAAGAGTGATGATGGATGAAAAATGTTTGTTTTAGAAAGGTGATGCAGGGCATAGTGTAAGCATAAATCATAGAGCCAAAAAGAAAGTGAAGTAGAGTCTGAGAGTCGAGATGGGTTATGTACCCAACCCAAGTGATGCATGAATCATAGAGCCAAAAATAGTGTAGAGCTATGCTATTTGACAATATAAAGGTCATTTTACTATACCCATGTACGTTATTGGGGAAGCAGAAATCAGACTGGCCCAATCCCCAATGCCTACTTTGGTTTGCTTCTGTTTTGTTTTTGTTTGTTTTGAAGCAGAAATCAGACTGGCTCAATCCCCAATGCCTACTTTGGTTTGCTCGGGTTTTGCTTTTGTTCGTTTTTGGTATCTTTGATTAACTTTCTTTCTAAATTGAGAAGGAGATCTATATATATATATATATATATATATGATGGGTCCGGTTAATGTGTGCCCTTAGGGTACACATTAATCATCAATTTTGAAAATTTTTTTATAGGAAATTGAAAAAATTGTCAAAACAGTGAATTACTTTTTCTTTTTTCCATAAAAAATTTTCTAAAACATATTACTAATATATGTCCTAAGGGCACACGTTAATAAATCTTGACATGACTGACGAACTAATTCGCCAAGACGATATCAACCATATAGATGAGGGGATACTTGGACGAATGAAACCAACACCCACATCACTGACGAGGGTAAGTCATTCATTTGATACAGCCAATTAATACATGGAACGGTACAGAACTAACCGTGTGAGCCGTTGGAGCATATTGAAGCCACATTATGAGGCGTGAAACGTTACTAAGAAGATCATTAAGACCACCATAACTGCCCCAACGGCTAGGAGCTGCAACAACATACATAAAGCCCTCATATTGCCAAGTGCAAGGTACAGACTCACATACACTGTGATATTGCTTGTGTCTATTATTTTTACATTGTTCATTCTCAAAGAGTTTCATATACTAACTTTGGCATCGGAGGCGTTGTGGCAGGCACTTCACCGGTAACCACTATTGAGGGCTGAAGATTGTTTCCATCTGACCATCTTCACTGACGAATTTACTCTTCAAGAGGTGTGACAAATGCCAACGGTTCGAGAATGTCCAGCGGCTTCCAGCAGAAAAACTAACGACGATATCGTCCCCATGGCCATTTGCACAATGGGGAATTGACATCGTCGGCCCACTACCCCAAGGCAAAGGTCAGGCAAAGTTCTTACTAGTTGCTATTGACTACTTTACTAAATGGGTTGAAGCAGAGACACTGACAACCATCACCGAAGCAAGAATCCAGAGCTTCGTGTGGAAAAACATAATTTGCAGGTTCGGGATTCCAAGAACGATCATATCAGATAATGGACGATAGTTCGATAACCAAAGTTTCAAGGACTTCTGTTCGGGCCTGGGCACAAAAAATCAGTTCTCATCCCCGGGACATCCACAAGCGAACGGATAGACGGAGGTGACAAATTGAACACTGCTCAAAATCATTAAGACAAAGCTGGATGATGCGAAGGGGGCTTGGCCAAAGGAGTTGCACAATATTTTATGGGCCTACAGAACCACCGTAAGAACTCCAACAAGAGAAATCCCTTCAGACTCACTTATGGTACTGAGGCAGTGATCCCCGTCGAAATAGGAGTGACCAGCACCAGATGAGATACTTTCAGCGAAGATCATAACGACGATTGTCTACGAGTTAACTTGGACTGTCTTGACGAAGTAAGAGACCAAGCATGCAGCAGAATGGTGGAATACCGGCAGAAGATGGTTGACTATTACAATAAGAGGGTGAAACTTAGACGGCTTAGAATAGGCGACCTCAACCCAACCTGGGAAGGACCTTACCGAGTCGTCCACTACTCCCAGCAGGGTAGCTATCATCTAGAAACCCTCGACGGAAAGAAACTTCTGAGGCCATGGAACACTGAGCACTTGAAGAAGTAAGAGACCGAGCATGCAGCAGAATGGCGGAATACCAGCAGAAGATGGCTAACTATTACAATAGCATAGGTGACCTCGTCTTGCGCAAGGTTACCACAGCAACTAGAGATTCTGTCCAAGGAAACCTCAACCCAACCTGGGAAGGACCTTACTGAGTTGTCAATTACTCCTGGCAAGGTAGCTATCATCTAGAAACCCTCGACGGAAAGAGACTCCCGAGGCCATGAAACATTAAGCAATTGAAGAAATACCATCAACAGGAATTGATGTAACAGATAAATGTACTCGTCCTTTAATTTAATAAATGAGTTATTCAGCTAATGTCTCCGTGCAAACAGGTCTGATCAACTTTAAATCAAATACATGACAAAATCCCTTAAATGGGTGTAAGTCAAAAAATGGCTAAGTAACAAGATTCCGCTTTGACGGATGTAAGTTACTGACGAAGCCACATAAAAATGACAAAATCCCTTAAATGGGTGTAAGTCAAAAATGGCTAAGTAATAAGATTTCGCTTTGACGAATGTAAGTTACTGACGAAGCCACGTAAAAACAACAAAATCCCTTAAATGGGTGTAAGTCAAAAAATGGCTAAGTAATAAGATTTCACTTTGACGGATGTAAGTTACTGACGAAGCCACGCAAAAACGACAAAACCCTTTAAATGGGTGCAAGTTAAAAAAAAATGGCTAAGTAACAAGATTCTGCTTTAACGGATGTAAGTTACTAACGAAACCTAGCAAACGCGACAAGATCCCTTAAATGGGTGTAAATGATAAAACAACTAAGTAGCAAGATTCCGCCTTGACGAATGTAAGTTACTGACGAGGATCTCACAACGAATCAAAACTAAGCTGAACCTGGGCACCCAACCCGTTCACCTGAATCAAAAGAGTTCTAGTTGCAGGAAAACAGTTAAAACTACCGACAAAAAAGAGGAAAGTCACAGTAAGGAACTTTCACTAAGCACAACATATCGACTCAGGCAAAACTCCACAGACAAGTATGCAGCCACGGATACAAGTAAGTATGCAACAAATTTAATTAAAACCCCAACACCAAGGGTAATTACCATTGTTTTTACATTAAGAAAAAAAACTCATAAACACTGGGCTACAAATATTGTTCTCAAAATAGAATAAAAATCAATTGTTTAGAAATTAGATCTACAAAAAAAAAAAAGGGGCCCAAAACATGATAGGCATCCACCAAAATGAAAAGAAATTTTTACAAAGTATCAAGGTCAGGCATCAGTAGCAGAATTATCACCAATAGGAAGGTCACCAGCCGGAGCATTAATAGCAGTCTCAGGGACATCACCTTCAGGAGCTGAAGACTGAGCAGCCTCTTCGATTGCCATCTCCTTATCAACCTCTTCTAGGTCCAAATTTTCCATATCAACTCCAGCGGGGTGTTTAACCAGGTACCTCTTGAGAAGCTCGAAGCCTTTAAAATACCAACTAAAGAGTACTGTGTTGTACTCGTCAGTTGTTTGGAAAGCTTCAACAAATCTGGCGGCAATAGTCTTCAGCCTCTGCTTGGCACTAAGAAGCTGCTCGTCCTTCTCCAAAGTCAACTGACGCTCCACTCTCAAGTCGTCACTCAAGACCTTGACCTTCTCCTTTAAGGTGGTGGACTCGTCCATAGAATCAATAAGATTCTCCTTCAGATCATAATTCTCCTTCTCCAAGGCCTCTATTCTAGATGTTAGGGATGTCGCTTTAGCCTCTTGAGTAAGATACTCAGAGGTAATGTGAATGCTTTCCCCCAACACCTGGAAGGAAAATCTAAGTCATCAGTAAAAAAGAAAAAAAAAAGGAGAGGTTGCAAGAACACTTTACCTGAACAAGCCTGTGGATATGACGAGACGCGACCTCATTGAAAGGCACACCAGAGAAGGCCTTCAAATCTGCCGCAGTCACTACTTCATGAGCTCGGTCCACTGCCAATCTCTCGTCATCCCATATAGTCGACGAACGAGAATCAACCTTCTCCTTACCAGATGTACGCTGCCTCTTGGAGCCCGGAGTAGGGATCTTTTCAACGGAGGTAGCAGGAGAAGTCGTCTTCGTTGTCTCCATAACAGAAACCACAGGATTGACGATTGCAGCGGGAATAACAGAAGAACCCTTCTCGGTGACACGGACCGCTTTCTTCCCAATATTTGACAATGGCTCATCTTTCTTTGACCTCATCTTCGCGTACATATCCTTATTGAATTTGGTCGTCATTTCTGCAAAACAGAAAACACTTAAAAACAAGTCTGAATGTGCACGAGGAGAGTTGATACTGACGAGTTTGAGACTTACTTTTCTTTCCTTCAATACTAATACTGCGCAAAACGAAAGGAGACGGGTCAGGTCCAAGATTGTAAAAGGCCAAGGTCTGTGGATCAACTAGATCGTCCTAACTTTCAATCGTCTGGGCATATTCTATTACGATCTCAACACGCTCCTTGTGCCTGCTTTTAAGTTTTGGCTGTCTCTTAACTGCGCAAGACAAAAGGCAAAAGAGTCAGTGACGATAAACAACAAATACAGCAAAACCAAAGCGATGGGTAGAAGTACTGACGCACCTAAAGTTGGGGTTCCCCACCGACGAAGCAACCTTATTATATCGCCCCAATCCCTGCTGGATTAAGTCTCAAAATCATCCCTAGACACAAAGAAAAATCTGGATTTCCAGTACCTGAAGGACAAAGGTAAACCCCCTTGTTCTTCTCTCCTAGGGAACCAACTCATAATATCCATACTCTCTAGACTCTTTTAAACGGTACAGGTAAACAAGTTCGCCTACCTTAATTATATCTCCGTTAGCAGCCAACTATATTTCCATACAGTTGACCACTATTCTCCACGAATTGGGCATAAGTTGCCCAAGAGCAATGCCAAAATGATCCAAAAGTTCCATCAGGAACGGATGGACAGGGAATCTAAGCCCACAAGTGAAGGCCGCCTCATAAAAGCACACCTCACCTGGAAAAAAATGGCAGGCCCTATCCTCGTCATTAGGTCGACGAACACGAACCCTTTCTGAAAATTGAAACCTATCCTTGAACCTATTCATGGTATCAGCGTCTAAACCACATACCTCCTTGAGGGCATGAAAAGCCCTAACCTTTTGAGGAGCAGAAACAGCTGTATTTCCCTCCACTGGCTCACCGTTGGACGATAACCCAGTTTCGAGATCGCTAGACCTAACCTCAGACATCGTTCCTTTCTCTCTCACTAGACCCTCGAACTAGTCAATCGATTGACGGAGTAAAGGCAACAATTCAACCGATGCAACACTCAGACAGTTACCCTAAAAAACAAAATCCTCTAAGTATGGGAAAACCCCCAAAGATCCCCCTAAGTATGCAAAAAGGAAAGAGATTGATGGGCAAGCTATCCTAACTTCAGAGCTACTAACCATGGAAATACGGAAAAGAACGCTAAAGAAAACGACACTTGCTAAATCCCCAATCAAACACAAGGAAAAGAAGAGAAGAAGAAGAAAATCAGAAGCTATATTACGATAAGGCGAAAAGGAAAGGTAAAACATGAAAGAGAAATGGAATGTACCTTAACAATGGTGACAAAGAGAAGCACCAATGAACAGCACACCAGTTTGAAGGGGAGTTGCAGAGCGAGGTGCACCAAAAATCGCTTAGAACAACGATTGGGAGTTTTTTTTTTTTTTTTTTTTTTGAGAAAAGTAAAAAGAAATGATGAGGGGAGAAGTGTAAACCCAAGACTTAGGAAACTAAAAAACTAGCAGGAAACCCAATAGTCCCACCAATTGGAGCATTAACTCCACCAGTTAAAATGTGCCATGTAAGCCACAACCTAAGAGGCGCCGCCACTACGCAGTTAATACAGAACGAAATCCCAAGAGTCATTTACAGCCCATAACCTTTCGCATTCTATGGTCGTCAAGATACGTCTTGACGACCACAGAATCGGGGGGCAGCTGACATGACTGACGAACTAATTCGCCAAGACGATATCAACCATATAGACGAGGGGATACTTGGACGAACGAAACCAACACCCATATCACTGACGAGGGTAAGTCATTCATTTGATACAGCTAATTAATACATGGAACGGTTACAGAACTAACCGTATGAGCCGTTGGAGCATATTGAAGCCACATTATGAGGCGCGAAACGTTACTAAGAAGATCATTAAGACCACCATAACTGCCCCAACGGCTAGGAGCTGCAACAACATACATAAAGCCCTCACATTGCCAAATGCAAGGTACAGACTCACATACACTGTGATATTGCTTGTCTATTATTTTTACATTATTCATTCTCAAAGAGTTTCATATATTAACTTTGGTATCAGAGGCGTTGTGGCAGGCACCTCACCGGTGACCACTATTGAGGGCTGAAGATTGTTTTCATCTAACCATCTTCATTGACGAATTTACTCTTCATCAAATCTCATACATGATTATATGTTCCTTTTAGATAGGTGAAGCAGGACATAGTGGAAGGACATTGATTATAGTGGGTCATATAATGATCTAACTAAAGTGATGGACGGCTAATGTAGATTTGACAATAGGGCAATTATGATGTACCAAATATGTATTTTTTTTATTTTTCGATTTCGATGGCAGGGGGAAAAAATTCACACTGCCCCAAAGTAAAATTATTTGGTGAATCCCATATACTATACCTTACTCTAACATAGGTACACCTTAGTTGCACTTAGAAGTACAATAAAAAAAGTTGGGACTTTTAAATGCACAATGAAATAAAGACATTTATTTAAGATGGTATTTATGCTCAAATTTTAAACTTTTAACGGGTCTCACTAATTAAAATCATGACAAGAATCACAAGATCCATCATTCATGTCAGAGAATAGGCCACTACTTTTGGAGTATTGAGTAATTTTTCTAATCTTATTATGCATGGTAGGACCAATCATTCTTTTTTTTTTTTGAGAGAGAGAGAGAGAGAGAGAGAGAGAGAGAGGGTTTTAACCTATGGCGTCCACTCCTAATGACATCTCTTTATCATCAGACCAAGACACCAATTAGTTTTTTGGTATAGATGGAGATTGAGCCCCAGATCTCTTATTCAACTATCAGAAACTTTACCAGTTGAACTATCTAGAACTCATAGGACCAATCATTCATGTGAAAGAGGAATGAGCAATCGCTATTGAATAATTTCTCCTACGTAGGACTCATCGTTCATGTGAGAGGTTGGGCCACTACTTTTGGGGTATTTCATAATTTTCCCAATCTCCTTATTGAGCAATCACTTCAATTATGCAATACTCCAAAAGTAGTGGCCCATCCTCTCACATGAATGATGAGTCTTACATAGGACCTATGACCTATCATTCATGTGAGAGGAATAACCAATAAGTATTGAATAATTTTCCTTATCTCTTATTTTGTGGGCATTAAATTTTTTCATATTTATCATCAAATATAAACACATTAATTTCTTGATGAGAGGGAAAAACTTAGGTGCATTATATTAGGTTTTCCAAATAAATTTAAACACAAAATTAAATTAAGAAAAAAGTTAACTGATGCCCTAAGGGCAATGGATTAGGAAATGCTTTTAAAAATTTTTATGAGAAAAAAAAAGTTATTAATTTTTTTATACAAGTAGTATCAAAATTTTCTCAAAATTTAATCTTTTATCAAATTTTTTTTAAGGGTATCATTAGGAAACTTAATATACAATATCTAACGAATTGTAGCCTCATGCCTAATTGTGATAGGTTTAATATTAATAGCATTGAATTTGTGTCACATGTTTATGAGAACAGCTCATTGATGCATTTTCAACAAAATTTAATTCAAATAGTAGCTAAAAATTAAAGGAATAGTTAGGAAATTGGTTGGAGAAATTAAAAATTAATGCTAACAAATAAGAATTTAAACTTGAACATAAATGTGATACTAAATAAATGCATTTATTTCCTGCCATTGAAGCTCCTTTAACACATGAAATGTATAAAGTCAACAAGACGTGTTACATTTGTTGACTAGCAATTGTTAAGGAAAATGAAGCTCCTTTAACACATGAAATGTATAGAGTCAACAAGACGTGTTACATTTGTTGACTAGCAATTGTTAAGGAAAATGGCACATATCAAGCAGTAGAATAAGCTCCAAGTAGGACAAATAGCAGAACAAATTTTGGGGCTATAAGTGTTTCTCATTATTGTAGCAGAACAAATTTTGGCGCTCACACATTAGCACATGGTCTTCATTAGTTGGAGAGATTAGCCATTCACCCTTGCAAGCGTGCCTTTCTGGTTTGGTTCATGATTTTAGCTTTAAATTGAAAGCAATGTTTTGTGCCTTTGTGGCACTGACGACCCTTTAAATAATATAAATTCATACACTATAAGCATATATCTGTTTAATGCTATGTATGGATGATGTATGTATACAAATCATTCACATATGTTTTTATTTATTCATCCTTAGCACTGACTAGCATCAGATGACTAATAAGGACAATATTGTGCGGAGCACTTGTTTTATATTTCATAAAACAAACATGTAACATTTCAACAAAAAGAGGAATTTTTTTTTTTTTTTTGCTTTGTTATTGAGGGTGCATTTAGATACATCTTTTTACAAACTTTTAATTACTTATACATTGAAAATTGATTAAATATTTTTGTACCAAAAAAATTGAAAATTTAAAAAATGATGCATGAGTAGATAAACTAAAAAACTAAAATAAAAAGTTGATGACAAAGAAACTCTGAATAAAATTAGAGCAAACTTTGTAACCAGCAACTTAAATTGTATACTAGAAGAGAAATACAAGGAATGCTTCCTGCACTTAATCAAAGACAATATGAATATGATTTTACCCAAAAAAAGAAAGAGAGAAAAAAGAAGACAATATGAATATGAGCCCATCTTTTTTCTCAGACGGTTACTCTAAAGGCCCAGTTAACACTTGCTTGCTAATATTAAAACCTGTTCCCCACAAGCCACAACAAACTTCATATCCCAATTTTTGTTTTGTTTTCCTTGTCCGTTAATTCAATCTCCTAGCTAGAATATATTCCTAGTAATATGATCAATGAAAGAATCCAACTCCATGCGTGAAACTCCACCTTTTTCAATGGACTGCCTGACAGCACCGCCCAAATCCACTGTCCTCTTCCTTATCTCATCCCCTTCTTTCGATGCCATCAACAATTTCACAGCCTTTTCTATACTGGATGATGGCACTAGCTCATCTCTACGTGACCAGTCCTTCACAACAATACCAACTTTGAGCAATTTTGTTATCAAAACAGTGTTTCTCGGCTGATCTGAGGCCATTGGCCATGCCACTAGTGGTACCCCCATAGTAATACTTTCCATGCAAGAATTCCACCCACAGTGACTCATAAATCCACCGGTTGATGGGTGACTTAGAATTTCCAATTGTGGTGCCCAATCTTTCACTACTATTCCTCTATTTTTAACTCTCTCTTCAAACCCTTTTAGAATTTCATCTTTTCTAAGCTCTCCATTAATAAAAACATCACCTTTATCAGCATCCCTTAATACCCAGATGAACTTTTGCCCACTTTTTTCCAACCCAATTGCTAGCTCCTTTATTTGCTTGTCTTCCATAGCAGTTGTTGTCCCAAAAGACACATATATCACTGAATTTGGTGCCTCTTTGTCCAGCCACTCCAAGCACTTGTGCCTTCCATTTGAACCTATGTTTCTCACTGGATTGAATGGTCCAATAGCCCAATGCTTCTTGCCTCCCTCTAGCGTTTCCATCAAGTCCATATAGGTACCTTCTATGACCCTGCATGTGTTGTAGAGGACACCAGAGCTTAACTTTTGGAACTCTATTTGTAAAGCAATAAAGTTTATGAAGTCTTTTGTGAAACAACCTTCAGTGGATGGAAGGTCTTTTGGGACTAACTTGGCGTTTGATTCTAGTTCTAAAGGTTTTCCCATTGCTTCCCACAAATACAGAAAATAAGTAAAAGCAGATACACTATGGAAAGTGTATGACTCAGCGTTTGGAATAGTAACCAAGTCTTGCACCACTGAGGCCATCATGGAATCGTTGATGACAATGATTCTTGTTGCTTTTGAAGAAAGTTCACGTAAAAGTGAAGCGATGGGGTCACGAAGATGCAAGGAAGCATTGAACAATGGTTGGAGATGTGAAGGGAACTTGTTTGGTGAATTGGGATTGGGTGGTGGGGTGAGAAAAGGTGGGATTTTGAGGTCATGGAAATGGATGTTTGAAACTGAATTTGGGTCCCAACCATGGACTCGAAGCATGGCTTGGCGGTTGTGTGTGGCAGTGCAAGCAAAGTGAATTGGGATATTGTAGGCTATGATAAGACGTGAGAGGTGGAGAAGCTGGTTGAGATGGCCTTGTGCTGGAAAAGGTACCATGACCACCGCAACCTTGGTTTTGTTTAGGCCGTTGTTAGCCATGGTTGAAAGTTGGAAAATGTTTACTATGTGTATTGGGTCTAGCTTCTAGGGGGTTGGAGGGGTTTTGGAGATTTGTGTTTGGGTTTTTATAAGCAAAAAATATCAAGATTTCCCCCTCCAAGATAATAATGTTTAATCGCAATTTGTTGTTAACTTTATCCTTTGAAGTTATGTATTCACTAATTACAATGTCGTTTCTCAAAAAAAAAAAAAAAAAAAAAAAAAATCACGTCCTTGGTTGTGTGAAAAATGCATTCAAAATACTAGCTCTTTAATCTCTAGTGCCAAAAGTAAACTGTAAATAACTTATTTTCTTGTTTGTTATAATTATTATTACATTTTGGACAAATTTTGAACACATGCGGAATTGTATTGGATCTAGTGCATATGACACTGAACCTACTGGATCCTTAAAGTTTTTTGTTTTTGAGAAAGAAGACAATATATTAATTTATTAAGGGGGGTCATCTAAGCCAGCCAGTAGTACAGAAAAAAAGTCTGGTGATACATCTTCCATCTAAACCGTCATATGCGTGAGAGAATTTGCTTCCCTCGTTAAATAATGGACTACCTTATTTCCTAGTCGTCGTACAAAAGAATAATCAACGCAAAAGAAATGTGAACTAAGAAATAAAATGTCCTGTAGAAGGTGCTCATAGTGTGCCAAACTGCTGCCCTGTTTTAAAGATTTCATCAGGATCTCAGAATCTCCTTCGAGTACCACATTGTCAAAGCCCAATTCCAAGGCAAACTCAAGTGCTCGTCGTGCTGCAAGGATCTTGACTTCAATCACCGTGTTTGGGAGAGGTATTTTCTGTGATAATAAGGCCATAGGAAGGCCTTCACTGTTTCGGATAATGATTCCCAAACCTGCAGAACCTGTGTCAGAAAAGGTGGCGCCACCAAAATTAATTTTGTAGCTTTTTTCTCCAGGGGGGGACCAGGTGGCTGGTTGTTGGGGACCTTGAGGTAGCGTTGGTGATTCAGACTCTCAGAGGGGAGTGTCTCGAGCCATCTTTCACGAGCTGCATCCAGTATTTTGTCCACGTGTAGAGCTGGAAAAGAAAGGGGGGATTGTTTCATTTTTGAAATTTGATACTGTTTTCAATGTTTTTATTATTATTTAATATTCTTTTCCATTTATTTGTCAACATTAATTAATTATAAATGTCTCTTTGTTATCAGTTTTTATTTATTTATTTATTGGATGTAATTAAAGAAAAAAAAAAAAGTTGGTCCCGTTATCATAGTTGTAAAGACTAAAGAGTCATAAAGGTCATCCTTAATTACCCAAAAAAGATGCCCATCTTGGATGATGTCCAATTAAACAAACTAATTTAAACATTTTAAATATATTACAAATAATCAAAAAAGTAAAGTGAAGAAATAAAAAGGACATGATTAACGCGATCTTGCAAATTATGTCAATCTGGCATTTTATAGGAAGGTTGACATCCGCAAATAAATTCTTAAGAAAATTGTTGTGAGTAAATTACGATCAATCTAACATTTTATAAGAAATAATGATATTAATGGTGGCCATACTTTCCATCCAAGTAAAAGTCAGAATGATGCTAATATAATTTGACCTTACAAAAAAGGAATAACTCTAACAATAATATACTTTCCATAGTGAAAGTCTAATTGTAGTTTAAAAAAGTTAGGAGTATTTTCATTTACTTTGGTCCTATCTATACCCAAGATCTTATTTATTACTGGAAAGAAAATTTCCCAATTAAAGCCTGAAACAAAAATAGGAAAGTTATTTTCTCATTCAATGCAAGCACAGATCAAGGTAGTTAGGGAGTGTTTGGTACATGCACTTAAAAACTAAAAATATGTATTTGAAAATATGTGTGAAAATACGTGTGGATAAAAAAGTATGTGAAAAAATACGTGTAATATTATTTAAAAACTGAAAACATGTATTTGAGTGGGTGTACAAAATGGGCCCTTAGACTTATGTAGATAAAACAACCTTTTCTTTCCTTTAAAAACAAATTGAGTAACAAAGTTTCTGAGTTATAACTTATAAATAAATAAAGATTGAATAGGCCCTATTGTCAAAACAAATTCAAAAAAAAAAATGTTTGTTTTTTTTAAAGAATTAAATTATATGGGTGGGTCGGGTAATATCAGTACCGGATCATCAAGCTCACTACAGAATTTAAATTATACAAAATCAACATCACAAAAAAAAAAAAAAAAAATCACAAATACATGAAATATTATAATTTTTTTGTACCAATTAAGAGAGAGAGAGAAAAAAAAAAAAAGACTAATAAGAGATAACGTAGAAATTGAAAATTGAAAATGCTGATATGAAAATAATAAAGTGATCACAATAATTTCATAACAAATCTTATGCAAAAAATTGTTATTGGTGAGTAAAACATTTCAATATTGAGCCCAAATTAAAATTAGTAACAATTTACCACATAAAATTTGTTGTGAAAATATTGTGGATGTAATATTACTGTTATTTTTGTTGAACTCAAATTCTTGTGATTTTAAAGTCAAGATGTTTAATATTTTTATTAGAGTGGTCAAAATAAGTTATTTTAGCAATAATTTTTGTAAGTATATATATACAAAATTTTAAAGTTCAGGGTGGTCCACCCTTACATTAAAGTGGAGCTGCCACTGTCCCTAGTAATTGTTCAAATCCCTTCACGTGTGATACCTATGATTAATACCAAAGGAAAATAAGAGTATAAGACTATCCTCACAAGAAAGACAAGTTAGGCTTTTGGCATTGAATCTTGAAAGAATTGCTTGCTAATTCCTTCCTCTCTTTATTATTATTATTATTTTTTAAATACAATGAAGCTTTTAGGATTGATATTATATGTTAGTTTCGGTTAATTCAGTTGGTACAGTCTCTGATGATTGAATAAAATATCTAAGATTCAATCTTTGCTTACACTAAAAAACAATTGATATCTTGGTCTGATGATAAAAAATTATCGTCAGAAACGAACGCTATAAATTAAAATTTAAAAAATAAATAAATAAATAAATAAAAAGAAAAAAAGATTGGTACTATATTACTTTATTAGTCTGTGAAGACAACCAACTTTTTCAGGTAAAAGCTAGATCTCATGATATAGAAGAAAGAATCAAAAATTTTTTCATTATTTTTTTTTGGATCTTTGTTTGCCGTCACGTATGATTAATTTGTTGGTGTCATGATTAAAGAAGAAAAGTACCCTGTTTGGCAGAGGTTTTCGGATTTTCCCCCTAGAATCTAGCCATGTTCATACAAACTTTATGGCAAGTACCTGAAGCCCCACTTTTTTGTTATTTGTCATTCTGCGCACCCACCTAACCCAAACTTTGCCCTTAATTTGTTAGCTTGAAAATATAAACCCCAGTTTTTTCATTACTAACTTCATTAGTAGCATGTGCCTACTTTTAGGCACGTGTTATCATTTCAAACTAAAAGAGAGTAGTGATAGATGAGAGTAAATATGGACATTTTTTCACACATTGCATCGTATTTTTGAGGGCAGAGAAGGGCATGGGGTGTGGAGCTTTTGTGACAAAACATGCTTGTGGGGGGTGGAATGCCATGTAAACTATTTTTGCCAAATTGCCTTTAGATTATGCCTACCCTTTCAGGGGGCATTTAGTTCACTTAATACTACATTATATTATAATGTTACATTATTTGTAATCTTTAAGTGAATATAACACTCTAAACAAATTAAGTGAGATGTCCACACCTTCATTAGCTCTCGTGGATAATGATCTTTTTTCTTTTTTTTTTGAGTTTCAATCTATGGCACCTATTTCTGATGATTGCTCTTTTATCATCAAATTAAGATAGTAATTAGTTTTTGGTGAGGGTAGAGAATAGGAAATCTATTTGTTATTATTTCATATTATAATATCGTCACGATCCAAAAAAATGCTAATCACATGATGGTTTTAGGCTTTTAGTCACATTTATACTATATACCTAAAAATAGTAGTCAAGTTGGTGTTCTTTTATAATCATTTATAGAAAAAGTTTATCTTCAAATTCTAGCCTACTATGTGATGATGGATAAAACCCTTCATGTATATTTCTAGTTACATAACTTATTTAAAGAGTCATGAAATTTATTTAAATAATATACATATATGATTTTTTTTAACAACTACATAATGAGTTAGATAGAAAAAATTTAATTTAACTAGTTTAAAAGGAAAATTGTATCCATCATTTATATGGTACAAAACTACAAATTGACTCAATACACATCCGATACGTGTGTCAACTCATGCCCATGCATGCAATACTATCACAATTAATCTAAATCGTCAAATTAAAAATATGCAAAAAGTCTATGTTATTATAAATTAAGGTAAATTTTTCGTTCAACGACAACCCAAGGATTTCTAGATATTGCATTCTTTTCACTTCAAGGTAGGGCAAAGAAAGATGGTTGTAGCTTTCGATTCTTACTAAAATTAATTCTTTCTTATGGGAAAAAAATCAACCCAGGGATTTTTCTAATGTTAAATAATTTTATATGCTCTAACTACCTAACGTTATCTCTAACGTCTTCTTTGAATTTAAAATAATGGCATCTTTTCTTTTCTTTTTTTTTCTTTTTTTGGGTAAAAGATCTATAGCCGGATTGAGTCCAGAGAGAACTAGAATTTTATTTTGAAGGGGCCAAATTTTGGTTTAAAAAAAAAAGTTTGGCTTACTTGGATATGTTATTTTGTTTTAAATATACATTAACAAGTGGTAGTAAGTTTTAATTCTCATATTTTATTTAGTTAGTGAGTGATGTGACAGTCTCTCATTAAAATAAAAAGAAATTCTTTTTTAAAAAGTACTGAACGTAAGCTAAAAAAAATCATTCAAGAATTAAAAGATATCTTAAAATTAAAACTAAATAAATACACAAAAAATACTTCATCCTCCTTTAAAAGATATTATGGCTTTTGAGTGGAGTTGTGATGTGCCTTTGTGTTATAACTCATTTCCACGTCTCTTGTGTGTGTATGTGTTTGTTTCTAAAAAAAAAAAAAAAAAAAACCAGCTTATATTTAGTATGGATTTGTTATTTTGAGAAGAAGTATGGAAAATTTTTAATTAAAATAATAGATGCAAAACAATTATTCCTTAAATATTTTAACTTATTCTATAATCTTTCAAAATGAAACTTAATGTTTTTTTTTTTTTTTTTTTTTTTTTGGTGAAACAAACTTAATGTTTCTCTAAATCCCTAAAATTATCTACAATTAATGTTATACTAAATTTCATAATAATTTATTTTTTACTATCAAAGATTTTAATAGAAAATAATCTTCCATTTTATTGCAAAATCTAGTTTTAACAATATTGATGGTTAAGTGCTCATTCCCTATTTGCATTTGTGGCCCTTATATACTAGCTAAGTATGGACACAACCATTCAATAAATAAGCTGGTGGGCTATTGATTTTGTAGCCTTTATTTATATACTAGCTGTTGACACAATCCAAAAATACTTGACAATATTTTGAAGTTTAAATATCGAATTATATTATGCTCATAATGGTGGAGTTCCATTTTCACTAATATATATTTTAATCTATGTAATTTTATGGATAAAACCTATTTATTAACAACAACAACAACAACAACAACAAAAAATCATCAATTCTAAAAGACTCATTATTCTCAACAAAAAAAAAAAAAAAAAAAAAAAAAAAAAAAAAAAAAAGACTCATATGGCTCTCAAGGATCTAAGGTTGAGCTAAGAATGATGCTCCAAAAAAAAGGTTGAGCTAAGAAAAAGTAAACATGCTTACTAAAAATATTATTTATGGTTGAGCATTTACTACAGTATAAGAATATCTAATTGTTATTAATTACTCAATTAGAAAGTCATGTTGTGGATAGAAACACTCAAATCCTTTGTTTATACTATTGCGTACTCTTGGCATGATGATCTCTCAACAAGTATAAGCGTTTGTTGGGTTTGAGGGGTAAAGGGTGCTTGGGGTTTGAGCTTCCAAGAATGGGTTTTACACACATACACTTAAATTAGGTTATAGTAAAATTTTATCTCAGATTAAAAAAAAAAAAAAAAAAAAAATCCTTTCCTTATAATTTTGGTAGGTAGCATCCAAATCCCAAAAGCCAAACTTATAATCTTAATTAAAAAAAAATAAATAAACAAATAAAAAATACCAACAACAAAATTGTCATGTTACATAAATATTCATAACTCATAGGTTATTTGTTTTTTCTCTTTGGAAGTTTGTTGAGGTACAAATTTTCGGGCCCTAATTTCTTTAGCCTACTCACAAAAATCCCCACACAAGCCTATAAATTATTTTGAGCCCACATAAATATTCCCCATATAGTACCCAAATATTCTCCATGTTATTGGGTTCCCATAAATATTCCATATATAAACCCTATAAATTATCTTGGGCCCTCTCACAAATACTACCCATTGTGTCCCACATATTATCTAACTTGGGTTTTCACAAAAAATACTCACCATACTGCTACCAAAATTGGTTCACAAAATTATGCTATCTCCACAAAAAGCCCAAAATCATTTAACTTGTGGGCAAAATCCCAAAAAAGCCCAACAAAACCTTCTTACAAAGCCCGTTGCGATACAGCACCTCTAAAGTCTGTTACGATACGGCATTCTAAAAGCCCGTTACAATACGGAACCCCTAAAGTCCGTTACGATACGACACCTCTAAAGTTCGTTACGATACACCTCTAAAGCCTGTTACAATGCGACACCTCTAAAACTCGTTACGATACGTCACCATTAAAGTTTGTTACAACACAGCATCTCTAAAAACTCGTTACGATACGGCACCTCTAAAGCTCGTTATGATATGGCACTCTAAAGCCCGTTATGATACAGCACCTCTAAAGTCCGTTACGATACTCTAAAGCCCGTTACGATATGACACCTCTAAAGCTTGTCACGATACGGCACCTCTAAAGTCCGTTACAATACGACACTCTAAAAGCCCAGGCTCTAAAGTCCGTTATGATACGGCATTCTAAAAGCCTGTTACGATACAGCACCTTTAAAACCCGTTACGATACGACACTCTAAAAGTCTATTGCTACACGGCAATATTTTTGCAAAATCTTATAAAACCCAAATAATAATTTGGCACCTATTTTCATGAAGCCTAAATGATAATTTGGCATCTATTTTACAAAGCCCAAATCTTAATTTGACACTATTTTACAAAGTCCAAACATTAATATTTGGCACTATTTTACAAAGCCCAAATCTTAATTTGACACTATTTTACAAAGTCCAAACATTAATATTTGGCACTATTTTACAAAGCCCAAATATTAATTTGGCACTTACTTTACAAAACCCAAATATTATTTTGGCAATTATTTCATAAAACCCAAATGCTATTTTGGCACATATTTACAAAACTCAAATATTGTTTTAACACTTGTTTTACATATATTAAATCCCTCACTCATGGAAAATATAAATACTCATCCCTCAAGAAGTACCTCTTTTACAAAATTTATAAAAGTCCATGTATATCACCCATGGCAAAACTCTTCATTTTGTAGGGATAACTAAGCCCAAAGAAGTTCGACTACAAAGCCCAGCTGAGCCAACCTAGCTTATACACAAATCACAGCAGCTTAAGCTCACGTGAGCTGACCAGCCAAATTTCAGTACAACTTAACAGCTAAAGCCCATTGCCATCAAGTTCCAACTTGTCCAATCAGATCAGAAGAAGACACGTGTCCATCAGGGGTTAAACCCTTCCTTCACAAGCTGAAATTTCATCATTTCTCATGTGACATAAAGCTGAAAGTGACATGATAGAAAGCTAGGAAATTTCAGCCAGCTTTCCCTTCTTTCTTCACCAACCCATCTGGTCAAAAACCAAGAGCAGCCATGACTAGGCCATTAAAGCTCCTGAAACAACTTGAAATCAATTCATTTTCATACTAAAAACATGTACTCTCTGGTTCATGGACCAAGCACATAAACCTCAAATGGAGAAACTTAGGGAAATGTGGTTTGGAGAGCACTAAGGGGATCCTAGTAAAGTTCCAGCAAGGGCACCAAGATTGACACCTGGCTTGGGGTGATACAATTTGCCCTAGGGAGCTCTGATTCTAGTAGCAGTATAACCAAGATCATTAGCCTATAGTATGCTTTAATCCCATCAGTCAAGGCCAATTAGCATTCAATGCTAAGTCATAATCCCAGCTGTTATTACCCAAAACAGCAAGAACCTTCTAAAAGTTGAGCTTACCACTCTTAGCTAAAATCCTAGGAACGATTCTCTAAAGATTTTCTGAGGATTGAGGAAGATTTGGCAAAGATTATTTGCTAATTACCCCATAAAAACCTAACTATAAATGGAACACTCCATTAATGCTTCAAAGTGGGGGACTAAGAAATACACCCATAGAGAGGAACTCTTCATTAACTTCTCTGTTTTAGCCTTCCCCAAGCTCTAGCAAGGTTCTAAGTCATTGAGTTCTCAGCTTCAAGCATAGAAACTGAGTTCTCTAGCTCCTAGCTTAAAAACACCCCTCATACTTCCACAAACACTCAACTACCCCCCAGCAAAAAGTCCCCGCAGCCTTACTATACACTCCCACTCATTACTCATACTACTCACAAATGACTCCTTTTACTCACTACATATACTGTATCCAGGAGCATGCCATGGCACCATAATGATCTTGTTGCGCTAGCTGGAATCTTTCTCTCCCTTCATCTCACACTAAGTTTTTCTTTATTCGTTATAATGGAACCCATGATATTTACTTATTCATTTACTATTGAATATTATGATGTAACCGTTACTATAGAGTTTTTCCCTCATATTATTGTATTAGAAGACTCTTTTCCAGAGCTAACAGATGATGAGTTTGAAAATGTAGATACTTTCCTTAATTTGTGAAATAGGTAACAGCTAGAAGTTTATTCTGTTTTGTCTTACTTTACCGCTAGGACATTTTATTGTTGGGTTATTTTCTGCAGAAGCATTTTACCGCTGGGCTACTTTCTGCAGAAATATTTTGCCGCTGGGCTATTTCTTACAGTATGCTTTTTAACCATGCTGATGTGTCTGCTGTAGGGATTGTTTATGGGCCATTCTTGTGAGTCTCAATCTAGGCCCAAGGCATAAAATATAATGAATTCTTTGGATCTTCACCGATAGCTTTTGGGCTGTGTATCAAGCCTATCGTTAAGTTTCGGTTTAGGCCCCCAACCCAATATAAATCTCATTTATCGAAAGGAAAACTTTTTTTGTCCTCGACAAAGTTTATAAGGGAATAGAATGGAATTAAATGATCATAAAGGAATATAATGGAATGTATTTAAGGGAAAATAATGGAAAATAAATGAATAGAATGAAATTAAATAACATTCTTTGGATATTTTAAATTAAAGGAACGGAAATTAATGAATGGAGGTAAGTAACTTTTTTTTTTTTTTGAGTAAATAGTAATATTTATTAGAACACACACGAAAATAGTAATATTAGTGTTTTAAATCAGGTTTATAATACATTACATAATCAGAGTACAACTACAAAAGGGCTTAACTTTTGTAGTTGTAGACTTTGGTTATAAACAGCGGATACTAGATACACACAACCAATGTGGGATAAACATCCTCATTTTTTTTTTAGTAAACAGTAATACTTATTAGAACACACACGAAAATAGTAATATTAGTATTTTAAACCAGGTTTATAATACATTACATAACCAAAGTATAACTACAAAAGGGGTCTAACCTTTGTAGTTGTAGACTGAGTTTATAAACAGCAGATATTAGACACACATAATCAATGTGGGATAAACATCCCTATTACTATTAGACCATTATTTTAAAGTAAATGGCTAAATATATAAGGGTATTTTGGGAGTTTTAGTAAAAAAAAGTTCATTAAATCTAATTTTTTTTTCCTTTCAATTCCTCCTAATTTTGAGGGAAAATGAAAATTTGAGATTTTGAGGGAATATGAAGGAATGAGTGTTTCCTCCTACCTATTCTATTTCCTCTCACTTAAATTTTCCATTCAATGCATTAAATCTCCCAAATAAGGGATGAAAGAATATTATAAAAGTTGTAGGGGGTATTGGGCCGGGAAGTCCATCATAGTCTTGTATCATTGGGCCTGTGGCCCAATCCAAGGATAAAGGATTGTCCGAGGAGGAGAAGTCTATATTGGAAAGGACCACATGGCACTAGAAATCAACTTTGATCACACTGTCTCAGAGAAGAATTCCGAGAATAAGCTCGTCCTCGGCTGAAGAACACCTGGATCTGAAGAGAATGGCCGACGACCAGGCTGACACTCCAAGAGGTCTCACGAGTATTGGTAATCTCTAGTAAGATGACAAGCGGGCAAACATCCTAAAATATCTGAAGGAAAGGTTGCCACCACCGCATTTAATGTTGAGCAGCTACTTTCCTGGCTGCATTAATGTGGAGAAGACACCTGAACAGTGTAATGTTGGCTACCCCAATGCGAATAAGGTCGGTAATGGAGTCTGATAGGACAAGTACTTAAGTGATAGCCCAATTGATCAATAAGTGTAGGATCAAGATGCTTCAGAAGGAATTATATAAGATAAGAAACCCTTCATAGTAAAGAGGGAGGGTATTTGTAACAAGAGAGAATCAAATTTGTAACTGACTGAAAAGATAATAGACATAATCAGATCACCTTGGATATTGCCGAGGACTCTTTTTCTCCAGTATAAACTCTATCTTTTTGTATTCTCTCGTCATTTGATCCTATTCCAGTGTTGTTTCGATCAACTGAAACCCAGTTTTCCAACCCATTCTCTATAAATTTATTGTTATGGGCTTTTTGAGTCTAGGTCCATATACATAGTGGGCTAGGAACTCAAATCCGGTCCTTACAAAAGTATTCTTTCCATTCATTTTCATTTTATTCCTTTCTCTCCTCCCAAATTAATATATAGATAAGAGATTTCTTTTTATTTTTAAAATTAAATTTGTTTTTGTTAAGAGAAAAGATACATTGAACACACAGATTTGGGCTAGGTACACATTGTTTGTACCAGTTGGAACCTATTTGTACCAAAACTTTTATATCTTATATTTTATTATATATATATATATATATATATATATATTAACATATTTACTATTAAAATTACTATTATATTATATCTTAGTGATATATGCTTGTGAGGAATTAACTTGGTTCATGGACCATGATCTGCGAATTATGATTGCTTTTGAATAACTTTATTGCAACGAGATACCCATACGCTATGACTTATTAGAAAAATTCATTGAACCATTGACATCATCGAAGGCTGGTTGAACTCGCAACACAGGACTTTGAACGAGATAGATGCCAATCAAACTATAAACATGTTGCTCTATCATTTTGAATTTTAAATTGCATAAAAAAATTCTGTCAAAGAAAAATTATCTAATGCAAATGGTTTATATAACTTTCCTTCACAATATATGAATCTCATAATAATTCGACTCTGTCTTATCAAAAAATTTGTTGTTGTTGCGGACATGTACAGATATACGTTTGGATATGCATGAATCTCTCTCTCTCTCATCCAATTAAGATAAAAATATACAATATGAACAAAACAATGGACTTTAGATTGATGTTATTGCATCCCATTTTGTCAAAATCTAGCTAGTTGGTCCACGGTTTGTAAAGATAGCGTAGAACTTTTAAGCTTTTACGTATCCGCCGGAGAATGAACAATGATTGAGTTACAAAAAAAATTTCAGTCTAAGTCCATCTACACAAAATTATTCACAAAAGGACAAGTTATCAATAATGGAAACCTGTAAAAATCAATAACAAATGGATTGTGAATAATATTATTTTTAGCATAATCTAAATATTTTTCACCTTATATTAATATGATAATTTTAAATAATATTTTTGTCACTTGAGTCCATCATTAATCATGAGAATTTATACTGTCTTGTAGTGACTCAAAGTAGCAGAATCCACCGCATTCTATTATGTCGTAGATGTAAAGATTCTATTAGTTTCACCAAGATATACATTGTTTTGTTCTTAGTGGGAGTATTATATCAACCTACAATCATAAATTAAAAAAAAAAAAATTATATCAACCAACAATCATTAATTAAAAAGATTATATATGAAATGATTATAAAAAAAAATTATATGTAATGGTCATTAATGGAGTTGCAAGTTGCAACTCCATTCTTTGAAAGTATAGGTGTCAAAATTTGAAATAGTATGTGATAGAAAGAGAATATGAGAAAGAAAGAACAGACACAATTAACGTGGTTGGATAACTAAAACCTACATCCACACCACCAGATACCAAATACATACATCTTGCATTCACTATAAGTTGATAAAACATTAATTACAAGAGCTCATATTTATTGTTAAATATTAGATATGATATATTTTATATTGAATATACTTGAATAGATGCGGAAAATGGAAGTATAAAATAAGAACACAAGAACACGAGAGTTATGTGGTTTAGCTTTGCAACTTACGTCCACGGAAGAAACCCTTAAGTGCTCTATCTTTATTGAATAAGAGTGTAATACAAAACTTGTGTTATAATTAATCATAACATGGGTATATATAGTAGACCAAACTCTATACTAATAGACTTCTAGTACAAGCAGAAGATTTGGTTTGCACACAAAGTAGAATTAGGCTTGAACCTATATTAATGAGCTAATATATCTCTAACACCCTCTCTCAAACTCAAGATGGAAGCTTGATGAAAGCTTGAAATTTGATAAAGTTGAGAAAATCTCTTCAATGAAGTTTGACTTTGTGACGGTGGTTTGAAGAAGGTAATAGTCTTGTAACGTTAATGCGAATTTTAACGATGACATGACTATATTGGAGACTTTTGACGGCTGTAGTAGGAAGCTAAAGAGATGAACTCAGCAAAGAAACATTGAAGAAGACAAAGATTGCTTTTAAACAAGGTGGATCTGATACCATGTTAGAAATATTGAATGAGTATATTGTATTTTTTAAGTAATAAAATATATATGAATGTCTTTATATAGGAAGTAAAGTGTACAGTAAAAGCATGTGTGATATCCAAGTAAATAAAGTGAGCCTAAGGCCCATAATCGATTACACGTTGAAAAACCACATCCTTCTTGAGTGACGGCAAATTGAGTTAGCTTGTGATGCACATTTTTTTGTGGTGCTCGGGAAGCAGATCACTCTTCCATGCCGCAAGAAGGATTTGATAATGAAGAGATGACAAGCTGCACAAAGTCCTTTGTTTTGATTTCACATCAAATAGAAGGACAAGCTGACGGCAGACCACAAAGCATGTTGATAAAGTTTAAAGCTTGTGGGGTTTTATACTTTTATCCCAATTTTTTTGGAATCCTCGTGCATTGTTAAAATTGGGGGTTGGCCTATAAGGATTCCTTTTGACTAGCACTTCAACACAAATCCTTGTAATTGGCTTAATTTTTAAAGAAAATTCTCTCAAAGTGACCAATAAGATATTACTACGCAACTCAACGGCAAGACCTATTCTCTTTGGGATTACGAGCCTGCAACGTATATATGTTCCAGTTAAATAGTCAAGAAGTTTTGGCATTGCAATTTCACAGTGCAGTTTATGTTTGGTATATCGAATTTTCATTAACTTTTTTACATTTATTTATGTGGTTGATCGTGTTCAGCGGTGGATTTTTTAATATGGATCCCCATATAATTTTACCTACTATTCATAATAAACTACTTTACCAAAGGTAAAAAATATTAGTGTAAATTGGGTGCCTCTAAACAACCAGTTCTCTACACAGTGGAGATTTCACGGACGCCTAGTTCTCTACAATATGCACGATCGAGGTTAGAAGAGAAAGAACTAAAAATTCGGGTAGAGTTTTTAGGTTAAATCTATGTGGTAGAGAGCTCGTAGAATTTGACTGTGAACACTTTTTTTTTTTTTTAACTAACCCGTTGAACCTCCTATTATCTACTTCAAGGAAAAGTAACTTGATTGTTAATTAAATTTCTTATCATCCCATAACCACATACGTGAATATAAAAAATAAACAGCCCTACTTTTACCAAAAGAGTCCAAGATAAAATAAAAAATAAACCTACATATAATATATTGAAGTAATGCAAAAACTAAATTGCTAATATATATACTTTATTACAAAGTCACGTATAAATGGCGGATGTGATATAATAGTTTGAAAGTGGGGACTAGTTCATGGCCGAAAGAAAAAGTAGATGGTAAGCTTTTTTATTTTGCTGAGATGGTAAGCTTTGATCTTTATATCAACTCAACTTTGACATGATAAGATCATATTTATCAAATGACTCAGCAGACAAAAGGGTATCCACTGAGACTATTTTTTAGACTTGTCCATGCTGCGGGGACTAGAGTCGACAAGGCTTAAGGCTAAGAAGCATTTGATATATATATATATATATATATATTAAGCCATTGGAAAAGTATAACTTGAATAGCTCTTCACCATATAAAACCTACGGGTATCCAATAAAACGGGTCAGGATTTTCCGACTCAATTTGAACCCTTTTTCTTATTTGGTGCAAAAACGAGTTAACCTGTGATCGATCTGATTTTTTGCGGATCAACTCAACCCAACTCGCGACCTAACCCATTACCCAAACCATTTTTTTAAACTATTTTTTTGGTAGATAAAATAATATAAAATAAAATAAAGACAATATTAGTTTAATTTTTTGTTGTTAACTTTAAGGAAACAATTGAGATCTTTACTTAATTGCATGCAAATAAATTGAAAGATGAATAGTTGAGACATTCTGTAATAAGTAAAGATTTTTAGATGTTAAATAACAAAGTACATGTCAAGATAATTAATCTGGTTACAGTAAAGTTAAAAAAAAATATTTAAAATTATAAACATGTATGAAAAACATTCATAAGTGTGAAAAAACTGAAACCAAAGTCTCAATGAAATTAGCATAAATTATGAATGCTTAGACCTATTTTTTAACAATTTATGTCTAAAATAAATAGCTTTTCAAAATAAATTATGATATTTTCTAGAGTGTATGTTGCTTAACATTGACATAATATTCATAAAAGAGACCATGTATAAATAAGTAAACAATCAAACTTTAACATATATTCTCAAATTAAAAGAGAGTGCCAACCACAATAGATAATGTATTATAAAATTAATTTTCAAGATTATAAATTTCTTATATGTTTTTATTCTTCGTCAAATTAGTTATCTAATAATGCATTTGTAATTTTGTTTTATGTTTTGGAATGTTGATATTTTGTAGAAATGAAATTTGTATATTTGTTTTACTTATCTTTTGTGCTATTTTGTTTTGGTTAATAATATTGTGATTTGTATGATTTTAAAATTATTGAATAAGTATTAATTTGTTTAGCTAAGCTAATTGTTGATATGAGTGGGGAATTCAAAATAATACATTTTATATCAAGTAATTTATTTCGTGACTTTATATATATATATATATATATAAATCACGTGAAAAATACAGGATAACCTGCAGATCTAACTCACCCATTTGCCATGTCTATGACATATCACTCTGTTTTTGTAGTTGGGAACAAAGGGGAAGAGATAGTCATGCGATAATGTTATTAGTTTCAAGTGGATAACTTTGTTTTTGTGGTTGGGAACAAAGGGGAGAAGAGAAAGTTATGCGATAATGTTATTAATTTCACGTGGATGACTGACCCATACGATAGAAGCTAGGAAAAGTAACTCCAAGTCTCCAACAAAAGAAAGTTGTACAGTTGTACTACAAACTCAACAAAAATACAGGTTGCCTGAAAAAAAGAGGTATTTTATGCCATTTTCTTTTGGATGCATTAAACATGCAGTGAGCATATTAAAATCATTAATCAACCATAACACTTTTAGTTTTTTTTTTTTTTTTTTTGAGAATCATCCATAACACTTTTAGTTGATTACAAAAAGAGGTATTTTTTGCGTGCAAGCAACTAATTCCTCTCCAAATAGGTGGTTAATGGGTGTGCTAGGAGTAGGTCTTAACTTCATCCCCAAATATGGTTCATAGCTGTGATCTGTCTACATATGACAATTCGGCTTACTTTGTGCTTTGCCGACAAAGGCCCACCAAGACGCTTTACCACATATTGTCACAGACTAGCTATCAGAATATCTGCACCTGGGGGGTTATCTATAAAATCATGGACTTGGCTGGGGTCATCACAATAGTGATAGTGTCTAAAAATGGGTGCATGCAATCATTTTAAAAGGTTCAGTATAATTGAATACTAAACCTGTGCCTTACCCTAAATCATTTACCCATTTTCTTTATTCAAAAAGATTTATTTATATATATATATATATATATATATTTTTTTTTTTTTAATTTACAGGTGGGTGAGGAGAATTTGGACTCATGAATGTTTTTGGTGGTGGACTCATGAATGTTTTGATAAACTGAAACTTTTATTAACAATAAAAGTTAGTGCATAATCTAACCTGCAAGCGTCCAAGATAGGAGCAGGTAATTACAATAGAAAATAACTTCAAAAGAAGCAGCAAATTTGGCAACAACATGAGCTATAAGTTTAACAACAATCTCCTAACTCAGCAAAACTCACACATTACAAAGAGAGTACCAGGTTTCAAATCTGGGTTTGAATCCAAGTTATTCATAAGGGGCAGAATAATGTTGTTGAATTACAAAACTCTTGGTAGGAAAGTTTCATTTATTTATTTGACATAATTTGGTATAACAGGTGACCATAACATTACATCTCAAATAGATATTATACGAGAAAGTATATAGGGCACTGACGGTTGCACATCAATATATATATAAAAGCAGAGACCTCATGTGAGAGTGCATGAGGTCTTGCCACATGGCATTCTAATATTGCATTTAACATTTTTTACCCTTTTCCATTAAGTTTTTTTACTGTTACCTAATAAATCATAGTAACTTATTTTTACCATTATATAAATTTAGCATTTTTTTACCTCCTTTTATTAAGTTTTTTTTTTTTTTACTATTACCCAATAGATCATAGTAACTTATTGCATTTAACATTTTTTTTACTTTTTTTCATTAAGTTTTTTTGACTATTACCCAATAAATCATAGTAACTTATTTTTTTTATTATATAAATTTAACATTTTTTACCTCTTTTTATTAAGTTTTTTTTTTACTGTTACTCAATAGATCATAGTAACTTATTTTTACTATTATATTGATATGAACTGTTCTTGACAATTAGACCAATTAGACCAAAAGTTATTCACTATAAAATGGATTACCTCTTAAAAGTAGACCAAACCTTATGAAAAACTCAAGCCAGTTCTTACTTTACATATTATGACCCAAGTTTGACCATTCCCGTGTGCAAATCAAAGAAAAAACTCTTACCCTCTTACAAACTCTCTTCTTCCTCCCCCACGTATAGATGATACTTCTAGAAAATCTCATTTTCATAAAAATATCTCTTAATTTTTCCCCAATTTCAATTCAATATGTTTTTGTCTATTAATAATATTCTATGCAATTTATGCAGACAAATTCTCTATCATCGACCAATGCAACAAAAATATATATAAATCTTGAGATCCCTTAAGTTACTGAAATAATTGACAAGTGCATATTTCTAAAATTTATAATAACAAAAAAGTCTAATAAATAGCATATACTATCCAACAAAATGCCATTAACTTAATATTTTCTTTAAAAAAAAAATCAATGATAGAATAGTCAAAAACATGATCCTATACAAGAAATACCAAAAATAAATGCAAAACAATTTTCATAGGAGGATTTATCTTTAAATAATATGAAGACAATAGTAAAAATAAAATGCATTGAATGAGGTCCTACGAAACAGGTTTGTTAATTATTTCAAATTATACTCATCATTTATGTAAAAAAAAAAAAAATACATCATATTATTTACATTAAAATAAATAATATATATTAACTTCTAAGTTCATTGCAAGATGTGAACTGTTAGGGTATTGCAATAATAAGTAACATTGATACAACAAATGGGTTAGTATTACATTTTGTTCGTACTTTGTGAAAGGAATGTCAAATTACAAAGCAGGATCATTTTGTTGTGCAAAATGTAAAACAAAAATAAATCTTTTTATCCCAAAGTTAGAGGCATTCACATTAACTACATACTCTCCAAATATTTATAATATATTTATCTCACTATAACTACTATATATATACAATTGCAAACTACTTCAGATACAAGATTCAACTTGAAGTTTTTAATGCAACTAACAAAATAAAGTTTGTGATATTTGATCAAGATGCCAAGAAAATCCTAAATAAATCTGCAAGATCAAGATCTTGCTGAAAAATAAACTAAGATACAAATTATTTAAATTATTGTAAAAATATTGATATTGGAGAAGGAATTTCACGTGATTTGAAAAAAAAAATTAGGAAAAAAATGGATTTCTCTACTTCATTTGAATGAATTCAATCTAAAAGATGATTTTGAAAATTACATAGTTGCTAAGATTTTTGATGCGCCTTCAAATGATAAAAAGGTATGGAAGAAAAAAAAAACACAATTCAACATGCTATATTAATTCTTTTTGCTGCACTATTCCAAAATTAACAAAAATAAAAAATTTATAAAAAACTGTCACATCATTGAAATTTAATATAAATGCAAATACCTATGAAAAATCTTAGCGACAAAGTCCAAACTTTGTAAGATCTAATCAAGAATCTCTCGGTACCAATTCATTAGTAATTAACACAAATGATGTAACAAAAGGAAAAAATGATGAAAGTTCAAAAATTGAACAAATATGGACATGCTAAATTTCAAATGATGAAGATAGAGAAACAGATGATGACAACAAGCGTCACCATACCGCAATAATAAAGCATTGAAGAAAAAAAAATTCGTAATGAAACTTATTATTACATCACATAATAAAAATCAATAATATAGAATGAATTAATATGCTTTTATCAACTTTTATTATACAATATTACTCCAAGTTGTTTTCATTATTGCTCATTACTTGAACAAAATAATTATAATAGATATATGCGTGCAATTTATAATTATTACTTTTTATGATGAACTAATTACTAACAAAGTTTTATAATAAATATGATATAATATATGTATAATATTTTCCAAAAACAAATTTACATAAAACATTATAACATTATCTGTGCATCGCACGGGAAACTTTCTAGTTATTTCAACTGCAAGAGCCGTGCAGAAAGAAAAGAAACACACCTAGGATGCATGTTTAAAGCAACAGTTTGCTTGCTTGAAAGAAGAACATCATCTCTTAAATAGGGCCGGCCCAAGGCCAAGGCAACTTAGGCCTAGGACTAAGGCCCCACAGACCCAGAAAAAAAAAATCCTAGTAAAAAAAGGCCTCATCCTCCGTTGTAAAAGGTCCAAAATTTTATAAAATTATAACATTTTTTAAATAATTGAGCATTTTTTTTTTATGAATGATACTAAGGATATTACAAATTTTATTATAGGCTTACAAACTGACATGTCACCAATCACATAAAAAAGTAATTCAAATAATTATAAATTTTGTTGTTGAAATTTATCAATTACAGTTTTTATCACATTAGATTGTGAATATTTTGTAATATTTTTAGTATTTTTCCTTTTCATTTCTAAGAAGACTTCCAAAATAGGAGACCAATAGAAATTTTATCTAATTGAAATCCTAAAATGTTTTTTAAAAAAATGCTACAAATGTGATAGATCAATGATGATTAATCTCCACTAATAGTTAAAACTTTAATTTTTGTAAACTAATCAAAGCCACACAGTAAATAATATTTATCTATTTTTTCCTCTTAAAAAGAAAATATAAAATTAAAATTTAGATTATAACTTTACTTAACTATGTATAGTCATATATCCAACTTAAATTAAGTTTCTTTTTCTTTCTTTTTTTAAATAATATATATTTTAGTTCTTTTTGTTTAAATTTATTGTTCAACTATAATATTCAATCTTACATGTGAAATTAACCTTAGTTTAATTATTTTTATTCATTAATTTATGTATTTACACCAAATTAGTCTTAATTTAATTAGTACTATATAATTTTATTTAATTAATATTTACGTATAAAAGGTCCTATATAAATTTTTTATCTTTTAGACCCCAAATTATGTTTGCCCGGCCGGTCTCTTATGCAACTAAAATATCACAACCTGAAGCTAAAACATTGAGCAAAATAGGAACATATCATTAGCACCTGAAAATAAATCACTTCCAGGATAGAAACTGATGGCAATCAAACAGCTCAAACTCGTGTGATCTTGGAGAAAGGTGTTATTTTGTCGCAAGTTGTCTTTCCTTTCAGCAGATCTATTTTTTATACATGCTCAAGCATAACCTTCACACATTGAGCTATAATACCACATCAACAGGGGGTATAATATTTTGCAAATGCATCAGATGCTGTTTACGTGTGAAGTAGATAAACTTTTCTTTAACATGTGAGTGTGACAATCCTTACCACTCGTTACGACTTCAAATTTCCAATTCTTTAAATCCTTTCCACTCATTTTCTAACATTCATGTAAACATCTTCTGCAATCCAAAGAGGTGAAACATAACTATCGAGCTGTCTGAACTCTGAAGTTGTAAAGGGCATTTAGTGTGAGTTTCTTAGTGTATTTTAAGACAAACAAATTATGAGCGGCAAAACTTGGAAGAAAAATGAACAGGCAAGAAAAAATTAGTTACAGCATTAAAACATTATTGTACAATTAGAAAACTCAAGAATAAAAAACTCCTTTAAATTCTAATAAGGCTTCTTTGGTGGCTCTAGCATCTTGGTTAGTCATACCTAATCAAAACAAAATCACTTTGAAATTGATGTTAGTGACAACAATTCATATTTCATTGTGAGAACGGACCAAAATTTTATCCAACATCAAATGCTTCCTAATACACTAAGATGGGGAGTCAACAATGTTTCCTGGAGTAGGAGGCATGGGCTTTGAATCTTGCCTTTTACCTGAGACATTGCAGGCTATGTTGGGGGATTCAGAGTGTATGGAGGCTGGGCTTTACCCTCATAATTAAACTTTCTTGTGAATCATTTTTTATAGGAAAATGCTAACGAGTGCCCTTAGGACATTCGTTAATAATCTATTTAAAGAAAGTTTTTATGGGAAATGAAAAAAAAAAAGTAGTTAATATTTTGACAGCTTTTTTCATTTTCCGTAAAAATGGTATTAAAATTTTCTTAAAATAGATTATTGACCATTTTTTATATTAGCATGTTGGGCTTGCAATTTGAGATTATGAGTCTCTAGATGTTGTCAGTTAGTGATCTTTCACATTCTTGAAAAGCTTTTGATGGAAAACTTAACGGTAGTGTCGTTTAATTATGAGAGGGTAATTTATTTTGTTTGAACGTTATAAATAAGTCAATGAGGTGATTGATAAGTATAGTGCTATGTTATGTGTAGTTCTAAAACACTCATTTTTCCTTACTCTTATGGAGTAATTGTTTTTAGTGGTGATACACCTTTTGAATCCTTGAATTGAAAGTGTTTCATTTTAATTTTATCTTATTTGTCATAGTCCTTAGGGTGTTTGATGGAATCACTAAGGAGAGGTTGAGTCAAATTTTCTTTGAATTTGTTATGACTTGTATACCTATAGTTGCAAGTAACTCCAATTTTCTAGCTTGTGTTAACATGTTTTACCTTTTCAACTTTTGTTATTATTTGCATGTTCAATGTGCCTTTATGTTTGAAGACATTCTTAAAAAATGTGGAAATTGGTGCCTACATTTTATACACGGTGAGTACGGAGTGTAGAAAATGTTTTTATAGTTCTGATTTACTCAGCCACGTTTATGTTGCAAGTGCATCATTACCTTCTCAAAGGCCAGGGTCAGTTCAATAAGTTTTGAGGCCTAAAGTGACAATTTTGAGTAAAAAATTCTCATATATTCTCATATTAATTAAATAATATTTATTTAAATTTTTGTATTATAAATTTTTATTAAGAATTCATTACTTCTATTTTTTTTAGTTGCAAATCAATTTTTATATTTTTGTAATCAAGTTTTGTTAACATCTTATTTTTAATTGATAAGTTAAGGGGTAAGATAGAATAAGACAAGTTTAACGGTGATTGATTATCAAGTATGCTTCCTTTTGTTGAGCATTTTTTATGGGCTTATAAAGATCCCATGAGCTAGTCAATTGTCATTGACTCCAAGTATTTTGATTTCTCAATTGCCAAAACAATATAGTCAAACTTGAAATTTAATGACTAGAGGATTTTTTTTTTCCTGGTACATGAGTATCATCCAAGTTTTCACCATATCTTTTTAATGGATTTCTAATGGCCAACACCCTTGAAAAATAATCCACAACATATTCAGATTCTTTTATGTGTAAGTTTTCCAACCTGCCTCTTAATATTTGAAGGTGAACATTCTTCACCTTATCAACTTCTTAAGAGAGTTTTTAAGAATCTACTTTCTTGGATGAAGTTTTATTTGCAACTTTCTCAAACATGGTTTCATCCTAAATGTTCAAAATGAGTATGAAACACCCTTAAACGTTTAGACCCCAAATTACAAAATATTAATTCAAGCTTATTATCAAACAATTAAATTAATGTGCGGAATATGAACATAAGCCAAACACATAATTGATAAAAAATCTAAACCAAATATAAACACATCCACAGCAGTAAATAAATGGCAAAGATAAAGGGAAGGAAGATGCAAACACACGGACAACACACGATGTATTATCAAAGAGGAAACCGAAGCCCTAGACATAAAACCTCTCCGCAGCCCTCCAAACGGTGAATAATCCACTAAAGAATGTAGTTAGGATACATGAACAGTAGAAGACCCTTCAATCCTAATCTACTCAATGTACCTAAGCCCTCTAAGCTTCTTGCTCCAACGAGATTGCGCCGAACCTATTTCTTCTTTAGCTTACCGGATTCCGCTATTAACCATAGCATCAACTAATAGACATTGGTTCCTTCCTAACTGCTTCTCAAAAGTACCAAATGAACTTTCTCACGGATATAAGTATGGTGAGAAAAGGATTTGGCTAAGGACCTCTCAAGGATATAACAATAGAAAAGGTGAGAGTAGAGAAATTTGAAGAGTCTCTTAGGTATAGATTGTGGATGAATCAATCTAGGTTTTCTCTAGGGTTTCTCTCACAAAATTCTCTCTGAAAATTTTCTACATTTGGTGGGTATAAGGGTCTATATATAGTGGTGAGTGTTTGGAATAGGAAGAGACAGTTTTTCCCCAACAAGGCTAGTTGGCGGTTTGGCCTCACAACTGGTATGAGTCGCGAGTTCCAGCTGCGAGTTAACTGCCTAGCCAGTCTGGGTCTTTTGTCCTGTAGTGCACCAACTGGCAAAACGCTTCAGCTTCCCGCATACTTGGCACATGACTCTCTTCTGGCGGCTTGCACCCGCGAGCCACCTGCGAGTTCCAGTTGCGAGTTCCTACTTCTTTGCATATTGAGGAACATTTCTTCACACTCTCTTACACACTACCCTTACAATAATCCCACCTAAATACAGAGTTACTAAATGTTAAAATATAAGCAAATTTGACACGAAATAAAACCAACAAGATGGTTGATTAAATTCAACCTTACACATCCAAACCTTGATAGATTAAGGTAAGATCTTGTTAATCTTTCTTCTAATCCTTTGGCAAGGCTTCCTTTTGATTTGGAGTCAAAGATATTTTATCTTGTGACTCCTTATAACCTCTCTCTACAATCTCCCATGCATCTTAGGATTCAAGTAACATCTTAATTTGGATACTCCAATTATTAAATTTTTTTTTGGGTAAGTATGGAAATTGGAACGACATCATATCTCATCCGCGATGGCCATTCTTACTACTAAATGATTATCTATTATACCACTTAATTTGTTGGAAATTAGTGGGTCTTTCCTCTCTTGCACATCCAAACACTCACACACTACTCAAAAAAAGTGACTCACTCACAAAATACACAAAGGGTAAAGAGGGAAGAGTAAGAAAACTCTTTAATACTTATATATTTCTCGTCTTTCACTCTTGTTGGATATATAATTATATATACTCCATGTACAACCATAACTTTCATTATTTTTATTATAACACTTACAAAAACTCTCAAATACATTCATTGCATAAACTTACCTTATTATTTCATAACATCAATTAATTGGTTTAAACTTTCCACGTACTCTCTACCTAGTGATATGAGTAACGAAAGAATCCAACTCCCTGCGTGAAACTCCACCTTCTTCAATGGACTGCCCGATAGCACCGCCCAAATCCACTGTCCTCTTCCTTATCTCATCCCCTTCTTTCGATGACATCAATAATTTCACAGCCTTTTCTACAGTGGATGATGTCACTAACTCATCTCTACGTGACCAGTCCTTCACAACAATACCAACTTTGAGCAATTTTGTTATCAAAACAGTGTTCCTCGGCTGATCAGAGGCCATTGGCCATGCTGCTATTGGCACCCCCATAGTGATACTTTCCATGCGAGAATTCCATCCACAGTGACTCATAAATCCACCAGTTGATGGGTGACTTAGAATTTCCAATTGAGGTGCCCAATCTCTCACTACCATCCCTCTGCCTTTAACTCTCTCTTCAAATTCTTCGAGAATCTCAGCCTTTCTAAGCTCTCCATTAATAAAAACATCACCTTTATCAGCATCCCTTAATACCCAGATGAAATTTTGCTCACTTTTTTCTAACCCAATTGCTAGCTCCTTTATTTGCTCGTCTTCCATGGAAGTTGTTGTCCCAAAGGACACATATATCACCGAGTTTGGTGACTCTTTATCCAGCCACTCCAAGCACTGGTGCCTTTTATTTGAATCTATATTTTTCACAGGGTTGAATGGTCCAATAGCCCAATGCTTCTTGTCCCCCTCTATCTTTTCCATTAAGTCCATATATGCACCCTCTATGACCCTGCATGTATTGTAAAGGTACCCGGAGCTTAACTTTTGGAACTTTACTTGTGAATCAATAGAATTCATGAACTCGGTTGTGAAACAACCTTCAAGAGATGGAAGGTCTTTTGTGATTATCTTGGAGTACGGATCTAATTCTAGAGCTTTTCCCATTGCTTCCCACGAATGAAAAAAACAAGAAAAAGCTGATGTACTCTGGAAAGAGTGTGACTCGGCGTTAGGGATAGTAACCAAGTCTTGCACCACTGAGCCCATCAATGAATCGTTGATGACAATGATTCTTGTTGCTTTGGGAGAAAGTTCACGTAAAAGTGAGGCCATGGGTTCACGAAGATGCAAAGAAGCATTGACCAATGGTTGGAGATGTGAAGGGAACTTGTTTGGTGCATTGGGGTTTGGCGATGGGGTGAGAAAAGGAGGGATTTTGAGGTCATGGAAATGGATGTTTGAAACTGAATTTGGGTCCCAACCATGGACTCGAAGCATGGCTTGGCGGTTATGAGTGGCAGTACAAGCATAGCGAACTGGGATATTGTAGGCTGGATAAGACGTGAGAGGTGAAGGAGTTGGTTGAGACGGCCTTGTGCAGGAAAGGGTACCATGACCACTGCCACCTTGGGTTTGTTTAGGCCATGGTTTTGATGTTGTTGTTAGTTAGCCATTGATGAAAGTTGGGAGATGCTTACTTTATGGATTGGGTCTCGGGGATTTGGGGGTTTGGAGATTTGTGTTTGGGTTTGGGTTTTTGTAAGCAAAAGACATTGAGATTTTCACCTTTTCCTTCCATGATAATGATGTTATCTTCCCAATTTTGAAAGAAAATAAGGCGAAAGTAGCTGTACCACTATTTGATAAAATATATAGAAATCTACTACTGTTGGTAAAATAATTAATGATTTATCACTTTTTAAAACTCAAGTTTGCCGTGTAACTCAAGTTTCATGAAAAATAGTTACCAATTTTTTATGTAACTCGAGATTCATAAAAAAAAAGTAGTACGGCAAACTTAAATGCTATTTTTTTTAAAGAACTCAAGTTTTTAGAAATCGAGCAGTAATTGAAAACACGTACTGCTTCCTTTTTTTTTGTTTTTCGATTTTTTCCGGTTTGATTCTTTTTTCTTAATTTCTTTAACTTTTTTTTGGGGGGGGGGGGGGGTTTAATTGGATGTGCCTTTCTTTTTTCCTTTGTTATTTATTTTTATTTTTTACCTTTTCTTTTGTACTAGCCTTTTTTTTTAACAAATTTGGGTGATTGTCTTTTTTTTCTTTTTTAAAGAGAATTTTAACTTATGACGCCGATTCTTGATGATAATTTTTTTTTTTTTTTTTTTTTAAGTTTCAACTTATGTCATCAGCTCTTGATGATAATATCTCTTATTTAATCATTGGAAACTTTACCAGTTGAATTAACGGAAACCCACAACTTCGTATAAAACATTAAAATAAAATATATTTAGTATAAAAAAAAATGCACAAATAATTATTTATTATATATATTTACTTAATCATTTATAATATACCAAAATATAAATCTATCAATAGTATTGTGTCAAAATAATTATTTTTAATATATTTTTACTCAATCATTTAGTCCCAAACTTTTAGCATTGTGTCAAAATAATCCATGTCGTTAAGTGATGGCTAGAAAAAATAGACGTGGCTACCAATAATATTAAAATATATATTTTTTGGATAATTAATCCAACTGTTTTTGGTTCTTATTTATTTTTTCTAATTGTTTGACGTTCATTTAAATTCTAATGTAGGTGAATTTTTTATAAAAAAATAAAATAAAATGATGTTACTTTATATCTTTTTTTTAGAAGAATATTTCTAGACATTTAGAAGCCAGTCAGTTTAATAAATCTACAATTTAAACCTTTTTTATGATGGTGGGGCTTGAAGAAAGGAAGTCTATAATAATAATTTCTACCAGCATCAATGAACCAATAAAATATAAAAAAAGAAATAATAATAATAATAACATAGTGGACTTTGAAAAAAAAAATAGAAAAGAGATCATGTGTATATAAATTATAAACTAAAGAAAAGAAAATTGTCATGCATTACTTTTAGACAAACTTTAAATTTTAATAACTTGAAAGAGTTATCTGAATCTACGACCTTCCCGAATCCAACCTTATCGAAGAAATTTAAGATAGTTGAATAGCTTATAAAAATAAAATACTAATTACAAATTCTTGCGATCCGAAAAATGATTGTCTTTTTTTCTTTTCTTTTTTTAATGTTGAATATGGTCTCATTTTTCAGTTTTTTTAAGATTGGTTCTATCATCATATAGTTATATTTTAGTAGGAATACTTTGCATAACTGCAAGATGATTTTTTTTTTCTTTGAGTTTGAGTTAACTACTAAGGCATATAGTTTCTTTTGGATGAACTAATATCCACTAAAAAATGGAAAATGTTGAGTTTTTTAAAGCATCATGTTTAAGAATATCATTATTTTTACACAATAACAACATCTGTTAGGTTTTAAGGTCTTAGAATTTTATGTATTTAGAACCTAATTTGTAATGTTGGCAAACCATGATCAAAACAATGTATTTAGTCTTGTTTAGGCTTGCTCAAAGTTGGTTTAATTTTGTAAAGTTGGAATCGAGAGACTGCAGAAGCATTAGGGCTTCTCGACCTGGCTCGATCGATCGAATGTAATTCTCGATCGATCGAAAGTCGGCCCAGATGCGTTTTTCTGCAGAATTCCAACTCAGCCCAAACTCTTTAAACGTTTAGGGTTTTATGTTTTTGCCCTAGGTATATAAGGCAAACCCTAGCCACGTTTTTCAGAGTTGCACAAGTTGTATTGTTGCTCATATTTGCGGTTTTGTGTAAATCTCTTGTGAGATCTAGAGGAGCTTTCCTTTACACATAACTTAGGGTTTTCAAGATTGAGATTCTTCTACATATTGATGATCAACTTGGTTGCTGCCTTTGAAGCTTAAAGATTAACAAGCGAGGAGCTTGTACCTGATTGAAGGAATACAAAGAAAGAAGTAGTCCGTGGATTCGGAGCCTGCGCGTGGTCGTGTCAGGAAGTTACTACTGGTGGGTAGCATTAGGAAGTCAAGCGGGGAGCTTGTAAGTCCTTTTGTAACAACTTCAATTCTTTCTTAGTGGATTCCGTTTTGCCTTGAGGATCGGTGGGTAAAATCCTCCCCAGGTTTTTCCATGTGGTTTCCTGGGTGATCATATCACTGTGTTATTTATTTTCCGCTGCTTTATATATTTTACATGCATGATATGATTTTGTGATTGTTTTAACCTAGAATTGCTTAATTTAATTAAGTAAAAACTTGGCTAATTAATCTAGGCTACGCAATTTATTTGTGGTTTAAGGGGTCTAAACCCTGTCAACATCAACTAGTGGGTTTGAGTTAACTTAAGTAGTAAGATTTCTTAGTATTGAATAAGAGAATAATATATCAATCTCATAAAAAAGAGTAATCACTATAAATCAGATATCATAGATTTCAAATTTTATTGTAAAATTTATATATAAAATAATAAAAATAAACTCTTTCAAGCTATGTGATACTTATTTTTTTTTTTGGATGAACAATAGCCTATGTGATACAATAACTTGAAAGTGGGAACTAGTGCATGATTAGATAGTCCGCAAAACTTTTGCGGGTATATATCCTTGCCTCTAAAACTAAGACTTCATATTTCCGTTGTGGTATTGAAGAAGAAAATGATAATAAATACAAGCCTTTTTTAGTACTTATGGAAGCCATTAGAAACACTTTGTCAAATCCTGAACTACAATAGAGATAGACAAAAGTTCATTCAATTAAAATTGAAAGAAAAATTAAAAGGGGGAAAAATTGAGAAGAAGAGAATGATTTGATGCGGAGGCACTCACATTTTCTAGTTTCAGTCAAGTTAACGATTCTCTTTCTTTCTTTCTTTTTTCTTAAAAAAAAAAAAAACAAAACAAAACAAAACAAAACAAAAAAAAAAAAAAACAAAGTAGGCATGCATGGGGCACTCTCCTTTAATGGAATCATCCTGACAAACTTAAAATTATATAATTGTATGTGTCAAAACAAAAGATTTTCTAAGTATCAATCATTCTTAATTGATCTTTATATTCAGATGAACACTTCCCCATGTCAATACATCCACTGATTAGTTTTTGTTAAAATGATGCATCCTTTTATTTTCCCAAAAAGAATATAAAATTATGTCAGATTTATAACGATTCCCTAACATGCCATCAGTTTTAGCTTTGACGTAATAATAAAAATACGAAGAGGAAACGTTCGTAATTTGACAGCCATAGTTGTTATAAGGGGGAAGTTCAGATATTAAACAAAAAAAATAAAATATTGCATCCTGGTCCCTTATGCTTTGCTCTAGTTGCTCCCTCTCTCATTGGAGAAAATACATGTTGTTTCCATGGTATGTATCCTCCCCCTCACATGAGGTGAATTCCACACTTGTGGGGTCCACCCCTATGTGGGGGGAGGATACATGCAACGGTCCTCTCATTGGTCACACATTAATCTTTCCTCTAGTGGTGGCGCTACATTTGCTCTTCCGACTCAAATGATTCCCTTGACTTGAAAAAGATAATTATATATAATATTTTTTTACTAATTTTTTTTTTTAGAATACTAAGTATTTTAAAACACACACAAAGAGAAGTAAGAATATCTTAAATTTACATTTAAAATTATTTTTGCACATTCTCATCAGCCTAGCCCAAAACCTCATGAAGCACATCATCCTCGGTTGGTAATGAGGTCACAACTCATTGTTTAAACAAAGTAGATGTGAAAGTTGGAAAACAATGACAAAAAATTATTTAATTACGTAAAATGAAAAGGAAGATGATTATGAGAGACTAAAATGATAGTTGTAAGCAAAGCTCAACGTCATCAACATATATGTAAAGGGATTTCCCTCTAAACAGTCTGATTGATCTTTAACAAATAGAAAATGGAATGTTTAAATTCAGTGGATTTCTATTGTGTTATTAAAAATTTATGACTATGCTAACTGATTTGCATCATGACCCATGCGCTAGTTGTGTAATTTTCTTCTTCTTCTCTCTTTTTGTGAAATTATCAATTCTCTCAATAACTTATGGAACATAAGAGCTGCCATTAAGTGAGGGCCCCAATACGTGAAAATTTAAATAGAAGGTAAGGTGGACACAAGATTGCAATTTTCTTCTTCTTCTCTCTCTTTGTGAAACTACTGATTCTCCAAAAAGCTTGTGAGCTAAGTGAACTGCCATTGAGTAGGGACCTAACACATAAAAATTTAAATTGGAGATAAGGTAGACACAAGAGATTGCAATTTTCTTCTTATTCTCTCTCTTTGTTAAATTACCGATTCTCTCAAAAGTTTGTGGCCACGTGAGCTGCCATTGAGTGGAGCCTCATTTAAATTCTAATGTAAGTGAATTTTTTTATAAAAAAAATAAATCATGTTATTTTATATATTTTTTTACAAGAATATTTCTAGACATTTTGAAGCCAGTCAGTTTAATAAATCTACAAATTAAACCTTTTTTATAATGGTGGGGCTTGAAGAAAGGAAGTCTATAATAATAATTTCTGCCAGCATCAATGAACCAAAAATATATATAAAAAAGAAATAATAATAATAATAACATAGTGGACTTTGAAAAAAAAAAAAAAGAAATACAAAAGAGATCATGTGTATATAAATTAAAGCATTGTCAATAGTTGAACTTAAAGCACCCGAGGCCCACAAGTGAATTTGCAACTAAATCCAAGCATGTTAATTCCTCCTTAATTTATATTTATATATATATATATATATATATATATATATTATTGAGAGAATCAACTAAAAAAGGAGAAAATAAAAGGGTACCAACCGTAAATAAAGTTGGTGGAAAAAAACCTTACTCCAAAATGCATGAAGGTCCAGCAATTAAACCAAATTGAAGGAGAAAATTATTCTCAACAATCAAATCATAAAGCAATCACAAGAACCAGTACTTCAACTACATTGATTTTTCATAACCTTCAAGATACTATTAGTAATCGTTCAATCATAAGGTGATCACTGAAACAATTACCTCAACTTTAATATTTATTTTTCACAACCCTAAAAAAACCAAGCATCCCTGTCTTGCAGTATGCAGCGAATAAAACACAATGTGATAGCCTTGCAAATCTTACTACTTGGACGGTGGACCTCTGTTAAAGCCTCACTTTGTTGGATCACGCTTTCCCAAAAATACTTGTAATAGAATGCCTAAAATAAACCTCTCAAGTCACAGGCTCCTCATAAACATTCAGGACCTTCCAAATCATTTGCCACCACAGATTCACTATCTCTTGCAAAAAATTAAATAAATAAATAAGCCTTCTGCTCATCACTAATAATCAGAACCTTAAAGATCTTTTCCAACTCCTTGGAGGGATTTCAAGTACCCAGTAAAGGAAGTTAACTCCTTCCTAGTCACATTATTTGTTGGAAATTTAGACTCCTTAAACAAACAACCAGATTGCGTAGCCTAGATTAATTAGCCAAGTTGTTATTTAGTCAAATTAATCAATTCTAGGTTAAAGCAATCAAATAATCATATCATGCATATAAAACATATAAAGCAGCAAAAATAATAAAGAACACAAGATATGATCACCCAGGAAACCACACGGAAAAACCTGGGGAGGATTTTACCCACCAATCCTCAAGGCAAAACGGAATCCACTAAGAAAGAATTGAAGTTCTTACAAAAGAACTTACGAGCTCCCCGCTTGACTTCCTAATGCTACCCACCAGTAAAACTTCATGACACGACCACGCGCAGGCTCCGAATCCACGGACTACTTCTTTCTTTGAATTCTCCTTCAAGTACAAGCTCCCCACTTGTGTTTCTTTAAGCTCCGATGACTGCAACCTTGTTGATCATCAAGATGTTGAAATAATCTCTACCTTGAAAACCCTAAGTTTATGTGAAGGAAAGCTCCTCAAGGATCTCACAAGAGATTCACATAAACAGCAAATATGAGCAACAAAGACTTAGAGAGGTTTGGTACAAAACCCTAATAAAAGGAGGCACAAGAGGCACTCTAATCTCTCTCTACAAAGTCACAAAAAACGTTCTAGGGTTTTCCTTATATATAGGAGTGTTTTACTTGATCCCCAAGACGTTTAAATAGAGTTTGGGCTGAACTGGAACTCTGCAGAAAAATAAATCTGTACATGGTTCGATCGATCGAGTCTAATTTTCGATCGATCGAGACTTACAGATTTAGTCCAATAAATTCTGCAATCACTCAATTCCAATTTTACAAATAAACATACTTTGAGCAAGCCTAAACCTAGACTAAATGTTTTGATCATGGTTTGCCAACAAAATACAAATTGAAGTTCTAATACATTAATTCCTAATTTCTTAGAACCCAACAATCTCCCCCTTTGGCAATCTGTGACAAAACACATCACAAACATGAAATGCTCAAAGTTACAAATAGCCCAATACAAAGATAATGCTCATAACAACAAATCCAATCTTAACTACTATCCATCAGTTGCAAGTATAGACAACAGCTCAATTGAATCAACCTGTATATTTCCTGAAACACTAAACAAAATGCATAAACGCATGTGTGGCAAATACAAGTAAATCAAAAATAAATTCTTGACTTCACAAAACACAAAACAAAAATATATACCAATGAAGAACTCGTAAGTATAAATCAATAAGAAGTGAAACAAGAAACAGAAATAAAAATATAAGTAAACTAACTCTCCCCCTAAGTTAGATACAACAAAAAGTTTTTATTTTCTTCCCTTTCCAAAAAATAATATCAACTCCCCCTAAACAAGACAAACATGATTCCCATAAATCAACTATTTCTCCCCCTTTTTGTCACGTATTGACAAAGACAACTCATACAAAGAGTAAACAGTCAACATACGCAATAAAGGATAAGAGAAAATAGAGAATTAAGGGGACACAAAACAATTCAACTCTATAGAAAATAGAGATAGCTCCTCCTATGAACAACACAGGTTAAAAAAAACTTTTCTCCCCCCTATAAAAATAGGAAAAACAAAACAAGTTGTGGGAAAAACAGTTTTGGGGAAAAATAAAGGAGGTGGGGAAAATCAGCAGCAGCAGCAGCAGCATCACCAACAGGATCAGGAACATCCTCACCAGCAGGACCAAAGTTAAAAACACACAAACTAAAGTTAAAAAACTAAGTTAAGGATACACATGAAGAAAAAATATTCTCTCTTTCAATAGAATGCAAACATGGCACTATGTGACCCATAAACAGTTGCATGAGTAGAGAAAATATTTGCACATTGATTATCCATCATATCTCTTAAGAAAAATATTTTCTACAATTCACACATAAGAAATAGCATATACTAGAAAGTACATAGCTCAAAAATTAATCAATCAATTGTTTGATCAAGTTGAGTACCCAATTTAGCAAAGTATATGCATGCTATGTGTGAAAATAATGAGAGATATGACTGCAAAACTGCAAGATGGATATAAAAATCAATGCAATGCATGTAAATCCTAAACATAAAAGATGCAAGACAAAATATGTCATGATGCATGCTCTAATGCAGTAAAACTAAGTTCAATTGAGATTAAATTGACAAAATTGGCTCGAGCAGGGAATTTCTACCAAAAACCCCAAAAATTGAAAACCACTTGTTGAAATTTTTAAACAAATTGATGAAATGAGCATCACATAACACAACTCATAGAGTATAATGCTTAATTACATCCAAACAACAAGCCAATTTCATTAAAGTCAACTCAATTTCACAAAAGCCCCAATTCGGATCAAGAACAAACCCTTTTTAAAAACCTAATTCGCGACTTTCGATTGATCGAAAAATACATTCGATCGATCGAATGAAACAGTCATTTTTAAACAAATTAAAGCACTTTTTCGATCGATCGAAAATTAGAATGGATCGATCGAACTGGACAGAGGCTCACAAAATTTTTTGAGAAAAAACACAGTTTTGAAAAACACAAACCTAATTTTGAAAACAACTCCTCAAAGCATTTGAATAATGAAAACAAAATGCATGAGTATGAAATGGAATGCTTTTTCAAAAACCCAAATTTTAAACCCAATTTTCTCAAAAACAAGTTTCAATCATTCTCCCATTGAATTTTCTTAAGCAACAAATATGCTGTGTACAAATCTCAAGATATTTTCAAAATTTTCAACCTTGAAACACATTTTGCATTAAAATCAAGGAACTTTTAATCTTGGATGGCCACAACAAAATCACACACAATATAATATACCAAGTTTAACACAGAGTAACTTATGTAGTGTGTGCAACTAGTAAAAGCTTGAGATACATGTGAGGTGATATGTGAATAGCAATCAATCACAAAGTCTACAAAATTCATCACATAGAATTTAAAAGAGACTTTCACCTAAAGAGTTACATCATATAACTCTCATATCTCCTAGAACATAAGCTTGCAATCATGTAAGTTTCTTGAAATTTTTGCCTCTTATTTATGTGAATTGGCATCAAGCCTAATAGTACACACCGGTTTGAATTAAGTGAATTGGCATAAAGCCTAATAGTACACACCAGTTTTAATTTTAAATGAGGCTACACCTTATGTTCTTTTTGTGCATGTGCTACACTTTCTCGAGCACAAAATCTTATGATATGCACTAAGGTGTTCATGATTGGCTAGTGAACAATGGTGAGATGGTTATTTATGCCTTTCTCAAAAGGATCAAGTCCAACAGTCAAATAACATATGACTTCAAGATCAAGACAAAGTGATTAATAACCACAAACATCTTTCCCACACAACATGCACTACAAAGCTCAAACTAGTAAAGTGCAATAAAGAAAGCTCATCCAAGCTAAACAAGGTACATAAACATGTTATGTAAAGATAATATGGCCAATCCTTGATTATAAATCCAAGATCTATAATACCAAACACAAAAATATTTTTGGTTTTAACAAACTTTATAACCACTTGTTGAGATTTTGAAAAAAATTTATGACCAAAAACAAAAACACACATTGTGCTAAATGATCAATGTAAATGCAATGCATGACAGTGCTTAAATAAGCTATAGAGGGTACGCAAACAAGAAATATCAATTTCTTAATTAACCCATGAGTACATGTACAAACTAGTACATAAAGTCAAAAATAGCTTAGCACATTTATAACACATGCTATTCAAGTTTCACCACAATGTCAAGCATGTTCTAAATCAAGAGAGATATTAAAACTCATGTAATCCTCAAGAAAAATAAAACAAGACACAAAATAAAATATTTTTGTCTTTTTGAAATTTTTCAATGTTTTTGGATTTTTTTTTTTTAATAAAAACAACATAAAAAGCAAAACAACCAAAAACAAAAACAAAACATGTCCACAAATAATTGAAAGAATTAAATCAAGGACAAGTTAGCAACACTCACCTTGGAGAATATTTTCTCACCCATATAGCACGAGTCTTCGGCTTTGTAGGTGAAAATCCATGAGAAGCAGAGTGTATTTGAGGAATTACACCAATCTTCTGAGACAGACTAAAATCCTGCAAATTCCTTTTACAAGCCAACAAGCTTAAATTTTTCAAAAACATATGAAACAATTTATATGGACTTATGACAGGATAAACATCATCACATATCCTAGATTGACATACAGAATGCTTAAATTTCAATTTATGACAATTAGGACGAATGTGACCACGGACACCACAAAAGTGACAAACAGGAACAAATTTAGAAACATCAGTATTCCTAACAGCAAGTCTAGTCTCAGATTTCAGTTTTTGCCTCAACAAAGAACAATTTGGTCTAATATGACCAACAACACCACAAAGGTGACAGGTAGGCACAAAAACAGATTTATTATGCTCTCTAACAGTAGGTTTAGACTTAAGTTTAGAAACTTCAGCGTCTACATCAGAACTTTTACCTTTGTCTAACCTAGCACAATAAGCCTTTTCTTTATTATTCCTCTTAAAAGGAGGGATATAAACTTTTTCGGTTTTAGGCTTAAGAGAAACAGAAACAATTTTGTTATCATCAGCAAGCTTGGTACTAGTCAAATTTTCAATTTTAGCTTTAGACTCAACTAACTCTTATTCCAAACTTTTCATCTTCTCATCTAGAGAGGAAATTTGATTTCTCAAAAATTCACTCTTTTTATTAGATTCATCTAATCTAACAAGCAATTCCTCTTTTTCAAGATTAGCCAATTTTAACTCTTCCTTGAATCTCTTAGAAATTTTCAAAGATTTAGATAATTCCTTACGAAGAGTTTCAAAAGAATCAAAAAAATCAGCAGAAGCATGAGCAGAAACATGATCAGAAACACAATTCAAATTATCCATGACAACAGGGGTCAAGGATCAGCTCTTAGATCAAAAGATCTAAAACAGAAGAGCTACCCGCTCTGATACCACTTGTTGAAAATTTAGACCCCTTAAACAAACAATCAAATTGCGTAGCCTAGATTAATTAGCCAAGTTGTTACTTAGTCAAATTAATCAATTCTAGGTTAAAGCAATCAAATAATCATATCATGCATATAAAACATATAAAGCAGCGGAAATAATAAAGAACACAAGATATGATCACCCAGGAAACCACACGGAAAAACCTGGGGAGGATTTTACCCACCGATCCTCAAGGCAAAACGGAATCCACTAAGAAAGAATTGAAGTTCTTACAAAAGGACTTACAAGCTCCCCGCTTGACTTCCTAATGCTATCCACCAATAAAACTTCCTGACACGACCACGCACAGGCTCTGAATCCACGGACTATTTCTTTCTTTGAATTCTCCTTCAAGTACAAGCTCCGCGCTTGTGTTTCTTTAAGCTCCAATGACTGCAACCTTGTTGATCATCAAGATGTTGAAATAATCTCTACCTTGAAAACCCTAAGTTTATGTGAAGGAAAACTCCTCAAGGATTTCACAAGAGATTCACATAAACAGCAAATATGAGCAACAAAGACTTAGAGAGGTTTGGTACAAAACCCTAATAAAAGGAGGCACAAGAGGCACTCTAATCTCTCTCTATAAAGTCACAAAAAACGTTCTAAGGTTTTCCTTATATATAGGAGTGTTTTACTTGATCCCCAAGACGTTTAAATAGAGTTTGGGCTGAACTGGAACTCTACAGAAAAATAAATCTGTACGTGGTTCGATCAATCGAGTCTAATTTTCGATCAATCGAGACTTACAGATTTAGTCCAATAAATTCTGCAATCACTCGATTCCAATTTTACAAATAAACATACTTTGAGCAAGCCTAAACCTAGACTAAATGTTTTGATCATGGTTTGCCAACAAAATACAAATTGAAGTTCTAATACATTAATTCCTAATTTCTTAGAACCCAACATTATTCATTAAGCAGCAACAAACAAGGAACCAAAGAGGGTAGGAAGCATTCATTCACACAACTTATTGACTGTTTAGTGTTTACATCAAACATAATTTTACTTCTCAATGCACCAAACAAGAAACCACCTGATTGGAATGATTTACTAAATGTTTTTTTATTCCATACAGCATCTAACACTAACAAGCTTTTTTTCTTGATAAAAAAATTGTCTACTCTGGATGCCAGTACAACACAATTAATTTCTTTTCCCAAGGCCCCTCATGCCAACAATTAGTACTGCCATGTTTCTTCTATAGCCCATTCACTAACAACAATAATTCAAATACCTTTCACCTGTTTTTCTTCCTATTAAGCACACATGTTCCATCCAGAAATAAACCCATCCACTGCCTCTGTCCTACTTTACAGATTCCTCTGATTTCTTTCATGACAACCAATGTCATGTAAGCAATTCCAAATTGAAGGCAGAAATTTTTTAGAGAAAAAAAAATATGTTTTTCCATACGATCGCTTCACAACTTGAATAAATTCTCAGATAGGAATTTGTGAAGGCTCTCCTTATCTTTGGTGCAGATATTGGTAAATGAAAAATAAAAAGAAAAAAGGTTTACAGCATGATAACAATCATAGTAAATGTAAAGTTGTAATTTACAACTGTGTTTTTGTTGGCTTTTATTCCGTGCCAAATTTGATTGTAATTATTTTCAATCGTTTATACCCTGTATTTATTGTGGGATTTAATTGTAAGGGTTGTGTGTGAGAGAGAGAGTGTGAAGACTTAAGAAATTGAAGACTGAAGAGTTTTCGCGGGTATCTCGCTACTAAGCATCCCGCGAAATGGTGCATGTGCCCTGCACATGTTGGAAGCTGAAGAGTCATGCCAGGCTGTCATTTTCGCGATTGTCTCGCTGGTAAGGCCTTCCCGCGAGACAGTCGCGAAACTTTCTGCCTAGAGGATTTTATTAAGTGACCTTCTTACCCTTCACCCACTCTATATATATACCCTCATTACCCACATATGTTGGTGTGGCTATTCAGAAAGAAAAACCCTAGATAGGTTTTCTACAACTCACCCACCCATCTTTTGAGAGAGAGCTACTCCTCCTTAGTGTGAAATCATTATAGCCTCTTCTCCATCCCTCTCCCATTATCATACCTTGAGAGGAGATTTATACCCAAACACAACCCACACACATTCAGAGTGTAGAAAGTGTTTTGGAGCTATTGGGAAGCATTGGAAGAAGCCAAGGATGGCAAATGCAACATGGAGCTTGTTGCGGGATCCGGAGAACTAAGACAAGACACGGTTCCGAGAAGCCTTGTTGGAGTAGGAGCTTGGAGGGCTTAGGTGCATCGGGTAGATTAGGCTTGGAGGGTCTCTTGCTAACCCATGTATCCCAACTGATTGTCTAGTGGATCGATTTCCGCTTGGAGGGCGGCGGAGAAGTTTTTCGCCGAGTTCTTCGGTTTCCTCTTCGAAAACACGTCTTGGTGTTTTCTGTGTTTGCATCCTTCTTCCCTACTCTTTTATATTCCATTATACTGCTGTGTTGCTTAGTTTATGGATTAGAGTAGTTGTTTTGTTTATACGCTTGTGTTTACACTATTCCGCACTTATCATTAAGTTAGTGTAAAATCAACCAAGCCGTAACTTTAATTTGGGGGTCTAAATAGCTCGTGTGTTTTTCAACACGATTTTCGAGCTTTCAATTGGTATCAGAGCGGGTACACTTGTTTTGGTTTCATTACCTAAGTGTGATCCTTGACCCCTTGTGTTTATTTGCCATGGATTGTGCTATGTATGCCTCTTTGTATGATTTGGTTGGTGATAAATGTAACATGCCATGTGTTTGTGAAAATGCCTCTATGAGTGATAATCCTCATAATTGTGATGCTATGTTACATGAATCTTTGGGTGTTGTTGATATTCCTAATACCAAACTCTTAAAGAAAAATGCTAAGAAATTTCAAAAGGATTTGAGCAAGTTATTTTGTGAAAAGGATGATTTGATTGCTAAGCTCAATGAATCCAACAAATTGGTTGAGAAATATAAAAAACTTGCTGAAATTTCTCTTGAAAAGCTGAAAGAGTTTGAGTGTTTGAATATGGACTTGGATGCTAAACTTGTTTTATCTAACAAACTTGTTGATGATCTTAAATCTGAAAATGAATCTCTTAAGATGCATGCCAAGTGTTTGATTGCTGAACCTATTGTTAAAAATGATGAAAATATATGTTGCAATCATGTTGTGGTACCCGATTTTGTGTCTAATGTGTGTTTTGCATCAAAGGACAAATCGGTGTACATTCCTCCACATAAAAGAAATCAAAAAGTGGAGAGAAAGGCTCTTAAGCCACAACCTCTGTTTAGGTCTCAACCTAAGGCTTTGGATGGATCTAAGTTTGTTCCAACTTGCCACCATTGCGGTGTGATTGGTCATATAAGGCCTCAATGTTCTAAGTTGAAGAAAGAACAAAACCAAGTTGTTAGATCCATTCCCAAAAAGCCTAATGGACCTAAACACATTGTTTGTCACCATTGTGGTGCCCTTGGTCATCTTAGACCTCATTGCTCTAAGTTTCAAACTTTTAAAAGAATCAAAAGAAAAGAGAAACTTGAGCTTCTTGGAAGTTGTGCTAAAAATGATAAACCGGATTTGAGTGAAAATAGCATGTTGTTAAAGAAAGTGTTTAATGCTCTTAACTCCTTGACTATGTGCATCTCCGGTTCTCATTCTTCCAACCCTCGTCTCACTTCTCTTGAGACACTCATTCCAAACAATCATTCCGTTTGGATGAGGAAGGGTTCCTATGGTTGAGCTTATGCTCTTTTGGTCCTTGATCTAATTCTTTCGATCTTTGTAGGACCATTCATGCATTAGATGCTTCATTGTCATGCATTTGTGCATCATGCATCTCTTTATATGCATTGTTTGTGTTTTTGTTTTTGATCTTACCTTTTTGTCTTTATTTTGTGTGAGTAAAAATCCAAAACCACATAAAAAGTGAAAATTTCAAAAAGTTTGATCGCATATGTTTGAGCACATATCTCATGTGAGTTTGGCCTAGTACCTTCGTACTTATGGCATAGTGCATTTACGATCTTCGCTTGTTCGTATGCACTCTTTTCTGTGTGGAAGAAACCCTGAAAATTATGAGTGACTGTTGTAAATAGATCTTCACACCTGTCATGAATGATTGGTCAATAGTTTGGTTGGTCTTGATACTTGCATAGACTTGTGTCTATATCTCTTCCCACTTTATTTTTTATGTTTTTGCAAAAAGAGCTCTCAAATTATAAATCTCCAAATGAAAAGAGATATTGAGCTGCAAAAGCCTGTCGCACACACTAGTATTTGACTAGGAAAAAGGGAAAGCGACTCTTTTTAAAGTAAATGTTATGGTGCTCAAAAAGCCAAAGGCTTCTCATCAATGTTGAAATATCATAAATTTCAAGCACCTTCCTCAAAAATGAGATGTTTTGTCCAATCAAAATGAAAATGGACCAATTGTTATGAGTTATAAGAAGCCAAATGAAAAGCTTCTATGTTATGTTTTCAATGTGTGGGAGGTCATATATACTCATGTCTATAATGGAGATAGTCCACTTGATTTCGTATCAGCTGTGTATGACTCGTTTGAATTGATCATTGAAGCTTCACTTTGGTCTAAGGACTATTCCACACTTGATTCCCACACACAACACACTAGTTTAATGTTCAATGAATGCCTATTTCATTTGTGTGTTTGTACATGCTCAAATGTGATGTGTGTGTGCTCAACCATATGTGGTTCAAACCAAAAAGATTCATGTTCTTTTTGTTTGCTTTTGGAAGTGATTTGTATCTCCCATGTCTTTCAAAGTTTTTAAAGTGTTTTTGTGTGAAAAACATGTTTTCTGGGTGTTTTTGTGACCTATTTCATGTATAGGCTCAACTGGGAGTTAATTGGTCCAATTTTAAAGCTTTTTCAGCTTTGGACAGAGAGTTTCGCGAGTGTTTCGCGAGTAGCTCGCGAGTAAGCCTTACCCGCGAAAATTTCGCGAGTACTTTCGCGAGTCAGCTTCCCGCGAAAATTTCCAGATCAGCTTTTTAAAGGGCTTTTCGTGGGTCTTTTGTTTTAAACTTCTCCCATCTTCTCCCAAACCCCTGTTTTAAGGTTTTAACATCTAAACCCAACTAATTTCAAGTGTTTTACATTCCATAAACATCTCTAAGGTAATTTTTAACTCTTTTCATTGATTTTGTGCCTTAGATTACGTTTTTGGGGGTTCTATGTTCATAGTTGGGATTTTCTCAAATGGGAGTTGGAAAACTTATTTTTTGTCAATCTTTTTGATTGGGCTTTGTTTTAAATGATGATTTGGTTTGGTTGTTGGCCCCTTGTGGCAAAAATAACATGTATTTAGGCAAGTTTTTCATATGTTCTTGCATTGTTCATCATACATGTGTAGTGTGTACACTCTAAGTGTTTGATAAAATGCCCAAATGGCATTTTCTCGTTGTTTTGGACTCCGATGAGTTCCAAACTTTGGGGATCACCATAATTATTCATGTTTATCATGTTTTGATCATTGGTGGTGTGTTTTGTACACTTTGCCCTTTGAGTGCCTTGCTCATGCATTAGTCATGCATCACACATGCACACTAGTTGCATTTTGCTGCACACACTCTAACACTTGACATGTTTTTGCATTCACTCATGCTAGTTAAGTCTTTTTAGACCTTTTAGCACATATAACATGTTCTTGTGTCCATGTCATGCCTAGGTCCATATCATGTTCCATCATCCTTAGCATGTCATGTTCTTTATGCTTTGTAGCAAATTTTTTAATGTTTGTATTATGTTTGAGCTTCATTTTCTCATTCATCTTGCACTCCTCATGCATCATCTTCATATCTTCTTTTCTTTCCCTCCTTCCTCTTGATTAATTTGTCTATTCGTGACAAAAAGGGGGAGAGTATTGTCATGTTTATATGACTCATATGCACACTCTTAGGGGGAGAAATTCTACCTTGTGCACATTCGTAGGGGGAGAAATCCATAGGGGAGATGTATATACCAAGGGGGAGAAGACATTGTTTTGAGAAAACCTTGATTTACTTTATGCTTGTTTTCTCGTTACTTTATGATGCTTTGATATGCTTTGTTTGCTCTCATTGCATCGTGTTTATGTGTTGGACATGCTTTTATCCTTATGCTATTGTGCTTTATTGGTTGCATGTTCGGATGATCACTTTGTTTGCTATATGATCATTGTAGTCATTTCCATATGACTGTTTTGGTGTTTGATCAAGTTGCTCACATGTTTCACATCTTGATTACTTGATCGCAATTTACTTATTACATTATACTTGTCCGTTTATTACTTGCTTTACCCTGAGGGTCTAATGTGTTTTGTGCAAGTGTTCCAGGTTACAGGTATACATGTTCCAAGTTCATCACAACTCCCATGATTCATGATAGGGGGAGTGATATGATAGGGAAGTACTTTATAGTTTGTACCCATGTTGCTTTTGTAAGCTTTAAGGGTTTGTTTCATGCATTATTTGTAGGTCTTTGTGGTTTGTGCCATGCATTTGCATAGAACTCTTTCACCATGTTCTCATATGCATCTTCCAGATCGGAGAGAAGAAAATTCCAGTCTTTGGTGGCGAACCAAGTGGGAATTTGAGTATCCAACAGAGATGACTGATCCACAGCTCTTTCAACCAACAAAGGAGCATCGCGGAAGAGATTTTTATAGGATTCAAAAGCAGCATTAGAGCGAAACAGGCTAGGATCAAAAGTGCCAGTTGAAGCACGAGCTCTCTTTGGTTTCGGGGAGTCTTCATCAACATCGATGATTGGTTCTTTCCCTTTGTTGCTGCCACCTTTCACAGCTGAAGTCTTGAACGGAGACATCTGTGCAAAAGAGCACCCAAAGATACCAGGAAACATGTGCACAGCACACAAAACATAGCACAGAGTTTGATTAGATTCAAGTTAGTTCCAAGACAAATGCACTCATGTTTCACATCTTGATTACTTGATCGCAATTTACTTATTACATTATACTTGTCCGTTTATTACTTGCTTTACCCTGAGGGTCTAATGTGTTTTGTGCAAGTGTTCCAGGTTACAGGTATACATGTTCCAAGTTCATCACAACTCCCATGATTCATGATAGGGGGAGTGATATGATAGGGAAGTACTTTATAGTTTGTACCCATGTTGCTTTTGTAAGCTTTAAGGGTTTGTTTCATGCATTATTTGTAGGTCTTTGTGGTTTGTGCCATGCATTTGCAATACCTTACCTATGCAACCTTCATGCATGTTTGCTTGTTGTTCAATGTCATGCATTTTACTTCAAGTACAACACTCTTGTGCCCATGTAGGATTGTTCCTAGATGCATACACGTTTTATGCATTGGTTGAGTGATGAACACTCTTGTGCCCTAGTAGGATTGTTCCTAGATGCAAATACTTCGTGTATTTCGCATTGGTTGAGTGTTGGAGTTGCAAGTGACTCTCTTCATTTGAGCTTATCTTCTTGCAAATCCGGATGTTCGTTCCATGTGTGAATGAGCATAGTAATTGCTTCTGTATAGTGATTACTTGGTTGATCGTGCCATGATCTAGTGTTTCTATTTCGTTTTGCTCGATCATGCTATTATTGCTCCATATGTTTTTCAAGTTTTCTGCATACAATGATGTTATTGTGTTGTTGTGTTTCAGGAGATACTTGTTCATATGTTTCAAGAGCGCTTCAGAATCTAGAACTAGGTGTAAGTGAGTTTTGCCTATGTTCCCAAACTCACATTTAAGTCTAGAGTCTGTTTTAGGGTTTTGTCACGGAATAGCCAAAGGGGGAGATTGTAAAGTTGTAATTTACAACTGTATTTTTGTTGGCTTTTATTCCGTGCCAAATTTGATTGTAATTATTTTCAATCGTTTATACCCTGTATTTATTGTGGGATTTAATTGTAAGGGTTGTGTGTGAGAGAGAGAGTATGAAGACTCAAGAAATTGAAGACTGAAGAGTTTTCGCGGGTATCTCGCTACTAAGCATCCCGCGAAATGGTGCATGTGCCCTGCACATGTTGGAAGCTGAAGAGTCATGCCAGGCTGTCATTTTCGCGATTGTCTCGCTGGTAAGGCCTTCCCGCGAGACAGTCGCGAAACTTTCTGCCTAGAGGATTTTATTAAGTGACCTTCTTACCCTTCACCCACTCTATATATATACCCTCATTACCCACATATGTTGGTGTGGCTATTCAGAAAGAAAAACCCTAGATAGGTTTTCTACAACTCACCCACCCATCTTTTGAGAGAGAGCTACTCCTCCTTAGTGTGAAATCATTATAGCCTCTTCTCCATCCCTCTCCCATTATCATACCTTGAGAGGAGATTTATACCCAAACACAACCCACACACATTCAGAGTGTAGAGAGTGTTTTGGAGCTATTGGGAAGCATTGGAAGAAGCCAAGGATGGCAAATGCAACATGGAGCTTGTTGCGGGATCCGGAGAACTAAGACAAGACACGGTTCCGAGAAGCCTTGTTGGAGTAGGAGCTTGGAGGGCTTAGGTGCATCGGGTAGATTAGGCTTGGAGGGTCTCTTGCTAACCCATGTATCCCAACTGATTGTCTAGTGGATCGATTTCCGCTTGGAGGGCGGCGGAGAGGTTTTTCGCCGAGTTCTTCGGTTTCCTCTTCGAAAACACGTCTTGGTGTTTTCTGTGTTTGCATCCTTCTTCCCTACTCTTTTATATTCCATTATACTGCTGTGTTGCTTAGTTTATGGATTAGAGTAGTTGTTTTGTTTATACGCTTGTGTTTACACTATTCCGCACTTATCATTAAGTTAGTGTAAAATCAACCAAGCCGTAACTTTAATTTGGGGGTCTAAATAGCTCGTGTGTTTTTCAACACGATTTTCGAGCTTTCAGTAAATAAGATCAATAGGATTGATAAGGAAAACATGGCACTAATATAAAACCAATCCACACCATATTAAAAATAAGGACCATCCCAGCAGCAAAATTGTATAAGTGCAAATTGAATTATAATTTCCCAAATTTACATGAGGGCAAAGTATAATAAAATGAAACAGAAAAGAAATAAGACCTTTTCAAATTTCATGCCTAGAGGCTCTCCATTGGTCAAACGTCTCCCTTGCTAAGTTATCTCTCCATTCATTCCATGCATCTGATGACTCCGAATGTGTTATATGATCACCTTCCAACTCTTGACCCTCTGAGTTGTTAGAAAAGGGGATGCTCTCTTGGGAGTCCACTGGCATCTCCCTTACGATATGGTTATGTAGTAAAGAGGAAGCTAATATGATCCTAACTTGGATCTCAATTGAATAACTGGATCTACTCCCAAGTATTCTCCATCTTCCTTTGAGTAGATCAAAGGCTCTCTCGATGACATTCCTAGCAGAAGAATGCTTCATATTAAAAAACTCTTGAGGGGTAGTCGGTTGGCGGTCTTGCCTCCAATAATATGAATTGTACTGCTGTCCTCTATAAGGCGCAAGGAATCCCTCACAATTGTTGTAATAAGCATTAAACAAGTAGTAGTAACCTAACACAATTGCCAAATTGTAAGATGGAAAAAATACGCAAATACCCAAAAATCATTGTTACATAAGCATTGTGTTACCTTTAGGGACTTTGAGTCCATTTTTTCTAGAAATAGCATTTCTCAAAACTCTATAATCTGCAGCTGAACCCTCCCAACCAGCCAACACATAAATAAACTGCATATCAGGCGAACATACTCCTAGCACAGTGGTGGCTATTTCATTGCTCCTAGTTCTATACCTAGGCCAATCTTCAACTGGTACAGTCACCTGAATGTAGGCCCTATCTAATGCACCTAGGCAATTCTACCAAAGTAACAATCTATGTTATTAGAACAATATTAATGAATCCAAATAAAATACATAAAACAATTTAATAGTAGAACAAAGTTTTCCTCTAAACCACTATGTGCTAAAACCATCTATGTGTATTATATCACACAACTTATTAAATAAGTTATGTAACTAAAAGTATACATGAATAGCCATTTGAATCACCATATAGTGTGTTGGAGGTAAACTCTGTCCCTTAAAAAATACATAAAATAATTTAAAGGTATCATACCTTAAACCACTTCCAATTCTCATCACTACAATTCTCTCGTATAGGCTCCGGTTTCTTATAAAGGATGTCATGAAGACGAAGTACAGCACACAACACAGCATTGAAGTGCGTAACACCACTATTACTACCACTACTACTACTATCACTGCACGAATCTAATTGTCGTCCTACAACTCCATTCTCATCATGTGCAAGTACATTTAGGAAAGACGCTACCATCTCGTCGATTCCTACATTTGACAACTCCCTTAACTTCCCGTGTGTAGAAATCATGTCACAAAGCTTACTAAACGCGCGCCTATCCATACGTACATTGTTTATAGCAGCCGCATCATCAATCCAAACCATTCTATTCATCTTAACAGCTCTTTCATTAATTCTGTCAAACACTTTGTCACCCCAACCTATTCTTGTTCTTCTTCTAACCCTCCTCCGCCTATAAACTATCATCATTGCACACAAAAACATCATCATCATCGACGTTATCTGCAACATATGCAAGTGAAAAATCGACACTGCTACAATTTTCTTCCTTTGATCCATCATTCTCCTCCTCCTATGGTCTATTGATGGCCGAGCCATCACTACTATTTTTTTTTTTATAGCAATTCTTAGCAAATAGCAATACATCCAAATAAGTAATAGTTTTTTTAGGAAGCAAACAAGCATTTGAGATATTAAAAGAAAAAAAATGAACAAATCTAAAAACTAGTTTTTTAATTATTTATAATTTTTTAACTATGAAGTTTAGAAGAATAAGGCTTACGACGGTGGTTAACGGTGGCGCAGTGGCAATATAACAAAACGAAGCAATCAGTAGGGCAAAGAGTGATTGTGATTTGTGAGTGTGGGAGTTCAGTTTAAGGCCTCCGTTTGGATTTCGGGGGAATGAGTCATTGAGGAGGGAATGGAAGGGAATTCACTTGAAATCCCGCCTAGTTTTGGCTTCCTTTTTTTAAATTTCCTTTTGATCCTCGTATTAGGGTAAAAAAAGTTATATACTAAAGTAGTTGCAGCTTAAGCTTGTATCCTTACTAGTTTGTTTGAGAATAGTTTATTTAGCTAAAATTGGAAAAAAAATTTGTTGAAAGTATTATAGATATAGTTAAAAAGTAGCTGAAATAGTATAGTGAGACCTATGAATAGTACCAAAAAGTGCAATGGGACTTATAAATAGTAGAAAAAATAATTTAAATAATAAAAAAAGCTAGCTTTTTAAGCAAATGCCAAACGCAACCTCAATATCTTTTTTATTAGAAGTGAATTTTGACAAATCCACCATTGAATTATATTTTCTTCTTATATCTTCCTTGTTTACAAAATTTGATTAATAACTATGTCATTAAAAATTGTTTAAATTGCAAGTTTTTGTAATTTAGAATTATGCATAAAATATAAACTTATAAATTATATAGTTAAATAGTATCTAATTGGCATAAAATTTGATATGTGTACTAATTAAAGAACATACAATCCAATTATTAGATTTTTAAAATATGTAGTAATATCAATTTTTTTTAAGGAAGTTGTAGTCTTAGGTTACAACCAATTTTGTGACTAAATTTTGTCAAAAAAATAAAAAATATATAAATTCCTTAATTATTTGACATAATTACATTTTTTTTAAAATCTTTCCTTGCGTACATTCGAAACAATTGATTAATGAAATTGATGATATTTTTCATTCTTTGTAAATTCTTTTTAATAAAATTATCATTTATTTTTATAAATATAGAACTTTTATTTGAAAAATTGTGAAACCATGTACTATAAAATGTAAGCCATACACTAATCTCATTCATACAAGAATTTTATTATAGACAAACTTAGAGTATCTATTTAAAATATGAATATTTATTTTACTGTGATAGTTTCTTAGAACCTATTTATTGAAAACAACATCCACTCACTAAAAACTTCTAAAACTAATAACAAATATCATAATCTTCAAACAATAAACAATTGAGTTTTGCTAACATATTGCCACAAAAGTTAAATTTTCAAAATGAATGACTACATATGTAACAATTGAAGCTCTTCGTCAAACACATTGCCTTATAAGCATTGCATGAATCAACTCATATAAGTAGCACAAGACCGAAAGTTAACCTTTGTCCACAATCTTCCAGAAAACCACATGAAAAATTGCCTTCAACTTATCCCTTAAAAGAGCTTTTAGTAACTTTTTTTTAGAAATAATTACAATATGCTATTAATCCCTCAATTCAAACCCTTTTCCTCCTAACCTCCAAGTAGTTTGTCTTTATACATTGAGAGATACAAATTCAACTACAAGGCACTTGGCCTTAGTAGATAGAAGCACATAATCTAACTACTTTTCCCTCGCTATTGCAAGAAAAAAGAAGAAGAAGAAGGAGAAGAAGAAAAAAGAAGAAGAAGACGAAGAGAGCTGTAACATAAGAAACTAAATTGAGATATATAAATTTTGTTTTTTTCATCAACCCTGTGTGTATTTTTGCCTCCTCCCTCTTGCCCCCTCTCTGTCTCTTTCACTATCTTTCTGCACAACCAAAGAGTTTTCACCAAAATGGTGAGTCTCTATCCCAGATAAAGAGTTTTTTTTTTTTTTTTTTAACAATAAAGTGTATTTTTTTTAAGTTAATAGGTGTGTAACTTTTGGAGCACCAAAATATGTGCAATCTATCTTCTCATATACAATTTAAATATTAAAAGAAACAAATAAAAATACACAACAAAGAACTATTCATGCCAAGCCAATCGACAGAGGTGACGCTCCAATCTTCAGTAGCATTAGTGGAGGCGGAACTATACCCATGTCCTTCCTTCCACCATCAATGGCAATCTCCTTTTAGCAACTGTGCTGTTATGACATATGTAATTCACTTGTTAGGAACATATGTCACTATTTTATGTAATTGGCTAATCCTTTGACAAAATGCACTTCACTTGTATTTTGATAGATCTAGAATGTGTTTAATACTTCAAGAAACCTTATTTCAAGATCAAGTATTAAAGACATGCAAGTCTATCCAAAATTCAAGCCAAGAAAGTGCATGTCATTAAAGTTCGACAGCTAGCATCTATCGAGCTTGATGAGCTGTTCCAACCCCGTGGCTCGATAGCAGCTTGACAGCTAGCTATTTGTCGAGGTTTATGAAAAATAGAATTTCAGTTCTGTTTTGACTCCAATCCTTGATTGTATGTTTGAGCTTTCTTTTCTTACAATCCTAAACATATAAAATGATTATTTTAAGGGCAGTCAAAGGTGGAACAAGTTGCACTAGTGTTGAGCAAAATTTGTTCAAGCAAATTGTAACTGAAGACAAAATTTGCCCTAGTTCATCATTCTTGTGAAAAAGTTGTTGTATTTATGCACCATAAGGTTTTGTAATCAAGCATCTTCTGGATCTTCATCGTGTAGATAAATTGAAGAACTTTCTCTAGTTAGTAATTAAAGTTCACGTACTGGGATCCACGCAATTGGTTAGTCACGTACTGGGAGTCATGCATTACAAGGAGAAATTGTCACTACAGAACAAGTCCAATTGGGTATTAGGATAAGAGTTCAATTGTAGGTTGGTATAAGGTATTGAGATTCCTTTACTTGTAACCGCTTGTTGTGATAATAGTAGATTCTCGGAAGTGGTAACCTTAAAATCACTTGATAGGGTTTTTGCCGTATAGGTTTTCTCCATTTGTAAATAAATCACTATGTCAATTTAATTTTCACTGCATACTTAGTTTAATTGGTGATTTGTTTGTGCTACCACGCGTTTGCATGTTAATTTGATTAATTAATAAACTTAGCTAATTAATCAATTAATTCATCACAATGGGTCAATACATTCTTGGCCTATCATGTGCTTTAGATTCAAATATACATGTACGCGTCACTACTTCCTACCTTATTGACAAAGCTCAAGGTATTTTGTCTTTTTTATTTTCTTCTCTACATCTTATTCTTTAATTTCTTTTCTTTTCTCTCTCTTTACATCTTCCTCTATCTTTTAAATTTTGTTTTTGTTAAATGCATGCAAATTATTTGATAAAATAGTCGAACGTTTGTTTTGTTTATTTATTTATATATTTAAATTTCAATAAATTTAGTAAGATAATATGCTGCAGTTTTATTTTAAGATGGGTTGGTAGATTTTTTTTCCTAATTCTTAAGCTTCTTCTTGCCAAAGTATATATAAATTGGATTATGCAACAACGAAACTATCAATTTAATCTCCATTGATATATATTTCAAAACAATGGTAGAGTAGATATTTAAATGAACCCCATGAGGTGGCTTGGTGACAAATAGGTAAGGGTGGCAAAATTGGACACGACCTGCGAACTCGACATAACACGATACGAAATTAACAGGTTATGAGTTGAGGCTTAATGGGTTCATGTCATATTCGGGTTGACACAATTGACTCGTTTAATAAACGAGTTGGGTTAGTATTCAACACATAAAACTTGTTTGACTTATCTGACCCATTTAATTAAATGACATTTTACCAATATACTCTTCAAACTCTAGGTATATAAACTTATTAGTTGTTGTGGTTTAATTTTTTTGACATATTGTGATTGATTATTTGTGATATTGAGATATGCTTTAGTTTTGAATGATTATTTGTAATGCAGTTACTCATTAGTTTTGAATTTTATATTAAAAATATTTATTTGTTTGTTTTTTCATTTTGATAAACATGTCAACATCTCTGACCCGTTTAATAAATAGGTCGTGTTAGAGTTAAGAAATCTTGATCCGATTAGTAAACATGTCGGGTTAGTGTTGACCTATATAGTCAAATACTCATGAATTGACACGACATGAACCTGACACGTGAACACGAATTGCCTCCCTTACACATGGGCAAAGGTACATACAGTTTAATGAACAAGTACTTCACCATTACTGATGCAAAACAAATCAAGAGATTGAATTAAGTGTAGAATTTGAAATTTCTTTGTTGGGATTGTATGATTTTGGGGGTTGGTATTTTTTTTACCATGTTGCAATACCATTGGATTGATATTCAGATTTTGAGATAATGTCAAATGAAATTGTAATATGTTCAAAGATTGGATATTTTCTATTGAAAAACACGACTAGTGCAAAATATTACAGAATTCTTATGTTCTGCCCAATGCTCAATAAAAGGAGTTTTTTGTTCGTTGAATAATATCGAGCAATTATATGCTTCAATGCAAAAATTAAAAACTGTAAATTCAATTTAGAGTTTTCGTCATTAAATGTTAAAAATGGTTTTGAATTTTCTTTAAGATAATGAAAAATGCATAATGAGCATTGTTGAAATATGAAATTTTCAACATAAAAAGTAGTTACTTAAAAATCACCAAACAAAATTTATTTAAAAAATAATAATAAAAGTTTTGAATAAGTTTATGGAGGTTAAAAATATATAGATTCTTAAAAAAAAGAATGACAAGATGTTAAACAGTGAGATGTGTGGTTAAATAAAATATCTCTGGCCACACGTACCATCACAATCAAAGATGGAAGGATTGCCTTATCAGCAAAAAGGTGATAAACATAGCAAAGGCTCGGGAAGTATATATAGTGCTGGAGTACTATACTTGTCAAAACTCAAAAAGCGGTCTAGTCCTAGCAGGAAAGACTACTGTTCCAAGGAACGTGTGTCGCACAAAGAATTTTAATTCTTGCATGACACACGGGGGCAACTATTGAAACTAAAAAAATGTGTCATAAAAAAAATGTCACTTCGCAGCTTTTTAAACTATTAATTCCATATGCTTTTTTTTTTTTTTTTTTTTTTTGCAAAGCAAGTTTGCATCATTTTAGTTTCCTCTCTTAGTGTATTTGACCCCACACTACGTTCTATAAGGCCTGAGGTTTCCAAAATGATTTGGCAGTGAAAACAATTCTTTTTAATGTAGATTTGATGAACTAAACACAGATTTAAGATTTGGTAGTATAGTCTCTCTCTCTTCACTATATCTACTCCTCGATTTGTTGGGTTGGTTTTTATTTATTAAAAAAAAGTTGGTTTTTGTAGCACAGATTGTCAAACACCTCTGATTTTGAAGTGGGCCCCCTACAAATAAGGGCTAGTCTTTCAATAGTTAGTGCAAAAGAATCTCGGTAATCCTTCCATAATGAGATTCATGCAAATTGAGTATTGGCCTTAATAAATCTATCGTGTCATTATTAGTAACTTGACCTCCTATAAGAGGTGTTGTCATTATAGTGATTCTAGATATGAACGATAGAAAAATCCATGTGTTAGTATGGAGTTACAAAAGTAATGACACGTTAATGAACTTCTTCATTAATGAATCTAATTAATAAAGTTGTTTACTAATGAATGTAACATATCTATTACATGAATTGTTATTATGATAGAAAAGATTTTATGGCTGGTCATGTCCTTTCTAGGTTTATGTTTCCATACTTGATAACTTTTAAAATAAACCTTATATATGACTAATTAAGGTTGTGAGAAAAGAAACTCTAATCATCCAAGTTATTATGGGTCGAATTTGAGATCTGGAAATTTTGAAATTGTATATCTTGATAGATTGAGCTTGTGTTGAACTTGTGTCGAGCTTCTCTATTAAACTTTGATAGCAGCATCTGTCGAGTTTTTGTCGAGACTTAATGAAATAGGTTTTCTTCACTTGTTTCATTGATCAATCTTCATGTCTTTAATGATACCACTTGATATATTTGAATAAAATACTTCTTAATATATTAAACCCAATTTAGATCTACCAAATTACAAGAAAAGTGCGATTTATCAAAAGATTAGTCAATTATATAGAAAATATGACCCTAACAGTTGGCAATAGCCATTCTTATTGCTAAACGATTAGCTATTATACCACTTGATTTCCAGTTGGCAATAGCCATTCTTATTGCTAAACGATTAGCTATTATACCACTTGATTTGTTGGAAATTAATGGGTCTTTCCTCACTTGCACATCCAAACATGCTACTCAAAAGAAAGTAACTCACTCACAAAGTACACAAAGGGAGAAAGTACACAAAGGGAGAAAGGGTAAAGAGGGAAAAGTTAGAGAACTCTCTAATACTTGTATTTCTCCTCTTTTTGGATTTATAATTATATATAATCCACATACAACCATTACTTTCCTTATGTTTATTACACAACTTCCAAAAACTCTCAAATACATTCATTGCATAAACTTCCCTTATTATTTCATAACATAAATTAAGAAGTTTAAACTTTCCATGGACTCTCTACCTAGTAATATGAGTAATGAAAGAATCCAACTCCATGCGTGAAACTCCACCTTCTTCAATGGACTGCCCGATAGCACCTTCCAAATCCACTGTCCTCTTCCTTATCTCATCCCCTTCTTCTGATGCCATCAACAACTTTACAGCCTTTTCTACAGTGGATGATGTCACTAACTCATTTCTACGTGACCAGTCCTTCACAACAATACCAACTTTGAGCAATTTTGTTATCAAAACAGTGTTCATCGGCTGATCAGAGGCCATTGGCCATGCTGCTATTGGCACCCCCATAGTGATACTTTCCATGCAAGAATTCCATCCACAGTGACTCATAAATCCACCAGTTGATGGGTGACTTAGAATTTCCAATTGAGGTGCCCAATCTCTCACTACCATCCCCCTGCCTTTAACTCTCTCTTCAAACCCTTTGGGAATCTCAGCCTTTCTAAGCTCTCCATTAATAAAAACATCACCTTTATCAGCATCCCTTAATACCCAGATGAACTTTTGCTCACTTTTTTCCAACCCAATTGCTAGCTCCTTTATTTGCTCGTCTTCCATGGCAGTTGTTGTCCCAAAAGACACATATATCACCGAGTTTGGTGACTCTTTATCCAGCCACTCCAAGCACTTGTGCCTTTTATTTGAACCTATATTTCTCACAGGGTTGAATGGTCCAATAGCCCAATGCTTCTTGTCTCCCTCTATCTTTTCCATTAAGTCCACATATGCACCCTCTATGACCCTGCATGTATTGTAAAGGTACCCGGAGCTTAACTTTTGGAACTTTACTTGTGAATCAATAAAGTTCATGAACTCGGTTGTTAAACAACCTTCAAGAAATGGAAGGTCTTTTGTGATTATCTTGGAGTACGGATCTAATTCTAGAGCTTTTCCCATTGCTTCCCACAAATTAAAAAAGCAAGTAAAAGCTGATATACTTTGGAAGGTGTATGACTCGGCGTTAGGGATAGTAACCAAGTCTTGCACCACTGAGCCCATCAATGAATCGTTGATGACAATGATTCTTGTTGCTTTGGATGAAAGTTCACGTAAAAGTGAAGCCATGGGTTCACGAAGATGCAAGGAAGCATTGATTAATGGTTGGAGATGTGAAGGGAACTTGTTTGGTGCATTGGGATTTGGCGATGGGTTGAGAAAAGGTGGGATTTTGAGGTCATGGAAATGGACGTCTGAAACTGAATTTGGGTCCCAACCATGGACTCGAAGCATGGCTTGACGGTTGTGAGTGGCAGTACAGGCATAGTGAACTGGGATATTGTAGGCTAAGATAAGACGTGAGAGGTGAAGGAGTTGGTTGAGATGGCCTTGTGCAGGAAAGGGTACCATGACCACTGCCACCTTGGTTTTGTTTAGGCCATGGTTTTGATGTTGTTGTTGGTTAGCCATTGATGAAAGTTGGAAAATGCTTACTTTGTGGATTGGATCTCGGGGATTTGGGGGTTTGGAGATTTGTGTTTGGGTTTGGATTTTTATAAGCAAAAGACAATGAGATTTTCACCTTTTCCTTCCATGATAATGATGTTATCTTCCCAAATTTGAAAGAAAATAAATAGAAAATGTCCAAGTACCCTTATTTGGTAAAATATGTAAGTATCTATCACTGTTTATAAAATAATTAAGCATTTACTACTTTCACAAACTTACCAATTTTTTTTATGTAATTCGAGTTTCATAAAAAAAAAATAGTACGGAAAACTTAAAGACTATTTTTTCAAAAAATTCAAGTTTTTAAAACTTAAATTACAGGCAAACTCGAGTTTTAAAATAGTAAAACATCCATATAATCTAAAATAATGGTAAATCTCTACATATCTTGCTAAATAGTTATTGTAATCAAATAACTGCTCTCATCTCTTCTCTTGTTTTGGTTATCTTTTACTTTCTTTTTCCTCTTCCTTTTATTCTTTCTTTTTTCTTTCAAGGCGTGATACACGCACTGCTTCCTTCTTTCTTTCTTTTTTTTCTTTTTTTTCTTTTTTTTTTTTTTTTTCGGTTTGATTCTTCTTTCTTAATTTCTTTCACATTTTTGGGGGGGTGGGGTGGTTTTACTGGACGTGCCTTTCTTTTTTCCCCCTCCTCCTTCTTTTTTTATTTTTTATTTTTACTTTTTCTTTTGTACTGGCCATGTTTTTTATTTTTTAACATTTTTTTAACAAATTTGGGTGATTGACTTTATTTTTTTGATTTTTTACTTCTTTTTTTTTTTAAGAGAGTTTTAACTTATGGCGTCGGTTTTTAATGATAGCTTTTTATCAATTTTTTTTGGAGAGTTTCAACTTATGGCGTCAGCTCCTGGTGATAGAATATCTTATTCAACCATCAGAAATTTTATCAGTTGAATTAACTGGAACTCACAACTTCTTATAAAACATTAAAATAAAATATATTTAGTATAAAAGAAAATGCACAAAATAATTATTTATTATATATTTTTACTCAATCATTTATAATCTATCAAAATATAAATCTATCAATAGTATTGTGTCAAAATAATTATTTTTAATATATTTTTACTCAATCATTTAGTCCCAAACTTTTAGCATTGTGTCAGCTCCTGATGATAGAATATCTTATTCAACCATCAGAAATTTTATCAGTTGAATTAACTGGAACTCACAACTTCTTATAAAACATTAAAATAAAATATATTTAGTATAAAAGAAAATGCACAAAATAATTATTTATTATATATTTTTACTCAATCATTTATAATCTATCAAAATATAAATCTATCAATAGTATTGTGTCAAAATAATTATTTTTAATATATTTTTACTCAATCATTTAGTCCCAAACTTTTAGCATTGTGTCAAAATAATCCATATCGTTAAGTGATGGCTAGAAAAAACAGACATGGCTACCAATAATATTAAAAAATATATTTTTTGGATAATTAATCCAACTGTTTTTGATTCTTATTTATTTTTTCTAATTGTTTGACGTTCATTTAAATTCTAATGAAGGTGAATTTTTTATAAAAAAAATAAAATCATGTTATTTTATATCTTTTTTTTAGAAGAATATTTCTAGACATTTAGAAGCCAGTCATTTTAATAAATCTACAATTTAAACCTTTTTTATGATGGTGGAGCTTGAAGAAAGGAAGTCTATAATAATAATTTCTGCCAGCATCAATGAACCAAAAAATATATATATATATATATATAAAAGAAATAATAATAATAATAATAATAATAATAACATAGTGGACTTTGAGAAAAAAAAAAAAAAAGAAGAAAAGAGATCATGTGGATACTGAGGAAGGCTAAAACTATGGCAAGTATTGCGGATATTGAGGAAGAGGATGGTCCACGCAATGTGAATTCAATGCAGCATCAAAGAACCAAAAAAATATAAAAAATAAATAATAATAATAACATAGTGGACTTTGAAAAAAAAAAAAGAAATAGAAAAGAGATCATGTGTATATAAATTATTATAAATTATTATAAACTATAGAAAGAAATAGAAAAGAGATCATGTGGATACTGAGGAACGCTACAACTATGGCAAGTGTTGCGGATACTGAGGAAGAGGATGGTCCATGCAAGGGGATGTGGTGCCACCTAGAACTGAGCCACAATTAGTGGAGATGGACTCGATACAAAAAAAATAAGGTAAAAATGCAAAACTGACCCTCTAATTTTCACATTTTTTCATTTCAGTCCTCTTAACTTTTATTTTTGTCATTTCAATTCTTTAACTTTTAATTTTTTTCAATGCAGGACTCCGTTACAACTCAGTTAGTGGCAGCCGTTAGAACTCTTGAAACGACGCCGTTTTGCTTTTCTTTTCTTTTCTTTTTTCTTTTTTTTTTAAATTCGGAATTGAAAGAAAATAAGAAAAATCTTAAAAAAAAAAAAAAAGAAGAAAGAAAACATTAAGGGGAATGACTTCCCCTTCCCCTGAAATCAAAACAAAGATTTGAAGAACACCCAAGCCGAGTCATGAGAATTGAACCAGCAATCCCATGGCGGTGGCCCACAAAAGCAGCCAAAGCAACCAGTACCCAGCAATCGCATCGGCCTGGGGATCCCCCTCCAGATTCCCAGGATTCAAAAAAGCTATGCTCATCAAGAACCCAGGACCCATGAACAGCTAAAGCTTTTTCCACGAAAACAGTGGAGCCCAACCTGAGTCAGAGTCCGACCTTTCTGATTTGCCATCGATCCCAATAATTAGGACCTTGTCGTTGGACTCATAGGCTAGGGATGGCAATTTTTGCCCGACCTGCGAATACTCGGCCTGGCCTGACCCTAATACCTAGCCCGATTAAAAATAGGGTCAAGTTTGGGTTTAAAAAAAAAAAAAAAAAAAACCCCCGAAACGGGTCTGGGTTTTTACAAAAACCCGACCCGACCCGCTTAAAATTAAAATTACCAAAAAAACCACACACACACACACACACACACACACACACACATATATATATATACATATATATATATATATATAAACTAATAAAACCCTACCTCTCATTTCACTCAAGCACTCAGCCGCCCCATCCCTACCCTCTCATTTCCCTCACTCTCCTCACTCTCACTCACCCTCACCACCCTTAAGCTCTATCACCGCCGGCCATTAAGCACTATCACCACTAGTCTCAAGCTCTGTCACCGCTGGCCATCACTCGATCTCACTGCCAGCCTCAAGCTCTCACCGTCGACCCTGAAGTTCATCACAAGTTTGTTTCTCACGGCCATTGTTTCTCTCTTTCGCTAATTTTTATTTTTTAATAATTTATAAAATATTATTTTTAGTAAAAAAGCTTGCGATTGAACGCGATTCATTTCAATCTTTTCCAGATAAAAATTAAGGTATTAGGTCACCAATCATATTGTTTTAGTCCAATTTTTTTATTTTTTGTCTTTCTAATAACTTTGGGTTTGTTTTAGGGCTAGTTCATTGTAGTTGATTTGTTGTGAAGGCAGTTGATTTGTTGTGGTTGGTTTGTATTTATTATTATTATTATTTTTTTTTTTTTTTTTTTATGAGAGTTGGTTTGTATTTGATTTGTTTTTTATGTTTGTTATTGATGCAATACCTCAAAAAAAGAAAAAAAAAAAAAAAAAAAAAAAAAAGACATTGCTGGATAGGGAATGGCATTTTTGGACTGTTTTTTGATTGGGCCGCAGATTGAGCCCAAATTAGACCTGGTTGGACGGGGCCCGTGGGGCCTGCAGAGCCCGACCGGGCAAGTTTGGGCCCCGATAAAAAAACCCGTTTAATAAACGGGCTGGGTCCGGGCCGCAAGTCCAGGCCCGTGGGTTGGGTTTGGGTATGAAAAAACTCGGCCCATATTACCATTCCTATTGTAGGTTGTCTCTTCTACCTCCTCATCAGACTCCACTGTTAATAGTGGTTATCGTTGTTGCTTGGTTTCTTGTGGCGGCATGGTGATTGGGTTCACGTGGTGTTACATAGAGATAGAGTGTGTGTCTGTGTTTCTGAGAGTTGAATATGTTTTTTTGGGTTACAGTGTTTTATGTTTTTAGGAGTGGTGGTTGATTGCGCTTTGCTTGCTTATGGTTTTATCGTCCCAAAACTTTATTGTTACGGGAAAGACTAAAGAGAGAACTCTCTCAGATCCTTCTGGTTTTGTGTTTCTGTGTTTTATGTTCTTCAGATCTTTGTTTTGATTTCAGGGGAAAGGGAATGGCTCTCTCTCTCTCTCTCTCTCTCTTTTTTCTTATTTTCTTTTAATTTCGAACTAAAAAAAAATTCAAAACGTCGTCGTTTCAGGAGTTCTAATGGCAGCCACTAACTAAGTTGTAATGGAGTCCTGCATTGACAAAAACTGAAAGTTAAAGGACTAAAATGACAAAACTGAAAGTTAGAGAACTGAAATGAAAAAAAAATATGAAAGTTAGAGGGTTAGTTTTGCATTTTTGCCAAAAAATAGAGATGTAGTTAATGAAAAAGACCTGGTGGAGATTGATATAGATATTTCCTTGACTTCAGGTCATAATTACGTGGAGAGTGTGGACATGCATGGCATGGTGGATGTGGTTTTGGAGAAAGGTGGTAATAGTGATACAAATGTCCAAAGTCACGTGAGCCACCACATAACTCCTAGTACGAAGCAACCTACTTGGACGAGAATAGTTAGACCATAGTCCTATTAGGGGATGGATACTTTAGGCAAGCAAATATAGCATGCGGGCCATAAAAGGGAGTTTGCAGATAGTGGAGTGACACTGGGACATGAAAAGGCAAAGGATGGGAAACGAACCAAAACTGGAGTGTTTAGCACTTAACCAGAGATTTCAACAATGGAGGCTGCTATGCAGCCCCACCGAGCATAATGATTATTATGAGCTGAAATTGCTAGGGACTTGGGAACCAACATGCCGTAGAGGTACTCACTAATATGGTGAGATGTAAAGGACCCATCATTTTGTTTCTTATGGAAACTAAGTGGTCTATTACAGAAATGCGTAAACTTTGTCATGATCTGGACTTCCAATCAGTCTTAGCTGTTTCGAGTGATGGTCAGAGTGGAGGTTTGGGTTTGTTTTGGAAGGCGGATTGCGATCTTCACGTTCAAACTTTCTCTCCTAACCACATTGATGCACATATCATATCCGACAACCAATCACCTTGGGGGATAATTGGCTTCTATGGGAGACCAAAGGGGTACTAAAAACACGAATCATGGAGTTTACTTCGACACTTGCATGCCAAGGCTTCTATGTCGTGGGTTTGCCTAGGTGACTTCAACGAAATCCTTTAATCGGGTGAGAAGCAAGGTGGTAACCTGAAACCCTTGGCCCCATTGATAGCTTTTAAAGAGACCATCTTGCATTGTGGACTTGAAAACCTGGGGTACCAAGCGTACCCTTTCACTTGGCGTAATGGCCAACCGGGAGACACCTTCGTTGAAGTAAGATTGGATAGGGCGTGTGCAAGCATGAAATGGCAAGGCCAATTCCCATTGGCTAAAGTCCTTCATTTGCAGGTGTCTTACTCTGATTACGACCCTATTCTTTTGAACCCTCATTTCTATGCTCAGCAGGTGCGGACCAGGTGTAAACACTTCTACCGATTCGAAGAACACTGGGTGGCACATCGAGGCTGTAAGGATGTGATCAGGGAAGCTGTAAGAGACCGCGCCCCCGGCCCTTTTTTATGAATGTTGGGCCAAACCCACGTGAATGGGTGGAGTCGTGTTATTGCCTCTCAAAATGGAGGTTCGACTAGTTATATTTTCCCCTTTAGATTAAGGGTTTTACAATGGAGTCACCACTTATTTAATTATTGGAAAAATAAGAAAACCATGATTGAAAAATTCCTCATTTTATTAATTTGAAATTTGAATTTACATTGATCATAGGAAAATTACATGGCTTTGGTTCTATATACAATCTAAGATAAAGTACATGACTTTGTTTCCTAGTTACAATCTAGAAATTAAAAATTACATAGATAAGCATTTGATCTACTAACCCTTGATCTAAGTTCGGAGGCTATGTTACAAGGTGGGAAGGTGTTAGGCACCCATTTTGCCCGGTGAAACCGGTCTTTTAGACTATGGTGGCCAACGTTCATATCATATCATCCAATATGTCAATCAATTTACATGTTGAATTTAATGTGTGTACATGTGATAAATCCTAATTCAATTTATCAAACATTGCATTTGGATTGAAAAATAAAACTCTAGTGAATGTGTGTGGATGGTGATATCCTAGATTTAGGGATTTAAAAGAATTATGAAACAAACATGTTTTTCATATTTTTCATGTAGATTTAAGATTAAAACTAGTGTTATGCATGAATATATGATGAACAACCAAGAACATGTGAAGAATATATAAGAACAATTAAAAACATTCAAATATATTCAAAGGAATTTAAATGATTATTATCATGCTTTAATCTTAAATTCTCATCATGGCAACATGAAAAACAATTAGGGAAAGAGATTATACCTTCATGCAAGATCCATATGGTGGAGGAGGAGACTCTTGATGGAGGTCCTAGGGTAGAGGAAAAGAAGAGTTAGGAGAGGAAGAGTGAGTCTCACTCAATACCTTGAGTCTCAAGAAGACCAAAATATGACAACACTACTCAACTTCACTAGAACTCAAGAGAGAGGAAGAGAGGGGGTTTTTCTGTTCTTTGGAATGAAGGAGATGGAGAGTTTATATAGTAGTGGTGGAGGAAATATGAATGGAAGGCCATTTAATGAGGGTTGACAAAGGATCATGAACCTAGTCCTCATTTTAGCCTTGGGGAAAATCTGGTGCATTAAATGGAGAGATTGATGGGAGTGAGGAGCAAGCTAAAATTCGGTTTTTCCGTAGCTATTGTAACAGCCTATAGAGCCAATTTCGAAAAATCATATCTAACTCAATTCTGATCGGAATTACCTCGTTCTTATGCTCAAATTGAAGCCCCGGATGTCTAGTTTCTGGGGAAATTAACCTCATTCACAGATTCATAATATTCTAAGAGATATTGATGAAATGGTGAGCAGAGGTCATTTGTTAAAAAATGGTTTCAGCACAATTAACATTAATAGGTCCCAAATTAGCTCCCAATTAACATTAAATGGCTCCAATCACTCCCATTTCAGATTTAATTGGTTCCAAATTTACTCTAATTAAAAGATAATTGCACAAATTACTCATTGAATAATTAATGTTTAACTATTTAATTAATTAGGTATATGCAACCTCACCATAAAATATAGTCCTAACCAATCAAATTATGACATATCATTGATCTCAAATTGATTAGAATTATAACCAATTGGAATCAATTGTTCAAGATCACATATAGTTGGACCCAATTTGTGATAGTGCATCTCGGCCATTAAAACTTGATTTGATGATAACTTTCAATCTGGTAGTCTGATTAGGGTTCATGACTAGTCGATTTGATCGTTATAACATCAAGATCATTTTGGTGGAATGAGATTAAGGATCTAGTGACCAGAATCAAGATGCATATTTTCAAGGCAAAATTACCCTTTTACCCTCCATGTGAGGTTAAATGCGGGTTGCAAAATGGGGTGTCAACAGAAGCATGGAACTATCACCCACCTAACGAGAGTCCAGTGTTCTGACTATTTGAGAAGATTAAGTGGTGCCGTATGAAGTTGGTGGCATGGAGCCGAGAGGTGTTTGGCAATACTAAAACACAGTTGGAGAAGAAACAAGTTGCACTCAAGGATCTGACCAAACTAGGGTACGGTGACAACCTAGTACAGATCAACACACTGAGGGAAGAGATAAATGGCTTGCTCCACTAGGAAGAGGTGTTTTGGAGACAGAGATCCCAAGCTATCTGGTTCCTTATAAGTGACAAAAACACTAAGTTTTTCCATAAACGGGCAAGCCAACGACGACGGAAAAACCATACTAATAGGTTGATGGATGGGATGGGTTTTGGAGAACAAAATGAGCAAACTATGGGTGCGATAGCGGAGGAATACTTCAAGACCATTTTTGCTACATCCCAGATGAGGTCCTAGGTGTGGTGGATGGTGTAGTGATTGTGGAAATGAATCGGTCTCTAAACCGGCCTTTTATGGGTGAGGAGGTGAACCAAGGATTATTCCAAATGCACCCATCGAAGTCACGGGGTCCAGACGGTGTGTCCCCCTTCTTTTTTTAGAAATACTGGAACTTAGTAGGCGGAGAGGTAACAAAGGCAAAGCTATCTACCTTAAACTCCGAGCATGTCCTCACCAAGATGAACTCTACCCATATCTTGCTCATACCAAATGAAAGGACCCCTAAGTTAAGTCGGACTACTGCCCCATCAGTCTAAGTAATGTAGTAAGTAGGATAGTATTTAAGGTTTTGGCCAATAAAGTGAAACCTATCCTACTGAATATTATCTCAGACTCCTAAAGTGGTTTTGTTCTAGATAGATTAATCAATGACAATACTGCGGTAGTGTACGAGATGTTACATAGAATGCAGAATAGAAGGTAAGGTAAGATTGGTCACATGGCGGTTAAGTTAGATATCAGTAAAGTGTATGACCATGTGGAGTAGGAGTTTTTACAAAAAATAATGTTAAAGATGGGTCTCTTGGACAGGTGGGTGAACCTAGTTATGCAGTGTGTTTCATCGGCAAGCTACTCGGTATTGATTAATGGAGAACCCCGGGGTTTCATCTCCCTATCCTGCTGCATAAAGCAGGGTGATCCCTTGTCACCATACCCGTTCCTGTTCTGCGTAGAAGGCCTGTCCACATTACTTCGAAAAACTATTGAGGTGCAGCATCTTTAGGGAATTCAGTCTTGCCAAAACGGTGTTAGGATTTCACATTTGCTCTTTGCCGATGACAGTTTACTATTTGGCCACTTCATCTGAGTGCACTCGTCTTCTCGACATATTGGGTTTGTATGAGCAAGCCTTAGGCCAAGCAATAAACTGGCAGAAAACAACTTTGTTTTTCAGCCCAAACATTGAGCAAGTAGTGAGGGAGGATATTCAACGTATGCTTAATGCCCAAGTTCTGTCAGAGTTCAAAAAATATCTGGGCTTGCTAATGGTAGGGGGCAAAAAAAAAAAATGAGCACCTTCAAAGATCTTTGGGAGAATAGCTTAGCGTGTCACTGGTTGGAAGGAGAAGTTTATTTCGAAAGCAGGGAGGGAGGTTTTGATTAAAACTGTAGCACAAGCCATATCGACTTACTCGATGAGTTTGTTCCAGTTGCCGAAAGCTCTTTGTAGTGATATTAACTCCATCATAGCTAAATATTGGTGGGGAAAAATGAGTAATGAGAAAAAATACACTGGATAAATTGGAAGAGGTTGTGTGATCCAAAGAAAACTGGAGGAAAAGGCTTTCGTGATATTCATGCATTCAACTTGGTGATGCTAGCGAAGCAAGCATGGAGGCTACTTAACCATCAAAGCTCACTGTTCTTTAGAGTTTATAAAGCTAGGTACTTTCCTAAGTGCTCCTTCTTGGATGTTGGTTTAGGGAGTAACCCGTCGTATGTATGGAGAAGTCTGCTGAAAGCTAGGGATGTCATTTTGGCAGGAGCTAAATGGAAAGTGGGTAATGGAACCACAATAGAGATCATGGGCCATCAGTGGCTGCCGCGACCACCGTGTCTCCGTAGAAAAGGACCTGGACCGCTGAAAGTGAGGGAACTGGTGGATGAGGATACTAGACAGTGGGACAGGGATATGATAGCCTATTGGTATGAGCCCCATACTTGTGCTGATATTTTAAGAACACCATTGACCAACCTGCAGACAAACAACGTGTTAGTTTGGAAGGAGAAAAAATCCAATGTTTTCTCCTTGGTGGCATTGCGTCTTCTTCACCCCTTAACTGAGGACCACTCCACAGCAGCGGCAGATAGGAGACTATGGAAGGCAATATGGTCCCTCAACACTCCCCCAAAAGTGCGTATGTTCATGTGGCGATTGTGCTCAAACATCCTACCTACCCGAGCCAATCTACACATAAAGACAATACAGTTGAATCCGTCTTGCGCAGTGTGTAACCACCAAAGTGAAACAATCAAGCACATCCTCTAGGAATGCCCTTTTTCTCGTAAGTTTTGGGCATTGGTTAGTGGGAAGATCCAAAAGAGCTTAGTTGTGGCCCCTAATTTCTTCCTATTAACTTAAAGTATGATGCAGCGGCTGCCTAGGCATCAGATGGAGCAATGGGCTATGATCACATGGGCTATATAGAATGCTCGGAATAAGTACTGCTTTAAGGACACCTAAGCTCATCTGGAGGTTATTCTACGCGGAGCAACTTAGTTTCTACATGAATACCAAGCATTGATGGCCAATCAGCATACAAGACAATGACTACTCAGCTTTTCTTTGTATTTTATACAATTTTTATGCTTATGGCAGCATGTAGCATGTCCTTGTCCTGGTGCCCAAGCTATTGTGTAGGCTTGCATGGCTCAAGACCCTTCCTTACACATTTTGTACTTTTGTTCATTTAAATATACCAATTCTACCTTTTTCGGTCAAAAAAATAACTTGAACGAGTTATTTGAATCTACGACCTTCCTGAATCCAACTTTATCGAAGAAATTTAAGATGGTTGGATAGTTTATAAAAATAGAATACTAATCACAAATTCGTGTGATCCGGAAAATGATTGTCTTTTTCTTAAATGTTGAATATGATTTCTTTTTTCTATTTTATTTTTAGATTGCTTCCATCATCATATCATTATATTTTAGTAGGAATACTTTGCATAACTACAAGAAATTGTTTTTTTCTTTGAGTTTGAGTTAACTACTGTTGGTGCAAATACAATGATAATAGAAATAACACAAAGAGAAACTGAATAATACTTCTGAATTTTATTACTTTAAAGAGAGAAATTACACAACACTATTTGGACTGAGGCGCGGCACTCGCTCTCTTTAAGGAGATTCAAGCCCTTGGTTGGCTAAACTTTGTAACCGGTCAGACCTTCTCTGACTTGTCTCCCCCAGGATACAACAGCCCAACAAGTGTCGTATGGCTAGAACAACCTCTGCACAAAGTGTTCAAGCCCAAAGCTCCACCAGAAAGAACACCCTTCTTTGACAAGAATCTCTCTATTTTTTGAGTGTATATTGTATTTGCAGTAACTTGGATTGAGTCTGAATGAGTCTATTTATAGGCTCAATGGGCCTCACGAAATTACCACCCAATTTATTCTGATTAATTAGGTCCATTATTCTGATGTAGTGGGTATTACAAGATTAATTATTGGATATTAATCTGATGGGCTGGAGTTACACAATAAATGGTCTGATAAGGAGTTTCTAAATAATGAAAAGGCCCAAACGGATAGTTCATTAAGTGGGTTAATGGCTCTTTATTTTCCATAGTAAAAATGGAGTATTAATTCGGGCCATTTACTCACCAACGGATATGGTAATTGCTCTGAATGGGCTGTCAAGTAGGAGGATCCAAGAGGCTGATTCATTTACAATTTTGATACCTCCACTCTTCACCTCACCCTTGCGCACGTATCTAGCCCAATATCTGAGTCAATACATTTTAGCCCATTAATCACCACAATTAAAAAGAATAAAATAGTCTCTCTCCTTTTCAATGTGTGATTAAACATTTTCACTAACTCCTCATCTTCCATATTCACTCCCACATCTTTATATTTATGTTATAACATTTATTTATTTTAATTATTTAATATTAAAATACTTCAACAACTACTAAGGCATATAGTTTCTTTTGGATGAGCTAATATCCACTAAAAAATGGAAAATATAATGTTGAGTTTTTTAAAGCATCATATTTAAGTATAACAGTATTTTTACATAATAAACAACACAAACGAGTGGGTTTGAGTTAACTTAATTAGTAAGATTTCTTATTATTGAATAAGAGAATAATATATTAATCTCATAATAAAGAGTAATCACTATAAATCAGATATCATAGATTTCAAATTTTGTTGTTAAATTTATATAAAATAATAATAAAAATAAATTTATTCAAGCTATGTGATACCTTTTTTTTTTTATGAACAATAGCCTATGTGATACAATAACTTGAAAGTGGGAACTAGTGCATGGTTAGATCATATATATTTGTCGAATGACTAGACTCACAAAAGGGTATCAGCTCAGCTGAGCGTATTTTTCTATTTCTCCTTGCTAGCAGGACTAGAATCTAGAGGGTTTAAGGATAAGAAGCATCTGATATTATTAAAGGGGAAAAGAAAAAAAAAGTGATTGGACAAAGATAACAAGAAAATTTCTTCAAAACGTATCACTTTGTATTTGTGGTTTAGGGCCAAGGGGGTTGTGCGATTATGGTTATTTTCTCGTGGATAACTGATCCTATAATGTTTGTGCTGAATAGCCATAACACTTTTGCGTGCAAGAAACTGCAAAAATGACCAGGAAATAAGGTGGAACCAATTGCATCATCAACAAACTGCTTTTGCCACTAGGCCTTGGCTAGGAGTGGCTCTGTGGAGATATGACAATTCTGACTTGTTTTTGTGCTTTGCCGACCATGGCCCGCATACGTACTGTCACAGAGCTATCAGAATATCTGAACCTAGTATAGGAGATTGACAATAGTTGATGAATTGCGTTATGGCATGCATCAGTGCTAACATAAATTGAGATATACGGAATTCTGGACAAGCTGGAATGGAGCAAAAGTTAGTTAGAATGAGGTGTATAAGCAAAAGTAAGATAGACATTGCCACCACACCACATTCAGATTATATTCATCTTAAAATCATTTATCCTTCGTTTTTGTTCAAAAAGAATTTCAACCACCCACTTTACAAGAGCTGGGGGTGAGGACGGTTTGAACTTAGGATATTCATAAGGTACTGAATGATGCTATTGAATTACAAGATTTTTGGTACAATATATACTTGTTGACAGCCAATCCCAAGCCCAGGAAAAGGGGAAAGGTTGTGGTAGATTGATAATCATCATAAAATTTAATCGCTCAATTATGCATGGATCCAATACAGATACTCGTTGGGACATCACCTACATGTGGATGACTCTAACTAATTTGTTAAGGATCTATAGTTGATCCCAAAAATTTGGAATTAAGAATTTTTGTTGTTGAATTTAGTATAACAAGGTGTGACCATAGGCATGACATCTCACATAATGAGTTCAGTTATTTTTGGTACGTAATGTGTGGATCCACACACTACGTGTAACAAGTTTTTCCCTAAGAATATTGTACAAGAAAATAGGGTGGTAAATTTATTTCAACTGCAAGAGGTGTAGACTTCGTACCTAGTACATCAACACCCCGGTTTTCTTTTGAAGCACATGACAGACGTTAATCAAACCAACTTCAACATAATAGGCAGTTGCAATCAGAAACAAAAGAAACAGACTAAGGATATGCATGTTTAAAAGTTACAGTTTGCTTACTTGAAATGTGCACATCATCTCTTATGCAACCAAAACATCACAACTTGAAGCTAAAGCATGGAGCAAAAGAGCAATGTATTATTAGCAAATGAAAATAAATCACTTCCAGGATAGAGACTAATGGCAATCAAACAGCTCAAACCTGTGCGAACTTGGAGAAAGGTGTTAATCTGTCTCAACTTATATTTCCTTTGAGCAATCTATGTTTTTTATACATGCTCAAGCTTAACCTTCACATTGAGCAATAATACAACATCAACAGGGATATAATGTTTTGTAAGTGATTAAATGTTTTTTTCCCGTGAAGTAGATAAGCTTTTCTTTAACATGTAACATTAATCCAGTTAAGATCCTGTTTGGCCTTCATGAGCCCTTAAAGTTTTATCCTTGCACTTGCCTTGCATGGTCATTCTTACTAGCACCTACACTTACCAATGATTACTCCTACATATTTCCAATTCTTTAAAATCCTTTCCACTCATTTTCTAACGTCCATGTATGCATGTTCTGCTTTCTGCAATCCAAAGAGGTTAAACAAAACTGTCTGAACTCTGAAGTTGTAAAGGGCATTTAGTGTGAGTTTCTTACAGTATTTTAAGATATACAATTTAAGAGGTGCAAAACTTTTTTTTGGGGGGGGGGGGGGGGGTGGGGGTTGTGGTTGTGGTGCGGGACAAGGTTTTGAAACCCGGACCGTTCATTGAACCGTAAAAGGGAGAGGTTCAAGGTTCTTGAGGTCGAACCGAGGTTGAACCGGGGTCGAACCGCGATGACGTCATAATTAATTTAATAATTATTTTAAATATATATAAAAGTTTTAAATTAATAAAAAATAGAAAAATTAACTAAAATAGTCTAATTTACCAAGGATTTAACTAACAAGCTCCAAGACAAGTGTTTCACCAAGAAAATCTTTTATATCATCTAGCCCTCGATCTATCCCAAGGTTTGAAAGTAATTCACCAACAGCAGGTTTCACAATAATAATGACTTTCATAGAACTGACTACTTCACAGTAACAATGTGTAATCCATTACACATTGTTTCTTACAAAAATACATAAAACCAATGTTATGAATACCGTTTTGATTTGTCTATTAGAATGGAATGTTTCGGTACTGGTTCGATACTTGCTCATTTTAATGTACCATTTCGAAACTACTGCAAATATATATATATATATATATATATATATAATTTCATATCTTATTACTTACAAAAAAAACATTTATAAAAATTTATATTTTTAATACATTTATAAAACTTGTTATCTTAGAACTAATATGATCATTTACTTAAACTTCTATTATTTTATTAAAGTATACTAATTAATTCTTTTAATGCAAAAAAAAAAAAAAAAAAAAAAAAAAAAAAAAAAAACCCCAAACAGACGTACAAAATGAAAGTAGAAAATTTTCATTATTTTATATTATTCCTTTTTTCCCTCACCAACGTACAAAATGAAAGTTGGCTTGCACTTTGCCCAACCAATTATGTTTTTAATATTTTATATTGCTCATTTTATCCTCACCAGCTGGTTCCCTCTTTTTGGCTTTTTCTTTTCTTTTTTTTTTTCTCTTCTATTTTCTCATCCACACACGTCAAGTCACACTCCTTGATTTTCACTCTTCTCAGACTCAGTTTTAAATATCCTCTCATCCTTGTCATTTTTTGGTGTCTTTCTCTTTCTTCTACATTCTTCCTTTCTCTGCGTCTTCTTCAACGGTTCAACTTAGTGACTTACCAGTATTCATCTCATCTGACTTTTCTCCACTTCTCACTCAAGTTTCTCACCATGGATTTTTTTTTTTTTGCTTCATTTTTTGTGTAAGGTACGTCTGTTTACTTCATTTCTTTCTTCTTCAATTTTTTTTTTTTTTTTTGGTTGAGATTTTAGTTTTACCAGTCAAACTCCATGCCGGCCGAATCTTGAATTTCGGCCGGTATTTGCTGAGGGTTTCTTGATTGAAAGAGTGAGGCAAGGGTTTCTTGTTCGAGTGAATGATCTAATTCCAAAGTCCAAACGACGCCATATAGGAAAAGAAAAAGGGAAGAGAGTTCAAAACGGTGCTGTTTGAGGCTTGAAACAAAGGACCCGTGGAGCCGCCTGAACCGGTCACGGTTCACAGAATCGGACGGTCCAATCGCGGTTCATACGGTTTGCTGCTTTTTTGTGTGGAACGGTTTTTTATGTTTAACAGACCGTAAAGATGGCCGGTTTGAAGTTTTTCCGGTCGGACCGTACGGTCCGGTCCAGGTTTCAAAACCATGGTGCGGGGAGAGAAGAAAAGGCAAGAAAAAAAGGTTACTGCATAAAACATTATGTTACAATTTTTCTTTTTAAATTATAATAAAAATAAAATAAAATAAAAAATAAAATACACACACACACAAGCACAGATATACAAAAATCCTCTAACTTCTAGTAAGGCTTCTTGGGTGGCTCTAGCATCTAGGTCAGTCATAACTAAATCAAAACAGAATCATGCTGAAATTAATGGCAGTGACTATATTCATATTTCATAGTGAGAAAAGACAAAAATTTTGTCCAACTCCAACATCATGAACTGCTTCCTAATATAAATAATAGAACAGATTGCAATTATTTTTTCCCTGGGTAAACACAGAACAGATTGCAATTACTCCAATTAAAAATAAAACCAAAAGAAGAAACTCATCATATTACAAACTAAAAATCCAGTCATCGTGAGTATCTTGACACTTGACTGCCAAAATCGCACTTCTTATTCTTCTTTCTGTGATTGTTCATATAGACTCCCTCACTTATAACAAGTGGCCTCTGGTTTAAGTGGTGAAAAACTAAACAGAGTGCGCCCTATCTGGTAAAAATGAATATACAGAAATCAAATTAAGAATATCAAATCCTTGAGATTAAGCATTAAGCATATAAGATTGTGTGTTCGTGTTGGATTTTGAGAGGGAGTTGAAGATTACTAGAAGATAACCCTTGACGCATTGACAATGAACTAATGGGAGGAAGGTTCATACGTACTTGACTTCATATAAACTTGTAATTTATGGAACAAACAACAAAAGTAAATGAAAGGAACTAGTTGTGGTTAGGTGTATAGTGGTGTTTAGGAAAATTTTGAATTATGGGATCTAGACTAGGATTTGGATAACTATGGGTTGAGATGTGTTATAGATGGAATGAGAAATAAAGGGAAAGGAGACTGAAGTTAGAAAGAGAAATAGAGAGAGAATTATAAAAGAGAAGTAAGAAAGTTAACAGCATTCTTTATTAATTGCTATTGAGGAATTACAACCCAATTCTTATACAAGCTCATCCTTGATTTCTTTTGTTCTTAATTCCTATAGGTAGGCTAATTAGCACATGTTGCAGGAGGTTTTTCCTCTTTCAACACATGCTAAGTGAGGACTAATTAATTCTAGCATGTGGTAATTATCTACATTCTACATAACCAATTAGCTTAACTATCTCTCTAGCCTAATGACCTGATTGTCCCTTTGCATGAATTATGCCACTTGTGTGCTCTATAACTGAGTTCCCAAGCTATGGAAAAGTATTAGAGACGGATGAATAAGTGTTAACAATTTGAAGACGAATTGAGGCTTCTGGTTAGATTGGCACATGAGTCCATAGAGGGAAGTGCTGACCGGCGACCGGCACTAATATTTTGGGCCCAATTGCCAGAATAGCAAGGTCGAGTGGTCCACACTTTAGTCCAAAGAGGGAACTGCCAACAGGTACTTATATCCTGGACCTTATTGTCGACTTTATTCTGCTCCTAACAGTAAAAACATTGGCACTAGAAATTTGTGATAAATTGCATATCCAGTATTGCAACCTACACCTTCCGTTTTCTATTTAAGTACAAATGTATCTTCCACTCGATCAGTACGGGGTACATTGTCCTTATACTTCAACTTCATAATCCACGCATATTAAATAGTAAACCATCCAATGCTTCTTGGGCAGAAAGATGATGATTATGGCAACTTGAGTAAGAACAAGAAGAATTTCATTTAAGCCATTAAGAAGTTATCAAGCATGGACATTCAAGTCATTGTTTGAAAACAGCATTGTCAATAGTTGAAATTAAAGCACCAGAGACCCACAAGTGAATTTGCAACAAAATCAAAAGAACCAATACTTCAACTACATTGATTTTTCATATCCTTCAAGATACTATTCGTAATCATTCAATCATAAAGTGATCACTGAAACAATTACCTCAACCTTAATATTTATTTTTCACAACCCTAAAAAAACCAAGCATCCCTGTCTTGCAGCATGCAGCAAATAAAACACAGTGTGATAGCCTTGCAAATCTTACCACTTGGATGGTGGACCTCTGTTAAAGCCTCACTTCGTTGGATCACACTATCCCAAAGATACTTGTAATAGAATGCCTAAAATAAACCTCTCAAGTCACAGGCTCCTCATAAACATTCAGGACCTTCCAAATCATTTGCCACCACAGATTCACTATCTCTTGCAAAAAATTAAATAAATAAATAAGCCTTCTGCTCATCACTAATAATCAGAACCTTAAAGATCTTTTCCAACTCCTTGGAGGGATTTCAGGTACCCAGTAAAGGAAGTTAACTCCTTCCTAGTCACATTATTCATTAAGCAGCAACAAACAAGGAACCAAAGAGGGTAGGAAGCATTCATTCACACAACTTATTGACCGTTTAGTGTTTACATCAAACATAATTTTACTTCTCAATGCACCAAACAAGAAACCACCTGATTGGAATGAATTACTAAATATTTTTTTATTCCATACAGCATCTAACACTAACAAGCTTTTTTTCTTGATAAAAAAATTGTCTACTCTGGATGCCAGTACAACACAATTAGTTTATTTTCCCAAGGCCCCTCATGCCAACAATTAGTACTACCATGTTTCTTCTATAGCCCATTTACTAACAACAATAATTCAAATACCTTTCACCTGTTTTTCTTCCTATTAAGCACACATGTTCCATCCAGAAATAAACCCATTCACTGCCTTTGTCCTACTTTACAGATTCCTCTGATTTCTTTCATGACAACCAATGTCATGTAAGCAATTCCAAATTGAAGGCAGAAATTTTTGAGAGAAAAAAAAAAAATGTTTTTCCATACAATCGCTTCACAACTTGAATAAATTCTCAAATAGGAATTTGTGAAGGTTCTCCTTACCTTTGGTGCAGATATTGGTAAATGAAAAATAAAAGGAAAAAAGGCTTACAGCATGATAACAATCATAGTAAATAAGATCACTAAGATTGATAAGGAAAACAAGGCACTAATATAAACCAATCCATACAATATTATAAAATAAAGACCATCCCAGCAACAAAATTGTAAAAGGTTCTCAAATTGCAAAAGTGCAAACTGAATTAGAATTTGCCAAATTTACAAGAGGGCAAAGTATAATGGAATGAAACAGAAAAGAAATAAGACCTTTTCAACTTTCATGCCTAGAGGCTCTCCATTGGTCAAACGTCTCCCTTGCTAAGTTATCTCTCCATTCATTCCATGCATCTGATGACTTCAAATCTGTTATACGATCACCTTCTAACTCTTGACCCTCTGAGACATTAGAAAAGGGGATGCTCTCTTGGGAGTCCACTGGCATCACCCTTATGATATGGTTATGTAGTAAAGAGCAAGCTAATATGATCCTAACTTGGATCTCAATTGAATAACTGGATCTACTCCCAAGTATTCTCCATCTTCCTTTGAGTAGATCAAAGGCTCTCTCGATGACATTCCTAGCAGAAGAATGCTTCATATTAAAAAACACTTGAGGGGCAGTTGGTTGGCGGTCTTGCCTCCAATAATTTGAATTGTACTGCTGTCCTCTATAAGGCGCAAGGAATCCCTCACAATTGTTGTAATAAGCATTGCACAAGTAGTAGTAACCTAACACAATTTCCAATTTTCAAGATGGAAAAAATATACAAATGCCCAAAAATCATTGTTACATAAGCATTGTGTTACCTTTAGGGACTTTCAGTCCATTTTTTTCTAGACATAGCATTTCTCAAAACTCTATAATCTGCAGCTGAACTCTCCCAACCAGCCAACACATAAATAAACTGCATATCATGCGAACATACTCCTAGCACAGTGGTGGCTATTTCATTGCTCCTAGTTCGATACCTAGGCCAATCTTCAACTGGTACAGTCACCTGAATGTAGGTCCTATCTAATGCACCTAGGCAATTCTACCAAAGTAACAATCTATATTAGAACAATATTAATGAATCCAAATAAAATACATAAAACAATTTAATGGTAGAACAAAGCTTTCCTCTAAATCACTATGTGCTAAAACCATCCATGTGTATTTTATCATACGATTCATGAAATAAGTTATGTAACTAAAAGTATACATGAATAGCCATTTGAATCACCACATAGTGTGTTGGAGGTAAACTCTGTCCCTTAAAAAATACATAAAATAATTTAAAGGTATCATACCTTAAGGCACTTCCAATTCTCATCACTACAATTCTCTCGAATAGGCTCCAGTTTCTTATAAAGGATGTCATGAAGACGAAGTACAGCACACAACACAGCATTGAAGTGCGTAACACCACTATTACTACCACTACTACTACTATCACTGCACGAATCTAATTGTCGTCCTACAACTCCATCATTCTCATCATGTGCAAGTACATTTAGGAAAGACGCCACCATCTCATCGATTCCAACATTTGACAACTCCCTTAACTTCCCATGTGTAGAAATCATGTCACAAAGCTTCCTAAACGTGCGCCTATCCATACGTACATTGTTTATAGCGGCTCCATCATCAATCCAAATCATTCTATTCATCTTAACAGCTCTTTCATTAATTCTGTCAAACACTTTGTCACCCCAACCTAGTCTTGTTCTTCTTCTAACCCTCCTCTGCCTATAAACTATCATCATTGCACACAAGAACATCATTATCATCGACGTTATCTGCAACATATGCAAGTGAAAAATCGACACTGCTACAATTTTCTTCCTTTGATCCATCATTCTCCTCCTCCTATGGTCCATTGGTGGCCGAGCAATCACTGCATTTTTTTTTTTTTTTCAATTTTTTTAGGAAGCAAACAGGCATTTGAGATATTAAAAGAAAAAAAAAACAAATCTAAAAACTAGTTTTTCATTATTTATAATTTTTTAACTATGAAGTTTAGAAGAATAAGGCTTACGGCGGGGGTTAACGGTGGCGCAGTGGCGATATAACGGAACGAAGCAATCAGTAGGGCAGAGAGTGATTGTGATTTGTGAGTTCTGATTGTGAGTGTGAGAGTTCAGTTTAAGGCCTCCGTTTGGATTTCGGGGGAATGAGTCATTCGGGAGCGAAATGGAATGGAATTCACCTGAAATCCCACCTAGTTTTGGCTTCTATTTTTTAAATTTCGTTATGATCCCAAAAGTATTAGGGGAAAAAAAAAAAAAAATTTTTCTCCCAGAGTGGTTATAGCTAAGCTTATAACCTTTTTCTACAATAGTAGTTTTGACTTTTATTCACGCGTTCCATCGTTAAATTATATTTTTTTTTTGTATATCTTTCTCGCTTGAAAATTTTGATTAATAGTTATATCAATAATAAATTATTTCAATTGCAAGTTTTTATAGTTTAAAATTATGCATAAAATATAAGTTTATGAATCATATAATAAATAATATCTGATTGGTATAAAATTTGACACGTGTATTAAAAGTGTAAGAAACATGCAATCTAACGATTAGATTTTCAAAATATATAGTAATATTAATTTTTTTAAAGGAAGTTGTAGCCTAAGGCTACAATCAATTTTGTGGCTAAATTAATTTTGTCAAAAAAAATTCAAAAACAATAGAAATTCCTTAATTATGTGAAATAATTATACATTTTTTAAAAATCTTTCCTTGCATACATCGAAACAATTGATTAATGAAATTGATAATAATTTTCATTATTTGTTAATTCTTTTTAATAAATTTTCATTTATTTTTTTAAAGATAGAACTTTTATTTGAAAAATTGTGAAACCATGTACTATAAAATGTAAGCCATACACTAATCTCATTCATACAAGAATTTTATTATACACAAACTTAGAGTATCTATTTAAAATATGAATATTTATTTTAGAGTGATAGTTTCATATAACCTATTTATTGAAAGCAACATCCACTCACTAAAAACTTCTAAAACTGATAACAAATATCATAATCTTTAAACAATAAAAAAATTGAGTTTTGCTAACATATTGTCACAATAGTTAAATTTTCAAAATGAATGACTTCATATGCAACAATTGAAGCTCTTCCTCAAACGCATTGCCTTATAAGTGCTGCATGAATCAACTCACATAATTAGCACAAGACCAAAAGTTAACCTTTGTTCCCAATCTTCTAGAAAGCCATATGAAAATTTGCTTCAATTTATCCATTGGAAAGAGCTTTTAGTAACATTTTTTTTAGAAATAATTACAATATGCTGTTAATCCTACAATTCAAACCCTTTTTCCTCCTGGCCTCCAAGTACTGTCTCTATACATTGGGAGATGCTAATTCAGCTACAAGAAACTTGGCCTTAGTAGATAGAAGTACATAATCTAACTACTTTTCCCTTGCTATTGCAAGGAAAAAGAAAAAAGAAAAAAGTAGAAGAAGAAGAAGAGAGCTGTAAAATAAGAAACTAAATTGAGAGATATACCCTTTTTTTTTTTTTTCATCAACCCTGTGTGTATTGTTGCTAGACATGGCAAAACAGGTGGGTTGGGTCAGGTTCGGATCGGGTCAATCGGGTTGCAGGTCAAACTGGTTGCAGGTAAAAAACGAGTCATTTTAAGCGGGTTAAAAAGGGGTTCGAGTCAAAAAGGTTGAGGGTCGGGGCTGGTTGACTCGTATTTTTCATATGAATTTTTTTTTATAAAGAAAACAATATGTATTTGCCATTTGGAAAGTCATGCAACAAATTACTTGATGTAAAACTCATTACTTTGAATTCAGCACTTATATCAAGAATGAACTACACTTATTAATACTTATTCAATAATTTTAAAATTATACATATCCTAACATTGCTATCTAAAACCAAATAATACAAAAATAAGTAAAATAAATACACAAGTTTTATTTCTACACAATATTAACATCCCAAAATATAAAACAAAATCACAAATGACTTATTGGATAATTCATTTGACAAAAAATGAAAACATATAAGAAATATACAATCTTGAAAATTAATTTTGTAATCTATTATTAATTGTGGTTGGCACTCTATTTCAATTTGAGATATACATTAAAGTTTGATTGTTTACTTATTTATACATTGTCTCTTTTATGAATATCATATCATTGTTAAGAAACACACACTCTAGGAAATATCATAATTTATTTTGAAAAGCCGTTTATTTTAGACATAAATTGTTAAAAAATGGATCTAAGCATTCATAATTTATGTTAATTTAAAACTTTGGCTTCACTATTTTCACACTTGTGAATGTTTCTCACACATGTCTACAATTTTAAATCTATGTTTTTAACTGTACTGTAACAAGATTATCTTGGCATGTATTTTGCTATTTGATATCTAAAAACTTTACACATTATAGAATGCTCAACCATTCATTTTTCAATTAATTTATATGCAGTTATGTAAGTGTCTCGATTGTTTCCTTAAATCTCACAACAAACAATTAAACCAATATTGTCTTAATTTTATTTTTTTTAACCAAAAAAAAAAAATTTTTAAAAATGGTTTGGGTTCGGGTTTGGGTTGTGGGCTGGGTCAGGTCAGGTTGACCTGTAAAAAACACTGGTCGGGTCATAGGTCAACTCGTTTTTGCTTCAGGTCAAAAAATCGAGTTCGAGTTAGGTATTTTTCGGGTCGGGTCAGAAAATTCTGACTCGTTCCAAAGAGTTTTTCACCAAAATAATGAGTCCCTGTCCCAGATAGAGTATTTTTTAAGTTAATAGGTGTGTAACTTTTGGAGCACCAAAATATGTGCAACCTATCTTCTCATATACAATTTTAAATATAAAAAGAAACAAATAAAAATTCAGAACAAAGAACTATTCATGCCAAGCTGATCATTGTGGCAATTGACAAAGGTGACGCTCCAATCTTCAATAGCATTGGTGGAGGCGTAACTATATAGCTCACCATGTCCTTCCTTCCACCGTCAATAGCAATCTCCTTCTAGCAAATGTGCTTCAGATTCAAATATACTTGTATGTTTCACTACTTTCTACCTTACTGACAAAGCTCAAGGTTTTTTTTTTTTTTTTTTTTTTTTTTTTTTTTTTTTTTTTTTTTTTTTTTTTTTTTTCTACTTCTTATTCTTTAATTTGTTTTCTTTTCTCTCTCTTTACATCTTCCTCTACCTTTTATTTATTTATTTATTTATTTTTATACAAAATAAAATTTTTACTCTAGTCTAATCTAAGTGTATATGTGTGTGAAACTCTCTCCTAGAAACTTGAACCTTGGCTTTTGCACCCCACACCCCACGAGTATTTATACTTGTGGAGTGACTAGCGCACCAAGAGTGCATGGTGGTTAAATTTTGTTTTTGTTAAATGCACGCAAATTATTTGATAAAATAGTTGAACGTTTGTTTTGTTTATTTATATATACATTATACGTGTATATATATATATATATATATTTCAACAAATTTAGTACGATAATATGCTGCAGTTTTATTTTAAGATGGGTTGGTATTTTTTTTTTTTTCCTAATTCTTAAACATCTTCTTGCCAAAGTATATATAAATTGGATTATGCAACGACGAAACTATCAATTTAATCTCCATTGATATATAATTTCAAAACAATGGTACAATATATATTTAGATGAACACCATGTGGTGGCTTGGTGACAAATGGGTAAGGATAGCAAAATTGGACATGACCCGCAAACTCGACACAACATGACACGAAATTAATAGGTTATGGGTTGAGGTTTAATGAGTTCATGTCATATTCGGGTTGACATTGATAGGCCACAAACTGAATGACCCCTTGTGATTTAAACTAATTAATTAATTTAGCCAAGTTATTAATTAATCAATTTAACATGCAAATACGTGGCAGCACAAACAAATCACCGAATAACTAAATATGCAGCGGAAAATAAATAACACGGTGATTTGTTCACGAATGGGGAAAAACCCTAACGGCAAAAACCCCACCGGGTGATTTTCAGGTCACCACTCCCGAAACTCCACTATTATCAAATCAAGCAGTTACAAATAAGGAATCCCAAGTACCTTACCAACCTACAGTTGAACTCTTACCCCAATACCCAATCGGACTTGATCTGTAGTGACAGTTTCCCCTTTTTATGCACGGCTCCCAAGTACGTGACTAACCAGATGCGCGAATCCCAGTACGCGACTTCAAACACCAACTTTAGGAAGAGAGGTTGGCTGCAAAGTTCTTCAGATCATCCTATGCAATGAAGATCAGGAAGATGCTTGGTCACAAAACCCTACGGTGCAAAGTACACAGCAACTTCTTGAAGAAGATGAACTAGGTCAAGAACTTCGTCTTAGATCACAATTTGCTTGAACAAGGATTGCTCAATGCTTATGCAACTTGTGTCTGTTTTGACGGCTCTTAAAATACTCCTTAAATATGTTTAGGGTTAGAAGAAAAGAAGGCCCAAAAACACATTCACGGATCCCAAGAAAATCAGATTGGAATTCTGACTTTTTAATTCTCGACAGATAGCAGGTGTCGAGATAGCTATCGAGCATGTGTCGAGCTTTAAAAATTCTGCACTTCGACTTGCTTTTTCTTGGACAGACTTGATAACTTCAACACTTGATCTTGAAACCTTGTTTCTTGAAGTATTAAAAACACCTAGAACTACCCAATTACAAATATAGTGCGTTTTGTCAAAGGATTAGCCAATTTACATAAACATTATGACATATGTTCTTAATCATGTGAACACATATGTCCTAACAGACATAAATAACCCGTTTAATAAACGAGTTGAGTTAGTCTTCAACACATAAAACCCGTTTGACCCTTCTAACTCATTTAATTAAATGACGTTTTACCAATATGCCCTTCAAAGTCTAGGTATATAAACTTATTAGTTGTTGTGATTTAATTTTTTTGACATATTGTGATTGATTATTTGTGAGATTGAGATATGCTTTAGTTTTGAATGATTATTTGTGATGCAATTACTCATTAGTTCTGAATTTTATATTAAAAATATTTATTTGTTTGTTTTTACATAATTTTTTTTTTCATTTTGATAAAATCTGATAATCAGGTTGACACGACTGACCCATTTAATAAATAGGTCGTGTTAGGGTTGAGAAATCTTGACCAGTTTAGTAAACATGTCCGGTTAATGTTCACCTATATAGTCAGATACTCATGAGTTGACACAACATAAACCCGACACACGAACACGAATTGTCACCCCCTACACTTGGGCAAAGATACAGATAGTTTAATGAACAAGTACTTCACCATTACTAGATGCAAAACAAATCAAGAGATTGAATTAATTGTAGAATTTGAAATTTCTTTGTTGGGATTGTATGATTCTGGGGGTTGGTATTTTTTTTTTTTTTTTTTACCATGTTGCAGTACCATTGGATTGATATTCAAATTTTGAGATAATTTCAGATGAGATTGTAATATGTTCAAGGATTAGATATTTTCTATTGAAAAAAATGATTGGTGCAAAATATTACAAAATTCTTATGTTCTACCCAATGCTCTATAAAAAGTGTTTTCGTTCATTGAATAATATCGAGCAATTATGTGCTTCAATGCAAAATTAAAAACTGTAAATTCAATTTAGGGTTTTCCTCATTAAATGTTAAAAATGGTTTTGAATTTTCTTTAAGATAACGAAAGATGCATAATGAGCATATAAAATAATTGTAACCTTAGAGGGTATCAATATTTTATTAATGGTCTACATATCAAAGTTGTATTATTTCTAAATCATCTGCAATATTGGTGGTTCACTTTAGGGTTATTAATTTGGATTCATGAGTAACCTTGCCTATTCTTTTTGTGGACTAAATGGTTTTTTTTTTTTTTTACATGGACTAAATGGTTTTTGAGATGTCTTGAAGATTGCATTTGAAAACTTGAATTTGGATTTAGATTTGGATTCTAAATCATTATTTTTAAAATTCCACGATTTCAAATCCACTAAATTTAGATATGATAATTTCAAATTCAAGGATTCTATAGGTTCGAAATTTTTGGTAGATTTGCCAAATTCAAATCTTTAACCCTTTTTACAGCATCCAAACGTAGTTTTTAGATTTTCATCACCCGAATTCAAATCCACGTGCCAAAATCTTGCCATCCAAACCCACCAAAAAGGTATTTCAAATATAGGTTTAGGACCATGAATGATGGGAATATTTGGCACTGGGATGGAAAACAACACAGTTAACATTTGAAGGTTTGTATTTTTTTAATCCCTTTTGATAGGCCAAGAACGTACTGACCCTTTTGGTAACTTATCAATTAATTAGCCATGTGAATTAATTAGATTCAATTACATGCAATAAGTGTGGTAGCACAAACAAATCATCAACTAAGTTAAATGCAGTAGAAAATAAATTTGACATAGATGATTTGTTTACGAATGGGGAAAACCACCTAGGCAAAACCTCACCGGGTGAATTTAAGGTTACCACTCCCGAGAATCCACTATTTTCAAAACAAGCGGTTACAAATAAAAGGAATCGCAGTACCTACCAACCTATAGTTGAACCCTTACCCCAATAACCAATTGGACTTGTAATGTAGTAGCAGTCTCTCCTTTCAATGCACGACTCCCAATACGTGACTAACTAATGATGCACAAATCCCAATACATGACTAACACTTTTTTCACTTGTTTCTTAGATAGATTTGCATGGCTTTAATACTAAACTTGAACTCTTGTTCCTTGAAGTACTAAACCCACCATAAATCTACCAAATTACAAGTAAAGCGCGTTTTGTCAAAGGATTAGCCAATATACATAACATATGTCTCTAACAATTCTTATATATGTTCTAACAATCTCCCCCTTTGGCAATTCGTGACAAAACCATAACAAACAAATGAATCATGAGAGAAGTCTTAAATCACTAAACTCATAAACACTTGTTAAATTACAAGAAAATCTAACCCTAACACAAACTCTTGAAAAACTTTGCAAGAAGAGAGTTCATGGCATGATAGATTTTCACAACCTGTCTTTCTGGAACACTTAAAAAAAAAACTCATCAAGGCATCTTAGTATGAAATAGAAATAAAGATTGCGTACATAAAGAAACATGTGTATAAAGAGAGAAAAAAAACAACACATGGAGAGATAGGTGAAAAACAACATACATCATATATATATATATATATAAATACAGTGTATGTCATAAATAAATAGTCACAAGACCGGTGTACAAGAGGATAATGTAACTAAAGAGAAAGAAAAGAAAAGTACATAAAATCCTCACTACATCCCTAAAAAATCTAACACTCCCCCTAACAAAAATGTCCTATGCTAACTCTCCCCCTACATACAAGACTACTTTCATCATCCCAAAACTATTTCCCCTTTTTGTCATGAATGACAAAGGGTAAGTCACTGAGAGGTCGTCATCTCATCATCACTGGCAGAGCTAGCATCCTCATCCTTATCATCATCATCAGCACTATCATCGCCATCCTTATCTGCCAAAGCCTCTAGAGAAGGAGAGGGAAAAGTGACAAAACCACCAAGGCGAGCTTGTCGTCGTGCAATACGACTGACATAGGTGTTCATCTAACACAACTCATCATTGAGAGTGTGAAGGCGAGCATCCATGCGCTGAAGCTACGCCATGATGGCCTCAAGAGTCATAGCAACACCCGACGAAGAAGGAGCAGAGGTGGAAGGAACAGCAGGAGCTACAGGATCAGTCGTCTCCGTCCGTGGCCGCTTCGGTCGAAGCTGGGCCTCACTTTGCCAAATAGAAGCTACGCTGATGGCACCTATAACAGTGAAGTAGGGAGAATCAGGAATAGGGATAGAAAAATGGCGAAGAATTTGCATGATAGCCGAAGGAAAAATGAGCTTATTACGGGTCGCCGTATCTTGATAAACATCAATGAAGGAAATGATAAAGTGAATGGGGAAGTCTATAAAAAGATCCTCTAAAAGGGACAACAAAAATCGAGCACGAGGCTTTATGATAGAGTAATAGTGAGACAATGGAGTAAGAACAAATGTCATTACCATATTAAGGAATCTCGGACCTTTTGCAAAGCTTGAGTATGGGGTGTTTTGACGCTCACCCCATACAGAAGGTGTCTCACAGAAATGAGACAAAAGCTCGTCTTTGGACACAGTCCTCAGACACTGACAGCCGAGGTAATTAGGATGCGATACCCTCAAGACATGTGGTATCTCGGATATCAGATCCTGAGTGACTACGATACATGTACCTCTAAATGTCGTGGCAAACTGAGGTACAGAGGTATTAATACCGTGTATATTGAGTAAAACTCATGTATAAACATGATAGGGTACCTCAAGGGTATCTCACAAAGAGATTCCCATCCCTGAGTCCGAATGACATAAGGTAGAGGAGTGTCGAAAAAGTCCGATAGAATGACATGGTGCTCCGGATGAATGCCACGTCTCTGAAAGTTCTCAAGGAAGTCCTGGTGGGCCTTCCCATCACGAAATCAAACTTGAAGAGGGGGTGTATCAGAAGAAGAAGAAGGCTCGAAACCAAGAGGGTTCCAAGCTAGAGTAGATTTGTGCTTAGGTGCCATGCACACTCTATCCGAGAGAGAGAGAGAGAGAGACAGAGAGAGAGAGAGAGAGAGAGAGAGAGAGAGAGAGAAAGAAAACACATCACAAACAGAAGCAAAAAGAGAGAAAAGAGAGGATACATATGCATGAAATATGCATGAACATGTGAAATGCAAAAATAAATACATCATGGGTAAAACCCAATCCAAACTTACCAGCACACATTTCAACATAATTAAACACACATCTAAATGCATGAAACATTGTTAAAATGCAACAAGAATGCAATGCATGATCATATATTATCAAATTCACAAAGCCCAACCCAAAAATTTCAAGAAAAACTCAAAAACCCAAAAAATTTTCAAAAATCCCAAACCTAGGTCTAAAATGCATGAATGCATGAAAAAGAAGGTTTTAGGACATTTACCAAGTGATTTGATCTTGGTAGAGGCCGAAAATGCAGTGGGTGAGGAGATTTGAGAGTGCAAAAGAGTTTTGGGTCGAGAGAGAAAGTTTTCTATCAAGAGAGAAGTGAGAAAATGAAAACTGAATCGCGCCTCAGCTATATATAGAAACGCGCAGCTCGATGGATCGACAAGCTATCAAGATCGGTCGAGCACTAAATCTCAACAGAAATTAATCTGTCAAGATGTTATCGAAGATCTATCGACAGCAAAAGTACCTTGATGGATTGAGAAGCTGTCGAGAATCTATTGGCTAGACAGAAAGTTTCTCGATGGATCGAGAAACTATCGAGACAAATTCCAGAAAGCTCGATGGATCAAAATTGTGCTAACTTCCATCGTGAAAAGAAGAAAGAGGGGCTCGATAGATGCAAATCTGTCAAGAAGCTATCAAGCTTGAAGAAAAGGAGCTTTTCAAAGAGAGGAAAAACACATAGAGATGACTGCAACAAGCAAGCTACACAAACATAGATCCAATCAACATGTTAAGCTCTCAAAAACATCTCTCAAAAACATCTCTCAACAAAAAAATGCAAAGCATTCATGATCCAAAACACACACACAAAACAAGTCTAACCAATTTTATATTTCAAAAACAAGTTATGACAGTTTAGTGAGCATACATTAACACATGCATTCCTTGTGATGGCCAAATCACATTGTCCCTGCACTTGTATTAAAAGTAGAAAGAATTTGCATGTTGTGCGTGAAAACATAGCACGAGTGCATAAGTGTCTCATATTATGACGATTTGAGATATGTGAAAATCAAATATACTCACACACAATCATAACTGCTTGATAGGGATTATCACCTTCGAGGTACATCTTATAACAACTATATCTCCTAGAAACACGCTTGCAACCATATTTAAAAGCATTTTGATTATTTTTGCTTTTGTTTTTCTTTTCATATTTTTCTTTTGAGCATATCATGCATGGACATATAAGGGAGAGAGAAGAAATACCTAATTATGTTAAGCAACAAACATCACAATTTTGCTATGCCGAAGAACACAGATGTTATATATGATTGGTAGGCCTTAGTGGCGAGATGGTTATTTATGCCTTTCTCTTAGGATTTTTTTAGTCATTCTCGTTAAAAAGAGTAATATGAGTGTTAAGTATAAGAGATTACTTAATTGCACTCATCACAAACACGAGCCACAAAACTCACTTGCTTAGTTGTGCATTTAGATGCTCATCTAAGTTACAAAAAATACAAAGTTTAAAAAATTTTGTTTCAATAGCCATCCAAGGTACACAAGTACCAATATACACAAAACACACACTGTTTTTGTATTTTTCTGATTTTTCAATTTTTTTTTTAATTTTTATGAAAAACAAAATAAAGCAAAATTGAAAACAACACATAAAAACATGTTAAACAAAACAAAGCATAAAACTAGATGTAAACGCATGAGAAAGGAGGAGAAAGAGAAGAAATCACTCCATAGAGATTACACCAATGTTTTGGCGTAGGAATTCAAAACGTTTGCTATCAAGAGGCTTAGTGAACAAATCAGCCTTCTGATCATCAGTTTGGATAAGCTCAAAAGTGAGTGTGCCATCTTTAACAAGCTCCCGAATGAAGTGATGTCGAATATCTATATGTTTTGTTCAAGAATGTTGCACGGGATTTTTAGAGATGTTAATGGCACTGGTATTGTCACAATAAATGGTAAGATGTTCTTGACGAATACCATAATCAAGAAGGAGTTTTTGCATCCACAGAAGTTGGGTGCAACAGTTATTGGCAGCGATGTATTTAACCTCAGCAGTGGATAATGAGATGGAATTCTGCTTCTTACTCATCCAGGAGATAAGATTATTACCCACATAAAACAACTCCTTAATGTGCTTTTTCTGTCATCAGCACTCCCAGCTCAATTTGCATCAGAAGACCCAGCTAAGACATCATTTGTGTACTTGCTGTACCACACTCCGAAATCGGCAGTGGTTATGACATATTTTATGATTCTTTTTAAAGCAATCATATGAGACTCTTTGGGGTTTGCTTGATATCTAGCACACACTCCCACACTGTAACTAATGTCAGGTCTACTAGCAGTAAGGTAAAGGAAGCTACCTATCTTGCTTCTATATAAAGAGAAATCAACACTTTTGCCTAACAAATCAACAATGAGTTTAATATTAGGGCCCTGGGAGTTCTAACAGGACTAGCATATTCCAAACCAAACTTTGTCACAAGATTCTTAGCATATTTAGATTGAGATATGAATATGCCTGACTCTTGCTGACGAATCTGCAATCCAAGGAAGTGACTCAACTCTCCAATCATGCTCATCTCAAACTCAGCCTGCATAATTTTTGAAAAGTCATGAGCAAGTTCATCCTTTGTAAACCCAAAGATGATATCATCAACATAGACTTGAGCTGCTATCAACTCGTCATTCTCCTTTTTGACGAAAAGAGTTTGATAAGTTTGTCCTCTTGTGAGACCAGGTATTGTGTAAGCCGGTCATACCAAGCTCTGGGTGCTTGCTTTAGTCCATAGAGAGCCTTCTTGAGGTATAACACATGATCCGAAAAATGTGGATCAATGAATCCTTTAGGCTGAGCAACATAGACATCTTCTTTAAGAAATCCGTTCAAGAATGCAATCTTTACATGCATTTGGTAAAGCCAAAACTTTAAGTGACAAGCCAAGGCTAAGAGAACCCTAATGGATTCCATGCGAGCTACAAGAGCAAATGTTTCATTGAAATCTACTCCTTCCACTTGAGGGTATCCTTGGGCCACTAGACGAGCCTTGTTGCAGATCACATTTCCCTCCTCATCAGTTTTATTGTTAAATATCCACTTTGTGCTAATGATGTGCTTTCCTTCTAGGGTAGGTACTAGGGTCCAAACATCATTCCTTTGAAACTGAAGCAGTTCATCATGCATGGCCTCAACCCAGCTTTCATCTTGGAGAGCATCCTCAACCTTGGTTGGTTCAACCTGTGACAAATAGCAAGAATAAGACACAAAGTTAGCAACACATTTATCAATTGTACACTTTCTTAGTGTAAGTTCATTCATATTTCCCATAATAACTTCAGAATGGTGATTTAGCTTGATCCTTAAGGAAGATCCTTTCTCTTCATGAGATTCAAACTCAAGTGATGTAGGAATATCTGCTGAGACTTCTACAACACTTGGAGTACTTGGAGAGACGGGCTCTTAATCAACTTCTTCTTGAACAACCTTAGGCTTTGAAGGAAGAATTGTTTTAGGTATTTCCTCACTAATTTTCTCAAAACCAAAATCTGAAGCTTCGTCAATAACAACATTGACAATTTCCATTACCTTCTTGGTTCTTTTGTTGTACACCTGATAAGCTTTGCTTGTGGGGGAGTATCCCAAAAATATTCCTTCTTCGTTTGGGGAGTCAAATTTTCCCAAATTCTCTCTATTCTTAAGGATGAAACAAGTACTTCCAAAGATTCTGGAATACTACACATTTGGTTGTCTTCCTTTCCACAATTCATAAGGAGTCTTCTTTGTACCGGGTCTGAAATATACCCTATTAACTGTATGACATGCATTGTTGACTGCTTCTCCCTATATATTTCTGCCACATCTTTATTGTGTAACATGGCTCTAGCCATCTCCTAAATGGCTTTGTTCTTTCTTTCTACTACATAATTTTGTTGAGGAGTAATAGGAGCAGAGAATTCTTAAGATATACTAGATCTAGTGCAAAAAGATTCCATATATGAGTTTGCGAATTCTTTGCCATGATCACTGTGAATTTGATCAATCTTCATGTTCTTCTCATTTTACAATCTTGTACACAAAGTTTCAATGTGCTCAGGAGCATCTGACTTGGATCTTAGAAGAATGACCCAAGTGTACCTGGTGAAATCATCTCATACAACCATGATGTATCTCTTTCATCCAAGAGATTCGGTTCTAGTTGGACCAATGAGACCCAAATGTAGTAGCTCCAGAGGTCTAGATGTAGCTGATGTTTGAGTGCTTGGATGTTTTGCTTTTGTCTGTTTCTTAAGCTGACATGGTCCACACACAACATTGCTAACCCTGCTAAGCTTTGGTATTCCTAACACTGATTCATGCTTAGATACAATTGACAGATATTTGTAGCTAGCATGCCCCATCCTTTGGTGCCAAAAGTCTTCTTTTGGCAACCGTATACAATTTCACACAATATCAGCACCAACTACCAATCTATAGCAGTTATCCAGAGTGTAGACTCTGCTTATGAGTTTCTTCCCAGACTCATTCAACACAAGGCATTTCCCTTTTGAGAACAACACCATGAAGTTTTGATCATATATCTGACTTATGCTCAACAAGTTCACTTTCAGACCTTCTACGTACAACACATTCGCAATGTCTGGCAGTCTAGGTAGAGAGATAGTTCCCTTCCCTTTTATTTGAGATTTGCTCCCATTACTGAAAGTGACATTTCCATTTTTCTTAGACTAGAAAACCTTGAAGAGAGAACAGTCTCCAGTCATGTGTCTTGAGCACCCACTGTCAAGGTATCATAAACATGTGTCCATTACCTTAAATGCAGACTTCATCATAAAGCACACTTCAGGCTTGCCTACCAAATCAGTAGGAATGGTTTTCTCTTTCATCTGCCATTTATGTACAAAATCTTTGATTTTCACCTTTCTTAAACGAAATCCCTTGCACATTCTCATTTTAAGGCAGTCTAGTTTCTTTCTTGTCACACTAAGACATTTTTCAACAATCATCAAAATAGCTTTCAAATAACTTTTAGATTTGCATTTTCTAAAACACTTAATCAAATAAAGATTAGAAAATCAAGATGTATTTGAAATAAAAGGTCTTTTCATGCCCTTTGTAGCCATGACAACAGGGGTCAATGGATCACGCAACAAAGATTAAACCTAATCAAAGTGTGCCCGCTCTAATACCACTTGATAGGCCAAGAATGTGTTAACCCCTTTGGTAACTTAATCAATTAATTAGCCAAGTGAATTAATTAGATTCAATTACATGCAATGTGGCACAAACAAATCACCAATTAAGTTAAATGCAACGAAAAATAAATTTGACATAGGTGATTTGTTTACGAATGGGAAAAACCACTGAGGCAAAACTCCACCCGGTGAATTTAAGGTCACCACTCCCGAGAATCCACTATTATCAAAACAAGCGGTTACAAGTAAAAGGAATACTAGTATCTAATATCAATCTACAGTTGAACACTCACCCCAATACCCAATTGGACTTGTAATGTAGCGGCAATCTCTCCTTTCAAAGCATGGCTCCTAATATGTGACTAACCAATGATGCACGGATCTCAATACGTGACTAACACACCAACTTGAGGAAGATGTTGGTTGCAAAGTTCTTCAGTTCATCCAAAAATGAAGATCAAGAAGCTCCTTGGTTATAAAACCTTTGGCGCAAAGACATAGTAGCTTCTACAAAGAGAAAGATGAACTAAGGCAAATTGTCTATGGTCACAATATGCAGGTATTATCACTTTGCATCAGGTTGCATCATCTGTGACGACTTTTAAAATAATCCTTATATATGTCTAGGGTTGTGAGAAAAGAAACACTACACAAATACACATGGATATGCATGAAATCAGATTTGAAAATTCTAATTTAGTAATTCTTGACAGATACAGTTGTTGTCGAGCTTCTGTCGAGCTTCAACATTAAACCTCGATAGATATGATTCTGTAGAGCTATTTGTTGAGCTTTAATGAACAACACTTCTTCACTTGTTTCTTGGACAGATTTGCATGGCTTTAATACTAAACTTGAACTCTTGTTCCTTGAAGTACTAAACACATCCTAAATCTACCCAATTACAAGTAAAGTGCGTTTTGTCAAAGGATTAACCAATATACATAACATATGCCTCTAACAATTCTCAGATATGTCTTAACACCACACTATGGATCATTTTAGTTTCCTCTATTGGTGTATTTGATCCCACACTATGCTTTATGAGGCCTGAGGTTCCCAAAATGATTTGGCAATGAAAAGGATTCTTTTTAATGTAGATTTGTTGAAGCAAACACACATTTAAGATTTGGTAGTAAAATCTCTCTCTCTCTCTCTCTCTCTCTCTCTCCTCCTCCTCAATTTGTTGGGTTGGTTTTTACTTATTAAAAAAAAAAGTTATTTTTTGTAGCACAGATTGTCAAACACCTCTAATTTTGAAGTGGGCCCCGCTACAATAAGAACTAGTCTTTCAATAGTTAGTGCAAAATAATCTCGGCAGTCATTCCATAGTGAGATTCATGCAAATTGAGTATTGACCTTAATAATCTATCATGTCATTGTCAGTAACTTGACCTCCTATAAGAGCTGCTGTCATTATAGTGATTCTAGATATAAATGATAGATAAATCCATGTGTTAGTATGAAGTTACAAAAGTAATGACACGTTAATGAACTTCTTCATTAATGAATCTAATTAATGAAGTTACTTATTAATGAATGTAACATATCTGTTACATGAATTGTTATTATGATAGAAAATATTTGATGGCTAGTCATGTCCTTTCTGAAAATTATAAATATAGTCAAGACCACACTTGCAAGGGGTGTGAGAAGAGTAGAAAAAAGTTCTTATTAATCTTGACCAGCTGGTGAGAGCATCCTAATTGCTTGTGAGGTTCATGAATAATATAATTTAGTGTATAAATTTCCCACATCTTATTGTTAATTTTTATTACATGTGCACATGATATAATTGTTAATTGATAGATGTATTATATTTGTTTCTCCTGAATTACTCCCTAAGTAAAATTCCAACAATGGTTTCCATGCAGACTTATGCCAAAGGCATAAATTAGTTCCAAAAGGGTGTAAACATTTTTTTTTTTGTTTTTTGTTTTTTCATAAATTAGTTCCAAAAGGGTGTAAACATTTTTTTTTGTATTTTGTTTTTTGTTTTTTAAATGTTTGCATTTGGTTTTCTGATACAAGAATGTCTGAAGAGTTGGCTAGTAGTAGAGTTACAAGCCCAAAAAATGTTCACAAGACTCTGAAGCAATAGTAGATAGGGCCCTAGCATCTCCTGTGACCTCTTATGCATAAAATGTATAACCACTCGCGTTCACCAACTTCCATGCACTTGTGATCTTCAATCAGCACAGCAAGTTGTCAAGGAACTTATGGAAACATCAAACAAGTCTTTAAAAACCAAGCTGCTTAGCCTTATAATGGTTCTTGAACAGCCGGACATGAGTTCACATATGTAATATGAAACGACATAATAAGTAATTCCAATTGTAATGTTTGCAGTGGCATGCATAAATTGTTTTTGCATATTGAATAATTTTAAAACAGTGAACTATAGGCAACAAAATGAAGATTCTACCCTGCATTCCAATAGAGCGAGTGAAACTAGGAGCATAAAGTGGACTGGACTTGTCTTCTTGTTTCTTGGGCATGTGAAAGTTTCTCCTTATGAACCAGAACAAGTCCAATAAACCTGCATCAAGGGGGCAACCAGCACAAACAGGTAAACGCGTATACTAAAACAAGATTACCCTAATCATTGTTTATTTCATGACTTTTTTTTTTTTTTTGGATTAAAAGAGTTGCTTCAAGGACAGGGATGATTCTTTTTATCAATTGTACCAATCCTCTAGATTCAATAATATACATATCAAATTACTTAGGAGTACTGCTTTATGTTATTTGATCAAGGAAACATACTAGATGAGAGTTGGAATAAGTGCCAATAATGAAGCTAAGGTACAGCTAGCAAAAGACTATTTTGAAGTTAAAGTTAACCCCAAAAGGTACAACTACATGCCAAAGCTAAGGAAAAAAGATAATGCAACAACCAACAAAACTTAAATTAAGAAGAAAGGTAGTGTCTTACAGATAATCAAGAGCAAAAAGTTGATTAAACTTCCCAAGTCACTAATCACTATCACTTGACTCATCGCAATCAGAGATACCATGAGCCAAAAATTCGGGGACTCTTTCAATCCTTTTTGGGTGTGGTACATTATTAGAGCTTCCTTCTTCACTAGGTCCAGCCCCATCATAGTCATCACGGCTTCGCTTGACTTTTTTGCCTTCCTCTGAAATGACAGAATTGTCGAAATTCTGACGGATAACATCCAAACCCTGATAAGGAGTGATGCTATTGTTGGCACACTGAGCCATTGTTTGATTGAGATCTTCCATGTCTTTCTTGTATACCATGCGGAACCCAAAGCTCCTCACCTTTAAGCCTATATTCTGCGTTGAGATTTGAATTCCAATATGACTGAATCCATTTACATCACATTGCCACAATTGTTTCATGGCTTCCTTATTAAATAATTCAGGAAGTAAATAAGATAGCTTAATATGATCCATCATAAAAATGCCTCCAGGTCTAAAGACTCTTTCACGCACTTTTTTTCCATTGGCTGTCAAAAAACTAAAAATTGAACAGCGGTCGATTGGGTTGGTGTTGTAAGGTGGAGTAGAAACAAATACAGTGCAAACAGCAATCCCCATCCACTCATCACGCAAATGACTTGGTTCTTTTAGACTTATTTTAGTCCCTGTAGTTTGATGGCTAAACCACCTTGGAATTCTATTTCCAGGAATAATTAGGTCATATGCGTAACCGAGTTCGTAGCCAAAACAGGGTCCCTGAAACATACAATTCATGCTGGTGAGAGAGAGAGAGAGAGAGAGATAGAGAGAGAGAGAGAGACCTGATGATGCTTTCTTATGACTGCAAAAAACATGTTAATAATGATGCCTTGATTGTTAGCTAGCCTACAGCGATTTGAAAGGAGGAGTCTTGGCTCACATAAAGAATTTGGTTCCAATAGATTTGTCACCGCTTTAAGTGATGGACAGTCAAATGCCTCGATTGAACGAATACTTGATGGAAGCTTTGGTAATGATATAGGCTTCATGCAATCGGCCAAATTCAAAGAATTTGGTTTCAATAGATTTGTCACTGCTTTAAGTGATGGACAGTCAAATGCCTCGATTGAACGAATACTTGATGGAAGCTTTGGTAATGATATAAGCTTCATGCAATCCGCCACATTCAAAAGTTGTAGGGCAGATAGTTGACTGATGCTTTCCGGAAGGTATTCAAATTTATTATCACTTAAATTTAAAATTTCTAAAGAGGATAAGCAACAAATATCATTGGGGATTGCATTGAGATTGCAACTACTTAGATCCAAATTGGCCAAAGAACCCAAACCCATTAGAGAAGTTGATAACTGGCACATGGAATTGGGAATTCTCGGCTTAAATCTTGTTAGAATTCCACTTGCACCGGGCTCCTCTACACTTTCTTTAATCCTCCATAAGCTCTCTAGTAGTTTCGAGCATCCAGAAAAATTGAGATTTTTAAGGGACTTCATATTAAAAAAGGTGCTAGGAAGAGACATGAGATTTTTGCAGTCTCTTACATCCAATAAAGCAAGACTAGTTAAATTCCCAATTGATGTGGGTAATTTTGTGATAGCAGTGGCATCCAAGTAAAGCTCTGATACACGTTCCATGTTCTCCCCAAATTCTGGAATTCTTTTCACTTTTAAGCAATCAGAAAGGATAAGAATCTTAAGAGACTCCATTTCCAACTTGTTTGGAAGACTTCTGAGGTTTTTGCAACCTTTTAGATTAAGAAGAATGAGATTTTTATGAACTCCAATTGATGGGTGCAAGCCAAGTAAATTTATACAACCCTTAAGAACCAATTTCTCAAGATTTGGGATTTTGTTGAAGTTAAGGGTTTCAATCAATTGTAGAGATTGCTTCAAGCAAATGAATTTTAACATCTCAAAAGGCTGTTAAATCCATACCAAAAACAAAATGTAAAACAATTAGCTTCAACCTAACCTAAGAGTTTAATGAAACTTAAAAATAAAATTGTATAAGGTACCTAAATTACCTGATGTTGGAAACTTGATGGAAATGATTTTAAAGGGTATCCACTCCAATCAAGATATCTCAAAGCATTAGGAAGATGTTTGGGTGCACGCAAAAGGTGAACATTATCAATTATGAGCAATTTGAGATGATGAATCTTTGAAAAGGATTTAGGATTCCAATATGCCTCTTTTGGTTTATGCAACTTTAGGACCATGCCTTCAATTGCTTGTGTTCCCTAATAGTTATAAATAAAAGGGATTAGTAAGTTGCAAAATGTAAGATTACCAAAACTACTCTAAATTAGACTTTGTTGAATAACATAAAAGGGTGTATGCTCAAGTTTTCAAAATATTTACCATATTATTTGCAAGAACATCGTCTATGTCCTTAAATAACCACAGTCGGCTACGCTTTCCAGGCTCTTTAGGACACTCTTGACAAACTATGTTCTTCCCCATCTCGTGTAGTAAATCATGCATCCAAAAATAATCCTCACAAACTTTTATGAGAGATTTATCAATGAGAACCCGTAATCCAATTTTAGGGTAAAGGCCAAGATAATCCAGTATTTCTACTACATTTTTGTTTGTTTGCTTAAAGAAACATGCAATATGTAGGAATATTTCCTACTCTACTTCATGTAGTCCATCAAAAGATATTTTAAGTACTTGGAGAATTTTAGGTTCAGGAAATTCTTTAAGCCTATCTAATGCACTATTCCATTCATCAATTATTCTACCGAACAAAAAGGAACCCAAAATCTCAACAGCTAAAGGTAGCCCACCAGCATAATATACAAAATCTTTAGACAACTTCAAATAATCTTTGGGAGGATGGTCTTTTTTAAAAGCTTTCAAACTCATAAGATGAAGAGCTTCATCATCATTCAATTGATCAACCTCATATATTTCATCTACTCCAAATGTCTGTAGCAAATGCTTATCTCTTGTTGTTAAGATAATTCTACTACCTGGACCAAACCAAATATGCTTCCCAACTAACTTATTTAGTTGGTCTAATTGATTCACATCATCAAGAACTAGAAGAATTCTTTTATGACGTAACCTATTTTTTATCAAAAGAACTCCATCGTCAACATCTTGTATAATCATACTTTCCTTCAAAATTTGAAGAATAAGCTGTTGTTGTAATACAACTAAACCCGCTCTTTCAGAAACTTCCCTAACATTAGCAAGAAAACAATAAGCTTCAAATTCATTAGAAACCATACAAAAAACAACTCTAGCAATAGTTGTTTTACCAATTCCTCCCATCCCCCAAATCCCTATAATACGAACATCATTGGACCCTAAAGCCAAACATACCTTTAATTTCTCTGCTCGAGAAGTTATTCCTACTAGATCTTCATTATTTTTTGTGGATGCATAAGTCAATTTATGCAATAAGTCTCTCACAATATTTTGGATAATTTTTGACTCAGGCCTGCAATGAAGAGAGAAAAATTTGTGCTTAGTGTAAACTAGTAAACCACAAACAAATAGGTCCAAAAAAAAAGGGGAAGTAGAAACCCAATGTTCTATTCTGTAAATTGAAAATAATTGGCTCAAGATGAAATCTGAAGAACTAAAAAGATATATGTAGGTTTGTTTAAGGTTTAAAAAAATAAAAATAAAAAATAAAAGCAATATATGAGATGAGTGTTATGTGAATATTTGAAGGAAAGAAATGTCAAATTGAATTACCTATCTTGTGTATGCCACCCTTTGATATTGGCCACTTCTCTCAAAGCAAAACTCCATTTTTGCACCATCTCTATGCAATCCTTAAAATATTCGTTGTGTTTAGCAAAGGCTTGGGCAAAAGTACCAGTTTGTTTTCGTACGTCAGATGGATCCACATCATAAAAAATTGAGAAAATTGTCATTTTCTTCTCTTTCATGCATTCAGTGATCTTTACAAGTTCATCCAAGCACCATGTAGAAGATGCATAGTTTCTTGAGAGAATGACAACCGCAAATCTTGATTCTTCTATTGCTTTCAAGAGTGCTGGTGCAATAGATTTCCCTGTCTCAAGTTTTTCCTCATCTCTGAAGACCTCAATGCCTTTTTGTTTTAATGCAGTATATATATGATCTGTAAAACTATTGCGAGTATCCTCACCTCTAAAACTAAGAAAGACATCATATTTCCAATTTGGTGTTGACGAAGACGAGGCTTTTTGAGTGCTTATGGAAGCCATTAGAAATACTTTCGCAAATCTTGAACTACAATAAAAATAGACAAAAGTACATTAAATTAAAATTGAAAGAAAAATTAAAAGGGAAAAAATTGAGAAGAAGAGAACAATTTGATGTGGAGGCTCTCACATTTTCTAGTTTCAGTCAAGTCTTTTTTATAAATAAAAACAAAAAAACCAAACAAAGTAGGCATGCACGGGGCGCTCTCCTTAATGGAATTGTCATAACAAACTAAAAATTATATAACTGTATTTATCATGCAAAATATTATCTAAGTGTCAATCCGCTTGAGCTTATATTCAGGATGAGCCTTTCCCATGTCAATAAATCCACTCATTAGTTTTTTGTTAAAATGATGCATCCTTTTAATTTCCCAGAAACAATATAAAATTATGTCAGATTCACAATGATTCCTTAACATGCCATCAGTTAGCTTTCACGTAATAATACAAATATAAATAGGAAACTATTGTAATTTGACAATCACAGTTGTTATAAGTGGGAAGTTTAGATGTTAAACAATAAGAATAAATTGTAAAAAGCGGATAAACCAGGGAAGGCCGTACATGTTCTTTAGGGTTGAAAAAAATAATTATATAGTATTTTTGCACACCCTTATCACATATCAGTCTAACCCAAAACCAAATAATAATACAAATCAGGTCATTCCAAAATCAAACTACAACACAAATGTAGTTGTATGAGTCAAGATGTGGTGGACTAGTTGAAGCTGCCTGGATTAATGTTGAGGAGCCGAGTTCAGATAATAAAGTCCTCAAACAAGTGGCACAATGTGAAAAAGACCTGACCTGGTGGAATCATAATATTTTCGGGAATGTGCAAAGAGAGCTGGTGGAGAAAAAGAAACAATTGGTAGTGGCGGAAAGAGTTGCAATGATGAGTGGAAACAATTCTCTAATCCAAAAATTGAAGGGAGAGATAAATGTTTTATTAGATAGAGAATCTAGAATGTGGAATCAAAGATCAAGGTTCTTATGGTTGAGCAAAGGCGACAATAATACCAAGTATTTCCATAATAAGGCAACCAGAAGATTTTGAAGAAATACAATAATGGGAATTAAGACTCAAGACGGAAGGTGGGTGGATCAATCAGTGGACATCAGACAAAGATTCATACAATACTATAATGATTTAGAAACAATGAATTCTAAATTTGAAGGTACTTTTCAAGAATGGGAAGTTGAGACAGCACTAAAGTAGATGGCTCCAATGAAAGCACCAGGCCCTGATGGAATGCCTCCATTATTCTACCAACATTTTTGGTCAACGGTAGATGGTAATGTAACAAGCTCTATCCTTTCTTGGCTCAACACAGGTACATTACCCTCACCTGTAAACCATACTTTTATTACCCTCATTCCTAAAGTTGATAGCCTTGAGTAAGTTACTAAGTTTCACCCAATTAGTTTGTGCAATGTTTTGTATAAGGTTTTCTCAAAAGTCCTAGCAAAGCAGCTGAAACAATTTTTACCTAGCCTTACTACTGAAAACCAATCAGTCTTTACTAAAGATAGGCTTATTTCTGATAATATTCTTATTGCTTTTGAGACTTTGCATAGCATGAAAAATTACAAATCTAGAGGAGATGGATTCATGGCATTAAAATTGGATATGAGCAAAGCTTACGATAGAGTCGAGTAGGTGTACTTGGAAAGACTTATGAGTAGAATGGGTTTTTGTGACCGGTGGATCAATCTCATTATGATATGTGTAAATTAAAACTATAACTTATTCCACATTGGTGAATGGTGAACCTCAAGGCCTTATTCAACCTACTAGAGGAATTAGGCAAGGTGATCCACTATCTCCTTTCCTATTTCTTTTATGTACTGAGGGGTTGCATGGGCTAATCAAAAAAGCAACAGCTGATGGTGATATAAGAGGGTTCTCTATATGTAGATAGGGACCTAAACTAACCCATCTATTTTTTACAAATGATAGTTTGTTATTTTGCAGGGCAAACTCTATGGAGTGTGAGAAAATCTTAGAGTTGCTGGCTTTGTATGAGTCTGCCTCGGGGCAGAAAGTAAACAATGAAAAAACGACCCTCTTTTTCAATAAGGCAGCTCCCTTTAAAAGTATGTTGGGTGTTGAAGAGATCAATTTTTATGAGAAATATCTAGGGCTGCCATCTTTGATTGGGAGGGGCAAGACAACAAGCTTCAATTATATCAAAGAAAGAGTTTGGAGGAAATTACAAGGGTGGGAAGGGAAGCTACTTTCATAAGCTAGTAGAGAGGTGATCATCAAATCAATCATCCAAGCAATTCCCACCTATGCCATGGGCTGCTTCAAATTACCAGTGGGGTTGTGTCATGAAATTGAAGTCATGGTGAAAAAATTTTGGTGGGGACAATGTGGGGAGTGAAGAAATATACATTGGATCCGGTGGGAGGAGTTAACAAAATCCAAGGTAATTGGTGGAATGGGTTTTAAAGACTTAGTCATATTCAATGATGCTCTACTAGCCAAACAAACTTGGCAGCTTCTCTCCAACACTGATTTGCTCCTCCATAAAGTCTTTTAAGGCCAAATTTTTCCCACATTGCTCGATCTTGGAAGCCAAGCAGTCAACTGCAGGTTCATATGCTTGGAAAAGCATCCTCAAACGGTGAGATGTTATTCTTGATGGAGCATGTTGGCAAGTTGGAGATGAAAGGTCTATCAAAATTTGGCAACATAGATGGCTGCCAATTAAACACCCACCAAAAATAAATTCACCTATCCTAGATTCAATGGTAGAGGCAACAGTAGACTGCTTGATAATCCCGATAACTAGAACTTGGAACCATGAGACGATTGAAGGAATTTTTGCTCCACAAGAAGCGGATTTGATAAAAAAATAAATAAATAAATATATTCCCTTAGCAAAACAAGCAGCAACAGATTTGATGTTTTGGCCGATGGTTGAAGACGGACAATATTCATCCAAGTCCGATTATCGTTTCTTGAAGGAAGAGGAAGCAGGGTTATCGCTTGAACCCCACCAGAGTCTGCGCAGCACCTTTGGAGAAAAATCTAGTCCCTTGACGTACCTAACAAAGTGAAACACTTTATTTGGAGAGCATGCAAGAATTCGCTCCCAACAAATTGCAACCTGGTCCGCCATCGAGTTATTTCGGATCATCATTGTGACAGGTGCATGCCATCAACTGAACATATGCTTCATGCTCTCTAGACGTGCTCGGAACTTGATGTGGTCTGGGAAGCAGCAGAATGGAACTTTTGGTCAAGGATTGAGGTTCAGAATTTCGGTGAGCTGCTTGCTTGGATTTTTGAGAATGGAAACAGCGTTGCATTATTTTGTGTGACAGCTTGGAGCATATGGCAGCAGAGAAACAAGATCAGAAACCCTCAGACTCATCACAGCACCAGACACTTAGCTCGTGCTGCTGCTGAATGGCTTGCGAAGTACTCTGCAGTCCAGCCCTCTCCCACTCCTCGTGTTGCAACTAGCAGACAAACCAATTGGATGGCACCTCCACCAAATGTCTACAAAATCAATTATGATGGGGCGGTTAGCCTAAGCTCAAACTGTTCTGGAATTGGGGTTGTGATTCGAAACAATGTTGGGTTGGTTGTCGCCTCCCATGAACAACGCTTCTGCCAAGCATACAAACCCGTCGAGATTGAAGCCATGGCAGCAACAAGGGCCATTGAATTTGCTGGGGAGATTGGAGTTGACAGAATAATGGTTGAAGGGGATTCAAGTACTGTTACAAAGGCTTTAAGTACTAAAAATCCATCTTTGGCATCATATGGATTACTCATTGAGGATGCAAGGGTCTTAGAAAGAAATTTTTCAGAATTATCCTATTCTCACACAGAGAAAGGGTAACAAAATAGCTCATTGTTTGACAAGATTAGCTCTTAACTTGTCTGATACTACAATCTGGATGCAAGATGTTCCACTATCAGTTGTTCCTTTTGTTCAAGTTGATATAGCCTTTTGCTTGAATTAATATATAAACAAACTTTCTTCTCAAAAAAAAAAAAAAAGTACAACACAAATTAGCTCATCAGAAAACAAACAACAACATAGATCACATATCACTCTCTCTCTCTCTCTCTCTCTCATCTAATATCTAATCTCATTATCATGAATCTCATCTCGATCTGATCATCTTAATGTCTTAAACAAGAGTAAAGAGTGAATGTTTGTTAGTTGTAACTGTTTCTCTCTTTATAATAAACTAGTCGCAGACCCATGCGATGTGTGTGAATAGATAATCATTTTGTAATTATATTATAATCTATAATTTGTTCTCAAAAATTTGTTGAAAATAATTTTGTTCTCCCTAAAAATTAAACAATTTCTAAAAATTATTCTTCATTTTTCTATCTCTATCAATATATCATACTATTATTTTGAGCGTGTTTGATTAATATTATTCTTGTATAAGGTGGTCCATATTCTTCGAAATTAATTATGTTATAGTATGCTTTTTTTCTTTTTTCTTTTTCATTTTTTCTACAATTAAAATTTTTAAGTTTCAAATAAATTATTCAAATTATATTTTCTCTTAAATGAGATTAACATATTAATCAAAACTCATAACAAACTTATACTAAAATATGTATAATTTATACTCTAAATTTTATTGTAGATAATTTGTTCTCCCTAAAAATTAAACAATTTCAAAAAGTAATTTCCATCACTCTATTTTTACAAATATATAATTTTATATTTTTTTATGTTTTTTTATTGATATTATTATTATTATTTGAATTTGTCTCTATTCTTCTAACTATTGTTATGTTGCATTATATTTTCCAAATTTCTTTTAGTACAACTAAAATTTTTAAATTTTAAAGTTATTATTCAAATTCTTATTCTCTTAAGGAGGTTATTACGATAATCAAAACTTATCCTATAATTCTCATTCTCTTAAGGAGATTATTATGATAACTTAAACTAATCCTACAATTACTGAAAGCTCGATATTTCTAATGATATAGCTTGTTTAAACCCCCAATTTTAATTGCGGCTTAACTAATTTTATGCTTAACACACTTAATGCGGAATATACGTGATTAGCAAATTAATCAATTGAAGCATTCAACAATTGCATGGATGAACAAATAAGTGCAACACTAAAATGGAAAGGGCAATGGGTAAAAGAATAGCAAACCCAAGATAACACAACGATGTGTTATCGAAGAGAAAAACCGAAGAACTCAATGTAAAAAGCTCTCCGCGGTCCTCCAAGCCGAAATGATCCACTAGTGAATAAGTTGGAGTACAAGGATACTAAAAAGACCCTTCAAGCCTAATCTACCCAAAGTACTTGAGCCCTCCAAGCTCCAACTACTAACAGACTTTTCGGAGTCTTGCCTTCACTAGCTTCCTGGATCCCGCAATACCGCCTGATTACACTGCCAAGCCTCACTGGCTTATTTTGGCAAATACACAATCCTTCCTAAGTTTCGAAAGGCACTCTACACTCTGAATAGTTGTGAGTTGTGTTTAAGTACAAATCTCTTCTCAATGTATAACAATGTGAGAGGGAAATGAGAAGAGACTACAAAGGAATTCTCTCTTGAGGATGAGTAACTCTCTTTAAAATGGTGGGTGTTGTAGGAACCTCTCTCTAGGGTTTTCTTCTGAATAGCCTCCTTACAAATTTGCGGGTAATGAGGATATATATAGTATGGGTAAACAGTATAAGAGTCACACTTAAAATCCCAACTATCAGTGCATCTCGTGAGTTATCTCGTGACTTGGCTAACTCGCAAGATAAGTCGCAAAACACACTAACTCTTCAGCTTCCGGCATGTGCTCCTCATGTGACCTTCAATTGTCTTGATCAAATCTTCACTACTTAAGACTAAACCCATTACAAATAAATCCTACAAAATACAAGGAAATAAATTAATGCAATTACAAAACTTTTTGTCATGGAATTAAAGTCAACATAAATGTTATTTGAAAAACCATAACTTAACAATTATAGTTGATATTATTCAAATAATTGATAGTACTCTGAACCAAAAGTAGTCTTTTTTAATTCTTACGTAAGTACACCGAATTGGACTGAAATAAACTGAAATGGACTGATTAGACCATATGGACCAAAGTGGATGAAATGGACCAAATTGGACCAAAGTGAACGAAGTAGATTGAATGGACCAAATTGGACCAAAAAGGACATATTTGATATGTGTCCTAATTTTTTTTTTCTTTACGACTAAAGTTTTTAGGTTTCAAATATATTGTTCAAATTTCACATTCTCTTAAAGATGATTATCATGATAATCAAAATTCATCACAAAATTATACTTGATATTACTCAAATAATTGATAAACACATTCAAATACATAGCTAAGATTATGTTTTGATATATATTCAAATTCTCACTTTCAAAATGACTAAGTATTAACTCAAAAAATAAAATTAAACCAAAGCTATAAGAGGGGGGGGGGGGGAGTTGTGATAGGGAACTCAAAAAACACAACAACAAAAAGTATTAACCCAAAATAGAGTTATAAGAAACACAATTATTCTTCAACCTAAAGTAGGGTTCGCAAGAAAAAATAATAAGAATATATATATATATATATATATTAATCAAGAACTTAAAAAGTGAAGCATAAAAATATCATTTCCCATATAATATTTATTGACAGAATTTTGTACATGAGCTATGTTAGAAATTTGACAATTTTTCTCAATATCCAAAATTTTCTCCCTAATATCAAAAGCATAGAAAACATATATATATATATATATATATGTATGTATAAGCCAAAAAGAAAATTAAGCAACTACTTTCAGGACCTAAAATATAATAAAGCCATATTTCTAGATAAAAAAAAAGGTTACCTATACTATGCTAAACATTTTCTAAAAGTATCTCTATCTCTACCAATATATCATGCTACTATTTCAGGAGTGTTTGATTGGTATTATTCCTTTATTAAGTGGTACATATTCTTCAAAATTATGTTAAACTTTTTAAGTTTCCAATAAATTATTCAAATTCCTCATTCTCCTAAAGGAGATTATCATGATAATAAAAATCACAACAAAATTGCACAAATATAGGCACACTCAAATGCATAATCAATATTGTGGTTTAATATAAATTCAATTATTACTTCCAAAATAACTAAGTGTTAACTCAAACAAAAATCAAACCAAACCTATAAGAAAGGAGAGAGACTACTTGTGATGGGGAACTAAAAAATATGACACCAATACATATTAGTCCAAAATAGAGTTTAAAAAAAAAAAAAACAATTATTCATCAACCTAAAATAGAGTCACAAGGAAGAATATAAAATCAAGAGAGAGAGAATAATCACTTTTCCTGGATCGGCCACAGCCAAAAACAAACTTTATTTTCCTCCACCTTTCCTATGCTTTATCATCATCCAAATGGAAATTGAACCCAAAATAAAAATATTTTTTCTTTAAAAAAAAAAAAAAGAAGAAAAGAAAAGAAAGAAAGAAAAAAAAAAAAAAAAACAGAGAATTCATGTTAAATTACCGATTACCTCAAAAATAAAAGCTACAAGGAAATCATCACATGAGGAGCTAAAATTCCCCTTGACAAGAGGGGGCCTAACACGTGGAGTAAAGATAGGGGTTGAATATATGATCTCCTGCTTTAATACCATATTAAATTACCAATTTTTCCAAAAGTTTAAGATAATTGGAATGATGACTTAACCAGAATTCTAACAATTTACTCAAAGTATTGCATAAATCGGGGTAGAGTAAAGACAGGGGTCGAACACATGATCTCATGCTTTGATACCATATTAAATTACTAATTTTTCCAAAAGTTTAAGATAATAAGAAATGACGACTTAACCATAATTCTAACTATTTATGCAAAGAATTGCATAAAGGAAGAGAGAGGACCTTGAGGATGCGGATCGCACGTTGTCAAGGAGACAAGAGGTTCAAATGATGTCTCAAAAAAAGAACTTTGTGCGTGCTCAGTTAGAGAAAGCAAATAGAGAGAGAAGCTTACATAAAGAGGAAAACTATGCTCAGATTATGGAAAAGAGAGAGCAATAGAGAAGTAATGTAAAGCTCAAGAACCTCTTGAAAGAACACCAGATTCAGTTCCTATTTTATAAAGGAATGGCCATTCACATCCTCTGTTTTGGCCATTTTTGCTTTAAAAACTCCAATTTGTTTATTCATTTCAATGCCAGATTCAGCGTATATTATGCAAGCATGGACATAAGATAGAAGCACACTTATCCTCAATTGGTGGTGAGGTCACAACTCATTATTCAAAGGGTGAATTGCAAATTACGCCCTTAAAGTTTGGGGTGTTTAGATTTTACACTCTGAAGTTTCAGAATTTGGATTTTACTTCCTGAAGTTTGGAGTGTTTAGATTTTACACCCTGACGTTTTAAAATTTGGATTTTACCCCCTAAAGTTTGGGAGTGTTTGGATATAACACGCCCAAATTCTGATACTTTAGGGTGTAAAATCCAAACACCTCCAAACTTTGGAGAGTAAAATCTAAACACCTCCAAACTTTGAAGAGTAAAATCCAAACACCTCGAAAATTTAAGGGGTAAATTTCAAATTCTGAAACATCAAGGTATAAAATTCAAGCACTCTAAAACTTCTGGGGATAAAATCCAAATTCTGAAACTTCGAGGTGTAAAATCCAAACACTTCTAAACTTTATGGGTGTAATTTGCAATTTACTCTATTTTAAACAAAGTAGGTCAAAAAAAAATTTGAGTGAGGTCAAAAATTATTTAATTGCTTACAATGAAAAGGAAAATAATTATGAGAGACTAAAATCACAGTTCCATCAAAAAAAAAAAAAAAAAATGATAGCTGGGAACAAAGTTTGAAAGTTCAATATATGTATAAAACACCCTTGAACGTTTAGACCCCAAATTATAAAATACCAATTCAAGCTTATACTCAAACAATTAATGTGCGGAACATGAAAATAAGCCAATCACAAAATTGATAACTAATCTAAGCCAAATATAAACACATCCACAACAATAAATATAAGGCAAAGAAAAAGGAAAGGAAGATGCAAACATACGGACAACACACGATGTGTTATCGAAGAGGAAACCGAAGTCCTCGGCGTAAAACCTCTTCGTCGCCCTCTAAGCGGTAAATAATCCACTAAAGAATGTAGTTAGGATACATGAACAGCAGAAGACCCTCCAAGTCTAATCTACCCAAGCACCTAAGCCCTCCAAGCTTCTTGCTCAAATGAGGTTACGCCGAACCTATTTCTTCTTTAACTTCCCGGATTCCGCTACTATACCATAGCATCAACCAATGTATATTGGTTCCTTCCAAACTGCTTCCCTTAGCACCAAATGAACCTTCTCACAGACGTGGGTGTGGTAAGATAAGGATTTGGTTAATGACCTTTCAAGGATGTGACAATGGAAAGGAAGAGAGTAGAGGAATTTGTAGAGTCTCTAAGGTAAAGATTGGGGATGAGGCAATCTTGTTTTTCTCTATGGTTTCTCTCACAAAATTCTCTCTGGAAGCTCTCTCAATTTAGTGGGTATAAGGGTCTATATATAGTGGTGTGTGTTTGGAATACGAAGAGTCAGTTTTTGCCAAACAGGGTAAGTTGGCGGCTTGACCTCGCAGCTTGTCCAAGTTGCGAGTTCAAGTCGCGACGTAACGGCCTGGCCAGCCTGGGACTTTTGTCCTGTAGTGCGACAGCTGGCGTGACCCTTCAACTCCCTTGCGTGCATCTCACGTACCTGCATTTGGCGGCTTGCCAGTCGTGAGTCAGCTGCGAGTTCTAGCCGCAAAACTCTACCTTCTTGCACATACTTGAGCTTTTCTTCACATCTTCTCACACACTACCCTTACAATGATCTCACCCAAATACAAGGTTACTAAGTGCTTAAATTACAAGTAAATTGGCATGGAATAAAGCCAACACGATGATTGATAAATTTCAACCTTACAAAGTTCATCTTCATCACCATATATGCAATGGATTTCTCTCTAAACAGCCTGACTGATCTTTAAAAAAAAATTAAAAATAATCTTTAAATTCAGTGGATTTCAATTGTGTTATTAAAAATTTATGGCTTTGCTAACGGAGTTGCGCCATGACCCATGCGCTAGGCATATAGGGATTTTCTGTAAGTTGACTAGTGATTTGCTAAGTACTTGCTCAAGTACAAGTCCTCTACCACTGCTTATGTTGTGCTAAACCTTAAAATTGAAACTCACTGTGCTATTTTCTTCTTCTTCTTTACTCTCTTTGTGAGCTTTTCATGTTTTTCAAGTATTAATTTACTTATTATCTTAAAAGATTAAACTATATTAAAAGCTTAAGAGGGTGTTTGGTTCACCTATTTCCATAACTCAATTCTCTATTTCTATAACTCAATTCTCAAAAATGGTGGGACCCATAGCAAAAAGGTTTGGCTACACAATAACTCTGTTTCCATAACTCTGTTTCCATCATTCAATTCTCTGATTTTTGAGTTATGAGTTATGGAAATTGAAAACACATTTTGGCTATTTTCAGTTTCCATAACACATAAATCAATGGCAATATTGTAATTAAACACACATAGGGGACCCACAAACAGTACCCAGCCGCACCTTTTGACCACCTTTTGACATTTTTTTTTTCATTTCTTCTCCTGGGTTGGCTGTTCGGTTCTTTTCTTTTTTCCTTTTTTCTTCTTCTTCTTCTTCTTTCATTGGTTTGGTCTGTTCTTTTTTTTTTTTTTTTTTTTTTTTTTTTTCACTAGTTTGATCTGTTCAGGGTTTCTTCTTCTTTATTTATTTATTTTTTTTCACTGGGTTCGGTGAGTTTGGGTACTGAAGAAAAGAAAAAAAAAAAAAAAAAAAAAAGAGAGAGAACAAACCGAATGGCAATATAGAGGACCCACAAACAATACCCAGCCACACCTTTTAACCACCTTTTGACTTCTTTTTTTTCATTTCTTCTCCTGGGTTGGCTATTCGGTTCTTTTTTTTTTTCTTCTTCTTCTTCTTCTTTCACCGGTTCGGTCTGTTCTTTTTTTTTTTTTTTTTTTTTCACTAGTTCGGTCTGTTCTTGGTTTCTTCTTCTTCTTCTTCTTTTTCACTGGGTTCGGTGAGTTTGGGTACTGGAAAAAAAAAAAAAAAAAAAAAAAGAAGGCTGCAGCGAGTGACAGCTATGGGGCCCACAAATAGTGTGAAAAATATTGAGTGATGGGAAGTGAATGATGGTGCCAAACAAACATGGTATTTTTAGAGTGATGAGTGATAAGTGATGAAAATTGAGTGATGAAATTTTTGCATCCAAACAGCCTCTAAATGATTAAGAGATAATGAATTTATTCATTTAATCTAATACTACCCTTTCACATGTGGGCCACATAAGCTGCCATATGAAAATTATTTAAATTTTAGTGGGTAATTTTGTTAATAGAGGTTACTAACTTTACAATTTATTTATTTATTTAATATTAAATCAATTAAAACATTATTATATATAATTGAACCTTGATTTGACTTCAAAACCTTAAACCTATCTATTAAAGTATCTTTCAGGGATTTACTTTTTTAAACCTTGCTCCCATATTAGTATTTGCAACAAATAAATTAAGAATCAGATAATATTAATACGAAATTAACACAACCTTTGTTTCCTCCCTTAAACGTCAAAGACTAAAATCACCTACTTATACAGAAAATCCAATAAAAATTAAAAGATGTGGAAAAAAAAAATGATCTCCATTTCTGTACCTTCTCTATACAATCCTTAAAACATTCATTGTGTTTAGCAAAGGCTTGGGCAAAAGTATACCAATTTGTCCTCATACATCAGATGTATCCACATCATAAAAAAAGGATAAAATTTTCATTTTTTTTTCTCTTTCATGCATCTAATGATCTTTACAAGCCAATCTAAGCACCTAATAGAAGAGAATGATTTGATGCGGAAGCACTCACATTTTCTAGTTTCAGTCAAGTTAACGATTCTCTTCTTCTTCTTCTTTTTTTAACAAAGTAGGCATGCATGGGGCACTGTCCTTTAATGGAATCATCCTGACAAACTTAAATTATATAACTGTACGTATCAAAACAAAAGATTTTCTAAGTATCAATCATTCTTGATCTTTATATTCAGGTGAACACTTCCCCATATGTCAATACATCCACTGATTAGTTTTTGTTAAAATGATGCTTCCTTTTATTTTCCCAAAAAGAATACAAAATTATGTCAGATTTATAACGATTCCCTAACATGCCATCAGTTTTAGCTTTCACGTAATAATAAAAATATGAAGAGGAAACGTTTGCAATTTCACAACCATATTTGTTATAAGGGGGAAGTTCAGATATTAAACATAAAGAATAAAATATTGCATCCCCGTCCCTTAAACTTTGCTCCAGTTGCTCCCTCTCTCATTGGAGAAAATACACGCTACGGAAACAGCATATGCCACCTCCCCTCATTGGTCATGCACTCACGCATTAATCTTTCTTCTAGTGGCGGTGCTGCATGTGCTCTTCCGGTTCAAATGATTCTCTTGGGATCCACCCCATGTGAGGGGGAGGATACATGCAACGAAAACAGCATGTACCATCTCCTATCATTGGTCACACATTAATCTTTCCTCTAGTGGCAGCACTACATGTGATCTTCCAGTTCAAATGATTCCCTTGAATTGAAAAAGATAATTATATATATATATATATATATATTAGAATACTAAGTATTTTAACATGCACATAGGGAGAAGGAAGGTCTTAAATTTACCTTTAAAATTATTTTTGCACATTCTCATCGGCCTAGCCCAAAACCTCATGAAGCACGTCGTCCTCAGTTGGTAGTGAGGTCACAACTCATTGTTTAATCAAAGTAGATGTGAAGTTGGAAAACAATGACAAAAAATTATTTAATTACATAAAATGAAAAGGAAGATGATTATGAGAGACTAAAATGATAGCTAGAAGCAAAGCTCAACGTCATCAACATATATGTAAAGGGATTTCCCTCAAAACAGCCTGATTGATCTTTAACAAATTGAAAATAGAATCTTTAAATTCAGGGGATTTCTATTGTGTTATTAAAAATTTATGACTTTGCTAACTGATTTTCATCATGACCCATGCATGCGCTAGTTATGTAATTTTCTTTTTCTTCTCTCTTTTTGTGTAATTATCAATTCTTTCAAAAACTAATGGAACACAGAAGCTGCCATTAAGTGGGAGGCCTTATTGGGCTTTGTGGAACCTAGTTTATGTTTAAATTTTTTGGCCCATTTTGTAGCCCATTGTAATCTTGTGCGCAGGATATAAAAGCCACTTTTGTGATTAGGGTTTGTGACTGTTGTTGTGTCTTTAGAGAGAGAGAAAAACACTATAGCCGCACTTGTATTTTTCCCTGATAATAGTGAAATCCCTGCAACTCCGTGGATGTAGGCAAATTGCCGAACCACGTAAATACTGTCTTGTGCGAGTGATTGTTTTCTTTGACGTGTGTTTTTTCTATTTTTTGTTTCTCACAGGTTGGAATTTCGGTTGAATTCCCAAAAACTGGTATCAGAGCCTACGATTAGGTTTGAGTGGGAGCAATGGTAGAGGAAACAGGAAAGGCGTTTGGAATATTAAAGTTTGATGGCATAGACTTCGCGTATTGGAGGATGCAGATTGAAGATTATCTCTATGGGAGGAAATTGCACCTGCCTCTTTTGGGGACAAAACCTAAGACGATGAAGGCTGATGAATGGGCTCTTCTTGACAGACAGGTACTAGGAGTTATCAGGTTAACTCTGTCTAGGGCTGTTGCACACAATGTTGTAAAAGAGAAGACCACAGCAGATCTGATGAAGGCTTTGTCTGGTATGTATGAAAAGTCGTCTAATAAACAATAAGGTGCATCTGATAAAGAAACTGTTCAATTTGAAGATGGCAAAGAATGCATCAGTAGCACAACATCTCAACGAATATAACACTATCACAAATCAATTGTCGTCTGTAGAAATTGATTTTGATGATGAGATTCGTGCTCTGATCGTCTTGGCTTCTTTGCCAAACAGTTGGGAGGCAATGAAGATGGCAGTAAGTAATTCTACGGGAAAGGAAAAGCTCAAATACAATGATATTCAAGATTTAATTCTGGCTGAGGAGATTCACAGAAGAGATGCGGATGAAACCTCACGATCTGGTTCTGCCCTAAATCTTGAGACAAGAGGCAAAGGTAATAACAGAAATTCAAATCGGGGCAGATCAAAATCCAGAAATACTAATCGGAACAGAAATAAATCTAGATCAGGCTAACAAGTACAATGCTGGAATTGTGGAAAAACAAGTCACTTTAGGAACCAATGCAAAAGTCCTAAGAAGAAAAATGAAGATGATTCTGCTAATACTGTAACAGAAGAGTTACAGGATGCATTACTTCTTGTAGTAGACAGTCCACTTGATGATTGGGTTTTAGACTCAGGAGCTTTGTTTAATACCACTCCACACCGAGAAATCATACAGAATTATGTTGCAAGTGATTTTAGTAAGGTGTATTTGGCTGATGGTTTAGCCTTGGATGTTGTAGGTATGGTTGTTGCCCGGATATTGTTGCCCAATGGATCTGTTTGGTTACTGGAGAAAGTTCGATATATTCCTGACCTAAGGAGGAATCTGATTTCTGTTGAACAACTTGATGATGAAGAGCATGCAATATTATTTGTTGGTGGTACTTGGAAGGTTACAAAGGGAGCTAGAGTATTGGCTCGTGGAAAGAAGACTGGCACTCTCTATATGACCTCAAGTCTAAGAGACACAATTGCAGTTGCTGAAGCAAGTATTGATACAAGCCTATGGCACCGCAGACTTAGTCACATGAGTGAGAAAGGAATGAAGATGTTGCTGTCAAAAGGGAAACTACCAGAATTGAAGTCCATAGATTTTGACATATGTGAAAGTTACATCTTAGGAAAGTAGAAAAATGTGAGCTTCTTGAAAACTGGCAGAACACCGAAGGCTGAAAAATTAGAGTTAGTACACACTGATTTGTGGGGGCCTTCTCCGGTTGCATCCCTTAGAGGTTCAAGGTATTGCATCACTTTCATTGATGACTCAAGCAGAAAGGTATGGGTTTATTTTTTGAAAAATAATCTAATGTGTTTGAAACTTTTAAAAAGTGAAAGGCCATGGTTGAGACAGAAACAAGTTTAAAACTAAAATGTTTGAGGTCTGATAATGGAGGAGAGTACATAGATGAAGGGTTCAGTGAGTATTGTGCTGCACAGGGAATTAGGATGGAAAAGACCATTCTTGGGACACCACAGCAAAATGGTGTGATTGAACGCATGAACAGAACTCTCAATGAGCGTGCTAGGAGTATGAGGTTGCATGTTGGACTACCAAAAACTTTATGGGCTACTACTGTTAGCATTACAGCTTACCTGATAAACCAAGGGCCATCAGTTCCCATGGAGTTCAGACTTCCTGAGGAGGTTTAGAGCGGTAAAGAGGTAAATTTTTCACATTTAAAAGTTTTTAGTTGTGTTTCTTATATTTATATTGATTCTAATGCTCGTAGTAAACTTGATGCAAAGTCTAAAATATGTTTTTTCATTGGCTATGGCGATGAGAAATTTGGCTATAGGTTTTAGGATGAACAAAACAGAAAAATCATCAGCAGTAGAAATGTGATATTTAATGAACAAGTTATGTACAAAGACAGATCAACTGTAGTGTCAGATGTTACAAAAATAGATCAAAAGAAATCTGAGTTTGTCAACTTAGATGGATTGACTAAAAGTATTGTCCAGAAAAAGAGTGAAGAAGATAAGGAGAATGTAGATTTACAGGTAAATCAGAGTACACTTGTAGCTGAAGTCCAAAGATCTTCCAGGAATATTAGACCTCCACAGCGTTATTCACCCACTTTAAATTATCTCCTGTTGACTGATGGTGGTGAGCCAAAGTGTTATGATGAAGCCTTGCAAGATGAAAATTCAAGCAAGTGAAAGTTAGCCATGAAGGATGAGATGGATTCCTTGTTGGGGAATCAGACATGGGAACTGACTAAATTGCCAATAGGAAAGAAGGCTTTGCATAACAAGTGGGTATACAGAATAAAGAATGAGCATGACGGTAGCAAATGTTACAAGGCCAGATTAGTTGTTAAAGGGTTCCAACAAAAGGAAGGCATTGACTACACAGAGATATTTTCTCCAGTTGTGAAGATGTCAACAATTAGACTGGTGCTGAGGATGGTGGCTGCAGAAAACTTACATCTTGAGCAGTTAGATGTGAAGATGGCATTCCTTCATGGTGACTTGGAGGAAGACTTTTACATGATTCAGCCAAAAGGGTTCATTGTTCAGGGATAAGAAAATCTAGTCTACAAACTGAGAAAGAGCTTGTATGGCCTAAAACAAGCTCCTAGACAGTGGTACAAGAAATTTGACAGTTTTATGCATAGAATTGGATTCAAGAGATGTAAAACTGATCACTATTGCTATGTTAAGTTTTTTGACAATTCTTACATCATATTACTATTGTATATGAATGATATGCTTATTGCAGGATCTTGCATTGAGGAGATTAATAATTTGAAGAAGCAATTGTCAAAACAGTTTGCAATGAAGGATTTGGGAGCTACAAAGCAAATCCTTGGTATGAGAATCATTAGAGACAAAGCTAATGGTACATTGAAACTTTCACAGTCATAGTATGTGAAGAAAGTTCTCAGCAGGTTCAACATGAATGAAGCTAAACTAGTGAGCATACCCTTGGGTAGTCATTTCAAATTAAGCAAAGAACAGTCACCGAAGACAGAAGAAGAAAGGAACCATATGAGCAAGGTGCCCTATGCCTCAGTTATTGGCAGCTTGATGTATGATATGGTGTGTACAAGGCCAGACATTGCACATGAAGTAGGAGTTGTGAGCAGATTCATGAGTAGGCGTGGAAAGCAGCATTAGGAGGCAGTCAAGTGGATTCTGAGATATCTGAAGGGTTCATCAGATACATGTCTTTACTTTACAGGTGCAAGTTTAAAACTGCAGGGTTATGTAGATACTGATTTTGCTAGCGATATTGATAGTAGAAAGAGTACTACTGGGTTTGTATTTACTCTGTGTGGTACAGCTATATCATGGGCTTCAAATCTACAAAAGATTATTACTTTGTCTACTACAGAAGCTGAGTATGTTGCAGCAATTGAAGCTGGAAAGGAGATGATTTGGCTACATGGTTTCTTAAATGAATTGGGTAAGAAGCAGGAGATGGGCATTCTATATAGTGACAGTCAAAGTGCAATTTTTCTTGCTAAAAAATTTGGCTTTTCATTCAAAGTCAAAACATATACAGACAAAATACCACTTTATTCGGTACCTTGTTGAAGATAAGCTGGTAATACTTGAGAAGATATGTGGATCTAAGAACCTGGCAGACATGTTGACTAAGAGTGTCACTATTGAGAAGCTGAAGTTGTGTGCAGCTTCAGTTGGCCTTCTAACTTAAGGACAGGAGGATAAGTTGCAGGGATGAGGGATTGCTTTTAGAGGATAGCGGTTGATGTTGGTGATTGAGTAGTCTCCAAGTGAGAGATTTGATGGGCTTTGTGGAGCCTAATTTATGTTTAAATTTTTTGGCCCATTTTGTAGCCCATTGTAATTCTGTGCGTAGGATATAAAAACCGCTTTTGTGATTAGGGTTTATGACTGTTGTTGTGTTTTTAGAAAGAGAGAAAATTACTATAGCTGCACTTTGTATTTTTTTTTTATAATAGTGAAATCCCTGCAACTCCGTGGACGTAGGCAAATTACCGAACCACGTAAATACTGTCTTGTGCAAGTGATTGTTTT